>JADLSH010000363.1:0-2447500 GCA_016169945.1 Trachythela sp. YZ-2020 | reverse complement strand
TTTTCACCTGACCAGTACGTAGTCGTATAGCCAGGATTTTCAGTCAAGGAGAGCCCGAAAAAGTACTAGGGCCTAGGGGTACTTTTACAACAACAGTCTACCTAATGGCCTTCTATAGTAAAATCAAACCAACGCAAAGTAATAAAAGTTGTGAAGATAACTTCTCAGTGACTCAGTAATTTAACTGAATGTGAACTGCATTGACAAAAATAACATGGCGGAGCCGGGGTGAAAGGTTTGGTAGCAATATGTCCTTGAGAATTAGTAGTGATCGGAAGAGGTAGCCTGTGCTTATATAGGGTTATTTTCAAAAATTGCCTTCACAGGACAGACGTCATAGCAAATACGTTGGAAGCAACGTCTCCCTCAAGGTGTTGCCCTGGGTATGCTTAAGAAACTCTAAAAATGTCCAACATAGGGGATGTCAAATATGTGGCTACCTTTACACCTGTCAGTGTCACACGGTACTAGTCGTCTGGTGTAACAAAGTATTTTTACTATAGGATTGTAGCTTCGACTCCAGAAAGATTGCATATGTGGAGCTCACAAAGCCTACTAAACCTGCAATAGTCACGGTGCCGCGATGTGTACAAGTAGTATATGCCCGTCCTGTCACACTGTTGCATACAGCGTATTGAAGTCCATAACATCTTCATTGAATGGCATAGCCATCAAGACAGTTTTTTGGCAAAATTTGATGTCAAATAAGCTAAATGTAAAACGACTCATCACGGGAAGGCCTGCCGTCTGGGACGGTAACGCGCCTCAACTCGCCGCGAGGTAATGCGAGTTATGGCGATTTAAGGAAAAATTGGAACTTTTAAGCGATGCAATTTAAGGCGATTTAAGGCGAGTTGAGGTAACTCGCCGCGAGATAATGCGAGTTAAAGCGATTTAAGGAAAAATTGTGATTTTAAGCGATGCGATATAAGGCGAGTTGAGGTCCCAGAGCAGGCCTACAGGACAAAAAATTACCCCTTCGGATTTGAAATATAATCTATTTTAATTCATTTGTTCATTCATTAGCTTAATAATATCATCCGGCCAAATGAGTTACCTGTCGATCCCACAGTTCCACACGAGCAATCATTCAATTTTCGGGAGTTTCTTGGTTCGATAAACCCAAAGAACAAAGCACACACGAGACCCAACGCCGCCAGGGATAAGATACATGATATCGTCAGAAAAACATTCAGGCATTTCTGACTTTGTCGCTGTTTCAACTTTGTGTCAGAATCGTCAACAAAATTATTGCAGTAAAGCTCAGGCGATACCTTACCATGTCCAAATTTATTGTAATGAACCGTGGTCGGTTCATTTTCAAGTTCTATGACTTCAACCTCATTGCTGGAGTTCGAGGAGTAGCCGTTGTTAATAGTAACAGTTATCGGTTTTGCCCGCATTGCGTTAGTAGAAAGTGGTATGGAATGCTTAGTTAGAATGCTTTGTGTGGTCGACAGAGTGTTTTTAAGGACTAAGTTTCCGTATGTTATGGCTATATTACACGGAGTTCTCGGCAAGGTCAAAAGTGAAGGATAGCTGGTAGCAGACACGAAGGGGGGGCTACCATGCACCAACCCCTAATACTTTTTATTTACCAGCTTTGCTATTAATCAAACGGGGTTCTATTCGCGATAAAGGGCGCGCGAAAGTGCGATAGGGAGGAATTTAAAGGCCTCTCCTCTCCCAATTGTCATCGCCCACCCGCTTTTAATTGCCACGTATTTTTCAAATATCATTAACGTGCATCTGAAATCGGCCCGACAAATCGCAGCGTGTAAACGCACCTTTAGTTTACCCACCTGCGAAAACACTGTTGTGAAAACATCATTTATTTTCAGGAAACAAAAATGTTTCCGAAAAATGTCAGAAATGTTTTGTTTCACCAGTGAAATTATTGTCTTGGAAACATTGTTGAAACAAAGTTTTTAACCTTCGAAGAATTGCATCTTGAAAATCCATAGAAAATCCAAGATATGAACTAAATCAACCATAAAATCTTGTCTTGATTACTTTGATCTTGCAATTTGTTTTATTTTATACTTTTTGAAATTGTTGGCTGGAAATGGATGTTTTACGGATTTTTACCGTCATGCACTGACTTGTGTGTCTGGACAGTGGACATAGACGGCCTGGCGAAATTGTCAACCCCCCCTGGACGAATTCAGACCAGTAGAAAGCACGTGTATTAGTGGTTTTCATGTCTGCCCTTGCTGGTGGAAAAATACCTTAAAACAAAGAAATAGCCATAAATTATTTGCTCTGATAAACATCGGAACTTTGAAGTTGTCCACCAGCATGGCCGCTTTGACATGAAAACCATCAATTACATCTTCATGTCTTGTTTATATGTAAATTTTATATCTTGCTATGTTTTAAATCGTTTTGTGATTAAGTCGAGTTGTTATATGTTAAATGATGACTTACAATCACTAAAACTCTGACTATAAAATAGCCCTCCAAAATGCTGAAAATGCGCCGACTGTGAAGAATTCAGATTTTAAAAATTTCTTGGGGGAGCATAACGCCGTCCCCCACCCCCCTCCTACAAGTTCATTATACTATATTACGGTATGCATGGCTGGCTTTGAAGTACAAATAAATGTTAAGATAATAAACAAACTATAGTCAAATTAACCCTACTGAGTTATTGTGTCTGGACATTTGCACATCCAGTATTTGTAACAGTAATTGAGTACCTAGTAGTAACTCAGACATAATTTACTCTACAAACAAATGTTTCCTATAGTCTGCCCAACTTCGGGGAAGATAGTTAGGCAATCAATGTTTCCACAACGATCTTTCCTAATTTGCTCAGTTCTTAAATGTGGAAGATTGGTTTGATTAGGAGGGACTCAAGCAGGGCCGTCCTCAGAAAATTTTTCAGGGGGGGTGTAAGGTCCTTTCAACCGACTGCCAAACGAACTTGCACCGACTACTGCCTGTAGTTTTCGTTCATTTCTTGCTTGGTACCGTTTGCAAATAATTAGTCCATTAAATTCTTTTTTTTTGGTTGAAGGGGGGTGAGGGTCAAAAAAATTTTCCGGACTATAAACATTGCTCTAATGCTTTTTAACCACTTCTAACTTTAAAATTAAGGTCAAAAAAAGTTTTCCTGTCTATAAATTACCTTTTTAAAAACAAAAATTTCGTTTTTCTATTCCTCGTTGTGCGGGCACAATTCACGTTTTATGTGTTAGTCATCAAAAATTGTTTTTTGTGCCGACTAAAATCGCACTTCTGCCGACTGAATCTTCAAATAGAATTTCTGGGGGGGTGTGACACCCCCCCAAACCCCCCCGTAGGGACGGCCCTGGGAGGGAGGCTATCCCTCTATTCAGGTATTAATCGCCCTTACCGCTTCACAAATCTCCTTCCCTATACATATCATTTTCTATCAGTTGTAAGTTGTAAATAAATATTACTTTTTTATTTCTTTCTTTCACTAAATTTATCTTGAATGTTTCTTACAATTTCATTCAGTCCTTCTATTTGTTCAGTCTGTCTTTCTACACAAAGACCAAGTTCTTCAACTCGGCTTTGCAAATTTCTAAAGTTTTCTTGACGTTTGTCTTCTTCACGACTCTCGCCGCGTTTCTGTCTTCTGTACTCAGCGTATAATATGGCAACTCCAATGCTGAAAACAACTACCTCACCGAGCATTTCCGCTCCCAAATCAACTGCTGCATTTTCTTTTAAAGGGTCCACTTCTATTTTCCACGCCACTGGAACAAGGTTGGCAGTATATCGTGGTTTACAAACAAATATATTCAGTAATATACAATGTCTTTTAATGTTTCTAACGATGTGACGCATGTTGCACATGACAACTTAAAGAGGAATGGGGCAAGTTTGTTATAGATTGACATTTGGTGCCCTTTAAAAACATTTTTTTGGACAGAGTAAAATAATGAAGTAGGGCACATTAACGAAATATAGACAGATATTCTGGTTAACCCATTATTGTGCCTGGGAAATAGGTTAACAAAAATAGACACTTTCCCCTTGACAACAAGTAAAATCATCTGGTATTAGACAGAGTAACAGTTGGATGCATAAGGGTGGCTAGCCTGTGTCACTACAGTCTATGGTGTCACATACCTAACTTCTGTTCAATCACAGAATAAACCAGAAGTCTCACTCTCCCAATAACACTTGTTTAGCAATCTGGAAACGAGCGTGGCCAGTAACAAATTGCTATGGGAACTCATTTCCAGATTCCTAAACAAGTGTAATCAGCTTTTATACATGAGGAGAGTCTGTCAGTAATCAGTGCTTCCACTTGCCAGGATATTTCCTGGCAAAAGGAAATTTTGGTCTCTGGCAGGAAAAAATGAAGTATTAGTCAACCAGTGATTTCAACCTTTGAGGCTTATTAATTTAGTATTTTACTTTATCGATAAATCAAATAGTCCATTAAATGGTCCGTGATCAAAATATCAAATAGTCTGTGGTGAAATGCCCATTAAAATTAATGTTAAGTGTGCAACGTTCTAAGTTATATCTTGCAGGGACACATGCTGAGCAACGCCGTGGCACTGGGTAAAATGGCAGAATTATGCAATATTTTATACAGCAAAAGGGCGGTGTTACAGCCAAACAGGGGATTGTGGGGAATAATTGCAGTTATGCAATTAATTGGCTTACTTATAACCTTTTGTTTATTCGTTGTTTACTAATTGCTAAAGAGAACCAAACAATCCTTTTCTGGCCTACACGATGCTAAATGACATATGTGTAACCAGGGCGCACTAAAACACTTTGCACTTTGCAAACCTCACTTTCGTATACACTACAGTGTCGTAGGATCGTATTATCGTAGGCACGTGCCCCCTACGTTTTCTTCAAAGTGCCCTTTTCAGCAGCCGAGTGCTCTTTACACGTGGTACAAACACGAAATTATTACATATTTGTTTGGTTTATTCCACCTAAGTGCTAATTCTCGAGTAGGAAAACGTTTTTAAACGTTTAAAAAGGCTTAAAATTAATTGCAAAAGGGAATTTACGATGGGCACATGCCAGGAAATTTGTGCAGGTAAATTTTAGAATTCTGACATTTTAACAATATTTAGCACTCAAAATCTAAAATATAATGCATTTTTGCATATTTTGAAGTTATGACTGATTTTGCTCACAGGCACTATAAATATTGATGAGCCCAGCTAGGATTTAAAATTTTCTGGTATCCATTATGGATATACCAACACTTCAATTTTGGTATCCAAATGTACAGAAATTAAACTTGTATAGAAATTAAACCTAGATGTCAAAATTAAAGCAATATGTTGGAAATTTAATGGGATCGATATATTGCTGGTGTTTCAGGCGTCAGAAATTGGTTGTTTAGGCTTTCACAAATACATTTAGTGCTCAAAGTTTTCAAGGGTTAATGACGAAATATGTATGCATATACAGTAGTTGTGTTGATTTTGCAAATAATGTGAGAAATATTATTTGATATTTCAACCGATATTTCAACCAGTCAATTACAACTACATCACTGAAAAGGTAACTGGTTGCTGATACAAATTACAATGGAAAAAGTAACTAGTTGCAGTTACAAATTTACTTTAAAATATTGTAACTAGTTACGAAGTTACAAAGTTACCTTCTCTCGAAAAAGTAACTAGTTATTGAAGAACAATTATGGTGACCATGTTACTGAAAAATGTAACCATTACATGTAACCTACAGTTACTTGTAACAAAGTTACTAAGAGCACTGATTTCACCCAAGAGTATCTTGACATCTGTTATCGAAAATAAAAAAACTGGTATTGTCAGCAAACCAGGATACTGCAAATCTTGAACCCTGAGTCATTATAACCATCAAATCAACAGCAAAAGGAATAAAGTCAAGCATGTCAGGTTTTAGAAAAATGATATTGCAATTGTAATGAAAAATATAGTTAGTCTAACAAAAAAGGACCACATTTTTGCATCAACCTAGACTAACATAGATAATGAGTTCCACATGTAATCTATAAACTATTATACTAGTAATCATACATGCAATAGACCATTGCACTTATTGACCAAAAAAAATTAATGAAAGAAATTGGTATTCATTATTCCACCTACTAAGAAGTGGTTAGTTTCAAGTTTCCTTCCATATGTTATGCATGAGTTCATTTTAAGGTCAATGCAATACTAAGGTCTATAGTACAAAAACCAAACTGGGAAATAGTAAATTAACTTCAAGTTTGCTTTAACTTCAAGTTTGATATCGCCCTAACACAATGAGCCTGCCTCGCCGGCTACCGATTGGACAGCACTTAGGGTGTTGTGGTGCTCCAATGCGGCAACCCTTTTCTTGAGGTCAATCACTGCTTCATCTTGACCGCTATGCCCAAGTGCCTGCCTTTCTCGAGATTGGAGCTCTTTAACTCGCTCTTCTAATTTTCGTAACTGCTCTTTAATATCCAGCGAATCAGGCTCTTGTGGTCTCCTCGATAATGGGTGATGTACTCCTTCTACTTCGGACATCACGTAGCGATCAACTGTAGTATGCAAGGTAGCACTAAGATCTTGTCGAAGAGTAGCCAATTTTGCATGCTGGTTGGCCACTTGCTCTTCCAAAACTTCTTGTTTTTGTTGAACGTTGGTTATGGTCGTCTGTCCAATGGCGATGTCGGACTGCATCGCCCCTATTTTATCTTGAACCATACGTGTGTGTTCAACGCTATTTTCTGCCAAATGCTCCTTGAGTTCTAGTCTAGAACCCTTAATGAAAGAAATGCTAAATATTAATTCACCTTACACGACAATGTAGTTATTTGACGTGGTGAAGAAAACTCATGACCTTGCCCCGTCTTTGGTCAACTTTTAACCCATTGAGCAGAAATGCAGACCTTCCAGCTCTCACGGATATACAGCGTGAGACTCGCATTTAATTTGGCATCTATCTTACACTCGCATGCACAACTACATCTTCCTCGCGCATTTTCACCAAACCAATTCTCTATAAATTGCCCCTTAGACGTTTCCAATTCGTTCAATTAATAATGTCTATAAGACGAATATCTAGACCATTTACTTTTGTGTTGACCAAAAGGACAGAAGATGAAGAGTTGTATTTTCAATCACAATCAGTTTCGTGATTGCAGCATGTTTGTTGGAGTTACTGATTTAGTAGTACAATTACAGTATCCTCTGAATTTTATAAGATGTAACCTTATTGAGTACTGAACAAAAGGGTGTTTTTTTGGTGGGGCGGGGAGCGGTGGTGGTTTTCAGGCGGATGCCTCTTAATGCACTAGTTCTTTTAAGAGGTGTTTTACTGCATGTACACAGTTAAAACACAACATAGGAGAAAGATTATTTCTTACCTCGAAATCACACTGGCCAACCATTGGGCAGCTTGCATCAGCATAAGGAGAAGCTTGTGCAAAGTGATATGGTATTTCTGAACGAGGGAGGTTCATTAGGCATCCTTTCGGACAGGACATTATAAATTTGGGACATACGGCCTGATGGTCCTATTATGAAAAAAATACGAAAGTATAAATGTAATGTATATCTTAAACAAGAAGCAGTTGTTTTTATGGTTTGAACCAACGAAAATATGTTTAGAAACAAGACGGTAGCCGACTTTTTATCAAACTTTGAATAGGTGTTTTTAGACGCGTGCTCGCGTCTTTATAAGAGGGTCTGTCTGTCCGTCCGTCCGTCCGTCCGTCCGTCCGTCGGTCGGTCGGTCGAACAGCTATGGTTTAAACCTAATATTGCACTATGAAGATCTAACGGGAATTACGTATCGAATATTATTGCTTACAAAACTTACACACATACCTCGAGCGATTCCAATGCGCCCGTCCAGTTGCACCCACGATCTTTGCTGGAACAGAATGATTGTAGTCGCATGATCTCACGCTTACAAAATGCATCTGGGAAAATTTGTTGGATGGAAAGGTCCACAGGACACACGTTGGAGCTATAAAACATAAAATAAAAACTTTTGACGTTTCGTAAGAAAATGAAAACAACACCAACAATAGTTCAATAACAAATAGAAGTGTGGGACACAAAAGGCCCGTTTACACTACGCACGATTATTGGCACGGCACGGATAAAACTGGTACCCGTACCATTTTTATCCGTGCTGAGACTACCTAAATATAGGTAGTCTCAGCACGGGTAAAAGTGGCACGGGTAACATTTTTATCCGTGCCGTGCCAATAATCGCGCGTAGTGTAAATGGGCCTTTTAAGAATACATCGTCATTAAAATTGTCAGCTGGATATGGATTTTAAAGTTTATACTAGTATCAGTATTACATTTCGACAAAAGCACCAAGTCGAAAATTAATACACCTCGGGGCTGATATAATAAGGAATAAAACCTTATAACTTACTTATCATTAATGCAGGTCTTACAAAATCTATGTCCACACATCGCCTGGACTGGATCACGCAAAACCAATATACATAAAGTACATTTGTGGCCATCTTCCAACGGTTTGAGAAATTCGTTGCTGTAGCCGACTAACTTGTCATTTTTACCAGCCATTTCTAATGAAAAAGACCAGAATTACCCAAGCAGGCAGATAAAATTCACTAGATCAGTAAGCATTAAGTAAGGCAAAGACAAGTTTCAGAATTTACGCTGAATAAGTAAGACCTTACCTTAAGGTAGTATCATATGTCGTCGTGTAGCCAATCGTATTGCTAGTAGACTACGTGCAGAAAATAAATAATCACGCAAACCATTTCAAGTATTTAAATAGTTTCAAATACTGTAAATCAGGTAGTATCATATGTCGTCGTGTAGCCAATCGTATTGCTAGTAGACTACGTGCAGAAAATAAATAATCACGCAAACCATTTCAAGTATTTAAATAGTTTCAAATACTGTAAATCAGGTAGTATCATCTGTCGTCGTGCATGTAGACTTGGATCAAGTCCGTTTGTGCAGAAAACAACTAATGGGCAAACCATTTCAAGTATGTTAGCTATATAGGGGTCACTGTAAAACATGGAATCTGGAATCTTGGAATCTTGGAATCTTGGAATCTTTGTATATTACACCTAAATGTCGCTAATATATTGATTTCTATTATTTATTACTTTTTTGGTACAGAATGCGTTACATTCTATGCATTATATATAAGATATTTTCGCAAGATTATCGGCATGTTCCTTAGGTTTATTTTTACTTTAAAGCACTTTCTAACACCTTCGCTTTGCGAAGGAAACCAATTTCTATACAGGCGCCGGCATAGGGAACAAGTTCGTTTGCATTCAAGAATTAACAGCAGTACTATGCCTAGACAGATAAACGATAATGTACGACTCCAATGCTAATGTGTCCGTATAGGTTTATAGCCAAGTACAATTAGTACATACGTTCGGTTAATAAATCGAAATACATTACGAAGATAATATTGCCACATGTATGTCGGTCGTCGATGAACTGTAAACCGAGACTTTCCGGATGACTTAATTAGGAAAACAATATAGCATCATATCTAGGATGAAATATTGCATGTTGCCTTGCCCGGTCATTGTAAAGCAACTCACTGGACGAAAATTAAATGTATACTCGCACCCATAGGCATAGAGATTAAATCATTTTTGCCGCATTTTTCTGTTAATCTCAATTTACTAAACTCTGCTTACCGCCCATCATACTAGCTAATTATAAATATTGCAAGATGTAATATTCAAGTATTTATTCCATTACATATATATCGCGAAATCTTTCTGGAAGTAATATTAGAACAATCTACAAATTCAGTAGTCAAAAACATTGTTAATTTCCTATTTCTCGAGTTTTCAATTTTAACAAAAAAGTTTCGGTTTACAGTTTATTCGACTTAATCGACTACCGACATACACGTGACAATATTATCTTTGTAATGTATTTAGATTTATCTGGATTTATTAACCAAACGTATGTACTAGTTGTACTTGGCTATAAACCTATACGGCCACATTAGCATTGGAGTCGTACGTTATCGTTTATCTGTCTAGGCATAGTACTGCTGTTAATTCTTGAATGCAAACGAGCTTGTTCCCTATGCCGGCGCCTGTATAGAAATTGGTTTCCTGCCGCAAAGCGAAGGTGTTAGAAAGTGCTTTAAAGTAAAACTATACCTAAGGAAATAGCCGATAATCTTGCGAAAATATCTTATATATAACGCATAGAATGTAACGCATTCTGTACCAAAAATAATAAATAATAGAAATCAAATATATTAGCGAGAGATACATTTTGGTGTAATATAGAAAGATTCCAACATTCCAAGATTCCAAGATGAAAACCCGTCTGAATATGAATTTAGGGACGGATTTAAGACGAGTTTCCCGTCTAGATGGGATTCCCGTCTAACTTTCCCGTCCGTTTGGACGGGAAAGTTGGACGGGAAAGTTAGACGGGAAACTCGTCTGCCCCCGGATTCATATTAGACGAGTTTCCCGTCTAAGACGAGTTTCCCGTCCCTAATATGAATTCGGCTAATGAGTACCTAGTAGTAACTCAGACATAATTTACTCTACAAACAAATGTTTCCTATAGTATGCCCAACTTCGGGGAACACAGTTAGGCAATCAATGTTTCCACAACGATCTTTCCGACTGATTTGCTCAGTTCTTAAACGTGGAAGATTGGTTTGATTAGGGGGGAGGCTATCCCTACTCGCCCTTACCGCTTCACAAATCTCCTTCCCTATACATATCATTTTCTATCAGTTGTACATGCATAAATATTACTTTTTTATTTCTTTCTTTCACTAAATTTATCTTGAATGTTTCTTACAATTTCATTCAGTCCTTCTATTTGTTCAGTCTGTCTTTCTACACAAAGACCAAGTTCTTCAACTCGGCTTTGCAAATTTCTAAAGTTTTCTTGATGTTTGTCTTCTTCACGACTCTCGCCACGTTTCTGTCTTCTGTACTCAGCGTATAACATGGCAACTCCAATGCTGAAAACAACTACCTCACCGAGCATTTCCGCTCCCAAATCAACTGCTGCATTTTCTTTTAAAGGGTCCACTTCTATTCTCCCTTTATGGCCCATGAGTCGCATTCTTATGTAAAATTCCAAGCGATGGTACCCTACAGAAATATGTAGTACTTTGAAATTCTCATTAATAATTCCCATGAACAAGGCAGTGGCGTAACTACTATGGGTTCGGACACCAATGGCCCAAAGGGGGGGGGGGGGGGCAGGCAGCCAGGCTCAGACTGTAGAGCAGTAACAGTACTGTGAAATCAAGCGTCGCAGACATAAACTCCACTGTCTCCACAATTTATCTATATACAAATTATATATAATATCTATATTAACGATTTACGGTACAACCGTACCAATTTCCTAACAAATTGTAAATTTTGATATGTTAAAATGTCGTTTTCTGACCATCAGAATTCTGTAAAATCTTCCCCCAAAGTCCAGGAAATGGCATTTCAGAGACCGGACGGCCTTGAAAATTTTTGAACCGGGGCCCCCCTGATATAGCGTTACGCCACTGGAACAAGGTTGGCAGTATATCATGGTTTACGAACAAATATGTTCAGTAATAAACAATGTTTTTAACGTTGTGACGCATGTTGCACATGACAACTTAAAGAGGAATGGGGCAAGTTTGTTATAGATTGACATTTGGTGCCCTTTAAAAACATTTTTTGGACAGAGTAAAATAATGAAGTAGGGCACATTAACGAAATATAGCCAGATATTCTGGTTAACCCATTAGTGCCTGGGAAATAGGTTAACAAAAATAGACACTTTCCACTTGACAACAAGTAAAATCATCTGATATTAGACAGAGTAACAGTTGGATGCATAAGGGTGGCTAGCCTGTGTCACTACGGTCTATGGCATAGAGTAAAGATTAAGAGGGCCCACTCTCGTCGGAACCATTGTAGTTTTTGGGTTCGCGCATATCGCATTACGCATGTTGGCCGCCATTACTCTGGCCAGTCAATTGCTTTTTCTGGCCAATAAGCACGCTGAACTGGCTGGTCTGCCATTACTCTGGCCAGTAAACTGCATATTTTTGCATAAAAAAACGAGGACATGTTGCACCGCTGAGTGGCTCTTCTGTATAGATCTTTATTCCGTGTCTATGGTGTCACATGCCTAACTTCGGTAACTTGTAATCAGTGCTTCCACATGCCAGGGTATTTCCTGGCAAAAGGAAATTTTGGTCTCTGGCAGGAAAAAAAGGAGATCCACTTTGGAAGGAATTGGAAGGAAATTGAATGAATTGCCAGGAAATTTTAGAACCTTTGAGGCTTATTAATTTAGTATTTTACTTTATCGATAAATCAAATAGTCTGTTTGTGGTGAAATGCCCATTAAAATTAATGTTAAGTGTGCAATGTTCTAAGTTATATCTCGCAGGGACGCATGCTGGGCAACGCCGTGGCACTGGGTAAAATGGCAGAATTATGCAATATTTTATACAGCAAAAGGGTGGTAACAGCCAAACAGGGGATTGTGGGGAATAATTGCAGTTATGCAATTAATTGGCTTACTTATAACCTTTTGTTTATTCATTGTTTACTAATTGCTAAAGAGAACCAAACAATTCTTTTCTGGCCTACACGATACAAAATGACATATGTGTAACCAGGGTGCAGTAAAACACTTTGCACTTTGCAAACCTCACTTTCGTATACACTACAGTGTCGTAGGATCGTATTATCGTAGGCACGTACTCCCTACGTTTTCTTCAAAGTGCCCTTTTCAGCAGCCGAGTGCTCTTTACACGTGGTACAAACACGAAATTATTACATATTTGTTTGGTTTATTCCACCTAAGTGCTAATTCTCGAGTAGGAAAACGTTTTTAAACGTTTAAAAAGGCTTAAAATTAATTGCAAAAGGGAATTTACGATGGGCACATGCCAGGAAATTTGTGCAGGTAAATTTTAGAATTCTGACATTTTAACAATATTTAGCACTCAAAATCTAAAATATAATGCATTTTTGCATATTTTGAAGTTATGACTGATTTTGCTCACAGGCACTATAAATATTGATGAGCCCAGCTAGGATTTAAAATTTTCTGGTACCATTATGGATATACCAACACTTCAATTTTGGTATCCAAATGTACAGAAATTAAACTTGTATAGAAATTAAACCTAGATGTCAAAATTAAAGCAATATGTTGGAAATTTAATGGGATCGATATATTGCTGGTGTTTCAGGCGTCAGAAATTGGTTGTTTAGGCTTTCACAAATACATTTAGTGCTCAAAGTTTTCAAAGGTTAATGACGAAATATGTATGCATATACAGTAGTTGTGTTGATTTTGCAAATAATGTGAGAAATATTATTTGATATTTCAACCGATATTTCAACCAGTCAATTACAACTACATCACTGAAAAGGTAACTGGTTGCTGATACAAATTAAAATGGAAAAAGTAACTAGTTGCAGTTACAAATTTACTTTAAAATATTGTAACTAGTTACGAAGTTACAAAGTTACCTTCTCTCGAAAAAGTAACTAGTTAACGAAGAACAATTACGGTAACCATGTTACTGAAAAATGTAACGATTTGTACATGTAACCTACAGTTACTTGTAACGAAGTTACTAACAGCACTGATTTCAGTCAGGAGTATCTTGGCATCTGTTATTCAAAATAAAATAAAAAACTGTTATTGTTAGCATACCAGGATCCTGCAAATCTCGAATCCTGAGTCATTATAACCATCAAATCAACAGCAAAAGGACTAAAGTCAAGCAAGTCAGGTTTTAGAAAAATGATATTGCAATTGTAATGAAAAATATAGTTAGTCTAACAAAAAAGGACCACATTTTTGCATCAACCTAGACTAACATAGATAATGAGTTCCACATGTAATCTATAAACTATTATACTAGTAATCATACATGCAATAGACCATTGCACTTATTGACCAAAAAAAATTAATGAAAGAAATTGGTATTCATTATTCCACCTACTAAGAAGTGGTTCGTTTCAAGTTTCCTTCCATATGTCATGCATGAGCTCATTTTAAGGTCAATGCAATACTAAGGTCTATAATACAAAAACCAAACTGGGAAATAGTAAATTAACTTCAAGTTTGCTTTAACTTCAAGTTTGATATCGCCCTAACACAATGAGCCTGCCTCGCCGGCTACCGATTGGACAGCACTTAGGGTGTTGTGGTGCTCCAATGCGGCAACCCTTTTCTTGAGGTCAACCACTGCTTCATCTTGACCGCTATGCCCAAGTGCCTGCCTTTCTCGAGATTGGAGCTCTTTAACTCGCTGCAAGGTAGCACTAAGATCTTGTCGAAGAGTAGCCAATTTTGCATGCTGGTTGGCCACTTGCTCTTCCAAAACTTCTTGTTTTTGTTGAACGTTGGTTATGGTCGTCTGTCCAATGGCGATGTGGGACTGCATCGCCCCTATTTTATCTTGAACCATACGTGTGTGTTCAACGCTATTTTCTGCCAAATGCTCCTTGAGTTCTAGTCTAGAACCCTTAATGAAAGAAATGCTAAATATTAATTCACCTTACACGACAATGTAGTTATTTGACGTGGTGAAGAAAACTCATGACCTTGCCCCGTCTTTGGTCAACTTTTAACCCATTGAGCAGCAATGCAGACCTTCCAGCTCTCACGGATATACAGCGTGAGACACGCATTTAATTGGCATCTATCTTACACTCGCATGCATAACTACATCTTCCTCGCGCATTTTCATCAAACCAATTCTCTATAAATTTCCCCTTAGACATTTCAATTAATAATGTCTATAAGACGAATATCTAGACCATTTACTTTTGTGTTGACCAAAAGGACAGAAGATGAAGAGTTGTATTTTCAATCACAATTTTCGTGATTGCAGCATGTTTGTTGGAGTTACTGATTTAGTATTTGATATACCAATTACAGTCTCCTCTGAATTTTATAAGATGTCAGTAACCTTATTGAGTACTGAACAAAAGGGGTTATTTTTTGGTGGGGCGGGGGGCGGTGGTGGTTTTCAGGCGGATGCCTCTTAATGCACTAGTTCTTTTAAGAGGGGTTCTACTGCATGTACACAGTTAAAACACAACATAGGAGAAAGATTATTTCTTACCTCGAATTCACACTGGCCAACCATTGGGCAGCTTGCATCAGCATGAGGACAAGCTTGTGCAAAGTGATATGGTATTTCTGAACGAGGGAGGTTCATTAGGCATCCTTTCGGACAGGGCATTATAAATTTGGGACATACGGCCTGATGGTCCTATTATGAAAAAAATACGAAAGTATAAATGTAATGTATATCTTAAACAAGAAGCAGTTGTTTTTATGGTTTGAACCAACAAAAATATGTTTAGAAACAAGACGGTAGCCGACTTTTTATCAAACTTTGAATAAGTGTTTTTAGACGCGTGCTCGCGTCTTTATAAGAGGGTCTGTCCGTCCGTCCGTCCGTCCGTCCGTCCGTCCGTCCGTCGGTCCGTCCGTCGGTCGGTCGGTCGAACAGCTATGGTTTAAACCTAATATTGCACTATGAAGATCTAACGGGAATTACGTATCGAATATTATTGCTTACAAAACTTACACACATACCTCGAGCGATTCCAATGCGCCCGTCCAGTTGCACCCACGATCTTTGCTGGAACAGAATGATTGTAGTCGCATGATCTCACGCTTACAAAATGCATCTGGGAAAATTTGTTGGATGGAAAGGTCCACAGGACACACGTTGGAGCTATAAAACATAAAATAAAAACTTTTGACGTTTCGTAAGAAAATGAAAACAACACCAACAATAGTTCAATAACAAATAGAAGTGTGGGACACAAACATTATATTGTGATTAAAATTGTCAGCTGGAAATTGATTTTAAAGTTTATACTAGTATATATAGATTTCGACAAAGGCACCAACTCGAAAATTAATACACCTCGGGGCTGATATAATAAGGAATAAAACCTTATAACTTACTTATCATTAATGCAGGTTTTACAGAACCTGTGTCCACACATCGCCTGGACTGGATCACGTAAAACCAATATACATAAAGTACATTTGTGGCCATCTTCCAACGGTTTGAGAAATTCGTTGCTGTAGCCGACTAACGTAGCCATTTCTAATGAAAAAGACCAGAATTACCCAAGCAGGCAGATGAAATTCACTAGATCAGTAAGCATTAAGTAAGGCAAATAATTTACGCTGAATATTAGTAAGGCCTTACCTTAAGGTAGTATCATATGTCGTCGTGTAGCCAATCGTATTGCGCGCTTGTGTCCTTGCAGCAAGAAGCAGCAAGTTAATTTCAAGCAAACTATGTCACAGTATAGGTATTGAGCAGTAAGCTCACTCGGGTCGGAACCTTTGAAGTTTTTGTCCTTGCGCTTGTCATGCCGCGCATGTTTGGCCGCCATGTTGGCAGTAAGGAAAGAGGAGTGAAGATGTTTAGAATTGTACTACAGAAACATGGTTTTTACACTTAAATGGCAATATTTTCCCGTTTTCTTTCGCCGATCGGCTTCAGATGGATAAAATAACAAATAGAGGAGGATACTGCTTAGTTTTAGACGCGTTTGGAGTAAAATAAACAAGCAAAAAGGCGGAAAATCGCGACGAAATATGTCAGCTGTTAGGAGTACGTGCGGGATATTGGGCAAAGCTCATTTATTATTACCATTGGTCTTAACAAGTGATACAAAGGTTTCAATCATGTTGAAAACGGCGTGTATAAGAAGAAAGTCAAAGTTGTTCTCACAAACATTTGAAGTATTCCTGCAGGAACAGATTGTTCTTATTGCTGTCTAGAGAATACACTGATGGAACCATTGGAACATGTACAACTTTACTGAGGGGCAGTTTATATGATCCCTCTTACCCGAGATTAAACGAAGCATGCAATGACTTTGAGGTATTGAAATAAGTCATTTGTTAATGATTCGGAAAAATAACATGATCCTGATGGCTTTGGATTTTGTTCTGTGGAAAAATCAAATGGGAAAATGTTGTTGAGCACTAATTCTTGCGAATATATATTTTTGCATTGATCTATATTTAAATTCTTGTTAGCATGTGCTTGTCTGGTTTCATAAGGACTTATTTCAATACCTCAAAGTACGCTTTGTTTAATCTCGGGTAAGCGGGATCGTATAAACTGCCCCTGAGAGAGACAACTGTAACTATTGTTTGGAAGTAATGATATTCAAGATACATTTGTATTGCAAAATATTAAAACTAGCATGAAGCTACTGTGTACACATCTAGGGAGAGGTTTATAAATCCTTGCTCTCAGTGTTAACCCATTGACTGGCAATGCCCCCAAATGTCAGACAATTTTACTCTTTAAGGGGAGAGTATTTGCCACCCACGGTGCATTCTGTGTACAAAAGTGCGAAGATCTCCAGCATGGATTTTCAAAATTCACAACACAATTTATAATAAAAGTCAAGGTAAAACTGCTGATCTTCTGCGTTAACTTCACACAGAATGCACCTATGCTTGCCACTTATGTGTTGATATTAGCAGGTGATAATTATGTGTTCCATCACCCTTGCAGATTTGTATGGCCAAAGGTCAGTAGCTAGTGGTTCAGCACCCTGGTTTTATTAATGCCAGTGGCATATTGAATAAATTATCAACTTGATGTTTGTTGTGTTCTTGTTATATTTAATGCTCAATTATTCAATCTCTTGAAATTGTTTGATCATTTAACTTAATGACATTTAGGATTAACTTGTCAACATACACCACATTACAGTAAAATAACAAAATAGGTTGCATCAATCAGGGTGTATTTCAACCTAGTGGTTAACAAGAGACTTGGCATGGTGTATTGTGCAAGAGCAAGAGTTTCCCTTGACTAGTTTACTTTATTGCTTAACTTTGTTACATTTCTGACAAAACTTACACAAATGTGCTCTTCTCAAATTTGGCAAATGTCACATTGACTGCTACATACAATATCAATTGAAATATATTTCTTTAGTGCTTTATTATATAAAATTCATTTCATTATTTGTTTCTTTTGCATAATTTAACATTAGGGTATCTTTGGCTAGATTACAATGTTTACCATATTTCATTGTGAACACAACACATGTAGTACTGTAGGAGTAGTACACTCCCACCAAAAAACCTGCAAGTGGTCAACACCCTTTTCTTTTGCCTCCATGTGGATTTCTCTAAATCAACAATCAAGCAATGCATTTGTCTGTAGTCTTTGGTTTAAATTGTAACTTAGTTTGGCAAGTGCTTTTTTTATTCTGCCCGATAATGGCAGATGTAGTCATGTAGAGAACTTAGTTTCAAACCGAAAAGAAATCTAACACTAAAAGAAAACGCGTGGTGTTCAGCAGTTAACTGTTCGAAGAGTGATAGTTCAAGTTTCCATCTGAGCCAGAAAAGTACGTTTTACTTCGTCATATTTGTAATTATTCTAAAACTATTCCTCAGCCTCCTCAGCTGGAAATTGTGCTGCAGATTTTGATGACCTCATCGCTCAGTGTACAGAAACTACCAAGAAGTCAACATCAGTGCTGGCTACAATACCTCAACCTCAAACCTTGGCGATTGGACCCACCGACTACAAAGATCCAAATTGTTGTTTCCAACATGGTCGAGGAGAATACTATCACATATGTTGCTGGCTATCTGCTCCATAAGTGTTCACAAAAACACAGCTGCTCAACCTGCAAAGAAGCCCAAGAGTCCAATGATCTGGATGACAATAGGAAATTACTTTCAATTGTTACTTCAAGGCATATGAGCAAGTCAAATCACAATTTGGAGGTCTGCATGCGCCTTCAGCTAGATTCCTGGAGTATGTCGTTCAACTTGAAGCAATCTTTTTCAAAAACTTCTTCATTTATACAAAGAGTTCTTCTGTTGGAGGTGATATTCTCAAGTTACTCAAGAAAGAACCTGTGCCGTTCCAGTACTGTGAAGAATTCCTGCTGGAATATCTGCAAAAGCTGTTCTTGAGAATGAGAATATATTACTCGTTGAAATTGGCCAACCGTGATTTTCGGACAACTAAGAACAAAAAGGACAGCAAATATTTGAAGGTGTCACATCTTTAACCGACATGACTTCAGTCATTATAATCGTTCATATTTTTATTAACGTTTGACATTTATATTGACAATTTATAACTTTAGAAGTGCCTATACAGTGGTCTAGCTACTGCCATAATTTGTTCAGGGAGCCTCTTAGAAGAGAGAACAAAAACCGATCAACTTTGTTTGGCACAGAGCTGAGAGGACCATAGTTAATCATACTGAAAATATTATAAAAATAAACACAGAAAAACAAGCTATAGACCAAAATATATAGCATACTGCCACGGCTGCTATTTAGTAGAGTCTAGCAGCCTTAAGTTATAACAAGTTAGAGCACAATTTGTCATTGAAATAGTTTTTCTATTTTACTAAAATTTGACAACTTACCTTTCTTTTACAAGTACTAGGCATAGAAAGAAAAATTCGTCCACAAAACCTTGAAATAGCGCCAATTTAAGTTTCAATCATGAAAGTAAACATTCAGCCCACTCCTATTAAACAGCTGACATTCGTCGCGATTTTCTGCCTTTTTGCTTGTTTATTTTACTCCAAACGCGTCTAAAACTAAGCAGTATCCTCCTCTATTTGTTATTTTATCCATCTGAAGCCGATCGGCGCAAGAAAACGGAAAATTATTGCCATTTAAGTGCAAAAACCATGTTTCTGTAGTACAATTCTAAACAATCTTCACTCCTCTTTCCTTACTGCCAACATGGCGGCCAAACCGGAAGTCGGATGACTTCGGTTGGACCAGTGAACTCTAAGTAAACTGGAACGCTAACTCCTATGATCAAGTCCTATGTTTCGTTGAAGCCAAGCTAGTTTTTCTGAGTTTTGAGTTGAAATACTTAACGCCGAACATTGGGCTGCATATGAAATTGAAGCTATTAAAAAGTTCTATTTGATATAAAAACTTCAAGACTTTAGGCAAAATGGAAATACTTAAAAAATACAAAAACGACCGCAATTTTGTAAAATACGGCAAATTTTCCCTCAAAGTTTTAAGTATTTCCCTTTTATCTAAAGTCTTGAAGTTTTTATATCAAATATAACTTATTAATAGCTTCAATTTCATATACAGCCCAATGTTCGGCGTTAAGTATTTCAACTCAAAACTCAGAAAAACTGAATGAAGCTGGCTTCAATTTCCCCCCCTGCGTTAGCGTTCCAGTTTACTTATAGTTCAATGGGTTGGACACTTTGAACCCCGAGTGAGGTTACTGCTCAATACCTATACTGTGACTATGTCAAGTATGTTAATCCTGTTGTCAATCAGGTATATGTCGTCGTGTAGCCAATCGTATTGCGCGCTTCTGTCCTTGCAGCAAGAAGCAGCAAGACAGGTGGGCAATTTTGTCGACGCTGACCGAAAACAGCGGGCTCATTTCTTCTTGAGTTGCCATTTTCGCGCCGAAGAGCAAAAGTATAAACTTTCGGAGAATATTTTAGCTGTTTACTATCAAATATGGTTATCAAACAGTTGATAATCTTACTGAGGAAGGCCAACGGTTTCTGAAAAGCTAAAGTACGTCGAAATCGGCTTCGGAATAGAATATATTTTCACCGGGCAAACATGAAATAAATGGATGCTGACATCAATCACAAGATTTTGCCCATGGCTACAGAGCTAGTTGGATTTAAACAGATGTTAAAAAGTAAGTGAAAATGTGAACTTTGTGAATTATACTTTCATTAAAATGTTTCAGAAGGTCTCCTAATGCCAAACTAAACGGGTGACAGAGCTGTCAGTATATCCATATTTCAATGTTTATGTTGAATTGATCCATCTTCTTTGAAGTATAGCTTGAAAGTTAGGGTATGCTCATCACTTGAAATTAGGTTTAAATCAAAGTTTTATCTATAGTATTTTTATTAGAATTAAAATTATTCATGGAAAAATGCGCCAAAGGGTTGAAATTGCCCTTGTAAATGTACACTATTTTTGACATGTTTGGGTTAGTATTTTGAAAAGGTGTTCTGGAAGGAAAATATGTCTTCAACAATACTGGTTGATCCTTAAATTATAACTAGTGTTCTGTAAATCACAGAAAATTGAAAAAAATCTGGTCCATCAACAATATTTCGGATTGTATGAGGTCCCGAATAGAGCTTATTTCAATGATGAATCTGTTTATCTGGAAAAACTTTGAAAATTTAATAAATCAAGAATTTGACTATGCTCGTCACTCAAAACCATATTTTACTAATTGCTTTTTTACCTGGTTTTGTAGCAAAGCCAGTTATTTGACCATGAAAAATGCGCGCGATATAAATTTTTAGCTCGGAATATGGGTGTGTCAGCCATCACCAACTGCAGCCCCCTTAAGAAAATGTTATAGCAATTTGGTATTGATTCATATCTTACTGTTTTGTGTTTACAAAATTATTGGTAGAGTAACTGGCATATCATTTTCTATTTTGGCTTGGATTTTAAATACACCTTGGGCATTATTGGCCTACATTTGCCTTACAATTCCCCTGTTTTTGGCCATTTCTGCAAAGATTTAGTATTATTTATGTTTTTTCTTGCAGATAAATTCTTCCATGTTGTTGATATAACACTGTCAAGTCTTGTAAAAGGCTCTTATTAATCATCTTTGGTCTTTTGGAAATATATATTCACACAACATGCTCTTTTATGTAAGCTCTCGATGATGAGGAAATGGCTACACATTGACATTTTGTATGGCGATTGTGCTTACTTTATTCAAAACAGTGTTCTGAGGTCATTATGTCAGTGCTTACTATCAATCATTCATAGTGCACTTAGTAATGTTAGCCAAATTTCATGATTATACAAATTGTTTTGAGAAACTAACAGTAATGTGAATTAGACCTGGTGTGTTTACAAACTTTAGAATAATAATTTTAAGTAAATTTGACTTTTATTGTATTTATACCATGTGTTTAACAGAAGTAATCCTGTATTTATATATCAGCCTTATAAAATGATTAAAAAAGTATTGAAAAGTCGACAAACATGTTGTATAATATTTGTTACTGATATGCATATTTAGATTTCATTAAATTACATCTAATTTCTTTGCTCAAATGAGCACTAAAATACTGGAATCTTTCAGATCAGTGAAGAATATTATTATTCCTTATAATATTATTATTCCCGATAATATCTTATATATAATGCATAGAATGTAACGCATTCTGTACCAAAAATAATAAATAATAGAAATCAAATATATTAGCGAGAGATACATTTTGGTGTAATATAGAAAGATTCCAAGATTCCAGATTCCATGTTTTACAGTTTACCGGTCATGCTGGTCAAATTTTCCCAAAAATAAAGAATTCCTTTCCTCAAAATTTCAAATTCAAATCGTTTGGTTAACTAGTTTCCAAAAACTTTCAACCATTTTATTTGACGATATTCTCGCATTTTTTGGCTATCTTTTAATTTGCGATATTTTCGCGAAATTACGTCATTTTATGCAGTATTTTGCTCATTTCGTAGGTTACCTAGCAACAAACATGGCCAATGCGTGCGAATTTTGCGTGTAAAGCTTATATTCCACGCATTTCGCATCTAGTCATGCTCTCCGAATTCAGCATGACCAAGTAATATATTTTATTAAATTTTCAAACGTTCTCTGGTTAAAAATATTTATTTTTCACAAGCTTTCGGCTGCCAGTCTGCAGCCTTCGACGGGTAGTTAATAATGAGAAGTGTCAACTAGTCTGACACAAACAACAGTATACAATTACATATAATCACAATAGAAGTGTTGTATAGTGACTTCCTATACGTATGCAAATGTTAATAAGTAAAAAAGTATATTTAAATTAGATAAACTTCAAAGATTTTAATTTGCACTTCACTTGGTTGAACTAGAATACTGGGTTTGGTGGATAATCCAAGTGAGTAGATATATACACAATTTAAGACCTAACCAGGAACGGTGCGAAAAATGCAACCCGCACACCCGATAACCTATATATACAGAACTTACGGAACAAGAAAAACAAGAAAAACAACAACAACAGCGACATCAATACTAAGTCAATAATAACAACAACAACACTCCTTATTTTGTAAAGAGTAACAACGGGCTAACAACGTTGCCGATGACAATTTCTTGCCTTCCAAAACTTTGCCAGCTATGTGTGTACCTTTTCTGTCAGTTCATTTATGTCTTCTCCTTGATGGTCAAAAGTTGCGTGCATTGCTACCTAATGTTAAGAAAATTTTATTTTTGGATGATATATGTAGCTACGCTATATACACATTTTGAAGTATATTAATTGCATGCATGGGAAAATTAACTTGCTGCTCTTTCACTCTTTTAGGCATTTTTTACAGTAAATAATATATAATTATATATTATCAATTGTACTCTATCTAATTATTCAATTTATGAAGTAGCATTTTCTGCATTTATTGTCTAGAGAAATGCAAACAGCGTTTCAGTCACACCTCCGTGGCCTCATCATGGTCTCCTGCCATTTTAGTTTCAGGATGTTCGGAAAAGTGCCAGTATCCGATGAAATTAGTTCTGCACTGAGTATACGAATATATGATTTATCATAATAGTGGCATTCTAAATAGGTGATCGGTTTGAAGCTACAATCCAGGCTGTTTTATATTTATATTTATCTGTTATACCAAAAAATTTGTGTCCGAGTTGCGGAGTTTTGAAAAATACTGTTGCTGACGTCAGCATTGTTTTCACCGAAGGCTGTTATTGAACTGTGTTATTAACTCAATTTCGTTCCAAAGTGTTTGGTTAAGATTAACGGAAGTGATTTCTTATTCGGCTTAATTAAAGGCGATGTTGCACGGGTCAACTTTTATCAACAACTCGCAATGCAAATGAGGTTATACGAAATTTGATTCGTTGCTATAACTCGCTCTTATTTTAGCGTTTGATTTTTGGCCGCCATGTTGGTTGACATGCAATTAAAACAGCTAGCATTTCCATCGTATCTTTAATTTTAGAATTTTGTAACGTCAAGTGCACGAAAGCCACTTATACATGCATGAAATCAATGACATATTATCTCACCAGTTTTTCAGTTATATTTCCAAAGTCAGTTTTTAACTTCTGGACGTCATCGCTCAAATCAGAATCTTTTCCGTTTTCGACAGTTAAAGCGTTGGATTTTGTACCGCCTGTAATAATGGAACAACGTTTTAAACCTTAATTTATGGGAAAAACTAATGGTGGGTGAAAATAACAAAAACTTGATGTGATAAAAATGATCGAATTGCTTATTACACCATGCAAGTGTTTATATTTTTTGCACTGTGAAGATCTGGCTTGACGAATAGAAAGCTTTGCCAAATAATATGGAGTTGTAACATCGTATCACACGATTTGACGTCATAACGTGTGATATGAAAATATAATAGCATACGCTATGACGTCATGCCAAACACGAACAAGAACAATATGGCGTCGCCTTCGGCCGTTCGCAGACTTCAGGGAAGGAGAATTTAACACAAACAAATCAATTATTTTTTCACCATGGACATGCTAACCTGTTATAACGATGTTCAAAATTAATCTAATTGATTACTATTTATATTTTTTCCGATTTGTTAGCAGAATAGAAGTATTAAATTAACAATGTATTAAACTAAATTGACTATTTGGAAAATTTGGAAGTTGTAAACTCATGTTTTCATTTGTATGGAGTCATACGTTTTTGTGACGTTCCGTGCTTGTAGTCATATAGACCTAGAGTATTTCTGTATATTTTGTCTCGATAGACTTCCGAATTATGCAAACACAGCTGTAACTATTAATGTTATGCCTTTAAAAAGTTATAAACACTTATTCTTATCAGGGATTTCCATTTTGATTTCGTTAGTGTAAACTTTGAAATGGCATTTCTGAGCGTGAAAATGTCTTTTTTAGTTTTCACCTGACCAGTACGTAGTCGTAGCCAGGATTTTCAGTCGAGGGGAGCCCGAAAAAGTACTAGGGCCTTGGGGTACTTTTACAACAACAGTCTACCTAATGGCCTTCTATAGTAACCAACGCAGAGTAATAAAAATTGGGAAGATAACTTCTCAGTGACTCAGTAATTTAACTGAATGTGAACTGCATTGACAAAAATAACATCGCATGCGGCGGAGCCGGGGTGAGAGGTTTGGTAGCAATATGTCCTTGAGAATTAGTAGTGATCGGAAGAGGTAGCCTGTGCTAGTGTGCTTATATAGGGTTATTTTCAAAAATTGCCTTCACAGGACAGACGGCGTCATAGCAAATACGTTGGAAGCAACGTCTCCCTCAAGGTGTTGCCCGGGTATGCTTAAGAAACTCTTTGAAAATATGAGCATTTTTTAAAGATTATTGTGATTGAAATAGGGTGGCTAAAGATAAAAAATGTCCAACATAGGGGATGTCAAATATGTGGCTACCTTTACACCTGTCAGTGTCACACGTTACTAGTCGTCTGGTGTAACAAAGTATTTTTACTATAGGATTGTAGCTTCGACTCCAGAAAGATTGCATATGCGGTGGAGCTCACAAAGCCTACTAAACCTGCAATAGTCACGGTGCCGCGATGTGTACAAGTAGTATATGCCCGTCCTGTCACACTGTTGCATACAGCGTATTGAAGTACATAACATCTTCATTGAATGGCATAGCCATGCATCAAGACAGTTTTTTGGAAAAATTTGATATGTCAAATAAGCTAAATGTAAAACGACTCATTACAGAATACAGGACAAAAAATTACCACTTCGGATTTGAAATATAATATAATCTATTTTAATTCATTTATTTATTCATTAGCTTTAATATCACCCAAACGAGTTACCTGTTGATCCCACAGTTCCACACGAGCAACCATTCAATTTTCGGGAGTTTCTTGGTTCGATAAACCCAAAGAACAAAGCACACACGAGACCCAACGCCGCCAGGGATAAGATACATGATATCGTCAGAAAAACATTCAGGCATTTCTGACTTTGTCGCTGTTTCAACTTTGTGTCAGAATCGTCAACAAAATTATTGCAGTAAAGCTCAGGCGATACCTTACCATGTCCAAATTTATTGTAATGAACCGTGGTCGGTTCATTTTCAAGTTCTATGACTTCAACCTCATTGCTGGTGTTCGAGGAGTAGCCGTTGTTAATAGTAACAGTTATCGGTTTTGCCCGCATTGCGTTAGTAGAAAGTGGTATGGAATGCTTAGTTAGTTAGAATGCTTTGTGTGGTCGACAGAGTGTTTTTAAGGACTAAGTTTCCGTATGTTATGGCTATATTACAGAGTTCTCGGCAAGGTCAAAAGCTAGTAACAGACACGAAGGGGGGCTGCCATTATTAATAACTTAATACTTACCAGCTTTGCTATAATCAAACGGGGTTCTATTTGCGATAAAGGGCGCGCGGAAGTGCGATCGCGATAGGGAGGAATTTAAAGGCCTCTCCTCTCCCAATTGTCATCGCCCGCCCGCCCGCTTTTAAATTTCTCCCGTCCGTATTTTCTCGCATCTGAATGTTTCTTCAAATGTACCCACCTGCGAAAACACTGTTGTGAAAACATCATTTCTTTTCAGGAAACAAAAATGTTTCCGAAAAATGTCAAAAATGTTTTGTTTCACCAGTGAAATTATTGTCTTGGAAACATTGTTGAAACAAAGTTTTTAACCTTCGAAGAATTGCATCTTGAAAATCCATAGAAAATCCAAGATATGGACTAAATCAACCATAAAATCTTGTCTTGATTACTTTGATCTTGCAATTTGTTTTATTTTATACTTTTTGAAATTGTTGGCTGGAAATGGATGTTTTACGGATTTTTACCGTCATGCACTGACTTGTGTATCTTGACAGTGGACATAGACGGCCTGGCGAAATTGTCAACCCCCCCCCCTGGGCGAATTCAGACCAGGCAGTAGAAAGCACGTGTATTAGTGGTTTTCATGTCGTCCCTTGCTGGTGGAAAAATACCTTAAAACAAAGAAATATTCACAAATTATTTGCTCTGATAAACATCGGAACTTTGTCTTTGAAGTTGTCCACCAGCATGACCGCTTTGACATGAAAACCATCAATTACATCTTCATTTCTTGTTTATATGTAAATTTTATATCTTGCTATGTTTTAAATCATTTTGTGATTAAGTCGAGTTGTTATATGTTAAATGATGACTTACAATCACTAAAACTCTGACTATAAAATAGCCCTCCAAAATGCTGAAAATGCGTCGACTGTGAAGACTTCAGATTTTAAAAATTTCTTGGGGGAGCATAACGCCGCCCCCACCCCCCTCCTACCCTACAAGTTCATTATACTATATTACGGTATGCATGGCTGGCTTTGAAGTACAAATAAATGTTAAGATAATAAACAAACTATAGTCAAATTAACCCTACTGAGTTATTGTGTCTGGACATTTGCACATCCAGTATTTGCAACAGTAATTGAGTAGTAGTAACTCAGACATAATTTACTCTACAAACAAATCTTTCCTATAGTCTGCCCAACTTCGGGGAACATAGTTAGGCAATCAATGTTTCCACAACGATCTTTCCTAATTTGCTCAGTTCTTAAACGTGGAAGATTGGTTTGATTAGGGGGGAGGCTATCCCTCTATTCAGGTATTAATCACCCTTACCGCTTCACAAATTTCCTCCCTAGTTTGTACATACATATTACTTTTTTATTTATTTCTTTCACTAAATTTATCTTCAATGTTTCTTACAATTTCATTCAGTCCTTCTATTTGTGCAGTCTGTCTTTCTACACAAAGACCAAGTTCTTCAACTCGGCTTTGCAAATTTCTAAAGTTTTCTTGATGTTTGTCTTCTTCGCGACTCTCGCCGCGTTTCTGTCTTCTGTACTCAGCGTATAACATGGCAACTCCAATGCTGAAAACAACTACCTCACCGAGCATTTCCGCTCCCAAATCAACTGCTGCATTTTCTTTTAAAGGGTCCACTTCTATTTTCCCTTTATGGCCCATGAGTCGCATTCTTATGTAAAATTCCAAGCGATGGTACCCTACAGAAATATGTAGTACTTTGAAATTCTCATTAATAATTCCCATGAACAAGGCAGTGGCGTAACTACTTTGGGTTCGGACCGGGCGAACCCGGGGGCCCCAAACACCAATGGCCCAAAGGGGGCCCCCCAGGCAGCCAGGCTCAGACTGTAGAGCAGTAACAGTAACGTGAAATCAAGCGTTGCAGACATAAACTCCACAATTCATCTATATATAAATGTAAATTAACGATTTACGGTACAACCGCACTAATTTCCTAACAAATTGTAAATTTTGATCTGTTAAAATTCGTTTTCTGACCATCAGAATTCTATAAAAAATCTTCCCCCAAAGTCCAGGAAATGGCACTTCAGAGACTCTAGATTTAAACATTTTCCAGGGGGGCCTTGAAAAATGTTTGAACCGGGGGTCCCCTGATATAACGTTACACCACTGGAACAAGGTTGGCAGTATATCATGGTTTATGAACAAATATGTTCAGTAATATACAATGCCTTTCTTTGTTTTTGTTATAGATTGACATTTGGTGGCCTTTAAAAACATTTTTTGGGCTGCTATGGACAGAGTAAAATAATGAAGTAGGGCACATTAATGAAATATAGCCAGATATTCTGGTTAACCCATTAGTGCCTGGGAAATAGGTTAACAAAAATAGATACTTTCCCCTTGACAACAAGTAAAATCATCTGGTATTAGACAGAGTAACAGTTGGATGCATAAGGGTGGCTAGCCTGTGTCACTACAGTCTATGGTGTCACATAACTTGTAATTGCTTCCACTTGCCAGGATATTTCCTGGCAAAAGGAAATTTTGGTCTCTGGCAGGAAAAAAAGAAGGAAACCCACTTTGGAAGGAAATTGGAAGGAAATTGAATGAATTGCTGGGAAGTTGGCATGAAATTTTAGTATTAGTCAACCAGTGATTTCAACCTTTGAGGCTTATTAATTTAGTATTTTACTTTATCAATAAATCAAATAGTCTACTTGTGGTGAAATGCCCATTAAAATTCATGTTAAGTGTGCAATGTTCTAAGTTATATCTTGCAGGGACGCATGCTGAGCAACGCCGTGGCACTGTGTAAAATGGCAGAATTATGCAATATTTTATACAGCAAAAGGGTGGTGTTACAGCCAAACAGGGGATTGTGGGGAATAATTGCAGTTATGCAATTAATTGGCTTACTTATAACCTTTTGTTTATTAATTGTTTACTAATTGCTAAAGAAAACCAAACAATTCTTTTCTGGCCTACACGATGCTAAATGACATGTGTAACCAGGGCGCAGTAAAACACTTTGCACTTTGCAAACCTCACTTTCGTATACACTACACAGTGTCGTAGGATCGTATTATTGTAGGCACATGCCCCCTACGTTTTCTTCAAAGTGCCCTTTTCAGCAGCTAAAACAATGGAAAAAGTGCTGTTTCTAATAGAAGAGTCATGCCTCTCTCTGCACCTATGTTCGTATATCAATTTCACCGAGTGCTCCTTACACATGGTACAAACAAAAAATTATTACACTTATTTGTTTGGTTTATCCCACCTAAGCGCTAATTCTCGATTTAAGCTAAGGCTTAAAATTAATTGCAAAAGGAATTTACGATGGGCACATGCCAGGAAATTTGGAAGGAAATTATGGTGCTTTCTCGATATATGAGCAACTAACCCTAATCTTAACCCCCAACCTAACCTTAACCCTAATAATCCCTAATGCCTATTGCGGTTGCTCATATATCGAAAAAGAGCCGAAATTATGCAATTTTTGGAAGGAAATTTCGTAAAAAATAAGGATGAGAAAGGGAAATTTAGTTTTGGGCAAGTGGAAGCACTGCTTGTAATTCAAAAAGACACAGGCTAAAGGGTGGGTAAACCATTGAACTATAAATAAACTGGAATGATAACTCAGGAGGGGAAATTGAAGCCAGCTTAATTCAGTTTTTCTGAGGTTTGAGTTGAAATACTTAACGCCGAACATTGGGCTGTATATGAAATTGAAGCTATTAAAAAGTTCTATTTGGTATAAAAACTTCAAGACTTTAGGTAAAAAGGAAATACTTAAAACTTTGAGGGAAAATTTGCCGTATTTTACAAAATTGCGGCTGTTTTTGTATTTTTTAAGTATTTCCATTTTGCCTAAAGTCTTGAAGTTTTTATACCAAATAGAACTTTTTAATAGCTTCAATTTCATATACAGCCCAATGTTCGGCGTTAAGTATTTCAACTCAAACCTCAGAAAAACTAGCTTGGCTTCAACGAATCATAGGACTTGATCATAGGAGTTAGCGTTCCAGTTTACTTAGAGTTCACTGGGGTAAACCCAACCAGAAATGCAGCATACATTGGTATGTCAATGGTATCTTAATGGCAATGCACCATAATGCCTGCTACTTTATTATTTTACTCTATCTAATGGTAACATGTAATTTACTGTGACCTTGCCAAAGCAGTATGTTTTGTTGGGATCACCAATGTTTCCCCCTTGGTTTTGCTTTGTAAAGCATTAGCGGTTTCGATCTGCATCACAAAACATACTGTTTCCCTATGTCCAAGTAAGTAAATGTTCGTAATATTGCCATGACACCTGTTGGTATGAGGCCCTAATTATAGTGATGTTGACATTTTGAAAATTTTTAAAGTTCCATTGACTCTTTGTAATATAGTCTACCATTACTATAATTACAACAATAGTATTAATACTTAGATAGCAAATTGTTTTATTCCTTTTAAAGTGCCAAACAGGCGTTCCTACGCATAAAATTATGTCAATTGCCCCTAAAATGCATTCCTGCCCACATCTATGACCTAAATCCAGCCGTGCATGTAATGATAAATAACGCCAACCCACATTCAGATTCATTCAGATCATGTCAGATTGTCAGCCATGCATATTTATACTACAAATGGTTTACCTTGACCGGGGTAATAACATAGATATTTCTTAAATATATCGCTTTCCTTTGCCCCTCTTTTGATAACATTTGCGACAGGTTTTGCCGACTGTTTGATAGCTAATGAAGCTAGTTTAAAAAGAGGAAGCCCGGCTACCATACTTCTGTCTTTGAATGTTGATAAATATTGATTACTTAATACTCTGTTTCTCGTCATTTGCCGTCAAGTGTCAATATCGAGCAGTCAATGAAGTCAACCCGGAAGAACGTCGATAACATCAGCCTAAACCTTTTCAGGAATACTTCACCTCTGCGAGCGAAGTTTGATTTACAGCGCCCTGCGGTAATATACAGTTTTCTGATTATAATTTCACCTAAATTTTCTTCGACCCTAAAGGAAAACGAATTAACCTTTGCCGTATTACTGTATACCACAAAAATCCACTATTATGGGAATAATAATGCCTAAATAAGGAGATATCTTGTTTTTGGAAAATAAAGGATTTCTAAACAAATTCAGAGAAATACTATTTTGCTAAGTTATAACTTGTGCTAACTGAATATTTGCCAGTTTTTAGAGTAATCCGTAGTTTTGTTATTTTATCATTCTCAAAAAATATATTGACCACCATGTTGAAACCATCTATACCGAAATGGTTAAACGTACCCACCTATTGGTGAGTTTCATGTTTCATTGTATTAAAGAGGTATATATCGTCCAGCAGATGATGGTCAACAGGAAGTTAACAAAATTATAAAGTTAATATTTCTTTTTCCATTTAAAATGTAGCTTAGACATGTAATAGTCCAATATTTGGTGGAAAATTGTTATTGTCAATTATTGACATCCTATTAATGTCAACAGTTCTGAGGTTGATAACGCTTACTCAAACTTGCATAAGACGTGCTTGAAGCCATTGCTGTTATCTGGTACAGGTCAATGTTATCGGATTTATACGTCGGTAACGAATAATAACAACAAAGAACCCACGTTCGGGAGTGACCGTAAATGATCCGATCAATGTACGTCATTGATCGGAAAGCAGTCGAATATAAATACGAGGGCGCAGGAGGGCGCACGTTCGTGCACAGGAACTTGCATTATATATATATCAATTTTTACAGTGACAGGGTCTGAGAATTGCTCTAAAATCAATTTTTGACTGTTGTTTGAGCGTTTTAAAGCTTTCAAGCAAGACACAAACCCTCATGGATGACACAGGTATGTTAAAAACGAAATATGTTTTATTTTGAAGAGATCAATCATATAAAAACAGAGTCGTGTATTCCAGCATAATATATCATTGCCTTATTGGTAGAGGTATTTTAAAAATTTAGTGCCCGTAGATTGTGGCTGTAGATCGGGCATTTCGTTTTAATTGTGGTAACTTACTAGTCGAGAAACAGAATTTGTGGTGTTTAAATGACGAGCTTTTGATCTTTAATTTGTTGTAAAATTATAAATACGTGACCTAATAGCTCTATATATAGAGTTTATTGCAACTGGCTTATTAATATTGGCCTGATTTAAACTAAAGACGGATTATCCTTCAAGATGAATAATCCATCTGACGAATTATCTGTCTTTACAGAATATACACTAGACTAGACCAACCATCCAGATGAATTGGTTACGATAGCACCAGACTGCGTTGTTAACTGCACACAGAATATTTTTCTGGCCAAAATATGGTTGCACAACTTCAATTTTCTAAGAAATCTCTTTCTTGAAAGATCAAATTGTGTGCAAATTGTGCACATGACTTCAATTATCAAAAAATGCACACATCATCACAGCAAACTTAGCAGTCTGGCAATAGCATGATTTATACTGACAATGGTTCTGTGATAACCAATCCATCTTGGTTTTGTTGTGAAAATTTGCCAACTAGGAGTAACAAACTATCAGTTTTTCCTGCTAAGTTTGTCTAATGCCATATTCATACACATAGATACATTCCTGACTGGAATGTTTCAAAAGTTGTGCATCCGATTTTTAAAAAAATGTGATAGAACATCTACAAAAACATCAATGAAAACTGTGCCTGATACTGCATGATACAATATTCCCACAGTGGAATTGATTTGTAATTCATCAAGACAAACTTTACGTACACACAGATAGTTTGTCTGGGGTTTATGTATGTTGTTCTTTCCGCTATATTTGCCGAAACACAGGGCTGAAATTACACAAATACAAATTATTGAACTATCTTTTCTTTGCCACATTTTGTCCAGACAAGTCATCTTTCTCTGCATCTGCTATAAATCTAGCCATTTAAATCAGAATTCAGGCATTAAAATGTGTGAGCATGCAATGGGGCGCTCGCAGGCACAGACAGGCCATGAGTATCTCGACATCTGTTATCCAAAATTGAAAACTGGTATTGTCCACTGAATGATGTATATTGGAAGGAAGTCAGCCTAGAAGTCAGCCTTCCAAGTATATATAGTTCAGTGGTATTGTCATGATACCAGGATACCGGTACTGCAAATCAAATCAACAGTAAAAGGAATAAAGTCAAGCAAATCAGGTTTTACAAAAATGATATTACACTTGAAAAATAAAGTTAGTTTAACAAAAAGGTTCTACCAAGAAGTATAAAATATATAAAATACACCAAAAAATACACTTCTGTCTGTTAAATCAAAATCCTGTCAAGCTACATGTAGTAATAATTTACAGTATTACAAAAATAAAATGCCAAATGTACAACATGTACAATATTACATTTATGTTACATACTAGCTAATAGAATACATGGTTTGGAGCCTTGATGGAAGTACAATATTATATAACTCATTATGTATGTTTTTGTCATACAAAAATGTGGTCTTTGTTTGTCACATGTGTATTGTATTTCCCCCAGCTAACCAATAGCAATGTTTTGGCTTAGTTATCCTTTCATGACTTGAACAATTGATTAGTTTATATTGGGCGAAAACACACTACACATGTGACAAACGAGGACCATATTTTTGCATAAACCTGGACTAATTACTATTATTAGTAAAGATAGCCGAATAACTGTATAACAAAGCTGTAACAAACAATTTTTCAACCATGAAAGCATTTATTTTAGTAGGCTATAAATTTGGCAAATTTGCATGAAATTTAAGGCAAAATTTTTTAAAGAACTGAGATTAGCGGCAACAAAGGGTGGTAATGTGTTGGCAACCTAAACCCCTCCCCCCAATATTCTACGAAGTGTCCGCCACTGCGTGATGAAGACTCCAAACCATGTATTCTATTAACTATTATACTAGTAATCATACATACAATAGACCATTGCACTTTTTGACCCATAGCAAAAAAATTGCATGTTAATGAAAGGAACTGGGATTCATTATTCCACCTACCGAGAAGTGGTTTGTTTCAACTTTCAAGTTGCCCCCAGATGTCATGGGTGAGCTCATTTTAAGGTCAATGCATAAGGTCTATAATATAAAACCTGAAGAACAAACTTTAGTAGAAAAAACATACGAAATCTGAGCAATTACACTATTGCATTTACGTCACATACCAGTAATCGTACATGCTATTGGGCATATTGCTCAAAACTTTATTATAAATGAAATGCAAGAAATCTGAAATTATATCATTTGCAATAGTACAGATACCTTTTAGCTGTTGTAAACGCACTTGCAATCAACGAGTATAAGGGCTTGAACCAAGCCCAAGGACAAAGCATATTTTCCAAAACTTTTTCTCCACGTTATTCGTAACACAGTGTCAGTGTGACACAAACATTAATTACGAAAGAGTGGTCAGTATTTAGAACTTCTCTATTCGGTTGAAATGAAGAAAGGGCTTAAGTAAACCCTGCTGTGCACCAGAATTCTGGCTGAGCTAACCGCCACGAGAGGCCCTAGCTTAGCAAGTTTCTCTGATATCAAACACGGCAACATGATAGATCGGTTTCGCAAGGTAAAATTATGCGCACACGAGAAATTGTGGCTGAGCAAACGGCCACGTGAGGTCCTTAACTTAAACTAACCTTAAGATGGCAGAATAGGTGTAGCTCGCTGCCCTTTATCGCCGAGTAAGGCCTGCTGTAAGGGACTTACTTAGGTTGCGTAACTTCCTTGTGAGCTTGAAAACACGTTTTAAGAAGAAGTTTTGTTGGTTCTCCTGTGCTTCGAGAGTCTTTCTCCGGGTGCTGCGCTTTTCTTCACGCACCAAACACTAATCCTTAGGCCTTAGTTGTCGAACACTTGTGCTCTTATAATATTATCATCATCACAGAAAAGTGTTTGGCCAAGTTGCAACACGCGGGTGTGTGCTAAACTCAGTATTAACCAATCAAAACGACACATTAAATTTTCTTGGTCTGATAGACCAATCAGAGCAGGATTTTGACTTTTTTACATGCGACCAGGTAAAGATTTGTATCAGGCCCTCTTTCCTCCAACCGCATTTCAGGAAGGGAGATCGGCCTGACACTCAGGTTAGATGATCGTGAAATTCCTCGGTACTATTTACGGAATTCGCAATAAAACGACCGCCGCTTTATTGTCGCTGGGAGACATTCCACTTTCGAAAAATTGAAAAATTGCGAATATAGATTTTTCTACTACTCTAACTTGGTGTAGAGATTATATAGAAAAACATTCTTGTATAATCTCTATGAAATTATAATTCTCTATCCGCGTCAGGCTCTTGTGGGCACCTCGATGATGGGTGCTGAACTCTCTGTTCTTGGCGACTAACTCGAGCGCACAAGGTAGCAAGATCGTGTCGAACAGTAGCCAATTCTTCACGCTGGTTGGCAACTTCCTCTTGCACAACCTCCTGTTGTTGTTGAATGTCGGTTGTGGTATCTTTAAACATGGACGTGTGTTCCACATTCTTTTCCGCCAAATGCTTCCTGAGTTCTAGTCTAGAACCCTTAATATTAAAGAACCATTAATATTAAGAATATCTAGAACCATGCATTAACGCTTAATATTAGACATACTTTCACTCGCTACTCTGGTTTTAAGTAAATAAATGCAAAGCCCAGTCGAAATGCACTCACGACCCAACGTTTCGACACTCTGGTCTGGTCTAGTGTCTTCATCAGGGATGATCTAAAGTCGCACAACATACTGTAAGATTATTTCTTACCTGGAAATCACACTGACCAGCCATTGGACAACTTGCATTGGCATGTGGACAGTCTTGTGCAAAGTGATGTTCCAATTCTGAACGTGACAGTCTCACCCGGCATCCCTTCGGACAGGCCAACACAAATTTAGGACATATAGACTCATGGTCCTATATTAAGAAAAAGTATAAATGTTTTATATCGTAAACGGGAAGCAATTTGTTTAGTGCAGCAGACAGAATGACTCTGACTGAATGATGATCACTTTGAAATAAAGTCGAAAATTTACAGTTTAAAAACTCATCCTGTTTTATTCATATAACATATAAGATAACATAATTCTTCGAAATTTGTCTCTTTCTCTCTTTTCTGAAATTGTAGGCTGGCTATAATTGTTATAACTGAATTCGTCACAGTGCATATATGTGCAAGCAACATAGCTTTAGGATAAAAGTATTAACATCCATTTCTTGAAGTCACATAATATATAGCTTGCCATACAGTATTGGTTTTTGTATAGTGATGGTAGAGTTGTTAAGCTTTTTTATGAATGATAAATATGTGAACAGTATATTTAAAAAACTATGACATATTATATATAGTATACTTTCATATAATTTCAGCATTTATAAACAAATGAATGAATGAATGAAGTCTTTATTTAACGAGAGTTATACACATGCCAGTTTACACTGATAAATTCGTGGCTCTCAAACTATTCTTATATACAAACTATAAACCTATGAACTAATGTTTATATACTGTACATATTTCTAAACTCAGGTTAAAAGACTATTATACTATATTACATCTATTATATATATATAAGATTATATGATAAAATGATCAATGTTTTCGTAGCTCTCCTTATAGAGCAGTTTCATGTTGTGTTTAAATGATGCCACAGATTCCTTTTCACGCACTGTCTTGGGTAACTGGTTCCATTGTTTTATGGTCGTAACAGCAAATGTACGACCACCTTCAGTTTCTCGCTTAAATTTAGGGCACAGGAAGTTACTATTGTCTATATATATGTCGTGTAGTATTTAACCCGCGTGCCTATAGGGTGTTAAAGGCTTTGTACTGTAGTTAAGCGTTTACCGTGGTAGAGTCACTAAAATTTATATCCATCTTTAGACAAAATAACAACGAAAAACGACTTGGAAGACGCATGTGTTAGCGCAGCTTGAGCAATTGCAAAATTTATGAGCTGAAGTCAATCATGCACATCCTGAGCGCATTCGCAATAGTCGCGAATTTCGCAAGTCAGAAATTTCGCCTTTCACCGGATTATTCATGAAATGTTTACAGCTCTGACTGTGACGAACGCTCACAAACGCATCGTATAAATATAATCACTGCCTAGTCAAGGAAAATGCCCTTATTGCTTACAAAAACTTACACACACCTCGAGAAATTTCAACGGACCTGTCCAATTACACCCATCACCTTTGTTGGAGCAGTAAATTTTTAGGTTTTTGATCTCACGCTCACACAACGCATCTCGGTTAAGTTTTTCCATCGAAAGAGCAGTGCCATCCTCAGGACACCTTTTGGAACCGCTGTATATAAAGAGAAATATTTATAGAAATATTTATATTTATAGAAGCACTGAAGCATGCACGTTCATACACCATAATGTCACAATGCGGCTCAGAGACAGTTACATTATGACAAGAATTGAAGAATACAAAAGTCAATACATTTAAATTTATAAACTTATAATATATATAAACCGAGAGGTCGAAACCTATACCCTACAGTATTAAGAATAAATCTTAAAACTTACGATGTTATGACATCTTTAATGCATGCTTCACAGTAACGATGTCCGCACTTTGTTTGGAATGGCGACGTCAAACCCAAGTTACAGATTTTACATTTGTACCCCGCTTCCAACGGGTTGACAAACTCGATATGATTCAAATCCAACTTGTTATTCTTTTGAGCCATATCTAATGAAATATAGAATAAAATTGCCTTAGACTAAATGTCAGCGAAGGATAGAATCCAACCGAGATCTTTTAGGGTTTAATCGTGGCGAAGCTTCCGAACTCACGCGCGGAATGAGTATACAAGTGTCGAAAGATTATATGTCACCTATATATGTTGCTGGTTCTTTGCTTGTGGGCGTGTAATAAGGCTTGTTGCTAATTTGCTGTGTCCTTGTCTCGAATTCCAATATGTTAATTTCTGCGAAAAAGAGCTTCCTTTATAAAGCAGACCGCGAATATGTGCACAATACTTAGTCAAACGAGGTATTCTATATTTTATTATATCCCTTAGACGACGGGTCATGGTCATGGTGCTTTTCGTTATAGCAATACAATTGTCGAAAGATTATATGTCACGTGTATATGTTGCTGGTTCTTTGCTTGTGGGCGTGTAATAAGGCTTGTTGCTAATTTGCTGTGTCCTTGTCTCGAATTCCAATATGTTAATTTCTGCGAAAAAGAGCTTCCTTTATAAAGCAGACCGCGAATATGTGCACAATACTTAGTCAAACGAGGTATTCTATATTTTATTATATCCCTTAGACGACGGGTCATGGTCATGGTGCTTTTCGTTATAGCAATACAATTGTCGAAAGATTATATGTCACGTGTATATGTTGCTGGTTCTTTGCTTGTGGGCGTGTAATAAGGCTTGTTGCTAATTTGCTGTGTCCTTGTCTCGAATTCCAATATGTTAATTTCTGCGAAAAAGAGCTTCCTTTATAAAGCAGACCGCGAATATGTGCACAATACTTAGTCAAACGAGGTATTCTATATTTTATTCTATCCCTTAGACGACGGGTCATGGTCATGGTGCTTTTCGTTATAGCAAATCGGCAGTCTATCTTTCGTGCAAAATGTACATTTCTGTACTATATTCTCCTAGTCCAAGTATTCAGTCCAAGTTATTATAAGGCGTCATGATGACTATTTGGCTTTTCGCCTGGCACAAGTTCAATTTTCATTGAAATTTTATTGTCTTGGTATGAAAAGTAATCCTGTTTTCTGATGGATACTGAAAATATATCACAGTTATATCCTCAAATTACAACAACACTACAAAAGGGAAATGGAATCTGTGGAATGTCAATATAATTATAATTGTATATTTAATCTACAAAAATGGGTTTAAGTTCGAGATAGCGGGAAGTTCGAGTTGAGCGAGTTTGACATAGCGGGGTTCTACACTTCTACTGTAGTATACAGACCATAGTATTTGCTGTATGTTTTACTAGGACTTAACCTTAGGTACAAAACACATGTAACATGTTATCGGTCTGGTGCAATCTTCGCATGTCTCTTTCTTAATGCTTCTATTTTGTTCGTTTGCAAAAAACAACTTCCATGGCCCGATTTATTCATTCATAATCGATTACATATGCACGTCCGTTGACAATAACGAATGCTTTAAATATATACACATACAGCTATATATAATGCTATAATATCCTTTTGGACTACACCATCCTAAAAGAAAGGGTAATGGCTAATGCCTTCCATGCCAAGTTATCATTCCCAAGGCTTAATTGAATTATAGGCTACTTTCAACCCCTTGAACCAAGTCTAAACTTTGCGTTAAGTTTACGTATGAGACTTACCCTTTCTGCCAAATGAAGCTAGTTTTACCAAGGCTTGACAAATCTAAAATGGCAATACATTTATTTCATGTGAAACGAGTTCATTCAGATTTCATTCGAATTTCTTGGGATGAATTACTGTGTGGTAATGTGTAGGTAAGACTTCCCCGGGACTAGTATTCTAATAACTCTCGAATAATGAAGGCGAAAGTCATGGCATGCATGATATGGCATATACTTACCCGAGTTAATATGTTTTCCTTGCAATCTGATTATAAATTAGTTCAGTCCAAATTTATAAGCTTCTTTTCGTATTTACGGAGTACATTGGTTTCAAAGTAAGTTTGAATAATGACTGCGTTCGCTGTATCAGTAGCAACTGCTTTTATAGCGCGAACTGCATATTTGCATCCACCTGAGAGGAGAACAATGGGGAAGTACAGTGATTGGAGGAGTACAGTGATTGGCAACATCACAACGTGAGTTTGAGTATTGACTGCGTTTCCTGTGTTTTGCATGAGTGATATGTGAGGTGGCGTTACTTTTGCCACCTCACTGCACCATTTGCACGGGGATTGCAATGATTGGCTGACTTTCAGGCGTGTAATTGCATAAAACGACGGCAAACAAATTATTTTGAAATTTTCTCTACAGTGTAATTGAATAAAAATATGTTCGTCTTGTGTTGTCTAAATATGACCGATGCATACACGACATGGAAATATGCATGTATTTTTGATGTTATAAACGGAGTTTGGGCTGCGTATAAATAATGAATATTCATATGTTGATATGACCGCGATCCTTCATGCTTAAGCTCTCTAATAAACGTTTGCGATAGACCCAATTAAGGTATATCTTATGTTATAGCTTCTATATCATCACAGTATCTGTTTGTTAGTACATTATATTTAAGAATGTAAACATTGCTTAAGCAGTTATGTTATTGGAACGCCATGCCACGTGCTATATTCAAGAATCAGGGGAAATTCCCTTATGCAAATCGTGTTCATGGAAAAATCTAGAATACATTAAGCCATGTTATACACGAGGCAATTTTTGCTGCAATTTGCAACGCAATTTCTGCACAGAGCCATGTTATGTAGAAATAGGCAGAGAAAAACAGTGAACATGGCCCGCGTTTTACTTCACCTATATTATCATTCTCATTCATTTCTTTGTTGCCTTCTGGGCATCTTCAGCAAGAAAAATATCGACAAAGTAAAACGAGTTTCATGCTCACAATTTCTCCGCAAATATACTTTTTACCTAACATCGCTCTGTGTCCGAAACTGCGTTGCAAGTTGCAGCAAGAATTGCCTCGTGTAACATGGCCTTTATCTAAAATAGATTGTCTATATCGGTGATAAAATATACTAACTTATAGTTAGTCACATTCCCAAAGACCTTACAGTATTACTAATCTCGGCGTATTAGCAAATCGTAAACAAACTTTCATCAATATTTTCTAATACGGTTGAGATATTTTGCTTATAGAAAGTCAAGTGCGCATAATACGCAATATTGCCAATGGCAATGTATATTACACAGCCGAGAAAACTTTGTTAATTTCTCATCTAATTCTCATCCAAATTCAACCAATATTTGATCGATTTGTCCTATATAAGCGAACGATAATTAAACTCTTCGATACATTTGCAGACAAACAAACACACATAACGTCACAGGTTGTCTTTTGTTTTCACGTAAACAGGTTTTTCCAGACCTTTCTTAAACGGAAGAATGCGTCTCATGAATGCAGTTTGTGTATATATAGCACATTTCAATAATTTATTTTTTGATTCGTTGCTCTCGGGTGCAAGTAAGGATGATTAAAACCACGCATTGACGAAGGCAAGCTGCCCCGGACTGCTGTTTCTGAAGCGGCTTTCCTGCTTTTTGGGGGATTTCATGCCATGCAGAAACCAGGTCATTTTGTTCATTTTGCATTCCAAGCATCGAGGAATCTGACACCTGCTGCATATTACGTAATTTACGCGATGTTTTGTTGTCCCCCCATTTCAACTTCTGCGAGGGCTATAGCCGTGACCTCTATTACCACCCTTTCATGTACCTTTAAACTAGTTAGCATATTTTCTCCTCTATGTTAGCTAAACTAAAGAAAAGTACTCTGTCAATGGAACAGTTTCGTAATTGAAGCGAGTCAAAGAGTCGCATTCTTTATGAATAAACTTTACTATACTGAAGCGTTTCGAAACTTTCAGAAAGCTTTCGCGTGTTTTAAATAGTCCTTATAATGAATCAGAGGGAAATTCCAGTAGGAGGAAAATACCAATGTACGGCGCATCTGGGCGGCGCATTGCCAGCTAATGGGTTAAGCTTCAATGCACCCAATGAAGCCAAGTGTCCTCCTTTATATTAATAGAGGGCTTTCGGGATGAGACTGAGGAAGAGTCAGCATAAGCTGCCCCAATCTATACGATGAGGAGGGATTCTTAGGGCTAATCTCTTATTCAAACACTGAGAGTCAAGTCAGTACTCTTCCTGTATTCTTATGGGCCATGTCACCCTTGGCTCAGTAACATATGGCTAATATTTTTACCCTAATACCCCCTATCATGCGCTGTATAAACTCGGCAAGTATAATGAATATACAGGACTTTTGGGCATCTTGCTTGGAACTTGGAAATTTTTGAGCGAGAATTATATACATGCATGCGTGCATATTTTAGACCTAACCATGCAAGAGTGGTTGCAAAAAATGCAACGATATAGGCCCTCTGGCATATACAAACGCATCATATATAGACATATTCACAGTCACCGAGCTTCACGCACAATTAAAAGTCAACAAAACTGTCAAGAGTAAATGCCCTTACACATATTTGCACACACCTCAAGAGATTTCAAAGGACCTGTCCATGTACATCCTCGATCTTTACTTGAACAAAAACAATCTAGCTCCATCATGCGACGTTCACAAAATCTATCTTTGTGAATTTGTTTCATAGAAAGGACGGTGTTATCCACAGGGCACATTTTGGAGCCACTATAAAAAGAAATATAAAAGCATGCATATTTAGTAGCAAAATATTTATTAGGCTACACTGAGATTTTAGTAAAGTATTTACTATTTAAAACATATATTTTGATTTGTATATAATTACTAATTAATCAAATTAAGTGTCCCATGCAAAAGCAGTTACCCTTTTTGATTTAATGTTACGTTAAAACTAGAACAGCTATTATAATATACACTCAACTAAGTTTGATTATATTCAGGAAAAGCTAACTTGAATTTTGGTGTAAATTAACACTTGAACTTTCATGCAATATAAACACGGCCAATTTGAAAACAGTTGCGGTTGGTTCGTGTTTATTGCCTATTTCAATTAATGTCTGTAACGAGGCTAACTTAACAACTGAATTTCAGATTATTTCCCAGTAAATTTACTATTTTTTTAATCTTTCTTGCTTCTTATTGGCCTTGCCCTTGCTCTTGGGAATTAAAGCAAAAAATTTGGAACGTCGCTCATGACCATCATGCAGCCAAGAAACATGAGACAACTTCGTGAGGCAATTGACAATTGTATATGCAGTTTAAGCATACCATACTTTGGATCATGACAAATCCAATATTCCTTTGATGGCATGGTTCCCGAGCTACACGATGTACTCTTGCTCAAGCCCAAGGACAAGATTTTTCACTTGAATGAATATTGATATTTGAAACAATCGTGCAACGTGCAATCATGCAGCTATTGAAACAATAAAAAATATAAATGCTGCTATTTGAAACATTCTTGCAGCTATTTGAAACAATTAATAATGCTGCTATTTGAAACAATCATGCAACATGCATGTCTTGCATGTATATACTCTATATATAGATACAGATATGGAAAACACATGCAATATGCGTATATACAATGCAAAAGTCAGTGTGTGGATAAATCAGACCACAGCCACAGGCTTAGAATTACAACGTTAAAGGACATTGGCAACGAAAATTTAGTAGAGCATGCCTACGGAATACTTAATTTCATAGTTTCCCTTGTCCATCGCATTTAGTTGTTGAGAAAATTTGTGACAAAGTTCAACAGTCGTCCGCCATTTTGAAAAAAACGGCGTATGCTAATTTATGCATGAATACATTAAATGACGTCATTAGATGGGTTGACACAATTTCTCTAATATAAACTCTATAGTGTATTACCACACGCGGTAAACTTTGCGGCAAAATAGACGGCAGAAAGGTTTTAACAAGTGTGTAACATGTTTGTACCACTACTTTTGATACTATTTCTTCCAATTCCGTGTGAAATAGACGCATAAATTCGAATATCACATAGGAAATCCTTATGCAATGTTATGCTATTATTGTCTATATCCCCTGAATGTCTCGCTGGTAAATGCATAAAAATTGCTCAAATTGCAAAACAATCAAATCTCTATCAGCACGTTCAGTTACCAGTTCCAATTATTATTGAAAATACAACAGTAAATAAAATTGTCACAATGTAGTCTATACTAATACTAACTATTAAACCTAAGTAGCTCGCGCAATTATATATACATTCAAAATACACAAGAATAAATGCCTAAAAATTTGGATAGTTCATCATTGAGATTTGAACTACTCCTTTTATACTTTCAATGCAGTTGGACAGTGTAGTATAAAGAAGCGCTATTACATAAAACAAACTACAAATAGCATGCTGTATTCGCTACCTCCTCCACAGGCGCTTTATTAATTGGAGCGGGCTTGGAAAATTAGGGAAGGGACGCACGGGCGGCATAAAAAATGCGGGTAAGGCGAAGAGAAGCGCCTGCTGACTAATGTTCTCAAGATGGCAGAAGCTATTCACCATTTATTTGACTATAATCGTCCGGAGAAAGAGTTTGTTAATGATTCTTATGAACGTAGGCTCTTACAAAAGGTTAAGGAAGGTGGGAAAGTACTTTGCCCTAACTGTCACGCTACTGATGGCAAAAATAAATGAGCATATATACTTTTAGATTTGTTATACATATTTGTTATTATTTTGCATATAATTTTCCTTTCAAGTTATACATATTCGTAGTCAAATACATACTCATACTACATACTGAATGACACATTAATGATGTCGACATCACTAGCATTGAAGTCAATTGAACCCTTCGCATTTTGAGTGCATTTTTCGGTGTTGTCGCCCATCGAGACTGAGGACAAAAACACTTTGATTCAACGTTTCATATTTCGATTAATATGGATCATATTTCAGCAATAACTTTTAAAATATATCCATCTAAGATGGAAAACACGAAAATATATCGTTTTACGCTGTGATGGGCAATATTTCAGGCAGATTTTTTTGGATTCCCGATTGTCGACATTTATGCCTGATTTTCGACCATTATATGGCAGGCCCTTCGTCACTCTTTCCCCTGATGCAAAATGCCAAAATATCACCCGCCCGCGGGAAAAAGGGCCTGAGGAGGAGGTAGCTGTATTCGTATTCAAGGTATATTATTGATTGTTGTAGAGTACATGATTATTGAAATAAAACAAACAAGATTAATACAACTACAGTCATTTTGAAAAGCGAACAGAATACCTGTATGTCAGTTAATACTATAGCAAGTCTTCAGTGCGGCAACGCATTAAATTAATAATTTCTATTTTAATGATCAGTTTTCCCTACCCAATATTTCTTTAAAATTGAAAAAAATGCGCGTCTTCACCGTCTTGACTTTTCGTAAAAAAGAATATAACAAAAGAGTTCTCATTTCTATAATTGATATTGTGTGTTGACGCAATTAATAACTATATTTACTGAATTACTGTAATGGGAATCGCTATATTTTCGGCAATCTTTTTACCAGCTTCATCATGTATATTAATTAGCCACACATATGAAACTGAATTTAAGCCAGAGAACAGCTATAGTCTGGCTTTTTTCTATAAACAAACTAGCTAGATATACTAAATAATGTACTATATTGACAGCTTCATATTTCCCGTCAAAACAATAGAAGCTCAAAATTTCATAATCATATGAATCGCGTGAATAACTATTCTTTAATAATCATTAGAACTTGAATATAGATTGTTTTCAAAAGAATATTACTTGCATCCAATAATTCTGCACCAGATTTATTTTTCAGCAACATTCAAAATCGCTGGTTGACAATTCGTTCAACCTTTCTCGGTGTCTCGAGTTTATAATATAACATTTCAAACATCTCTTCTCGTGTCTTCGTTTAAAGAATGTATCCTACAACAACAGATGGTTCCTGAAACCTTTTCCAGAGTGTATGACCATTTACCTTTCTCGTTAAATTTCAATTGACACAAAATACTATAGTATAGCTTCAATAATACCCCAATCATTCACAAACGCGTGACACAATTAAACCACGCAAGTTGTAAAATTCGCCATTCCTTTCCTTCTCACACGCTTAATATGGCTTTACCCGATAGTGTAGCATTTTCTTAGTTCTCCTGCCTGGTTGTGAGAATTTTTGTTCATTATAACGCGCAAAAACGACATATTTTTAGTTACCAAAACCTTCACGCAATATAGATCCCTATGTTGTTTTGAAGCGAACCCATCTAATGACGTCACAAAGGTCATTGACCCCAAAGATAATTTTTTGAGAATTTTATCCAAGATGGCGGCCGATGAGCAAATTTTTCACATTTTACTTGCACTTTACTCGCAAACAAAAATGTTACAGAAAAAAAATAGTAACATTCTCATAGTTAGGTGGTCCAGTAAGATTAAATAAGCCAATAAAAATTTTCGTTGCCAATGTCCTTTAAGGAGCATAACTATTCACACACTGAAATGTCACAATGCGGCTTAGAGACAGTTCCATTATGACAAGATTCAGGGACGCCGGAGGGATATTAGGGCAGGGAGGGGCAATGCGAACCTAAGGGCAGTCGAGAAAATTTTTCGCTGTCACGCCCTTTCGATGGAATTTTGATGATTTTCAAATTTCAACTCATTTAATTGTTATATCTATGTACAAATAGATATAAAGAAGTACGGAACGAAAACAATAGCTTTCCATTAAGCACTGATCGTCTAATTTACAGCTGTATTCTCTCTTCTTTGCCAGTAATATTATTGTTTCATTTATATTATAAGGGCACTTTTGCCCCCCTTGCCCCCCTTAGGAAAGGGCGGGAGGGGCGCTTGCCCCCCCCGCACCCCCCCTCTCCGGCGTCCCTGACAAGATTTGAAGAATACAAAAGTCAATACATTTAAATTGATACTACTCATAATATATATAAACCAAGAGGTTGAAACATAGACCCTACATGCAGTTTTAAGAATAAAACCTTAAAACCTACGATGTTATGACATCTTTGATGCATGCCTCGCAGAAACGATGTCCACACACTGTTTGGAATGGCGATATTAAAACCATTTTACAGATGTTACATTTGTATCCCGCTTCAAGCGGTTTTAAAAACTCTATATGATTGAAATCCAACTTGTCATTTTTCTTAGCCATATCTATAAAGGAAAGATAGAATAAGATTGCTTTAGACCAAATTTCTGATAAAGTTAAAATCCAACAAATCTTTTAGTTTTAGGGTAAAATCATACCTATTGTCGATAGATTATATGTCAGTTGTGAGTTGATGTTGATGTTGCTGTTGCGGGTTTCTGTGCTAATGAATTGTGCTAGTGTGGCGGCGTGTTGTCGTGTCGTGGGGAGCGTTTATTGGTCTATTTGCTTCTTATATAATAGCTCGCAAAATCATGCGATCTTAAATATGTCACATGCCTGAACGTGTCAACACGGTTAATGGGAATAAAAAGGGGAAAGTTAGTTTTCCCTCCTATAGACAGCGTACTACGAAACCCGGACTCGTGAAAAATAACTCCCGTAAATCAAACCCGTATGTAATTACAAGCTGATTATTGCGTTGATATTTTGAGAAGGAGTGTACTAAGTCTAAGAAAGACAATCCTAAGCAGGCTTTGGGCACTTTATCATCTTGACTTTTAACGGCGCCGCTTACATATTTCAACTTAGGATTGTCTTTCTTAGTACACTATTTCTCATAAAATATGAAACACTATAATCACTTGTAATTATGGGTTTGATTGACGAGTTTGAGCCCGGGTTTCGTAGTATGCCGTCTACGAGGGGAAACTCACTTTCCCTTTTCATTCCCATTAACCATTCCCTATTATATAAACACCTATATGTTCCATAGCCTTTAAGATCTAAAGACAAACATGGGTTTCATGTGGGGATTCTAGCCTCCTCCGCAGGCAACTCTTGGGGAAAAAAACTTGTAATGTAGTGAATATTATCGAATAATATCGAATTTACTGTTCTTCACATTCGATAATATTCGCTACATTACAAGTTTATTACAATTATTTGCCCAAGAGTTGCCTGCGGAGGAGTCTATGGGGATTCCATGTGGAAGAACAATACATGGAAAATATTGATATTTTGAAATAGATGTTACAAAATTTGATGTCTTTCATGTTTCGTGATATATTTAGCTTGTCTCATCCTGCAAACTATGCTAGGGTATATATACATCTACTGACAGCGCGCAAGCCACCGGGTCAATGCCAATAATTACCGTCTACTGCATGAATGTAATTTGTGTTGCATATTTGTTTGCATGTTTGTTTCAAGAAGCTAATGAATAATAACAGTCCCTGCAACATTCCCTACCTTGCAGGTACCCTAGTTTAAAACCCCGTTTACACTGGCAAATGAATATACATGTATTCACCCACAGGCACAGATGTATGGGATAGCTTAGGCAAAGCCAAATGTCCAGTTATGTATATCTATATCTCTACTCTCTAGATTATAACTCCTATGTTCGATTGCCTTTACGATCTGAATATAGAATCCCAAGCGAAAATATAGCAGATGTACGCGGCACTTAAAGTCGAGATGCAGATAATTCGCGCAAAGCCTGCATAGGATTGTCTTTCTTAGTACACTCTTTTTCGTGTCAACATGGCGAAACCATGCAAGCCAAACAAGGTCTACAATATATCATGGTCATGGTGCTTTTCATTATAGCTATCTACATAGTCAAATCGACAGTCTATCTTTCGTGCAAAATGTAGATTTCTGTACTAAATTCCCTTAACATTAATAAAAAAATAAATATAATGATAACAATAAATAAAACTATATATATATTATTCTCAAAGTTTATATAACGCCTTTTCATAAAATCCGTCGGATCACAGACACAGTCAAATGACTATATGTGGCAATATGAAGTGGTTCGAATTAAATTTAACTCTAATCTATCTTTGTGATTGATATACTAACAGACCTGCCCTAAATTTCAGATTATCATAAACGTTCTATAGAGTCTAGTATATTTTGGTTATCTCTGGTATATACACATGAGTCTTTGTCTTGAAAGCATTTGGTCATGTCTTGTCAAGTATATTTGGAAATGTCTTGTCAAGTATATTTGGTCATGTCTTGTCAAGACAAGTATTTGATCATTTTCTGTCTTCAAAGTATCATCTCTAGTATATACACATGAGAAAGTCTTTGTCTTGAAAGTTTTGGTCATGTCTTGTCAAGTATTTGGTCATGTCTTGTCAACACAAGGATAAAGTATTTGGTCATGTCTTGTCAAGTATTTGGTCATGTCTTGTTAAGTATTTGGTCATGTCTTGTCAACACAAGGATAAAGTATTTGGTCATGTCTTGTCAAGTATTTGGTCATGTCTTGTCAAGACAAGTGTTTGTTCATTTCCTGTCTTGAAAGTATTTGGTTATCTCTAATATATGCACATGATAAGAAAGTCTTTGTCTTGTAAAGCATTTGATCGTGTCTTGTCAAGTATTTGCATGGTCATGTCTTGTCAAGACAAGTATTTGATCATTTCCTGTCTTGAAAGTATTTGGTTATCTCTGGTATATATACATTAGATAGTCTTTGTCTTGAAAGTATTTGGTCATGTCTTGTCAAGTACTTGGTCGCCGGTGTCTTGCGGTCTTGAAAGTGTTTGGTCATGTCTTGTCAAGTACTTGGTCGCCGGTGTCTTGCGGTCTTGAAAGTGTTTGGTCATGTCTTGTCAAGTACTTGGTCGCCGGTGTCTTGCGGTCTTGAAAGTGTTTGGTCATCTGTGTCCAGAGGGCCTAAAGTTGCATTTTTCGCAACTGCTCCTGGCTATACTCTATAGGTCTAAAAATGTATATAAATTTTCGTTCGAATATTCCATCTATATACATGCAAACACCTTCTACTCTTGGTCATCTTTGCATTTGCACATCAGAAAGTCTTTGTCTTGAAAGCATTTGGTAAAAGTCTTGAAAGTATTTGATCATGAGACATTGGCCATGGCTTAAACAAACCTCTACGTTTTTCTAATACGGTTAAGATATCTCGCTTACAGAATGTCAGGTATTCATGCATTTATTATTATTATGCACTGTGCCACTGAGCTCTTTTGCACAACCCAGAAAAGCAAGAAAAATGTTTATAAATTTCACATCCAATTTTGAGCCAAAGATCGTTACTTTTTGAGCTATCCTGCATGCGGACATGCGGACAATCAATTCCCCCACATCACAATCACTCGCTCTCCTCTGCAGAGGCTTTTATAGGCGCGCGAATGAAGGAAGAGGAATGGATTTTAGCGGTTTCTTCATTATATTACCGTTTAGCGCATTTTATTTATTACCATCTAGCGCATTACCATCTAGCGTATAAAAGCACTGACGTGATCGAAAGCCTCTGCGAAGGAGAGAGACAATCATTTGTATCGATTCGCCAGGAAGTCTTTTGTTTTGGCGTAAACAAGTTTCTAGATTATTCTTAAACGGAATAGGAGGTCTCACAGAATGTCATTTATTGTGCATATACTTTGAATAATGTATGTATATTAATCCGTTGTATGAAAATTATTCGTGTCATCCTTTAGTAATATATTTCCGGCTAACACCATGGTACGACAAAGTTGATTCCTCACTTCAATTTTAACGTATGGGCGTATGGCCTCTCTCCTTTGCATTAAATTCTCTGATCTTAATAGCCTTTATTAAAAACCTTTGTCTGCGGAGGAAATAGGCGTAATGCGAGAAAAGCCTTACATTCCGGTTATCGTAAAATGCCAAAAAATGCGTAAAAAGTAGATTAGTCAACATAACCAACATATATATTCAATTGTGTAAATCCTCGTGTCATAGTTCTTAATTATCATAATTATTTTCTTTGGCGGAAAAGTATTCTTGTATTGTCACTTAATTCCCATATTTTGGCGCGAAACTCTAGATCTACTCCCACGCAACGGTAAAACACACGAGTTGGCGAAAACGGTATAGACTAACTATGGACAGGATAATAAATAGACTAGATGTCTAAATATAACGGATAAATTGCATAACGGACAATATTTACTGTACAGTTCTACTTCTTAAAACGATTCTGCTTCCTGACTTCCGTTTCTTGTTCCGCATGTGATCACTTAAAAACAATTTACACGTATTTTGCTTCACCCCTCTACATTTCATTAGGTTCAAAACACATTTTGTCGGTCGGATGTGTTCGAGTTAGATATAATTTTTATAGTAGACCTTAGAGCCTGGTTATACATATGACTTATAGTTAGTCAGAGCCTACGGAAATTAAGCCTCGAATCGAGCGATACAATCAGTTAAAAGGCGACAAATGTATGTTGTTGTATGGAATTTCGTGGCTGAATGTATGTTGTTGAATGAATGTGGTGACTGCATTATATATATAAGCACTTCTTAATCTGGCTTTCTGTTGCTATCTTTCTGTAATCGCAACCCTCAGGAAATCGACACAATTTAGCCGACTGATTCACCGAGACAGTTGCATGTTTCAATGGCGTGAAGACAATAGGACACTAATAGTTTCACTCCGACTTAGGTCTAATAGTCTCACCCCGACTCTGAGTGAAATTCCTCTGCAAACGCCGGTCATATATGCACAGGCTTTATAGTAATATAAGGCATTCATTACACGTATCTACAAGCTTACCTTTTCCCCGAATGAACTTCGACGTTGTATAGTGCTTTACCAAGTTTTGGATGATCTGTAATATATATAATATACAATACATTTTATATATTGTACAAGTTTTTGTTGTACAAGTAAAACATGTTGTATTCCGTCATTTTACTGTCGTAGGATAAATTGAATATGTGTCAAACGTACCATATAAATCTACACAGAATCTCTGATTCTCTATTGTGCCACGCGAATGAATCAAGGACGAAGTCCAACTGGTCAGAAAAGCCAGAAACACCGAAAAAGATGTCTATATAAATTCTCCTAGGTTTAATTTGCATTGAATTTGCATGCATTTGGATATCTATGGCTGTCTATGATTGGCTAATCGCTGGTGTAACTTGTTTAAACTTGTCCTTCACATAATCTTATTGGTTGATTAACGACGCGTTATTAAAAGCATCTAGAATACATTATGTAAAATAGATTATTTATATCGGTCACAGAATAATGAACTTAGGATATCGGTGATAAAAGATACTAACTTATAACTATAAGTTAGTATCTATAACGCTATCTCGGCGTATAAGTTAGTATCTATCTAACGCTATAAGTAACGCTATCTCGGCGTATTAGCAAATTATAAACAAACTTTCATTAATCTTTTCTAATACGGTTGAGATATCCGTTGCTCATAGAAAGTCAAATGTCACGCATTTATTATATATATGAAGCATGTATATATTACGCAATATGGCTAATGTATAGTACACAGCCGAGACAAACTTTGTTAATTTCTCATCCAATTTTCATCCAAATTCAACCAATATTCGATCGATTTGACCTAAGCTTACAATCATTAAACTCTTCGATACATTTTGTGTTTGTTTGTCTGCTCATACGCAGACAAACAAACACACATTATTTATCACAGGTTGTGTTTCTTTCGTTTTCGCGTAAACAGGTTTTTCCAGACTTTCTTAAACGGAAGAGTGCGTCTCATGATTGTGCATATAGCATATTTTAATAAATTATTTTTTTATACATTACTGGACTAAGAAGCTCTATACTTTATTTCAGAAACAACAATACTAGAAGATAGCGCACTGGACACAACTGATACCCCAGGACCAGGATGTTGTGATGAAACAGCGCATGAACCACAGCTGGAAGAGGATGCTTCGACAAATGAACAAAGTTCTTCGGACAGCCAAACAGATAAAAAGAAAAAGGACAAATCTTCAATGAAATCGAAGGCGAACAGACCACATCATTTGAAAATACCAAAGGCTTTGCAAAGGTCTTTTTCTGCTCAGTCTAATGGAAATCAGCAAGCAAAATGTATGTAAATGTTGCTTCTATTACACATTAATAAGTCGTATATTATTGAAATTTCAAAGTTTGTCTTGAAAGAAGTCTTTAAACTGTAGAAAAACTCATTTTGCAATATTTTCATATCTTGTTTAGGATACATTTTAGTTTATTTGATATGTGACTAATACGCAGACGTTACAAGCGGGTAAGACAGTCCACAGGACTATTAAGTCTTTAAGACCGTGCTACACTAAGAACAGTGAACATGGCCCGCGTTTCACTTCACCAAATTATCATTCCCATTCATTTCTTTGTTGCCTTCTGGGCATGTTTAAAGTGCTACTAACCCCTAAAATTATTTTTGTATATGTATAGTGAGAAAAAATGTAATATATCTTTATAGTAAAAAATCCTCATCTTGATCAGTTTTTTTTACTGTCAACGTTACCGGATATGATGTCATTAGATGAATTGCAAATTAGTTTCCTTTGTTTTTGATGCTAAAATTCATCTAATGACATCATATCCTGTAACTTTGACAGTGAAAAAGTTGATCAAGATGAGGATTTTTACTATAAAGATATATTACATTTCTTCTCAGAATGATACAAATAGGTATTACACATATACAAAAATAATTTTGGGGTTAGTAACAAGAAAAATAACGGCCAAGCAAAACGAAATTAATGCTCACAATATATCTCTGCGAGTATACCTTTTACCTAATATCGCTCTGTCTCCGAAATTGCGTTGCGAAGGGGTTAATTAGTATATTATGCGGGAGTAGGAGGGTCATTAGAAAGGGGTGAGGGGACTTATTCGAGATGGGGGCTTAATCGAGGTAAGGGCCACTTAATGGATCCATTCACGTGTGTTTTGTCTCATAACAGCCATCAGTGTTGCTGTATTTCTGGTGGAAAAAGTTGGTCGTTTGTTAAACCTGGAGTATGGTAAAGACACAACTGCTGGTTTGATCTGTAAAATGATGGTCGAAAATCTCGTCATGTCTTCACAGGCAAAAGATGTGTTTTGTATTTGGCTTGTCTCGCCTCTTTTACGTAAGTCAGTGACTTGTTAATATACTCGTAACATAGTGTAAATATCCTAATATACATGCAGTATACAGCAATCTCAAATATAACCCTCTCTCGTATGGCTCTACAAAATATGTGACATTTTAAAATTTAAGTCCATTAACAATAATATAAGTAAAACTAAAACTAACGAAGTTAACTTATATTGGCTACCTAGCTAGCTTGCTTTATCAGTTCTTATCCCTCACTTGTTCAGTGTTATTGCAGGAGGAAGCCGATTCCGCAGGGCCGCAGATTCAATTCCTGTTGGAGGACTTAGAGTTGCATTTTTCGCAGCCGTTCCCGTTCAGATCTAAAAATATTGTATATATTATTTCACTCGAAATTTCCATCCACGTAAACCTTCTACATTAATTTCAATCGAGTGAGATGCAGAAAAAAAACCCCAAAAAACCTTGTAATTTACCTTTTTTTTTATACAACTATAATTCGTGTATTGCAGATTAACCAATATCGAGTTTTCAACGAAACAGTTTCTTTCCATTACAAGATGAGCGAAAGGTAACATTTTTCTGTCATGCATTCCATGCATGCATGGTCTTCTGAAACTTGTCGAAGTGGCTACTAAAAATTTTCATGTCAATACACTTTAAAATAAACTATATTTGATTTATAGATTACAGATGAAAAGATAATCAAACGTCTTTTTGAAGAAGTCAGGTTTGTTCCACGCGTTTGAGGATTTAGTTTAGAGACCTTAGCTCTTCAGTTTCACGTTGACGACAAAGAAACTCACAACGGCTTAACATCAGCCATATGTCAAACCTGTCGATGTTATTTAATGGCTCAAATTTTTTAGGTACTACGTCGTGAATATATTCAATTTAATAGATAGAACATAGATAGTTAATAGATATAGGGACTCTTGTTGCTTTTTCACTTACCATTTAGCTATTTTAACACCAATATATGTTCATGCTTTATATATGTTCATGCTTTATAGATATATAAAAACCAGGATACCATCAGTCAACCGACCTAAAGTTCACTCTGAACGAAGACAAGTGCAAGGAGATGGGCCTAAGTATCCGAAGTGATCTCAAGTGGAATGATCATGTGGATTCAATCGTAAAGAAAACATCAAAGCGCCTGTACTTTTTGCGGCAACTTAAGCGCGCAAGAGTATCGGCAAAGGAAATGATCCTCTTCTACTGCACTTGTGTTCGCCCAATCCTCGAATATGCCTCCCCAGTCTTTCACCATAGTCTGCCACGTTATCTGAGCGATGATATCGAGAGGATCCAACGGCGCGCACTCAAGATCATTCATCCAGACTTGTCTTACCATGAAGCTCTAGCTAAATCTGGACTCTCTAATCTTAATGACAGGCCGTAAACATTGTGCGATAAAACATTTAATAGTATTGTGAAAGATCCCAACCATAAACTTCACGCTTTACTACCACATATGAACAGTGAATGCCAATATCATCTACGGAACAAGCGATTCTTTAGGTTACCAAAATGCAAAACGAAGCGTTTTAAAAACTCTTTCATTAACGCTAGCACAGGTCGATATTAATTTCGAACCTTATTTTAATACTTTTAACTAATACTTTAATATTCCTATAGATGTAACTCTTAGTTTAATCTTAATTTTAGTTTAGTCCTGTAGATTTTTTTATAAAAGTTTGTAAATTTTATACCATTGTAATTCAGCTGTAGCTGCAAGTTTGGATTTAATAAACACATCTATCTAAATAACGTCGCTCAAAGAGTGACTGTCTGCCAGAGTGCTACTAACCCCCCAAATTATTTTTGTATATGTGTAATATTTGTGTATCAGTCTAAGAAGAAATGCAATATATCTTTATAGAAAAACACAGTATATATATTTATAGTAGTTCACTGTCAAAGTTACCGGATTTGATGTGATTAGGTGAACAATATTAGTTTTCCTTTTTTATGCTAAAATTCATCTATTATAATGGCATTCCGGCAACTTTGACGTGAAAAAGTTGATCAAGATGAGGATTTTTATTATAAAGATATATTACATTTCTTCTCAGAATGATACAAACGTTACACATACAAACTAAATTTCCATTTAGACGTAACGGTCGTACATATCAAGGTAGACTTTGTAATAGAGTGGTGATATATCTCTACAATCAGAAAACACTGATTTGCATACACAAAACACAAGATCCAAACTATTCCATATCGCCAAAGATGATTTGGTTGCTTATTGGACCTCTAGGAAAAACCGTTTAGAAATGATAGAGCTGGCAGCTATCAGGCATAATAACGTCGGGTGCCAATAAAAATTTAGTTTATCTCATTTGAAAGAACTTTTAAAATTATATATAAATCTCGAAAACTTATACTATATATAAATCTCGAGAACCAAGCAAAATACGATTTTTCGTATTTTGCTTAGTTCTTGAAATATTTTGACTTAAAACAATGAGCTGTCCGCCATCTTGGATTAATTTTTTATCTCAATTGTGATTTTAGTGACGTCACAAGCAGGGTTAGCCCACTGATCTGAAAATATAGTACCTGGATCGAGCTTCTATACCTATGAAAATTGAAGCCAGTTTTGGATTTGGCGGCCATATTGGAGTGACCACCAATGGCCGTCGTAAGTCGAAGCAATTTGAAGGAAGTATTTTCAATTTGCGCTGTGTTGGGCAATGGAATTATTGAAATTTAATTGGAAATATGTAAAGGAGTTTGTATATTGTTAAAAGTCACCGATTTGGTTTGATTTCGGGCGTTTCTCGGCGAAAAAACTGTTCGCGCGTGTATGTTGTTGTCAGCCATGAGTGAGCATATATACGTGAAAATTTTGGAATAAATCGCCGTACTATGTCTCTCGGCGTAGTAATCAAAGAAATTACAAGAAAGGAGACAGTTTCACATGGGAAAGTAATACTGGGCAAATAGTGTTGGTGAAAGATCGGCCTTAAAACGGGTTTTTGTGACGATTAAAGTCGACGAACTTTGCGTGTTGTAGCTACAATATGTTGCCTTCCGCAGTAATAGTAAATCAAGAAACGAGACAGGACGTCTTGTGGGAGTAATATTGCGCGTATAAATAATGAGGAATCACTGATTCAGGCTGAAAACGAATGTGTTAACAGAAACTTTACGCGTAAGTGGCCGTGATGCACTGTCGCCATATAGGACATATAGAATTTATAGCTATAGTGCTTGTAAATAATAGTATACTTAATACTTTCTCTGCTCAGTTGTTTCAAATTTAGTATTATGTTTGTAGTGAAGTCATAAACTATTTTAATTTTTATACTGTATATTTCTTGTAAAAGTATGTTTTAAATTTCTGTGAAAGATTTTACCTGTCTGAAACTTCTGTATCTTGTGAAGAATTTTGCAAAAAACTGTATGTAATAAATCAGCATACCATGACAATGCTATTGTAAAATTTCTCATTGACAAATGTTTTTATTAATTCAAATTTCTTTTTAATATGTCTTTAAACTAGATTTATACCATTAGGTTCCTAATCTACTTGTCAACTATGGTGTCAATTCCTTGGCACAGGAAAGAACAGGGGCTAAATATATTAGGCCATCCTTTTAAGGCAACGTCTGAAATTTGCAGTATCCCGATATCCACAAGATACTAAAATTTGGTGTTGGATATACTACTAAACTGTGAATGACTTGTATCCTGACTGGATACTACAAAGCTTCAAACATTGGTATAACATCAAGTGTCTTAATTGATCAACATTCAAGACAGATGTACAGAAGTTTGTTCAAGGTTTATATGCATCTTAGTGTATCACGATACCAACTTATTTAGTGTCTAGTTGTGTCTTATGTTGTTATTGTTACTTGTAACAGTGAGATGGGTCAGGAATGAGTAACTCAGTTGGAATGGATACTGAAAAATAATTTAAATTTCAGATTCTGGAAAGGTATATATACAGATATGACAATCCCTGATATATTGGTGTATTTCCCCAATGGAGCCTGGGGTTCCCAACAGAGCATGTATTCCCCACTAGCACCACCCTTGCTTCCTCTGCACAGATTCAAGCTTAAAATACATGTTGTAAATAAATGGTTCACTGATTCATAAGGAAACTAAATGCCACAGCATCATGTTTTATATAGATGACCTGTAATCAATCTCTTGAGACACAGTATACAAATTTGTAGTGGTACATTCTGACAAATTCTGTCTATCTGACCAGTATAATTTAGTAAATACATAAGTACTTTTTATTTATTGTGCTTCAGCAAACAATGAACTATTTTCTTGGACTGTTAAATATACTGTCGTATTTGATACAAGTATGAACAACGTCTGTTCGCCGGGCAACAACAATCAACTATTAATTGTTGTAGCTACAACACGCAAAGTTCGTCGACTTTAATCGTCACAAAAACCCGTTTTAAGGCCGATCTTTCACCATCACTATTTGCCCAGTATTACTTTCCCATGTGAAACTGTCTCCTTTCTTGTAATTTCTTTGATTACTACGCCGAGAGACACAGTACGGCGATTTATTCTAAAATTTTCACGTAAATATGCTCACTCATGGCTGACAACAACATACACGCGCGAACAGTTTTTTCGCCGAGAAACGCCCGAAATCAAACCAAATCGGTGACTTTTAACAATATACAAACTCCTTTACATATTTCCAATTAAATTTCAATAATTCCATCGCCCAACACAGCGCAAATTAAAAATACTTCCTTCAAATTGTTTCGACTTACGACGGCCATTGGTGGTCACTCCAATATGGCCGCCAAATCCAAAACTGGCTTCAATTTTCATAGGTATAGAAGCTCGATCCAGGTACTATATTTTCAGATCAGTGGGTTAGCCACATAAAACTACTCCTAGGTGACCAAATAGCAATTAATACATGTTTAAAAAGTTGTCAGTCAATTTGTTATTTGAAATAGTGACTATACTTGAAGTATAGTTTTGGGCTCAGACAGTAGTATAAACTCAAACATAATTTACTCTACAAACAAATCTTTCCTATAGTCTGCCCAACTTTGGGGAACACAGTTAGGCAATCAATGTTTCCACAACAATCTTTCCTAATTTGCTCAGTTCTTAAACGTGGAAGATTGGTTTGATTAGGGGGGAGGCTATCCCTCTATTCAGGTATTAATCGCCCTTACCGCTTCACAAATCTCCTTCCCTATACATATCATTTTCTATCAGTTGTACATAAATATTACTTTTTTATTTATTTCTTTCACTAAATTTATCTTCAATGTTTCTTACAATTTCATTCAGTCCTTCTATTTGTTCAGTCTGTCTTTCTATACAAAGACCAAGTTCTTCAACTCGGCTTTGCAAATTTCTAAAGTTTTCTTGATGTTTGTCTTCTTCACGACTCTCACGGCGTTTCTGTCTTCTGTACTCAGCATATAACACGGCAACTCCAATGCTGAAAACAACTACCTCACCGAGCATTTCTGCTCCCAAATCAACTGCTGCATTTTGTTTTAAAGGGTCCACTTCTATTTTTCCTTTATGGCCCATGAGTCACATTCTTATGTGAAATTCCAAGCGATGGTACCCTATACAGAAATATGTAGTACTTTGAAATTCTCATTAATAATTCCCATGAACAAGGCAGTGGCGTAACTACTATGGGTTCGGACCGGGGGCCCCAAACACCAATGGCCTAAAGGGGACCCCCCCAGGCAGCCAGGCTCAGACTGTAGAGCAGTGACAGTAATGTGAAATCAAGCGTCGCAGACATAAACTCCACAATTCATCTATATATAAATGTAAATTAACGATTTACGGTACAACCGTACTAATTTCCTAACAAATTGAAAATTTTGATATGTTAAAATGTTGTTTTCGACCATCAGAATTCTGTAAAATCTTCCCCCAAAGTCCAGGAAATGGCATTTCAGAGACTCTAGATTTAAACATTTTCCAGGGGGGCCTTGAAAATTTTTTGAACCGGGGGCCCCCTGATATAACGTTATGCCACTGGAACAAGGCTGGCAGTATATCATGGTTTATGAACAAATATGTTCAGTAATATACAATGCCTTTTAATGCTTCTAACGATGTGACGCATGTTGCATATGACAACTTAAAGGGGAATGTGGCAAGTTTGTTATAGATTGACATTTGGTGCCCTTTAAAAACATTTCTTGGGCTGCTATGGACAGAATAAAATAATGAAGTAGGGCACATTAACGAAATATAGACAGATATTCTGGTTAACCCATTATTGTGCCTGGGAAATTGGTTAACAAAAATAGACACTTTCCCCTTGACAACAAGTAAAATCATCTGGTATTAGACAGAGTAACAGTTGGATGCATAAGGGTGGCTATAGCCTGTGTCACTACGGTCTATGGTGTCACATATACCTAACTTCTGTTCAATCACAGAATAAACCAGAAGTCTCACTCTCCCAATAACACTTGTTTAGCGATCTGGAAATGAGAGCACGTAACAAATTGCTGTAACTGGAAATTCCATCAGATTCCTAAACAAGTGTAATCAGCTTTTATGCATGAGGAGAGTGAGACTTCTGGTTTATTCTGTGGTTCAATGGTAACTTGTAATCAGTGCTTCCACTTGCCAGGATATTTCCTGGCAAAAGGACATTTTGGTCTCTGGCAAGTATTAGTCAACCAGTGATTTCAACCTTTGAGGCTTATTAATTTAGTATTTTACTTTATTGATAAATCAAATAGTCTATTTGTGGTGAAATGCCCATTAAAATTAATGTTAAGTGTGCAATGTTCTAAGTTATATCTCGCAGGGACGCATGCTGAGCAACGTCGTGGCACTGGGTAAAATGGCAGAATTATGCAATATTTTATACAGCAAAAGGGTGGTGTTACAGCCAAACAGGGGATTGTGGGGGAATAATTGCAGTTATGCAATTAATTGGCTTACTTATAACCTTTTGTTTATTCATTGTTTACTAATTGCTAAAGAGAACCAAACAATTCTTTTCTGGCCTACACAATGCTAAATGACATATGTGTAATCAGGGCGCAGTAAAACACTTTGCACTTTGCAAACCTCACTTTTGTTTTACACTACACAGTGTCGTAGGATCGTATTATTGTAGGCATGTGCCCCCTACATTTTCTTCAAAGTGCCCTTTTCAGCAGCTAAAACAATGGAAAAAGTGCCGTTTCTAATAGAAGAGTCATGCCTCTCTCTGCACCTATGTTTGTATATCAATTTCATACACAAAATTATTACATATTTGTTTGGTTTATCCCACCTAAGCGCTAATTCTCGATTTAAGCTAAGGCTTAAAATTAATTGCAAAAGGAATTTACGATTGGCACATGCCAGGAAATTTGGAAGGAAATTATGGTGCTTTCTCGATAAATGAGCAACTAACCCTAATCTTAACCCCCAACCTAACCCTGACCCTAATAATCCCTAATGCCTATTGCGGTTGCTCATATATCGAAAAAGAGCCGAAATTATGCAATTTTTGGAAGGAAATTTCGTAAAAAATACGGATGATAAAGGGAAATTTAGCTTTAACCAACCAGAAATGCACCATACATTGGTATTTTAATGGTATCTTAATGGCAATGCACCATAATGCCTGCTACTTTATTATTTTACTCTATCTAATGGTAACATGTAATTTACTGTGACCTTGCCAAAGCAGTATGTTTTGTTGGGATCACCAATGTTTCCCCCTTGGTTTTGCTTTGTAAAGCATTTAATAGCATCACAAAACATACTGTTTCCCTATGCCCAAGTAAGTAAATGTTCGTAATATTGCCATGACACCTGTTGGTATGAGGCCCTAATTATAGTGTGTTGACATTTTGAAAATTTTTAAAGTTCCATTGACTCTTTGTAATATAGTCTACCATTACTATAAATTACAACGATAGTAATACTTAGATAGCAAATTGTTTTATTCCTTTTAAAGTGCCAAAGGCGTTCCTACGAATAAAATTATGTCAATTGCCCCTAAAATGCATTCCTGCCCACATCTATGACCTAAATTCAGCCGTGCATGTAATGATAAAAACGCCAACCCACATTCAGATTCATTCAGATCATGTCAGATTGTCAGCCATGCATATTTATACTACAAATGGTTTACCTTGACCGGGGTAATAACATAGATATTTCTTAAATATATCGCTTTCCTTTGCCCCTCTTTTGATAACATTTGCGACAGGTTTTGCCGATTGTTTGATAGCTAATGAAGCTAGTTTAAAAAGAGGAAGCCCGGCTACCATACTTCGGTCTTTGAATGTTGATAAATATTGATTACTTAATACTTAGTTTCCTCTTTGGAGTCTTTGGTTTCCTCAAGTGTCAATATCGAGTCAATGAAATCGTCAATGAAGTCAACCCGGAAGAACGTCGATAACATCAGCCTAAACCTTTTCAGGAATACTTCACGTCTTCACCTCTGCGAGCGAAGTTAAACGTTTGATTTACAGCGCCCTGCGGTAATATACAGTTTTCTGATTATAATTTCACCTTTGATCATTGAACTAATGCCTTTGATTCAGATTTTTGGAGGAGGTTTCTTTGACCCTAAAGGAAAACGAATTAACCTTTGCGATATCTTCCTTATTTAGGCATTATTTAATATTCCATAATAGTGGATTTTTGTGGTATACAGTAATACGGCAAAGGCTTTGCCGTATTACTGTATACCACAAAAATCCACTATTATGGAATATTAAATAATGCCTAAATAAGGAAGATATCTTGTTTTTGGAAAATAAAGGATTTCTAAACAAATTCAGAGAAATATTATTTGTTCCTGGCGAGACTTTTAAATACTGTGCATTTGCTAAGTTATAATCGTGCTAACTGAATATTTGCCAGTTTTTAGAGTAATCCGTAGTTTTGTTATTTTATCATTCTCAAAAAATATATTGACCACCATGTTGAAACCATCTATACCGAAATGGTTAAACGTACCCACCTATTGGTGAGTTTCATTGTAAGAGGTTATATCGTCCAGCAGATGATGGTCAACAGGAAGTTAACAAAATTATAAAGTTAATATTTTTTTTTCCATTTAAAATGTGACATGTAATAGTCCAATATTTGGTGGAAAATTGTTATTGTCAATTATTGACATCCTATTGAATAATGTCAACAGTTCTGAGATTGATAACGCTTACTTAAACTTGTATATAAGACGTGCTGAAACCATGCATTGCTGTTATCTGGTACAGGTCAATGTTATCGGATTTATACGTCTGTAACGACAAATAACAACAAAGAACCCACGTTCGGGAGTGACCGTAAATGATCCGATCAATGTACGTCATAGATCGGAAAGCAGTCGAATATAAATACGAGGGCGCAGGAGGGCGCACGTTCGTGCACAGGAACTTGCATTATATATATATCAATTTTTACAGTGACAGCGTCTGAGGATTGCTCTAAAATCAATTTTTGACTGTTGTTTGAGCGTTTTAAAGCTTTCAAGCAAGACACAAACCCTCATGGATGACACAGGTATGTTAAAAAACGAAATATGTTTTATTTTGAAGGGATCAATCATATAAAAACAGTCGTGTATTCCAGCATAATATATCATATTATCATTGCCTCATTGGTAGAGGTATTTTAAAAATTTAGTGTTCGTAGATTGTGGCTGTAGATCGGGTATTTCGTTTTTATTGTGGTAACTTACTAGTCGAGAAACAGAATTTGTGGTGTTTAAATGACGAGCTTTTGATCTTTAATTTGTTGTAAAATTAATACGTGACCTAATAGCTCTATTTAGATAGTTTATTGCAACTGGCTTAATAATATTGGCCTGATTTAAACTAAAGACGGATTATCCGTCAAGATGAATAATCCATCTGACGAATTATCTGTCTTTACAGAACATACACTAGACTAGACCAACCATCCAGATGAATTGGTTACGATAGCACCAGACTGCGTTGTTAACTGCACACAGAATATTTTTCTGGCCAAAATATGGTTGCACAACTTCAATTTTCTAAGAAATCTCTTTCTTGAAAGATCAAATTGTGTGCAAATTGTGCACATGACTTCAATTATCAAAAAATGCACACATCATCACAGCAAACTTAGCAGTCTGGCAATAGCATGATTTATACTGGCAATGGTTTTGTGATAACCAATCCATCTTGGTTTTGTTGTGAAAATTTGCCAACTAGGAGTAACAAACTATCAGTTTTTCCTGCTAGTTTGTCTAATGCCAATTCACACACATAGATACATGACTGGAATATTTCAAAAGGTGTGCATCCAAAATTAAAAAAATGTAATTGTAAACCTACAAAACACATCAATGAAAACTATGTGCCTAATACTGCATTATACAATCTTTCCACAGTGGGATTGATCTGTAATTCATCAAGACTGACTTTATGTTCACACAGATAGTTTGTCTTGAGTTTATGTATATCGGTCTTTGTGTATATTTGCCAAAACACAGGGCTGCAATTACACATGCACCGATTAATTATCAAACTTTTCTTTGCCCAATTTTGTCCAGACAAGTCGTCCTTCTCTGCATCTGGTATAAATCTAGTCATTCAAATCAGGATTCAGGCTTAAAATGTGTGAGCATGCAAGGGGCGCTCGCAGGCACAGGCAGGCCATGAGTATCTCGACATCTGTTATCCAAAATTGAAAACTGGTATTGTCCACTGAATGATGTATATTGGAAGGAAGTCAGCCTAGAAGTCAGCCTTCCAAGTATATATAGTTCAGTGGTATTGTCATGATACCAGGATACCGGTACTGCAAATCAAATCAACAGTAAAAGGAATAAAGTCAAGCAAATCAGGTTTTACAAAAATGATATTACACTTGAAAAATAAAGTTAGTTTAACAAAAAGGTTCTACCAAGAAGTATAAAATATATAAAATTCTAAATACACCAAAAAATACACTTCTGTCTGTTAAATCAAAATCCTGTCAAGCTACATGTAGTAATAATTTACAGTATTACAAAAATAAAATGCAAAATGTACAATATTACATTTATGTTACATACTAGCTAATAGAATACATGGTTTGGAGCCTTGATGGAAGTACAATATTATATAACTCATTATGTATGTTTTTGACTAGGTTTATACAAAAATGTGGTCTTTGTTTGTCACATGTGTATTGTATTTTCCCCAGCTAACCAATAGCAATGTTTTGGCTTAGTTATCCTTTCATGACTTGAACAATTGATTAGTTTATATTGGGCAAGAACACACTACACATGTGACAAACGAGGACCATATTTTTGCATAAACCTGGACTAATTACTATTATTAGTAAAGGTAGCCGAATAACTGTATAACAAAGCTGTAACAAACAATTTTTCAACCATGAAAGCATTTATTTTACTAGGCAAATTTGCATGAAATTTAAGGCAAAAATTTTTAAAGAACTGAGATTAGCAGCAACAAAGGGTGGTAATGTGTTGGCAACCTAAACCCCTCCCCCCAATATTCTGCGAAGTGTCTGCCAAACTCCAAACCATGTATTCTATTAACTATTATACTAGTAATCATACATACAATAGACCATTGCACTTTTTGACCCATAGCAAAAATTTGCATGTTAATGAAAGGAACTGGGATTCATTATTCCACCTACCGAGAAGTGGTTTGTTTCAACTTTCAAGTTGCTGCCAGATGTTATGGGTGAGCTCATTTTAAGATCAATGCATAAGGTCTATAATATAAAACCTGAAGAACAAACTTTAGTAGAAAAAACATACGAAATCTGAGCAAGTACACTATTGCATTTACGTCACATACCAGTAATCGTACATGCTATTGGGCATATTGCTCAAAACGTTATTATAAATGAAATGCAAGAAATCTGAAATTATATCATTTGCAATAGTAGGCTACAGATACATTTTAGCTGTTGTAAACGCACTTGCAATCAACGAGTATAAGGACTTGAACCAAGCCCAAGGACAAAGCCTATTTTCCAAAACTTCTTCTCCACGTTATTCGTAACACAGTGTCAGTGTGACACAAACATTAATTACGAAAGAGTGGTCAGGATTTAGAACTTCTCTATTCGGTTGAAATGAAGAAAGGGCTTAAGTAAACCCTGCTGTACACCAGAATTCTGGCTGAGCTAACCGCCACGAGAGGCCGCAGCTTAGCAAGTTTCTCTGATATCAAACACGGCAACATGATAGATCGGTTTCGCACGGTAAAATTATGCGCACACGAGAAATTGTGGCTGAGCAAACGGCCACGTGAGGTCCTTAACTTAAACTAACCTTAAGATGGCAGAATAGGTAGCTCGCTGCCCTTTATCGCCGAGTAAGGCCTGCTGTAGATGAAAGGTAGGGGACTTACTTAGGTTGCGTAACTTCCTTGTGAGCTTGAAAACACGTTTTAAGAAGAAGTTTTGTTGGTTCTCCTGTGCTTCGAGAGTCTTTCTCCGGGAGCTGCGCTTTTCTTCACGCACCAAACACTAATCCTTAGGCCTTAGTTGTCGAACACTTGTGCTCTTATAATATTATCATCATCACAGAAAAGTGTTTGGCCAAGTTGCAACACGCGGGTGTGTGCTAAACTCAGTATTAACCAATCAAAACGACACATTAAATTTTCTTGGTCTGATAGACCAATCAGAGCAAAAGCTGGATTTTGACTTTTTTACATGCGACCAGGTAAAGATTTGTATCAGGCCCTTCCCTTCCCTCCACCCGCATTTCAGGAAGGGAGATCGGCCTGACACTCAGGTTAGATGATCGTGTCAAAATGTGTGAAAGGAAGAATATCGCTGAAATTCCTCCGTACTATTTACGGAATTCGCAATGAAACGACCGCCGCTTTATTGTCGCTGGCAGACTTTTGAAAATTGAAAAGTCATTCAAATTTCCATGCCGGAAATTTGCGAATATAGATTTTTCTACTACTCTAATTTAAACCCCGACTCGGTGTAGAGATTACATAAAAGAACATTCTTGTATGATCTCTATGAAATTATAATTCTCTATCCGCGTCAGGCTCTTGTGGGTACCTCGAGGATGGGTGCTGAGCTCTCTGCTCTTGGCGATTAAATCGAGCGCACAAGGTAGCAAGATCGTGTCGATGAGTAGCCAATTCTTCACGCTGGTTGGCCAATTCTTCACGCTGGTTGGCCACTTCTTCTTGCAAAACTTCCTGTTGTTGTTGAATGTCGGTTGTGGTATCTTTAAACATGGACGTGTGTTCCACATTTTTTTCCGCCAAATGCTTCCTGAGTTCTAGTCTAGAACCCTGAATATTAAAGAACCATTAATATTAAGAATATCTAGAACCATGCATCAACGCAAAATATTAGACATACTTTCACTCGCTACTCTGGTTTTAAGTAAATAAATGCAAAGCCCGGTCGAAATGCATTCACGACCCAACGTTTCGACACTCTAGTGTCTTCATCAGGGGTGATCTAAAGTCGCACAACATACTGTAAGATTATTTCTTACCTGGAAATCACACTGACCGGCCATTGGACAACTTGCATTGGCATGTGGACATATAGACTCATGGTCCTATATTAAGAAAAAGTATAAATGTATTATATCGTAAACGGGAAACAATTTGTTTAGTGCAGCAGACAGAATGACTCTGACTGAATGATGATCACTTTGAAATAAAGTTAAAAATTTACAGTTTAAAAACTCATCCTGTTTTATTCATATAACATATAAGATAACATAATTCTTCGAAATTTGTCTCTTTCTCTCTTTTCTGAAATTGTCGGCTGGCTATAATTGTTATAACTGAATTCGTCACAGTATACATATATGTGTAAGCAACAATATAGCTTTAGGATAAAAGTATTAACATCCATTTCTTGAAGTCACATAATATATAGCTTGCCATACAGTATTGGTTTCTGTATAGTGATAGTAGAGTTGTTAAGCTTTTTTATGAATGATAAATATGTGAACAGTATATTTAAAAAACTATGACATATTATATATAGTATACTTTCATATAATTTCAGCATTTATAAACAAATGAATGAATGAAGTTTTTATTTAACGAGAGTTATACACATGCCAGTTTACACTGATAAATTTGTGGCTCTCAAACTATTCTAATATACAAACTATAAATCTATGAACTATTAATGTTTATATACTGTACATATTTCGAAACTCAGGTTAAAAGACTATTATACTATTTTACATTTATTATATATATAAGATTATATGATAAAATGATCAATGTTTTCGTAGCTCTCCTTAAAAAGCAGTTTCATGTTGTTTAAATGATGCCACAGATTCCTTTTCACGCACTGTCTTGGGTAACTGGTTCCATTGTTTTATGGTCGTAACAGCAAATGTACGACCACCTTCAGTTTCTCGCTTATATTTAGGGCACAGGAAGTTACTATTGTCTATATATATGTCGTGTAGTATTTAACCTGCGTGCCTAGGGTGTTAAAGGCTTTGTACTGTAGTTAAGCGTTTATCGTGGTAGAATCACTAAAATTTATATCCATCTTTAGACAAAATAACAACGAAAAACGACTTGGAAGACGCATGTGTTAGCGCAGCTTGAGCAATTGCAAAATTTATGAGCTGAAGTCAATCATGCACATCCTTCGCAAGTCAGAAATTTCGCCTTTCACCGGAAATGTTTACAGCTCTGACTGTGACGAACACTCACAAACGCATCGTATAAATATAATCACTGCCTAGTCAAGGAAAATGCCCTTATTGCTTACAAAAACTCACACACACCTCGAGAAATTTCAACGGACCTGTCCAATTACACCCATCACCTTTGTTGGAGCAGTAAATTTTTAGGTTTTTGATCTCACGCTCACACAACGCATCTCGGTTAATTTTTTCCATCGAAAGAGCAGTACCATCCTCAGGACACGTTTTGGAACCGCTGTATATAAAGAGAAATATTTATAGAAGCACTGAAGCATGCACGTTCATACACCATAATGTCACAATGCGGCTTAGAGACAGTTACATTATGACAAGAATTGAAGACTGATACAAAAGTCAATACATTTAAATTTATACTACTCATAATATATATAAACCAAGAGGTTGAAACCTAGACCCTACATGCAGTATTAAGAATAAAACCTTAAAAACTTACGATGTTATGACATATTTTATGCATGTCTCACAGAAACGATGTCCACACACTGTTTGGAATGGCGTCGTCATACCCAAGTTACAGATTTTACATTTGTATGCCGCTTCCAACGGGTTGACAAACTCGATATGATTCAAATCCTTGTTATTCTTTCGAGCCATATCTAATGAAATATAGAATAAAATTGCCTTAGACTAAATTTCAGCAAAAGATAGAATCCAACAGATCTTTTAGGGTAAAATCGTGGCAAAGCTCCCAAAGTCACGCGCGATGGTTCTTGGTGTAAGCACACTGTGGTGTAAGGCGTGTCGCATATTTGCTCTGCATTTGTCTCAAATTCAAATATGTTAATTGTGTTGTCACATGCGCGCCTGAACGTGCCGAGATGGTATGAAAAAAGGGAAATTAATTCCCCCTAATCAAAATGTACATTTCTGTACTATATTCTCTTAGACCAAATTATTATAACGCGTCATAATGACTATTTGGCTTTTCGCCTGGCACAAATTGTTGATTACGCACATGTTGTTGATCCGTGATGAGGTATTTTCGAGTCAAATTTAAGCTATAATACTCTTTACTCTGCTGTAATCAGACTTACCTTTATCGCGGTAAACAATTTCTGGCGAGTGAATTTCTTGAGTGTTCCTGCAACACTTCAGCTTGGCTAATCTATAACATTAAAATACATATTATACAGAGGCCGTCATTCAGATTTCATTTATGTCATCGGCATTTTGATTGAGTGGGTGGACTTGAGTAGAACATAAGTTAGGTGGAACTTGATTTTTAATGAGACCATATATGGAAATGCGTATTCTAATCAATTATGTATCAATTACTGTAGGAAGTCTAAATAGGAGGAAGGCTCAACGGCGGTTTTGGCCAACTTCAAATTTGTTACGTAACAGAGATATTCGAAAATTCTTCTAGCTTGGCTACGTCAGAGTTACGAAATCACTTACGATAAGACGAAGTAGGCCAGCTGGTGAGAGTAATGATTTCTATATCGGCAGATTTCGCCGAGACTTGTGTTAAATAAAAGACAGCGCTTTCAAAACTTCGTGTAAGACTAATAAAAATGCTCGAGACCGTAAGACTAAATACGAAAGCTCACAAGCCTCTGCGGGGTAGATTGGCGGGGTTTTAAGTCTATAGAAATCAAAGCGGTGAAAGTCCTTCCGTTTGATTTCCGTATACACATAATTTTTCCAGAAAAGTAAAGCTATGTGACGAAAGACATAATTGTAGTTATATACAGTAGAACCCCGCTATCTCGAACAGTCAAGGGAAAACAACAAACAGTTCGAGATAGCGGGGGGTTCAAGATAACCGAATCAGTGTCAAATTAAAAAAAGATAATTATAATAATTATTGAACGAAATTAAAATAACGTGGTTGATCCAATGAACCATCTATATACGACTGTTATTTGTGAACTATACAATAAATATTGTCAATACAGTTTATTTAACAATTGTCTTAAACTGAACAGGTGCATTCTCTATTATAGCCCGTTTTACGTGCGTGCTTACGCTGCAAAATCAAATACGCGAATGTATTCCCCAATATAAACAGGAACTGAAATCATTAAAGTTCGAGATAACCGGGTAAATTTGGTCAAGGGAATCAAAATTAGTTCGAGATAGCGGGGAGTTCGAGTTAACCAAGTTCGAGATAACCGAGTAAAAATGATGGAAATAGTATGGGGTAAATCCACAGGAAATGGATTTAAGTTCGAGATAGCGGGGAGTTCGAGATAGCGGGGGGTTCGAGATAACCGAGTTCGACGGGGTTCGTGTTTAGCGGGGTTCTACTGTATTATACAGACCATAGTATATTGCTGTATGTTGTACTAGGACTGAACCTTAGGTACAAAACACATGTTATCGGTCTGACTCTGGCGCAACCTTCGCATGTCTCTTAATGCTTCTATTGTGTTCGTCGTAGCCTTTTGCAAAACACAACTTCCATGGCCCGATTCATTCATTTATAATCGATTACATATGCACGTCCGTTGATAATAACGAATGCTTTAAACATGCATACACATATACTTATTGTATAATACAGCTCTACATATAATGTTATAATATCCTTTTGGACTACACCATCGTAAAAGAAAGGGTAATGCCTTCCATGTCAAGTTATCATTCCCAAGGCTTAATTTAATTATAGGCTACTTTCAACCCCTTGAGAGACGAACTTGAATCAAGTCTAAACTTTGCATTAAAATTACGTATCAGACTTACCCTTTCTTCCAAATGAAGCTAGTTTTACCAAGGCTTGACAAATCTAAAATGGTAATACATTTCATGTGAAACGAGTTCATTCAGATTTCATTCGAATGTCTTGGGGTTACTTGTGTGGTAATGTGTAGGTAAGACTTCCCCGGGACTAGTATTCTAATAGCTCTCGAATAATGAAGGCGAAAGTCGTGGCATGCATGCATGATATGGCATATACTTACCCGAGTTAATATGTTTTCCTTGCAATCTGATTATAAATTAGTTCAGTCCAAATTTATAAGCTTCTTTTCGTATTTACGGAGTACATTGGTTTCCAAGTAAGTTTGAATAATGACTGCGTTCGCTGTATCAGTCAATATAGCAACTGCTTTGTAGTGCGAACTGCCTATATATAAACATTTGAATTTGAGTATTGACTGTGTTGCTTTGTTTTGTGGCGTTACAGTGGCATTACTTTTGCCACCTCACTGCACTCGAGGTATTCGTTATACTCGGCAAAATGTTTTTGCTGACGTGCTTCGTAAGTTGAAAATAATATTCACTCAGAAGCGGAATATGAAACTTTGACGTATGGCGTACACAAAGTCAAAGAGCGGTGATAATCTATAAAACATGAATGTTTGAATTTTCAAGGCCCTTTTATGTATACTTGCATGCAAGTGATGAACCAGGCGGGAATCGTAGGTTTTTTATGTATTAATTTACTTATATAATTACCATACTTGCAGTAAACCAATGCTTAAGTAAGCGTTAAGCAACACCTTATAAATGCTCTATATCGGCTTATTTGATAAAAAAATATTTTACGTTCATAGACATAGGCCAGTTACTGGCATGGTGTTCCCCATTGCTTTTTACCATTAACCAGACAATGTTTAACGAATAATCTGGAAATGTGGGCTAATATTGTACACAGCATCTACATACAAGGTGTATACATTTCCGGCCCTTCTTTCCGCCTCGAGTCCAAGTGATAAAAATATGTTGATTGTTGTTGATTGAAATCGTTATAAGGTCTTATAATTATGTTTATAATAACTTTTTAAACTGTTGCTCATTTCAATTCGTATAAACACATAAATTATAAAAACATTTAGACAAGTTACTTAAATCGTTATTTAATAGATAGTCACTTTCGGGGTTTGTCAATTTGACATTTTACCTGAAAGCTCCAAAACTCAACTACCTCTTAGAACTACCCATTTGACATTTAGAACTACCCATTATATATTTAGAACTGCCAATTTTGTAAAGTGGGAGTCCCTTGGATTACCCCTCGTGCGTTAGGTTAAGGAAGTTTCGCCTTCTGGTGTCGCAGACAAGGCCACAGCGCCTTCGGTCACAGCGCCTTCGGAATTCCCACACATTCAGTTCAGGCTGACGAGAAGACTTAATTATGTTAATCTTTATAATAACTTTTTAAACTGTTGCTCATTTCAACTCGTATAAACACAAATTATTTATACATATAGACAAGTTACTTAAATCGTTATTTAATATGACTGCTTATATATAGTCACGTTTCGGGGTTTGTCAATTTGACATTTTACCTAAAAGCTCCAAAACTCAACTACCTCTTAGAACTACCCATTTGACATTTAGAACTACCCATTTTATATTTAGAACTGCATGCCCATTTTGTAAAGTGGGAGTCCCTAGGATTACCCCTCATGCGTTAGGTTAGGGAAGTTTCGCCTTCTGGTGTCGCAAACAAGGCCAACAGCGCCTTCGGATCACAGTCGAGTAACTATGTGGTCAGATAAAGTGTTTCGAATTAAATCTAATTTTAATCTATATTTGTGATAGATACTAACAGACCTACCCTAAATTTCTGAATATACCATAGACGCTGCCTCGTCCCCAGGCGCTGTTAGCTAATAAAAAGACTAGTTACGCAATACGAGTCACTATATTGAAAGGTTTACATGAAGTATTGCATATCGACGAAGGAGTAGCGCAGGGGTTTATGGATCCCATCTTCCTTTGCGCGCACATAAACGCAATGCAATACTTCATGTAAACCTTTCAATATAGTGACTCGCATTGCGTAACTAGTCTTTTTATTAGCTAACAGCGCCTGGGGACGAGGCAGACATAGACGTTCCACAGCTTACAATTAAATAAGTTGACTTGTGGCAATTCTAATCAGAGTCTTAACAAGCTCTTTGCGAGCTCTTTATAAAGCAGACCATAATATGAGCACAATCTTTGGTCAAACGAGGTACTCTAGATTTCATTCTATCTCTTTGACTAACGCCACACTTCGGAATTCCCACACATTCAGTTCAGGCTGACGAGAAGACTTAACGGTGTTATATTTTATATTTCATTTTAATATATTTGGATGAATACATACTGTACTTACCATGCAGATTAGTTAGCGTACAATCTCTAACAGTAAAGATTGATGCAGGAAAGACTAAGAGACTTTACTCTGTCTGATCCCATGAAGTAATGCTATAATGCTACCGTTTGCAGTTACATAACCACAGCCGTGACGTCCTGAGTCGCGTGACGTTTCCGTTAATTACCTTATCACTAATGGCACTACTAAAATTAAACCTACAAAGATGGTTGTTTTATATATCCCGTAAAGGCCGCATATCGCCACTACAGGGTGTCTCAAAAAAAAGTGAACCCTTTGAAATTTAATACAATAGTGAACCTTTTGAAATTGAACTTCATATTTGCATTTTCTTTCAAAGAATCTATTGTACCCTATTGTATTTAATTTCAAAGGGTTCACTTTTTTTTGAGACACCCTGTACAGGGTGTATCAAAAAAACTGCAAATACCATAATTTGTATGCACGAGATCATACATTAGAATTTCAATGGCTGTGCAAATAATTACGCTTCTGGGATTTGAAAATACGTTTCCCAGGGGTATCAAAACAAGCACACAAAGTGAATTAAACTTATGAGTTCGATTACGAATGGCTCAGTTTACGAATGACTGCTGTCGAGTTTTGAGTTTGGGCGTACTTTAAAACAAGAAATACTCTTTGCTCTGTTGTTAGCTGAGCCACTCGTAATCGAACTAATTTTAATTCACTTTGTGTGCTTATTTTGATAGTACTGCACGTGGAAACGTATTTTCAAATCCCAGAAGCGTAATTATTTGCACAGCCATTGAAATTCTAATGTATGATCTCGTGCATACAAATTATGGTATTTGCAGTTTTTTTGATACACCCTGTATACGAGTAGCGAGTGTTATTATTTCTCCTAGAGTTATGGAGTCTTGATAAATGTTATTGTGACGTCAGCATTATTTTCAAAGGCTGTTAAAACTGTTGTAAACACAATTTAGTTCAAAAATATTCAGCATATTTCGGATACTTTCTAATCCGGCCTTAAAAACTTAATTACACACTATTAAACCACCTCTTGACTTCTGGACTCTAGTCTGAACTTATGAGCCAGACGATTTCCGGTGTTTTTTATAATTCCTTCCAAATTGTGAAGTTTCTACATGATATTAGTATGATAGGTAAATGGTTTTTATAAATTCTAAAAGTAAGGCAATGTTGTTTTGTGTTGTCCGACTGCAAACCTGTTTGATAACTATAAAAATTGTTGCCGCTCATGCATGTGTCGTCATGATTAGGAATCTTTAATGCGACACAAAGGGTATTATTAATAAGCACCCTAGACACAAATAATCTGGAAATTGTGGGCTGAAATTGTACACAGCCATACACCCATCATCAAATCCGCAGGGTATATTTCCGGCGCTTGTTTCCGCGTGTACAAAACGTGACTGCATTTTGTCATTTATAAACAATGAATGACAAAATCATATGTTCCAATTCGTATAAATACGTAAAGTGTGGAAAGTCTCTATAGAGCCTCGACTACTTGTCTTTTGACTCCTGGTAAATCTAATCACGGACACAGATTATCAACTATATTCTATGAGTATGAGTACAATTTTTGGTTAAACGGACACAGATTATCTGGACACCGATTATCAACTATATTCTATGAATACGAGTACAATTTTTGGTTAAACAAGATATTCTAGATTTTATGACGAAGACATGTTACGTTTTTTCAGGCTAGAACAAACGCAACAGCTTTATATTTTCAGACAATGCATGATCTCGAAATTGTGGTCACGAAAATAATACACCCACCTATTGACGGGCATTCTCGAATCAAGAGGACGCGTGTCATTTTAACACCTCAAAGGAACCCCGACAATAACACTTAATCTTTATTGATTTTAGCATGAATAACTTAACATGCTAAAAATTACAACATGCTATGAATAACTTAACATGCTATGAATAACTTAACATGCGTTTATTGTAAGCAAACAATGGTCGGCCTGCGCGGTCTTCTCGTGGCAAAACTTGCATGATCAGTCATGCAAGTTTTGCCACGAGCAGACCATGCGTTGTTTGCTTGCAATAAAGTGTTAATAGTCAATGAAGTGTTAAGGTAATCATGCTGATGCGAAAGATAAATAATATCAACGAACAATATCAACGGATAACAACTCATGCGCCCGTCTAACTCAACGACAATACGGAAAGCTAAGCCGAAAATTATGCAACAGTTGATAAAATAACTATCCTGCTTTCCAGCAAAGACGTTCTTTCAAAATTTGAACATGTAACTTTTGTAAGTATATATAGCATGCACGTAGTTTCCTACTTTCCTGCATGGATATTTTTATAATACTTGTTTGTTACTGTTAGAATAACTATTGTTCAATTATACAAGTGTAATAGCATTGTTTGTAAAACCTTGCATGTTTAATTGACTCTATTCCTTTTGCTCATGTTGATTAATTGTTATGATTTGAACAGGGTTTGAGAGTATCCTGGCGTCCTAAAGATACCAGTATTCCGATTATGGGTAACAGATATCAGCTAAAATCAGTGCTGTTAGTAAATTTGTTACGGGTATAGGCGGTATAGCTGCTTACATGCATATGCATAAGTGTCATAATTGTATTTTTTGTCAGTAACTAGTTACTAGATTTATTGCTTTGGTTATAGGTGCCATTCACTAAGGGCCTCCCACTAGTAGGGCCTCAAAGAAGAGCACACAAAAAATAGCACACGAGTTGGCATAAAATCCTGTCAATTAAGATATATTTAATCAACAATAACATAAATACCAATTTTGGTATATCTAGGTACATACATATAAAATCTACTACAAAATAAATAAAACTAAACTAAACTAAATAACCCACTTTAAAAACTTTCAAAAACTGTGAGAATATCGTAACGGTATTTACCAACAAAAGTCATTATTGTATAATTATTGTAATTTATATTATAATCATTTAACTTAATCATTGCATTTTCACCACATATACTATAGTAACCGTACATGTAATAATGTAGACATATGGCTCAAACTTCAGAAAAATAACATTCAAATAACCTAATGGCATTTACAATATTACATTTACATTTTATATTAGCAATTGTATATGAAACTATTACAAACATTTACCCCATTTTATTTACATCCCTACTAGCAGTTGTATGGGTAATTATTTGGGCATATAAATTATATAAAACAAAACTTTAGTACTTCTTAGAACAATATACTTAGAACATAAACTATGTAAAATAATGGTACTTTATAAATAAATAGATCTTTGCTGCTTTGTATGTAAATTGCGCAATTCAGAACATGTCATGCAGTTTACATTTTTTATCACTCTTTGACTTCATGAATTTTTCATTCATATTCAAATATACGCCTTTTTGACTGTTGACAATTTTGTTTGTTAGTATAATCTTTCGCACATTCTCTATAGAGTTCAAAAAACCATTTGAAATGTACTAAAATATAGATTAAAGAAATGCCTAACATGCAAAATTGGAAGAATTTAGAAGCCCGAATGTGAAGCACTAAAATGAATGAAATTTATATTAACAACAAAATGATCTGATGTGGGAAATTTACCTACTGAAGCTGACCTTTTATGCGTAAACGTTATTCGTATAGTCAAGCTCCATGCATGAGGCATCCCTGGCGGCAGGCAACATTTCCAACAAAGACTGAACAACTAGAATTCACATTCTGACTGATGACCCTATATTATGAGAAGTAAACGATAATAAATACTAAAATGACACGGAAGTATAATAAATATACAGGACTTTTGGGCATCTTGCTCGATGGAAATTTTTGAGCGAGAATTATATACATGCATGCATGCATATTTTAGACCTAACCATGCAAGAGTGGTTGCAAAAAATGCAACGATATAGGCCCTCTGGCACATACAAACGCATCATATATAGACATATATTTACAGTCACGTGCACTGAGCTTCACGCACAATTAAAAGTCAAGAAAACTGTCAAGAGTAAATAAATGCCCTTACAAATATTTGCACACACCTCAAGAGATTTCAAAGGACCTGTCCATGTACATCCTCGATCTTTACTTGAACAAAAACAATCTAGCTCCATCATGCAACGTTCACAAAATCTATCTTTGTGAATTTGTTTCATAGAAAGGACGGTGTTATCCACGGGACACATTTTGGGACCACTTTAAAAAGAAATATAAAAGCATGCATGTTTAGTAGCAAAATATTTATTACACTTATAGGTCTAGAAAAATGAACATTTTCTACTCGCCCTGATACACTGACCACTGTATAGATGCCCGCGGAGGAGGCTACGCTTAGTAATTGTGCCAATTTTTTTGCTGTTCCCCCAGCCAGGCGCTTGCTTTGAATAAATAACGAAATTTGATACTCAAACAAGATATTAGGGCGCGCTTGTCTTTCCTCTCCCGTGATATATTCTGACAGTTCGTACGGAATGCACAGATAGCATGATTAAGCAATAAATTATTTTGCCGATTCGCTCCACTTGCCAATGCAGCCAGAATAACAGATAACATGATGTAAGCAATAAATTATTTTGCCGATTCGCTCCACTTCCCAATGCAGCCAGTTAATAACTCGATTTTAAACAGACAAATCGTTTGTCGAATCTACATATAGCTCCATCATTGTGATGGGGACTGGTTGTCTAAAATAGGGTGCTAACTAACATGACCAACGAAGTTGAGGGCACGAATTTGCATTGCCGATTTTGTGTCTATCCTTCGCGCCACTTGCCAATGCAACGAGAATATTTTACTTAATAACTCGATGAGTTTTCGAATATTTTTCTTCAAACTTTGTCAAATGTTGGAACTACTAGAAAGCTTTTAGAAAAACGAAAATAAAATATTGGATGAATTTGAACAATTCAAGGTGCTCAAAAACAGGTTAGCACGTGCTCAAAACGTAGCCTTGCATTATGAAGAAAAAACCCTCAAAACTTACGAAGTTATAACTTCTTTAATGCATTCTTCACAAGACCGATGTCCACACACCGTTTGGAACGGCGACCGCAAAGCCAATTTGCAGATAGTACATTTGTACCCATCTTCTAACGTTTCGACAAACTCGATATTGTAGCCGACCAAATTCCCAGCCATATCTAATGAAAAATATAATAAAATTGGCTTAGACCAAGTTTCAATGAAAGATAGAATCCAATAGATCTTTTAGGGTAAAAGCATACCGAAGACCCTGAATATACGCGCGGAGTGAGTATAGGTGTCGATAGATTATATACACACTTCGGCTCTTGCGGGTGTGCTGTGCCTCTGTCTGCTTGGCTGTCATGCAGACTATATACTCGACGGATGTTATAGCAGAAATATATATTGATGTTTACCGTCGTGTGGAGTGTTTATTGGTCAATCCTTGAAAATATACGATCTTATTGGCTAGTTGGAGTTAATTGTGAACTTAAACCATAGAAAACGGGATATCCCTCTAAAGCCAAACTCGATATAGAGTTCCAGAAAAGCTGCAAAAAACGTTCAGGAATTAATTGTGCCGTAAATAATCGTTTGAATAAATTCAAAAATTGCGTTGTCACGTGCCTACAATGTCTGGGTGGTCGATGCGAAAAAGGGGAAAGACTATTTCCCCGATTGTTTTTGCAGTGTTTTTTTAGTGTTCAGTTGTTCTTTGTTTTTGAAAATTCATTGTTTGGAGCAGTATAGGAAACGTAATCCTGCATGTATGCTGTTCAGTGTATGCAACTTTGCTTTTAAACAGAAGAACGGTCAAATGGCTAATACGCACAAAATACATGACAGGTCTCTCGTTGAATAGCAACACTGAATATTGCAACAATAATTATATTGTAAAAGGACGGTTTTTGTAAAACCAATGGCAATGCTTATTGTATTACACATTTGAATTTTGTATCTCGTTTTGAACTTGTAAGCTATCCTGTAGGCTAGTACAATTTGCAGTTTTCGTCTAGTTTTATAGTCTTGCTGGATAGTACAAAGTTAATTTTACGATTGAATTTCTCGAATCTCGGCCGAAGGCAAAATTGGCATGGATTTAGATGCTTTTAAACTAGCTTGGAGCAATGTATTCGTGATAAAGTTAATACTCCATTATTATTTCCCTAATAGGAATTTCACTATTTGAAAATATATCTTGCACTGTTGTGTTTTGAACATCACACAATCATATAAAATAAAGTTATTTAATTGTACCATCACTTCGTGAAATAGATCAGTTAACTTTGTTATTACATGCTTCGAATATCACGGAAATAGCCAGCACTTGTGTATGAATCTGTTGTATTCGTGTATTTGATGTGACAACATATGTTACCGTATACAGCTTTGATGAAAGAAAATAGTTTAAGCAAGAAGACATTTTAGTACATGCTCAGTCCTTAATTGCATGCACTGATGCAAAAATGGTGCAAAAACCACACGAAACAAATTTGTCGTGAATAAAATCTTTATGAAGTAATACAAGCTTGTCTTTATTTATTTGTCTATATACGTATGTTATGTGAAACAAACACTAAATACCATACTATATATATATATATATATATATATATATATATATATATATATATATATATATAGTATGGTATTTAGTGTTTGTTTCTATAATATCTAACAATATACTCACCAAATATATGATATGTCCTTTCTCTCACCAGCTCTACATTAATACAATGGCTTTGCATCAATATAGTCCAGGCCTTGAGACCCTGGATGGCGGTTTAAAAGGAGAAAGGACAACAATAAGATGTTTTTATTCAATATTGAAATTAAAATCGCGTGATGTTATACAAGGTCAATATTGTAAAATGATATATTCGGCTTGTGCACTCTTCGTAGACAAACATGAGTAAAACATTTAAAATTGAGTAATTAATACCTCATGTTGCCTATCTGAATATATCATTTTACAATATTGACCTTGTATAACATCACGCGATTTTAATTTCAATATTGAATAAAAACATCTTATTGTTGTCCTTTCTCCTTTTAAACCGCCATCCTGGGTCTCAAGGCCTGGACTATATTGATGCAAAGCCATTGTATTAATGTAGAGCTGGTGAGAGAAAGGACATATCATATATTTGGTGAGTATATTGGGGTTGTATTATTATGTGAAACAAACACTAAATACCATACTATATTTTGCACGCTTCGGCTTGTGCACTCTAAGTCTACAACCATACTGTGGGAAAACGGTGTGAGCCAGTTAGATCGTATTCATTCTATCCTAAATCACGGAATTAATCGGATGATGCTTTTCTAATAGAACACAGAGAGTGAAACAAACACTTACAAAAATATCGACATATATATATATATTGAGGTAAGCAATCTTGGGATAAAATCTACCACGTTTTCTGCCCCCCTTTGAATTTCCGCCTGCGGTTTTGTTTTTTACTCTCAATGACTTGCACTTCACCGCAATTTGACATTAAGCTCTTGAAATTAGTATGCAAAAATATTCGCGAAATAGATTATTATTATGTAATCGCTTCCTATACATCAAGGTGGAATGAATGGAATTCAAGTGTGTTTTTGTACTCGATATATTTAGAAATACACACGATCTGAGTGGACACGTTGTCCGGAAGTGCCTAAGTATCAGATATTCAAACGAAAGTATATTTACCTTTGACACAGCTGAGTCCAATTTTGAATTTGAGTGTTGACTGCGTTCCTGTGTTTTGCAGTTGCAGTGGCGTTACTTTTGCCACCTCACTGCACCATCCCATGTGCGGGGATTGCAATGATTGGCTGACATTCAGACGTAATTGCATAAAACGACGGCAAACAAACTTTTTTGAGATTTTCTCTACAGTGCATGTAACTGAATAAAAATATGTTTGTCTTGTGTTGTCTAAAGGTACGTTCACACACAGCGATTTGTCGGGCCGATTTCAGATGCACGTTAATGATATTTGAAAAATACGTGGCAAACGTCATCTGGTGTCATCATCAACTGAAAATATTCGTCATTAACATTCAGCAAAACCTAAAATCGGCCCGACAAATCGCTGTGTGTGAACGTACCTTAAATATGACCGATGCATACACGACATGGAAATATGCATGTATTTTTGACGTTATAAACGGAGTTTGGGCTACGTATAAATAATGAATTTCCATGCGTTGATATGGCCGCGATCCTTCATGCTTATAAGCTCTCTAATATATAAATGTTTGCGATAGACCCAAGATCTATCTTATATTATAGCTTCTATATCATCATAGTATCTGTTCGTTAGTACATTATATTTAAGTATTTAAACATTGCTTAAGCAGTTATAATATTGGAACGCCATGCCACGTGCTATATTCAAGGAATCGGGGGGAAATTCCCATATGCAAATCGTGTTCATAGAAAAATCTAGAATACATCTAAAATAGATTGTCTTTGGTGGAGAGGAGGGAGGTCTTCGTTTTTCAGGAGTCAAAGAATTCATTATTAAAACAACCAAAGAAGGAAGGTCATAAAAAATTAAGCCCCATATTTTCATAAAGGAGGATTTTTGCGCAGCAGGAAGGAGGGTCATAGATTTTTTTTGCGCGGCCCAGAGGAGTCACGATATTTCATGCTCGTCCGCTTGCTGAGGTCACAGTTTTTTTTCTTATTTTTTTAGTCTCCCCCCCCTCCCCCTGGTAATCAGCCACAGTCCATATCGGTGATAACTTATCGTTAGTCACATTCCCAAAGACCTTACAGTATCTCGGCGTATTAGCAAATCGTACACAAACCTTTACGAATATTTTCTAATACTGCATGTTGAGATATATTGTTGACAGCAAGTCAATTGTCGTTTATGCAATATGTATATTATATATATATGCATGTATATTACGCAGTGCCAATATATAGTACAGAGCCGGAAAAAGCAAGACAAGCTTTGTTAATTTCTCATCCAATTCTCATTCAACCAATATTTGATTGATTTATCCTAAGCTTACAATCATTAAACTCTTCGATACATTTTGAGAAGTCCTGCTTATATGCAGGCAAACAAACACACATAACGTCACAGGTTGTCTTTCCTTTGTTTTCACGTAAACAGGTTTTTCCAGACCTTTCTTAAACGGAAGAATGCGTTTCATGATTGCAGTTTGTGTATATATATAGCATATTTGAATGATTTATTTTTTAATTCGTTGCTCTCGGGTGCAAGCAAGGATGATTAACAGCACGTATTGACGGTAGCCTGCTACGCAGGCGTTTGCTGCGGGCGGGGAAGATTTGTTTTGTTGGAGAGGGAATAGACAAACTCTGGGGGGGGACCGACATTGGGGTCCGAAGGCATGCTACCCAGAACATTTCTTGAGTTTCTGAAGCGGCATTCCTGCTTTTTGGGGGAATATTTGCCATGCAGGAACCAGGTCATTTTGTTCATTTTGCATTCCAAGCAAATAGGAATCTGACACCTGCTGCATATTACGCGATCTTTTGCTGTCCCCCCATTTCAACTTCTGCGAGGGCTATAGCCCTCCTGTTTCGCCACCCCTGTTAGCATCCTTTCATGTACCTTTAAACTATTTAGCATATTTCGTTCTCTATGTTAACCAAACTAAAGAAAAGTACTTTGTCAAGGGAACAGTTTCGTAATTGAAGCGAGTCAAAGAGTCGCATACTTTATGAATAAACTGTATTATACTGAAGCGTGATATATTATATAGGGGAAACGTAGCCATTCCCCTATTTAATCACGTATTCAACTAACCGAGAGGTCACTGAATGTCTTCCCAAGGGGTTTTCACCAGACAATTTCGCGTCAAACGGCGGCATTCGCGGTCTGTTAGACTGTATGCTATTTGTGACTATATGATCATTGCAAGTTGCATGAAAAATTTTACCCAAAACGTTTTTCCAAACATTGCGAGACAAGTCGCACGAAAAATTCATGCACCGTGTAACAGCGCCTTCACCTTGGGATACGAAGTCGATATAAAAATATTTCTCAAACCGGTACCGGTCAACATACCTCAACGGCGGCTTTTATAAATTTGGCCAACTATACAAATTCGTTACGTCACAGAGGTATTCGAAAATTCTTCTAGTTTGTCTTCGTCAGAGTTACGATAACGCGAATGGGTCAGCTGGTAAGAGTAATGATTTCTGTAACGGCAGATTTCGCCGAGACTTGTGTAAAGCACGCGCTTCAAAACCACCTAATAGCGACGTTATACGTCATAAATAAGTAGATCATATTATCAAACAATTCGTTAACAAATAGCCTTGTCATGTTAGAAAAGATTAAACAGAATTAAGCGGAACTAAGTACGCGGCAGAACTCCTCCTTATATGAACTCATGACCTTGATAAATTTCTATTCGTTGCAGCCTGTAAATACACGATCAAATAAAGTGTATACAATTACTTTATGGTTTCCGTGTTTGGATGGCCTGATCCAACTCTCGGGAATGTTGGCCAAATTTATAAAAGCCGCCGTTGAGGTATGTTGATCGGTACCGGTTTGAGAAATATTTTTATATCAACACATTACAACTATTTGAACGACAGTTCATCACGAAAGAAATTGCTCAGAAAATCACATTACATACTTTATTTCACTCCTTCAATATTATAAGCCTTTATTCGTCCTTTGCGCTTGATAGAATGTACATTACATTACATTATAACCAGCGACGCTTGCTCAAGCATATATATATACTGTTTGTGAAAAGAAAGACTAAGACAAAACAAATATGCAGTATCATGCATTCAGTGAAGCAGCATGTGGGCCTGTGGGATGTTAGACTGCATGTGAACAAAATATAAAACAGGATTAAAGCAAATTCAAAGGAAAACCATGTTAGTTTCGAGTGGAGAACCATGTTCCTCATCCTTGTGTCCGTTGGCCTAGCAAAAAAACCAGCCCTAAGAGCGCTTAAAATAATTCGGTCTTTTACTGCTGGAGTACAACATCGCGTACAACATCGTGTACTGTCGCGTGATATATTCTAATATTCTTTCGACACTGATTTAAATATCTGATATTAGGTCACGTCCAGGTTTTAGCCAGGAACCCTTATCGAAGTATACCGGAACCCTAACGTTGACATATTGTTGACAGATTTGATTCTGCCTCAAATGATTTCACACACGACTAAAAATTCGGACTAAAAAATGAGCAAATGTCTATCACTATTACACCTTAATTTGAGAAACATTGCAAACAAATTTGACACTTTTAAAACAGGGTAATAAGCAATCTACACCTTGGGATACGAAGTCGATATAAAAATATTTCTCAAACCGGTACCGATCAACATACCTCAACGGCAGCTTTTATAAATTTGGCCAACTATACAAATTCGTTACGTCACAGAGGTATTCGAAAATTCTTCTAGTTTGTCTTCGTCAGAGTTACGATAACGCGAATGGGTCACAGGGTCAGCTGGTAAGAGCGCTATGATGCAAAATGCCGCCAAAATTAGATACACCAATTTTCGGGTGACGTCCGTGTTGACAAAAACGTCGCTTGCTTAAGCTCACTAATAATGATTTCTGTAACGGCAGATTTCGCCGAGACTTGTGTAAAGCACGCGCTTCAAAACCACCTATTAGCGGCGTTATACGTCATAAATAAGTAGATCATATTATCAAACAATTCGTTAACAAATAGCCTTGTCATGTTAGAGACCCTATAAATACCCCCTATCATGCGCTGTATAAACTCGGCAAAATTTGTTTGCTGACGTGCTTCGTAAGTTAAGTTGAAAATAATATTCACTCAGAAGCGGAATATGAAACTTTGACGTATGGCGTACACAAAGTCAAAGAGCGGTGATAATCTAAAACATGAATGTTTGAATTTTCAAGGCCCTTTTATGTATACTTGCATGCAAGTGATGAACCAGGCGGGAATCGTAGGTTTTTTATGTATTAATTTACTTATATAATTACCATACTTGCAGTAAACCAATGCTTAAGTAAGCGTTAAGCAACAGCTTATAAATGCTCTATATCGGCTTATTTGATAAAAAATATTTTACGTTCATAGACATAGGCCAGTTACTGGCATGGTGTTCCCCATTGCTTTTTACCATTAACCAGACAATGTTTAACGAATAATCTGGAAATGTGGGCTAATATTGTACACAGCATGTACATGCAAGGTGTATACATTTCCGGCCTTTCTTTCCGCCCTGACTCTCGAGTCCAAGTGATAAAAATATGTTGATTGTTCTTGATTGAAATCGTTATAAGGTCTTATAATTATGTTTATAATAACTTTTTAAACTGTTGCTCATTTCAATTCGTATAAACACATAAATTATAAAACATTTAGACAAGTTACTTAAATCGTTATTTAATAGATAGTCACTTTCGGGGTTTGTCAATTTGACATTTTACCTGAAAGCTCCAAAACTCAACTACCTCTTAGAACTACCCATTTGACATTTAGAACTACCCATTATATATTTAGAACTGCCCATTTTGTAAAGTGGGAGTCCCTAGGATTACCCCTCATGCGTTAGGTTAAGGAAGTTTCGCCTTCTGGTGTCGCAGACAAGGTCACAGCGCCTTCGGAATTCCCACACATTCAGTTCAGGCTGACGAGAAGACTTAACGGTTTTATATTTTAGATTTCATTTTAATATATTTGGATGAATACATACCGTACTTACCAGATTATGTAGCGTACAATCTCTGCCGGTAAAGATTGATGCAGGAAAGATTAAGAGCCTTTACTCTGCTTTGTCTAATCCCAGTAATGCTAATGCCGTTCCCTCTGTGCTGTTCCTAACCGCAGCGTGACGTCTGTGTCGCGTGACGTTTCCATAAATTAATACGTAAGAGCCAGACGATTTCCGGTAAAAGTAAGGCAATTGTTTTTGTTTTTGTTTTTTTTTTATTAATTTTACAATACAAGGATTTGTGTTGTCCGACTGCAAACCTGTTTGATAACTATAAATATTGTTTCCGCTTCATGCATGTGACTATACACATGCAAAGAGCGGTGATAATCTAAAACATGAATGTTTGAATTTTCATGGCGTTTATGTACTTATTTAGCTGTTTACCATACTTGCAGTAAACCATTGCGCAGTTAAGCAACACTTTATATTAAAATTGCAAGGAATGCTCTATATCGCCTATATATCGGCGTATTTGATAAAATAAATATTTTGCGTTATACGCCAGATTTAAGTAAGCTTTAAGTTAATTAAAATATCAATAATATCAACGAACAATATCAACGGATATAGATGTAACCTGTAAATATGGTTGTATTTAATATATGTCCCGGTTCGAGTTCGGTTGAAATAATCAATATTTTGCCAGCTGATCGACCTTGATCGATATTGCCTTATAAGGAATATAGCTTATAGCAACATATATTAGGGGAAAGATAAATTCCCCTTATGCAAAATGTGTTCAAGGAACCAACAAAGAGGAATCTAGAAAGACTAGAAAACTTCTATAATAAACGAGAACCAGAGACTTAGCCAGGGTTTGTAGTTTACCCGTCCACTCAACGAGTGCCAAAGGCACGAGCAGCCTAGGGGAGAGTCCGGGGACATGCTCCACCGGGAAAATGTTGAAACCTGACCAGTCCCCTGAAAGCCCGGAAATGCCCTAAATAGTTGCTGTGAAACAAGCTTAATGAAGTTTTCAGGAAAACGGATGCGATGAGAAACGTGTATTTTTTTAAACGTGTATTTTTGTCAGCGGTTGTAGAATGCTATTTTGGAAATACGTGATGTTGTCCTGTTAATATGATGCTAGTCGCTTTAATACTGCAATCTTGCTTTACAAAACATCTTCAACTATTTGCTCTATACTTTATTTCAGAAACAACAATACTAGAAGATAGCGCACTGGACACAACTGACACCCCAGGACCAGGATGTTGTGATGAAACAGCGCATGAGCCACAGCTGGAAGAGGATGCTTCGACAAATGAACAAAGTTCTTCGGACAGCCAAACAGATAAAAAGAAAAAGGACAAATCTTCAATGAAATCGAAGGCGAACAGACCACATCATTTGAAAATACCAAAGGCTTTGCAAAGGTCGTTTTCTGCTCAGTCCAATGGAAATCAGCAAGCAAAATGTATGTAAATATAGAGTGGTAAACTCTGCCGTGGACGGAAAGCCTTAATGGTCTGATTCCACGACAGCGAAATTGTTCGCGAGAAATTGTGGCTGCGAAATATTTTGTGAATAAATTTCGCATGGATTGTTGCACATGGGTGATTCTATTGAATTTTCTCACTTTTTTCGCTTTCGCAGTGAGTAGAACTAACTTCTACTCGCTGGCGAAGCGAAATTTTTTCTCGCTTAGCCTGATTTATGTTTTCTGCGCATGCGTGAATTCATTTCGTGCGAAATTTTTCGCATTTCGCTGAGAAGAAACACTCGTGGAATCAGACCTTGACAGGTTTTGCAACCCAATTGACAAAGGTTCCGAGGGTTAGTTAGTGGTTAGTGCCTAAGGGTTAGTTTTTAGCGAGGAAGGAAAACCGGAGTACCCGAAAAAAACCCTCGAAGCACAGGAGAGAACCAAACAATTTCAACTTACAGGAGTTTATCAAGCGCACTGACGTTACCCAACCTGAGTAAATCCCTGCCCTCGACCTGCTGTATAGCCGGCTTAACTCAGAGGTCAGGGGCAGCGCGCTAACCGCATCTGCCATCCGTGCTTTGTCTATAATGAAACGACTCTTTAAACTGTATAGAAGAATTCATTTTGCAAAATTTTCATGATATTTTTCTTGTTTAGGAGACGTTTTACGGTTTATTTGGCATGTGACTAAGATGACGTCACAAGCGGGTTAGACATTTTCACAATCCACAGGACTATTAATGCGATGTTACACTAAAAACAGTGAACATGGCCCGCGTTGAACTTCACCAATATTATCATTCATTCTTTGTTGCCTTCTGGGGCCGGTTGTTCAAAAGTCGGTTAGCCTAACCCTAGGTTAACGAAAATCTTCAAATCAAACTTCCCAACAGTTTGTTTTATAAAGTTGAATATGTTTTTCCAGAAATCTTTTCTGGATCAATAGAAGTTGTATTTTCTAAAGTTTTGAAACGAACGGCTATGCAGAAATACATAACTCAAAACAGTGGGTTAAAATTTAATCCAGGGTTAGCGCTAATCGAGCTTTGAACAACCGACCCCTGGGCATATTTAGCAAAAAAAAATATCGGCAAAGTAAAGCGAAATTCATGCTCACAATTTCTCTGCGAATATACATTTTACCTAACACCGTTTAATGTCGGAAATTGCGTTGCAAAGGGGTTTGTTAGTTTATTATGCAGGAGTAGGGGAGTTATTAGAGAGAGGACGAGGGAACTTATTTGAGGTGGGGACTTAATCGAGGTTTTTACGGTAATTGGTTTAAAGACTACCTAATGGGTGAGATTATGCTTCGTTGAGCTTTAGCTCAATAGAAAGCCCATTCACATGTATTTTGTCTCATAACAGCCATCAGTGTTGCTGTATTTCTGGTGGAAAAAGTTGGTCGTTTGTTAAACCTGGAGTATGGTAAAGACACAACTGCTGGTTTGATCTGTAAAATGATGGTCGAAAATCTCGTCATGTCTTCACAGGCAAAAGATGTGTTTTGTATTTGGCTTGTCTCGCCTCTTTTACGTAAGTCAGTAACTTGTTAATATACTCGTAACATAGTGTAAATCTCGCATGCAGTATACAGCAATCTCGAATATAACCCTCTCTCGTGTATAGTAAAGCCCCGCATCAAGAACCAGTGGGTTAAGAACCACCAGCCTGAAATTTGGGCAATTAAGCACCCAAAATACAAGAACCACTTCAGGCTGACAAATGAAACTGGTTCTTAAAAACCTTATTAAACTTTTAGCTGAATTAGTAAGCAGGTACTAGGAAGAAAACAAAATACTGTAATCTTGCTGGCAGGAATTATGTCTTTCAACCACATCATGCATGCATATATTTGATTAAAACAGAAATCAATTCACAACATACTTCAACTTCCATAACTATATTCAAAAAACTTACATCATCATGGCCCCTTTGTTCACTTCTAAACCAGGAACAATTGTTTTTGACTGGAAATAAGAACCACTTAAGAACCACTTAAGAACCACTTCAGCCTGATTTCTTTCTAAGTACCCGTTATATAAGAACCACTTCAGCCTGAAGTCAAAATTCACTGGTTCTTTTATGTGGGGCTTTACTGTATATTCTTACCAGCGTTTTGGCTCTATATGTGATACTCTAAAATAAAAGTCCATTAACAGTAATATAAGTAAAACTAACGAAGTTAACTTCGTATATATTGGCTACCTAGCTTGCTTTATCAGTTATTATCCTTCACTTGTTCAGTGTTATTGCAGGAGAAGCCTAAACTAAATCTATCAGCTTTAAACTGTTCTCGTTGGAGGCCAAGCAAGGATCAATCTTATCGATCCAGTGCTACTAGAGGAGAAAATCCAGGCTGTTTGGTAGATTGCAACTGGAAACAATCTTCTCGCATGCAACTGACCGAAGCGAAATGAGAACTGCATATTGCAGTAATCGAACCTCGGTCACGGAGGTGAAATAAGAAACATTTATTATATGGCAAGCGCAAGTTCCTGTAGTTTACGCGATATGATTGGCTAATCAGAGGTCCGGAAAATCACGTAATGCCCCCCCACGAAATTTTTAATGCCCTACAACAAAAACAAACCATATAATAAACAACTTGTTTTACTACTTATGGTTGTGCCATCTAATAAACTACTTATTAACCTCAAACGTTCGGTCTTTACGGTAAAATATTAAACCTCGGTCTTGCCGTATTGACCTCGCTATCGCTCGGTCAATACGGCAAGACCTCGGTTAAATATTTTAGCGTAAAGACCTCACTTTCGGTTAATAAGTAGTTAATACTAACGAAGCATTGTAAATGTTAGAGGAGTGGAGTTCGAATGGAGAGAAGTATTATGTGGTTAGAAAAAGTTTGAGAAACAGTGTCAAGAATCGCCATATTCGAATTGTTATACCTGCAATAATATGAAATCCAGCATCTTTTTTCCGCAATTTACTGTAAATGATGGTGTTAACGTGGTACGTTTTAGAATTACAACTGAAGGACCATCATCAGCCACTACGAATGCGCATGAAATGGCCAGATCTTCTAAGGCGGTTTACATCTGCTTCGAACGAAATGATTGAGAAAGGTGGGAGATCTCATATGTGCTTCGTTGATATTTCTACTCTTACCTTAATCCTCTGTTAAAGTTCCTCTCAAATATGGCCTCCCCCTTTTGTTATAGGAAGAAATATTAAATATATTAATCCCCCCTCTCTTTTTATTAAGCCCACTTCCCCTGCACGACAAAGAAACACATTTCTTTATTCATTGGCCTGAACGTTAACGTTAGCTTACTGCGTTTCGTCCTATAACTTTCTCTCGAAATCAAAATTTTCCACCTTTGGGAATTAAACGTCCTTCGAATTTTCTACCTTTTGCCAAAATGATTGTTGCCTATTGTGAAACGTTCAGCATTGCCAGCTCAATCTGGTAACTTCCTGTTTCGTAAAATGTTTCAACCACGAGATTTCGTTGTTAAATTGCAATTTGAACCTTTTTAAATTTACCAAGGCTTGATAAGTAGCCCATGGGTTACGGCATCTTATTACAATTCTAAAATTTGAATCCGAAATTAGAATAATTTCAATAGGCAGACAATAGCTTTGCGCTCATCTCCCAATGGGGGGAAAATGCGTTTTCGACCGGCAATTCTTAATTGTATCGTATTTGGCCATTTTTGATCGCAATGATACAACAAAGGTATCATTTGGTAGCTAAAAGCTTGATCTTTATTTGTATGAAAAAAAGTAAATCTATAAACTAAATAACGCATGATATAACATGCTAAAGTGGGATTATGATAAGATAGATTACAAGATTTTTTTTCTGCATCTCACTCGATTTAAATTAAGGTAGAAGGTTTAAGTGGATGGATATTTCGAGTGAATAATATATTATACAATATTTTAGACCTGAACGGGAACGGCTGCGAAAAATGCAACTATAAGTCCTGCGGCCCTGCGATTCCGGTGCATCCACTTAAACCTTCTACCTTAAAGTAGGATTACTTTTTTTATTCACCTTGCATGTATAAACTAGAATTCGTATATTGCAGATGAACCAATATTGAGTTTTCAACGAAACAGTTTCTTTCCATTACAAGATGAGCGAAAGGTAACATTTTTTTCTGTCATAGAAACGAAACTTCGATGCGTATTCTTCTGAAACTTGTCGAAGTGGCTACTAATAAAAAATTTTCATGTCATTTGCACTTTAAAATAAACTATATGTCATTTAGATTTCAGATGAAAAGATAATCAAACGTCTTTTTGAAGAGGTGAGATTTGTTCCACGCGTTTGAGGAGTTAGTTTAGAGACCTTAGCTCTTCAGTTTGACGTTAATGACAAACCAATAACAACGGTTGAACAGCAGCCATATGTCAAACCTGTCGATGTTATTTAATGGCTCACATTTTTGAGATACTGTAGTTCGTGGATAAATTAGTTTATCTCATTTGAAAGAACTTTTAAAATTATATATAAATCTCGAAAACTTATACTATATATAAATCTTGAGAACCAGGCAAAATACGATTTTTCGTATTTTGCTTAGTTCTTGAAATGTTTTGACTTAAAACAATGAGCTGTCCGCCATCTTGGATTAATTTTTGTGACCAAACAACAATTAGTACATGTTTAAAAAGTTGTCAGTCAATTTGTTATTTGAAATAGTGACCAAAGTATAGGCTCATAATGACCATTGGCTTTCTGGGTAAAATACCTGCGTGACCCTGCCACAAAAATCCAAGATGGCGGACAGCTCACTGTCAAAATATTTCCAGAACTAAGAAAGATACGAAAAATCGGTAAGGGAGTTTTATATATAATTTTAAAAGTTCTTTGAAATGAGGAAAACTAAATTTTTATTGCCATATCGATAGACTGATCAAATTAATAACATTTCAGGCAAAACATAATGTTCTCAATGGATTTTATCCACTCACAAGAAAAGAAGGCGAGATGTTTGGAGCAGTCTTGGCGCTAACCGAATACGGAAAATACAGTCCGCAAATACACAGAGTTGGTTACTTCAGGTAATCGCCAAATCTAAAGTGATGAACAAACTTTGGCTTCGGTAGTCATTTACTTTTAGTCCGTCAAGATATAGTCTGGAAACACGGCCAAAATATTTGTTCCATCTTTTTGTCTATGTTAACCGTATTTACTCGTTTGAGTAGAAATTATTCTATTTGTATTTGCATTTACGCATTTTACAAAGTTCGCATTTCAAAGTTCTTTTTCGGAGAGGATTAAATATTGAGATGTACTGATGTTGTTTAGTTGTTTTCGTGCATGTGATGCTGCAGCGTTGTTGGTTGTTGGGGGATGAGTCTTCGCTCTTCAATATTTTTTGTCATATTCATTTAAAAACAATAAGTAATGGTATGCAAAGTTGTGCACGATGAAAACTATGAATTTTTTTTGTGTAATGAAGCAATCATCCAATAACTCGTCGAATCACTCAACCGTGCTGTTGAAATATCAGTAAGCAAAATTCAGAGTTTTTTGCACGGCGAGGTTAACTCGACATTAAATCGTAGCCTCCCTCTCAACAATATACCGAGTTTCCAGACCATATGTCAATTGGCTTTGCGTCGGTGCAGTCAGTCGTCCCCCCCCCCTCCCCCCCTTTTAACAAAACCAAGGTAGATCGAAATTTGCCCTTTCCCGGCCTGCTTCATACAAAATGAAGGATCCAATTTATAATTTGTAATAATAAGTGAAGTCGCTAGGGCTATATGTAAGGGATAGAGAGAATGACCAAATGTGCTCCCTGAGAAACTGAATGTGTATTCTTAAATATTCGGTTATGCATGTGGGAGCAGATATCAGATCGATTGCGCATGCTCAGTTAAACAAATGGTCCCACAAGCAGTAAGCGAAACTTTTTGTAGTATAAAGTTGTTTTGTGGCTAAAGAAAAATATCCGTGATTTGCCACAGGGCAATTCTGTACTCGCTCCTTCCGAGCGACTAATCAATAAATGATTTCATTTCCATATACAGGGACAAACTTTCAGATCTAGTGCCGTCCTGGATGTATAAACCTGGCATAGCACAATACAAAGATCTTTCAGAAAATGTGAACAGTGTAAGTTCATGTAATAACGGGAAGCTCTTCCTCAAAAAATGCTGGGATCTACCTTACTATGGGTACGTGAAAACTATGTTTTGTAATTGACGCTTTGCTCACTTGCGCAATCTCGAATTTTTGTTGGTATGTTGCGCGAGCGATGATCCGTGACGTCATGGAATAATATCTTGACTGTCAGATGTTGGGGTGACTTTCATATTTCTATCCCGACATCACGTCACAAAGATTAGGGTTAGGATTAAGGGTTAGGATTAGGGTTGAGGATAGGATTAGGGTTAAGATTAGAGTTAGGATTAGGGTTGGGATTAAGTTTGTACTGAAGTTTGTCAGTATGGAAATTGAGCCAGATGTTGGGATCTGTTGTAACCCAGTTACCTGCAAGTGATTTGAGCTAACTGCAAACCTGGGTCAGAAGGTCTCGCACTATCGTACATACATACATACATTATTCAGCTCACTCCCCATTGGGGCTTTTCTGTGACCGATTACATCAAGTATCAAGTATCTAGCTTACCTATATTATGTACTTAGCCTACATTATTTATTTTTACAATTGTGATATTACGTTCCTAATCTGTAATCTCTAACCCTAACCAGTCTTTTCCCAGTGGAGGAAACCGAAACCGGAAAACCAAACACGACTTCGACAGAGCGTTGACTTACTCTTCATTTTTCTATGATGTGTATGAAGTAGTAAAGTAATCGAACTCCAGACTCAGAGGTGAAAGGCGCTTGCTCTGACGACTGCGCCACCGAAGCCCCACTCGTGCGTGTTGGTACTGTATAAGTAGAAAATATTTTATCAGTATCTTTTCCCAATTTTTGCACTTGCACTGGTCAGATCTGCGTTATTTTCTCATGAGTTATGTTTTCTATTGCCAAAATTGACTTCTGAAGACTGGAGCCCCACTCTCTATCCCCCCCGCTATAGCTCACACGCGGCTCCACCAAACCTGTTCGCTTCGCTCACAGGACTAACACTTTCTATTTGGTAATGCCCAGAGCTCATGTATATTTCGCAGTACTTCACTTTCTATTAGAAATTCCTAGTATATTTGTAATATGTAAGGGTGTCCGCTTAAGAGAGGTGTCGATTGTAGAGGAATATGACTGTAAAAGAGTAATAATGAAGGCTATTTTTTGTGTATAGGAGTGTATTTTTCAACGGTCAAATTGAGAAACAAGTATCTGGTCTAACATCGTTACTCGATCATCCTGATATTCCCGTCCGTGTGGCAATCAATCGTGATGCTGTTCACGTTATTAACCCAAAGAAAAACGTAAGCTATTATTTGTCTGTTTTATGTATAGGGCAACGCACTGTTCTGTGATTTCAGGCTCAGCTCACTTCTTTATAACGTCAGCTGTCTTGACTTTATCATAATCAATCAAGTTATGATCGAGAAACTCGGTCAAAATCTTTGTTCCATCTTTTTTGTTAATATTTACTCAAACTTGTGAAGACAAAGACGTTTTGATATAGTGATGCTTACATCCAATTCAGATGATCTGGCTGCGAGCAAAGGGCCTGGAACGAGAAACGGAATAGAAATCCATTTTGCTGCATTTAATCACCTGTTTCTTTTATTAAACTATTTGACTTGTCAGTATGTTTAATGAAGAAGGCCACAAGTCCATGACAAATTTAGTAACAAAATGAAACACATTTCACGAGATATTTAGCAATTGAATCTGAAAATGGATTTTTATTTGACGGCCAGTCCCAGTCTTTTTCCGTATTTCCAGATCATCTATAGATGTCATCTTCGTCGAATCCCTCAACCGTGCTGTTGAAATATATTAAACAAAATTCAAAAGATTTGTACACGGTGAAGTTGTTTCAACATAAAATCGTGACTCATTATGTAGACGCCTTATGGCTAAAGCATGAGAGTTGGTGAGAGTTTTAACTCTCGCTCGCGTTTGGCCGCCAACTCTCATCGACTCTCGTGCACTCTCATCGACTTTGAACTGGTTCAAATTTTGATGAGCGTTGATAGGAGTTTTTGATTGTTTGACCGCTACACTTGGTAATATCCAGTCAACTCTCATGGGGCATAACTCTCATCAAGTCTCATGTCAACTCTCATCAACTCTCATGCCAACTCTCATCAAGTCTCATGTCAACTCTCATCAAGTCTCATGTCAACTCTCATCAAGTCTCATGTCAACTCTCATCAACTCTCATCCAGTCTCATGTCAACTCTCATCAAGTCTCATGTCAACTCTCATCAACTCTCATCCAGTCTCATGTCAACTCTCATCAAGTCTCATGTCAACTCTCATCAAGTCTCATGTCAACTCTCATCAAGTCTCATGTCAACTCTCATCAAGTCTCATGTCAACTCTCATCAAGTCTCATGTCAACTCTCATCAAGTCTCATGTCAACTCTCATCAACTCTCATGTCAACTCTCATCAAGTCTCATGTCAACTCTCATCAAGTCTCATGTCAACTCTCATCAAGTCTCATGTCAACTCTCATCAAGTTTCATGCCAACTCTCATGCCAACTCTCGCGTGCCTGCTACTATCACCAACTCTCATCCTCGTTTGACCGTGGAGCACGCTAGCTCAATCGAGTTATTGAATTGGAAGAGCACGAAAAAGCGTAAGAGTTGGTCGAGGCACCAGCCGAGACCAAGGCACCAGCCGAGACCAACTCTAGCGCTTAAGTGCTCTCCCAACTTCCCAAGTACTCAATAACTCGATTGAGCAAGCTAAACCATGAAAAAATTATTTTATAATATATCATATACAACACAAAAATAGCGTAAATACAAGTTTAATTTCTGCTGTTAAATTCCCGCGCTTTTTTAGCGTGCTCAATCGAGTTATTGAGCAGGCTTTTCAGCCAATCAAAAACGTCCTTATATTAGATATATATTATAAAGTATACTCTTGCTTTTAAGGTCATATTATTGGGTCTCTCGTATGAAGAATTTTCCTGGGACTACAGCCATACCCCAGACTCTGAAACAGATCCTGAATGTTTCGACACATTCTGGTTGGAGTTTGATTCTGATGAAAGTGATATTACGCAATTACAGATATTTTCAAAACAGGTATGAACTCTTTTTAAGTACTATTTACAACATGAGCGGCAGTGTTGTATCGGATATACAAGCTCGAGTCGAAGACGAGCGTTGTATATCCGATACAACACTGCCGCTCATGTTGTAAATGGCTTGTGAAACGTCTTGATGAGAACATTCGTATTCTTCAACAATTTAAAATAAATGAATGATATTTGGTGAGAAAATTGAACTTAAAGTTTATGTAAATCAGCATGATTCTGTATCAGAAAAACAAACTCCTTCACGCTATTTATGATTTCTTTTGTGTTTTCTTCATGAATTATTAATGAGTTTTACAATATAGCTTAGAATTTAGGGATATCTGTCAATCCACTAATAAGCAGCCTTGGAAACACCACTTCATTTATTTTTTATCAGAATATATAAACGTGGTGTTTCCATAAACAAAACAATAATAACTGAAGGAAAATCTCGGTCACTTGATCGCTCGACGTTTTTCAACCTCCGAATACAGTAAAAAGTATTTTTAACTAGCTATATACAAGACAATAATGCTAGATTAGGATTCTAGAATTTTAGATTTACAGTGAGCTTTCTCTATCAAAGATTTACTCTAGGCGAACCTGTTCGCGCGAAGTGAAAAACAAATTTCGGCAATGTGGTTGGTTAAAGACCGCGAAAAGTTTTTTCGCTTACGAATCACATTGCCTAAATTTGTTTTGCGCTTGGCTTCCCGCAAACAGATTCGAGCGGACTTGATAGAAATTAGGACAAATTTTATTGAATATAACTTTCTAATATTTTCAATTTAGGCTGTAATGATGGATGCAATGGTTCAGTCGTGTGCTTTAGGACCCATGACACTATCACCTGTGCCACAAGCAAGGTATATATTAAGCCTATTTAGAGATTTCTATCCTTTCCAAACTAATTTTATTTATACTGGATAGCCCCCATCATTTTCAGACTATTCTACCTTGAGGTATACAGAAGGAGACCAAAACTAGACTAACTGCAATTAACCAAATAGCCGTTTAAGTTCGAAACTTTTCTGCCTAGAGGTCCAGTAACGGTCTTGCCTTATTGATTTTCATTGGTCTAAACTTAACTAACTTTAATTATACTGGATAGCTCTATCACTTCTAAACTGTTCTACCAAGAGATCCAGTAAACGCCAGCCCTTATGGTCCAGTGTTAAGGTCTGATTCCACGAGTGTTTTTTCTCAGCGAAATTCGCGTCGCCAGTGAGTAGAAGTTAGTTCTACTCACTGCAAAAGCGAAAAAAGTGGGGAAATTGAATAGGATCACTGATGTGCAGCCATCCGTATTCTGCAGACACAATTTCTCGCGAATAATTTCGCCGTGGAATCAGGCCTTTACGACGTGAGAAACCGAGTATTTGGCGAAAACTTGTGGTGTTTCGTAGAGTCAACTTGGAAGCATTCTTCTCACATGCGACTGAAATGAAATTATAATCAGAAAATTGCCGGTCACAGAGCTCGAAAACGTCTTGTTTAGCCAATTCTAACAATGTTGTTTCCAAATATTGCTATGTAAAAACCAAATGCTTGTTGTCTTTGCAGTGGTAGCGCCGATCCAGGATCTGTCTCGCCAGACAAAAGTAAGTTTCAGTTTTCATGGAATCCGAAAAACAATTATTTTTCTAAAACTTTCACCTTCGTTCATTATTAAGTTTCAATCAAAATTAATTTCAGGATTTTCAAAGGTTTCATTGAATTTATTAACAACGTAATAACATCCTAAGTTAGCGTGAAGATGGACAGTTAAACTGTCCGAAACGTTGACAATAAATTAAATGAAACCTTTGAAAATCTTGATATTAATCATAGGCGGATTTTCAGATTTAGGTGAGCGACAGGGTGCACAGTCGCCAATGAGATTTTTGGTCAGATTTTTGGTCAGATTTTTGGTCAGATTTTTGGTCAAAATCCTTATTTAGTTCAAAATCCTTGTTTTTAGTCTTACTTAGTTCAAAATCTTTATTTCAATCGCACTACTGTCATTTATCCCAATGAGCATTTAATTTTTGAGAAAACGTTTTGGGGGTGTAAAAGAAAATCCGCCTATGATATTAATTTTGATTGAAACCGAAAAACAATTGTTTGGTAATTTTTGTATTGTATAACAACGTTTATCGAACTGTTTTACCCTTTGACTTTTTAGATCGGTACAAGATACGAAATCGAATGGAAAGAGTTAGTTTATCAACTTATGATCGAGATGGTAGGTTCTTCTTAGCAAAGCCCGAATTTAGGGAGTTATTTGTAGGTGAAATGAGGTTTGATAGGTTAACATTTTGTATAATACATATTTTGACCTAATAGGGAGCGGTTGAAAAATGCAACTATGGGGCTCCCTGCAGGAATCGAACCTGCGGCAGTTGTCTAAAATGTGTACACTGTATAATTTTAACTCTGAATTAAAATTTCCATCTACAAAACCCTTCGCATGATTCTGTTTTGATCGAGCGAGATGCCCAAAATTTAGAATATATAGCGAGGGATGTATCACTCCAAAAAATCTCTTGCACCTCGAAGTTATCCCTAAACAATCGCTGAAAATCGTCACGAAATCCCTAAAAATCCCTATGAAATCCCTAAAAATCTCTAAAATTCCCTACAAATCCCAAAAATATCCCGAAAACATCCCTAAAAATAGGCACGCTAAGCGTACATGTATCTGCTCATGCGTATTTGCATAATTGTATAATTTAATAAAGTAATTCAAATGACATTGATATATAGCAGGTCCAGTCAAGTCAATACTTTGTGTAAATTGGCGATTCATTTCCACCGTTTAAAATGTTATGAAAACACTTCCAATACTTACTAAAAATACTCCCTCGACTTTTGCAATGCTCAAAATAGTACAGAAAATAAAAATATCGTTCGTTTGATGTATAATTTTCTTCGTAAAATTAAGATATTTACTCATAAATAATCAATATCAATCCAGTTATACATAGAGGTCAAAGAGCAACATTACAATTACGTCATTTTAATCCAGGCTGTCGCTGATTGGCTACAAGTTAACACTAACATTACATTACGTTACGTTACGTTACGTTACGTTACGTTACATTACACAGGCGATAGCATTATATCTGCATTCGCAGATACAAAAATCTCAAGAGATCTTCGAAATCCCAAAAATCTCATACACTCTTTTGGAGTATATGCACCCCTCGATATATAGTGCATGCATGTTTGAAAATAGTGCATGCATGTTTGAAAAACACATTTTCGCAATAACTAAGTTATTCAGTTAATCTGCCACATAAAGGCTTTTAGAAATTATTGGCCGTTGACCTGCGTCCCTATTGTTAATTTCAACTAAATTATTTAATTCTGTTACTAGGTTATGAGCTACATCGTGGACGACGGAATAACTTTTCCATCACCACTCTGTTCAGAAGACAACCCTCTGTGACAAACTAATACTTCATTTAATGGTACCAGAAAGTTTTAATTTCATGCCATCCTGACAAGCGCTATAAATTGTTGTCACTGGGCGCTATTAAACAGGTTGTGTGCAGTGAGCTCCATATATATCTGGAGTAAGAGATGGCGGCAATTGACGTCCAAACTCATGAAGGTCATAAACAGTTTTCATACCATTTTCCAGTTTATACTAACAGATCGCATCGCTAATCAAGTTATTAGTTCATAAAATCATGACGTTATTGTTTACATCGGAGTAAAAACACAAAATTTCGGCACACTCCTTGCCGGCTTGTGCAAACCGCGCGGTCGAAAACAATAGAAAGGGATTGGCACTGGACGTCAATTTCCGCCATCTTTGGCTTCACTTTTTGGACATAAGTTCTCACTCCAGATATATATATATAGAGCTCACTGGTTGTGTGGGGCTACACAATATCAGTGCCCAGCTCAACCGTTATTTAGAGCCTTGTTGGATACAATGCCCTATTATAAAGTATGACAAAAATTCGAGTTACATTAAAGTAACACGAATTGCAGAGATTGTAAATAAGTGTAGTTGCTGTAGTATATTAAGAAATGTAAGTATCACAAGTTGGTTATAACTGGGTTCGTGCAAAACTCGAAAGTCCTTGAATTTGAAAACAAAAATTCAAGGCTTTGAAAGTCCTGGGGCCGGTTGTATAAAAAAGTAGTTAAAGTTAACTATAGTTAGTGCGAAAGTAAACCAATCAGAATCGCGAATTTTAGAGTTAGCTACTATTTAACTACAAAACGAGTAGTTAAAATGTAGTTAAGACTTTTATACAACCGTCCCCTGGAGTTATTGATTTAGCTTTTGGGCACTATATTTTTTGAAATTTGTCGGTATGTTGCACGATTGAACAGTTAGCACTTTGATCCAACTTCTAACGCCTTCTTTTCAGCCCTAAATAGTCCTTGAATTTCCTGTTACATGGCCTGGAAAGTCCTTAAAAAAGCCTTGAATTTTATTCCTGACCTGCACGTACGAACCCTGGTTATAAACCGTGTATCTAATCCGCGCTTCTTCTACAGCCTGCGTGCAGGTTCTCCTAGCCCGCTTGATTAGAAAGAGCACAGATTAGATGCCTTGGGTATTAGATTGTAGTGAAATAGTTGTAATAATTGTGTAAAAATTTCAGCATTTATTCCCCTGCAACCGGAAAACGAATGCAAGGTCTCTCAACGTAGTACGCAAGTGATTTGACAAATTATTTCTAGATTATTAATTGAAGACAAGCTAGAGTATAATGATGTAATATAATGTATTATCAATGTATTAATGTAGAAGTATTAGAAACCGTATATGATTGATATATTTGCTGTGATCAGCTATAGAGTACGTAAAATTAGACAGGGAGTGTGTATGCAGTTCTGTTGTACAGGGGTGGAGAGGGTTGTGGCAGACCTTCATGGGAAAATGTGGGACTTCGAAATTAATTCTGAGGAACAGTTGCCTCAGCAAACGTTTGAGGGCCATTCACAATTTTTCACACATACTTAATGCGAAACCAGATGCATAAATTATTCGTGCCTAAATTATTCATGCATAATTACGCATTCGATTCTTTTTCAGCCCGGGAAGGCAAGCCAAACTTCTGTCAATTTCTCATACAAATTGAACCAAAATTTAATTTATTTAATCCATTTGTCCTTGGCCTATGGCTCCAAAAATAATATTTTTATCGTGCTGACAGACAAACAAGCGCGCGCGCACACACTAACCAACCCAGGCGAAAACATAACAGTGGAGGTAATAGCTAAAGTCATTGAGAGCACCCATAAATACAGCCGAGTGTCGCACGCGTAATTATTGTTGCACGCATGCATAAAGCGGTTTTCCATTGCTTTAACTCACCTTTAAGGAACATTAGCCTGTGCTGCAAAAGCCCTTAAATTTAGGGGTATTTATATAGTGGGGAATTACCGTCTATGTTCTTAGGCTTAGAGGAACATTTGAAGTAAACACCTTTTCCAGGTCTGGTTGGTGGAAGAAAATATCCAGTAAATAACCGCGCCGACCTGTCAAACCATTCAAACACTGCTGACATAAAGGAACTAGAAGGCATACTGCATACCTCCGCCAGAAAATTAAGTCGAGTAATTCAAGCATAAATTATACATGCACTAATGACGCATTCAGTTCTGCTCAGCCGGGGAATGCAAGACAAACTTTTGTAAATTGATCCAAATTGAACCACCAAAATTTGATCGAGTTTGTCCTTAGCTTCAATCGCCATTATTAGCTTCGTGTTAAAATGTTTGATCTTTTTTGACTTATCATTTTTTGACTTGAGAAACAAACAAACAAACACAAACGTCCTGGATATCTATATAAGATTTTCCTGTACAGCACTGCTGTGATTATGTCACAGTAAACCGGTAAAGACAGAGTCCAAAAATAGATATATTTATAGATATATTTTTTCTTAAGTTTTTACACAACATTTGGCTCAAGTCAGTTTAAACCGCGCTTGCAGCGACAGATGATCTGATGGAAATATACGGTTCGGAAGCAACCTCATCGTATTAAAATCTGATTTTCCCATTAACTCCAATCTTGCTAGCAATGTAAGTTTCCCCGTTTGTACGTATTTCTTGTGTTCTGTAGATCGCTTGTCCCTCGAACCAGCCGTGTAAAATATGTAGTCCACGTTGCAGCAAGCTTTTGAATGACATGTTGTCACTTCAGGTGTTCCGTCTGGAAACCGATGCGTGTAGACGCTTGTGAACTGCCAGGGAATTGAAATATTCCCACTTTTGTTGTATTCTGATTTTTCGGTCTGACAGTCGGTGTGTATGGAGGAAGTTGTAGATAATGGAGTGTCGGGGTGCTGCTCCCTTGCGTTGCTAGTCTGGCCGGTGGATTCATTGAAATCGAGATTTCTACTAGAATCGCCAGCCCTGTTTGACTCGGCCATTCTGTTGCGAGGGTTGGGTGAATTAGTGACTTCTCTCAAGTCAAAAACCTCTGAGTTCCTTTTCGATTGGCGGCCAGTTGTCCGATCAGTGTCCCCGGTCGGATTCGACTTCACGTCTTCAAAAAGTTCACTGTCTTCAAAAGCACTTCTGTTTGATTTCCTATCTCTGTTTGGTTCAGCCATTATGTTGTGAGCGCTGGGTGATCCACTATCTCCCGTCAAATCAATGATCTCTGAGTTCCTTTTCGACTGGCGGTCAGTTGTCCGATCAGACTCGCCCAACGAATTCATCGTAAAATGTTCATCGCCTAGTGAATATCTTTGCACGTGATCTTGCCGCCTTTGAGGTTGCTCAGTGTATTTATTAGAGTTAGAAACTCGGCTACGTTCAGAGTGTTCAATGTGCTCCGTATTTCTATCAAACCTGCTGTTTCTTTTAAAACCATCTATTTTGGAGGTGCCTGTTACTTTCACCTCCCGTTCTCGCAGCTCTTTGTTCCATTGCCTTACCGAATCCTTATCTATCTTCGAGTCGTTGACCTCAGTCGATCCAGCGCGTCGGTTTGTATTGGTGCTTGTCTTGATACCAGAAAATGTGTCAGATTCCACGTGTTTAAGATTCTCGTTCCTATATGAATGAGCTTGTATTGACCTGTTTGAATCACAGCGTTGTGATGGATTGCTGTGGCCTTCTGCATTTTTTGGCCGCTCTGTGTGTCTCCCCGAATCTTGTGTATCGCTTGTCTGTCTGTTTGACTCCTGTGGACAAGTTGGTTGTCTGTCTTGATTGTTAGTACAACTGCCTATAGAATCTCCTTCCCACTGTTCCCGCCACTGGCAGTCTGAGGTAATACTTCTCTCCGAATCTTGTACATGGCCAGTCTGCCTGTGTTGACACGAGGTTGGTCTGTCTTGGGTGTGTGTACAACTTTCTTCAGACTTGTCTTTCCGTTGTTCCCGCCACTGGCAGTCCGCCGTCACACCAAACTCCCAGGGAAGTAATGGCGTACGTATACGCCTCGAGCTTGGCCCGCTTCTGGCCTCGGAAGACGCAAGCTGTCCGGATATGACAGCCGGGCTTCGGCTGCTATAGTCCAACTGTCCTGTAATGAGGAAATGATATAGCGGGCTATAAGGCAAGCTGTTTAGATCTCCACAGAGTATAACAGGGCAGTGTGTCTTCCTTTGGTCGTCTTGCGATAACACTGCAAGGTCGTTTATCTCTGTGAAAAGATATGCAAGCTGTGCGAGTTTAATGTCCCCTCGTTTCTTGTTGAACAGTAAATGAGTATTCGCAATACAGATGAACGGCTTCTCTGCTTCAGGCGTGTTAGCTTGGAGGAGTAAAACGATGCCGACGTTGTCTTTATCCAAGACGTACACCTTGGGTGTGTAGTACTGCACTAGTTTATAGTTCACCAAAGTGAATTTCGCATGTCGAAAGAATATGGCACATCCATCGGGCTTTCCCCCTGTTCTTTGGACGAACAATCCCACATAGCCTAGCAAAATGAAAAATACGATTAGACAAGTACAATCCAAGAAACATGATTTATACTTGAACTAGAATAGGTCAGTCCACAAAAAATGCACACGCCGAATGGAAGCATCTAACTTGTTCCCTCAAGATTTGAACACATCTTGTCAGGACAAGATGTATTCGCAACAAGTTTGTAGCAAATTTTTCAACAAATTCCCTTCCTCATGCTGCTACAAGGTTGTCCTCATAGTTAGTGTCGTTGATAAAGTACGTTGTTTTAACAAATTGTACCAAGTCTGTTAAGATATCGAAATTGTAGCAAGTTAATTGCAGTTAAACAAAAGTGGACATATTTCGTCCACACGTACTTTTGTAAACAAGATACAGACATTGGATCCATTGTTGAAGAATGTAAGGCAGGTTTGCTTGAAACATCGTTCCGGCGTATTCTTGTATATTTTCGGCTCGTTAGTATCTACACTGCAGCCGACGCTGAACACGTCGATTTAAATTTAGACAGGGGATAGATGGTGAAGGAAATACAGTAAAATACCACTTACTCCGTTTGACCTTTGTGGAGAAATTCGGGTGGAAAGCTAGCTTTAATGATCGCCACAAGCTCTTAATACTCTTTGGTGCTATTGTTGTAATATTTTAACTATTATAAGTTATAGCCTGCGTCACAAACGTTCAAATGCGGCGCAAAAGGTGGGCGCTAATTACGCCATAGACTATGTCGTAGTCTAACTATTATATTACAAAAGTTCATTGTTAATGTGGTCAACAAATACCTGCTTCATGCAGTTTTGGCCGAAACCAATTTTCATAATGACAAGCATCAACTTCTTGTAAACATAAAATCTGCCAATTTAAGAAAGAATATTTACTTGTCTGTTAAGTTGTAAACTTAAAGAAGGTTATTGATGTTTTATTGCAGGGATTTGACAGGATTTAGCTTAATTTTTTGTAGGGTATTGTGTATGGTATTTGACAGTCGTCATGTTTAGAAACCTTAAATACACAAATGTGCAAAGTGAAAGTGAAAGTGAAAACCGAGCTCCTATTTTCAAGAAGATATTGAATTTACAAATAATGAAGCAGTTGCTTTGGGCACACACTTGTTTCTTTCCTAACATATCAAAGAAAAAACGTTTCTCTGCGAGGAGTAAAATTGTCTAGAGTTAGACAGAGAAAATTAATTGAAAGGAGTGCATTATCAATAAAGGGTTAAGAAAAGCCATCAGTATACACTTTGGTTATGCCAATGATGTGGAGTCGAAATTGAGAGCTGCTAGGCAGAATTAAATAACAAAAGAGAGCATTACATTACCACTAATGGTTTAATATAACTAACAGTAGAATACAGTAACTAATAATCTAGTACTATTCATTGAGAGAGTGCTTTTCTCATCAGTCTGAGATCATGTGTTCAATTCCCGCAGACAATTTGATTCTATCCTCACACACTACACATATGGAAAAAGTCAGTCAATGGTTTGCCGAGAAAGTAGATAGGATGGCATACAATGAAATATATGAGAAAAGTGATACCACATTTCTTGCAAGGATAAATACTCGATAAATGCTCATATAGCACAATACTTGATGTAATTGCCACTGTAGTATCCACATGGGAAGCAAGTGTAATATTGTTGATAGCCTTTAAACCTAATATTAAGAATTCTCTGATAGATAAATGTACACAAGAGTAGTGTGAGCAATGGAGACATTGTGGTGGGTCCTCATATTAGAACAATGGTCCGTCGCAATCCTAAAGTGACGATTCCTAAAGTGACGATTTCCCAAACCGTGTCTGCGCCGCCCTTAAATGTACAACCTTGCAAAAACCCATTCAACATAAACTTACTTCTGCATCATAACCAAGCAGCTCGGCTAACAATTTCTCTTTTCGATATCCCCAACTCAAATCATCATAATTACAATCCTCATACAGGAACATATTTTCATACAACAATGAATCGGAGAGCATATTATATGTCACTATGGAGAAACTAAACTCATCTGAACGGCACTGGTCAGCCTCGGGCAAGGCTTGCCATTTACGACGCATGAAATCTTTGTTTTTATCCAAATGAGCCTTTGCTTTGTGGCCTTGGTTTCTTGTCCCGGACGCTGATATTGCACCAGTATGCATACCATTGTGCTGTTGCGTGAATCTTGCATTCCAATATCGTTGGCTTTCCTGGAATTGCCGCGTCGTACTTGGAATTCTCTGGGGATTAGATCTTGAATAATAATTAAAAGCGCTGCGGAAACGTGGCTGAAAAAACCTTGGATATGGGATGAGTTGCCGACTACGAAACACAAACCCGCTCATTGCTGAAGGCCAAGCGGTTCGATGGTGATTCAGGCCGGCTAAATGCGGCCTGAACTGGCCTCCGCGAGCCTCAAAAGACAACGGATTTTCTGGGTTAATTTGATCTTCGCTAAATGATAATTGCAAATTATTGTTACGTATTATTGCATTGTCATCACTTTCACTTCGATTTCGAAACGACGCTTGATTTCGTATGAAAGGCTTCGTGCTGTGCCCGGGGATGCGAGGGCGTACGGAAGGTTGGTTTTTATCACTGTGTGCTCTTTTCATTATCAATGTCAATCGATATGCAGCGATTTTTTGCTAAAATTAGTGAAATTTACGATCTTTTACTGTTTTCGAGTCCGCCATCTTGGATTTTATAGTACCTCGACTCAGGCTCCAAAATTGAACCGTGTGCGAAATGCGCATACAATTCAAATATATTCTGATTAGCCCGCAATATTGAGCCGCAACAAATGCAAAATGCAAACGGTTTTCCTAATTATTGTTTTTCTTTAATAGCAGAAGGAAAAAGTATGATCTAACATGCTGCTCATTCGTTTATATATATATGTGGACTCGAACTTGTGCTGTCGGCTACTCGGCTAGCAACGGCTTTCTGACGCCATCGCATGACGTTGCCATCTAGCCAATTAGCCGTAATTGCGACATCAATTAATAACGGTGTTGTCTTGGTAACCAAACAAACAAAAACATTTTTAAGTGCAAAAGGATTTTGATGAAGCAGTAGCTTTTAAACAATCTATTAACGTTTTTTTCAGACCGACATTAAAGTTTATAAAACTCAACCAAATGGCAAACAGTTCTCCCTTGTTGAAGATTTCTAGTAATTTGGAAATACCACAAAGCAACCGAAAAAACTTTCCAACTGAAAATGAATCGAATTCGATGACAGATTGCCTCGACGAAAAACAATTGGAAATTTCCCGGAAGAACGCAGTAACAGAAACGACAAGAGCCGGTGAGCTAAATATTCTTTTCGTATTTCGCTTGATAGGACTGAAAACAAACTATTATAATTACAATTGAGTTTTTTATTTTCAAATATTTCTGATTTTTCGCTGAAGTTTTGGCCTTTTCGCGTGGAGGTCTTAAAAATGTAGCCAGTTCTAGAAAACTTTCAACATCAGTTTTTCAATGAAAACTGCAAAATGAACTACAATTTATTTTAACCGAATGGAAACTCTCGTATAACTTTATTAACCATGCATGGCTGAAGCTTGCTTACTGCGCCTGCTTGCTTGCTTATAGTTATATAACTATTCATTTATTTATTTATTTATTTAACTTTGCCAAAAAGCATTTATAAACAATCCATGTACATTCTCCAGGTATTGAAGTGTGTTTTAATAGTTTCTTTCTTTCTTTCTTTCTTTCAAATATCTACACTTTTTGGAAAGGAAATTCTCTTTCCGCAACACGGTTTTCGATGGTGGGAAAACAGGGAAATATTTAGGAAACATCAATATTTTCATCTAAATCTGTCTATTGTCACAACAATGTTTCCCAGCTAGTTTCCCAGGCCTAACTGTTGTTATATCTTATCTTAGATACACAGGTTCAAGACGAGGAATGCTTACAGGCGGAGAAAGTTCTCAAAGCCTTGTTATCAATTGATACGGTTAACAAGAATGAAAATGACACTAACGCAGCAGTGGTGGACCTAGGTTCGGCTCCCGCCGGCAAAGTTTCGGAGAGCAGCGTCTCTTCTGAGCCTATGGTGAAAGATTCCGAATCAAATTCAGATGACTCTGCAAATTATCCAACAGTTGCAGATGCTACTAAAAAGAAAAGGCGAAGAAGACGAAGAACTCGGAAACGTAAAGGTAGATACTTCAGTAATCAATGGTTAACGTAACGCTTGCCAATTAGGGCAGTTAAAATTATCATGGGCAAGAAGAAGTTTCTTCTTGGTTGCCCCCATGGTAGATACATGTATTAATGCCTGGTGAAACGAGGATGAGAGTTGATGAGTTGGCAAGCGAGAGTTTTCATAGGCAAGCATGAGAGTTGATGAGAGTTGACTGGATATAGTTACCACGATTAGCTAAAACTCTCATCAACTCTCATCAACTCTCATCAACTCTCATCAACTCTCATCAACTCTCATCAACTCACTCATCAACTCTCATCAAATTTGAAGCAGCTCAAAGTTGATGAGAGTTGATGAGAGTGCATGAAAGTCGATGAGAGTTCGAGTTGCATGATAGTTGATGAGAGTTGACTGGATATTACTTCGGGTAGCAAAAACTCCTATTGGCTATTTGGCTCTCACACCAGCTCAAGGTTGATGAGAGTGCACGAGAGTCGATGCGAGTCGGCGAACAAACGCGAGCGAGAGTTGCAACTCTCATCAACTCTCCTCCTCGTTTGACCGGAGCTTTAATGGAAGTGTACAAAGTGCGCTCACATCTGGATAAATACTGTATGAGTTTTAAGTTTCCAAAAATGATAAAGTTGGAGTTTCTATCGCAAGAAAAGTGCCGCCTCAAACTCGACGTTCTCTTGATCCAGAAACCGACGTTCTCTTGATGCCGACATATATTGATCCAGATCGAAAGACATAGATAATCGTGGCTTTCCCAGTGTGGAGTTGTGGGGTTTGGGGATACGCGCGTTCCTCAATTCACTCACGCGAATATTACGTCACGCCATTTTTGGTGGCATTATCGTGGATTTCATCGAAGTGCCGTTTTCGCCTATATCTTACGAAATACGGAGAGTTATAAAACAAGCTATATCTCGCCAGAGTCCTTGAACAAAGAGGAGTATTTTGGTGTATAGTTTGTTGTTTTAGCGTGATGTCTAGAACTCGAGTTATTAAGGAAATTTGGCGTACGTAATAATGTCAGCCATTTTGGATTACATTTTAGTTAGTTTGAATTTGCCCAGTGGAATTTGCTACCCAAATTGGCGGAAGCCAGGCGAGTTGCATGTGTCGTCACTGAATATATGAATATTCATGTTTTTAAGTGGTAACTAACCATGTGAGTTATCCGAAAACACAAATGGGTGATAACGATCGTAAACATGCGTTAGGCCATTAGGGCTATCAATCCCTGAAACGTTCTCTTATTTTATCGTTCCTTTTATTTACCCATCTAGTTATTCAACCAGAAAACACCAACGAGCATTCGACGACAGATCTCGACGCTAAATCGACAACCAGTGTCTCAAAGTCGCCGTCCAGTACAACATGTTCGTCCAGTGTCGAGTGTGCAGAGCTCGCCCAGTGCACTGGAGAGGACATAAGCATCGAATTGACCAAAGGAAGCGACTCGGCTATCTCGCAGGATGAAACATATCAAGATCTCATTACGGAGGATTTTGTCTTGGATTTTGAGCAAAGAATGATCAAGGAAAACCTGTTTATTGAACACGAGGTAGGAAAAAAGCAATAATAAAATAGCTATATTTAACTCGAGATATTATGAGCTCTACATTTGAATGCGATTTCAACCTTGCACTTGAAGTCGTACTCGTATTGAATGATATAATTAGCTCTCTACGAGAGAGCTTTAGATATTTAACTAGAGGGCACTCATTTGGCTCGTGTAGTCACGCGAAAATATTACGTCATGCTAAATTTTCCCTATTTTAGGTGGCATTATCGTGCATACCTTGCGAAAAACTGAGAGCCATAAGACAAGCTATGTCGGTCGCTAGAATCCTTGAACAACAAGGAGTATTTTGGTGTATTTGTTGTTTTAACATGTCTAGAACTCGAGTTATTAAGGAAATTTGGCGTATGATTAATGTCAGCATGTTGGATTTCATTTTAATTAAGTTTAATTATCTTGAATTTGTCCAATGGGAATGGTGAAATTTGCCTCCTAAAGTGACGGAAGCCGAACGTATAACTGGTTGTGACGTCACTTGGACGAGCCGAATACCTCATATACAGTCAAGTATTCATGTAAAAATTATAAGAAAGTCTAAAATAGGCGATTCTGATTAGACTAATATAGTTAACTTTAACTACTGTTTATACAACTGGCCCCAGATTGTTAACTTTACATTCCATTGCCTTTCTTTAGAAATTAGCGAAAGACGTCGCGACGTTCGAGCTTGAACTAAATGCACAACTAGAAAAGTCAGAAGCGATGGAGCAGTCGTTAAAACAGCTTAAGACTGACAACGACCTCTCACAACGTGAAAAGTCAGATCTACTGGATGATATCAAAACTAAGGAGGACGAGATAGCCACTTTAAAAGAACATGCGACATCTTTAAAGATGATTTGCGATGAGTTATCACAGTGGAAAGAGGGCGAAGAGAAAGCGTCGTATATTGAATTAGACCATCTAAAAAGCCAGCTTATATCTAAAGAAGATGAGCTTGAATTCGCCAAAATAAAACACGAGAACACGTTCAAAGAATTGGCAAAAAATCACGGATTGTTTTTGGCAAAAATTCTAACCGAATCACAAGAGATCAATATAACATTATACACAGCCTTGCGATTAAACTCTGGTAAAATGAAACCCGAAATCCACAAGACTAAAAACGTACTCCAACTATTAAAACAACTGAAACAAGATGTCATAACTCTTTCGGACAAGTCTATTGCTTTAGAAATCACCGTTAAACAACTTCGGGATGAAATTGAAAGCCAAACCAGAACGTTAACGAAAGTGACCAACGATAAAAGGCTTTTAAAAGAACAAGTCGTTGAAGCAAACAAACAGAATATAGCACTCATTAAGGAAAAGACGAAGCTCAAGCGAGATAAAGAGACTTTAAAAACAGAAGCGGTCAGAGCTAAGAACGCGTCGCAAACTTTTAAAGCTCGTTTGGAAGAGTTCAAAGCGAACGTCCGTTCTGCCAAGAGGGAAAGTGAAATAGCCCTACGCGAAAAACAGAACATTGAAATGGTACTGAAAAACCTTGGCATTGATTACAAGGCTTTGTTGTTGAATGCAAAGAATGAGAAGAATGCTCAAAGCGGACAACAGAAACTCCAAAAAGTTGCGGAGAATTTGGAAGGAATGGTCATAAACACTGAGAAAGATCAAACAAATGTATGCCAAAGCTCGGTAGAAAGTAAAATGAAAAAAATAGAAGGGGTAAAGGATCATGCTATACCAACAGGTGCACGCGAAGCTAGCGAACAATCTTGTAAGCTAAATGAGTTTATTGCGAGAATAACAAGAGATGGTTTTTGCTTAAAAAAGATCTCAGAGTTGAAAGTCCAAGGTGATTTGAATGTAGAACTGCTTTTTCAAACATTGTATTGTGATTGTGGCTGCTATGAAGATCAGGCTGCAAGAAAACAATTTTTGGAAAATATTCCTCTATTAGCTCGTTGCATGGAATCGCTCGAAAACTCGAAAGCCTCTGGGGAGAAACTAATTGAAGGGATGGGCTTGAATTGTCAAGTGGATAATAAGGTGATCGAAAATATGGGTAAAGAATTAGAAAAATTGAAAGGGGAAAATAATTCGCTGAAGTTAGAGCGAAGCAAGCAAGAAAAATCGTTGGAGAACTACAAAGAATTGGTTAGCGGATATTCACATATCATGCGCGAATTAGAAGAACGTGTTGTCGGCATACGTGAGATGAAATGTATTAATCGGGAGCTCGAAAAGTATAGCGTGTTGCTCGAAAAGCAGAAAGAAGGGCTGCGCACCCAGCGCGTGGGAGTACACGACGGGATCAACTTAATCAACGCGATGTTTCAACGACTCAAAAGTTTCGCTGGAAATCCGATGAATACCGATATAAGGTAGCGTGAAGTTAAAATTCTGGGGATGAAAAATTGAGTATGGCGTCCCCCCACCTCTCAAACATCGGTCCACATTTTGTAGTTTTATTAGGACTCATTGATGCATGTAGTGTTGGTAGAACAATGGTTAACCCATTAACTGGCAGTACCCTACCACTGATGAGTACCCTAGCTTGAGATAGAGATAGATGTTTAATCACTATAGCTATATTACGAGCAAGTGTATTGATGTCAACGTATGTAATGTATCGAATCAATATTTGAGCAGATAAGAGGCAACTTTAAAAGACCATATTAAGATGATCAGTTCTAATCTTATTAGTTGAAAAATACAACAAGAACTTCGACGTTCTTGTTGTATTTGGTAAATTGATACTTAAGACCCGAAGCTTATTGTATAGACGCTACCTACACTGGCACGTGTTAATGCATGTGTCTTGCGATCCGAGTTCGATTCCTGCAATATGTATTTTTACACTGCTCTCGAAGAGGATCAGTGTCCTAAAATGGGGATTTTTTCTTCTTGGTGTTGCCGGTGTCGCAAACTTGAATTACCCGTACATAGCCACTTATGATTACGAAATCGCCTGCGCGATTGAAAATGGAACAGGCGATACGTATTAAACAATGTTTAATTTTCTTAAAGTTGGTGTGGTTCTCCGGATAGGGGGTGGGGTGTTAACTAAACCTTCCAAAGATCAGTGTTGTTCAAGTAACGGCTTTCCTGCTCTTGGTATAAACCAAGGCGTGACTCGGAACTGGCATACCGCGACCAAAGTTTTTATCACACAGGGGAACCAACCTCCTGCATGCCCACACCCCTTCTTTGTTATAATCCAAACTATAGTTTATGCTTTTTGCTACCCGGGGCCAGCGTGAACGCCTCAGCAGGCGTCTTGTCTCAATATAGTTACGGCTATTTCGTACGTGAAGAGAATGCTTCCAGTCTTGCTCTATCAAACATCACAGGTTTTCTCCAGGTACCCCGGTTTCCTCAATCCTCCTCCAAATGAATGATCCTTATTTGGCGCTTAGAGAGGACAATTTAGAATTAACTGATAGAGCTATCCAGTTAGTTTATAGTTCAGCTTTCCTCCTGTAGTAACACTGGACCAATAAGGCAATAACACCTTCTCCACTACTTCTACTGAGAGGAGACAGTTTAGAAATGATAGAGCTATTCAGTATAATTAAAGACTTTTTAATTTGTGTTTTCTAGTCCTGTATAGTAACACTTTACAGTTTAGAACTGACTGAGCAATCCATGTATGAATTGTAAGTTAGTTTAGTTTAGGTTTCGGCCGCTTCTGCAGTAACTTCCACCGGACCAATAAGAAATCAACCGCGCTTTAAATTTATTTATTTTTATCACTGTTTTCTAGCATCCCTTCCAGTGAACCTATACCTATGAAATCCCTCGAGCAGACGAACAAGTTTATAAAGGAAAAGCTTGCATATAACGAGTACAACATAAGCTTACTGAAGGCCACACTGGACAAGAAGCGTACAGAAGCCTTCGAAGTCCAAATCCAAATCCACGAAGCTCTCTTTGGCAACGAGAAACGCCGGATCGTCGAGCCTCCTGAGCAGAAAACGTGCAAAAAATCGAGAGGAAACGGCTTGTTGGGTTTTATGAAACGGAAAAGCGAAAACGAGTCAGGTCTGGGTAAAGTAGTTGAATCAAATTCCGCCCTGCTTAGCGAAAAGCAACTTGCAGTTGTTATTGATTTAGTGCAATGCAAAGAACAGCTTGTGCTTGGCATACAAGAATCTATTGATCTAGAGGAGCGATTGGATAATCTAGGCAAATCGAGTCGTGAATATATGGACATATTACAAGGGGAACGTTCTAGTTTTGGTGGAAACAAAATGAGTGCGAATGCAACCGATGACAGTAAAGCGAATTTAGAGCTTTTGAAGTGCCTCAAAGAAAAAGAACGAATCGAGAACGAGTTTTATTTTAAAGAATCACACATACGGCTGTTGGAGAAGCAGATTGCTCTGCTGAAGAGTGAACGAAAGGCTTGTTTGAAAGCTTTGAGAAGATACGAAGAAAAAATGAAGGATTTCACTCCCAACCCAATGGTGTCATCGCTAGCGAAGCTTTTGTCGTCTTCAAGCGCTTCGAATGAGCGGAAATCTGATCTTCAAGAAGAAAGAGTCACATCAAATGGAAATGTAGCAAATGGGACGAAGGATGGCACCCGTAGAGGGAAGACTAGCATGTTACGTCATGGAACTAAATGCACAGTTGCAGGAAGTAACGTATAGGTATAAATATTGTATACGTACTTGTAGCAAAATAAACACTTGTAAATTTTATATAATTTTATTATCAAAGAGAAAATAAATCATCTAAATCTAAACTCTCATCTAAAGTAGATTATTAACTTGGTATTCCAAAAATGTGCTTGCCATTATTACGATTATATCTAACTATCTATTACACTTGTACATAGAAATAACAACAATTAAATGAGTTGAAATTTGAAAATCATCAAAATCCCATCGAAAGGGCGTGACAGCGAAAAATTTTCTCGACTGCCCTTACATTCGCATTGCCCCCCCCCTGCCCTACCATTGGTCCGGCGTCCCTGCATATACCCTTATACTAGTGTATAAATGTCACCCAAACGGGCTGAAATGGCCATGCATATAAGTAATGATACACAGGATGACAGGAATCGGCAAATAGTTAAAATTTTGTCTCATCAAAGTCAAGCATGTAGTTAATTGGCGTTCTCTGATTGCTTTGACAGGTGCTTCTCGCTCCTGATCATCAGTGCTCCTGATCAATTACAAATATGGCGGAAATTTTAAGGGTGAACCTTTGATCAGCGAGTGGGTGGCACGGACACGTGATAAGACGCATATCTGAATATGGTCTCTCTTTATTACGGACAGTTTCCCTTCTCCCGACAGCACAGCCGACACTCCGACAGATCTATTTGCTATTTATATACATTCTTACAACAAACCGCTATATAAAACGGACTCTCTTACACGGACAACTTCACGACACGTACTCTATTCGTCAGCCGTTCCATGCACTGTATTCCGTTATTAGCTTAATGGAGTTAATGCATAACACGTCAAGAATGAATCGGACTTATTCAGAATTGAAAATTTCTTCAATATTTAATGGCAGTATTCGTCATTCAAACTGCACTGAAATATCGAAAAATTTTACTAAAATGCGCTTCGAGCGCGCATATACTACCTATACTAATGGATACTATTTAAAAATACCAAAAAGGCAAAAATCTTCTTGGCCGAGCAGGAAAATGAAAACTAATTAAAATTTGGCGCGCTGGCGCCATTTTGAATTTTTCATTCAAAAACAACACGTTTCAAAAATTTCGCTGGTTTTCTGTGTTAAAAATCAGGACGATCTTGGCAAATAATGTCCTCAGAACAGTTTGAAAACGATGAAGTCTCAATGGTTGATGTGTTGGAAGAAGACAAGGAGTTAGAAGCAGAGGCAAACGCCGTATTTGGCGACAGTGATGACCAAAATTGCACTTATGAAAAGGTATATTACGTATATAATATTTCGGTTTCTGTGTTTTAATAGGTGTTTTATAAATTTAACAATCAATTACACGATTATTATACATTGCATAATAAGACATACAGAGTTGTAGAACAATAGGACAAAAGTAAAAAAACATTTGAAACATTAAAATGATGAAATTTATGAGCAACAAGTTTTAAAACTAGGAGTTACTATTGCAAGGAAAGTGCTGCCTTTAAACTCGATGCTCCCAATATATAAAGATGACCACTCATTGGGCTATTTTGTGTTGTGTAAAGTGCCAATATGGCCATGAAGGAACACTGCTTTCCCTTAGAAGCATACACATGCTGTGCAATTTTTCTGTTTATAATTACGTTTGCTAATTGGAGTGACATTTTTGTCCCAATTAGTATGGGTAATTGTATGGTTTTAAGTGCAATTTGGAAAAAAAACATGCACGAACAGTTTTCAAAGACGATCAAAACGTCTTTGACGTCTTTAAAACTCACGAGTGTTTTTTTTTTTCCAAATTGCACTCGAAACCATACTATTACTTATTAATAATATACATGAAAAAATTACACGCTTTGATAACACTTGTGCACTCACCTACGCCGTTTAAGCATTGTTTTTGTTGCTTGTTAGCAAACTTTTTCAATCTATGTGCTCCTTGAACTTAAATTGTTGTATTCACGTACGATTTTCCATTGAAAGTGTAGAAAAAGTCGTCAAAAAGTGAAAATTTACATTGCTAATATCCGCCGCCATGTTGATTTTTCTTGCCTCGTTTCCAGGCTCTGATCTTGTTTTGTTAATTTGCACTGCTGTAATTGCACAGTGTGCAATTTCAAAAATAATTGCACTGCTCTTAGCCAATTAGAATTGATATTATTATTCTTATTCTTTAAATATATATTATTATTCTTTAAATAATTGGAGATTCTTACCTACCTGTTAACAACCCGGCACAAAATCTATTTGTTGATGCCCCCTACGTCCCCTTGTGTATTATTATAAGTTTTGAAAAAACCATAAGTTTGGATAAATGACAGTGACTTCTCCTTGTCTAGCAATCAACCCTATCAACTCTCTTAGAAATCTAGAAAAGGGTGTTGTACCTATTTGATCCTCTGATTATATTTCATTTATTTTTATATTATTTTAACACTGTAGGGTTATGTGAAACGTCAGGCACTATATGCTTGCCTAACCTGTACACCGGCTACACCCGATAGTGATTCAGCAGGCGTCTGCTTAGCTTGTAGCTTATCATGTCATGATGGCCATGAACTGGTTGAACTTTATACCAAAAGGTATCATATAATTTATTATATATTGGGTCAGTGATCAGGATTTTCCCTCGTAAACATTAACGAAACTGACAGGAAACTTTGGAATGGCTAATTATTATCACGATTTATTGAAATACTTACTTTTTACTTGCAGGAATTTTCAATGTGACTGTGGCAATGAAACGTTTGCTAACTTTGAATGCAAACTGCAGAAGGTGATATGACATAGAGTATGACATAGTGGACATACTTTAAATGTGTTTCCCTTGGCAATCAAATCAAAATTATTGTTCTATTTTATTTAGAACAAGGATGCTGTAAACTCACTTAATAAATACAATCAGAATTTCAAAGGCCTTTATTGTTCTTGCCATCGACCTTATCCAGACCAAGATGACGAGGTATAGTAATTTTGTATAGTACTAGGGCTGCCAAGAGATTTTATGAGGCTAAGGGCCACCCATGCCGGCCTGGCTGTGAGCATTTTTGCCGGAAAGTGGAATATCGCACGCCATATTCACGTCAGTCGCAAAGTGGCATACATGAGGAGCGCGATTTCATACTCTCAAAACAAACAAGGTGCGTGACAAAACATGAATCTTGACCAGTTAAGTTGTGTGTGGAGGTGCGCACATGCGATTGCATGCCTCAAACGGCCAGGACTGTAAAATCTACATCATCATATTATTATTATAGAAATACATTGCAGCCATAGGCTGAATTGCATATTTTACATATTGTTCTGAAATATTGAAAAGCTTTACAATATTACATTTGTCATTAAAAGCTACAATATTTGACTAACTGTCTTACTTACCAAGCATTTAAAATATATATAGTTAAAAAAGGTAAAGATGTAACCTATGAAAACTGGTTACTTGATGCTATGACAAAGGTGTTATAAAAACGCTTAGTTTTACAAAAAGGGACATCAAATAACCTACTGTACAAAAGGGCAATTGTCATGATTGTATTTTTAATTCAATTTACTGTTTATGCTAGCCTTTTTAATATCCCATTAAACTGCAATGCATAATTTAATGAAGGGATAACAAATATATATACACATATTTTGTCAATCTGGTATGGTCAGTTTTGAAACTCTTGAAAACTCTTAAGTGCCCAGTTTAGTTTACCTATATGTATATTCACTTTGGGTGCCTGAAAATTAGAAATACTTGCAACACGTTGTCAGTCAACTGAAATTTGCACGTTTATTAAGGCAAATATTTCAACGCCTGGGATATAACTTAAGAATTTTCTTTTCTGGTATTAAAATTGGATACAGCATACCAGTTTTTCAATTTGGATATCAACTTGGAATTGCTTCTATCCATTATGGATGACAGGGGAAAAATTATATTGAATCCTGTGTCAATGAAAATTTTAGATTGAGGATGAAATGATTCAGTGTATCTCATGTGAAGATTGGTTCCATTCAAGGGTATGTTATTATTCAATTATTTGGACACCCAAATTCCACAGGCTATTAGACCTTTTCCTGTGCACTTGTAATAATCTTTACAGTAAATGCTGTTTTACCGCTATAGCATCTTAGTAACCTTCCACCATTGGATGGTGAATTCAGCGAGATGATCTGTGACCAATGTATGGAGAAAAACAGTTTCCTACAAGCATACCTACCACACTCAGTACCAAGCCAACAGATATGTACCATCAAAAAAAGTGACACCGATGAGAATGTAGATATAGAGGGTTTAAAAAACGAGTCTGGAAATCGACCAGTAAATGCAGATGGAGTGTCTGCTGATATAAAGACTAATGCTGAAGGCAGTCCAGAAAAGAAGGTATTTGGTAGTTTTTCTAAGCTTTCTTGGTTCTTTCATTAATTTTAACAGCATTGTAAAAGCATTAATTGTGTCTACATGAAGTAGCTGAAAAAGTTTGAGACATTTTTTGTTTTGTGAAAAACACCACTCTTATATATTTTGGCCAGTCGTGTTCGTTCACAAATCAAAACAATTAAAATGAAGATATTTTTTCACCAAACATCCACACTTCACCACAGAAAGCACCAAAAAGAAAGTTAAGCGAAGAAGCTGATGACCAGCAGAACGAGACTCTTGGTGAGACATCATCAAAGAAGTTCTGTGAAGATGAAAATGCAAGCCAGGAGAAAACTGAGAAAGACAAGAAATCTGACGGTTGCATCTATCAGAAACTTCTTGAAAATGTGCAAAAGAAATCTGCTTGTACATACTGGAAAAATGGCTGGAGGTCAAAGTTGTGTGTTTGCCAGACATGTAAGGTATGGTATTAAACCTGTATAAGGTATTAGTATAAAGGACAGAGGTGGAAAAAGTATCGGATCCTGGGAACCTATTCCCAGAAATATTTTTGGATCTGAAGTTTTGCAGAAAATTTTTGCAGAAATTTATAAAGTTATTAACTTATAAAAATTAACTGATGAGTAATAACAAAACTAGAGTATGCTCTTGTCTAGACTAGTAATTGTAATGTATTTTGTATTCACTATATCAAATTGAATTAACCACTGAATATCAAGAAACAACACTCCAATCAGTTCAATGTCAAAAACAATCGACGATCATTGAAGCTTGTTAATTATTGATTACTGAAACCCGGGTTCCCAGAAAGAAAAAACTTTTTCCACCTCTGATGAAGGACTTGCAAAATTCAATTTCGAGTTTTTGCTACCATATATCGGTAGTCAAAAAGTGCTTGTTGAATCCCTGTTATTGTGACTTTTCATTTTCTAGCTTATGTACAAAGAGCAAAATGTTGAGTTTCTTATGGATGAGTCAGACACGATAATAGCATACGAAGACCGCGGCCAGTCTCATAGAGAGCAACAGTCCAGTTCATATGACTCCAGTCTGAATGCATTAAACAGTCTTGGCAGGGTACAGCAAATGGAGATCATACATGGTAAGACATCTAGCCACAGGCAGCCCAATCTTGACTGGGTGTTGTAATGATTATTATGGTGGCCATGTTGAATATTTTGAATATATAATGTATTTTTGAATAGCTAAATAAACGAACAAATTTGTGCTGCCTGTGATCTAGCTGAAGTGTTAAATACAGTAGAACCCTGCTATCTCGAACTAAACTCATTTCTGGTTGATTTGCCGGTACTATTTCAATCATTTTTACGCTGTTATCTCGAACTTGGGGAAAGAATGCACTTTGTATATCTCACATTTAAGTAATTTAACAGTCGTATCAATGGGTGATTGGATCAGCCACGCTACTTTAATTTCATGAAATAATTATTATCTTTTTGTAATTTGACATTGATTCCGGATATCTCGAAGCCCCGCTATCTCGGACTTTTTGTTGTTTCCCCTGGCTGTTCAAGATAGCGGGATTCTACTATAGTTCAACCAGAGCCGGTGGAAAAAGTATCGGATCCTGGGAACCTAGTTCCCAGAAATATTTTTGGATTTGAACTTTTGCAGACAAATTTTAACAGAAATTTATAAAGTTAATAATTAACGGATGAGTAATAACAAAACTAGAGTATGCTCTAGTCTAGACTAGTAATACACTCTTTCGATAATTACGTCACATCCGCCTATTTGGCCTGGGAACCTCGCTTTCGTGCATCAAGACGAAACGTGATTGGCCCACTGTTCGTGGGAGTGAGGCTCCCAGGCCAAATGACGTAATTATCGAAAGAGTCTATTGTAATGCATTTTGTATTCACTAATCAAATTGAATACCACTGAATATCAAGAAACAACACTCCAATCAGTCCAATGTCAAAATCAATCAATGTGATCATTGAACCTCGTTAATTTTGAGTCTTAAACCCAGGTTCCCAGAAAGAAAAAACTTATTGAGTTATGTTAATAATAACAAAAAAACAAACCCAGTTGAACACACAAGATAACCATGCACGCGGGGGCATAACGAATGTTTTTCCTGTTTTTAGGTTACAACGATATGAAGACACAACTGACAAATTATTTAGCCGAGTTTGCCAAAGAAGGAAAAGTATGTACAAAACTTAGATCTTTAGGGACTTGTCAGAAATTACCAGGGGGGGAGGGGGGGTGGAGACTTGAAAATGTAAGTTGAAAAACTGTGACCCCCCAGCAAGGACGAGCATGAAATATCGTGACCCTCCCCTTGGCCGTGGCCAAAAAAATTCATGACCCCTCCCCTTTCCTGCTGTGCAAAATCCTCCCTTATGAAAATTATGGCTAAATTTTTTATGACCCTCCCTTTTCAATGGTTCAGTTTTTAATGACCCACCCTTTTGAAGGGCTGAAAAAATTAAGACCCTCCCCCTTTCTCCACCCCCTCCCCTGGTAATTTCTGACAAGTCCCTTAGGAGACAGATTTTCGTTTCGTTTATATTAATTCTAAAACTCGTGTTTTTAAGAACCGCGAAGAATTTATGTAGGCTGACTTAGCGGAAATTTACAGCCCTACTAGGCGAGATCTCGGGTAAACAATAGCGAGATCTCGCCTAGGAGGGCTGGCTCTCCTAGAGCTCATATAAACGAAAACATTTTTTATAGGGAAAACTATAATAGCAGGCGGGAACTTGCCTAGAACGGCCAGCCCTTCATGTAGGCCTCATATAAACAGGGGCTTAATGCATGCTAGCTGCATGGGATCTCACCTTGCGCTAGGTGGGATCTAAGACTCAGTCAAGTGGCATATTTTTTCCATATGAACGCTTCAGGATGGACATTTTTGCCGATTTTAACCTGTATTATTGAGCGGCGTAGTTGAAAAATACACCAAGAAAAATATACATCAATAGACCTAAGCAAACATCGTTATTAAAAGTTGTAATACAACGTACAGTTTGTTTGATCACAACAAAAGATTTGCGCCATGTTTACGTAATTTCGTCCCACCGAGACCGAGATATTAGATGGGATAAAAACAGTCATATGAACACTGAAATAATTCATCCCACCGCTTAGGTGAGCTTTCCGTCCAACTGGACTCATGAAGAAGCCCTTAGTGGTTAGAGATCTTCGTTTGGAATCTGGTTGGGATGTTTAAGATTTTTGTTTCTTTGATATAGACTGTTACAAAAGAAGACATCCAAAGTTTCTTTCAAAAACTTCAAGACAATAAAAATAAAGCCTCTGGAAACATCCCACATTATTGCAGATAGTGCTTTTATTTATTGACATTGTTTATGATGGTATATACATGGATATATAACCAATATTAATAGTACTTTAGTCTTTATAGTACAGTATATATTATGTTATTATTTTGTTAAATATGACAGAATATAGAACGTTAGGAAACTCGATAGAAATATAATAATTGCATGCATACATGGTTTATGTAAAAATATGTTGTTTCACTGTAATAAGCAAGCGTATTGTTTGTTTTCCATCGAGTGTCTAACCTTCTTTATTCTATTGCAGTTGCATGCATGCATGTTTAAAATCATTTACTGCAGTATTGAATTTTCATTTTGTCATACTCTGCCCTGTTTTCTGTAGTATTGTTCTCAACAGAACCTTAAGTTTGGTTTTGGCCAAAAAATCTCGAAGCAATTATTAATTTAGTTTATGGTCGACTTTTTAAGTCCTGAAGTGAGTGAAGACCTGAGCTTCATTTATTCCGTTGAAACACTCCAAGATTTGTAGTCATCTTTTCGAACTTCCATATTCCCTGCAAATTTCTCTGCACTCTTGTAGAACACTGAAAAAAACAAATCACGATTTACTACCCAACTTATTAGACTCTCGGTCTTTGCTCTTTGCCTTTTGGCCCTCTTCTCCCATACTAGGCATCCTAAAGCCCTAAAAGCCGGTTACAGACGTTTTCGGAGCAAGTTTTCATATGGCAAGTTCTAATTGCTCAATGCAAGTGTGTATGTATAACAAATTCTATGACAACTTTTTGGAATTTTGGTTTTCTGGTCGCCATAAAACAATACTCAATAGACCTGCTCACCAACCGAATCCAAGTGCTCCAATTTCTTTGTCAAATTTTCTTTGTTGACCCACACAGACGAGAAAAATTTGTACTTTGTTGAGTTTTAAGTATTCTACAATCGGGTGCCGTGGTTTGTATCTGAACTACAGATTGGTTACTGACCTCCAACGAATGTCTTTCTCTCGCAATGTCGGAGTGTTCTTACTCGTTTTCAGGTAGTTCAGACACGTACAATTACAAACCACGGCAACTCAAAAATTGCAGTCTGCTTCGATTAATTAATACATTTACTTACTTTCCAACACTGATGGGTAATCTTCATGCATTGATTTCCGGTAATCTGTAAAGGAGAAAAATTGTGTAATTGCAATGTCAAGACATGGAGGATATTTAAATAAGGGGCCACGTCCGCAAATTCAAGTTGCCACCCTTAACGTCAAGTTGATGTTTTCATCTAAACTCAGACTTGTAAACGTGGCGTACATTATGGTTAGATTTTCTTAAAATATTCATTTTGCCACGGTAATAACGTCACAGCATAATAGTTTTGACTCGCCTAAAACGTCAATTTGACGAAAACTTGAACATGGACGTGGTCCCTAAGATTAGAAAAGTGACTTTGTTTTCGTACCTGGGGCCGGTTGTTAAAAAGTCGGTTAACTTAACCCTGGGTTAGTCATAACTTTCATACAAGTTTCCCGACATCGGTTACATTAATATGAATACTTTTTTCTATCAACCTTGTACTGGGCGATAGAAGTTTTTGTTTATAAAGTTTTGAAATAAACAAACATGCAGAAGTATACAAACCAGAACAGCAGATTAAAATTTAACCCGGGGTTAGCGTTAACCGGCTTTTGAACAACCGGCCCCAGGTGTCTAGCGAGGGTGAACTTAGCACTTCATAACAATGCAAAGAATTTGGTCATGAGCCGAGCGGTATAAAATGAAAAACTTCGAAGCTCCCATCCTCTGCTTGCCAATTACCTTGGTTAGTGTTCATCCTATGCCAGACTCTATAAGCACCAATAAAACACCCAAGCTCCACAGCAATGACTGCTCTAGCCAAGTATCTTCTTGCCTCCTTTGACAGCATGAATTTTGTATGCAGAACAGACTGGAAATCAATATCAGTTTATGTTGGTCAAGCGGATTGTACAGTTAGTAGTCGGGTTTTAGAAATAGAAATATATAAAGTACCCTACAAACAGGGCTACTTAAGTTTCCTTTTTCTTCTAGTAACCAATCAATGAAGTAATGCACCCTACTCAGGCCAATCCCCAGTACAGGGAAGGGGGGGGGGTGACTCAGACGGATTTTCTGGGGGGGTGCTACAACCAAATATTTGCTTTCACCCCCCCCAAACGAAACGTTCACCCCTCTAAAAAATTTTCAACCCCCCCCCCGCAATTTTCGCCATAATAAATAATCCAACATGCAACCCTATAGAATTCTATGGGGGTTCACAGGGTCATTTAACTCTCAAAGGACCTGCCAAATTCATTGACTTGACAACTTCAAAAACCTTAGTTTTTTGTTTCGAATGCCTTCTGATGTGCTCAACATTTTCCGGGGGTGCTTTGCTTTCTAACCTCCCACCAGCGGCTCTACCCCTGGACCTCACTGGGGGCTGAGCCCTGCAGCACAATGTTTGGTGACGCCTTGTGTTACCTCACCAGCTCACCCTCCTAAAATTTCTGGCACCCCCCTAGTAATAAATATGAAAATCCGTCTATGGGTGGACTGCCTCCTCATGGAGATAAGGTGGTAGAAAGAAGAGGCAAGGGGTACGGCTCTTTCTCGATATATGAGCAACCGAAATAGAGAACTTGCTTCGCATTTCATGAAATAAATGAATGAAAAATATCGGAAATGTGAAATGCTGTCCATGCTTACTGATTTTCTGTTGAGTGTTGATATTCATTTAACAAAATATCGCTCTATGTACGTAATTGCGTTGCAAGTTGCAGCACATCAAGGCTCACTAGAACCTCGGCTGACACCAACGTGCTCTCTTTCCGTCCTCGCAAATGTAAGACGCTGACATACCAACGCTCTTTCTTCATCAGAGTAATAAGAACTACTATCTACTACTTGCTGGACTACTATCACAACGCTGCCAAGACAATTTATGATGTGGACGACGCCAGAACGTGGAGAACAGTCTGCTTGAAATGTAACACATCACGCAAACTCATGCAGCCATTAACGTGCTGCTATTAGTACATGTACACTATCAATTATCAGTTATAATTTATATATTAGTTATGTGTTTTCTATATTCAAGGGCCCACAGTAATTGGTTTTAAACTGTTGTGGTGTCCCCGCCTTTTTGTTGTTGTTACCTTCTTGTTCAACCTTGAAACGTGGAGGCCTGGCGCTTTTGCTGTGTTTCGATAAGTATTGTCTAGCTCTAGGCCAAGCTTTTAAGCAATTTTCCGTATTTTCCAATATTGTGTTCATAAATTTCAAACTATTTTAAAATGAAGATATATGATTGTAAAATTTAAACCGTCCTAGTTTTAACGGTCAAGGGTGCATGTCAAGGGGGCGTTAAAGTTTGCGCGTTTTGGGGTTGAACAGGAATGGTTTGTGTTTTACGTGTTGATTGATTACATACATACATTATTCAGCTCACTCCCCATTGGGGCTTTTCAGTGACCGATTACATCAAGTATCTAGCTTACCTATATTAAGTACTTAACCTACATTATTTATTTTTACAACTGTGATATTACTTTCCTAATGTATCTATCCTAACCCACCCAGTCAACTTTCCCTGTGGGAGGAAACCGGAGTGCCCGGAGAAACCCGACTTTCGACAGAGCGTTGACTTACTCTTTTCACATGAGTGTGATGAGTGTCCTCAACGAGAATCGAACTCAAGACTCAGAGGTGAAAGGCGCTTGCTCTGACGACTGCGCCACCGAAGCCCCATTAAGTATTATAGGCGAAGCTAAATAAATAAATTAAACAAAAATTGCCTCATTAACATGGCCTTAACAGTGATTTGTGTAGGCACTTTGGCGCTTTATTGTAGGGTAAAATATTTTTCCAACAAATTAAGACTTATACTACATAATAATTTATAATAATTTTATTCCAAACGAAGTACCAAAAGAGGTACAAAGGATACAAACAAATTGCAAGTAATATATACAAACCGCGCGAGAGGTCTTTATCTGATTTAGAACATCGAGGCGCAGCCGAGTGTTTTAGATCTGATAAAGGCCGAACTGCAAGGTTTGTATATGATTTCTAAAATGACTCGTTTTGTACGCTCACTGGCGTTGGAATTTTGAAGATTGATGTATTTCGTTTAACGCCATACTTTTCGAGTTATAGGCATCCGTTCTACCGTGTATACAAAATTTGTGTGAGTCAACTTGTCTGCTTTATATCAAAGCAAATACAATAGCTGTCAAAAAATGCGAACAATCTTTTGTTCTTTGATTATCTGAGATGGGAAATATGATATTTTGCAGGTCCTACAGGGTTAAATCGGCGGCGTGCAAATCTCGTGACGCGAAGGAGGTCAGATTTTCAAAAGTAGCCCGTAGCAACCACAGTGTTTTAAAATATAGCATTTTTGTTAAATTGCTGGTTACAACAATGATTTATCATCACGTACACAAAATTTGACGGCAAAAGCGTAAAAATTGAGCGCGCGGTGAGCATTTTTGTAAAACGCCATTTCATCATGTGGAGTAACCTTAATGGAGATTCTTTATGCAGAATTTAACTATATATTATATAAACTGAACAACCATCTATTTATTAGTACGAACATTTAAAATCAACTCCTTTTAACTCTGCAGTGCAAAGATTGTTCGTATCTTAAGCCAAATAACCATCTGGTTTAAGAATCTTTATTCATAATCATATATAGCTATACAAATATTTTAAATCAACTATATATATATATGTATATAGCCTCTGGTATATAGCTATGGCAAGGCTCTGAGATTGTTTGGATTTATGATTATAAAGTGGGTGCATGTATATGGTACAGTAAATAGGAGTGCAAGGAGAAGTCGAATTTAATGATTTAATCTGGTTCTGTGTTGATCCATGTACAGTTTTGTAGCGATATCTTGTATGCAAAACAAGTGTACCTAGTAAAAAACCTAAGCTAGATTATAGCTTAGGTTTTTACTGATAAAGGACGAACGTCCAAAACGTCGTTTAATTTAGTTTAATAAAATTTATAATGGACCTGTGAGAAGTTCATCTGATCCTCTATCCTGCAGAGGCTTTATACTATATATATCATATTCTATATCCATGTTTGGGGATCCTTCTGCTGTGAGCTGATTCGTTGTGGTCTACCTCGCTATATTCAATACCCATTAACTTTGGCAGAGTGTTCAACAACACTAAACTATGTAGTGAAGGTTTAAGGTTTGCAAAGGTCTTAAGCCAAATAACCATCTGGTTTAAGAATCTTTATTCATAATCATACACAAATATTTTAAATCAACTATATATATATATATAGCCTATATAGCTATGGCAAGGCTCTGAGATTGTTTGGATTTATGATTATAAAGTGGGTGCATGTATGGTATATAAATATATAGGAGTGCAAGGAGAAGTCGAATTTAATGATTTAATCTGGTTGTGTTGATTCATGTACAGTTTTGTAGCGATATCTTGTATGCAAAACAAGTGTACCTATAGTAAAAAACCTAGGCTAGATTATAGCTTAGGTTTTTACTGATAAAGGACGAACGTCCAAAACGTCGTTTAATTTAGTTTAATAAAATTTATAATGGACCTGTGAGAAGTTCATCTGATTCTCTATCCTGCAGAGGCTTTATACTATTATATATATCATATTCTATATCCATGTTTGGGGATCCTTCTGCTGTGAGCCGCTGATTCGTTGTGGTCTACCTCGCTATATTCAATACCCATTAACTTTGGCAGAGTGTTCAACAACACTAAACTATGTAGTGAAGGTTTAAGGTTTGCAAAGGACTATCTTTTTTGAATTAGCTGTATACATATATACTTCTCTGGCAATTTTCAGTGAAATTTGAGCCATGAATCCTTGATCGCTATATCACAGGCAGTTGTAATAAAACGTAAACATGTACGCAGTTCGTACCTATTCTTAAGATATAATGAGCTATAATTGAGAAAGATTTTATCCACGTGTTTGATACTACTAAGCATTTTTATAAAGCAAATTGCTAGCTCAGCAGAATAAAGTAAGAAAAGACAGGCACTTATGGAAGTGATTTTTAGATCGATTGAAGCGTATTTTTATAAGAGAGCTATCAGAGCCACTTTATTCTGCTAGCTTTAAGTTCCCCTCGGCCTCGTTCTTGATGTATACTAGTTGTGCACTGTTGAACTCGGCTTACATTTTCGCATACAACTGATACAAGATATCGCTACAAAACTGTACATAAATCCACGCAGAACCAGATTAAACTGCATATGCAGGCTGTTGTAAATCCAAACAATCTCAGAGCTTTGCTATATATACATATATAGTTGATTTAAAATATTTGTATACGATTATAAATAAAGATTCTTAAACCAGATGGTTATTTTCTGCATAAAGAATTCGAGTTTAAAATGTATATGTGTGGGTCTGTTTTGTATCCAACTTGATGATATTAGTCATGATCGATGTATGTTTATTATGTTCTACTATAACCGTGCTTATACAGATTCATCTGAAGAGTGTTTGCAGAGTGGGAAGACACGAAACAAATTATATAATTCTGCATGTCAATATTAATTTTTATTCTGGACAAGATCATCAGTCGCGTATGATTGCCAACTCAGTTTCAACAAGCTTAAACACAAACAATCTTTGCACTGCAGAGTTAAACGGAGTTGATTTAAAATGTTCGTATTAATAAATAGATGGTTGTTCAGTTTATATAATAGGCCTATATAGTTAAATTCTATGGCGTCATATACTCATATTACCGCCAATATTCATGATTGACATCATTCAACATGTTTCCGAAATTGAAGTTATTTTGGGCATTGAAGTTGTTTATTATTCAACGAAGAATCTGCCATATTAACTCAGTATGTGCGTCTGGTTTATATCGAATGATAATTAGTCACGTCTGATGCATGCATGCGGCATGTTTATGATCTTCTTAGCTGAAGAGCGTTTACATGGAGAAGCACAAAACAAATTATTCAGAATATTATTCTACTTGGTACTTAATCTTTAACAGATAAAACGTGTGCCTAATTCCGTCCAATTTTAATCAAACAAGTTACTGTGCTGCAGTTTCATGATTCTACATGCATGATCCATAACGTTTTCAATCTATATACTGGCTGTTCGTATACTTAATATCGTCCTGTGATTACAAATTAGACTTTTTTCTTGTTTGTTTGCCCCCCGCCCCCCACGAAACGGTCCCTTCCAGTGAAGGTCCCTTCTCTCAAAATTAAACAAAATGTCGTCACATTTTGAATTATGTCTTCACATTTTGAGTTGAATTTGAATTTTACTTGCATGCAGCCATAAAATGAAAATGAAAATACAAATACCAGAAAAGATAAAAAACTGTAATTGTGAGGATTTTTTATCTAAGATTTGGACATCTTTGTTACATAGTGAGCGACAGGATAAACATGAGATAATTAATTAAACCATAGTTCATAGAGACAGTCTCTATGAACTATGATTAAACAGGTACATTCAATAATTAGAGCGTAATAAAAATAAGCGATAGATGAAATAGCAATTTAGACAAGCGGCTAGTGTCGAGTTTAGATAACATTAGATTTTAACGATGAAATAATTAGGTTATATAAGCTTAGATTAAAACAAACACCGATTAGACGGAGAAGCACAAAACAAATTATCCAGAATATTATTCTACTTGGTACTTAATCTTTAACAGATAAAACGTGATGCCTAATTCCGTCCAATTTTAATCAAAAAAGTTACTGTGCTGCAGTTTCATGATTCTACATGATCCACGTTCATGCATAAGTCTTAATTTGTTGGAAAATATTTTACCCTACAATAAAGCGCCAAAGTTCCTACACAAATCACTGTTAAGGCCATGCTAACGAGACCATTTTTGCTGCAACTTGCAACGCAATTACGTACATAGAGCGATGTCAGTTTGTTCAAGCATTTCACATTTCCAGCATTTCACATTTTCATTCATTTATTTCATGCCTCTGACTCTGTGAAATGCGGAGCAAGCTCTCAATTTTACTGTGAATATACGTGTTACATAACATGACTCTATATGCCTGCAGAAATTACGTTTAAAGTTGCAGCAAACATGGCCTTTGTCTACTACAGTGTTGGGTATAAAATACATTGCAAAATAACGAAACCATGGAAAATTTATGAAATTTAAACGAACATCGTAACACTCGATATTATTCTGCCTGTGATTTTGCTATTCATTTTTTTTTTTTTTAATTCAACTTCGCCTCAATGGCAGGGAGTCCACAACAGCGTCAGCCAATTACTGTGGCCCCATTGTTAGTTCCTAAGGGTTAGTATTAGAGGGAGGAAACCGGAGTACCCGGGGAAAACCCTCGAAGCACAGGAGAGAATCTCAACTTACAGGAGTTATTTGAGCACACTGCCGATCTCATGCGAGTACCAACAGTGACCTCGACCTGTTGTGAAACAGGCTCAACAGCGCGCTAACCGCTTCCGCCACCCGTGCTACCTATTTTGAGATAACGTTTTCAATCTATACTGGCTGTTCGTACTTAATATCGTCCTGTGATTACAAATTAGACTTTTTTCTTATTTGTTTGCCCCACCCCCCACGAAACGGTCCCTTCCATGCAGTGAAGGTCCCTTCTCTCAAAATTAAACAAAATGTCGTCACATTTTGAATTATGTCTTCACATTTTGAGTTGAATTTGAATTTTACTTGCATGCAGCCATAAAATGAAAATGAAAATACAAATACCAGAAAAGATAAAAAACTGTAATTGTGAGGATTTTTTATCTAAGATTTGGACATCTTTGTTACATAGTGAGCGACAGGATAAACATGAGATAATTAATTAAACAGGTACATTCAATAATTAGAGCGTAATTTAGACAAGCGGCTAGTGTCGAGTTTAGATAACATTAGATTTTAACGATGAAAGAATTAGGTTATATAAGCTTAGATTAAAGCAAACACCGATTAGACGCATCAACATATAACCCAACTGAAATTTATGGATGGAAACTACAGGGATAGGTTTATGCAGCCGTTCAGTGTGAGCGTCAAATACTTTTCCGTCTAGGAATTATTTTGATAACGGACCAGCTGAATCACAGCGAATAAAATCACAATACTTAGTCTTAAATTATGCTGGGAAATATTGCATTAAACATTCTACCTGTCTATATTAGAAATACTAATGCGTGATATGTCCACACAAGTTTAGACACATGAAAAATGCAGTTGCGAAAAACGTGTCAATATTTAGTTATATTTATTCTATTCTTAACTTATCAGCTCACGTTTTGAGGCGCAGGAATTACACTTACATGACATTGATAATGTTCAGGTTAATTCCCCCTCAGTCCTAGAGTATAAAAGGAAGACAAATCATAGATCTCAGCAGATATAGCGACACAAGCTGAAGAGAAATCTTGTTGTCTTAACAGGAAATTGGTAAAGTGAAAAACTGCAGTAATGAATACTCTGACTCTGTTGGTATTGGCAGCAGCGGCTGTGCTATGTTGTAAGTATGAATTGTGAAGTTCAGTAGCTTTAGTGTAGTTCAATAGCTAGCCGTACAAATTGTTTTCGAGTCCAAACTAAGCAAACAAAGCATTGCCTGGCCGTTTGAGTAAAATATTAGGAAAATGGAATGGGATTAAAATATTTATAATTATAGATCAAAACCAATCTCTGAAATTATCACTTTTGCACACGATACATTTAACGTTTATACTAGGTTGCTGTACATGAAATTCATCGCAGAGATGCCTAGCCAACTAACTCTTATACATGCACAGCGATAGCTTCACGGCTTAAAGTCCTATACGAAATAGGAGCAACGGTCACTGTTGGTGCTGCCGAAGAGGACGATTTCTTCATTATTACAATTTCCTTTTGAAAAGTATACAGATAAAAAAGTTGTCTAAACTGAACTATATGCATGGGCTTACCTGAGAAAACTAAGAAACAATGAGTATTTATATTTGACTGATAAAATCCACTGAATTACCCTCTACACCACTACACAAACTTGTATTTCCTCCAGTATACGCTTACTAAAAGCCTGATGCAGGGCTACATATTTCGATATTATATCATTAATAGAAGAATTTATTTTAAGATTCTTTAGATGCAACGCAAGTGGATGATGACGAAGGTATGTAAGTCACAGTATATAGGTCGCAAGCGATCGGCGTAGTCATCATATATTTAACGCTCAGAAATGTTTAGTTTTTACTGAATTCGCACGACATAACTTAAAGTACACACTACCATTTAAGGTGGGTATGGAAATTTAAACAGTAAGAATGAAATACTAATAGATTATTGTATATGTACATAACAACTGTCTCTTTTATATATTTGAATACAGATTCAGAGCTGCTAACAGAGCCAGTTCCCGAAGGTAAATCATCACTTTCTATATAGTATACTATATATGACCACAAATATCTATATACTTATCTATACGAATTAAGGTGCCCGAATGGTTGATGCAAATATTTTATTGTTCTTTACAGGCCCTGGAGATAATAGCTCAGTGGAAAAGAAGAAGAGATTCTTTTGGGGTAGGTCAGAAAGCAAATTTATCTGTGTTGTAGGTCACTTCCAACGAGATATTTCCACACCACGCAAGAAGAACAACTTACTAAGATCATTGTCAACAGCACTATTTTCATGACTGTATTCTCAAGGATACATGTTATCTAAAAAAATTATCGTGTGTATGATCCAAGAAATTAGGGGCTTATGCATATTCACCAATGTTTCACACTTTTTGCCTAACATCAGTAGGATCATAAGGTTATTAATATAAATAAGGGTTACCAGTATATATATGAATATGAGCGCAAATATGAGCACAATAACTTATTTTATTAGGACGGCGTAGGCGGAGAAGTGGTGGGTCTCGAGGACCGCCAGGACCGCCAGGACAGAGAGGGTGGACTGGATCTCGAGGACCACAAGGACCACAAGGTACTAACTGAATAAAAGTGGCTAAAAGTGTTTGGAAAACTTGCAGAATAAACAGTGATATTTGAAAATTTGCTAAAATTTGTCAAAATCTCCAAATATCGCTCGTATTGTTAAATCCCCAATTGAGCGTTGTTTCTTAATAGAAAAATAACTAAGTGGTTGTGAGTAATAAGTAAAGGGGTAAAGTGTTTGGAACTTGACAAGATGACCATTTTCCTAAAAATGTTCCATAACATTGTTCCATCTCATTATTTTCAGGACCACCAGGACCTTCGACAAGTTTGAGTTGTACAAAGATTAGTGGGTACCGCAAAGTTACATGTCCACAAAACCATTATATTCTCGGATGCGTGACAAGATGTGGCAAAGTGAGGCGTACAGGCGTGAATACATGTATTTCCAGGTGTCCCCGTCCTAAGAAGTTTAAAATAAAAGCATTGTGCTGCAAGTAGGCTTGGGTATATATGGATGATAAGTCGTGATTAAAGAACACACCATGGTATAAATAGGATAGCAAGGGGATTACGAGATATGTTTACATATTCAAACTCTATAGTCTAGATTATCTGCATATTGTAATAACGACTTCTGAAATAAATCTGTATTTGCTAAAAGCACAAGCGTTGATGTTACGTGTTACAAACCTTGTTCCCAGGCTCTTTGCTCTTCTAGCGCGGTAGTAGCGCAATCTCGTCCCCCGAGCCTGCGATCCTTTGGGGGAAGGATCAGGCCAAAAGGATCGCAGGCTCGGGGAACGAGATTGGGTAGTAGCGTAGAGGAAAAAGCCTGGGAACGAGGCTGAGTGAGCTCTTGACCGGCAGAAATGAAACTACAGCACCGTTAAGGTCTGTTCACACGATCCGATTTGTCGGATCCGATTCTCCTCTTGACGTATGTGATTTACTGGATTTGCTGAAAAGTGTAAGACTATTGGCTCATACCTGGCGAAAAGTGTAGTTGTTGCTCTATGTGTGAAATCACATACGTCAGGAGGAGAATCGGATCGTGTGAACAGGTCTTTGTCGGGCCGATTTCAGATGCACGTTAATGATATTTGAAAAATACGTGGCAAACGTCATCTGACAACATCACCAACTGAAATTATTCGTCATTAACATTCAGAGAAACCTAAAATCGGGCCGACAAATCGCAGCGTGTAAACATACCTTAATCAAATGCGTATATGACTATGGTCATATATACACAAAAAAACGGTATCCTTTTTATTTCCAGATATAGTTGAGTATTATTTGAAAGGAAATTTTTACCGCGGAAAACCCAGTATTACTGTAAACACGAATCTATTATTGTTTCCATTAGAATATCATCTTCCAAATACAGAGGAAATTTCGACTGGTACCAGAAATTTAGGACGCCGCGATGGTAAAATATGCACAGAGCACTAGAGCAGGCCAAATTTGGATATTCAAAATGGCGATATAAAGGGAATTGATATTCTGAGTATCTAAAATCTTAAATCGAATCTGATTTTCCGTTGTCCTGCCAAAACGTATTTCACTCTTCCACTTAACTATAAAGTAGTAATGGACTCACCCAGGTATCATTTAAAATGCGCAAGCACGCAGGCACCTTTTAAAATCATGATAAATGATTTTAAAATACAATACATTTTTGTAGGCACATTTTGAAGTTTTTAATTTTGCGTGTGAGCTCTGAATGCACCGTACTCAGACTGATCCCCAATACAGTGAGAATGCAGGGAGGGGGTTGGACAGCCTCATGAGTCGTGGAAAAGAGGTGGTGTAGAAAGTGGAAATAGGGGGGGGGGTCCGGTTGACCATTCATCTCCCTTTATTCAATTTAAGACAAAAATATTATCAGCAATGCACACTATAAATGTGCCCCCAACGCCAGACAATTTTACCACTCAAGGGAAACATGTATGCATGGCGACCTGGAAGTTGCGGCCATGCGAGTTGCGTGATGAATTGAATTTACTCCTCGCGATTAACACATGCTCACTGAAATAGGTCAAATAGCGTACAGATAAATTTGTTTTATCGCCCATCAATTAAACCCTTTGATATCAACAATTTTTGTTCAATTTCAATACATTTGACAAATCAACTTTTCACACAGCTTTATTAAATGCATAGACGAAATGACAAGACTTGTAAAAGTATGTTTTTAATCGTGGTCTTAGCCTAATTTCTGGTTGCCCGTCGGGACGTAAGTCAAGAGTTTTTGGTGGCCCAACAGAAATTTTAGCTGCCCCTGGATGTCGGATCGTTTGCGAGCCCTGACTGCTACCTTCTTCTATTCCTATTTTTTAAAATTATTAATAAATCTAGTATTAATATTTAATGAAGAAAACTGTAATATATTTCGAATTGGTTCAAATAGTACCCTACCACTGAGGAGTAAAATCGTCTGACAGTAAAATAACAAAATAGGGCGCATCTGGGCCCATTGCCAGCTAATGGGGTAACAAGAGATATTGGCATTTAGTTTTGTTAGTCCATTAACTGGCAGTACCCTAGCACATACGATCGAGTAAAATCATCTGGAGTTAGACAGAATAAAATACTCTGGCGTTGGACCGAGGAAAACACTAAATTAGGGTGCATCTGGGTGCACTGCAAGCTAATGGGTTAATACTGGCTGTAGTTAATATTTACACTAAAAGGTATAGAATTATTACACAGAAATTTGACATTGTATTCACTTGAGAATTAAATCTATTTTCAGTAATATTATAAAAATAGGAACTGCCAAGTCAAGAGAGAGTGGAGTACTATTAAAGATGCAGTCATGCCCCTAATAGGTTCTATATATGTATTTGTTTCAAGTCCCTTTGCTTTTTTATAAAGTCTGTCTTAACCCCTGCTTAGAAGAAAGATTTTTCTTCATGACCCCCTCAATAGCCTCCGGCCCTTCTCCGGGCCCCCATGACACATACTTAATGACCGCTCCCTTACCTGTTATAAACGCCAGAAGATTTTACTCAAAGGAAGACCGCTGGGCGTTAATGCGTTAACCAGACTACCTGCCCATATCTCTCGTTAACCAATTAATAATGCCCAAAGTACCCTAATCTGGCCTAATGCACTTTTTACCCTGTCTAACGGAACACAATTTTACTCATCAAAACAAGGAAAGTCTGTCCGGAAGACCATTGGGTAATTGGATAATCTGTGCTTCTATACTTCAAATTCCCCCTGAATATATCCTTAATACGGCAAATCTACCAGAAAAAAGGAGAAAATACCTTAATATCTTCAGTCTGTGTCTTGAGTTTAAATAGAAGTAGGGGGGTGACCCCAATCAATTTTTTTAAGAATTCCCCCCCCCGTATTATTTTCATAGAACACGTAGATTTGCAAAAACAATAATAACAACATCTTTCCAAAATGGCGGATTTTTCGGCTCCTGGAATGGGCAATTATCGGCGATATTTAAGCCCTTCCTTGGGCGAATTTGATATAAATTTGATGATGGAAAAAGCGACTGCAATCAGCATGAACGAATTAAGGGAATCAAATGGTAGAAGCGGTGGTAATAAGGATTCCTTTGTCGTTGAAATGCCGGCGAGCGGCGAGGATCGGGGAGTTCAGATGTTTAGACAACGAGCACAAGTTGATACAGGAAGTATGTTTTCAAAATTTGATGAAATATAAACTGGTGATATATATATATATATCACGAATATTTGTCTTGGGAGGTGTAAATTTCAATTAGATCAGATTTTATAGAGTTATTAATAAGAAAATAAGAAATAACATTAATGATTGATCATTGATATCTCATTTATCTGTGATTACAAACTGTCATTATTTCATAATTTTTTATTTATTTATTTAGCTTCGCCAACTAGGGCAGGGTCACCACAACAGCATATGCCAATTACTGTGGGCCCTTTTACCTAACCCACTCTGTCAACTTTCCCTGTGGGAGGAAACCGGAGTACCCGGAGAAAACCCACGACTTTCGGCAGAGCGTTGACTTTTACTCTTTTCACTTGAGGACTGGGTTCGAGTCGCATTGAGAGAGTTCTCACTGAGACTTGAACCCGAGACCTTAGAGGTGAAAGGCAAGTGCGCTAACCACTTCGCCACCGAAGCCCCATAGAACATGGTATGATGGTAGTTCATTGTAGTTACAGATTTGGTTATTTTAAAGTTTATTGTACTTGAATTATGAAAGGATTTGATGACACTTGCGACTAAAGACAGGAATCTAGTCTGACGGTCTGACCTATTTTGTTAGTGTAAATAACTGTACTACAAGTTATGAAGTTAATATAGAAAGTATTTTTTGCAGTCAACTGCAATCAGCGAGCTTGCCAGTAGCGTAGTGGTTAGGGTGTGCACTTGCGATGTGCACCACTCTGGAAAGTTTGTATCGCGCAACCGAGATATTGGGCGCGCAATTTTGATTCCTCTACACATTTACTATTACATTTTCGAAATCTCGGTTGCGCGATTTCCAAACTTTCCAGTCAGGGATGTGCATATGTTGCGGATTCAAATCCGGTCCGCATAATTTTTCTTAAAATAATTTTGAGGTTTTTTCTCTTGACTGTTTTAACTTTCTAGGGTTAGGGTACTTAGGCTGTTAGGGTTAGGATTGGGGTTGGTCTATTAGTAGTACAAAACATGCCGAATTTAGGGGCAGTTCACTAGCCTATGTTGGACTAGATTCCTGTCTTTAGCTGCAAGTTTTGATGACATGTTTTTCAATTGCATATAATATATGTATTCATTGAATTATTGATTACTTGGGTTTGGGGCAAACCCATATCGGTATGGTAAAAAGTAAAAGGCCATAAATTAATTTTGCAATTTTAGGTGGTGCAGTTTCTTCTAGAAGTAACCATCAACGTAACTTATTGGTACGAATGTAACGTACATTTTGTAGATAGTCTGCTACATTGTTAATGAGCATGTTGACCACTGGTGTGACTTGATTTACATGTATGGCAGTGGTGAAAGGATGTACTTCCTATGATATGAGGCGAGATCAGTTGGATGTCCAGTTTCTGTCGATATATTTAATTTATAATTCATGTACCATACGTACCGTTGTCATACTATAGATAATTATAACGAAATGATTAAATTATTGATTGATTCATTGATTGATTATAGCAGGTAGCGTGGTATAATTACCATTTTCAATTTCTTAGAGTGTGATCCAACCCTTCAATAGAAGATCATCAAAATTGAAGAAAGTTATAAATGAGTTTCTGAAGTCTGTGCTTTCTGAAAAACAGGTTTGATGACCAAAGACAAATTAGATAGTATTATTTTGTATCTTATTTCTCGCACATAACCCATGTGAGCACCAGTGGACTTCTAATAATTTAAACTGTACAGTATAACAAATAAATAATTATGTTTTGTTACAGAGTTGGAGGATTGTTTACCTGGGATGTCTAAATATTCTTTGTACAGTTTTCTTGTTTTCATATTGTAGAATTTCAAATAGCATGGGTAGGTTGTAAAAATGCATAGTCATAGGAGTATGTAGATCAATGATTATTGTCCCATTTCACTTTGTTTAGTGGTCAGAAGGTGGAGTTACCATGCATTTTGTCTAGTCTTCACTAACTTGGCTATCCCAAAAATATAACATTGTATGTGGCAAAAAAAGAAAGACATGTGATCACTCAAATGCAATTTCTGAATGATCAACTCTTTCCAAAAATAATTTATGTGCAACAACAAAAAATGCATAAAATTAATCAAATTCCACAGCACTATGCTGGTACTGATACATTGTCACTTGATATTCAAAGAAGCATTCTTGTCAAAATCATTTTGGCTGGTTTAATACCAAGAAAATCCTGACAAATTGACCGAATATTTAACAGGTCCACAACGTCTCGAAAATTAATCTTGTTCCCAGAGCCAAAATCTGAGCTGTCACTATGACCTCACCGGTATCATACTGGTACAAATTTGAAGGGTGATATATAATATTTAGCCGAATTTTGACCAATGACTGGCTGTTATTTTGAGCCTCGATACAGATTGACAATGTTGTTTTTTTATATATATTTTCTTTAGCATTAACAGCCTTTACCTATCTGACAGTGTTTGACTTTCTCAGGTATTTTATGGGAAGATAATTCCTATAACTTTGTAATTTTGCATAAGGCCATATATATATGTGAAGGTTAATTAGTGACCTTGTTGTTAAAACTGCAGCTTGCTAAATGCAATGTTCAACCCTTGATCTTTTTTTCTGCAGTTTGCTGACTTCTTTTCTGTCTATCTGGATTTCCTTGCAAAATCCCAGCTCAAATTTTACATTTGGGTAAGTTGAAGTCATAATGCAGAGTCAACATAAATCCCCTCTCCCAACCAGGGAAATGCAGTGAATTGGATTTTTCAGCATTGCAAAAACTAGCCATTGTTCCAGATCCTGTGGTAAAAATGAAGTCCAATGTCCCTGCATATCCCAGGATTCTTTAGCATCAGAGGCACACATTAGGGGGGGTGTGACACCCCCCATCATTTGTGAATTTTTCAAAAAAGTCTGTCCCAAATTGTAAAATTACGCTACTTAATTCGGTCCGAGTTGGTCCGAAACATCCTGTCTGAAAACGTATAATAAATTATACAAAAATTGTCAATAAAAGAAATCATCAAATCAACATTGCAAAACCCAGAGATATATTTTTCTCTTAAAGTAATATACTCAAATGTAAGATGGACATAGCCATACACGACGGCGCAAAACCTTCTAACTTTTGCTCTGCCGCATTGTGCGTTCTATTTCCACGTCAGTATTCTCGAGTAAAATTAAGTCAACTCTGTTGCAAAAATGCAGTTTCTAATTGGGTCTTTATGATGTTGAAGGTTACGTTTTGGAGGGCGTTTTTCTTTAAAAATAACTTCATTTAAAGAACATTGCAGCGAAATATTTGAATTCTAAACTATCGTGTTTGAAATCTTATATAATATATTAATGAAAGGACCTATAACGAAAGAGGTAGAGAAGACTCTGAAAATGCCATTTCCGATGATCTACAGACTCAAGTTTTTCAAAACTTGGCCCCTTATTTTTTAACAATCCATCTACAACCCTGGCACTACACATATTTCTACATTAACTTGTAATACATGTTTTGATGTGATCAAACAAATATAAAAAGTTGGTCCCTGAACAATGGACACCCAGGGATTTACAACGACTGGTGTGTAATTAAACCTATATATGATGAATAATAGCCTGAAAACAGACCTACGTTTCGCCCGCCCTAAAATTCACGGCCTTGACCCGTGAATTTTAGGGCGGGCGAAACGTAGGTCTGTTTTCAGGCTAGATGAATAATTAAGTTTAAACAGCTACAATCGAAATTAAGTAATTTGATTCAATTTGGGCATACAGTATCTCATAAATTATTCTTTCTCAAGGTTTGCAAGGGTCGAAGTTTTAGCCGTATTTGCATCAACTATGTTGGCAATTTTTGGTGCTCTATTTGTAATTAAAGAGAGGTATGTATTATTAATAGGTATTAAGATTGATATATGTGTCCATATACCCTTTGATGAGTTAATAACTATAAACACTAAACAGTAAGTACTATGACTGCTTTTCAGTTGGTCAGGAAACCTTAGTTATGTTTTTAATATTGTTTAGTATGGAGAGAATATTAATTCCACCAGAAGTCAATACGTAAGTGACATTACTACACATTGGCAAGAAACACATTTTTTCAACCATGCTCAAAAACTATGGGTATTTTATAATTCTTCATTAATAATTTGATTTTAATCAACCTGTATTGATTTTAGTGATCAAGTTATGGTGGTGACATGTGTTGGATTGGTGGTTCACTTAGTTGTAACATATGGAACAACAAATAGACCATTTAACCAAGTTTTGAAATGTTTGTTGATTTAACTGAGTGTAGTGTATATGATTTATAATTTAACATACAGCCAGGGACATTTTCAAGCATTTAGGTCTACTCAGGGCTCAAAATAACGACCGATAGTCTCCGGTCAAAATGACTGGTCAGCTTGATTTTAGCTCGGTCAAAATCTGTTTTTGACCGGTCACTAATACGCATATACTAACAGAGACATCGCTTTTATTGTTTCACGGTGACGTTCTAAACGCTCAAGACGTTAGCAATCACCGTGTATTTAGGTGAAAAGGCAACGTTATCAGTGTTACTGTAGTGCTTTCGCGCTTAGAGTTTAAGGTTTTAGAGTTTAAGGTTTGCAAAGGACAACCTTTCTTGAATTAGCTATATATGATATTAAGTAATATATGCATGTATTATATATAAATAATATAGTATTACAGTACATAAATAAATCTACCTATTTTGTAGCTTCAACTTCAAATTGGCTTCAAGATGCCCTCATGGATTTAGGTCACAGGTTAGTTTGGTAATGTGTTCAAGTCGAAATAACAACCAGGGTTGAGGTACCAGGGTTGAGGTAAACAGGGTTGAGTTACGGAGCTTCCGTGGCGCGGTCGTCAGGGCAAGCGCCTTTCACCTCTGAGTTCGTGGGTTCGATTTTCGCAACGGACTGATGTGAAAAGAGTCGGTCAACGCTCTGCCGAAAGTCGTGGGTTTTCTTCGGGCACTCCAGTAATATCACAATCGTTGTAAAGATAAAATAGTCTAGGCTAAGTATGTAATTAGGTAAGCGTAACACTTGCTGTAAAGCGCATTTGATCATATTCACATGCAAAATTTGCGCTATAGAAATGTTAATCGTTAGTCGTTAATCGTTAATCCAGTAGTGAATAAGTCCACGGTTTGTCGTCTTATTTACTAGAAATTACGATCTTTTTGTAGTATTTGTGGTGTATTCCCTCCATTGGGAAATTTTCTGATCGCAAGAGTTAATCCGTTTGCTTTGGTCGCTCTGGTTGGCGCTATTGCTGTTGTAGTAACAACCTTCTTTATTGATTACAAGTAAGTCATGTTGTTTTGGTAAATAGTTTAAAGACATCCGCACCGCACCTGTGCACCTAAATTCTTCAAAATAATAACGAGTTTTTCTTGCCATTTGGAGGAAATGTGGCTTTGCCACGTATTTTTCAAACATCATTAATAACGTGCATCTGAAATCGGCCCGACAAATCGCTGTGTGTGAACGTACCTTAAATAAGTCTCCAAACGGCCGAAGACAACGCCATATTGTTTTTTTTCGTGTGTGGTATGACCAGGGATGGATTTACTGGGGGGGGTGCAGGGGGGTGCGCACCCCCCCTAGCCTTGGCTAAGGGGAGTGCAGGAGGGGTGCCAATTCCCATATCAAATCCAAATTTTGGATTTGACAGGGCATTTATCAAACAAAAATATAATATTGGGCCATTGATGGGCCTTTTTGACCATCTAGGCCATCTTATTGTTCAAATATTTTCTGACAATATAACCCCCTTGACACTGTAGGGGGTCCTCAGTGGTGATTCACCCTTCCTCTGTCGCCGACCACGCCCTGCTTCATGACCAAAGCCCGCTTAGCACCCCCCCTATCAAATCAAGCTGGATCCATCCCTGGGTATGACAGCACAGCACAGCGTGTTCTATTATTTTCTTATATATCACACGTTATGACGTCAAATCGTGCGATATGATGTTACAACGCCATATTTGGCACCACTGAGTTGATATGACGATATCACCGTTGGCTGTTAGCCAATCAGAAACATGAATTCTGTCAAATAGATAGTATTGTAATATGTACAACAAGAGCGCCATGTTCTATAATGATGTAAAAACACGAGCCAAAGCCAATTTTATACAACACGGACGCGAATGCTGTACACAGCTTGTGATTAGCCTTGGCCCTTGATGACAACTTTTGTATTCTTCAATAATCTTAAAGACCTGAATGATATTTCGTGAGGAAAATGAACTTAAAGTTTATGTAAATCAGTAGGATTTTGTATCAACTGATATACAAACTCCTTCGCGGTCATGATTTTATTTATGTTTTCTTCATGCATTGCTAATGAGGCTTACAAAACTTGACTATAAATTTCCGTTCGAGTATTCCATCTACTAACATATTCTAGTACTATTAATCTTATCGAACGAGATGCCGAGAAAAATCTTGATATTTACCCATACACCATATACTGGCATCACTCCCATCTTATATACCGAACTTGCGGTTAATGCTCAGCAACTGGACTCTGTGGCTCAGTTGGTTAGAGCGCTGCACCGGAATCGCAGGTCCAATTCCTGCCAGAGGTCCTAAGTTGCATTTTTCGCAACTGCTCCTGGCTAGGTCTAAAAATGTATATAAATTTCCGTTCGAGTATTCCATCTACTAACACGTTCTACTTACAAAACTTGATACTTTAGGGCCATGTTACAGTAAACGAGACAATTTTTACTGCAACTTGCAACGCAATTTCGGACACAGAGCGATGTTAGGTAAAAAGTATATTCACAGAGAAATTGTGAGCATGAATCTCGTTTTACTTTGCCGATATTTTTCTTACTAAACATGCCCAGAAGGCAACAAAGAAATGACTGAGAATGATAATATCGGTGAAGTGAAACGCGGGCCATGTTCACTGTTTTTCTCTGCGTACATTACTACATAACATGGCTCTGTGCAGAAATTGCGTTGCAAGTTGCAGCAAAAATTGTCCCGTGTAATACGGCCTTTAGTAAAAGGCGTGCTGGTGTATAACCAGTTATTTTTTTATTTTCACAGAAATTATTATTTGGCCGATACATTGGCAGCTATTGCAATCGCTTTGTTGACGTGGGCAACGATGCTTCCTCTGGCAATCTACAGTGGTCATGTTTTATTACAGGTTGGAAAATTGATTGGGCTATTACATTAAATACCCGTATCCCCCTGTCGAGGACCTCGATTTCCAAAGGGGTTAATCACTCAATTTTTCCATACGGGTATTTGAAGAAAAGGGGGGGGGGTGCTGTTTCCAGAGGGGGGTTAAGGTGTAAAAATTCACTTCCAAACGGGGTTGAGGACTCTTCCAGACGGGTCAGTTACACAGATCTTTTTGCATTCCACAGGGGTAAAAATCCTGAAAAGCAAAGGTCTTCGACAGGGGGTGTCGTTTCTAAATATAATAACCCATTACATAAGACTAGTATTTATAGTAAAAATGTCCATGTATTGCATATTGTGCTAATTACATGCATGTATAAAATACGTAGCACAAGGTTTATTGGGCCTATACTATGTCTGACACTCTACCTTTATTTTTAGACATGTCCTCATGCCGTAATGAATCAAGTTGATAAATGCATGAGAGAGGTACAGTATAAGTTAAAGTCTGGTTTACTGTAAGGGTACTAAATATTCTAACTTGTTGGGCATCTCGCTCGATAGAGATGAATGTTTATAGTGTTTGTATACAGCAGATGGAAGTTTTTCCTTTTTAGGTCTGAAAATATGTATATAATTTTCGCTCGAAATTTCTATCTACAAACATAAAGTCCAATACTTTAAGCGTTGTTTTCAGGTCGGAATATGTTATTTTTTCCCTTGAATTAAGAGCCTGTCTAATGCGATTCCTTTTAAAGCACCGGGAAAGTAATATTCGATTTCCGGAGCGTGAGTTGGCCGTATTTATAGTGTTTGGTCAGCCTCGTACCCAGGCGCTTTAACGTCCCGCGCGCTCTTCACGTAACCGTGTGTGTAGCAAGCCAAAGCGCCTGGGTACGAGGCTGGTGTTTGGTAAAGTCAAACTGGAAGCACTCTTCTCACGTGCGATTGAGGCGAAATTATTCTAGGATTGCATAGAGCAATAATTGAGGAGCCTTTTGAATAAACATTGTGTGTTTGAAAGAGGTTACACTGTCACATACTTTGAATTGATCACAGAAACGTTGACAGTGACACCAGCCTTACAGTCGTCGCAATGGAAGTGTTCCTAAAATATTCTACCAATTTATTTGCTCACACGCACTAATTCATTTGAGACGTTTGTGCAACTTCGTGTATTTGATCATATTTTGTCACTTCCTGCTTCTTTATGATTGGTCAATTGCACCAAAACCAAATTAAAGGTGATTGGTGCATTGAACAGATCAACAGGAAATTCTTGAATTATACAGGAAGTTATCAAATTTTCAAATAACTCCGCAAATGAATTGGTTCGTTTGAGCAAATGAATCCCATAGAAAATTTTAGGAGCACTTCCATTGCCACGACTGTAAGGGTGACAGAGCATTAAATTTCTTTTTTAGGCTTTAACACTTGATGGCGTTTTAGAGTTTAGAAACGAGCACTTTTGGACATTATCATTCGGAAAACTGGTAAAGGTTTAAACTTTGCGTATTGTGACCATATTCTGCGAAAATGCCGAGTAGTTAGCAGGCTAAATCAACTTCCACATGTTTGGCTAAAAATACCTATATGAAAATAAGCTAAGATATAAGATAAGATATTAGTAAAGTAATGCCCCGGTCAAACGATGATGAGAGTTTCAACTCTCGCTCGCGTTTTACCGCCAACTCTCATCAACTCTTATCAACTCAGAGTTGATGACAGTTATTGCTACGCGTGGTAATATCCAGTCAACTCTCATGCAACTTTTGTTCTCGTTTGAGTGTTGATATTACTTCTCAAACTCATTAATAATTCATGAGCAAAACACAAAGCAAATCACCACCGTATCGTTGTCTTGATACCACGGTAATAAACACCCATAAATTAACTCAACTTTCGCGTTGAATTTCTCTTTAAATACTGGTTTGTTTGAGAAGCTATATCATACACTCGAAGTCGTTTATTATAGTGATTTAAAAACACCTCAAAGTATGTTAAAAAACTCGGCTAGCGCCTTGTTTTTCAACACACTTTTCGGTGTTTCAAATCACTATAATAAACTCCTTCTCGTGTATGATATATTACTTCTCGCTTGCCAGCTCTCATCAACTCTCATCTTCGTGTGACCAGGGCTTAATTAATATATTTTGTTAACTGAATCGAAACCTAAGCATAAAAATGTTTCAGGTGTCATTCCATACTGCCATCCAGGAATGACGTCACGATGATTAGGGTTAGCAGTAGGGTGGGGATTAGGATTAGGGTTAACATTAGGGTTAGGATTAGGGTTCGAATTAGGCAGGGCCGGAGTAACCATATGGTAGAAGCGGCATATGTCACGGGCCCCGCGCCTTCAAGGGCCACGAGCCCCGACCAATTACCAATAGTGAATGTTATAATATCAGATACGTTACTGTCATTGCATCTTTCAAATTGCAATTTTTAAGATTGCAATTCAACCATATATACTTAAAACGGGTTAATTTCTTCAGGTTATAGAGCAGTCGGAAAAATGCCACGGGCCCCGCACTGCCTTAATCCGACCCTGGAATTAGGATCAAGGTTAGCATTAGGGTTAGAGTTAGGATTGCAAGAACTAGGAAATCGCTGAAATACAATTGAGAATGTTATGGGAATTGACACAATATTTTAATGACCTGTCAAGCAAAATTTGGAAGTAATTTATGGCTTTTACTTGTAGATTGGCTCGTTACATGTTCGGGTAAGAAGAGACGCCGATGAGCAGGTCAGTTACCCTTCGCACTGAACAAAGCTATCTACATAAAAGGAGACACCTTACCACACACTGAAGTAGCATTAAGATTTAAAAGAGTATACGTATGATATACGGTTTTAGTTTCCAGAAAACTAGAAAGTTATAGCCAGTAAAGATTGTAAATAAAGTGTTCATAAACTCAAAATACGTTGCACGTTTCTCAACCGTTTTATATCAGTTTAAATTTTTAAGTTTCTAAGATACGGTTGCTCAAAATCTCTTGCTATTAATTTAATTGTCAAATTAATTGGCTAAGTACTGAGGTTGAGGGAAGGCCACCACTGGCCGTGAATTTCAGTATATTACGAGGGCATAGGGGCCAATGACCGCGGGTGCTACCGCTCAATGCGAGGGCTGGATCACGCTATTCTAGCTTGGTCGTCTGGATAGTTTGTTTTGTGTTTACACTATGACAGGTGATCCGTCAGACAGGCGTCTTGGCCACTGGTCTTGACGGATGATTCGTTTATAATAGGCTAAAGTTCTCTTTCTATTACTCCGCAGCTGGTACTAGCTCATGTGACCAATAAGCTCTCTGGCCATGTTACGGACCTGACCGTGCAAGTATTTAAAGAGGACTGGGGTCGAACCGGAAGTGCAATGACGTACACAATGCGGACTAACCCCCCTGCTGTGAAACCTCACGAACATTCACATCGAGCCGCAGTCACCTCGTGAAATTTTTTATCCAATATGAAGCCATATATAGATGACTAAAATCGACAGGTTGCGGCAATATTGCTGACAAAGCAATATTACAACAGTTATTCCTTGGCCGATGACGTCACTACATCTCATTTGGCGCGATCTTCGTTGATTCTAGAGTTTACTTTCGAAGTATCGGTAGTTTTAAGGTCTGTTCACACGATCCGATTTGTCGGACCGATTCTCCTCTTGACGTATGTGATTTACTGTGTTTGCTGACAAGAGCAAGGCTATTGGCTCACACCTGGCGAAAAGTGTAGTTGTTGCTGTATTGTATGAAATCACATACGTCAGGAGGAGAATCGGATTCGACAAATCGGATCGCGTGAACAAGCCTCTTTACCATAGAATAGGAAATTACTAGAAGGGCCACTTGAGGCGGAAGCTTTGAAGTTTTTGACGCTGCGCATGTCGCATTACGCATGTTCATTACCATTATTATAGCCAGTCAATTGCATTTTCTGGCCAATAAACACGCTGAACTGGCTGGTCCGCCATTATTCTGGCCAGAAAACTGCATAAAAATGGGGGTCACGTTGTACTGCTTAGTGGCCCTTCTGGTCATTTCCTATTCTGTGCCTTTACGATCTGTGGCTCGATACAACCAGCAATAAATAATAGTACACGATATGCTGCGAGTCTGTAGGGTCAAACTATCTGAAAAATACAACAAGAACTTCGACGTTTGAAGGCCCTTCGTCTCAGGGCCTTTTTTAACTAATGTACCAAAGCCCCCCCAGCCCCCATGTTGGCCCCCAGTAAGTTATTTTGCCCCCCCCCCCAGTGAAGTCCCTTTTGTCCAAAATATAAGCAAAAAGGGGGGGGGGGAAACCGAGTTTAGAGGAAAGTTATGGTATTCTCACAACAAAACCTGGCTCCGTTTAGATGGGATATATCAAAAATTGTCTCTGAAAATGCAGGAAATCGAGCCACAGACACTCAAGAATACAAAAATTTTCTGGCGAGGACCCCAAGACCCCCATTCAGCTTCCCACACCTGTAACCTGTAATACACCACCTACTTGTTACGTCCCCTTTCGATGATGCCCCCCCCCCCACTAACGATTTCTTAAAAAAGGCCCTGCTTCGTCTGGAAGTTAGCAGCCAAGGCTCAGGCCTTCCCTCGGAACGTCGAAGTTCTTGTTGTATTTTTCAGGTAGTTTAGATCCTACAGACCCGCAAAACCCGCAGCATATCGTGTATAAACGCTACGTACACGGGGACCACGCATTCAAGATATTAATAAAAGAATATATAGTTTATGTGCGTTTTGACAATCAGCCAAGATGGCTTGAATTTATTGTAAACCTGTTTACTGTATACTGTTTGTTATCGTTTAATGAACAATGTCGTTCATTATGTGTATGTCTGCAGTAAAGCAACAAATTTCGTTTAGTAAAATGAAGGCTTAAGTTATAGTTATAAACTTGTAAAATATTGTGAAAACTTTATGCAAATATTTACGATTTAAGTTGCCCTAAATCTAGTGACATTCACATAGCTATCTGATATTATAAAAGTGTAGTAAGAGTACTTATCGCAGTGCTAATTATTAAATACTGTACTAGGTTATCAAAGAATGCTTTCTGTAAATAGAGTAGACTAGTAGAGATTAACTTGGAACTTGATCAAACTTCATCAAGTCCAAGGAGGCAAGGACTTGATCAAGCTTCCTAATTTTCTAGTTCCCGGACTAGTCCAAAGACTTGTCAAAGTATCAAACTAAGAGTCTAGTCGAAGAACTTGATAAAACTTCTTAATCATCTAGTTCTATAGGACTTGATCAAACTTCATCTAGTTGTAGAACTTCATCAACCTTTATTTAATCCCAGGACTGGATCAAACCTCATCTTGTCCTAGGACTTGACCACAGTATAATAGAGACGACCAGTAAGGGTCACTTGGCGATGCAACATGTAGCCGGCTTTTTATGCAAAAATATGCAGTTTACTGGCCAGGAAAGTTAGTCCAGCTTGCTTATTGGCCAGAAAAAGCAATTGACTGGCTGCCAATGCGTATTAATGAGCGGCCACACAGAATTTCAAATGAGTGGCCCTACTGGTCGTCTCTATACTGTGACTTGACCAAACTTCATCTCCTATGACAGGATCAAAAGTTCATCCAGTCCACAGTATAGAGACGACCAGTAGGGCCACTCATTTGAAATTTTGTGTGGCCGCTCATTACACATTGGCAGCCAGTCAATTGCTTTTTCTGGCCAATAAGCAAGCTGGACTAACTTTCCTGGCCAGTAAACTGCATATTTTTGCATAAAAAGCCGGCTACATGTTGCATCACCAAGTGACCCTACTGGTCGTCTCTATACTGTGATCCAGTCCCAGGACTTATAAATCGAACATTATTTATTCCTAGAACTGGATCAGCCTTCATCAACGCTTAGCATAACAATAACTGGAGTCACGATCCAGTAGGTCTACACAGAACGGACTGCGAATCGGCGGGCAAAAGCTTAATTGTTCTGTCACGTGGATTTCCCCGAGAATCCGGGGAAAACTGTGATTGGCTAATCTATAATTACGCAGAATAATATGTATCAGTAAAATCTCGGTAATTTAAAATTACGTAGTCGCGCGCAAATTCCAGTAAAACCCGCAAGTTCGTGTTCCGCCTGCAGTTCCTGGTACGGTGGGGCGCGGTTACTAAGCTTAAAACTGCTCCGTGTTCTCCGTGTTGCGTTGAAAGAAAGCAAAATGGCTTCCCTTTGAATTATTACCCAACCGAAACACGATTTTGAAAGCACGGAAGTTAATGACTCGACAGTTTACTGTATCTCTAATGAAAACTGGGTTATCGTTTTATGTTTTAGCAACGTTTTTGGCGCTGTAGATACAAGTTTTGGACCGAAACTTTTTATTGATATTGAGGTAACCGATTGATTGACTGTGAATGGGTGCATTCCTTGATAAACCGAAGGTAGAAAAGCGTACAAACTCTGGCAGGGGTAATGGATTGCAATTTGCGACCTCGGCAATGCAGGGTTGGCGAGTTGAGATGGAGGACGCCGATACTGCGAGAATAGGATTGCCAAACGGCTTCGACTCTTGGTCATATTTTGGAGTTTTTGACGGACATGCTGGAGCTTATGTCAGCAAATACTGTTCGGAGCATCTTCTTGATGCCATCGTATCGAATGAGATTTTTGCGAAGGCGGCTGAAAAATCGCAAGCAAACGGCAAACAGCCGTCTAACGACTACACAGAGCTTACTAGAGAGGCTGTGCGGATATCGTTCATCGAATTGGACAAGAACATACGAAACATTATAGACGATGGGGAAAAAAGCGGTTCGACCGCCGTTGTCGTGCTTGTCTCCCCCTCGCATGTGTACTTTGGCAATTGTGGCGACTCGAGGGCAATTTATTGCCGAGATGGAAAGCAGGCGTTTGCAACGGCCGATCACAAACCAGTCAACCCCGAAGAGAAAAGCAGAATCGAAAAAGCTGGAGGCAGCGTGATGATTCAACGCATAAATGGCTCGCTCGCAGTTTCGCGAGCTCTTGGCGATTTTGAATACAAAATGGAGCCGCAGTTATCAGCCACGGAGCAGCTTGTTTCCCCCGAACCAGAGGTTTCTTGCTTAAGGCGAGAAAATGGTGATGAGTTCTTACTGCTGGCCTGTGATGGAGTTTGGGATGTTATGACCAATGATGAGGCGATTGGCTTTATACGAGCGAAAATGTTGATTTCTGATGATCTAGTTTATGTTTGCAGTGAGCTCATGGATACGTGTCTCGCAAAAGTAAGTACATTTGTATTTTAAAACAAAACTTTTACATCGCCTTCAATCTTAATACACATCTAAACCATTTTACGTTTTGAATTTTTACAGAGCTTCGAGACCATTTCACGAATTTCAAAATTTGTTAATTTCAAAATTTGTCAATTTCATATTATTATATTTTCGCGGCTATATTTGATAAGCGCCACAAATTTTATCCCTCGCAAAATAATAGGGTTTTTTCGCTTAATTTATGCGAATGATTTAATAATGTTTGGCTGTTTGCTTTAAGGAAGCCATTTGGTGTAAATTTGTGTCGATTTCATGCAAAATGTTGTCGATTTCACGACTTTCGGTTTGCACTCAATTTCGAGGAAACCGCGTGCGATTTCGGGGATAAATCATATCAAACCTATGATCAAACTAAGCTCATGTGACAGTCATCATTTTGTCTGAGGTTCACTTGAATTGTGGTCCACTTATTTCTTAGTATTTTCTTAAAATTCTATAATATATATACGAAGGAAGTAAAGCTATTCATTAATTTTGTATAAATGTGCTGCAATGCTGAGTCCCATATTAAATAGTTGCTGTCAGTTTCACCTGTTCGCTCTATTTATAGATATTTGTAATTTCCTTGTTGACTTTGTTGTCAGATTGTGGATTTATATGGCATTAATATGGAAACATCAGTATTAATTAACATTAATAACGAGCGTTGTGTGTTTCTTTGTTGTTGCATAATGTGTTGTCTTTCTGCAATTTCTGACACTAAGCAATGTTATGTAACTGAGGCCCTTTACATGTGACCTGGAGCAGGACAATTTTGTTTGGGTCATAGAGTTGGTTGGGTCTCCAGTCAGCGTTTACATGAGACCAGTTTGAAGTCATCCTGCATGCAGGGCTGAGACAGGTGGTTGTGGGAGAGGGAGCAACATGACCCACCCCCAACCAGATTGGGTCCCCCAATGTGAGAGGAGGCCAAAAACTGAGCAGGCCCCTTTGCAAGGTTGTATGTCAGTTTTCACATTCAGGACCTCTGTAAATGGGCGCTCCCAATATAGTAATGTTTCTGCTGTTTTGAAAATAATAGAGTCATATGAGTGCCAGGGAAAAAATTGCCTTGGGCCTTTCAAAATATTTTGATTGCTGACCCTTAATGTCAAGACATCAAAAATTGTGCTACACAAGTTCAGAGCAAAAAAGGAAAGGAGACAAAGCAAAAATCTTGCCTCTACACCCTCTAACATTAAAGTGGGAAATGTGTTTTAGGAGTTTTGGAATGTGTTACTACAGGCACATTTTATGTAAACTTAAATTTGCCGACCTAACCCAAATTTTAAGCTAATTCTCGGGCCTGAAATTTTACATCTGTAAAAATTAAATCAATAAATGAAGTCATTAGCTTAAAAATTATATTTCTTCCAGGGTAGCCGAGACAACATGAGTGTTATACTGGTTACATTTCCCAGTGCACTGACTCCTTGTCCGACAGCTATTCAAAAGGTAAATTTCTAAATACTTGTTAGTTTATGCATAGTAAATAGATTTAATAAAATTATATCATAGGTGATTATTGAAATTTCTGAACACTGATTGGTTGCGCTACCTTGAATTAATACGCAATAATCACCTAAAGCGTTTTTAAGCCGCTTTTATCATAAATATTCAATTAAAATATTTTTGAAATTATGTGCATTTTTTATTTTTTCCCAAATAATCACCTATGTAATTTTACTAAAACCTTTTTTCGCCTCAGGCTCAGTGAATATCGGTGAATAAAAACCTTGACTTAGTCTCGGTGTAGAATAAGGTTGTTTTAATGAAAATAGAATAATAAGTTCTAATAAATATTAGTTGTACAACTCAATTTATGAAACTCAATTTACTACAGTAGAACTTGTTTTATATGTTGATTTATGTTTATGCAAAAATATTATCACTTCATCAGAGTACAAATTAGCTGCTCACACTTTTTATGAAGCATTTCTTAGATTTTGCAGAGCAAAATTCATATGAAAATGGAAAAATGCGAAGCAGTTGAAATTATTGTAATATGCCCTTCTGTCTTGCAGTTAATTTAATTTATTCTGTTCTAAAAGAATGGGTAAAATAAGAAAATGGCTGAAATTCTTTCGAAATATTCATAAATTTGCAAGGAAATGGCTGCCATTTTGTCAGTGTTTTCACAAGGAATCGAAGATTCCCTTGAAATTTCCTTACAATTTGCGAATCGATTTTTCCTCTAATTTGTACCCTGATTACTTTTGTGCAATCTGATTCTAGGAACATGAATTAAACAAACATTTAAAAGAGCTTGTCAAAGGTAACAATCAAATTTTTAACACTATAAAGCATTCAACATAAAAATGCACAGGGATCTCTCCTTGATGAGTAAAATTGTCATGTGCTAAAGAGCTCATAATTTATAATTCTCGTTGCAATCTAAATGGATTCTAGCAACTCTTAGTCATGTATTGCTCTCTGAAATTCAGTATCCAAGATTTGAATAGTAGATACTATTAGCATATCTACCCCCCACCAAAAGGAAAATAATAAAGTAGGGCCCAAATTTGTGGCTTAATGGGTTAAGTTAAATGTTATATTGTTTTGCTTTGACAAACATAATAAATTATTTTATTTTGTGTAGACATTTCATCAAAATGTGATCCTGAGGAACTTGACCTAACACATGTCATGCAGACTTTGGCTAATGAAACTATCGAAGGACTCCCGCCTGGCGGAGGACTCTCTTCAAAGTATGTTTGGGACAGTGTATATATTATCTCTTTGTAATAGAGTTGATATGTACTGAAAAGTATAATATTGTTTTGGTGGTATTTTGATACTTCAGCAGTTGAGAAATTTTCACAATATCTTGGATTGTTGCAGCAGACTTGTACCAATGCTGTTTCAAGAACTTGTTATCAGGATGTGTTCGCACAGCTTGTTCCCAGCTTGTTGACAAGTTGTTATCGGCTTGTTGACAACTTGCTTCAAGACTGGACGACTCAACAGACTTGTCACAAGTTGTTCCAATTTTTATCATCCTTCAATTCAACAACTTGATAACAAGTTGTGAATGACAACCTTGTACCAACTTGATAAAATGACAGCATTTTTACAACTTGTCGACAAGCTTGCTATTTGTCTGTTGCAAACACATCTTGTTGACAAGATGTGAGATTTTATGTGTTTAGTGCATTGCTGTGATTTTCTTTTTCTTTATTGAATCGCAATGTCTGTTTCAATCAGAATACCGTTTGATAAGATGCTCACACACCTTATGAATGCAAATAAATATGGGCCATTTATTTGAGGGTAGTGCAAATTGACCTGAATGAAAGTAACATACATCTCTTAAATCTTCACTAGGCGAAACTTAATCGAAGCAACGTTAAACCAAGTGAAAGGAGAACGTGGTTTTAAAAGTGAAACATGAACATTTTGTCCTTTTACTTTCTTGGTGAGTTTTTCTGTGTATTTAGAAGATAATTTACCGTTCATTTTCATTTGACGTGAAGTATCCTGTCAATGCCTGTTTTCAGTTTTGGATGCCAGATGTCGAAATCTTGGTGTTGACTATCATGTTTGGATAATATAGACATAGTTGTATATTAGAAGGTGTTTGTAGATGGAATATACGGACGCAAATGTCGATTCTGCCTGTTGGATTCCTGCCAGAGGGACTAAAGTTGCATTTTTCGCAAATGCTCCTGGCTAGGTCTAAAAATGTATATAAATTTTCGCTCGTATATTCCATCTACAAACACCTTCTACTATTAGTCTAATCGAAGGAGATGCCGAGAAAAAATCTTGATATAGTTGTATATTATTTCATTAATTCAGCAAAATCAGTTTTGAAACTCCTGAAAACTTTGAGTGGTGAATGAATGTTTCAAAAGCCTGAAAGACTGATTGCTTAAAGCCAGCTGAAACACCTCTAAAATTAATCAACTCCACAAAATTGGATACCAGTTTAGAAAACATTTTCTTTTTCTTTTATTCCTCAACCAGCAGAACATTATACATGATACACTTACAGAATATTTAGGGTGTGTTTATGTGGGGGCGAGTTACCCAGCAAGGCATTAAGTTACTCGCCATGGCGGGACAAAGAAGCGATCTGTTTATATGGAACCGAGTTACCATGTATTTGACCGCCGAATACATTGTACTTATGCCTCTTTTATACACTTTTGAGGGCTAGATTGGGCTATGGGCTAGATTGGGCATCTAAACAGGCCCTAACTCCATCTAAACAGGCCCTAACTCCATCTAAACAGGCCCTAACTCCATCTAAACAGGCCCTAACTCCATCTAAACAGGCCCTAACTCCATCTAAACAGGCCCTAACTCCATCTAAACAGGCCCTAACTCCATCTAAACAGGCCCTAACTCCATCTAAACAGGCCCTAACTCCATCTAAACAGGCCCTAACTCCATCTAAACAGGCCCTAACTCCATCTAAACAGGCCCTAACTGTGTGGTGCCCGCAAACCTGCAGATTTTCGAATGTTACATGTAATATGTATTTCCGCGACCGCGTTTCTAATCCCCACTATCTTTGCTTTTCTCCAGATTTTCACTCAAGCAGCGGCAGAAACGCTGGTAAAAATCAAAAGAAACAAACATTATTCTAGTGTCGATTTGTATTAGATGTTGACGATGGTTTAAACTGTTAGCAAGCCGCACATTGGCATCTAGCATCCTTTCTAATTAATACGAGGAAATCTGGTGATTGTACAGTCGTACAACAATGACTTGCTTGCTAGAGACTTGCTCCAAATCTTTCTCTCTCTCTGAGTTCTGTGTTGCTCCATTATAATCTGCTAGACATGAGCTGGCGGCGCTTGACAGAGCGGAAAAGTAAAACCCCTAGGAAATATTGTTGCAAAAACATTGTTTCCTAGCCATGTTTCCGTGGGCATTATTTCATTGACTATTTCAGAGAGACTTGAAGCAAGTTTATATAGGGAGGGGGGTTGTTGTGTGTGCAGTATGCCATACGTTTGCTATTTTTCTCATTAAATTGTAGGAATTATTTATTCCAAGATCGTTGCTAATGTATCTCTAGCTAGCCATGTTGACAGAAAATAAATTTATTGCCTTGTCGTAAACAGCTCTAATTGTTTTGTAGAATTATGGTCCATTCAAATCAGTCCAATAAAGTTTGTCGATTGGATGCAACATTGTTGGGTCTGTTTCAGGGTTCGAAATAACGTTGTCCAATGTGCAATATGGACATCGTTTTGGCCAAAATAGTGAAAATTGCATATCAAATGTGCAAATGTGCAAATTTTATGTTGCAAACTCAACATTTAAGGTAAAATTTTGCTTAGTGTTTTGTTCCCTATTTTATTTTTGTACTAAAAGGATGTGTAAAAAGCAGAATATAGCTGAAATTTATCCGGGTTTTCATATGTCGCAGATGGTCGGCGATGCACTCATGGACATTGTTAAAGGCTAGTTCTCGTATGTCGCCGATGGTCGGCGATCTATTGTATTCTCTGTCGACAGACAAAGCATTTTACACACCAATGACCGCCGACAATGGACATCGCCGATTCTTGCGACATATGAGAACTAGCCTTTAGTGATCATTGAAGGAGAAAATTTATTACAGGTAGACAAAGGCTTTTACTCATCAATGATCAAAGACAATGGCATTGCGATAGCATCGCTGTTGAGTTAATTTATGGGTGTTTATTACCGTGGTATCAAGACAACGATATGGTGGTGATTTCCTTTGTGTTTTGCTCATGAATTATTAATGGTGAGAAGTATATTTCATGCGCAGTTCGTCTTGACAGATGATTCGTCTATTATATATCGCATAAGACAAAAATATTAAGTATATATTCTTGGGACCATACACCAAGACGGATGAGGCGTCTTGACGGACAATCCGTCTCTATTCTAGTATATATCGGGTCATTGTGAGAAAGGATGTTCCTCCGACTACGTTCACACGAGACCGAACGAATTCCGGACCGTATTCAAATTCGTTCCACTTGTTCACACGGGAAACCGGACATATTCTAGCACAGCTAAACGTACGAATTTCCGTGTGAACACGTGGAACCGGACGAATTTGAGTACTGTCCGGAATTCGTCCGGTCTCGTGTGAACGTAGTCTTAGCTTTAAAACTTCGATCTTGAATTTCACACAACATTGCGAACATCGTTTTGCCCTTTGATTCTCTTGGGCCAAGCACGTCACGGCGGCATTATCACACAATGCATTATCTTGCATTGATTAATTTGGCACATACATGGTCGTTATTTATTGTCTCAATTCTCAAGGGATTTAATTGGTTGCAAGCCACCATTTCAAATACCATAACGCTGAATTCTTAAGCATACCAAACATAAACAAAGTGCTTCAAAATTTGTAATGCTAATTTATGGGCGTACCTAAAAGCGTGGCTAGCTCGTCTCGAAGCTAGTTGTCGCCTCCAATGTTCTTAGACTAACTATGTCGTCGTGTACTATAAGTGGTATTTATGCAGTTGAAGTGAAATGTCCCCTAGCATGGTTAGTCGCGATTTGTTGGCTCGCAATTACAGATGAAATATTTGCCGAAGGAGAATTGGCGAGATGCTATACCAGGCGTATGATGAAACGGCTGTATTGGAAAACACATGGAAGGTATCGTGTAGTTTTACATTATAATCTTGTAACGGTACTTAAACGTCTGAAACTTCTTAGACCTTTGGTTTTAGGCGTCTGATAAACAACCATAGTAATAAAACAGATGTTAGTATTAAGGCCATTACCATGTTACACGTGACAATTTTTACTGCAACTCGCAACGCAATTTCTGCACAGAGCCATGTTATGTAGAAATGTATCGAACAGAAAAGCAGTGAACATGGCCCGCGTTTCACTTCACCGATATTTTCACTCTCATTCATTTCTTTGTTGCCTTCTGGGCATGTTTAGCAAGAAAAATATCGGCAAAGTAAAACGAGATTCATGCTCAAACGATGATTCATTACCTCAAAGGCCATGGCCATGTTACCCGAAGCGAGGGGCAAATCACTCCTACGACATTTTTCTATATTTTTGTGATTTGTCTATTTTTTCTGATTTTTTTCTGATTTTTTCGTGACTTTTTTGTGATTTGTGGGTGATTTATTTTTTTTGTGATTTTTTAATTTTTTTGTGATTTATCAGTGATTTGCCCCTCGACCCGAAGGCCATGTTACCCGAAGGTCAGGCCATGTTACCCGAAGGTCAGGCCATGTTACCCGAAGGTCAGGCCATGTTACCCGAAGGTCAGGCCATGTTACCCGAAGGTCAGGCCATGTTACCCGAGTAAATTTCTCTACAACTTGGAACGCAAGTTCGGACACAGAGCAATGGCAATATGCTATGCAAAAGTTTCGTAGAAAAATGAGTGGAATCGGCCCACGTTTTATTACGATGACTAAAATTCCTTCTCAAACTCATCAATAATTCATGAGCAAAACATCAATTCTAGGTAATGAATTGATGCAATATTTTAGGAACACTTCAATTGGAACGACAGTAAACCTTTCATATATTAAAATATTAGTCATTAAATATTCATGTTGAAATGTATATTTTTGCATTTGAAATATATCATTTTAATATTGTTATAAATTGGCATTCAAATCGTACGCGAGAGAAAATTGTTGAACAGGGGTGGGCCATGAATTTGTGTCCAATGACAGAGGGTGGGCCACAAAAATCTTTGGGTGGGTCAAGAAAATGTTATAATATAAATCGACATTGAAAATCTACCGGCCCACCCCCTCTGTTAAATAATGAACGACCCCTTAGTGATTACTGTTTGCATTTCAGTGGTCAGAAAGGACATATGGTTTGTTGTCCCGCCGGGCGATAATTGCTTTTAAAGTTTCGGTAAACCGTAGATTAATTATTGAACCACGTTCTTTGAGCAACCAAAATTGTTTTATTTGCATCATCAACTATTTTATATTACATTCCACAGCTGTCATACAGGCAAGCTAAACTAGTTGTAAATGTCATTTCAAAGATGCTAAGATGATGTTTTTGTGTTTGTTAATTTCTGAAGTAATTCCTGGCCAAGATTTGTGGTAAATTTCTCTATAATACTTTCGTTGCCAGATTTCACAGCCAAGTCATACGCTGATTCACCCGCTTTGTTCGCTAACTTTGTGTCTGCACCACACCTGGAAAGAAAAAATATTTAACATGCAGTCCATAGAAAATTTTTGTTTCGTCGGAGCAAGCGCCTTTTATCTCAGAGATCGATCGTGGGTTCGATTCTCGCTGCGGACTCATGACACTTATGTGAAAACGCCTTGGACTCGATCAAGTCGAGCTGCGTTCTTCGTACTAATTGAGCTTAGCTCTCAGCTGCAAGTAATGATGATAAGCACACCCCCACTTGCTAAGTGTGTTTTGCGCTAGACCAACACAAAGAACAAAGGGCGCATTTGCCGCATTGGGGCGTATTGCCTATAATGAGTGACATACGAATTGTAGCATTCAGTCGCATACACAGGGAGCGAAATTCTTCATTCTGCAGACTATAATTTTGTTGTTTTATTGATTGACTGCACGCTTTATGAAAAAGTTCATGGTCTGTGATTTTCTTACCCTAGAAGAACATCAATACATTGTCGTGCATTGGATCCTTGTAGAACAGCCTCGTGTAGAGCTGTGTTGCCTTTGCTAGAATAAGGAAAATTGATTAACTTAGACTAGACGTGTTTGGTCAAACAATTTTGGACCGTACGCAAATTCGTCCGGTTTCATTGTCCACACGTGAAATCGTACGATTTTTCATGGGTCACGTGCGACACATTTACATTGCGCAAAAGCCGCAAATCATAGTCCCTAATACAGTGTCTGGAAACGGGGCAAACTTGAAAGTTTATAGCCATGTGCGTGGGTTAATGTTGAGGGTGTACTGAGAGTGCACGTTTTCTTTATTTTACAAATGTTAATATTCAGCTGCAGGGATTTCATTGGCTGCTTCCTTCATTATGCTATTAAGAGAACAATGTGTTTACTGAGCGTGAAGGTGCACAAACATGAACAAAAACATAGAACAAAAGGCTTAGATGCGTTTCCAGACACTGTGTTATAGGGACTATGCGCAAATTAACACGCTATATATAGTAAAGTTGGATCAAAACGCTTTCTGTCGCATTAAAAAGGTTAGACTAATACCCAGTCTTCTTATCTACTTCAACGTAGCTAATAGATAGGGCAAGCATGCTGCCCTTTACCGCCGAGCGAAGCCTGCTATAGCCTGCGTTCTATTGTGGGGGAGGGAGTTTTAGAACGCCTGCCTCGCAGGCTAAGCCTGCTACTGAAGGTGGAAGGTACGATGTTGTTACTTGATGGGTGACTACCCGTGTGAGTAGAGTTGAGGTTGGTTCTCTCCCGTTTTCCTCCCTTGCCAAAAACGAACTCTTTCACCTTTAACTGTTTAGTTGGTTTATTGTGTTTACCATTCTCACGTGGACGGAGAAAGCTTAACAGGTTTTACACCCCATTGACAAAGGTCTCCGAGATAGTTCTGGTTAATGCCCAAGGGAGGAAAACCGGAGTACCCAGAGAAATAACCCTGGAAGCGCAGGAGAGGATCAACCAATCTCCACTTACATGACGGAAGTTACCCAAGTAAATCCCAGCCCTCGACCTGCTGTATAAAGGTACGTTTACACGCTACGATTTGTCGGGCCGACTTCAGATGCACGTTAATGATATTTGAAAAATACGTGGCAAACGTCATCATGACGACATCATCAACTCAAAATATTACTCCGGCATTAACATCCAGCAAAACCTAAAATCGGCCCGACTAATCGCGGCGCGCAAATGTACCTTAACCGGCTTAACTCGGAGATAAGGGGCAGCGCGCTAACCGCATCTGGCAACTGTGAACAGAGATGGGTCGTATGATGGCAGCCAGAGGCGCCCTAGTAAGGCTTCGGACTAGGAGACGTTTGAGCACTCCCTATTGTGCCTTTGCTTTAACAACAAAGAATTAATTTAAAACTCCTTAATTTCTTCCAGATATTATTACCTCGTCGACTGATGATTCAGTTCAGCTCCTTCGTTAACTAACAACGGAATACAATCGATGTGATTATGTAAGACCGCCATTGTCAGAACTGCGACACCGTCCGCATTTTCCGCGTTGACGTCGGCGCCCTGGAAATACGTGCGAAAGTATCATTATGGTCATGTGACGTTAAACAAGAAATTGGATTGGTCAGTTGCCGTTTGTCAAGGTTAGTCATAATTTCCAGCGCGATAACGCATGCAATCTTAGCTTACTATGTAGTAAACCGAGACGTTCTGGGAACGAGGATCCAAGTACATGTGACCCAAGTAAAGAATACGAATTTTGTATAATGGGAAAGGTAATCTCAACCATTTACGTCCAAGATTGTAGCAGCCTATATAATATAAGCAGCACGTTTCCCAAAATATGAAAACCGTGATCATGATGAAAGCCTACCTCGCTTATAAGTCGTTCAATTTCTTCAGGACTGCCTTCTCCGGATTTGCTGAGTTCTTTAAACAACGACCGTGTTTCGCTCTGTAACGAAGACATTTTGGAAAATTTTGAACAACCCTTATATACAGGCAAAAAATAGGAAAGGGGAGAACAAAGCAGTAATAATAGACCAGTTCGTAGTGTCGACTGCGCATCCAAATGACGCGTTCTGCGTCGGGATAAAATTGCAGTTGAATCATAACATGTAGCTGAGACTGGAAGAATTAAAATATGCATATCAATGTATTCAACTGTTCAATCAATGCGATTGAACTGCAATGTGATTTGAATACGCAAAACGTTGCTCGAGGAACAATTAGGGACCGTTAATTATTTAAGGGGGGGTGGACCGGTGGATTTGGGGGGTGGACCAAAGTTTTAAAAATGGTTTTTGGGGGTGGGCCTACCTGATTTTTAAATAATTTTTTTAGGACCATAGTAAAATCGCACAAAGCCTGGGTAGCAGGTTGAAATCGCACACTCTTTGAAATTTACTTAATAATGCAGCCATCTGAGAAAAGTAAAAAGTACAAAATAATGAAGTTTTTCATATTAAAAAACGTTTTATTGAAATATCACTCAAAGATATTTGTTTCTATTTCTAAACAATTGGTCCAGTTTTATCATATTTTACAATATCTTTCAAATGGATATACGTGTATCTTGATAGGGGGAAATTAATCAAACTATATTGGGAGTGGGCCATGAATTTGTGTTCAATGACATGGGATGGGCCACAAAAATGTAACCGTTGTTCATGGGCGGGTCAAGAAAATATTATAAATCAATGCTGCAAAATTACCGGCCCACCCCCCTCTTAAATAATGAACGGTCCTTAGTTGTCGCACGGTTGACTGGTCGCATGCTTGAAATCACAAAAAATATTCCCCTGAGTGCACCTTTCTTTATTTTGCTTTACACGGCAGACAAATATGCTAGTATAGAAGTTATTTGATGGACAGTTATATTGTGGCTATAAGGAAAGCATGGATTATACTTTGATATGCATACTTTAATTCTCCAAATCTCAGTTACATGTTATTATTCTCAACTGCAATTTTATCCCGACGAAGAACGCATCGTTTGAAACAAGCAGGAGTGGGTAAAATTACCGATAAAATATTTTCTTTCGATTTAGTTACAGCAAGTTTCTTTTTTATATTTCGTTTCGGTGTCTTTTTTTTGCCTTGACTCTCTGAGCTACCTATTTAATTAAACAAAACAGACAAAACTGGCATTGAGAAGGTTGAAACACTGAATAAAACATTGCAAAGCAGTAAGTACTAGACTAGTCAGGCTAACGATTAACGATTAACATTTCTATAGCGCAAATTTACATGTGAATATGATCAAATGCGCTTTACATCAAGTGTTACGCTTACCTAATTACATACTTATATAGCCTAGACTATTTTATCTTTAAAACGATTGTGATATTACTTTCTTAACTGTGTTTATCCTAACCCACCCTGTCAACTTTCCCTGTGGGAGGAAACCGAAGTGCCCGGAGAAAACCCACGACTTTCGGCAGAGCGTTGACCGACTCTTTTCACATCAGTCCGTTGCGAGAATCGAACCCAGAGGTGAAAGGCGCTTGCCCTGACGACCGCGCCACCGAAGACTATTATTAGTAGCAACAGTCAGCAGTCAATCAGACTAGCAGTACTGCAATGGCCAACTGACAAACCTACCAAGGCAAACGCCTGCATGTTGAAGGTTGGGAAAACCATAGAAATAACGTATATACTGTGATTGATTATAAATACGTTTAAATTACGTTAAATATACTGTATACTAGGCATTAACATACCAACGCTAGTTGAGCTTGCCTCTAGGTCAAGCTTCTTTCCAATTCGTGTGCTAGAAGAATCTATTAGGTAAAAAATACATAACCTTGATTTTCATTTAGAAATTTCCTTGATGTGTAAAATACTCTTCATTACAATTTGATGCAGTTATATAAATACGACTATAAGGGGCTGTTTATATGAGCCCGCCTAGCCGAGCTGGCCCTGTTAGCCGGCCTGAAACGTTAACAAGCCAAAATTGGCGGGAAAAACATGTTTACGAGTTAAGAGTGTAAGGTTTGTCAAGATGGTCAAATTCATGCTTTGTTGGACAAATTTTCGATGTTGAACTACTTAAGCAACGAGAACAACTTAAGACATACAATGCTATCCAGAAAATATCCATTTGGATCAATATCGTTGTGTTAAACGAGGTATTTCTGCTAGCCCGGGCTCATGTAAACAGCCCCTAAAAGACCCACTGCAGACCTCCACCGGCAAATTAAGTCAAGTATTTATGCATAAATTATTCATACACCAATAATCACGCATTCAATTCTTTTTAGCCTGGGAAAGCGAGACAAACCATTTTCATTCAAATTGAAACAAAATTTAACCGATTTTCCTCCTTGGCGTATGGCCGTTAGCTTCGCACATTTTCGCGTTAAAATGTTTGATATTTTTTGAACTATAGTGCTCACAGACAAACAAACAAACACACACAAATCCAGGTGAAAATATAATCTCCTGGCGGTGGTAAAAGGGAGGTTACCTTTGTTTGAGAGTTTTGATTTACTTTGAGCGTTGTCCTAAATTAAAAAAATTAATAACAAACTATAATGCATGATATTAATGATTCGTATCCTACGTGTTCTCACTCTGTTTAACAAATATACAATTTGTATTTGCAAAATTAACGTCGTTATGAAAATCAAGGTATAATATATAAACTTACAGTTTGACGTCGAGTAAAGGTCACAGTTAACGTCAGTTCTTCTCCATCAAAATCTTCATGCACCGTTGCAGCAACAAGCTGATGAAACATACAAACACATACATGCGTCACAATAGGTAGTTGCAATGCAATATGTACAGTTGTCTGAGTTCAATTTCGCCTCAGTAGAAAACACTGGTTTTACTGGGCACTCCGGTTTCCTCCTGTAGTAACAATGGATAATATATAGGGGTGGGCCTTACGGTACCTCGATCATAGCCCATATAGAAGAGTATACGTATGTCAGAACTGATAGAGACATCCAGTAAAAATAAAATTAGTCTAATTTTTTATTTCTCTTATTTATTTATTAACTTCAGCCGTTAACACAATGATACAATTATTAGAGGGAAGATAAGCTAAGGCTTACTAGGTTTAAAACCCTCATGAAATAAATATTAAAAAAAATTATAAATTAAAAGTTACAAGGAAAAGACAAACAGAAAACAGCCCAGGAACACTAACATAGCGTGAGCCAATTACGTTATAGTTACCTGTTACAGAACGAATATATAAAACACCAAACCGTAGTACAAACATGCAACAAGATACAACATAGTTCATCTTGTACCAAGTGGAGTGCATGCGCATTACTGTTCCTAACTTCCTAGACCAAATACTTACATAAAGATTAACGGATTGTGAGAATATACAGATTAGATAGATGAAAGAGGTCGGTTTTTTGCGGTGAAACGTTTAGGGTTCCTCTCTAGACCAACAAGAGATGGCCCTAACTGGACCTCTAGCAAGAACAGTTTAGAACTGATAGAGTTATCCGGATTTAATCTTCAGTCTCTAGGTTGTGGAGCTTCCCATGCAAGTAATAATTACAAAGATTGTAGAATTGCTAAACCAACATGCATTACTCTGGTGATAATTGTTACCTTGCCAATTCTTGGTTCTCCAATCATGGCTCGGAACTCTGGGTTATTCTGAGCATGCGCTCTTAAATGAGAACATATATGATCCATTTGTTGCCGCCAATAGCCTGGAACAATCATAAGACAAGGTTATATAAAGTTGGCCATAAAGTCTAATACTATAACGTTAGATAATCTGACGTTCAGGCAGACTAGGAACAATTGTTCACGGAAATATCTGAAAAGCTTCGCGTTCATTTTTTTATCTGGGAATTAGGGGGTGGGCCATCCAAAAAGATGGCCTTAAAAGGGTGGGCCACGCGAAAAAATATTGGCAAAAAAAGGGGGGGGGGACGCAGAAACGATAAAATGTTTTGTTGTTCTGTTTGCAAGAATGTCACTCTGAAGTTAATTTGTTCTATCTGTTTATAGGTATAACTTGAAAATATATTAACAGTATTAAAAGTCAGCCAATGATCACAAAGTTTTTTGCTCACAAAAACGAGTTTTGTAAGGTTACATTAGGAGAGAAGGTGAGGGTAGGGGGGGCGGTCATCTGAAAAATATCATTATTTAGGGGTGGGCCGCTGGGGAAGAGTTGAGTATGAAGGGTGGGCCATGCTAAAGATTAAGGGGGCACACTAAATTCCACCAGCCCCCCCTCCCAGATAAAAAATGAACAGTCCCTTACCTCTACCCGGGCTCACGGCACCCAATGTTGGCTTCCTGTCACGAAGGTGTTCTATTCTGGCCCTATCGCCAGCTTCCATCTTTTGTTGTTTATTAAGTGAAGTACTTGACGGATAGAACAAACCGCCGGTCTGAGTAGCTTGATTCGCAGTCTCGCAAGACAACCGTGGGACGTCCACTGGAATCCATGTTGTTAGTTTACTTGAACTTAGCTTCTATATAAACACCAGTTAAAAATCAGAATATTGCAAATTAAGGTATTGAGTAGTCGCATTGCGCGGGATGGCTTCTTACCTGGGAGGCCTGGGGCAACCTAGGGAACATTGGTGCCGAACATTGCTTTCTAGCCATGTTTCCCAAAGGTGGGCATATCAGAAAACATTGTTTCCTAGCCATGTTTCCAAAAGGTGGGCATATCAGAAAACATTGTTTCCTATAGCCATGTTTTCTATAGGTGGACAAACCAGAAAACATTGTTTTCTAGCCATGTTTCCAAAAGGTTGGCAAATCAGAAAACATTGTTTCCTATAGCCATGTTTTCTATGGGTGGACAAACCACAAAACATTGTTTCCTAGCCGTGTTTCTCGAAGGTGGACAGACCAGGAAACATTGTTTCCTAGCCATGTTTTCCAAAGGTTCACAAGGTGGACAAACCAGGAAACATTTGTCAGAGACATTTGCCTTACAACAAATACTGCCTGTGGAATGTACAGACGTACAGATTCAAGATAAAAAACCAAGAGAACAATGTTTGCGAAACAAACATGAAAACATTGTTTCTGAATTTGATGGCAAACATTTTGCTCCCCAGAAAAGAAATCGAGGGTCGGGAAATAGGGAAACATTTGCATGAGTAAACGTACGAAGGAGAGACAATCGTCCCCCCCCGCCAAAAAAAGGCAAGTAGGGTGCAATGTGGTGTTGTTGACATGTATTAAGACAGTTACTGCTGCAGAAGGCTCACCTCTTGAACTTTGCCTTTTTCAACCAAAGTTCCAAGGACTGAATCTGTTTTGCTGCAGAAAAGATAGTCGAGATCAGGAATATAAATATCTCAAGTTCATGAGAGTCCAATCTGATTAACGCTACGGCCAAAGACGTTTCCCAGAAGTGAGGCATATAAACATGAATCATCATGCCTTGAATAGAGATGACAGTAGCTATCTACCACAAGAGTATATCCACGTTGTTGGCCGATGACGTCATCTCTTGAGTATATAAGAAGCTACGGTGCGTTTTCATATCACCCCTCAAGAAGACACTAGACCGCACTGTCGAAACGTTGATTCGTGAATGCAATTCGACCGGGCTTTGCATCCGTTTCATTACACCAGAGTAGCGAGTGATATACTAGGCCTTTCTCTCCACCCAATTGATAAATTCATTAAATTGGGTAACAAAAAATAGCTCATGACAAACTTCTTTCTGTTATAGGGAGGGGCGGGGGGTAGTTTATGTCTTACCTTGCCCGCGGTGGTGCATCTATATGGCATGCGCATGAAGAGCAGTACTTGGAGTAAGGTTGGTTATTTCCATTACATCTTGAACATGTCATATAACTGGTGTATGGAACAGGCTAAAATAGTTAGTAGATGTTAGCGGGCTTTATATCCATAGCATAAGTTTGTGCTCCACCGAAACTGATCAACCTGTTCTCCTCATTAGTGCTTCCAGTTCCAATTACCAAACACCGCAGGTTTTCTCCAGGTACACACGGACAAATTTCACATCTTGTCAACAAGATGTGTTCGCAACAGACTTGTAGCAAGCTTGTCAACAAGTTGTAACAATGTTGTCATTTTATCAAGTTGCTACAAGGTTGTCATTCAATTGCAGGACGATAACAAGCTGTTGGAGCAACTTGTAACACGTCTGTTGAGTCAACTACATTGTAGCAGGTTGTCAACAACTTGTCAACAAGCTGGGAACAAGCAGTACGAACACATCCTGATAACAAGCTCAGTGTTGAAACAGCATTGGTACAAGTTTGCTGCAAGTCACAACTTGTTTGTTTTTACGCGTGTACTCCGGTTTCCTCCTGTACTAAAAACTGGACCAGTAAGGGATATTGGCATGCATTACTGGACCTCTAGGCAAGGAGTGCAGTTTAGAACTGATAGAGCTATCCAGTATATATATGAATAAACTTAGCTAATAGTTAATTAGTTAGTTAATCAAATAGCGCATGATGCGGAGGACTTCAAATTGACCCTGACATATCAACTTCTGGTGTCCAAAAAAATGGAGTCAAATCATTTGCTGAAAATTAACTTGATTCTGAAAGTCCCAACTGGAAAACGTACTAGCGCTCTGGGCACTAAACCATTGGGATGCCCAATTAAAACACTCAGAAATATACGTATAAATGCAATGCAGGATATCCAATCCGCATATACGTCGAGTTTTACAGACATGTTTGTGTTGACCTACCATGAACATATTAACAGTTGCGAGGAATACAAAGCATACCTTTGAACCGCACCAATCACAGAAGCGAGCCTCGCTACTGTTAACACGAAAGCAATGTGAACACGTGATCAGAGCCTCGTTTTCTTTGGGCAGCGGTGGAGCTGACACCTTTGACGGCAGTTGCTGCAAAAAATGGATTTCCCGCTCTTTTTTAACGATTATAAATATTAACATACGTTTGCGGTGCAGCCGAGGGAGCGGGGGAATAGGGCAGACTTGTCCCCGGCTCCCAACTTGAGTGGGGACTAACATTGAATGGACTCCACCCATGTTCTGGGTTCCTGTTGGGGTCCTTCTCAAGTTGAGGTTACCTTTTAAGTTGGGTCCCCCTCCAAAGTCGACGCCCCTTCTAAATTTGAGGCCTTGCTATCAAGTTTGGACATTTGTAGGCCTCTTTTCATGTATAAAGTTCCACTAACACCAAATATGACTTAGTATTGGTAATATTTGGGTCATTCCAAGAAGAAATGTAATATATCTTTATAGTAAAAATCCTCATCTTGATCAACTTTTTCACTGTCAAAGTTTCCGGATATGATGTCATTAGGTGAATTGTAAATTACTTTTCTTTTGTTTTTGTTGCTAAAATTAATCTAATGACATCATATCCGGCAACTTTGACAGTGAAAAAGTTTTTTTTTATTTATTTATGATAATATATGAAGTCTTAGTGGAATATAGAAATAGAATTTTATGTTGAAGAGAATATTGCTCACACATGTGAGATGGCGAACAGGTGAGCATTATTCTCCTTTTACGAGAAAAAAAATATTTATCCAACTAACCATGTACTATTCTGTTTATTTTATAAACAAACGACAATTCATATAGAAACTCAAAACAAATGTGTAAATAGTATACAAATAGTAATAGGTTTTTGATTGGCTGGCAAAAATATCGTATTTTTTACGTGTGTTTAAATACGATTTTTCTCAGTGGCATAAAACTCTATATAACACTTATGTTTATATAATAAAAAGATATATTACATTTCTTCTTAAAATGGCCCAAATATTGAACATACCAAAAATCATATTTGGGGTTTTTTATAGTGGCACTTTAAGACCCCAGGCCCCGCAACGTGAACACTATAAAATTTCTTTATACCTTAGATTTAAGTGGCAGCTGACTCTCACATGCAATGCATCTTGTCATGTCTACTGGATTCACCGTGTCACAGACGTCGCAAACTAGCTTATCCTAAAATGAAAAGAAAAATCAATTATCGGATTCGGTTTACGCATGATATCAAGAATTATGCAGATCAAGCTGAATGTTATCTGCCAAAGGCTGATAAAAATAACCTCTTAATACGGACTCTCTAATACGGACAACGGACTTTACATATGGAGTTAACCTCCTTATTAAGGACACTCCGGTGATAAGGGGATGATAGTTTGTGTATGTAAAACAATCTCCAGTTTGCATTTACACAAACATGAACGCTTTTTTTACTTATTTCGACACAGCATTGCGTTGTAGTTCGTTTAGCAGTTATTGCACTCGTAAAAACGCACAAGCTGTAACAAACCTGCGGCGGACTTGTACCAGTCGATGTTGTTTCAATAACTTGTTATCAGGATGTGTTTGTACTGCTTGTTCCCAGCTTGTTGTCTGACAAGTTGAAATCGGCTTGTTGACAACTTGCTACAAGGTAGTTGACTCAATTGACTTGTTATAAGTTTATCCAACAACTTGTTATCATCCTGCAATTCAACAACTTGTTAACAAGTTGTGAGTGACAACCTTGTAGCAACTTGATAAAATGACAGTATTGTTACAACTTGTTGACAAGCTTGCTACAACATGTGCAGTATACAGAATTGGTCTTTCCTTTCTGTATCCCTATTAGAGAGGTTTGACTGTAAATTAAACAACCCTGACTGCTTACCGGCGATCTAGGTGATCCTTGTGGTATACGCTGTGGTGACATGGCGGCCTCACACACCACACATGTTGGAGCATTGAGTGGTACCATTGAATGACAGATCTTACACAATGCAAGCTAAATTGAAATATAACATTTTTGTATGGGATTATCTCTAAAGATAACAGACTTGAAGTGATAGACTAGAATAATCGCGAATAATGAATGTTTTCTCCTGTAGTAACACTGGACCAACAGAGGATAGCCAAAACTGACAACGCTATCGAGCATAAAAATACGCTTTAGTTTAGGTTAGAAAATTCTCTAACGTTCTCCCAAATTTTAGTACTTCCACTTTAAATTCCATTTCCCCACAAATTTACCTTTTCAGAATGTGGTGGAGGCAGTCTAGTGGAAGATGGTTGAGGTAATAATGAACCACAGTCGTTGCAGTATGTTGAGTACGGGTCTGACGGTCGCGGAGCAAAACAGTAAATACATCTAAAGTAAGTAAGTGAAATTATTGTCTATTGATCATTTAAGGCCACGTTTCCCGAGGCACCTTTTTGCTACAACTTGCAACACAACTTCGGACACAGAGCGATGTTATGTAAAAAGTATATTCGCAGAGAAATTGTGAGCATGAATCTCGCTTTACTTTGCCGATATTTTTCTTTCTAAACATGCCCAGAAGGCCAAGAAATGAATGAGAATGATAATATCGGTGGAGTGAAATGGGGGCCATTTTCACTGTTTTTCTGTGCGTACATTTCTATATAACATGGCTTTGTCCTACACTTGCTTGCAATCGTTCAACATGCTGAATTAAGTATCACGATATTATCTGTAAAGTACTAAAGATGAATTAAAATTATCTAGACTTCAACTTGCTAGGTTAATGTTCTGTTCACCAAAAACGAAAGGCCTGGACAAACTCGGAAATATTTTTGCGGAAAACCTGAAAATGTTGATGATGCCACCTCAAAAAATGCGGGCTGAAAGCCGGGTGGGAGTACTGCGGCGGGTATATATTCGCCCGCATTGCTTCTCCCGCCCGCACCACTCCCACTCGCTCTGGAAACATGGCCAGAAAACGATTTTTCCATGTTTGCCCTGGGTCACTTACTTGCTAAACTCTGCCTCGGGTGGTCCCCTGTCTTGAAATGGACTTCCACGAGAGCGATCCAAAAGTAAACTCAAATACTGAAAATATAATAAACAAATAGAGATGTAATAAATAGGAAAATGTACATTTTGTAGTGAATGGTAGGCTATTAAATCCCAGCAAACTCTTGTGTGAAATGTATCATTTTACCTCGGGTGAATGAACGTCTTCACGTCGGCCAAATCTGAAAATATTTTATAACGTTTCATTATAACTTTTCATTGTGTTAAGGGGCTTCGGTGGCGCAGTCGTCAGAGCAAGCGCCTTTCACCTCTGAGATCGTGGGTTCGATTCTTGCTGGGGTCCCATGACACTTGTGTGAAGAGTCAGTCAACGCTCTACCGAAAGTCGTGGGTTTTCACCGGGTTTCAATTAAGTAAAGTTGACGTTATAAATATTTCTTGAAAGGATATGCTCTTTTATTCTAACATTTGGCCTTCTAACCTCAACTTCACTTCATTGAAACGAATACTTACGTAAAATGCTAATCGGGTTATCAAATTATTTAATAGGCCTTTTATAGCTAATTCTCGACACTTCCCAAAATGTTTACTCAAGTTTAAACGCAGTTATCTCGGTCAATATTGCATGAAAATGCACATGGCATGTATCAAAATTTAAGTTAGACATCGCTGAATGCAATTAAGTGTAATAGCTCTTTTAGTTTTTAAGTTATACCTGAAATCAAACATGCGAACTTTTTTTGCGCCACCGGCCGGTATAGTACTGAAGTTGAGCTAAGTACTTCACCTGTCCCCTCTGGACTTTCTGTGCCCACCACTTGTCGATCTTTTCTCATCATGATTTGTCCAGCCATTTTGAGCCTGTTCCATGGGCATGCTTCGACCTTTGCTCAGAGCCAGACTTTTCATAGAGTTTGATAGATTGCCAGTGGCAGTGTACTAAAAATATATTAATGCCTTCCTAGAGTTTCGAATCAGATTTCGAAATACACCCTTCCCAAAGTTACGTCACTGTGGCTACCAAGCCTCGTTTTCATGTATGAGAGCTCAGGTAAAACTACGGTTAAAACCACGATGCTCCAATGCCAGACGTTTTTATTGAAATATGTATTGAAATGTAATCTCTCAAACTCTAATGGCACTTAGTATTCATCTTTTGGTGGACTAATAATAGCCAACTTGACCCAGAAAGACATCATTAATGCAACGAGTCAACTACAATTATAGGAAGTCAGACTCATTTTATTACTATTCATGAATATTAAAAACATCCAATGTAGCATTGATGCCTAGATGTTACTAGCCCTGAAAAAGTATCTGGATGCAGGCAACATTACCTCGTGCTTTTCTTGCAGTTCCTCTGACATTTCATCATCACTACGTTCTCGTTGAACTGCTTCCTCAACCAAAAACATCTTAGTCACAATTGAACTTTCTCTTGTTCCATCACTAAAAATTTTGCACATTTGGCTAAAGCCAATTACTTCTACACAGGAGTGTAGGTGAGGGGGGATAGGGGGTGACCATCCTCCATAGGTCTCGTATTTAAATGGTCTTGCAAAAACTGCCAAAAAACATTGTCTGGGGGGGGGGGTAATGTTCTTATTGATCAAAAGAAGCTTATGAATTAAACTTACAACCAGTTTATGAATAAACTTGAACTAGATACCTGAGCCTATACATACATGTGCTTTATGGCAGAACAATTGTCTGAGAATTATGTGATAAATGCTGTTTTCCCTAATATTCTGACACCACTGGCATGACTAGTGTGCATAAGACCTTCTATCAACCATATACCTTGCCCAATGCCAACACCCTAACTATAGTACACGACTGTTTGTAGAACTATATTTTGTCAATCAAACCTTGTTGTGGCCATCGCTTTGACTGTTCTCTTGCCAGGCCCAAGAACAAATGGTTTGTAATATCTGTAGGTAAATTTCTTGCCAATTTTCTGAAATGGATCCGGCTTTGTTCCATTGACAGTATAGTAGATCAATGCTCCAGCAGTTTCTATATAGGTAAATAACTAAATTTGAGGGGTGATCTGTCTAGGAAGTATAAATATTATACAAGAACAGCATTAGAAAAAATATCAGGCAAGAAAAGCACTTTTCAAATGTTGAAATGATTCACGTTTCCCTACAGTAACTGTGATTCTCAAATTTGGTAAAAACATGAAAATTCCCTGGAGGAAAAATATTTCAGGCAAATAAATTTTGGGCAAAGTGCCAAGGAAGCTCTGTGCCAAATTTCACGCTATTGTTACTCGACCAGACTATAAATTTAAGGTAGTTTGTCTTGTACATGTATTCACTCATGTGCCAAACTTAAATGACAAATCAAGTGTGACAGAATAGTGCCAAGCCTATTACGTCTGTAATTTATTAGGATTAGATTAGCCACTTTTTAATGTTCCCTTGTCAATAATATTACATTTTGTATGCCGGTTGAATCACTGCCACTCTTGTGTCACTCTGGCAGCATTGCATCTAATCCAAGTAAGTTTGGCACATGAGTCACGGGTCAGCGGTGTCTGAAATGGGCCTGATCTATTAATGATGCATTGTGACAAATGATCTGCACCTCTGGTATAAATCAAGCCACTGACTGGTATGACACCAAGAAAAGGGGATAGTTAAAAAATGTGGAACATCAATTGCATGGCTATATTGAAGACTACACTGTTGGTTGGTGGTTTTATCTGAGAGAGTTAATTACAGTCGTTTGCATCTAAGGATGAACAATCTCAGATAAAAATATTGTCTGTGCTTATATCAAATTTTAATGAAGGTCAAGAGTATTTGACAGGCTTCAATCTGATTAACCAATCACACTTAACTAGCCTCCAGCTGATTGGCCAACCTATTAACTTGAAACCTTCCAATCCTCGCTACAAACACTAAAGTTGAAATCACCTAAGAATACTCAATTTCAGAATATACAGCATTTTAATCTGCAAGTATTTATCCTTATTTACAAAAGACAGTAAATGGACAAACTCTGATTCACTTCTGTTGTGTTGCCATGGTAATGTAAATAATTTCTGTGATCACTACTATTAATAGTACTATACAATCTACATTTGTTACAACTGTGTCTTATTAGCACAAATTAACAAACATATCATTGTTTGGTTTTCACACAGTTTCACGCTAGTTAGCTAAAACAGATCGCTACGTTTACAGAGACTTTGAAACGAAATTGGCGTATGTTGCCCAGTTTCCGGACAGTGAACATGTTTTTACGCTATATTTCACCATTAAAGATAGCTAGAAGGTTGAAACTTTTACAGATAACAACCATTATCCTCTACTACGTTATACTAAAAGATGGACCGCTAACGTTTTTCACTTATTCCGTAATATCGAAAACAAATAGTTCGATTTCATTTTGAAATTGTGCCTATTAAATTTACCCATATTCCATACCTGATAGTATTTCGATCGGGGTCCTTGTATCGATCATGTTTTTACGGCTGTTGGACGGAGGCCGTAGCGGCACAATCGTAGGAACTCTGACCATTCCAGCAGTCATGATTACACAAAATGTATTTGAAAAGAAAGTATAGTTTTTACTATAAACAAAACATTCAAATTTGAAAACAACAACATACAACCTGCGAACAGGCAATGCTACTGAAACTGATCTCTTTGTGAACTGGAGTAGTAGACATCGTTAAAAATAGGTACGCAGCGACCAAGCGTACATAGATTTTATTTATTTTATTTTATTTACGTGATTTTATTGAGTATTCTACTAGACTTAACATTAAACATGATATAACAAATGAACACTGGCAAGTACAGATACAAACAAACACAACATGTATACAAACAAAACAAAACAACCTGCTATATATCTATAGCAACATAAGTACAATGTGTAGAAGACCCAAACGGACAATTTAAAGCACGAACGAGACACAAAGTCCCATGCAAGGTGGTCACCGTCACAATACAACAATCAACATATATAATTAAGCATGCAATGTTTAAAATTTAGAATTTATGGCACGAGCAGTCAGGCACCAATGTCCACGTGCAAGGCATTTCTATTTCAAATTGTTCCTCAAGGCAGTGTTTGTACGTGTCCTTGATGTTTCTTTTGAAAGAGGAGAGGTTGGTGAAGCTGGTAGGAGGAAGTATTCTGCAGACATAGTTCCATGCTTTAACAATGCGATTGAAGTAGGAAGCTTGGAAAGTACTTGATTTGCAGAGTGGAGTTTTAAGTGTCAGTGAAGGATTTTTGCTGAGCCTTGTACGACCATTGTTCACAAACGAAGCAAAGGTATGCACATCGAGATCGATATTTCCATAAAGTGCCTTGAAGAAGAACACCAAATCTGCAATTTCCCTTTCATAACAGAGTGGAAGTAAGTTGAGGGTTGTTAACCGCTGTTTGTACGTGATTTGTGCCACTATAAACGATTGTGTCACCCCTTTGATTTCAAACATTTTTGGCGAACTCCCTTGCGAATGGAAGTCTATGACTTCCTTGGAATGGAAGACTATTTAAAGAGAGTATAACACCATTAACTGAACTTCGTAACCTATTAGTATAGCTATATCCATTTTAAGCCGTTGCGCCCAGACCTGTTCTTTTAATAATAGGAAGGGCTTATAAAATGTTAGCCATTTTCATAGCCATTAGTATTTAATTTGACATTGAAAGGCAATTATATCGCAAATAAAACGAGTTAAGAATTTCAATCAAGAACTTCTATCATTGGTAGCAGTCACAATGGTAATGATTTCAGTAGGTACTTTTCAATTTAATGTTATGTACACCATTTTTCTCAATCTCATATTCTTACAGAAACTGTCCTTTAACTCCTTTAAGTTTGGGACTATCGTTAAAATACATGTATGACTTTGCATTATTAGCACAAGCGCGCAGAAAATATCTATCCGAGTGCTCGAGAAACAAAAATACACGCTACGCTTCGGTACGAGTGATATTATGAGTGCAGTGGAAATAGCTTATGTCGATGTCGGATCACACATAATAATATTACATTACATTTACTGCATTTCATTGATTTGCCAATTGTCTTTCCGAAACTCCTAATGCTTTATGCTTATCTCACACATAGGCTCGAGCCCCCCAGAAATCTTACTGGGGGGGGGGGGGCTTAGCCCCTGTAGAAATTTTGCAGAACTTAATTGTTGTAACTATACTAACCCTGTAACCCGTGGATTATATAGGTCTGTTAGGTCACTGGTCAGGTCTCCGAGTGATATAAAAGCATCCATGTACACACAAGACGACTGAATAAACATACTTGAAAACAACATGGAAAAGCAACACAATTTGAAAATTATGATTTATCAGGGGATCGTCACTGTTTGTAACTCGGAAGTATAGTAAGATATCATGTATCTGAAGTTTCAGCCCCCACAGACAAAAACAAAACTCTACCCCTACAGTATGATCTCACATGTGTGAACCACAGGCTTAATTTTCCATTTAATAGCGTTATCATGAGGTTGTCGCAGTCTACATGCCCGCACTTGTCGAACGAGTACGCCCATTAACTGAGCAAACAAATGGTTTATTAAAAAAATAACTTGACACGGCGTGTGATTAATACCCCGCCTTTTTAATAATTCAACATCAAGTCAGCGACACGGCGCCGATTAAAGACTTAATATATAAGATGCGATAACCTCCTATCATCTTGACTTTCATGAGGAAAGTATTAATCACGGCAAAATGAGTAAAGTTTTCGAATTAGTGCGAAAAACGGCTACCCGTGTTTATAGACAACGAAAATACGAAGCAGAAGAATCCCATCAACTTCAAGACCAGCGATTTGAAAAATACTCATCTGCATGTTATAATCTATACCAGGTATATTACATTTTTCTTACACATAGTTATTTAATATTTTCTAATACCCTAAACCGCGTGAATCTTTTGCGAATTGTTTGCAAAAGGTTTATGTAATTTAGCAGCCAATATTTATTCAGGATTTTGGTCGGATTCGGTTACTCATTTGTGCCGTTTTAGGGTCGTTCTATGTGTTTGCAAAATTATTCATTAAGATTGTATTATGCAATGCATTGTCACTTATTTTCAAAAGTCAGTAATTTGCCGCATTCTGAAATGCGCATTGTAAATTTCTAACTTAATTTTTGAACGTTTTACATATTATAGTAGCAATGTTTTTAAATTTTACACTCGGAAAGATAGCGTTAGATTTACTCTATAATAGATAGTTGACAAGCTTTTAGGCGTTTTAATCCTAGTACGGCTTAGCGAAAATAGAAGGATAAACATCAGTTATTAAACGTTACTTCGCTAGACGAGCAACGGTCATAGTCATAGATATATGTATATAATAATCATTATATGATCATAGAAATGGAGTATATTTCGTGATCTGTGGTGATCTGTAATACTGAGGATCCCTTACTCGTTAGTGTTTTCTGATTGATCTCTGAACCGTACTCAAATTAGCAGGATGTCCCCAAATATGCGTACAACCGTTCAGATTTCCTCCGCTCTCGTGCAAACGTCGTCAGTCTGAATATGTATTCATTGATGACATGATACCGGCGAAAAATACTCCACTACTGTTTGAGTGATGATATCTCAAACGTGATGTCTACTGCAGGTAGTATTCTTCACTAAACTTTCTGGTAGTTTCCATCAAACTTGAGTGGAATGACATGAGCCAAAATTGAAGGTTCAGCCGTTTGGCCTTTAACTAGGAACATGGATATTCTACAGTGTTCAGCAAAGTACTCAAGATGTTTACTTAAGTAAAAGTGAAAAGTAACACCTCAATTTTTACTTAAGTAGAAGTAAAAGTACTGACTGAAAATTTTACTTGAGTAAAAGTCAAAATATTGCCTGAAAATTTTACTTAAGTAAAAGTATTGCCTGACAATTTTACTTATAGGTAAAAGAAAAGTAATACTACTGAAATAGAATATAAATTCGCAAACCATTTCACTTGACAAATGACAATTGCTAATGCAAAGGTTAAAGCAGGAATAGAACACTCAGCTCTCATTCCCACCATTCCGCTCACCGCTGCCGACTCCGCTTTGAGAAATACTTTAGTAAATTTACTTCGTTACTGGCTAACACTGATATTATAAGCATAAAAAACGGCAACGCAAGGAACGACAATTATCCGATTGAAATACGATCGTATGTTCTATTTGAAGATCTTGCGTTTTACTACGACTACCAGTGAAAGAGTAGGTATTAGATGACTTCTATACGGCTTGGAGAGGCAGAGTCGCCAGAGACTGTTATGTCCCACAGCTCGTAAGTTTGTTATGCATAAATCGGTCTCGGTAAAATTAGAAAAACAAACTTTTAATTAAACGCTTTAAGGATGAGATCACGAGGAAGTTTTGTCGGTACTATACAATAGGGACCTTAAGCATGTAGGACGGCAACACGACGACGACGGCCAAAACAAACTCCTTCAAAGAAATGATAGTAAAGAAAACTTGTCGTGTATTATCAATTGTATGAATTTAATACAGTTTAAGAAGTTGAAGACATGGGCTTTATTGTTGAGAAGAGTTCTACTGAACCAATTTGAAGTAGCACTTGTTTCGGCTTGAATTGCAGGCGTTGTATACAAGACGTGAAAATCTGTGATTTGCCGTTGTAAACAGAGCGAGGACCGCGTCTAAAACTCACGTGGGAGTTTAATTATTCATTTCTTTTCATCGACTCATTGTATTAATCGCCGTCGTCGTCGTGTTGCCGTCCTACATGCTTAAGGTCCCTAATGACTGATCTGGCTAAACGCGAAGAATTAAACTATGCAAATTTGAATTATAAGGAAGATTAAACATGGTATAGGATAAAATCATTAAAATTAATCATAAAATGAACAGTGTCTATTCATGTGGAGCAGGAATGGATGAAACAGTTGACTACTTGAGTCAGTTGGGCGACGCATTACTCCGTACACTTTCAGCTACATGTTATAGAATGTGTCGGATTAGAATCCAGTTTGAATCGGCGCAGTTGAAATTTATGCCGCAATGATCTACAAAAGGAAAAGAAATGAAAAAGTACAAGAGTGACCCGCTTACTATCTCAGTTCGTGTCATCACCCCCCCCCAGCCTGTTAGTTTGTCAATGTTGTCAAAATACAATGACAATGTTCTTTTTAAATCTGATTTCTGTTTGCTAAGGCACAGGTAGAATTGATCCCACTGTCAGTTAATGAATAAAAAATGCAATTTAATTTTGATTACTTTTTGTCCGCTCGCTGGACAACGTCTGCTAATGCTGCGTTTTACAATGTCATAAAACAACTCGATTGGCAAACATAATTATATAAGGCAGCTGGCGTAAAATTAAAAAGGTCTGCGTTTCTAGGTCAGGTGAAATTGAATGTAATTTCGTGTCAGTGAATAATACTGTGATCATGCACGGCTATAGTTTTGAATGCAGTGGCTTAAAAAGGTTCCCGTTAGGCCTATATCGTATTTACTATATGCTGCCGTTGACTGCCTGAAAAATACAATAAGGAACTTCGACGTTTCGAACAAACTACTAACTTCCAGACGAAGGGCCTTCGCTCGAAACGTCGAAGTTCTTATTGTATTTTTCAGGTTGTTTCACACAACAGTCAACCGCCGTATATTTGCTACACTCTATACCCACACTGGCACCGCACGTTCGAGATATTTACTATATATGGTATATATGCAGTTGCGAAACAATTTGTTCTGGTTTTTTTTGCTGTGGGGTTAGTACTAGTAGACTCTTAGAGGTACTAAAAAAACAAGCTGAACTTGAGAAACTATATATTTATTTACACTGATCAGCTCTGTCAGTTTTAAACTGTTCTGACTAGAGGTCCATGCAGTAAAGGCCAACACTTACTGGTCCAGTGTTACAGGAAACCAGAGTACCAAAAGAAACCTGTTTGATAGTGAGTTTAGTACAGTCAAACTGTAAGAATTCTTGTCCTTTGAACAAAGGTTTGTACCTGGCAAAATTGAATCTTAAATTCATAGTACTATAGTGAATTTGAACATTACTGTAAATCCATTCCTTGCAACTAATTCAGTCCTCGGATATTAAAAGTCCTCATTGGTCACAGCCTTAAGTACTGCGTCACTATGTAGAGAGCAGTTTATAACGATTTAGAGCAGATCGGAGTTGATAACGTTTTTAAATTAATTTTTCAGTTTCATTTTCGAGTGTTATTCATGCAATCATGTTGTTTTGCAATTGAGTGATAATTGCGGTGTCTCTAAAAGATCAATTCAACATCGATCCATTATATGACACAAAAATAGATGCTTCATGAGATAGGTCATTACACCTGCTTTATATATGACGTGCGTATTTGATATTACATAGGCCTATATATTCATTTGGCTATAATAATTATATACATGAGCGTTTCACTGTTAAAAACTTAAAAACAACCCCTAGTTTGTACCTGATAATTAAGTCTTATATGTCTCGCCTTATATATTAATTTAGATACTTATAATTATCTATTTTTAAAAAGAACGAAAGTTGAAAATTTGTCTGTGAAATAGATTCGATGTTAAAAGTTAAAAAATACAATGCTAGACCCTTTGTCTGCCCGATAAGCTAGTATCGTTCAGACTTGCATGAGAATGACGATAAAATGTTTCTTTCTTAGAATCGGTTTTCCTAAAGGCCACGTTACACTGGGGAATTTTTGCTGCAACTCGTTGCAAAACGCAATTTCTGTACAGAGCCATGTTGTGTGGAAATGTAAGGCCAGAAAACCGGGGAACATAGCCAGTGTTTCAATCCACCGATATTATCATTCTCATTCATTTCTTTGTTGCCTTCTGGGCAATGTTTAGTAAGAAAAATAACGGCGAAGTAAAACGATTGATTCATGTTCACAATTTCTTTGCGAATATATACTTTTTATCTAACATCGCTCTGTGTCCGAAATTGCGCGCGTTGCATATCATGCAGCAGATCAGAATTGCCTCGTGTAAAACATGGCCTTAACTGATGAATGATTTGGAATGATTTCAATATGTAAAAAATGTTTAAAGTCAGAGAGGGGTTGTTTTGCCTTATAAAGGCCCGTTTACACTTGCAATTTTTGCTGCGATTTTAGGTGCGATTTTTTTCTGTTGACGTGATTGCGACATGAAATTGCAAATGTAAACAGCCTGCGATTTAAGTGCAATTTTCAGTGCAAGAAGTCGCAAACATTTCGATCATGCTCGAAATTTATCGCAACTAAAATCGCACCTAAAATCGCAGCAAAACTGAATTACATGCGTATACGGGCCTTAACTGAGATGCAGGACAAAAAGGAAATAATTTATTTTCAATTTTCCGGCTTAATTGTTCTGTCCAAGCTTGTGCTTGCATTTATCAAAAATTGCGTTCCATGCCGTATGTTTCCACTTTCCACTATACATTTCTTTTTTTTGCCTTTTGTCTCCTTTGAGGGTTCGCCACATCACGCATGTTCTTAAAATCCGTATCCCGTATTCAAATGAGCGAGTCGAAGGCTTACTAGGGTCACCTCTGGCTTCCACCATACTTTGTCTGATCACGGAGCACAGCTGAGATGGAAGGGTTAGTTTTTGGTGAGAAAAACCAGAGTACGCGGAGAATAACCCTCAAATTAAAGCGCAGGAGAGAACCAACCACAATTCTACTTTCATGAAATTTCCAGCACAGCAAGTCACAGCAGGATAGTCACCCATCAAGTAACCCTACCGATGACCTTCAGTAGCAGGCTTAGCTCCGCGGTAAGGAGCAACGAGTTCACTGGGAGCAACACGCCCAGGGGCGAAACTACCGGGGGTGTGGAGGGGTGTCACACCCCTCCAATCTTCATGTCGTCGGGCAAATCAATACGATTTCGTCAGGCAATTAAACGTTGAAAATTGACCTGAACGCCAGCTATGTTATTGTATTTATACGGTCTCTTTCCTAGCCATTGTTACCACCCTAGCAGCGCTGGTAAAAGACGCGCGCCTCAGGACCGGCAGCGCCTTTAATGTAGCACTGAAGGCTTGGGTTGGTATGAAGAACAGAAAACTCAGACAATATAGAATGCAGACGTGTTTGCATTGGTTGAAATGCAATCGGTTATAGTAAATGCTTCTTTTGGATTAAATAGATTTTGCATTAAATACTGTTCAAATAGACCACAGCCTGACTCCATTTTTAGTTCGTCGGACGGGCTGCACTTGAGTCACGTTCTTTTTGCCGGGCAAAAGAAGCTAGCACCCCTCCAGTTGTAGTATGGATGTTTAGCTATCCAAGCTTCCTTTCCTCGTGCAAGTGAAAACAATGCATTACTAAACGAGTTTTCTACTCTTCAGGCATCTATCGTTGGAGATGTGGACGCAGTGAGATGGTACATAAACGTGGGACACAAAGATGTCAACAAACCAGACAAAAACGGCGCCACAGCTCTATTTTATACCATCCAGAAGAATCATGTGGTGCTGGTTAAAGATCTCATCAAGGCAGGGGCTGGTGTGTAGTTATAGTCTATATTGCCGACAACGCTTCTTTACGTCGTCGCTACCCAATTAACAATTTGGGTCTGACACGCCTAGTTACTATTGTTCTAGTTTGAGAGGAAGTGTAGAATAGAACAAAAGCAACTTAGCATTGCAATTATCTACAAAGTACATGAATGAATAACTTATATACCGGGTGGCGCAAAAAAAAGTACGACAGTTAGATTTATTATAACTTACAAACTAAAAGAGCTATGACACTAAAACAAGTTTCTTTCCATTCAGCGATGTCTAACTTAAATTTTGATATATGCCATGTGCATTTTCATGATCGAGATAGCTGCGTTTAAACGTGAGTAAACATTTTTGGAAGTGTTGAAAATGAGCTAAAAATGGCCTATTAAATAATTTGATAACCATTAGCCTTTTACGTAAGTATTCGTTTCAATGAAGTGAAAATAGAGGCCAAATGTTAGAATAAAAGAACATACTTATTCAAGAAACATTTCTAACTTCAACTTCACTTTATTGAAATAATACTTACGATAGAATGGTAACGGTTATCAAATTAGCTTAATAGGCCATTTTTAGCTAATTCTCGACACTTTCCAAAAATGTTTACTCAAGTTTAAACGCAGCTACCTCGGTCAATATTGCATGAAAATGCACATGGCATACGCTCAAGTGTAATAGCTCTTTTAGTTTTTAAGTTATACTAAATCAAACAGTCGTACTTTCTTTGCGCCACCCGGTACATATTCGAATGTTAAGTTATCTTTGTCAGTTCTTTTCTATGGCTCCAGGGACCGGATGAATTCGTAAGCATGCTCAAATTTTCATGATTTCGCCTTAGGCATTCACACAGGACGCATATGAATCGGGACGAATTCCAGCAGCTAGAGCTAACCATACGAATTATCGAGTGAACAAGTGAAACCAAGCGTATTTGCGTCTGCTATAGTCTATGCTTTCGTAAACTTGAAAAAGTGAACGCTAATGAAAGTGATCGCTAACGAAAGCGAACACTATTTATGTCTTTCCACTTTATCCGTATCGTACCGAAACGTAGCGTATTTCTTTGTTTCCTAAGCACTAGGAGGGAACATTTATGTCTTCGATAGAAAATAAAATCCTATACCGTACGTTACGATACGTTTGAAATGGAAAACGTTAAATAGGCTTATTCTGCATGATTCGCTCACACCAGTCAGTATACAGCTGACCTCTCTGGTTTTCGTACCAAATCAAGCGGAGTGAAAACTATCTTTAAACTTAGGGAACTACTGTGTACTTCTTCATTTTCAGATGTGAGCTTAATGGCAAGTTTAGAAGAAGGAATAAAAGTTACTCCAGTTCATATCGCTGCCAAGTACGACAGATGTGAGTGTTTAAAAATTCTCTTGGAACACGGCGCTGATGCTAACATTGGGAATTCTTTTGGACAAACACCACTGCATACTGCCGCCAGACGAAAACTGAATGAAATGGTCAAGGTGAGTTTACAAAAACCAAAAATCGCGGACGCAACTGACTCGCGATTTTCCCAGAGGCGAACCATGGCTAGCCATGGCTATCACACACCCACATAGTCGCAATTCAGTGAATTCACGTCGGTAGCCGAAAATAATACGAGTCTGTCGTGTGCACAAGAGAACAAAAAAGCGTAGAGCGACAAGTACATTTCCGCATAATTAAAATTTGTGAAGGAATTCTCTTCAAGAACACACAAGCAAGCTAACTTGTCAAGGAAAGTTGCAAAGAAAAGTTGCTCATTTATACGGGATAAAAGTTTGCATGAAAGAACGCATGGAAAACAAATATTTTTGTAACAGGTTTTTATGCGGAATTTTGTTGTATAATATATAGATCCTTATTAAGAATGGCATGGCAAATGTGAACAGTGCAGATCATGACATGGTAACAGCACTACATCTGGCTGCCACTCCAGGAAATGACAACGAAAGACCAACGGTTGTTAAAACACTGGTAAGACCAAGCTTTCAAGTTGAACTAAACTAAAATAACGTAACAAACTAAACTAAGCCAAACCAAACCAAACCAAATAATTAAACTTACTATATTTATGTACTGAATAACTCTATCAGTTCTAAACTGTTCTACCTGGAGGTCCAGAATGGTAGTTGTGTAGAAGGGGGGGGGCATATGGGGGGCTGAGCCCCGCTTCTTTTTTGCAAGAATGCTTGAAAATATATAATTTTTCTATAGTTTTCATTCTCCAAGCATCACTTATGACTATTTAAGGCATTAATATATATATATATATATTATCATGGGATTGGGTGGTTACTTATGACGTCACCCATACCCGAATGCTTTCACCCTTGGTAACATGCTCGTCTAGAGAGCCCCCTAGTTATGAATTTAGTTCTACAGCACTACAGGAGAAAACCTAGACTGAACTAACACTATCTAACACTATATATACTGGATAGCTCTATCAATTCTAAACTGTTCTGCCTAGAGGTCCAGTAAGGACAATTAACTAACGTTTTATTAGATAGCTGTATCAGTTCCTCTGAAGTAGTTGTTCTTCCTACTGTGCCCGACTGCGCCCTTCAACACTCTTCTCAAATGTCACTGATACCAATATCTATTCATTTTTTTCATATCTATTTCGTATGTTAAGTATGAAAAGCACCGATGGAGTAAGCATAGGCAAATTCTTGACTTTTCGCGTAGCACAATTCTGTGTCAGAAATCGCATTGTAAATTCCAGACAAATTACCTTGTTTTCCAACAATTTCTTTTTTCTATTTAGCTTGATTGTGGTGCGAATCCATTTTGTCAAGACAACGAAGGGAACAGCGCTTTTCACGAGGCCGCAGAAAATGGCGTCGATGATGTTCTGGAAATATTGTTTGAATATAGAGGTATATTGAATCCGGTCAATTCAATGGAATTTACTAAGTTGGTGTAACAGTCGAACCTCTTCTTACGGACACCTCTCTAATACAGACATCTTTCTAATACAGAGGCATCTCACTAATACAAACAGCTCTTTAATACAGACAGCTCTCTAATATGAACACCTATCTAATATGAACACCTCTCTAATACAGACATCTTTCTAATTCAGGCACCTCACTAATACAAACAGCTCTTTAATACGGACACCTCTCTAATATGAACACCTCTCTAATACGGACACCTCTCTAATATGAACACCTCTCTAATACGGACACCTCTCTAATACGGACACCTCTCTAATATGAACACCTCTCTAATATGAACACCTCTCTAATATGAGTACCTCTCTAATACGGACATCTCTCTAATACGGACAGCTCTCTAATATGAACGTAACATCTCTCTAATATGAACACCTCTCTAATACGGACACCTCTCTAATATGAACACCTCTCTAATACGAACATCTCTCTAATATAAACACCTCTCTAATACGGACACCTCTCTAATATGAACACATCTCTAATACGAATATCTCTCTAATATGGGCACCTCTATAATACAGACATCTCTCTAATGCAGACAGCTCTCAAATACAGGCAGCTCTCTAATACAGATAGCTTTCTAATATGAACACCTCTCTAATACGGACACCTCCCTAATTCGGACACATCTCTGATACGAGCACCTCTCTAATACGGACACCTCTATAATACAGACACATATTTAATACAGTCACATATTTAATACAGACACAGATTAAGTATGAACAGATGTCTATCTTCTGTAAAAATCTCGTCCCGCGGCCGCCATCTTACCAGCAAGTTGTGATGGCGTGTGCATGACGTGATAATTCGTCATTTGTTACTACGTCGTTGCTTTCATGCCCTTTGACCTAATTAAACAAATTACTACTAAAATGGCAGAAAAGGCCGCGAGAAAATGCAAAACACTGATAGAAAAGTTGTTCGTGCTGACGCTATCAAACGTCGCCATCTTACAAGCAAGCACGATGGCGTGTGCATGACGTGTACATTTTGGGAAATTTGAGGACACGAAAGCCCTATGAAGTTACACTTCTGGTATATACTTATTCTGTGATACAGACACCTCTCCAATACGGGCACCTCTATAATACAGACATCTCTCTAATACAGACACCTCTATAATATAGATACCTCTCTAACACATACATCTCGTTAATAAAGACATCTCCTTAATATAGACATGCACCTCTCTAATACGGACACCTTACTAATAAGGACACATCTCTAATACGGGCACTTCTCTAATACGAACACCTCTATAATACAGACACATCTTTGATACAGACACCTCTCTAATACGGGCACTTCTCTAATACGGACACCTCTCTAATATGGGCACCTCTCTGATACGGACACCTCTCTAATACAGACATCTCTCTAATACAGTCACCTCTCTAACACATTGCTGGTCCCTGCAGTATCCGTATTAATTAGAGAGGCGTGACCGTATTCAATTCAGCTTGAATTGAATACGGTCAATTCTAGGGGCTTCGGTGGCGCAATCGTTAGAGCACGCGCCTTTCACCTCTGATATCGTGGGTTCGAGTCCTGTTGGGGACGACTTATGATAGCGTGAGTTTTCTCCGGGTACTCCGGTTTCCTCCCACAGGGGATGTTGACAGGGTGGATTGGGTTTAACCCCTAACTAGCTCTTCCACCGTAGCTGTGCTCCGTGATGGCGAGCAAAAGGTGGCTGCTATATGCGCCTAGAAAGCCTTCGACTTGGTCACGTTGAGCTGTGTCCTTCGCAATTCAGCTTGGCTCTCAGCTGCAAGTAAGGATAATAAGCACACCCCCTTACTTACTTACTTAAATTATTTACAGTAATTGAATTCTATTAATTTCAGTCTCAACCTTTAATCCAACTCATTTTGCAGGTTACGATAAAGGTTCATATCTCAGTGTGACGGATGTTTTAAACAAACCACGAAACGATGGCTGCAACTGTTTACATCTTGCTGTGAACAATGGTCATGAAAAGGTATAAGTATAGAAGAATCTAATATGGTACCCTATATGTAACGCGAGAACTGGAATTCGTGCATGGGTTGTTGCACTCATTGCAATCCACCAAGATTTGCATGCAACCATAGACAAAGCGGAAGAAGCACTGATTTGTCTACTGGATTCTACAGGAAACGTCCAATGGAAATGTCCCGATAATTTTAACTTGATTTTAACGTAATATAATGCGCCGTGCCGTAGCCCATATTCATAAAAATCCTGTTATTATTTTCTATTTATATACTTATATAGGTGGTTCAAATGTTCATTGATCACAAAGCTAATGTAAACAAAAAATCGGTAAGTTTACATCCTAGGTAATCCTGCACTTAATTTTTCTAGTTTTCCATGTATACTGTAACAAGGTGCCTGCGGAGGCGTTCACTCTGGCTACGGGCAGCAAAATATAAGAGTTGCAAAAAGTTGCCAAGGTAGGATTGTGGGCTTTCCCAAACTTCCTCAAAATAACTGGAAATTTTCCGACATGCAGAATTTTGCCTGGATATGTTTGCCAGTTGGCCATTGCGGTACTGCTATTCTGACTTAGTGCTACCTGTGGCTACTTAAATACTAGCCTGACTAGTCTAGTACTTTATGCTTTACAATGTTTTATTCAGTGTTTCACTTTCAACCTTCCTCAATGCCAGTAAACTTTCCTCGCGGGTGGAACCCGCATACCCGCAGCTTTTCTCGCAACTCTGAAAAATGCACACCATGCATCCCGTCAAAACTTGAAAAAAGAAAAATCTCACCCTTCTAATTAATTGCTTTGGAGGAAGGTTTCTATGTTAAAAGCTTGTCGCGTCTCTACTGATCTGGAAGGTGCATTTGCCATTCTGTCTTTCTTGTCTGTCAAATCCGAAAATGAAGGGGCTGATTGCAGGACTGGAATAGCTTCCGGGTCCCCAAAAAAGACTGCAGTTAAAGAAAATTGCAGCGAAATATTTGAATTCGAAACTATAAGTATTTGAAATGGTATATATATTAATGAAAGGGCATAAACGAAAGAGGTAGGGAAGACTCTGAGAATGCCATTTCCGACGATCTAGAGACCCCAAATTTTCAAAATTTGGGGAAGTGAGAGTCGGCCCCCCTAAGTTTAACAATCTTCCTACGCCCCTGGCTGATTGGCTGTCAAGTCCAGGCAGGCTGAGCCAGGCTGAGTCTTGATCTGGCCTGAACCTTGCTTTGGCCTACATTTTGGTTGTGTAAACAAACTTTGACCTAGCCTAGGCCTGACCTAGACAAGAATATCTGGGCCCACTGCGATCGCTGGCCTAGGCCGGGCTTAAGCCAAGCCTTGTGCCATGTAAACAGTGTAAGCGTATCACCATTACCTTGGCCTGGCCTTGGCTTGATTCAAGCCAGGCTATAAGGCTCGAATTTTAAACACGGCTTAAGTGCAACATGTCCCACCAACCACCACCCTTTATTGCAATTTTTGTCTTAGGTAACCTAGTTATTACTGTTTATATAGGGAAATGGTGATACACCGCTACATATTGCATGTGGCAAAGGTCATTTGAGCACGTGTAAAATCTTACTGGAGAACGGAGCAAATATAGACGCTGCTGATCCCTCTAACATGCTACCTATTCACAGGTACGCCTTGCAGTTATTTTACTACTAAGGCTCACCACACCATACTTAAATAACCTCTGCAATATTTTGTGTGATTGGTTGCCCCTGCTAACTGCTGTACACAGCAAGGCAAGGCGTTAAAGGAATATTATGAATAGTATAGATCGCTACTATTGTTGAAACATTCAACATAATACAGCATCAGGCTAAGAATAGTTGGCAGGGGCAACTGTCTAAGCATTTACCTCATCATCATCATACTCTTTATTTAAAACACGGTATCGCTTCATTTACATCAATGGTCTTCCAGGGAGCCGTGTTACATAATTATTATAAAATAGGTATAAAGTACAAAAAAACTAAACTATAACTTAACTAACAATAAATTTAAAGTGAAGAATATTTTACAGATTATTTACAATATTTGACAAACCCAGTTTAAATGAGCTTAGGTTTGTCTGATCTCTAACCTCAACAGGGATTTTATTCCAAAGGACGGAGCCCCTATAATGAACGCTACATTTTCCTTTTTCAGATTTATATCTAGGAAGGTATATATTTACTCATTTTGCTGCCATACTGTAGCGGCTTGCGAGGCGCTTTTACAAAGTGATGTTGAAATATCTTGCGCTTATTGGACAGTCTGCAGGGGCGACTGTCTTTTAAGATAGAAAGTTGTGTGGAATTTTATCTTGCAGTATGCTTGGCTTAGTCAGACCACCAGTCTTGGCGTTTGGTTGCCCTCGGGTGGGGAGAATTTGTTATTCATTCACTCCCTCTATTTTTCTTCTGAGAGATGAATTGCAAATTCTTTGGCGTGTATTCCTGTCACCTTTACTGGCAATTGAAGCATTATTTTGAAGACCAAAATATGTTATTGTTGATTAAGCATACATAATGTTAGTCATATTACATTCTCCAACATGACTTCTCAGTCCAAATTTTCCTTCTTCCAGACTGCTTTTCCCAAGCAGTTCCAAGCGAGGTGATTGAATTCGACACATGGTGTCACACGCAAAATATGACGTTTGAAACCACATCGCACTTTCGTCGAACCTACAATCTTGGACGACAAAACTGGTTGAGACTACCTTTCCCTCTATATATGCAAAATTCGCATACCCTTATAGTAATTTCCCTATAAAATCATATTGCGCTTCTGAAGTCCCCACTCCCCCAACTCAATGTTGAGTTTGTGTCGTGATAAATTGTCAAAAGTTGTTTCGGAGTTGTTCACAACATTGAAATGGGGGGAGAGGGGGTCACGAAAATTGTTTTGTCAGTGTACATTAACTTTGCAATATTGCAAATTATGGTCTCAAGGGTTATGTCCAAGATTGTGGCTCGCATTATGCGAAAATATTAAAAATGATTTTGCATTCATTTGCATGTACATTAAATTCAACTATGAAATGAATTCGACACATATGCAAACTTCGGCGTTTGAAACAGGCCTTACACAGCCTCGTACCCAGGCGCTTTAACGTGCTAAGCGGTTGCGTGACGCGCGCGTGGAAACTGTAGTGCGCAGCCACGACGGACGGGTTTTTCTCCCCTCGCGTGTTTTCCCGCGCGCTCGTGACATAACCGTGTAGCAAGCCAAAGCGCCTGGGTACGAGGCTGGGCCTTACACCAGTTATCACGTATAAGACAAAGCCAAGTCAAAGGCCTAAATGACTAAAACTAAGAAAAGTGCAAATGTACGAATATTAATTAACGGAAAACTAATAAGTTTGCGAGAGATGGGCTCACTAATTTCGGATTATATAGAATAAACAGATATTTACTTATAACTACTTATATTTCTTCACGGTCAATATCTGGAGGTGCGAGCAAATACCAACATAAATATACCAATCCAACAAAACTCAGTTGTTCAAATAACAACTATATTTGCATATTTTTATTGTTATTTTTTTTATACGTTACATAACAGGACAAAAACAAAACGTACATAATGAAATACAGTACATGACCTCGGCTGGGTGACCGCAACAGCGTTTAGCCAATAATTAATGAATTTTGATTCATTTTAAGTCGTTTGTGACTAGCCACATGTCTCCACAGCCAGAGATATTTCATCTTGTCTCAGTTGAATGCACAGCTGAAACTCTTATAACATATTTTTACTCCGGGATGAAGTGCATTTCACTTAAAGGTGACATGACACGAAAATTATTATTGCTTGATTTGAAAGTTCTCTCAACATAATGTGGAATATCAATTTACAGCTTTTCCACTTTTCACCTAGTTCTTGAGATATTTAGACTCATGTGATATTCAAATGAGATAACTTATGGCTCGTCTTTTTCTAATGAACATATTCGAAAATCGTCTGTATCTTTAAAATTATTGAACAAAATCACTTGTTACTTGTCTTTGATGTTCAGTTTCATGAATTGTAACAATATGAAAAGTTTCAGGCGATCTCGTTCAATACACCAAATGTGACCATTCTCTCACAACTCCACATTAATGACATCGATGGGAAGTCAAATAAAGATATTGCAGACCTGATCAACACAGCCCTTCTCGAGCCCATGCAGTTATACCAACCACTGGACTGTCGGCTTCCTCCCATCGACAAAAATTCTGAGGTACTAAAACTCGACGAGTATTCCGTGTATTCTGCTTTATTAACTTTGAACCCTCGCAAAGCGTCAGGTCCGGACGAGGTGCCAAATTGGCTGCTTAAAGAATATGCTGAGTTCCTCGCAAAACCCGTCTGTGATATCCTTAGCAGTTCATTTGACGAACAAGCGCTTCCCACTTCATGGAAATACGCCAATGTTACACCACTAATGAAAAAGAAACCGGTCACCATAATCGCCAAGCATATCAGACCCATCTCACTAACTCCGGCTCTATCAAAATTAGCTGAGGACTTTGTCGTGAGAAATTATGTTGGTCCTGCCGTTCTCGAGATCATCGATCCCAATCAATTTGGTGCCATCCCGAAGTCATCAACTACGCAGGTTCTTATTTCCATGATACATGAGTGGTCTTCTGCCACTGACGGAACAGGTGAAGCAGTATTGATCGTGTTACTAGATTATAGAAAAGCATTTGATCTGATCGACCACCGGATTCTAGTTGACAAGATTCTTTCTCTTCGAATGCCGCGTGGTGTAGCTCGCTGGGTATGTGACTTTCTCTCGAACAGGTTCCAACGTGTCAAACTGTCCAACGATTGCTTCTCTGAATGGGGAGCAGTCCCATCTGGTGTTCCCCAGGGTTCGAAACTCGGGCCCTGGCTGTTCCTCTTGATGATAAATGATCTGAACCTACCTGATGCACACTCTTGGAAATATGTGCATGGCCGTATACCACTTTGGCTGAAGTTGTTCCAAAGAATGGTCAAAGTCACATGCAGAACACCGTAACCGAGGTTGAGAAATGGAGTAACAACAACAAGCTCCAGCTAAATGCTGACAAATGCAAAGAAATGGTCATCGACTTTACGAAAGTAAAGCATCAGTTTGATGCCATCACCGTGAACTCCCAAGAACTCGAGCTAGTCAGCAGTGCCAAATTACTAGGTGTTACGATATCCAACTCCCTGCAATGGATAAACCATGTGAACGATGTCATAAAGAAAGCGAATAGACGTTTGTATTTCTTGATTTTACTAAAGCGTGCAAACGTTCCTACTCGTGATATCATCAGCTTCTACTTCACTTGCATCAGACCTGTACTTGAGTATTGTGCTCCTGTATTCCATCATGCTCTCCCAGGATATTTATGTAAAGATCTTGAACGCATTCAAAAGCGGGCGTTGTCTATTATATCTCCGGGACTATCCTACACGGACAATCTTAATACACGCAATATAAGTACTTTGAAAGACTGGCGCCAGAAACTTTGTCAGAAACTTTTCCAAACAGTTATGTCTGATGCTGATCACAAGCTTTACCATCTTCTACCACCAAAAAACACTTCTGTATTTTAACCTAAGAAGACAGCGTCATTTTGACTGTCCAACCACACGAACAAATCGGTTCAGAGACACTTATATTTTGTCAATGTCAAAGGATCGAGTAGTTTAAATAAATGATTGATACTAGCTAGTGGGGTTCTGATTTCACTTTCACTACCATTGCCGCTGCCTTACGCGCTGACCTAATTTATCTATCTAATCTTAAAAATAGAGAAGGATTTCGAACATGTTAATTAGAAAAAAACGAGCCATAGGTTATCTCACTTGAATAAATAGTCTAAATATCTCAAGAACTATATATAGATGAAATATGAAAAAGCTGTAAGTTGATATTCCACATTATTATTAGAGTAGTTTCAAATCAGGCAATTATAATTTTCGTGTCATGTCACCTTTAATTCCACTCTCAGGGGAAGACAAAGACTCCAGCTGGATAAGCACAACTAACTTGTCTTTCTTATCCGTAGTAGGCCACATCCGCAGAGATTTTCTGGATTTTGGAAAAAGTGCTAGGGGAAGTTAGACAGGATGAGAGAAACGCAGAAGGGAACCCCATTGTTTTTGACGTTCACCCAACATCCGTTTCAGCTCGATTTACTCGAGATAAAACTGATTATATAAACATTCATCTGAGATAAATAAACATTCATTTTGTTAACTTCTCTGGAGCGTTGTTCAGTGTTCGTCAACTATATATATTGCGCCAAAATGCGGTGGTTGTTTGTGATTGTCCTAGTTTCTTGCTATCGAAGTTGCCTTACCGCAGCATGTAATGGTTGTCTCGATGCAAACAAGTTACTGGAATTGCAAAAGCAACTGGAATTTCTCACAAATGAAGTAAAGACATTGAGAAAGAGTAGTGAAGGTATGGAACAGTATAAAGATACAGCTTTTTACTTTTTTACTTCGCTCTCTGCAGAGCATAGGCCTTTGATGATCCTCTTACAGCCGCCCCGTTTACTAAACCTCGATTCTCCTTAAATCTGTGGATTACAGTGGCCAATGCGTGAAGCTGCTTGCCCTAGGGACAGTTAAGCTGACTATTGGTGTTTCAACTCCATAACTGTTAATGTAGAAGCAACATAATTAAACTAGATCTCTCACGTTTATTTATTGGCCACCAACTATACAGGACTGCGACATATCGTGAATAATTTTCACATGAATGGTTGAACCAGGGTGATTTTATTGAATTGTCTGGTTATTTTCGCTTTTGCAAGTGGCATGAACAAACTTCTATTGTAGTCCTCTGCAGGCATCTCTTATTAAATTTCTTTTTGCGGACGTCGACCTGCAGGCTGCAGCTTTTAATGCGTATGCACTAATTCATGTCCCTGTAAAACTTTCGCATTTCGCTGAGAAAAACGCGTTCGTACCTCAACGTACAACTTTCTGGTTCATGTCAGTACTCATTAGAGCTTTACGTCTCGTAATTGTAGAATATTTTCAACAATTTTCATGGTTGAAAAATCCTGTTACAACATAAGGGATGGTTCTTTAATCTTTATGTAGCCCTACACGAATTATATCTGTGATACTATATATGGTTAAGATTGGTGTTAGAATTGGGGTAGGGTTGAGGTAATTAGGGTTAAATTATACATTTCGTGTAGGGCAACATAAAGAACATACCAATATTAGTTGATCGATCAGCTATCGCCCTCCCAGATAGCCTGCTCGCAGGCTGGCTATATTTAAGAAAAGAGACTTCTGAAAGCTATTGGGGAGTGGACATCCCCTCGCCTCTCCCCCGCTATTGTTCCACAACTTCTTTCAACCGTCCAATTAAACGCTGTTTAGAACACTTGAAAATATTTCCATGTGACCAACACTTTTGACATCTTGCTATTGTCCAGATAATCGTGCGACGTAATGGCGTCATCATTTTTAAACTTCCTCTTTTCAACTATCCTTGCTGAAATTTGCTGAAACGTCGACTGTCTCCTGTTCCCGACTCGCTCTATGAATAACAAGTGGTATCTTTGTTTCTGGATACCACTGCCTACTCTGATTATAATTTCAATTTCATTTTAATCATTGTACAATAATCCTTTCTACTTAGGCTCTGTCTGCAGCTCATCTTGGGTTGCTGTGTACGAAAACGATGCCCTTGGTCAACAGATCAGCGGTTCCCTGAATGACCTCATCGACGATGTCCGCGCAGGAGCCTCGGTACGAGTTCTGCTCGATAACACAATCTATCAGGCAGATTTCGTACACGTCGTTCAAGGAAAGGACGTAGCCGCACAGCTACTACAATCGGTTGCCAGGGAAACGTGGAACACGTTTAAAAATAATGGCGAATGGGAATGGACCCAAGTTTCAACCAACGGCCTGAAACACCAAGTGAAGTACGATATAGGCGCCAGCAGTTTCAAGGGAGAACAATACAGCAAGGCTACTGTGAAATGGTTTACTAAGAAACAGTCGTGCTATAAGAAGCCCGTTTTATCACATGACAAAAATGGTGTAATTCTTAGTGGCTCTTTGGTTGATTTGATGACCTCAGTTCAGGGGGGAGAAGACATCCGTTGCTTTTCTGACGGTTTCGCGTTTTCTGTTCAAAGTGTGGACATGACAAAATCTTTCGTTTCTGGTCAAAATGTTGACCAAGTGAGCATAACTTATGATCTTCATAGAAAAGCGCTGGTCTTTCAAAGTAACGCCTATTGGTGGCTCTCACTTCACAGCACGCTTGGAACACGTGACATGTCGCGGTGGACTGTGGGACAGCATACCTCGCGTGGACACACGCAAAGTCGCGCCAGCATTGATTGGTTTGCAGACCCATGTTGGAAACTGGTGTTCGCGCATGACGAGCACGGTGCAGCCAAATCTGGATCGCTTGGTGACCTCGTGACTGCGATCAAAAACGGTGTACGTGTTCGTGTCCAGACCCCTTCGTATCGCACGGCCGAAGCAGACAACTTATCGATTCGAAATGGCCATGTAACCGCGCAGATGCTTAAACGTGTCTCTGAGAAAAACCTAACTCGGATCGCAGATGATACAACCTGGTTATGGCAGATGATTTCAACCACAGGAAAAGTGGTGTCGACCCAATATAAAGTCGGAGAGCACAAACACGTATCAACTACGTCATCTTACAAAGAAATCCGCTGGTTTATTGACACCAAACCCTGGGCTCTGGTGTATTCTCACGACGCGAAAGGCAAACCCCTACAAGGTAGCGAAAAAAATGTAGCGCGCGCAGTGCAGTCTGGGGCTGCATTACGCGGGTACTACGAGTCCTCTCCAAATGACGGTTATACGTTCCCATTTCAAAATCTTCGTATCCATGGTGATCACGTATCTGGTCAACATCTTAATAGCGTGAGTATGCAAGTGTCGCAAACAAGCAAGTATGAAATGGAGTTGCAGCCAAATGCGTATTGGTGGTTTGTGATTTTCACGACCGAGGGGAGAATGGAGATGAGTCGATGGTCAATTGGTGAGCATACGTCACGTGGACAGAACGTCGTCACACATGGTCTCAAATGGTTCGCAAACTATTGAACTTAAATGCCTTCAATTACTTATTGAATAACACAAAATTGTTTTTTCTTTGCTTGCTTTTAGACAACGTAGTTGCATAGATATTTACTGACATGATTTTTAAAACATTATAATTGAGGACATATTCCTAATCAGTACATGTACTGTAACGTAGTGAGTTAGTTAAATAAGTAGTTTGAAACAGTTGTTCGTTTGAACTCGTAGTCGCCGTTTCCTAAAAGGTTGTGATATAAATCTTAAGCAAATTAAAAAGAAGTGAATTTTTATGTGTGATACAAAATCAGTAGTGGCGTCCCTGACTCCTCCAGTCGCACAATTTGCCTACACTTGTTGATCGGAGGGATTCCTTGTGTAAACGGTTTTACGAGAACAATTTTGGTACCTCAAGTAAAACTTCTGATCTGTTACCTAGAATGAAATTCCACTCATATAATTTTAGAAATGCTAGAAACATTCCACTTTTTAAGACACGTACAAATAGATTTTATGATAGTTTTTTACCAACCTGTGTCCGGAAATGGGATTTGCCTTGAACCTTTAGAATTTAATAACTTAACACAATAATGCATGAACTTTTCTATATTTGTTATATTGTACATATACTTTTATATATTTTATTCCAAATTATTGTATTTAATGTTATCTTGAAAAACTCAAATAATGACCGTTCCCTAAGATGAATCAGAAAAAAAGTCGTAAAACTCCACGTGGTTCCCCCAGCTTAACGAAAAAGTATTTAGCCTGGCGTTACGCAAAGACCCTCGCGGAACAACGGGTTAAAAATTTTTACGTTTTATAGGGCTGCAGCCAAGGGCCATGTTAAATGTCTGGAGTACCTTATACACAAGGTAATGTTCAATAACATGATTTCAAAACCGGTCGTATAAAACATCTGCCTTGGCTGTAAGGATAATATCACAGAGATTAGAAATATAGAGTATCTGAGAGACTTACAGAATTACAGAATTACAACACTGGAGCATGTGCCATTGTTCCATATACACTCCATATACAGATAATTCAATTAGCCTTTCTCACGCAGGTCTAAATCCGCCATTTTTGGGGTACTGCTTTGTAGACGATGTGAACAATCTAAACGATGTGAAAAACGACTTTTCAAAAATTTAACTGTAAATTTACCATAATGATTATACTTACAACTACAGTTATAAAATGTCGCAATTTGCAGTGCTTAAATTCTCTGATCTGGAGGAGGCAGTATCCCAAAAATGGCGGATAAGCCCAAGGTGAGAAAGGCTAATTAACGTTGTCCTCTGAAGACCAAAATTCACAACAGCAAAACCACGACCTCTAAGCGCGAAAAGCACAATGGACGTGTTTATGTCCCTTTCTTTATGCTTCTATTTGTTGGTAGCATTTTCAAAAACACAACTTCCATGCCCCTATTCATACTTGATTACTTATGCCCGACTATCACGGTGCCTTTCGCGCTTAGATGTCAAGAATTAGCGGTATTTTATTAAACGTTTGGTGTTTGTAGTACAATGCAAGTGGTTAGTATGTGCATTCGCCTTTCACCTCCTCCCCCATGATGATATTGTTAGATTTCTGAATGTACTGAGTTATCTGATTATAATTTTGCCTCAGCCACACTCAATTTCATGTAAGAAGAATGATTTCAATTTGACCAAACACCTCAGGTTTTCTCCGGGTACTCCGATCCGGTTTCCTCCTGTAGTAATGATGTACCAAAAAGAGATGGCCCTTACTGGACCTTTAGGGAGAACAGCTAGTTTAGAGCTGATAGAGATATCCAGTATATTTAAATAGTTATAGCAGCCACTCATATACCGAAGATACAAAACTATTCAATTTTCTCCCAATTGAATAGAACCACTTTATAGTTTTATATAAATAAACTCACTGAACCCAGAACACACTCACTAAAATAGACTCACTGAATAAGAAAGCTCTCTCAAGCAAGAATTTCCGTTATAGGGTGGGAATATTGATGCTGTTCACTACTGTGGTTCTGCTCTGTTGGCAGCCTGTCATAACCTGCAACACGAGACAGTAAAGTACTTGCTAGAGGCAGGAGCATCTGTGATAAAGAGAGATCAGATGATGGATACATGTCTTCATGTGGCGGTAATGAAGGGTGATGTCAAGACAGTGGAAGTTATTATGGAGGTAAATTAAGCCCCGTACGGACGACTGGAAGATAAATTTTGCACTCATTTTCTCATGTATACGGTCAACAATTTTTTATTTTTTATTTAGGGCAGGGTCACCAGGGTCACCACAATAGGCATATGCCATGCCTGTGGGCCCCTTTACCAACCCCAACTTGTCCTGTCAACTGGGAAAGGAGAGCCCGGAGAAAACTCACGAAACTCTTCGGCAGAGCGTTGACTTTACCTTTCACACTTGAGTCTCTGGGTTCTGTCGCATTGAGAGTTCTCACTGCGAGACCTTGAACTGCGAGCGAGGTGAGAAAGGCAAGTAATACCACACCACTTCGCCACCGAAGCCCCGATCCTTGATATGATAATTCTAAATATGACATATTCCCGATCCTTGATATGATAATTCTAAACTAGAGTTGAAACCTTGGGGATGGACAATGCCAATTAAGAGGAGAATGTCCCATTTTTTCTTTTTCGCGAATTCTAATTTTAACCCAACCGCGAATTCTAATTTTAACCCTAACCCTAACCCGTAACCTAACCGCAATTTAACAGCAGTCGTTAAGCAATATAGCTGTATTTCGTTACATGATGGTTAAATTAGACTTGCTGCAAGTCGACTCGAATTATTTAGACGCGCGACAAAGCCCAATTTTCTTAATTAAAGTTAAAGCGCGAGTCGGAAATTAGTCTCCGTATTAACCCACTCATTTTACTGGTTCGCGCATTTTAAAACAATTTTTAATACGAGTCGACTTGTATCTAGTCTAGGTTAAATATTCAGTAACCTTGAAAGGTTCCTCAATTAAAAGGTACTCCAAGTACATTTGTCTTATATTGTACATCAAAACCATGTCACCGCAAGCAGTGGCGTAGGAACCAGGGGGGGACAGGGAGCATGTGCCCCCCCCCCAGGCCCCCAAGTTTTCTTCAAAGTGCCATTTTCTCCAGCTAAAACAATGGAAAAAGTGCCCTTTTCTAATAGAAGAGGTGCCCTTAAGACAAAGTGCCCTCCCCCAACTTGAAGTTGCTTCCTACGCCTATGACCGCAAGTGGCTTTATTGAATGCATACGTAGATTATTGAAAATATTTTATTATAGTTTTTCATACATAAGAGTTCATGTGTGAAGCTATGTTTTGATTGGACTTCTGTGTTAATGAAAGTTGTTAAATTTCTAGAAATGTGGTGATTCACTTCTGGAAGTGAGAGATAAAAATGAAAGAACCACTTTACATGTGGCTGCAATAAATGGTAATGTTGGGGTAGGTAAATCGTTGTCAAAATGAAGAAATCCTTTAATCAAACAATATCTCGAATGTGTGGATTAAACACTTATACAAATATGTGTTGACCATGACTTAGGGTCAGTTCATATGGGTCCAGTTTACCGGGAAGCTCACCTAAAGGGGAATGAATTATTTTTGTTTTCATATCCCCCCTAATATCCCGCCTTGTTTGGACGAAATTATTTCGAAATATCGACTGAACACGAACCGTGCCTTGCATTACGACTTTTAAGAATGGTCTTTGCTTAGGTCCATTAATGTCTGTTTTTCTCATAGGCGGCTGAACCGGAGGGACTAAGGGGACCAATCTTCCGCCGCCTATGGTTTTTCTTGTTTATATTTCCCAACTTATACACCGCTCAATAACATGTCGGCAAAATCGGCAAAAAATGTCCATCCCGGACAGGTGTCAGGGTCCTACTTGACTGAGATTCCACCTGACCGGGCTGGCTCGTCTCTCATATAATGATTTTTATATACATTAATAAGGACATGCGAATCTCACTCAGGTTAGTTTTCCGGTTAGCTGGACAGACCCTTAGCTTATGAACAGGCCCTTATGCCGGTAGTTGTACATTTTAGGTAATGAAGATTCTGTTATCTTACAAACCAGATGTTGTAGCGATTGACGACAGAGGAAAATGTCCTCTTCACATTGCAGCCGAGTAAGTTCCCCATTTCTTCTTGCGTCATTATTATTATTATTCCATATTTATTATTATTATTATTATTATTATTATTTCCATTTATTTAATAACGGTGACCCTTCAGCGTCGGTGCTGCTTTTCAAGGGGACGTTAGTCTAAATACATATATTAAAAATAAATATTAAAAACACTAAAACATGACGAAAACAGTTTCTATAATTACAATGGCCAACAAGGACCCGCATCGTTGATGGACCTCTTCAGTGTCCATCGCTTGCAGACCATAATCTCAAACTGATTTGAGGGTTATAAAAATTAAACAGCAAACTGCAATAGCTAAACTTACTTTGTAGTGCATATGGCATGAGGGCTGTTTGCTGGTTAACGGATTAGCAAAAGGCATGGGAAGATTGCTTGGTTAATCCGTCAGCGTCCAAGAGTCTCCCATTAGTGTAATAGGAAGCATTGGAGTGCATTGCCTACACTGGTTATTCCAATTAACCCTTAATTCATGGATCCATGACAAAAACCCCACACGACGAAAAACCCGGCGACAAAACCCCCACCGACAAACACCCCAACGACAATATCCCCGGCAATAAAAACCCCAAATTACTGAAATACGACAAAACACCCACATTTCTGTTTATCGATATTTCAAAAACTTTTTAAAACAATATAATTTGTAAAGAAAAGATGGAGGTACTGTTTAGATAAGAGTAATGAAAAGAATTATGAAAAGTTAATGGGACTATCATGAAAAGTTATTGTGATCAACGCCTCGCAGGATTTGCTCCAAAGTCTTCTCTGAAGTCCGCCAATATGTTTCTTAAGTCATCGCTCATTGAAAATCCTGACGTTTCGAACACGAACTGCGAGCAAATCATGATTCATATTAAAAACATTTTCTCAGTTTTTTATATTTCACTCACGATTAATATGTGGGCGTATTTCAGTGATTTGGTAGAAGAGTGCATTGCCGCTTGATAAGTTCAAGGAACATTATTTAATTACTTAATCTGACGCATTTCCTCGACTTCATTCCTTAATTTCGTTTGAAATTGATTCAGTCTCACACAGTTATTATAAGTCAATGCTATACTTGTATAATGCATTGTACGGTGCAGTAATACTGCTGTGAATTACTGCAATGATCTAATAGCTTCTACTGAATTTATTGTTCCACATGTTGTAGAAATGACAACCTGGATTGTGCGAAACTGCTTATCGAAGCTGACAAAGATTGTGTGAACTACACAGACTTTATGTGGCGGACACCTCTACATTTAGCGAGTGTCTATTGTCACGATTTCAAGTTAATAAAACTTCTCTTAGAAAATGGAGCTGATGTCAGCGCAAGGTAGTTACTAGAGTGTATTCTTTCGGATCGCATTGTATATGCAAGCTCTGCATATAACGGCTATGACGCGTTCTGCATTGGGATAAAATGCTATAAAAGTATTCAAGTGTTCAGTCATCTATAATTCTATTACCAATAGGCACTACAATTGGTTAGTTTTTGTACTGGAGTATATTTTGTTCTTTGTGTTAAACAGAATGAGAAAGAAAGGAACTACAATACTTTTGGTTATTAATAAAGCAAGTCAATCTTGAGAACAATAAACATCGGTTCTATCACTCCCATATACACAACTGTGCTAATGCAAACCATTGGGTAGCACAGTGATGATACATATGAAACAATATTGAATATCATGAAGGAATATATCAAGCAAGTTATTTAGTCATTTTAAGTGGTTTTTGCAATGTTATCATAAAAAAGATGAGGTGAAATTTCGTGTTCTATAATCTATAAGCGGCCTTTAGTGGCAAAATTCGCCGACTTTCTTTCAACTCCAACATTTTTCAACTCTGTTGGCAATGTATATCAGACTAATCAGAGCATGCCATAAGTTTGGAAACACTAAAAGTCGGGCAAATTTTTAACAAAAGTCGGGCAAACAAATAGAATAAGCAAAATAAATGTTAATATAATTATATGCATGTTTAAGTACAAACTGGAGGGAAATCTCACCCCAGAATGCAGGAAATGCTGTTTCAGAGACTTCAAATCTCAAAATTTACCGGGGGAGGATGCCCCCGGGCCTCGTAGCAATTCTCCCGCCTTCTGGGCGACTCGGGCAGCCTGTCATCTGCCCCCCAAAATTTTTTTCCGGTATACGCCTTTGTATCAGAGAGCCCCCTTTGTTAAACCTTTAGGAATACACTCCTGCAGTAAAGCACAAGTGGATGATTGAACAGTTGAATACTTTGACCTACGCTTTGAAATTAAATTTTCTCCTGACTCAAAACGCTTCATTTGAATGCACAGTCGCAATTCACTGTCAACTCGCGCATTTCATAAATGTTTTTTTTTAGTTCAATTTTTCTTCAAAAAATTCCTCAAATATATTTTTCTACTACGGTAAATATCGTACGATTTCCCAGCAAAAGGCCTCAGCTATAATTTTCTCTTCTGCCAATGCAGGGACGACAGACGTTGGACTCCTCTTCTCTACGTGGCGTCGGCAGGTTGTCCAAACTGTACTACAACTCTCGTAGAAAATGGCGCCAAACTAAACGAATGGGACAAAAACAGGGTATGATATAATGACTAATGTTTCAGCACGCGAGATATTTTCGTAACTTGTTAACTTGAACATAATTTTTGTGAAAACATTATGTTCACAGTGTTAAAACAGGTTTTTGAAACAAGTTTTTCTTGCTTATTTGTGTTTCTAGATGACAGCGCTGAGTTTAGCTGCAAATAAGAACAATACCACGGCTGTAAAGGCCCTATTGGATCATGGGGCTGATCCGACAATCCTCAACAGTGAAGGTCTCAGCTGTATGGATATTGCTCTTAACAATCGATTTCATGATGTCTGCATGGTCATTGCGAAAAGTGATAAGTATGGATGAAATTTTATAATGAGTCACACGAGGCAATTTCCTCTGCAAGTGAGATGTCAGACGACGACATTGTCCCGTTGTGAATCAAGTTGCAGTTGTCAGTAGACGCTGCAACTTGTTGCGGGATAATCGCGAAAAGTAGAAGCTGGTACAACGGTTTCTGCGCAATTTTCCATTGCGGCAACACCATCTAACGCCCGTGTTTGCCGTTTGTAGATGGAAAGAAGTTTTAGTTTCGTGCACAACAGTAGAAAACTGCCTGGATGTTTCTCCCGAAGTTGCAAAGGTTTGATATTACAAATCCGTGTTTTGACCAGGGGCCCTGGTTGTCCAAACCTCGATTAGCGCTAACCCTGGGCTAAAATTTAACCCACTGTTTCATTTCGAGTATTTCTGCACGTCAGTTTATTACAAAAGTATAGAAAATATAACTTCCATTGATATAGATAAATTTTTTGGGAATCATGTTCATGGACAAGCTGTTGGGAATGTTGGATTGAACTAACCGGCTTTCAACCAATTACCAATCCCAGGTGTGCATGGATACAGCCATACAGGTCAATCTGAAACTAAGGGTTGCACCCTTTAACTGCCACAACAATTATGTAAAAAAATTCGCATAAATCATAAAATTTCATCACGATTTCAGGTTATCCTCGACAGATGCATCGAATACAGTGGAAGAGAGATTGATAAGGACTATAAAGTACGAAACCGCTTTTCTTAAACATTGTGTAAGGAAATTGAATTCTCGATGAAACGGGGAATAATATATTGTATACTACCTCAAAACTTTGGCAAGAACCGTTTCAAGTGGAGGGTAAATGTCCATAATTATTTATATGCTTACCCTAAGCTTCACCTGTTTGTAGATAACTTATCATTTTGACCTGCTCGACCCTCATCCAGATGAAAAACTAAATTACTACGGTCCATTGGTAAGTTGATGTCAAATGTTTCGTATATGGTTATGGACGCTCTCATGAGGAGATTTGGAGAGCACGAAACGTCCCTTCATCCTTTTCTGCCCCTTGTCATGTACACCGTCACTTTTATATTTATATTTATATATTTTACACAGTCGAAACATAACTACTTCAGTATCTCTCATCCCCTGTTCTCGTATGTTACTGATCGACTCTCTTCATCTCTTCATATTACTTGTCCATACAATCTCAGCCTTGCTTCCCTAACCTTCTCTGCAAGTTCCACCACCCCACATCATCTTCTGATCTCTTCATCCATAATGTTTCTGACAGGCTCTCATTTATCTCTTCTTATTATACGTGTCCGCGTGCCATCTCAGCCTTACCTCCCTTATCTTCTCTTGATTCTCTGCAATGTTTTCTACCCATATATCTCTCCATTTCATAATTTGTCTGACAGGCTCTCTTTTATCTTTTCTTATTACGTGTCCATATCATCTCAACCTCGCTTCACTCACCTTCTCTATCACCCCAAATCTTGTTCTGATCTCTTCATTTCCAAAATTTGTCTGACCGGCTCACCTTTATCTTTTCTTATTACGTGTCCATACAATCTTAGCTTTTCTCCCCTTACCTTCTCTACAATGTCTACCACCCCACATCTTGTTCAGATCTCTTCATTCCATAATGTCTCTGATTGGCTCTCCTTTCTTCCCTCACCTTATCTGCAATATTTCTACCACCCCACATCTTGTCCTGATCTCCTCATTCCATAATGTCTCTGATTGGCTCTCCTTTCTTCCCTCACCTTATCTGCAATATTTCTACCACCCCACATCTTGTTCAGATCTCTTCATTCCATAATGTCTCTGATTGGCTCTCCTTTCTTCCCTCACCTTATCTGCAATATTTCTACCACCCCACATCTTGTTCAGATCTCTTCATTCCATAATGTCTCTGATTGGCTCTCCTTTTTTCCCTCACTTTATCTGCAATATTTTTGCCACCCTACATCTTGTTCAGATCTCTTCATTCCATAATTTATCTGACCAGCTCTCCTCTCTTTTCTTATTACGTGTCCATCTCAGCCTTACTTCCCTCACTCCTGCACTTCCGATCTCCGCACTCCTCATCTTGTCCTTCAGCAAACCCTAAAATAATCCATCTCAGTCAATATTTTCATCTCTATCCTTCTCGTCCTCCGCTCCCTTTTATGCCGAGTCGTCCTGCTGTGATGTGTTCCGTACACAACACTAGCCTCAACACTGTTTCGTAGATTTTAGTGATTTCAGCTTTCTTGGCATTTTCTTGTCATGTGCAGATGTCTCCTGTCATTTCTTCCACATCCACATCGACAACTGCGTTCTTATATATTGTATTATGTGTAGGTGATGAAAAAGGCCAGACGAAACGATTTGTTGACTCACCCTTTGACCAAAAAATTACTTCATGTAAACTGGTAGGTGTGGATTCTATGGACACACTGATATCTCAAAGAAAACGAACAGGACCTAGCCTTTTAAGGTTTCCTCAATCATTTACGCCCAACACATTCCCCTTGACGAGTAAATAATCTGGCATTTTAGTTTGGTTAGTTTATTGTGTTTGTCACACTAAGGTGGACGGAAAGGCTTAACAGGTTTACAACTCAATTGACAAAGGTTCCGAGAGTTAGTTAGTTAGTTAGTTAGTTAAGGTTAACGCCTAAGGGTTAGTGGGGAGAGAAACCAGAGTACCCGAAGTAAACTAGGGAATAACTCGTCTACATAATCAGTCAAATTCTAAATTAGGCATGTGAGTTATTCAAACTTGCGGTAGTAATGCAAGCAAGTGCAAATTGGCTAATTTTGCCTAGTGGTAAATGGGAATACTTAATGAAAATTTTCTAACAAGATGAACAGAAGTACAGAACGCGTTTTCCCTTTTAGGAAGAATGGTGTACGATATATTTACTATAGTCAAATGTTCCTGCTCGCCCTGGCCATGGTATTTTTAACACTGTTCATGGTTTGGGTGCGACAACTGGTCAGTGAATGCTACCAATATCTTCATGGTCAGACGAATTCCACTGGCACTATGACTAGGAAAGCACCACCTGACGGATTTTTCAATGATGAAAAATATTGTGTGGGCAAGGTAAGGAATGAAACAGATCCCCGAAATATTTACGAGCCAACGTTTCGACACTCCAATGTCTTCATCAGGGCTGATCTAAAAAGACTCAATGTAGTTTTTTCAAATTTTATTGGTTAGCAACTTTCTTATAACCAATCAGGGATTATTTTAAGGAAATTTTATCACTGCACAAAAATTGCATGTTAATAAAACGGCATGTTAAATAGCGTCGGAGGCTGCGTGTAGCTCCATAGCTTATCAGTTGTTCAGTGCAGTACTGAACTACCTAAAACCTGGTTAATTATTGAACTAAATTGATCTAATACGGTGAAAGAACCGGCCAAGAAACGTACGTCAAGGAGTCTACCTAGGAGATCGGAAACTGCAAGAAACCGCGAGCTGAATATTTTCATATTTTTGAGCTGGAGCTTGATTTCCTGGATTTTCAGCCACAAGATTTTGATATATTCTATATAGATAGACTGATATTAAGTATATGAACGGTTATTGTTGCTTTTGACTATAATTTGTGATAAGTGATGCAATCCTTTGGCAAATAACACCTGTTTTTAAATAGTAAAGAAAATTTATTACTGCACAAAATCTCGTTTATCGCTGCACAAATCTCATTTATAACTGCACAAATTGGTTATCACTGCACCTTAAAATAATCCCTGTGACCAATATTTCTCTATTTATAGATCTCGTATGATCACAATCTTATGTTTGTAGCCCGTTTTTCATTCTTTGTCTACTTTGTGGGTTGCCTGATCAAAGAGCTTAATCAACTTCGGTTAGAGGTAAAATACTCATAGTTATTTTGACTATATTATTAGTCCATTTGATTTTTCAACAGAACTGACGTCATTTATACTTGATGTTGGCTCTATCAGTTCTAAGCTGTTCTTCATAGAAATCCAGTGAGGAGTATCACTTAATTATTGGCACGGTGATACTACAGGAGGAAAATGGAGTACCCGAGTCAAACTGAAGACATTCTTCTCAAAAGTGCAACTAAAACGAAATTATTATCAGATAATTGCATATTGCCGGAATCGAACCGCAGTTGTTGAGGTGAAAGCCATACGAACTAGTACTGACCATTTTGTGCCACTTTTACACCAAAAAATAGATAAATCTGGATCAAAACCTATAACTTACAGAAAACTTTAACTCCTAAGCTTAATTAATTCTTTAGCTTTTCTATGGCTTTAACATATTGCATTGTTCCTTTCATAGCGTTCGGAATATTTTCGTGAGATTGCAAACTACTTGGACATGAGTGTGTCTATATTGTTCCTGTTTTTTCTTCAACTACCGAGTTCCAACCCTATTCCATACGACCGACTGAGTTTTGGAACGATTGGACTATTTGCGTACTATTTCTTAATGTTCTTATGGACTAGGGGGTAAGGTTACATTACATTTGCATTATCACTGGCCGAAGAAGAATTACTAAGACCTACTTACATTTTATTCAATACTTCTGTGCACTCATATCTCTTCTCCGACAATATTCCTTCAATGTTCCTCTTTGATCTTCTCCGATATCGCAACAACGCCAACTTCCACTCATAAAAATTCATAATTTATTCGTCTGTGTCCCGCGGATCACATGCACCAATATCAGCATTCGCATTTCTGTTGTACCCAGCTGCTGTTCTTCTCTCTTCCGTAAAACTCATGCCTCTGAGCCATACATTAGATCTGTTCTCACTACTGTGATTGCGATATTCAATAAATATTATAAAAGTATCAATTTGTTTCAACTTTAACACGAGTCAGTAACCTCCCTGTGCAAAAAGGGATAACTACTAACCAGTAAATTGAATTGTCTAGCATTAGTCAGGGGTGAAATGTTTAAATGAACGGTCAGGCACAAAGCCAAAGATCTAATAATACTTCTCCTATATCTGTATGAATTCCCTTCTTCAGATTATCTCGGTTCGGGATATACATTACTATGTTTCTGGAAGTGATGTCCACACTTCTTCAGGTATGCATTTTGTTGTTTTTAGCATAGTTAATATAGAGATAACATGGTTAGGAAACTCGGCTTTCGCTTTTGTTCTATGTTTTTGTTTGCATTTGTGCACGGTCACGGTTAGTGAATATATTGTAGTTTTATTAATCGACCAATAGAAATGTTTGAGCTTAATCTCCAAACCGTGTTTCTGAAATATTAATGAATGAAAAACAAAAATGTTTCCTAGGTCGTCTCTGGATTTGCGTTGCTATTTATTTGTTTCACGGTGTCATTTTATATCGTCTTCACAGAGTCGGTAAGTTTAGTATGTCTTGACATTCCTTCCTGCATGCTAATTGTTCTTCCTCAAGCAGCTAGAAATTGTAATATTATAAGCAATAAAAGGGGGGAAAGTGGTGATAGTAAGGTGTGGTAGAACAGTGCAATGTTTTGCAGTTCACTTCTACGACTGGGGTTCGATAATGCAATTTTCTGAATACAATGGCGAGTGTTGACTCTATCCTGAAACACAAACACGTCAGTTGGGTTTTCATCGGGTATACTCGACACTGTACCAATAGGAGATGGCTCTTAAGCCTTACTGGACCTCTGGAAAGAGCAGTATAGAACTAATAAGGGTATTTAGTACAGCCTACAGATACACTAGACAGCCCACAATACTTCTAATTATAATTGGTTATCTCTTACGGGTTGATAAACACCTTAACAAATACACTAAAGCTACCATTTAATAATAACATTGCTCTGTGTAAGAGCTGGGATGGACGTTGCAAAGTTTCAGCCTCGTCATAGGCGTACGGGTCCAAATTTCTAGGGGGGCAGAGAAAATTTTTCCCAACTAACACTGAAAATGTCGGACTTTTAATTTAACCTTGCTCCAACCCCACTCCGCCCTCCCCCCGACATAAGTTCGGCTAGTTGTTCAATAATAATTTTATTTCCAAGTTACACAGAGACTAGATTGCTTTGATTACTTTTATGCTTTTCCATTTATTTCTCCCCATATTTGTTCCCTAACTTGGGTTGAAAATTTCCCCAACTTGTCGACCTTTCAATTTTTCTTGTCCCACTCCCCATGCCTCCACCCCATGCCTCCACCCCCCCGCCCCATGCCGTCACCCCCCATGCCTGGTACGCCTATGAGCCTCGTTAACATAGCCTTATGATTACATCAATACTGTCGATTTTTTGTGTTTAGGAAGAGAAAGAATTCAATACCCCTGTCAATTCGTTTCTCAAAGTCATGTCAATGGTGATGGGGGAACTAGATTATTCAGGCTTACGTGAACATGCTAGTAATATACCAGAAGATATGGAATATATCGCCATTGCTGTCTTTGTTGTATTTTGTCTAACAATGGCACTGGTCGTCAATAATTTACTGGTATGAGAAAATATTATTTTTAATTGTTTCATGACAAAAGTTTTTGAATTCTAATTGTTGAGATGAGTACAGTCATATCTCTTTAATTACTTTAATTTTATTGGATCTAGATTGGTTTGGCTGTCGGTGATATTGAAGCTGTTAAAAAGAATGCTGAAATTAAACTCCTATCTCTGCAGGTTTTGATTTCAATTATTACTTATATGATGATTCAATCTTTGTATATTCAGCAACAAATCCTACAATGTTTTTCCAGTTTGCCAAGGCTTTAAATTAATACGTCATTGGCGAGCAATGATTACTTGGGCGCTTATTTCTTCACGTACTTTCTTCGCAAAATTCACTTTTTTCTCTTGAAAACACTTCATATGTTGCTTTTTAGGTGACCCAGATACTTGATGCTAGAGCAAAGATGGTTGGTGGATTACGACGTAAATGTTACGTCCCAGCATACACTGAGATGCCAAACAGAAATGATTGCAAAGCTGAGATACGGGAACAAGCGTATGTAAGGAAACAAAAATACTGAACTTTGTTTATTCTGGATAACTCTATCATTTCTAAGACTTCTAGGCTATCCTCCCTCCACTAGAACTGATAAAATTCAATTTTATAAATCAAACTTATTCTTTGCGTTTGCAGAAAATGCGAAATCTGGAAAAGTTAAAAAAGGAGAAGGCATTTGGCATAAACAATTTGGAATATACATAACAATAACAAGAACAAGACGAAATGAAGAGAGTGTAAACCTATCTGCGCGTGACCCGTAGCCACAAAATCTGTTTTAGTATTTGAAGGGATGTTTTAATTTGAAGAACACAAATGACTGGAGGAACGATGTGTTTAATTTTAATGATTAATTATAGAATGCATATATTTTTAAAAACATTCCAAATGCACAAATTTGACCACCGCTTGTTTATTCCTTCAATTCACAACTTTGAATAACTCGTTTGCCTATATATAGTCACTATATATCATGTTCCAATTTACGGAACGCATAGTGTGGAACAAAAGTAACTAAGCATTAGCAGTGTGTATAAGCAAATCTTGGGGGTAGCAAATCTTCGAGTTAAGCCCTTCGAGTTAAGCCCCTTCGAGTTAAGCCCCGACTACGCCCAAACCACACCCATTTTCTTCGAGGGCTTATTAACCGGTGGGAAAGATGCAATAAAACGTCAAAGATAGTTTTGCGTTGCTTCGTTGCCTTTTTGGTGCTTTCACTGTCTTTTTCAGTTCTGACAATAATTTGGACAGTTCCTCTCCAATCGATCAAAGAGGCGAATGTACTACAAACCATTTTGTTTCGGCTTTTAAAATTTTGCGAGCCTTAGCTTAGCTTAGCTTCGGCAGATAACATTGACCTCGGTCTGAATAATTGACATTATGCTCAGCCTCGTCCACTTGATAATATTCTATGCGTTCGTAAAGTGGAACAATAGTAACTAGGCATGTCAATTATCCAAAGTTGTGAATTGGGTACAAACAAGCGTTATCCAATTTGTCTGTGAGGTTCACTTGAGGGCTGGCTGTGACACAACATGTACAGTTTAAAGCAAGTTGATACATAACTTGAAGAATGATGGAGATGTGATGCATGGGTTCTGAACAATGAGCGCCGCATAGATTCCATTGTATAAATAATAGGGTGTGATGTAATTATTATGAAACTGTTGAATAAAAGTTGGGGATCGTTTTGCGGACGAAAGGGTGTGGTCAGGATTCAGGACACAACGTAAGGGGCCGGTCAAAACCAAAAAGGTTTATGGGGGCCCTCGTTCTGCTAGCGGGAATCCACAGGTATGGAGTGCTGCAGGCACGAGTCTCGGAAACGCCATTTCACGCACTTTGGGGGAAGATTTTATAGAATTCTGAATTCTGATGGTCAGAAAATGTTGTATATTGGATTAGCAAATTTTTCAAATTGCCCAAACTGGTTTTCAAGTTTTTTTGTTCTTACTCAACATGACTTGACCCGAACAACATGGCAAAATTTGCCCTACAAAAGCGTATAGTAATTGTTAAACATTGGGGGGGGGGGGGGTTGTCTCACCCCCACACACTCACACTAGTTACGCCCCTGTTCAAGAAGCCAGATCTGGATAACACCGACTAGTAAATTCCATGAGTAGCATTTTTCATTTTTTTTCACGCATAGATATTCCACGATATAAATTTTGTATGTTATATGTTAGCTGCAAGTTGCAATAACAAATTAAGACAATCAATATTCACGAGCTTGGTTTAATAATCTAACTACCTGAAAATACAGGGCCGCCAGCGAGTCAAGTAATCATGCATAAATTATTCATGCCCTAATTACGTACGCATTCAATTATTTTCCGCCCCGAAAACCTAACCTCCTTTTGGATTGACCAAAATGCATTGTGATTTTCGAGATCAGTACGAAATTTCCTGGCATAAAATTGGTATAAATTGTGTGGAAACACAAAAGCTTTGCGCGCGCACGCATGCTCAGTGCAGGCATTGCAAATGGCGTTCGGGGACCCCCTGCGAAGGAAGATGACGGCCAATTCGGTCGTGAAAAGCATCTTTTCACTCAAACATCGTTCCGCCATATTATTACAGCCAGTTGTGCACGGCTCATATTGCCGCACACGAGCGCCTTTTAAGGAACTATGGCTTTGGGGTTGGTCGAAAGCAGTTAGGTATGTATAATCCACATTCAACTTCGACTCCTTCGAACGTCGATTCATCTCGTCGAACGCTTTTTAGCGAAAGATTCTCACACAAAAGTCAAGCTTTTGCCTTGAGATCGGACGAACACGCTTTGCTGTTAAGAAAAATGAAATTTGGATTTGTGTTTTCTGGTCGACTGTGCGATGCTTTGATAATTTCCCTCTGTGAATTAGGTTTGCAAGGGCCTGTTCTAACTGTTTTACTATAGTAATTTGTAGTAAAAACAGAAATTAAGCAATAGTTTGGCTTTAGAAAGATTTCATCGTAAGGTTTAACTTGTAGTTTGCACTGAAACTGACAAGGATTTTTGCATATTATAATGGCAAAAGCTCACAGATTATCTGTACGTTTGCAAATATGTATTTAAGCTCTTAATATTGGAAAAAAGGGAATATTAATGATGAATTGGATGGCACTAATAGTTCTGTGGTTGTGTGCTGATCAAATAGTTGGGATATTTGTAGATATTTTATACAACACCCTATTTGTTATATAACTCTGTCAAATGCCAGACGATTAAACTCTTCAAGGGGAAAGCATTGGGCGTAAATGGGTTAACCAGACTATGTGTCCCTGTAGCTGTGCATTGCCCGTCCAGACTTTAAAGTTTGGTCTGCGCAGGGAACGGGTTCCCAGCGCAGAATTTCAAAGCTGAATTTCTGTCCGCACATTTTCAAGGAAATGCTAAAAAATGCATGTATTTATGCTCCATTCTCAAGTGTTTTGGCTTAATTTCCGCGCAGCTGCCACGGAACACGAAAATATTCCCGCGCAAAAATAAAACTTTACAGTCTGGTTGCCCTTTACTACCATTTGGAAACAACTACGAACTGTGAACGTTTTTCCACATATGTTTACCTTTCAAATATACAGGTTTGTCATTACTTTTGTACATGTTTGTAAGCAAGGTTTTAGATCAAATATGACATGTTTTGTATATCTATTTTACACTGAATATTAACCTGTTAACCATAGGCGGATTTTCAGATTTTGCTCTGGGGGGGTGCCAAAAATTTAGGGGGGAGGTGAGCGACACGGTACGTAGTGCCGTCGAGCAAGCTGCAGCAGGGGTCTGGGGGCACAGTTGGCAATGGGGTAAGGGGCGAAGTCCCCAGAAAATTTTGATATTTTTGGTCTTATTTAGCTCAAAATCCTTGTTTTTAGTCTTACTTAGTTCAAAATCTTTATTTCAATCACACTACTGTCATTTATCCCAATGAGCATTTAAATTTATTTTGGGGGGGTGCAAATTTCTCTAGGTGCGGTGCGAAAACGTTTTGGGGGGGTGCAAAATATTTTTGGGGGGGTGCGCACCCCCCGACCCCCCCAGAAAATCCGCCTATGCTGTTAACTGGCAGTACCCTACCACAGTTGACGAGTAAAATCGTCTGGCGTTAGACAGAGTAAAATACTAAAGTAGGGTGCACCTGGGTGCATTGCAAGCTAATGGGTTATGTACAATGTCTGTACAATGTCAGCCACATAATTTTGACAATCAAAACATGCTTTATTTGATATAAAACCTTGTTTTTACATTTATAAAACATTAAAAACAACATGGGCGGGATTACGAACATGTATAAAAGTAATGCCAAACTTGTACGTTTGAAATGTAAACAAATGTGGAAAACGTTTACAGTTCACAGCTTGCAAATGGTAGCAAGGCTGGGGAGGGGGGCAGAGGAGGCCGGCAAGAGGGGAAGGGGGTCAGAGGGGGGGAAATACCCGGGGACCAGGCTGTCCAAAGGGGCCTGAGAAAATTGGGTAGGGATAATCGAGTCACTTCTCAAGCTTTTATACACTACATATTTCTGGAATAAATGGTATTATAAAAATTATGAAACCGTTTCACTCTTAATTATCAGAAAAGTCGAAATCTATCAATCCTTTGATCAATGGAATGTGATGAATATTCATTTGTGTAAATATAGAAGGACTTAGTTTTTTCTCAAATAAAGAAAAGTAGATTGTGAACTTCGCCGGTCACTGGCTTCTAATCAGAACCCTGCACTACTTTGTTATTTTATTGTGTTTAATGCCAGACCATTTTACTTGTCAAAGCAAGAGTGTTTAGCATTTTATACGTTAACATAAGTTAAAGTCGCTCCTGCTGTTTTATTTATAGGTTGACGAATATCAAAAATAAAAAATGGAGTTGTCCTCCATGGGTCAGGAGTTTACTCCAGCAGCGCCACTGCATATCCAACGACTCAATAAAGCGTTACAGTTGGATGTCTTGCTCAGACAGGCAGAGAAAGTTTTCACTGACGATTTGAGGTATTTACATAACTTGTAAACGTTCTCGCAGTAAACAGATCCCAAAATGCTGAACAATAAATGTCTGAAGGAACATGCCTGCAGACATCTTAGAGGGTTTTCATGCTGTGTATGCTAAGTACCTATTATTGTGTATGCTAAGTAAGCTATTGCACTGGCAAGCATTAGTAATAATAGGCATAATAATATGTGGCGATGTGTCTGTCAGTGGCACTTAATCATCTAACATACAATAATATTATTGTGTAGTGGAACAGATGAGAGTGAACTGAGTGACCTCGATAAAGATTTTGATCTGGACGTAACTTCGAGATATAAACATGGACCAACAGGAAATGAAGAAAACTTTGAAGGTAGCATATGAATAGAAAAGCAATACATCAGGGCCGGATTAAGGCAGCGCGGGGCCCGTGGAATTTTTTTTGCGTGGGGCCCCTTTGGCTTTTTCTGACTGCTCTATAACCTGAAAAAAGTAACCCGTTTTAAGTATATATGGTTGAATTGCAATCTTAATTTGAAAGAGGTAATGACAGTAACGTATCTGATATTATAACATTCACTATTGGTAATTGGTCTGTCACTTTTTCTTAATAAAGTTTGAGAATAATACAAGGGGCTTCGGTGGCGAAGTGGTTAGCGCACTTGCCTTTCACCTCTAAGGTTGCGGGTTCAAGTCTCAGTGAGAACTTTCTCAATGCGACTCGAACCCAGTCCTCAAGTGAGAAGAGTAAAGTCAACGCTCTACCGAAAGTCGTGGGTTTTCTCCGGGTACTCCGGTTCCCTCCCACAGGGAAAGTTGACAGGGTGGGTTAGGTAAAAGGGCCCACAGTAATTGGCATATGCTGTTGTGGTGACCATGCCCTAGTTGGCGATGCTAAATAAAATAAAAAAAATAAAAATGTTCTAGCGGAATGAAAGCACTGGGCCCCTTGAAGGCGCAGGGCCCGTGGCATATGCCACTTCTGCCATATGGTTAATCCGGCCCTGCAATACATTAACAACTGTATTAAAGTTTATGTAAATCAGCAGGATTTTGTATCAGATAAGAAAGCTCCTTCATGGTCATGATTTCTTTTGTGTGTTATTTTCATGAATTATTGATGAGAGATTGTGTGACATTGAGATGAGAGATTGTGTGCAGGGCGACTAAATTCATTCTCAACTACCCTCTACACTGCAGCTACACCGAGAGACTAGTTAAGTTGAAATTGCTTCCCTTGGAACATAGAAGAACGTGGAACGATCTAGTTTTCCTCTTTAAATGTCAGAACGACATTTATGATCTAGATATCTCCAATATCGTTGAAAAACGGCTTGTTAGAATAGATATAATATTAGATCTCTTAACAACAACAATTTTTATGAGATTAGATGCAAGACCGAATTTTATAGACAATCGTATTTTCCAAGAGTAATTAGAGCTTGGAATCTATTGTCAGACAATCTGAAGACCATTACGGGGATTGGAGTATTTAAGAGGAATCTGAGAACCCATTTCTACAAAACTTTGAATGTTTATATACCTCCGTAATTCTTAATTACTGAACTTTTATATCAATTTTTACTTAATGCTAGTTCATATCTTGTCATATTGTATGTAATTCGTTGTACGGTAGGCAGATTCAATTGGGGCTATGCTCTGTCTGCTCTCCTATCATCTGTTTGTAATTTGTATTGATGATGAAGATGTTAAACTAAACTAAACTTATACTGTGGAAAGCTAAATGTTACTTGGTATTAATTTGACATGTTGGTACGTTTCAGAAAGCTCCTGGGATAAATCGGACCTTTATAATTTTTCCAAAGTCAAAAAGAGCAGACAGTGGTTGAAGGTAAAACATCATATTTGCAAGGCTTCAGTGTGTAATGTAGCTTGCATGCAGCCGCTTCTTTTTTGAAGGTGTAATGTCAGTTTACATTGTAAACAAGCTTTGTATTAATAAGGTCCTGCCACTTGATAACACAGCTGAACTTCTGCTATATTATATTGCTGAGAATGTTTTATAGTGCATCAAATTTTTATAGTGGTACAGTAATATACTGTAGCAGAACATGGAGAATATTATAAAAATATAAATAACCTCTTGTCATGGAGGAGGGGGGCATTGGAGGGGGCCACAAACCGCAATACCGCGCAAAATATTCTGCAAAACTTCAAGACATGAAATGAAACGCGATGTACAAAAGAAAGAGCACACTGTCGACACAGTACATAATCTTTTACTCTTAGAATTTTCTCAGTACAGTAATAAATATACGTACGGATCCATTTGCATTCAAGCCGTTATGCTCGCCACAAAAACATCTATATGCATTCAAATTTACGTACGATTTAAAACACGAGCAGGAGTGCTTTATCAGATATAAAACACGAGTGCGCAGCACGAACTGCAAGTGTTTTAAATGGCTTAAAAAACGACCCATTTTATGAGTTCATTGGCGAAGTAATTTTAAAAATAAACCTTGTCTAAGACGAGAAAATCAAAGCTAAAGTTTATGTAAATTAACATGATTTTTTAACACATATAAAACCACTGACACGGTAGTCAGGCTTTGTTAAAATGCGCGAGCGCGCGAGCGTCGCTCGCAGGCATTTTTTGGATTTGTGCAGGCACATTCTCAAATCCTGACATTTTAGGAAAATATAGTTCTCAAAACCTAAAATACGATGCATTTTGCAGGCACATTTTGAAGTTCTGAATTTTGCTCGCAGGCACTAAATAATATTAATGAGCCCTGACGGTAGTGATCTCCTTTGTCTTTTCCTCATGAATTGTTAATTAGTTTTTTAACTATAATTATAGTGCTGTTCAGTTGTTCATGCTTGATACAGAAAATGCCGAACATAAAACAATATTTTTGCTATATTGATATTTTCAAAAATGCAATGTTGAATATTTGATATAATTTAAAAAACCTTGATATTTATCAAATTGAGGGTTGCTTCGCGTGTGCCTAAAAGGGAATCAAAGCGACCTCAATGTTGAAAGGCACTTGCTCTGGTGACCACAAAAGCCCCTTTAATTTAGTATTGAAAGTGCATTATACATGTTCGAATGGCAACTTGAATTTTTCAAATATTGTTGTATAGGAAATTTTGTTAAGTGATAGTTCAGAGAGCTCGGATGAAGAGAAAGATCCAATTACAGAAGAGGACTTTAAACAAATGCTTCGACTTCATAAAGAACAAAAAATCTGTCGAAGAAAATATTTGCTTGACAAAAACGTAAGCATTACTAGACTGCTAGTTTTGCTAGATTTTACTTCAACAAACCCTTAAAGGGTGAAAAGTTGTGTACCCCCTGACCCTGTACTTTTCAGGACTACTGCTGAGCATGGGTGTCAGATGTTGGGATCCGCAGTTACCACTGATCTGAAAAGTAGACTGGATGGCGCAACCTATTGTTCACTGATGCAGAAAATGAAGCCAGTTAAACATCGCTAGACAATAAAAATCCGCCATTACTAAGGGACCCAATATACAGAAAAATTATCTCTATTTCTTCTAAGTGTCCTCGAACTCTCAATATATCAGACCACTACACATTATTTTGACATATGAAGCATCAAATAGATTTCAAGCAATAAATTTCTACCATTTAATACACACTAAAAATGTTGTCAGTTAAGGTACGTTCACACGTTGCGATTTGTCCGGCCGATTGCAGATGCACGTTAATGATATTTGAAAAATACGTGGCAAACGTCATCTGGTGACATCATCAACTGAAAATATCCGTCATTAACATTTAGCAAAACCTAAAATCGGCCCGACAAATCGCTGTGTGTGAACGTACCTTTAGTAATGGCTGACTTCTGGCTTTATTTTGAACACATCCAGTATTATTTCCAGATCAGTGGCGGTAACCTGGGTCCGAAGGTCTTTGCCCAGTGGAATGACAGAAGCCAACAATTGCCAGTTGTGATGTCACTTGCATGGAGGGTTGAATATAAAGCTATTTTTGATAACTTGCACTAGTAACTACAAATCAGAGGCGTAAGGAAAAAAACCCCTTCTGTTTCTGGTCAGCGCGCGCGCGTTATTTTTAACTGTGCGCGTCAACGGTTTTTTTTTTGCAAATACGGTCCATCAATATCCTTGCAAAATGAAGTACTCTTAAATAAAATTTTTATTCTATTAAACCTGCAAATTTGGTGACAGTTTAGCATTAACAGCATAAAAAATCACTATATACACTTTATAAAAAATAGAAAAATACTCACCCAATTTTCAAAAAAAGTGCCTCCTTATTAACTCTTGCGCGTCGCCACGTCAATTCTGCACAAACCCACTGACCAGAAGCATAATTTTTTTGGCCTAATTGTCCCATTGTCCATAACATCGGCCTGTTTTTAGTTGCTGAAAACTTGTGACTGTCCGATTGTAGTCTTAAGAGTGACATCATTGTGGCGACCTCTATAAAACAGACACCTCTCTAATTATATGGACACTTTGCTGTGTCCATTTGGCCAGTTCGATGTCCATATTAGAGAGGTGACTGTGTTTCCCGATTATACTGTGACCGTCACTTACCAATTCATATGAAAATAAAACCTAAAATAGAATGCGACGTGTGCAGCTATTCGTCGTTCGCCACTTCATCACTCAGGCCGAAATGGAAATCACTACCTTTTTTTCAAATTTATTAATGCATTTTTCTAGCTTGATCGCTACAAGCACTACAGCATTGGTTTACTGTCTGGTCAAGATAAGTTTCAGGAATTCCAAAGACCTCGAGTTACAAAGAAACTCAAAGGGAAGACTGATGCAACAGGTATTGAATCAGATTTGTTTTCTTGTTTTAACTTATTGCGTAGCAGGGCATCTCAAACGAAATTTGGGATGAAAAATAAAGTAGATAAATAGCATTGACTTAATCTACATGTAAATAGCAACTGGAAATCTTGGTTAGAAAGTCTCGCATAGTCATATATTGCAAGATTTGCTTGATTTTCTCCCAAATGAGATATATTACTAGCCTACATCATAGACTATAGGTGTCCTGATATATTTCCTACAATACTGTCATTTTATGAAGTTGCTACTTGGTAGTCACTAACAACTTGTTAAAAAGATGACAAGTAGTCGCAACAACTGGTAACAAGTCTGGTGAGTCCACAACTTTGAATAAGCAGTGCGAACTGCAAGTCTGCTGCAGGTTTGTTACAACTTGTGCGTTTTTACGCGTCCAGTGGTGTAACTTAACGCTAGGCAGTTGCGATATTGAAAAAAATCGATATATCGATATCGAAAAAAAAAATATCGATAATATCGACTATATCGAATTATGCAAATGAGAAAACGTAATTTAGTCGACTTGCATGTATACGCATCACAAACAGTTAAAAAGAAGTGCATGAAACCAGTCATGGTACGTCTCAAAGATTTATTAACAACGGTTTATCCGTTTATGAAAGTTTAAAGATATTTATATATTTACAAGCCTAATGAGTAATGGATATAATGTTCATAAATTTTCTGCGAGAAACACTAACATGTTTGCCTGGCTTGGCTTGAGGTATACTCGCTTTGCCGTAACTATCTGTCCCGCTTTGCTGAAAAGTCTTTCAGTTGGAGCACTGCTCGCCGGAATCGCCAGATATCGTCGGACATACTGCGACAGGAGAGGAAAGTCATTCTCATGGAATTTCCACCACTGGAGTGGGTCGTCATCTCCATCGATCGTCGGAAATTGCAAATACCGGGCAATTTCGTTTGCCACGCGATCTCGTGGTGACTGGGCTGGCGACGGCGACTGTTTGATCTGCCTCATACTTGTGAGAGAGCCAAGGGTCTTCTTAGCTTTCTTACTTCCCTTTGCAACAGAATAACGAGTTTGAATGAGCTGTGTTATTTTGATACCTCGTTTTTAAACCTGCGTCGATACGCGTCATTAACATTATTATTCAAATTATTGCGAATTCCATCTTTATGAGTCATCAATGCCGCTGCTTGGTGTGGTCACAGTTTCTCTGTTTCCGCTTTTAATTTCAATTGCCCACGCATTTGTATCAAAAATTCGCAATTGCCGCCAAGCACACGTTGGCGAAACTTCACCGGTGAAAACAATAATTGCCGAATAATCGGAGATTAAGTTGTTTAGTTACAACTTTCGATATTTTCGATATGCGAAAAATCGAATATCGAATATCGATATTTTTGAAATATCGATATTTATCGAAAATATCGATATATCGCAACTGCCTACTTAACGCTTGCCCGGAGCAAGTGAAAATCTTTACGGGCAAGTAGAAGTCTCTTCTTGGCTGCCCGATCGGGCAAGTTGCTTTCTGTTTCAGCTTTGCCAGAACAAGCTGGCCATCTCTAAGTTATTATCCCCAAGTACAGTATTAAATGAATAAAATATGAAAGAAATGAACATGACTCGACGGACATTGTGCCTCGACTTAAATTCGACTTCAGTTCTTAAGGAAAATAAGAGAATGATGATTGGTGTAAATTGGTATACTATAATGCAAATTGTAGTTATCCATCAACATATGCGTACTGCAATCATTTTCTTCAAGACCTAATGGCAAGTGAATTTTATTCAGGGCAACCATTTTTCATGTCCTACTTGCCCTGATCGCAAGTGGTCAAAATACTCGAGAAATGAATATTCTTTTATTTGTCTGAAACAAAGTACGAAAACAACAAGTTACAGCTATATACAGGGTTTGTACGGCCCCTGGAAATCCTGGAAAGTCCTGGATTTTTCTTCGTATCCTGGAAACCCCTGGAAAAGTCCTGAAATTTCAAACTGACCCCTGGAAAATCCTGGAAAACTGAACTTGTGTTAAATATGTTTATCTATAAATAATATTAAACATGCAATAAATTGGCGATGTTATGAAAAAGTATTTTTGTCTTCTTTCAAATACCCCTGAAAATCCCTGGAAAAGGACAGAAAAATGTCCTGGAAACTCCTGGATTTTTAAAATTATGAAGGTGTACGAACCCTGTATATAATGTATAAGTGAGTAATTATGCCCGTTTCAGACGCCGCTCCACTCAGGCGCCGAACTTAATTGTATTAGGTGCGACTCTGGAGCGACACAAGAGCGACAGTGATTCAAACGGAGTACAAAATATAATGTTGACGAGAGAGCGTGTTCGCGCGGGAATTCTAAAATTAAAACAATACGTAGACATTACAAAGTGGCTAAACTAATCCTAATAAATTACAGCAAATTTTGATTTAGGTTCGGCACATGAGTGGAGCGGCGTATGAATCATTAGCGAGTTTACGATTGACGACGCGGTGTGCGAAGACGCCGTAGAACCAAAAAGAAAAATATGAAAACTCACCTTAAAACATATACTACGTTGTCAACACGACGTAGAATTGGAAAAAGTGCGTTTCGTAGTGCAATAAGACGCCGCGGGAAAAAGTGAAGACACCCCAAACGCACTACTCTTCAGTCCTCTTGCGGCGTCTTCGCACACCGCGTCGTCAATCGTAAACTCGCTAATGTCGCTCCAACGTCGCATAATGCGACAGGCTCTGTCGAACTTATGTCGTTCCAAATTCTGCCGTACCTAATTGATTCAAACGTCGCTCTTCTGTCGCACCTAATTCGTCATTTAAGTTCGGCGCATGAGTGGAGCGGCGTCTGAAATGGGCCTAAAATTCATAGTTTTGTCATACAAACAATAAAGAAGCAAAACAAACGGCAGAATGATGAGCATAGCGCGACGGACACAATATAACCGAATTCCTTTCACTTGTTTTAAAGAAAAGGCCAAACTGAAAAAGGAAAAGTTAAAAGGCAAGAAGAAAAGGAAAGGGGCAGACGAGGTGAGAATTATTTTTAAGCCAATCTGGACTGCAACTACAGATCGAACTCTATTAAGGCCTGTTCACATCCGATTCTTCTCCTGACGTATGTGATTTCACACAATACGCAACAACTACACTTTTCACCAGGTGTGAGCCAATGGCCTTACTCTTGTCAGCAAAGCCAGTAAATCACATGCGTCAAGAGGAGAATTGGGTCCGACAAATCGGATCGTGTGAACATGTCTTTAAACGGATAGAGATTACAAATTACAGCAGTGCAATAAATTCAATCAAAAATTCTGTTCTGTAGGAAGGTGCGAAGAAAGGTGTAGGTGAAAAGCCTGCGAGGAAGCGGCAGTCTAAGACGAAAGATGTCGATGTCAGACGACGGAAGATTTGGGCGTACATATCACGCAAGGAGATACCAAGGGTAAGAGAGTAATTGGCAAGTAAAGTCCAGGTCAAATGAGAATGAGAGTTGATGAGAGTTGGCAAGCGAGAGTTTGCGTGAGAGTTTTCTTAACTTGCATGTCCCGGTCACAGAGTACATAACCAGAGGTCTCAATGTGTATCAAATCCTAATGTTTTGGGCGTAGCCGATGCTTAGCCAGTGCGCAAAGGAGAGGCCTCGCCTCCCCCCCCCGAAAACATTCAAAATGGCGGGCATTTTTAGACGTAAAAATACCGCAAAAATTCGAGTTAACTATTCAATGCTGTTAATCACAACTTCAGTCAAGGTAAACCGTTATAAAGAAAACCGTTACAAGGGTTTCTTATGCCGGTTAAGAAACAAATTCAAGATATGAATAAAACAAGACGAGTTTGAGAGACTGTAAATTTTCGACTCTATTTTAAAGTCATCATCAGACTGAATAGCGGCCGGTTACGCATTTTGCCTGAAGTGAGACCTCTGTATGTATCTACTCTGTGCCTCAGTCAAACGGGGGCAACAGTTGCATGAGAGTTGACTGGATATTACCACGCGTATAGCGATAACTCTCCTCAACTCTCGTCAAAATTTGAACTAGCTCAAAGTTGATGAGAGTTGATAAGAGTGCATGAGAGTCGATGCGAGTTGGCGGTCAAACGCGAGCGAGAGTTGTGATCTCTCATCGACTCTCATCAACTCTCATCCTCGTTTGACCGGGGCTTAAGAGTAATTGTTAGAGTATTTAGCCAATATATAGCTTTGTGTTCATTTCCTATTTTGAAACTTTTTTGCTAGAATACTTTCTCATCTGTTTTAGACACAAAGGCAAAAAAACACAGCCAGAAACACAAGCTTGCAGAATGCTAAAAAGGTAAACAAATTTATTGTATTATAGGACCTGTTTTCGTAGACCCAATGCAAACTTGGAAAACGAAAACATTCAAATATTAGTACGGTTTCGAAATTTGAATTCACCAATGGTGTAACTTAACTTTTTTTACCACTTGCGATCAGGGCAAGTAGGACATGAAAAATGGTTGCCCTGAATAAAATTCACTTGCCATTAGGTCTAGCTTTGGTTCACATAATAACAAAATTTGAAGCAAATGATTGCAGTACGCACATGTTGATGGATAACTACAATTTGCATTATAGTACACCAATTTACACCAATCATCATTCTCTTATTTTCCTTAAGAACTGAAGTTGAATTTAAGTCGAGGCACAATGTCCGTCGTACAATGGTCGAACAATGTCCGTCGAGTCATGTTCATTTCTTTCATATTTTATTCATATAATACTGTAGTTGGGGATAATAACTTAGAGATGGCCATGTTGCTCTGGCAAAGCTGAAACAGAAAGCAACTTGCCCGATCGGGCAACCAAGAAGAGACTTCTACTTGCCCGTAAAGATTTTCACTTGCTCCGAGCAAGCGGGCAAGCGTTAAGTTACACCACTGTTCACCCGGTCCCACCTGAACGTATCTATTGGTAGTTTTTCACTAATCCCTGTAGGCGTCTAACAACTCGTACTGAAATTCTTGCATTTAGTTGGCGCAATTGTGTCAAAAGGAAATGAAAAGAGAAGCGCTGAGGTCTCAAAAAGTTGGGGCACAAACTGTTCTAAGGGCAAGACGACTTGCAAAGGAGGTACAGTGAACAGAAAGTTGCCTTAAAAACTAAACTAACCTTATACTTGATAACTCTAACATGTCTGAACTTTTCTCTCTTGAGGTCCGGTAAGGCGTATCCCTTGTTGGTCCAGTGTTACTACAGGAAGACAGCGGGGGAAAACCAGAGGCCCGTCCACCCGTCTTTTGGACGGGCGTTTTTGAAAGTGGACGGGCAAAAATATTTTAAAACAAACAAAACTCCAGTATTTTGTCTTTATTTCATTGCTACATCGTACAGACGTCAAATTTGCTAAGATATTTAACTATAGATCATAGATGATTAAGCTTGTTTCACAGCAACTAGCAAAAATTGAGTGCATTTCCAGGCTTTCAGGGGACTCAGATTTCAAAATTTCTCGGGGGAGCTCGTGTAAGTCTCTGATTACTCTGATTGGAAACTTTTTTCAAAATCTTTACTATGGAAATAGTATGGATCCTGCACTACACTACTTTCGCGTAAATCAAATATTTTACTTGTGTCAATTTACCATCGATATTTTTGTGTAAGGTTTACACAACAGATGTGTAAAGTGAAATTTTACATAACATTTTGTGTTGCTGTGAATGAACTTTTATAATTTTGAGTAACATTTACACATCTAAATGTGTTGGTGTGGGCGCGAATTTTACTCAACTTTTGTGTAAAATTTACACATAATTTTTTGCGGTGTATTTGGAAATAGCATGGAAATCAAATTCCATACTAATCTCCATTTCCATAACTACATGGATATTGTATGGAAATAGCGTGGAAATACTATGGATTTAGTGATGCAAAAATGATTTGCATAGTGTGGATTTCACCAGTGTTATATTCGGAAAATTGAATGTTGCCCAGGGGTGTATATAGTTACCAGCGGGGTTACTTTTCTCCCCACCCCGAATTTTGAAAGTGCCACTTTCTTCCCTTATCCAGCAGCGGTCTGAAGAAAAATTTTGAAGTCCTTTTCGCCTGGTATTAGGTTTTGAGTGGCTTTGGAGTTCCAGGGCCTTGCTGCCCCGGAAAATGTTTAATTTGGGAAGTTCAGAGTGGCCATTTCCTGCATTTTCAGGGTGAATTTAAAGATTCCTCATGAATGTAAAGATTCCTCTTTTTCCTCATTTCCTCTTTAGGGTAACTTTGTTTCCCCATCCCCTGGTTCCCTTTTCCCTCTTTTCTTTCCATTCCCTCCTTTTTTCCCTGCTTCCTTTCCTTTTCCCTCCTTTTTTTCTCTTTCCCTCCTTTCTCCCCCTTCCTCTTTAGGGTCATTTTCTTCCCCACGGTCTTGACATCCCCCCCCCCCCCAGAGGGATGCGCAAATGGTAACTATATACACCCCCTGATGTTGCCCGAATCAAACCCCAGCACTAATCATGGTGCCACCAACACTCCTATTGTATGTGAAAACCCACATCTTGGTGTTTCTAGATGTTAGTTTATTGGAAGAAATATGAAAAAGTCGAGAAAGAGCACAGAAAGAAAGCTGAAAAGGAAGCGATTGAACAACGAAAAATAGATTTCGAAATGAATGAGGTAATTGGAAGTCTTTGGAGTCTTGGACCAAACTGAAATCCAAAAATATGCTCTTTGCAGAATGCTCTTTGCAGAATGCTTAAAAGAAGTCGAAACAATGAGTGCCTGGATGGCTTGGAGAACGGTCGGATTTTCAAAACAATGAAAAGACAATGGAACATTCCAGTCACTAAATCTTCACTGGATGGCGCTGTTATGTTTAGTGTTATACAAAGAGCCCATTCTGTCTACCCAATGTTGCATGTTATACATTTTTCAATTTTGTTTAGGCCAAGAGACAACAAAGAAAACTGAATTTTTTGATCACACAAACGGAACTTTATGCTCATTTTATGAGCAGAAAACTAAAAGGTAATCTCGCTTTTTCAAACATGCCTTTTTCCAAAAAATGGTTACCTCCCTTTAGGCGAAAAAAAATCTGTTTCTGGTCAGAGTTGACGCGGCTTTTTTCCGCCCTCCTTGGAGAAATGGGTGAGTATTTTTCTATTTTTTATAAAGTGTATAGTGATTTTTTATGCTGTTAATGCTAAACTGTCACCAAATTTGCAGGTTTAAAAGGATAACATTTTTATTTAAGAGTACTTCATTTTGCAAGGATATTGATGGACTGTATTTGCCAAAAAAAAATCGTTGACGCGCGCTGACCAGAAACAGATTTTTTTTGCCTTAAAGCGAGAAGCTGGGAATAGCGAACTTTCATATACACATCTGGAGTAATAACTAAAGTCAACATGTACGCTAATATTTGTCACTCTAAGGTTCTGGATCGTCTGATGCAGCTCAAGCTCAGGTTGATGGAATTCTTAAGAAACTCGAGTTTAACCTGCCTGGATCGAAGTTGAAGAGCATGGGTAGTGGTGTTGTGATTGATCTCGAACATAACGACGATTATGGTGAGTTCACGCTGTAGGCGGATCCTGGGAGTGGTGGGGGGGGGGGCGCACCCCCCAAGAGAAAGCCATAGTTCGGAAAGGCCGAAAGGGGTCTTATCCCTCCTTTTACTAATGTCCCCCCTTTTTCAGAACTTTCCAGCAAGATGTGTTCGCAACAGACTTGTCGCAAGCTTGTCAAAAGTTGTAACAATGTTGTCATTTTATCAAGTTGCTACAAGGTTGTCACTCACTTGTTGAATTGTAATTGAATTGTTGTAACGTGTCTGTTGAGTCAACAACCTTGTAGCAAGTTGTCAACAAGCCGTAGACAACTTGCCAACAAGCTGGGAACAAGCAGTGCGAACACGTCCTTTTAACAAGTTGTTGGAACAGCATTGGTACAAGTCTTCTGTAGGTTTGTTACAGCTTGTGCGTTTTACGAGTGTAGTCATGGTTAACGCAGTTGACCGCATGCATAAGTCCATCTTTATTCTACAGATAGTGAACAAATGAAGAACCAAGCGTTACAAAATGCTCGACAAGCTTTCAATGCTCATGAAAGCTGGGTAGGTGTCAGGTTTGTTTATACATAAGGTAAACGTATAGTAGGACCACACAACCTAACTGTGAAGTAGATAGATAGATAGATAGATAGATAGATAGATAGATAGATAGATATCTCGAACGTGTGGTGCCTGTGTGGGTAGAGTGTAACAAAGATTCGGCGGTTGACTGTTGTGTAACACTACCTGAAAAATACAATAAGAACTTCGACGTTTCGAGCGAAGGCCCTTCGTCTGGAAGCTACTAACTTCTGGAAGCCTTCGCTCGAAACGTCGAAGTTCTTATTGTATTTTTCAGGTAGATTTACACAACAGTCAACCGCCAGATAGATAGATAGATACTGTAGATAGATAGTTTTATTAAAATTAACATTGCAGCCCAAAGGCTGAATTTCGTTAAATATTACAAAATTACAAATCATTACTATATAAAACATTAAGATAATAAATATTCTAAGATCAAGATTATTAAAATTACATTATGCATTTAATGAATTATGTACAATAAAACTCTTTTTATATCGTTGTGTTTGAAAGTGTGAAAGAAGTATCAATCTTGGCCAATCATAAAACATATTTTCCTTGATAATAGGCAAAGACATTTGATGATGGCTCAAAGAAACCAATGAATCAAGAAAATTGTAAGTACTGGTTTTCCATATAGATTTATAATATAACATTTATAGTACGCGAGCGTTGATTGGTGGAGAAGCGTGTTTCTATAACTGTATAGAAACACGGAAATTTTCCCGCCAAAACTTAAAATCGTAAAATAAACAATTTCAATGCGAATTATAAAACTTTAAACCCAATTTAAAGATAATTTTAATACTTTAACTCATTTGTGACTGTACATTTTCAAACAGAGTTGTTTACTTGCAGCGAAATTGGCGAGCAAAGGTCAGCATGCGTACGTAATGAGAATTTGTAAATTAATCGAGTTTAAAAAATGTCTTTTGAGTTATATTATAAAATAAATAGAAAACATTTTTTCCTGTGTTTCTATACGCTTATAGAAACACTTGTGGGAGTTTGGGAGAACTCGAATAACGTGGAAAAACTCGCCCTACGGGCTCGTTTTCCCACTGATTATTTCTCGTTCTCCCAAACTCCCACGCGTGTTTCTATAAGTGTATAGAAACACGGAAAATGTTTTCTATTTCTTAAATGGAAGCCATCGAAATTGGCATTCAAAAACTGGAAACGTCAGTCCATCTTCTCAATTCGGATGCTTCTATTTCTTCATTTTTCACAGTCTAGTCTATTCTGTTTGTTATTTAGTTGACCAATCCTTTAGTCTTGCAAATCCGTCAATCAAAGGACAGGATGTTAAACAACCTGACATATTTGATGGTAAACTGAAGTCCTATCAACTTAAGGTAATGTGAACATGTACTGTATTTAGAAAAGCGAGTGCATTTATTTACACTATATTGATTATCCATCACGAGTTTAAATCGAAGTATTGATTATTAGCTTATAAATATTATAACTATATTGATGTCATTTTGTATTTTTAGGGTATGAATTGGCTTGTGAATTTGTACGAACAGGTATGTGTGTATATACATGAAAAAAATTGATTTATATTTTATGAGATTTATAGACGGAAGACGACAAACTAGTTAAACTCTTTTCACATGTGATTGAGGGGAAATCATTATCAGAAATTGTTGGGTACAAGAATCTAACCCGGAATAAAAATAAATTTGTAAAAAAAATTTAATTAATTAATTAATTAAATTATTTTTTAATTTGATAGAATTAAATTTGTAATCAAAATTATGCTGCAAGGGAAAGGCACTATCTTTTTACCAATTCCCAAAAATTTAGGCTTGGAATTGTAACATTTGATGTTTTGAATTTCTTATCCAGGGAATCAATGGGATCTTAGCGGATGAGATGGGATTGGGGAAGACGGTTCAGTCTGTTGCATTTCTCGCATACTTAGCGGAGGTATAAAATACAAAATAATGGAATCTCTGAATAATTTAATTGTAATATCGACGTTTTCGACTAATATTTAGTCATCATCAGTATACTTATGAATGCTAAGATAAAATTACAAAAACTATATACAGTACAAAGTAAGGCAAATTTTATGTTATACAGTATGTCTGTCGACACAACATTAATTAAAGATAATATGTTCTTTCAATGCTTTGGTTCTGTACTTAAGAGTTAAATGTACCTTCTATGTAATATATCATACACGAGAAGGAGTTTATTATAGTGATTTGAAACACCGAAAAGTGTGTTGAAAAACAAGGCGCTAGCCGAGTTTTTTAACATACTTTGAGGTGTTTTTAAATCACTATAATAAACGACTTCGAGTGTATGATATAGCTTCTCAAACAAACCAATATTTAAAGAGAAATTCAACGCGAAAGTTGAGTTAATTTATGGGTGTTTATTCCCGTGGTATCAAGACAACGATACGGTGGTGATTTCCTTTGTGTTTTGCTCATGAATTATTAATGAGTTTGAGAAGAATATGTATAAAGCTTCTTTATGCAACAATAAAGACCAATGCGTAGATTTATCAATTATTTTAGTGTTTTCCATTATTATTTCTGTTAGTAGGGATGGTTCTTGAAAAGGTAGATTGAGCAGGAAATGTGAGTGTTTGAAGTGGTCGCAAGAAGTAATGTGCTTGTAAATTTCAGAGTCGTTAATGTCAGAGTGTTCTATAATTCTGGTGTGGAGGCATAACATCTGCCTTACTTTGTACTGTATATAGTTTTTGTAATTTTATCTTAGCATTCATAAGTATCCTGGTGATGACTTGTTCGGAGTTTCCATTCTTTTTGTATTTGATTAAAATACTGAGTGGTTACCGAAAATTTTAGCAGAGGTATTCGCCGAATTCATATTAGGGACTGGAAACTCGTCTTGGACGGGAAACTCGTCTGTGAAAACCCGTCTGAATATGAATTTAGGGACGGATTTAAGACGAGTTTCCCGTCTAGATGGGATTCCCGTCTAACTTTCCCGTCTGTTTAGACGGAAAGTTGGACGGGAAAGTTAGACGGGAAACTCGTCTGCCCCCGGATTCATATCAGACGAGTTTCCCGTCTAAGACGAGTTTCCCGTCTAAGACGAGTTTCCCGTCTAAGACGAGTTTCCCCTCCCTTATATGAATTCGGTTATTGTTTACCGGTATTTTATCTATACTTATTACTATCATGCTAGTTGATGATTTTCCAGGCCTCGAATTCAGCGGCGGCAACAGGGGTCGTTGATCGTCGATGCGCTGCTTGTTGGCTGCTATGCCCTGTCGTAATATACTGACATTCACTGCCAGTATTGGCCTGTCCTCAACCACTGTATTTCGGAAACTAGAAGTGAAAATCCAAATGCAAAACGGTGAAGTGAGTTCTGGAATAATTTTTCTGCTCTTGAAAAGTGCCTCTTTTAAATCTTCATGCTTCATCAGTGTGTGGTAAGGTCATAGAAATAATAGATATAGAATGCGCACTTGATCACGAATCATGTCTCCACTTTTTCTCATGCTTGCCCTTATAAATCCGCCATATTCAATTGAACTAGGAATGAAAACTATGTTTATCTTATCTTCATCTTTACAAAACTTTGTTTCCCGTTTTAAGTCTCGATATTTGCAAACTTTGTTTGAAAAACAATTCGCACTCCTCGCAACCGCGCGAAATTCCCTGTCGCAGCAGACTGGAACGACTCAAATGTCCTTATAAATCCGCCATTTTGTGGAGACAAAATTTTGACAAAATTCTATATCTATTATTTTTATGGGTAAGGTGCTTCAAATATCAACTGAATGAAAGTTGGTCTTTATGCACTGTATATTGGCCTTGATGCCCTAGAAAACATAGTCACATTCAAGGCCAAACTGGTCTTTCCCTTTTCTTTTTCCGACAAGTACATGGTAGTTTAAATGTTGCAAAATAGGTTGAGTTAGAACTTGTGCAGAGCTTAAACAGGGTATCCAGTTCCTCCGCATTCAGCGGTCTGGTTACCTGGAGGGAGCTGGTGCTGTACTGCACTCTACTGTACAACAATCGTCTTTTGTGTACCTATTAATTTTGTTGGTTATATTTTGTTATTTCATAGGCACACAATATCTGGGGTCCGTTTCTTGTCGTTGCTCCTGCCTCAACCTTACATAACTGGCAACAAGAGGTGACGAGATTTGTGCCTACTTTTAAGGTGAGTTTTATGCATTCTGTGGATCAGGGTCGGTAATCAATCTATCATCAACGTATTTCCATCGGTCATTCCCTTCCAAAAGAAGGTCATTTATCATAACGAGGAAAAGAATCGGTCCCAAGACTGATTATAAGTCTCCCTTTATTAACCCCACCCTCTCTTTTTAGCCCCCCCCCCATTCCCCTTCACAACAAAGAAACAGTACTGCGTTTTCGTTTTAACTAACTCAATAGACCTCCCTCTAAGCCAGCCCCCCCCCCCCCCTTCTCAAACAGCCTGAAATAAATAAGCACCTGGGAGACTGACTTAATAGAGGATTTCCGCTTTATATGTAACTCAGGCTGTTGTTTTTTAACTCAGGTTCTGCCATACTGGGGAAATCAAAGTGATCGAAAGTCTTTACGGAAATACTGGAATAGGGTAATAATAATGTTGAGAATTTATAGAGTGCGAAACACCTTCGATAAGACATATGAAGAAATGAATGCGTAACATAAATTTTGTTAACTTTGTGTTTGTAGAAACAAAGTGATATTCATGATAGGGAGAATGCTCCATTCCACGTTTTAATTACAAGTTATCAATTGGTACGTAGAGGGCTGCACCTGAATTAATGGATGTTAGTAAGGTAAAGCAGGTTAAAGTTTATAATAGTTCATCTCTTTTCCAGGTGGTACAAGACGTACGTTACTTTCAACGAGTTAAGTGGCAAAATCTAGTCTTGGACGAAGCCCAAGCAATCAAAAGCAGTTCCAGGTACAGAAATTTCTCGGGGATATGTGAACAAGTTTGCAGTTGTCTATAATAAACAAATTTGGCTAATGCTGTTTACGTCGTCGCTACCCAATTCACAACTTTGGATAACTCACATGCCCAGTTACTATTGTTCTAGTTTGCGAAAACATAGAATAGGACAAAAGTAACTAAGCATTAGAATTATATATAAGAGCCATTCACTCTTGTAGATCATTCTACATCATTCTACATTCTATGTTTTCGTGACTAGCTATGTGAGTTATCCAAAGTTGTGAATTGGGTATAATAGCCAAAATTGTCTATGCTCTATATTTTTAGTCAAACCAATTTTATATATTTATTTTTTAAGTGTTCGCTGGAAAATTCTGCTTGGTTTCACTTGCCGCAATCGACTTCTTCTCACAGGAACACCCATACAGAATAGTATGGCTGAGGTTTGTTTGAAACTACCGTATTTGTTAGATCCATTATTTCAATCCGTACTAACAACAGCATTTAGATTTTATCTTTTTTCCCATAAATCTAACTGTGAAAAAACGTACGACAGAATATTTCATCTCATGTTAATCTTTCACTCCTTTTCCAGCTCTGGGCATTATTGCATTTCATCATGCCAACTTTATTTGATTCACATGACGAGTTCAATGAATGGTTTTCCAAAGACATCGAAAATTCCGCTGAGAAAGGATCTACTATGGATCAAAGTATGTGTAATCTTGGCGGTAGACCGTCGTAGGAGGATTTCCGAGGGAGAGCGTAGTTAGGCACCCCTCCTATATAAAGGTCGGCATCAACCAGTGCACACTATTTTTTTGCGATGTGTTGCATTTTTCTCATGATTTATGGTGATGGACAGGGTTCCTGCAGGACCTTAAACTCCTTGAAAAGCGCTTAAATTGAAAAATCAATTTCAAGGGCACTTGAAAAGTGCTTGAGAATACAAAATTTATTAAAAGCGCTTGAAAAGTGCTTGAAAATCACACATAATGTTAATTCAAAATAGAACCTAATTATCTAATGAGGACATTTTCATAATTTTATCTAGCAAATACTGTAAGAAAGTCGCTTGCCTTCCATTCTTTTACTATAATTATCGTTCAGCCGCCATCATTGTATCAGAGTCCACTATATTTTTTTCTTATATTTGGATTGTGTTTTGTTTGCAAGACAGTAAAAGTCCTTGAAAAATTTCATTTTAGTGCTTGAATAGTCCTTGAAAAGTCCTTAAATCTTCTTATTGGGAACTTGCACGAACTCTGGACGGAGAAAGAGTGCACCACCAGCCATTGACTATATTGTGTTATTCTTTCTAACTCATCTAATCTTCTATCAGTTCTGTCAGAGCTGTTCTCCCTGAAGGTCCAGTAAGGGCTACCACCTTTTGGTCCAATGTTAAGCCCCGGTCAAACGAGGATGAGAGTTAATGAGAGTTGCAACTCTCGCTCGCGTTTGACCACCAACTCTCGTCGACTCTCATCGACTCTCGTGCACTCTCATCAACTCTCATCAACTCTCATCAACTCTCATCAACTCTCATCAACTCTCATCAACTCTCATCAACTCTCATCAACTCTCATCAACTCTCATCAACTCTCATCAACTCTCATCAACTCTCATCGACTCTCATCGACTCTCATCGACTCTCATGCACTCTCATCGACTCTCATCGACTCTCTCATCGACTCTCATCAACTCTCATCGACTCTCATCGACTCTCATCGACTCTCATCGACTCTCATCAACTCTCATCGAAGCTCATCAACTCATGCACTCTCATCAACTCTCATCGACTCTCATCAACTCTCATCGACTCTCATCGACTCTCATCGACTCTCATCAACTCTCATCAACTCTCATCGACTCTCATCGACTCTCATCGACTCTGATCAACTCTCATCGACTCATCGACTCTCATCAACTCTCATCAACTCTCATCAACTCTCATCGACTCTCATCAACTCTCATCAACTTTGAGCTGGTTCAAATTTTGATGAGAGTTGATGAGAGTTTTGCTCGTTTGACCGGTCATGAGAGTTGCATAAGAATTTTAAGCAACTATAGTCGGACTAGTGTTTTGCACTTTCTATAAGAATTAGCTTAGCAAAATAACACGTTATGACGTGTCTATAACAAGAAAAGCTTAAAGTAATAAAGGAAATCTAAACACTTCCAGTTTTACCAAAATTGTAGAAATATTCTCAGGGCTCCGTTTCGCGCGCTAAATTACTTCTGTCGCGACTCTCGCTTGCCAACTCTCATGAAAACTCTCGCTTGCCAACTCTCATCAACTCTCATCCTCGTTTGACCGGGCCTTTGCTGCAGGAGGAAACCTGCGGTATGGAAATACTCTACTCACATACAAGAGTGAGATGAAATTATAATCAGACAACTGCATATTGCAAGAATCGAACTCCGGTGACGGAAGCGAAAGGCTCCGTACCACCACCAACACTCTTTCCCTATCCAACAGGTTGTGTGTTTTTTTTGCCAGATCAACTATCCAGACTTCACATGATACTAAAACCTTTCATGTTGAGAAGAATCAAGCGTGATGTTGAGAACGAGTTATCTGACAAGGTAAAATGTATTTTCTAGTGTTACGACACTACAGTATGTGTATCGGGGTCCGAGCCAAGATTTCCCCCTCCTGTCCTTATGACGTCATAACTTCAAAACAGAAGGACCTCTACAGGAACCCCAACTTGAGACGGGGGGGATACGCACAATTTCTTGTCCCCGTATCAGTTTGGAGGTCTGCATGGGAAAGTTTAAGGCCCTGTAGACATATGTCTGGAAATTTTACATCATGGAACTTAAACTGGGAAGCACGGGTGGCAGATGCGGTTAGTGCGCTGTCTCTTACCTCCGAGTTAAGCCTGCTATACAGCAGGTCGAGGGCAGGGATTTACTCGGGTTGGATAACGTCAGTGTGCTTGATAAACTCGTGTAAGTAGAGATTGGTCGGTTCTCTTCTGTGCTTCGAGGGTTTTTCTCCGGGTACCCCGGTTTTCCTCCCTCGCTAAAAGCTAACCCTTAGATACTAACCTTGACTAACTAACCCTCGGGACCTTTGTCAATTGGGTTGCAAAACCTGTTAAGGCTTTCCGTCCACCTCAGAGTGGTAAACACAACAAACTAAACTAAACATCGTGTCGGACTTTTCTAGATCGAAATCAAAGTGATATGTGAGTTAACATCACGTCAGAAATGGTTATATCGTGCTATACGTAATAAAATCTCTATAGAAGATCTCGTACAGACGTCCACTGCAACTTCAGCTTCGACATCAGCCACCAATAACTTGATGAACATTGTAATGCAATTTAGAAAGGTGAGAGTGATGGAAAGTGATTGTATATTTCCAAATGATCGTGATGGCAATAAACGTATAACAACTGCTGTGAACACGACAAAAGTTTTAATTGTAAACATGTTTCGGTATTATCTTATGCCATCTTCAGTACAAGAATAAGCTATATACTATTTTACATAATAATATTTACTCTATATATATACTCATGGACTAAAAATTTGAATTTATATTTTGTAACCATATTAGGATTACCCGTAAGCCGTTTGCCGGTCGTCTTTATGTAATTAAAATATTATAGAGCTTACAGTTAAGCCCCGTACAGACGAGCAAGTTTTCCTTGACAAGTTCCCTGACGAGTTTATTTGTTCGTGTGTACGGCAAACAAGTTTTTTTCGATCAATTTTTCTTGACAAGTTTTATGTGCCCGCGTATATATAGTGCCTGAAGACGAAGTAATATTGACTGTACTGCGCATTTCCTTGTCAGGTTTTCCATGTCGGCCGTACACACGAACAATTTTCCTTGTTCATGCAAAGCTGGCATGACTAGCTTTTGAACAAGGCTCTTTGTCAAGGAAAACTTGTCAATTTTTTGTCATACACACGAGCAAATAAAACTTGACAAGGAAAACTTGCTCGTCTGTACGGGGCTTAAGCAAGCAGAACGAACCGAAAGCAAAAACGCCGGCAAGATAACTCCAGACTCTTCTTACTATGGTAAAATACATATTTTACGTCTTAGATATAACGCCAACATTTCAATTTGCGACGAGTAATTTTCAAACAGGCATGAGTGGAACACTTCTAAAGTGTACAGCCCCTGCTTTGACATTCGAAAAGCAGGATTTTCCAATTTCTGCACGACCATATATTTCAACGATTTTGTTTGACCGTTGTGCTTAGATTGGCGTTCTCCGCGCTTAAGCTTCCCTTATGGGAAAGTCCGCCAGCATAGGCCTTTAGTAATTTGTGTTCTGTTTTTGTGCAGGTTTGTAACCATCCTGAATTGTTCGAGCGACACGAAGCTAGCTCTCCTCTCAACTTTTCTGTGAAACCGTTTTCGTTGCCAAAACTTATATTTCGGGAAGGTAGGCAACGTTTGATACCATTAAGGCCTGTTCACACGATCCGATTTGTCCGATGTGATTCTCCTCTTGACGTATGTGATTTACTGGATTTTCTGATAAGAGTAAGGCTATTGGCTCATACCTGGCGAAAAGTGTAGTTGTTGCTGTATTGTGTGAAATCACATACGTCAGGAGGAGAATCGGATCTGACAAATCGGATCGTTTGAACACGCCTTAATGTGAAGTTAGTTTAGTTTTAATTATAATATAACATTTATAGTACGCGCGTGCTGATTGGTCGAGAAGCGTGTTTCTCACTATAACTGTATAGAAACACGGAAATTTTCCCGCCAAAATTTAAAATCATAAAAAAACAAATTTAATGCGAATTATAAAACTTTGAATACTATTTAAAAACAATTTTAATGCTTTTACACATTTTTGACTGTTAATTTTCAAACAGAGTTGTTTTCTTGCAGCGAAATTGACGAGCAAAGGTCAGCATGCGTACGTAATGAGAATTTGTAAATTAATCGAGTTTAAAAAATGTCTTTTGAGTTATATTATAAAAGAAATAGAAAACATTTTTTCCTGTGTTTCTATACACTTATAGAAACACTTGTGGGAGTTTGGGAGAACTCGAAATTTCCCACTGATTATTTCTAACTACCTCTACAGTGTATATATGATCCTCGCCAATTCACATAATTTGGTGGTATAACGAGTTACTTCTCACTGAACTTACCTTACGTCTGTTTTTTCGTAGGCTTGCTTTGTTTCAACTCTCCCATGAGATCAAAGTAAGTTGGTCATTGAATTTCTCGTTAAAGGAATATGGCAATAAAAATTTAGTTTGTTTGTCTCGTTTGAAAGAACTTTTTAAATTATATATAAATCTCCCTTACCGATTTTTCGTGTCTTTCTTAGTTCTTGAGATATTTTGACAGAGATAATCATAAATCAGCGAGATGTTACGTGACAAGCAGCCAAGCAGGGTCACGCAAGATCTTACCCAGAAAGCCAATGGTCATTATGAGCCCAAAATTATACTTCGGTCACTATTTCAAATATCAAATTGACTGACCACTTTTTAACATCTATACTAATTGCTATTTGGTCACCTAGGAGTAGTTTTATATGGCTAACCCTGCTTGTGGCGTCACTAAACCACCGTTAATGAGATAAAAAATAATCCAAGATGGCGGACAGCTCATTGATTTCAGTCAAAATATCTCAAGAACTAAGGAAGATACGAAAAATCGGTAAGGGAGATTAGCAAATGAGATAAACTAAATTTTTATTGCCATATCTCTTTAACTAAAGTTGTAGTTTTAGCCGAAGTGATATTGCACACATTAAGGTTATCTACAATAACCATTTTCGACCATTTTGTTTAGAATCTTATACAATTTGATGAATATCGGAATGGAAAAATACATTCACAACTCATTGTTCCCGAGAAATATATCCGAATGTAAGTCAATCTTGGAAAATTCATGTTTGCATGTTCCAGGATTCGTACAGAACTTGAAAGACCTTGAATTTGAAAACAAAAACTCAAGGCGTAGAAAGTCCTTGAATTTATAAAGAGGTGCTTGAAAGTCCTTGAATTCTTCTTGCTTTAGTTTTTGGATACTGTATTTTCTGAAATTTGTGCCTTTAAAGAAACGGACATTTTGTTGAATGAATATTGTTCATGTCTTACAAAGCTCTTCAAATTCATTAAGTTGCAATTTTAACAGTTTAACAGCACTTTTACCGATTCTTTTACCCTAAGTAGTCTATTTAACAATTATTCTACGAACTTGATAGCCGACGAGTGAGTAGAATAACTGTTTTATTATATACACAAGCTCTGGATATGAACAGAACATTTTGGCGTACTTTTTTCAAGTAAAACTTGAATTTTCTCTTCATTTAATTGTCCAAATCTGCCAGCCATTTTTCTACTTTTCTCTACTAGCAGGATATGAGCTAATATCCTGCTAGTAGAGAACCAATCAGATTGCAGAATACCTCATATCCAGAGCTTGTGTATATAATAATTCCTGATACATGGCCTGGAAAGTCCTTAAAAATATTAAAAATATTATCCTTATTCTTCCTGATCTGTACGAGCCCTGAATTGTTATTGATTAGTTTTTATGCAGACATGCATACAGTAACTCACCGTATGACCAAATCTTATCACAAATTATAGTCGTGCTATCTTTATATTTCTAGGTGAAAGTTTTTCCTGTTTTTCATTTCTACGTTTTATTAACTTGGCACCGTCTGAAGCGTGTGCCATTATGACCAAAGGTGTCGCTTTTAGGTTTGTATCATGCAGTCCATTTACATCATTACAGTAAAAATGGAAATCGAGGGGCAAATCACTCCTAAAAAGTGTACGAGGTTGTGATTTTTCCATATTTTTTGTGATTTTTAAATTTATTTATTTTTTTGTGATTTTTGTTGTGATTTTTCTGAAGGTGTACGAGATTTAAATCAGTGATTTGCCCCTCGATTAGAAGGATTCTGTGACAGAACCTAAGCTGTTGCATTTGCGTATACTATTGTTAGGTGTATAACGTTGAGTTATTCAAAATTCCGTGAAATTTCATTCAGCATGTTTGGAAAAACATCATGAAGGAATAGACACCAACATCCGCTTATCCTATTGTCTACAAAGGGCCTATTGGCCTACTTGTCAAGATACATATATATACGTACGCGGCAAAAATTAACTGAGACTTGCCTGCAAATACTAATGGATCATTGGCATTCAGATATATGTTACAGTATAGGATTATGTACTTATTCTCTTTCTTATCCTTTTGACTTTCTTTAGGTTTACGTTGCTATTGCTGTTGTTGGAAGACGCATATCGACTATATCATCGAAGATTGTGGAATGATAAAACTCAACACACTAGGTATTCACGATACAATCTCTGAAAAACGCGTGGAGGAATCCTTTGTAATTATTATAAGCATTTGTGCTGTAGTACAAATTACTCATCTACTTTGTTATATAAATGCTTCATTATTTCAAAAACTTCCTCAAAGTTGCCGATTTTAACATTTCGTTTGGTTTGTAGGTATCTCAATCATCATGACCTCATACTGTGGCCATCATTTCGCCTATCTTTCCCGGAAATTCAGTCTGGACCAATCACAAACGAGCTAGTATTCACGAGGCCTACAATGACCACGAACTGTCACATGACTCACAAGATTGTTCCAATCTTATCCGACGACGATCATATACGACATCACGTGGTTAAAAAGAACAGTCCACGTCGTGTCAAGCACCCCCTATCCCCTACCAAGGACCCTAGCTCACCTACCAAGCACCATCATTCACCCTCGAAGAACCCCTATTCACCTACCAAACACCCAACATCTCCCACCAAAAAAAACCACTCCCCTACTAAACACCCCCATTCGCCCACCAAACATCTCCACTCGCCACTTAATTCGCCCGGTGAAGGCGCCCCACATTTGCATTCCCCGCCTAAAGTTAAGTCCCCCACTAAGCACCATCCCTCTGGTGGGGATCACCATCGGTCGCATCCCCACCACCACCAACACCGTCACCACCATCATAAGCACCATACAAAACACGATGGTGAACTAGAAGCACCCAATTCAGAACAAACTACAAATGGTACCACCGTCTCTTCAGAACGTGAGAAATTACGAGACGAAAGTAAAATTGAAAAGGAAAATTCCTCGTCGGGGAAAAATGAAACAATTCTTCGACTATTACAACCAACATCTCCTCCTAAGTTTCTGTTGGCTTACGTTCCCAGGGTAAGGACATTTAAGAGTAAAAAATCAAGTTTGTCTCATTTGAAACGACTCGCCTCCGATACAGACAGTGACGAAATATTGGAGATGCGAATTCGGTTGTGTACATGCTTCTGCTCTTTTGTTGAGCGCTGCAAATCTCAGTTTATCTAAAGGCCTGTTCACACGATTGTTTGCTGGCAAAGCTAGGAAACATAGTTTTGCGAAAACGTTTGAAAATTCTGATGTTTCCTCGCTTGCCTACCATTGGAAACATTGTTGCGAAAACTAAATTTGCTTTTCTACAGGAAGCAAAGATTCCTCAACAAATTCAGAAAGTTTTTTTAATCGCGAAACAATGTTTCCTGATTTGCCCACCTTCGGGAATCATAGCTAGAGAATGTTTCTTACTGTAGTTTGTCCATCGTTTTAAGAGAATTTTAGCCTGCAAGGGGGAAACACACTCCTTGTAAGTTCACCTATGTGCCAAATTATTTTATTGGTAGGACAGCTTTTTGGGCCTAGTGGACAAACGATATGTTGTACTGTATACTTTGTTACAATTCTAGGTTGTGGCTCAACCAGCAGGCTTCTACACATGTGATCGAAGTGCTGCATACAAAGCAAGTGAAATGAAGAGATCTACATCACATTTCAACAACAATCTTCTGCTGTATGGCGCTCTGGATCACGAGTACTTGGAACAGAGGAAGCATGTTTTCTTCCCTCAACCGTTGGGTGGCTTTGTTGGTATGGATCCCAAAGGTGGATGGTCTCATATACAAATCCCAGGTAGACTGAAATAACTCTATTTACAATTTGTAGTTAAACTATTTACTTCTTTTTAAACTGTTCGTGGGCCACCAAAATCCTATATGGACAGGTATTGTAATTATAACAATGAAACACAACTACTTTGAGGTGTTTTAAAATCACTATAATAAGTGACTGCGAGTATTTGAAACGTAGAAGTTTTTGAAAGGAAATTCAACGTTGACTTAATTTATGAACGTTTATTGCCGTTATATCGAGGCAACGATATGATGCTGATTTCTTCTTGTTTTGCTTTTTGGATTATTAACCAGTGAGAGAAGTATACGCCATTGTAATGAATCTGTGTCCATGTTTCTAGATCGTGAAATCCTCATCACTGACAGCGGTAAGATGAAAGAACTAGATCGTTTATTAACGAGATTAAAGTTTCAAGGGCACCGTGTGTTGATGTATTCTCAAATGACAAGAATGATTGACTTGTTAGAGGAATATATGGCATTCCGTAAGCATAAATATATGAGACTTGATGGATCATCCAAGATTTCTGAAAGACGTGATATGGTCGCGAACTTTCAAACCAAGTAAGTTAAGTGAATAATAATAACAAATAAACAACTTGCTTGCTTGCTTGCATGCTTGCTTGCTTGCTTGCTTGCTTTGCTTGCTTGCTTGCTTGCTTGCTTGCTTGCTTGCTTGCTTGCTTGCTTGCTTGCTTGCTTAATATTAATTAATAAACCTGCCGCCCGACAACTCATTCCCAAATTTTTTTTCCAGATCCGATATCTTCGTGTTTCTGTTGAGTACTCGGGCAGGTGGGCTTGGTATCAACCTGACAGCTGCAGATACTGTGATATTTTACGACAGTGACTGGAACCCTACGGTAGATCAACAAGCCATGGATCGTGCTCATCGTCTAGGACAGACAAGACAAGTGACTGTGTATAGAATGATTGCCAGAGGAACGATAGAGGAGAGGATCTTACAGAGAGCACAGGAGAAAAGCGAGGTGTGATTAATTCATTATTTCAACTGTCGATGTTAAGTAGAGGGGATCGCAGCAAAGGTGTCATAACTTGATAACCTAGAACCCAGAAATTTTTGCAACGATACCTTCAATATAATTTTTATAAATGTAGCCTTTGGAGTGACAGTTATGGTGGTATGGTATGGTGTGGTGTGGCATGGTATCGTTTGGTGTGGCGTAGTATTGTATGGTATGTTATAGTGTTGTATGCATTGGTATTGGATGGTATGGTATGGTATGGTTGCAGGTATGGTATGGTTTGATATGGGATGGCATATTATGGTATGATATAGTGTACAAAACAAATAGAAATGAAAATAAATTCCTATCATGTAATCAATTTCCATTGACCCCAGATTCAAAAAATGGTCATATCTGGTGGACAATTCAAACCGGATGCTCTGAAACCAAAAGAAGTGGTTTCATTGCTTCTTGATGACGCTGAGATGGAGTGTAAGTTTATTCAAAAACAAGCTGAGAAGAAAGCAGACGATCAGAAGAAACGTAGGGAAAGAAAAAGAAAACAACCTGATGTTCCTTTGCAGGTACGAACTTCTCTTTTCTATGTATAGACTTAAAATAGCAAAGCAATTAAATCTAAATTATTCTTTAAGACTCCGATTACACTATACTGGATTGCGTCGGAGCGAAGCGATTTTTATACCGGGTTGGGGCTGTTGTTTACATCACGCCACTGTAATCCAGTACGTGCCTCGGAGCAAAAATCACTCCGCTTTGAAGGTGATATGAAAAGTAATCCGGTATGTGGCGAAGCAGTGTAAACAGGGCAATCCGGTACGATTCGGTACAAAATCCATGTTTTGGCACAAAATTGTTATTTGTTTCCTTGGAAACGGTAAAGGGAGGATTGATACGGAGCGGAGCGGCCTAGTGTTAACACACTTGCTTTTGCCATCTGGTATGAAAAGTAATCCGGTATAGAAAGTAATCTGGTATAGTGTAATTCAGGCCTAAGTGGGTATAAATAGGGCTGCCCGATTTTGCCCGAACTACATTTTGGCCCAAGCTTTTCCAGACGGATTATCGCTCTCTTGTAAAAGTCGTGTCTTTATTGAATTGTTTCAACTTTTCCCGGCTATTTAGACGGACAAGACTGAAATAGACGGCGACGTGGAAGGAGGTGTCCCCAAGAAACGTGGACGTAAAAAGAAACTTCAAGCAGAGCCTCCATTATCTGAAGCAAGTGACAGTCGTGCACCGTCCGAGATCGGCTCCACCAATGGCGAGATTATTAACATGAAGATGGAAACTGCTGACGTAGATGTTTCTGTCGCTGATGACGTCAGCATTCAAAGTTTGGATGATAGTAAGTTGGGTGTCTGCGAGCGAACTCTTAATATAACTGGATAGAATAGAACTGTTAATGACAACGGCGTTGTAGTAACAGCAATATGTAAAATAGTATGAATGTAAAATTGTTACAGCTTGTCATCATATGTCTGCATGCTGTGAACACATTGTGTTGACAAGATGTGCATTTTCTACGGTTAATACTTCAAGAAGAATTAAGTTGTGTTTTTGTGCTTTAGTTTCTGTGGCATCTGGAGACGGTCTCACGATTGATCTTACATCAAGTATCCACAGTACGCCTACCAAAAGTGATGCAGACACAAGTCGTGATAGTCCCAGTTCCTTGTCGGGATCGAAAGTTCGCAGTCGGGTGCGTGGCCGAGGAAGGGGTCGCGGTAAGTCTATTTATTTTACATTGTATCAAGTGGCCGTGTGATCCGGTGCAGTGTTCTGACTGAGGGAGACACGAATTTCATCGATGTTTATACTAGACTGTTCAGGCGGGTTAGCCCGCGTCGCAAACCCCGGGGCTGGGCACTATAGTATAAGTAGATTTTTCAACGAACCTAAAAGCGCACTTCTGCGACTAAGTTTCACGGTTATAGCCTGGTTTCCATTTGGTTGTAACTGTCGTGACCATGCAAGTCATGTTCGACGATGTGAAATAGTCTGGTCTATCTTGCCGTGTGCTGTATGCAAATCAGTCTTTACCACTGATCTGAAAAGTAAACTGGATAGCTTAACCTATTGTTTACTGGTGCAGAAAATGAAGCCAGTTAAACATTGCCAAACAGTAGAAATCCGCCATTACTAAGGGACCAAATGTAGAGGAAAATTGTCTCTATTTCTTTTGAAGACGTTTTCGAACTCTAAAAATACCAGATTACTACATTATTTTAACATACAAAGCATCTCAAGTAATAGATTTCTACCATTATACGCTAAAAATGTTGTCAGATGGTCCCTTAATTGCTGACTTCCGGCTTCATTTTTAACACAATAGATACTAAATCCAGTATTATTTCCAGGTCAGTGGTCTTGGCTGACTATAGAGATATATCGACACTCCGATATGTTCACGACAGTTACGACTGTATGTAAATCAGTCTTCACTGACTATAGAGATATATCGACACTCTGTTACATCGGTCACCTTGATATGTTCACGACAGTTACGACTAAGTGGAAATCAGGCTTATAAGATGACCACAGAGACTTTGTAAGGTCGAAATCTGTTTACAATATGATACTGTATTATGCATAAGCAGAGCATTAGCAGTATACTGAGAAGGCAAGCCAGCCTGGGTAATTGCGTTTATATGGGGAAGACCCAGCCTGGTCACCTGAGATCCTTGCCAATGCAGAGCGAGATCTCGGCAAGGCAAGCCAGCTCGGTTCCCATGTAAACGACAGATGAAATTTAATAGGAAATAATAACAAAGTACGGATCTCGGCAAAACGGGTCATGGGTGGACTCGCCTCCATACAAACACCCTCTTACTGTATGGTTGGGCCAATTTTTTTAACCTTGCATTAACTTTATTATTTTTCTTAGTTGGACGTACGTCTGGCCGTGGTCGTGGACGTGGTCGAGCCCGCGGTGCGTCAGGAGCGTTGGCAGCGGCTGCAGCTGCAATGGCAGGCGCAGCAGCAGGGTCAGCGGCCGCATATGCTGCCTATGGCTTCAGTTACCAAGCAAGTACCCCCACTCCACCGTCAAACCGTGTTAGTCCAGTAGCATTCGGAGCTGGTCCCTCACCCTCCTCGAGTGGGGGATATAAACAGAATACAGGGGTCGTACTCCCACCCCAGGTTGCGAGGTTTGAGGGGAGCGCAAACACACCTACTGACGGAGATCAAATTAACGTGACTAAAGTTGATACGAATAGTTCTAAGAACGATAAAGGAAATGAAGGCGGTGCCACGTGATGAACACGTGTTGTTTTAGAATATAGCTAAATGTGCGAGAGCGGTCTGGTCCATTGGGCATGAGTATATCTCACATCTTGTCAACCAGTTCTATTCACACTGCTTGATCCAAGTTGTCCTGACAAGTTTCAACAACTAATCATCTTGTAGCAAAAATACTAGTTAGAGAACCAAAAGATATTCCCGATATCATAGAATACCCGTCGATTTTGAAACCTTACACCTAATAAACACTCATAGTGTAACCATTAACAATTTTCACCAATCTTCAGTAGAATGTTGTTAACTTATTTCTTTTTTTGAGATATTTCACTTAGTGTGATATGCAAATATACTTGTGGCATCACACTGTATAATGAGTTTTTTTTAAATATGGTTTTCATGTAGTCATCGTCAAAATTACCCCAAAGTTGCATTTATATGTTTGAATCTGTGACTGGTCAGTAACCTCTCTATTTGTGTGTAAAAGTTCTTGTCACTTCTAAAATTATGCTCTCTCAAAAAACGTATTATGCAGTGTGATGTCACAAGTATGATATTTACATATCACAAAAAAGAAGTGAAATATCTCAAAAAAGAAGCAAGTTAACAAAATTCTACTTAAGATGTTATTCGGTCATTTTAAGTATTCTTTAAAATGCAATCATAAAAAGATGGGGCGAAATTTCGTTGCATAAACACTTTAAGAGTTTTATACAATCGCAGACTTGTTCGACCAACTTTAACAAGTCTGACAGGGGTAATCATGAAATTTGTTAAAAAAAGTGTTACAAACATATCACAACAACTGGGAACAAGCAGTGCGAACACATCCTGGTTCGGCTAACTCACAACAGATTTGTACAACCTGCATGTTTTCAGGTCCTGAAACGACTTGTGAGTTTTTTGCGCGGGTAACTACATGGATAGGTATGTTTAGGACATGATCCCCAAAGGGTTCCACAAGTTTTAGGCAACACATTTACATAACGTATATAATGCCTGGCCTATTATGATGTTTAGTGAACAAATTTTGAACGATGAAAAAAGTAGTTATAAATATCTAAATCTTATAGTTTTCTTAAAGAATCTTTGAGCAGCAACCAAAAATCGTCCACAAGACACCTGTCGCGGACACTTCGCGAAATATTGGGCCGCTGTTCTTCAACGTAACTAAAATTTATTTTACAAATTGCTGCCTTCGAAATAGGCATAGGCATTTAAACACTTTTGAAAGTGATGGAGAGGAACTAAAACCCCGGTCAAACGAAGATGAGAGTTAATGAGAGTTGCAACTCTCGGTCGCGTTTGACCATCAACTCTTGTCAACTCTCATCAACTTTGAGTTGGTTCAAATTTTGATGAGAGTTGATGAGAGTTGATGAGAGTTTTGCTCGTTTGACCGGTCATGAGAGTTGCATAAGAATTGTGAACAACTATATTCAGACTAGTGTTTTGCACTTTCTATAAGAATTAGCTTAACAAGATAACACGTTATGACTGTGTCAAAAACAAGAAAAGCTAAGAAGGAAATTTAAACACTTTGTGAACCAAAATTTTAGAATTATTCTCAGGGCTCAGTTTCGCGCGCTAAATTATTTCTGTCGCGACTCTCATGCAACTCTTGTTCTCGTTTGACCGGAGAATGAGAGTTGAGTAAACTCTCAGCGAACTCTCATCCTCGTTTGATCCCCCGGGGCTTAAGAAAGTTCAATTTCTGGTCTGCGCGAAGGTGGTTTAATGATTCAGTTTTACATGTCTAGTCTGAATCGATCGAGGTCTGAATGGCTCATTATAATATATGTTGCTTTCGATTTAAATTTTGTTCAGATTGAATCCATTTACCCCTGAAGCTAGAGCGAAGTGAAAATATAGCCATGAACAACAGAATGGTCACGTCAAGATATCTTTACATTTATTTTCTGGTTTGGAAGTTCGAAGTCTGAGCCTTACATGGGAATGTCTTTTCCTTTACATCACTTAAAAATAACACTACGCTTTTCCAAATACGTTTTCGGCGGATTTAACTTAAAGCTTTACCGAGATCGGTTTTCGGGCCAGTTTCCCCCCCAACCCCTTTCATACGCTCTTACCCCTTCCTACTCCACTCAGCATATTGGATGATAAATCTGTAATGAAGTTTAATACTGAATGAATTTAACCAGAATCCCCGAATTCTTAATCAGATCGAACATTGTTGTCACGCTTGGAATGTGTTCTTAGAATTGTTCTGCTTCACTTTTAATTGACTTTATACTTCGTGCATAATATAAAGAACGTGCTCTATAATGACAAAAAGAAGGCCTTCTGTCTTTGATGTTATCTTAATTACGTAATACGTTGCATTCCTTGTATGCGAAAGAGTTTGAGGAAATAGGAAACTCTGTTCCTTATTTGTTAACCTTGGACTCTATAATACCCCTAATTACATTTATCTCGTAAAATATTCTCGTTAGCCGCGCGCTTGTGTCAAAGCGATACTTTCGCAAACAGACATATTCCATTTTTGGCAAAACCGGATGTCTCGCTGTTTACAATTATTCTTAATAAGGTCTTATCTGCCTAATTACATACGGCCCCTGATTGGCTGCGACATCATTATAAGCCGCGTCGTCAAGGCGACCGTTCCAATCACTAATTATATCTCGCCACGAATATGAATAATTATTTTGCCTTGTGGCGAAACGAAACTATTGCAAATTAATACCTTCGTTTGCATATGTCGTGCTTTTAAACTTCAGATAAATCAAAGAAAAGGCTTTTTTCTCTGAATTCGAAGTTCAGCTATGAGTTGGCGAAAATAAACAGGAATATAGAAGCTCCATATAAACGAGCCGCTTAGTACATATGCAAATTTGTTTAATTTATGATTTTAGTTTAATCAGTGTGTCTCGTTAAAGACAGACCGGCTGATTGGCTGTAGTTTCAACGTTTGCCGCTCATAAACTCTAAAAGAAGCAAGATTGTGCCTTTAAAAGATTCTCCGAGTTTTTAAAAGGTAAGTTTCTCGTTACAAGCACGTCCAGACAGGAAAATTTGATGACTAGATTCGTCCTAATGATGCGTTAATCAAGCGAGTTTTAGAATGTTTATTCCTTCGTATGCATAGTCAATTTCTCATTATTCGTCTGCGGTAAGCTTTCCTTATCGAAATCTGGTTCTTTTTGCCTTAAAGTTGCCATCCCTTTTACTATTTTATGTTTAGTTTGTTTATACTGCGATTTTAACGAAGTTTATTATTGTGAAATTAAGACATTTCGTGTTCGAGTCGAAGCCCGCATGTAATTTAATAGTCGTTTGAATTTAATGAAGGCGGATTACAGCTTAAGTGAATAGGCAAACGCGGCAACCCAAATAGTCGTGTTTAGGATAGAAATTTGGCGAAAATTAGATTTATGTACAGTATCAGTACAAATAATTTGCTTGTTTAAGGAAGCAACAATGTTGTGTTCCTCGATTAATTAGGGAGAAAAGCATAAATATATTTTTAATGATTCGTACGTGCTGTGCTTGTATATAATCAGAGTTCGTGTCTGGTTTGTTAAACTTCCAAGTGCTAGAATAAAAGAAAGAATATAGTTTATAATAGCATTTGTGATAAATTAAGGGGTTAAATTAGTTTCATGTGAAACGCAGGCACACGGCAGCTGACTTATTAAGACCACGCGTGAGAAGAGCGGGTTTTTCGTGACACGTCGTTTGTAGTTGCCACTTGACTTGTTTGGGTTACAGTTGCCGGCATGTCACATGATTACTCCATAACATAAATTGTTCGAAAGCTGGCAAGACTAGTTGTAAAAGAAGTTAGAGATTTGTCAAAGAAAAACTAGCTTATTTGTGTAATTGTGTTGTAACTTGTCAAGGAAACCGTGCTCGAGACTCGATTGGAGTCTTGCTCTAATTGTGTATCTAAAAGGTTTAGATGCATGTTAATACCAGATACAGTATGTGGTATGATCTGTGGGCTCATTATTCTCGCTCCTCTGCAAGGACTTCGTTAAATACCATGCACCTAAACCATAAATTGGCCGACTAAAATTGTAGCATGTGCGCCCGGCTTCAGCAATGTTCTCTGAAATGCCAATTGTAAGTCAATAACACAATTTCGGACAGAGTCAGCGCAATATTATGAACTTTATGTAAAATTATTCGCAGATGAAATGGAAGCTTGGCCAACTATACTTCGCCGATTGTTTCCTTGCCATATAAGCCAGTTCGTGGAATAGAATTGCAGTTGAATCATAACATGTAGCTGAGACTGGAAGAATTAAGATAGGCATATAAAAGTATTGAACTTGTTCAATCATTCATTTGTGTTTCACATATAGCGACAATAGAACTGTCCATTAAATAATTTTCGCACTAGCATATTTTGTCTTCTTTCAGGGGAGCTTGGGTTGCCCAGTCGTCAGAGCAAGCGCCTTTCACCTCTGAGATCGTGAGTGCGATTCTCGCTGGGGACTCATGACACTTATGTGAAAAGAGTCATTCAACGCTCTACCGAAAGTTGTGGGTTTTCTCCGGGTACTCCGGTTTCCTCCCACAGGGAATGTTGACAGGGTGGGTTTGGATAAGCTCCAAACTAACACTTCCATCGTAGCTGTTCTCCCTGATCAGACGTGAGTCATACGGTGGCTCACCGCCTTCGACTCGTCAAGGCTTCGACTCGATCAAGTCGAGCTCGTCCTTCCTAGCATGAAGGAAATCGTTTTCCTATGAACAAATTTCCACACATGCTCCTGTGTTAAAACATTTTTTTCCATGAGTCGCGGCAAAAAATTCCACGTATAACATGCCCTTGCTTCCTATTATATTCCAGGATTCATTTTCAAAATATGGAAATGCAAATTTGTCAGTATGAACCACCAACGATGGCAGATAGACCGATCAAAATCGAGAGAGATGATGAGGACGGGGACTCGTGTGAAAATAGTGAAACAGACATCCCGTGTATATCAACCGTTCCCATCGCGGCTGATAAGAACACAGGTTCTTATTATTACCCGTCGCAAGCTGTGGTGGCGCCTAGAACTCCCGTTTATACGACCGTCAGTAAGATGGCTCAAAAACGAAAGACCGTCCAGGCTCTTGCACAAGTACGTTTTGAATTAAACCAAGTTTAACTAAAGGTACGTTCACACACAGCGATTTGTCGGGTCGATTTCAGATGCACGTTAATGATGTTTGAAAAATACGTGGCAAACGTCATCTGGCGACATCATCAACTGAAAATATTCGTCATTAACATTCAGCAAAACCTAAAATCGGCCCGACAAATCGCTGTGTGTGAACGTACCTTAAGGTACGTTTACACGCTGCGATTTGTCGGCCCGATTTTAGGTTTCTCTGAATGTTAATGACGAATATTTTCAGTTGGTGATGTTGTCAGATGACGTTTGCCACGTATTTTTCAAATATCATTAACGTGCATCTGAAATCGGCCCGACAAATCGCAGTGTGTAAACGTACCTTTAACTAAACTAAACTAAACTAAACTAAACTAAACTAAACTAAACTAAACTAAACTAAACTAAATCTATTCAGAGTTGCAAAACCTTTTCCAACTTTCCTCCGTGTAGGATTTTGGGTTTTCCCAACCTTCCTCAAAATAACTGGAAATTTTCCGGCATAAAGTCCTTTTGCCTGGGTAAATTTACCAGTTGGCCATTGCAATACGTACTGCTATAGTCTGACTGAGTGCTGACTGTTGCTACTAAAACTAGCCTGACTAGTCTAGTACTTACTGCTTTGCAATTGATGTTCTATTCAGTGTTTCACCTTCAACCTTCCTCAATGCCAGTAACCTTCCTCACGTGTGGTGCCCGCACACCCGTAGCTTTTTTGCAACTCTAAATCTATTTATACTGTATTGCTCTATCAGTTTTAAACATTTTTTCCAGGGGTGTATAGAGTTACCAGCGGGGTTACCTTTTCCCCACCCCCAATTTTGAAAGAGCCACTTTCTTCCCCTATCCAGCAGCAGTCTGAAGAAAATTTTGATGTCCTTTTCACCTGGTGTTAGGTTTTGAGTGGCTTTGAGGTTCCGGGGCCTTGCTGCCCTGGACAATTTTCAATTTTTCAAATAGATTTTCAGGGTTATTTTCAGCTTGAAAAAAAAAAAGTTGTGTTTTTCCTTTTTCCTTTTTTAGTTACACTTTCTTCCCCAAACCCCTGACTATATACACCCCTGATTTTTTCGGAGGTCCAGTTAGACCAGCCTTTAATTAGGTATCCTCTCCGTCTCTTACGTCATCCTCCGTAAGTCCAATCTCGTCCATAATCTTCTTAATTCCATCCTATCCTTTGACTTTGTCTTCTTACGGATCAATTCCTTTTACAGGTTTCTTCCATTCTAATCAAATGTCCAAACCATCTTATTTTTGCTTACCCTACTTTCATGACCTACTGTAGCTTTTTAATGAGTTTGATAAATGATATTTCATCTTCTCAATTGAAAACAACGTACCTTTAATTGAAAAATATTGACATTTTAGGCAGCGCTGATGACTGCTGATGAACCGATCCTGTTTGAAGAAACAATTTGGTGTAACAATGCTAAAATTGTCCTAATTGGTAAGACAAAAATAAAAATTGCGGACCATAATATATTTGACCATTAAAAAAAAATAGTTTGGCATGCCATACTTTTTTCTACTTTGAACCATTTCTGGCCTTTTTTATCAGAATTTATTTACTGTCAACTGAAACTGAGTATGATTTATCTTATTGATGGCTTGGTAGATACGAAAACAAAACAAGTAATCGCTCGGGATCACCTCAGAAAGAGCAACAGTACCACAGCAGCACCGCCTAGCCAGACAACTGACTCCACTACTACAGCCAGTACAGGTATGAATATTTGCTTCTACATCTTCCTGCATGATAAACTGTATTCAGATCTTGCAGTGGCGCGCGAGAATATTACGTCACGTTGAATAATCCGCCATTTTGGGTGGCAAGATATCGAGAAACTGAAAGTCATGATCGTGTATTTCATGTTGCATTAAGAACAAAACTTTATACTGATTTTTTCATGCATGACTGTGGCAATTTAACATCGTTTAGAAGTTCTTTGACTGCGTATCATATAAATCAATAACACGTTTGGTCTTAAAGCCTTAAAGGTATCTTTTTCGATAAACCAACGAAAAATATAGAGGTACGTTCCCAGCTGTAGTTCCTGCGTGTATATAACATTGCGTGTCTATGAAAGAAGACAACGAATAAGCATATTCTGGAAATCTTCACATCTCGCCCTCGATTTGAACGCCGGGTTTTTTATCTCAAATTTTAGTTGGTGCAACGAGAGATACTTCAGCCTGTCCAGATCAACCATCTAGATTTGGAAACTTACCTTCACTACGTCACGGCCAGATAGGCAACACAACGACACAGACCGAAACCGGAGAAACAAGTTTGTCTGCTTCAAACACGATTACGTCATCTTTCAACACCTCAACTTTTCCCGCCAATAGCACAAGTACCGCGAGCATCTCGTCAGCGGTCGCTACCACCACGCTCACCACTCGACCCGCACAAAGCCAACCCGCAAGACCAGAGACACCCTCAACAACAACCGCCCCTAGACCCAGAACCTCATTGCTAAACAGCCTACCCTCGGAAAGAGCGTTGACAGAACCTCCTAAAAGCTTGCCAGATAAATCCCTGGCGAAGCACACAGCATATAAACCACTTGCAGTGGCTCCGTCCGCTTCAGTTCGGCCCGAGATTAACTCGTCAACTATTCGGCCCGAAACGAATTCAAAAATGGCTGTATGTTTACCAAACACGGCTTCGAAGACGGAAAGTTCTATAGTTCGGGCTGTGTATGTACCCAGAGAGATTAATTTGGGGGCGATAGAACTAAGACTTGAGGACTGTATTAATGTTAAGGATATTTGTGATAAGGAACTCACGAAATGGACCGCCGAAGATGTGGCGAAGTTCGTACGAGCGACGGATTGTTCCGAGTATGCTCACGTGTTTGTTGATCAGGTAAGTGCCGGCCAGTGTGCTCAATACATATCTGGAGTAAAGGCTCTTTTCCACTCGTCGCAAAAACCAACTCGCAAGCTCGCTGCGAGTACTTTCATCCAATCACAATGCTCGACAGTTTATTTTAATTACATGCAAGAACTCGCAGCGAGTTTGCGAGTTGGTTTTACGATGAGTGGAAAAGAGCCTTAAGGCCCAGGAAACAGTGTTGCCGAAACATACTTTCCTGACCATGTTGCCCGAAGATGGGCAAACCAGGAAACCTTTCCCTGTAGAGTAAAATGCTTCTGGGTAGATTGCTCAATCACTAGAAATACTAGCTGTTGGAAATCCACACTACAGAGTACAAAATACAGATTGAATCCACCATGTTGGAGACGTACTGAGAAACAATGTTTGCGATGCAAAAGTCCCACTTGCGAAACAAAATGTTTCTGTATTGGTTGGGAAACAATTTTTCCTGCTGGAGAGAGAAAATTTTGTGATAACAAGATACATTACGAATTATGAGACGAACTGTCTTTTCCAGTGGCGTAGCCAGCCCGCCGATTTAGTCCCGCTATGCAAATTTGTTCGTGTTCGTTGACGATGAAAACAATCCATTTCTAAAGAAATGAATAATGATATTGATTTGAAATTTGCATAGCGGGACCAAATCGGCGGGCTGGCTACGCCACTGGTCTTTTCTTTGCCAAAGTCATCTATCTCTATTATAAATCCTGAAAGAATAAGAGGAAATCGCTTAATTGTCCGCAACGTACTAATAAACTTTCTTTTTTGTTTTCTTAGGAAATCGATGGCAAAGCTCTGACATTGCTGAACCAAGATTTTCTAATCCAGTGGATGAAGTTAAAACTTGGACCTGCCATGAAATTGAATTGTCACATTATTAATCTCAAACATTCGCTAAACAACAGTTAACTTCAACTAAACAATCTGTACATAGTGTTCATATTGTTCATATTTTGTTCCGATATTTTGTTCGACCACGCTTGGACATAGGGAAATCAGAGACGATGTCGCCATTCGCCAAGTGCAAGTGCAGCCAGCCCAAGATTTTCGTTGCAACTATGCTTGCTTTAAACAGTTTAGAATCTAAACTGAACCAGTCACCTGTAGTTGAAGATGTGTCTCATCTTTCATGACTTTGTTCTAAGTCAGCCAGCACGCCAGCAAAAATTCGCCACAAGGTCATGTGCGTGGTTTTGCCTTTGAAAATATATGGAAACCCCGTAAATCCGACCAATACTGATTATTTTAACCATGTATGATTTGAACTGATACGTCTAAATAATTCGAGTCGACTTGTAGCAACTAGCAAGTCTAACTTTGTTACAACTGCTTTGCTAACTTGTGACTAGTCCACAGAATTTGCAATTGAGACAAATTTAAGCCCTTTTCTTGGAAGATTTACGCTGGTTATGACGTCATTGTGAGGTCACTACCGGTGTAAAGTAAACTCTATATCTTTTTCCATTCCACTATAATGACTATATTGCGCGTGAGTAACATGACGTACCAGGAAAGATCTGATTTTTCGTTCAACACGTGTTACAAAGTGTTTAGTCGCTCCCCCCTTAATCGCCATAGAGCAGCATTCATTTACCTAGGTCGAATAAGAAATCCGGGGGGTTAAACCGGTCTATTAAGTCTTAGGGAATATTTCACAAATTTGCAACATGGAAAAGGAGCCAAAATTTTACTTTGCAGCAAGTATTCGAGGGGGCAGAGATGATGTGGAATTATATCGTGAATTGATCAACTACCTGCAAACGTTTGGTAAAGTTTTGACCGAACATATTGGCTTGGAAAGCTTGATACCTTCAGGTACTGAGGTACAGGATATAATTCACATGTGTATAAATTAAGTATGTGGATTTCAGGGCAAACTAGAAGACATCGAAACTAATAAAACAATGTTGCAGAAACATTGACATTGTTTTTGAATTTTTTTGGGAATAATTTTTTCCCCCACAATGGGACAAACAAGGTTGCATCCTCTTGTTTTCGTTTTGCTCACGAAAATATTTCTTTTTGAAGACCCCAATCACATCCCTATAAATCCTAAATAGTAAATGTATCAGTTTGTGCTCAAAACAGGAGGATGTAATCACAACGGAAACATTTGAAGAACATCAAAGATTTTTGGATGTTTCCACCACACAACATTTCACTTCCACTTTGCAGGAAAAATATGGCAGCATACTTATATTTTCCTTGCATGCGGAGTGGTCTTTCGAAGGTTGCGTTTCAATGTTTTTCGGTTGCAAGTGAGCAAAAGAGTGCCGCAAAGATTTATTTTGCAGCGAGTATTCGTGCAGGACGAGATGATGCAAAGATATATCATAAATTGATTGATTATATTAAAGTTCATGGTCATGTTATGTCTGAGAGTGAGCAACTGGGACCAAACATTGATCAGGGTATAGCATTGTTGGTTTATATATGGTTGGAACACTGAACAATTTATACTAGAGGCTAAACTAGGAATTACTATCAAGGAAAGTGCTTCTTCAATCTCAACACAATGGGAAAATGACTGGGCACACGTAAATAGGTTGTTTGGTGTTGTTTAGACACAACCGTCATAACAACATGAAAGAGCACTGCTTTCTCCTGGAATTAGGCCAATTAAAATTGGCCGCCCGAAATATTTATTTTTTATTATTAAATCGGAATTAGTCAGAAGTAGTCGGAAACAGAATGTTGGCGGCCATATTGTTTCAACATGCCTTTCGTTGTTGTACAAATACAACATGGTCTCGTATTTAGGCATAGAAGTTAAAATGGCTCTTGACTGTGACTATTTCTTGCGCAGACAAAATGTGTGAAATGGAAAACAACCTTTTAACCTGTTTTTAAAAGGGGAAATATACTACTTACGCTATTAAAAAAATAAAAATCCGCCCGCCCCACGTTTTTCAAAAAATGTGATGAAAAACTAAAAACTTTTTTTAATTGGCCTTAGCGGTTAAACAACCATACTAAATCTGAAGAAGGGCCTTTGCTCAAAACATTGAGAAGTTTATTGCATCTTCACGTGCAGATATATTGCCATTGCCTTGTTTTAAGTTATCATTTGGATTGCCTGACTGATGTGTTCGTATTCACAAGAGCTTAAAATATTTCCTAAAAAGTATGTATTTAACAGGAGAAATTAACAAAGATGACAAATTCATTCATGACAGAGACCTGGCATGGCTGGATCAAAGTGATGGTAATAATATAACATTTAATCTATCAACCCATTAACTGGCAGTACCCTACCACTGAGGAGTAAAATTGTCTGGTGTTAGACAGAGTAAAATACCAAAGTTGGGCACATTGCCAGCTAGTTTTGTTAACCCATTAACCGGAAGTACTCTACCACGGACGAGTAAAATCGTCTGGCATTAGACAGAGTAAAATACTACAGTAGGGTGCATCTGGGCACATTGCCAGCTAATGGGTTAATAATTTTAGAGATGTAATGAGCCACAAACCTGAAAGTTTTGCTTATCAATTAAGAGGAGGCTCTTGAATATTAATTGGGCTTCTGCACAATGTACATGATCAACACAAAATGGGTCGTCAGAAACGTTCTGCACCCCTTCCCCCTGTGGAGAGTTTGTGCTGTCCAGAGACCAGAAGGGAAGGAGGGAAATCTACTTCTAATAATGTGAAATTTACTAGGAAGTTTGGAAAGAGGAGGCATTGGGCTCGAAATAATGGCCGGTCAACAGACATTGTCCGGTCAGAATTGAGTATTGACCAGACAAAACCCTTGAATGTCGGTCTTTTTGTCCGGTCAAATAACAATTCTTGCGCTTTAAAAGAAAATTCAATTTCAAAAATATAGAATTTCATGAAAATTACATTTCCCAGTGCACGGTATAACATTGAACAAAAAAGTAATTGTCATTGTGGAGGAGACTTTGTTAAAGGGTTTGAGCATGTATGTAACTTGTCTAATAATTAAGCATCATGTATTGTAACGCAGGATCTGAATGTCATTATTAAAAGGCTTAGTTTAGGTAAAATATTTGTCCGTCCAAAAAGTGGGTCATGTCCGAGCAAAAACACATTTGACCGTACGACGTGACCGCCGCATGTCTGTTTGTTATTTCAAGCCCTGGGAGGGGGGTTAACTTCCCATTTCTTTTATGGGAGAGGTGTGGATGTGTCCTGGAATTACCTATTCATACCATAAGCCAAATTATTGCTTGAGGAAAATGTCTTTATTTAGCTGTAATTGCTGAAGTGACACAACCATCATTGGGAGTTGGATATGAACTGGGCAGAGCACTTGAACGAGGAAAAAAGATTTTGTGTTTGTTTAGACCTGAATCTGGAAGAGGTTAGTTGATCTGGTAGAGTTAGAAATGAAACTAGTTAAACTGCATTCTGCATCCTGATCAATTTTTGGCTTGAATACAAAAAGGGGTAAATCCAGCCTTATGGTATGCACCAAAATCTGATATTATTCAAGAGCTGTGTGTACTGAAGAATGGAAAAGGGTGCACGCTCTCTTCCACCGGCTGCACAAAAACTAATAGGCAAACTTAAGGTTGGGGTGTAGGGGTATTCACCTCTCTAACAATCCTTCAGATCTTTTATCCTGACTGATTTGTTGATATTTTGTTGGGAGCTGCAGTGTCAGTGGTACATGCATTTATGACCCCCCCCCCTCCCTAAAAAATCTGCATTCCCCGTAGTCCAGATGAGCCTGGATATGATTTTGTTAGTGCTGTTACTGTTAGTGCTAATAGCCTCCAAACATTTTTGACATAGACTGACTTGAGTTCTGTCGCGTTTTAGGCCATCTTAGATGCTAAGCCTTGAAGCTTGAAATCATAATTTCAGATCAGTCCTAAGTTAATTTTTGGTCAATCCCAGCTCGTTTACTCTAACAGAATAATTGCTTTAGGGCCGTCCTAAAACAGGTGTACTACGAGTCTCTAAGTGTAACAATGCAATTATGCAAAAGCTAAAAACTTTAACGTAAAGACCACGTAAAGTCCATTCTGCGCATGTGCTATGGGGGGTCCCGCGATGTAAACAATGCCCAAATTTCGCGTTGTTTCGACTAAAATTCGACATCTTCTAAATCAGAAACTCGAATCTGTATTTATTTAAAGCATAGCGAACCTTTAGCGAACCAGAACACATCATATTTTTTAAAATATAGCGTGTTTAAAATGTAAACAAACGGACGTTGCCGGTTTGTTTACATTGGGACTTTACATCACCTTTAAAAATTGTTTGAATCTTTTAGTTCTATCAGCCATGATTCGTGGAGCAGAAGATGGAAAACAGATGGTGGTCAAAGACTATCAAGGTGACGAGGCCAAGAAAATAATCAAAGACTTTCTAACAGCAAATAACTTAATCTGAGCAAAATGACTAGACAACAGACACCATATCTCAGGATCATACACATCATATCATTCGTAAAAACCACTGTTACCGTGGCAATATCAGTCAAACAATCAATTTCGTTCTTTTTAAATAGCAATTTTCATAAACTAAAATGGAATTACTGAGGGGGAAAAAGGCAAGTTAACGGCGTAAAACCACTACATAGTACCTGTCAAATAGGTAAAAAAATAGCTTTTGTATCCAGAAAACAAGGTTGGTTGGACCATAGTCCCTATAATACAGTGTCTGGAAACGCGGCAAACTTGAAAGTTTATAGCCATGTCCGTGGGTTGATGTTGAGGGTGTACTGAGAGTGCACGTTTTCTTTGTTTTACAAATGTTAATATTCAGCTGCTCGGAGTTTATTGGCTGCTTCCTTCATTATGCTAAGAGAACAATGTGTTTACTGCGCGTGAAGGTGCACAAACATGAACAAAAACATAGAACAAAAGCTTTAGATGCGTTTCCAGACACTGTTATAGGGACTATGGTTGGACCAAATATAATCACGCTCTTTGTGTGGGATGGAAACATGGTCCGGTCTGACCCACAACTGCGAGTCTCGTTTTCATGTTAGAGTTTATTATACTATATTACACTCGTGGAAGATTTGTTTTGGACGAGAATATCGCTATAAACCAAGGGACAGACATATCACTCGAACAACACGTACATATCTGGCTCGGAAAACGTAAATATTTAAAATAGAAGAATTTCATTTCCATGTGACGTCAAAAAGAATTTCAAATGTAAATTATGAAAACTTGAATTGAACACCATCTGTTCAAGCACGATAATGGTTAGTAAAAGAGCTGTTCTATAAATTCCTGTATCAGTCCGGAAGCAATTGTCGCATGTATCTTTTTTCGAATGGCGGGAAAACACGTAGTGAGAAGTCGATAGCGGTATGCGGAATTCGACGCGTCTTAATTACTTATTTTGCGTTTGCAATTAAAAAATCATTAACATAACGCGCGCGTCAGAGTGTAAAAACGTTGTTTTAAAATTATGTCAGGTGTATTAATGGCGAATTGAGAAAACCTTTGAATCGACATTAAGCCCAAGAGCGCTTTTCTACGCTGAGCTTCGTTGCACAGACGTTCGTTAATCATCAGAATACAGCGTATGAGGTATGAGGGTGTATTATACTTCCGTCTAACATATTTCAAGTCCATGGCAATCACTGATCTCATAGTAGAAGAATGTATTACGTTTTGTGATATTAAATGTTGTTGAGTACTTGTTTAATATATATAGCTTAAGAATCCCAAGTAAGAGTATATAAATTGCCTTCTTTGCATTAAATCTTTCTAAACGTGAACGCCCAAGCAGACAAGGCTTCCAAACAAAGCCATTTTGAAGTACACTAGATCTAGAAGACATAATCCGCAAGATCGATGGAGTGTATTATGGTTTTATTTGAAACACAGCTGAATAGTGTGTTGACAAACGAGGTCGTAGACGTAGCCGAGTGTTTAACAAAATCATTATAATGAATGACTTCAATTGTGTATGATACAGCTTCTTAAACGCACCAGTATTTAAAGAGTAATTTAACGCAGAATTTGAATTTATTTATGGACGATTTTTATTTTGGTATCAAGACGAAGATACGGTGTCGATTTCCATTGAGTTTTTCTCGTGACTTATTAGTGAATTTGACATGTATGTTGCGTTTTACACACACTTTTGTAACATGCACAAATTGTATTTTGTTCACTGCATGCCTTGCGACAAATAGCATGAAAAAGAAATCGACTATTAAATAACCTTGGCTATTAGATAAACATAGACTTCGCGAATATTTACATACATAAAGTGCGGTGAAGACGTACAAATTTAATTATTCCACTTCGCATTTAAGAGGTTTTTAAGCGACCTCTATTAATAAAACATAACCAAAATGATTAAACTAAACACGGCTACTCGTACAGCCCGCATAAGCTACTACTGAAGTCTACACATAATTTCGTGGCTCTCTCGAGTCAAGTGCCTAACACAGACGTCTGTGTGTACACCGTGTACAGTATATATGCAAAGTCAAAGGTCAATTAACTTCCTTGTTAAAACGAACTTTTGCTGGATGTATTGGCAAAATAATATAATGTGAAAACCATTTTGTGAGTGATGACTCTTTTTTAATCGAAAAAACAAGACTAGAAAAATTAACCAACCACATTGGCATTGCCAAAATTAGATTTTCTATTCGCCTTGTTCCACCTTCAACTATATATTGGGAATTGAAAAACAATACTTCAATTATTTTGGTTATTCTTTCATTCGTTCATTTGGCGTTCATTCATTGATTATTTAATTCTCGTTGATTTTTAGTCGTTACAGTAACAGAGATAGAAAGGCTATATAGTAAAAGATAACAGATATATCTTTGAGCACTTTGCAATATAAATATAGAATATGGTGTTTTGCACATTTATGGCAGGACTTAATTTGGGACTCTATTTGTCCTGTTGTCTGCGCCTTGATTGTAAATCAATCTATTTTATATCACGTCACTGCAAACATATACTCCTTACTTGTCACTCATAAAAGAATTAAAAGTATGTTTGTCTTTTCATTAAAAATTAAAGCAACCCCGTTGCGATGAGATTTCGCGATGGAAAAGCAATATCTATATAATAGATTCTAAAGCAAAATAGACAAATATCCCGCTGCAAAATTGCTAAATCCATGCAGCTCTGACTGTGCAATGACCAATGTGATCGAGTTGAACTTTTGAAATCCTAAACAACGACGCAAACCTATTTTTAAACCGTATAGGCAACACAGGACGCATTCTATGAATTTGCCATATTTTAATCTTTTCCTGAAATGTATTGCCCAAGTGTTGAATAATATTTGTTGTTTTTGTGTTGAACAATGTTTGTGTTGATATTGCGGTGGGTTTGAGGTGACGCGCGTGATGTATTTGTAGATGTGTTGATGGCAGTTCTACGCAATTTAAGATAATTACAATTTGCGTCCTATTAATTTCTCGCGCTCGCGTTATAATAACCACTCAAAACTGCTCGACTGCTTCGCAGGCTAGCGCTCACGTGATGCTTACATGTTGTCAATGCTTTCGAGTATTCGAGTATAGTCGGTCAATTTATACTTCAAAAAATTACTTGAAAAAATACTTTTGAAATTTGTTTTGAAGTTTGCTTGCCGGAAGAACTGCAGTGCATGACGTGCATTTGTGCATGCACGCCATATTACAGGCTTAGCGATGTTGATGTAATAGAAAGTTTTCCCCGAAAGCAAACACCTCAATTTCCGCGCACTGACTTTTGAAAATCTCTTTAGGCTTTAATATCACTACCAGCTTCATCAATATGCAAATTACTTTCACGATTACAAAGAACTCATTTACATACATAGACAACAAATACAGTACATGCTTTCACGGTTCACTTCAAATTCAAACCGGTTCAATCGTTCGTACTTCCCTTGACTTTGTCTATTACAAGGATGAAAATCAAACTGTATTCTGTTCACTTAGTTCTGGTATTCTGAGGGACTTTTCGGTCGAGATATACTTAATCTTAGAAAAGGAATTTTAATTGTAAAGGTTTACGAAATACGGTGAGTGAAGACTCTAGGCTATATTGTTAAGATGTCCTTAGACTTAGTATAATCATGTGTTCATATATGTGAGTCGGTTTAAATGTTCTCTGGTTTGTAGTAATGATGATTGATGTATTAGTTGAAAATTCGTCGCTTTTCTATATAGCTTGTAATTTTAACTATAACTATAAGTTAAAATAGCAGTAGTTGTCGTTAGCTCCATGATAATAAATTGGTAAATAATAAACCAGTTTATTGAAGTATTTCCTTTCAAGCGTCGAAATATCTCGCTTATTGCCAATGAAGCGAGGTTCGGTGAAAAATTGACGCAACTCACCAGTCAAACTATATAGATTATTAATTCGTCGACAAATTTTTGCACAAGGAAGAGAAGTGTATATAATATAGATTACATGTAAATTTTGCATATACAGCCGTAGTGCTGGTAGGCTAACTTTGCCAGTGCGCCTGCAGTGAACAAGATTCAATTGATATTGGCAGTTAATTTGTAACACTTTACTGCAGTCACATTTATAAGTGGTATATAAATGCAATCTCCTTCTTAGGTATAAAAATGTATATAAATTTTCGTTCGAATATTCATCTACAGACATCTTCTACAGTTCTACTACATATTAGTATAGACCAGCTCGTATAGTTCAAATGATGCATGTGTAGCTGTCTAGGTGAGACTGGGTTATTTAAATAAGCGTTTCAAAATATCACACTGTTCAATCATCCAATTAATAGAGTTATTTTAAATATCGTAAATTTTGTATTAAGCGCATGCACCTCTCAAATTAGGCCCCTGTCCAATAAGCCTTCGCACCTTCTTTGGAGGAAGAATTTTTGAAGCCTTTCCCCTGTGTTCCTATTACTGCGATTTGGTGAAATCAATAAGCCCTCAAAGAAAAAAATCAAAGTTCACTCCCCATTGGGGCATTGGTGACTTTAAAAGAACTGCCTAAAATAACATTGTATTTCATTCTCACTTTTTAGATGGAATATACATTTACACCATATTGCGGACTACTACCCCACAATGACATGAAGTGTAAAACGTATTTTGGGTGATGGTATCTTTACGTCTTATCTATCAATTGATCCTTATTGTTTGGTTTGGATCTCTCATATTTATCTTTTCGTACGTCACTGAATTAGGTAGGCTCCTTTTGTTTTACAACAATTTCTTAAAGTATACTACAGTCCAACCAACCTCTAAATGTCGCGCTACATACATACATGCATTATTCAGTTCACTCCCCATTGGGGCTTTTCAGTGACCGATTACATCAAGTATCTCGCTTACCTATATTACGTACTTAGCCTACACTATCTATTTTACAACAATTGTAATATTACTTTCCTAATCTAGCTGTATATCCTAACCCACCTAGTCAACTTTCCCTCTGTGGGAGGAAACCGGAGTGCCTGGAGAAAACCCACGACTTTCGGCAGAGCGTTGACTTACTCTTTTCACATGAGTGTGATGAGTAAAGTCCTCAGCGAGAATCGAACTCAAGACTCAGAGGTGAAAGGCGCTTGCTCTGATGGAGGTGGGGAGGGGGAGGTGAATACTTTTTACGGGAGTACACCTTCCACCAGGGGGCAGGGGACAAAGGAGGACACCAGAGGACACCGGATGCATGTGCCCCCCACCTTTTTCAAAATGAAAAAAGTGCCCATTGAAAGTGTCCCTTTCCAATCAATGGGCAAAATCCATGTGGTTGTAACTTTTAGATTAGGTATACAAATGGCCTGAGAATGCAGGAAATGGTGTTGCATGCAGAGACCTTAGAAATGAGAATTTTTCCCGGGGGAGATCCCGTCCGACCCACCTACAATGCTTGTTCCTTACGTTGTACCATCACGAATCACGATATCATGAATCACGATAATCACGATATCATGAATCACGATAATCACGATATGGCGGTGCCCCCCTACTTTTGAAGTTTTGCAACGGAAAATTATTGTATGTCCATTTTCGCTCACCAGCCTGAGGAATACATAAACACAAGATTTAAACGTTACTAGCGAAGGATTTCCATAAGACCTATACCTATATATTTTTCGGTTGGCGAGAATCGACAGACAATTAAGTAAAGTATATACAAATTTATGTGGATTATATTTTTAGGCTATCCTCAACCGGTATCGTTGCCAACAGAGTATATCAACCATGATCTCTACCAACCAATTATCGACCAGAGTAAGATTATAATTAACTTCATAATAATAAGTATAGGTATATAACACATAATAACAGTATGGTTTCGAGTGCAGTTTGGAAAATTGCATGCACGAGCCACGAGTGAGGTTTTAAAAGATTCGTCTTCGATGACTATTCGTTAATTCATAAACTACAGGAGGAATCGGCTCACCCAGAGAATCGAAACCACTCTTCTCATATACGACGGATGCAAAATTATAATCAGAAAACTTCACCCAGAAAACCTCACCTTCAAACTTAAAGGTAAAAGGCATATGTTCCTACCCCTTCACGATAACGAAGATGTTTAATTTTATTCGTCTTCCAGGTAACCAGACCCCTGATAAAATCGCGAATGGCGTTTCGACAAATTTTGATGAGCTGACAAGTTCAGAAGAAATTCCCGTCGAAACTTTGCAATGTCCGTTACCAGAACCGAGTCGTGCTTATCCGTTTTGCCAAGAACATGTCGTGGTAAGATTGCCGTGCTCTTCCATAGAATTGTCCCGAAATGACCGCATAATCTTAAGAGTTAGGATTAGCGTTAGGACTAGAGCTAGAGTTAAAATTAGGGCTAGAGTTAGAATTAGGGTGAGGGTTAGAGTAAGGATTGGGGCTAGAGTTAGCATTAGGGTTAAGGCAAGAGTCCGGTTAGGATTGGGATAATGGATTAGCACTGTAAGGATTACAACGGTTTAAAGGCACGAAATCGCTGTGTTTAAATTAATGTTGTTCATTGGAAATTGATACATTCAAAATAATTCCTGAAGATGTTATTTGCCTACTTAATTTGCAGAAACTGTGGGATCACGGTGATCGACTTTGTTACAAGAAATTCGGTGTGGTTAAGTCCGACGACTGCTCTGTTCTCAGTTATTTAAGCGAGGTAAGCAGTTGCATCAAACCATGCTAATTTTTCCAGGCGGATTTTCTGGGAGAGAGGTTCTGGTGGTGCGCAAGTGCGCAACCTCCCTCCCTCCCCCCTCCCCCAACTACTAGTTAGAACATCCAGATAAAGTCCGGTGCATACTGAAAATTTAATGCTCAGAAAATATGCATATATAATTCATGACAAGTCGTGTGTCTTTAATTTTGAATTCATTAACCTTTTCGCTCAGGTGGAACATTGGTGTCCATTGCTGCCCGGAAAGAACAAGACTTTGAACAATGAAGTGGAGCCTGTTAAGGTTAGTTTTTTTACCGAAAAAACTATGTTCAGTTGTACATAGTTATCTATAGCATTGTTTGTTGCATCAGCAGTGTAGAAATAGTGTAACTTGTGGTGTCCAAATGTAGTCGAAACGCCAAGACAGGCGAGAGGGGGGTGGGGAGGCAGACGGGGGAAATACCCAGGGCCTGGGCTGTTCAAAGGGCCCGGAAAAGTTGTGTAAGGGTGATCCGTGATCGCGTCACTTCTCGGGCTTTTATGTGCGCTTATTCGTTGAATATATTATACATTTCTGGAATAAGAATCTTTCGTAAGAAATTCGCCAGCGATAGTGGAGCCAAAACACTGCACAGCGTTCACGTCCCTGGCGAGCGTTCAGTGGGGACGGAGCACACTAAAGCGCGTGGCTGCGAGACGGAGATGGGCCCGCGTTCACCAATCTGCCCTGGGCCCGCGACTGGGTCTCGCCGGCCTTGCGAACTACTTGCTAAGAAATTCATTTCTGAATGTCGCAACAACTCAGTTCGCTGAGCACTGGTACGTCCATCCAGAGACCTTAGGTTTGGCTCATGATTGGTACATTCAGAAATGTATTTTTCAGCAAGTGTTCCGACTCCATGCATTCGCACTTCACAAGCTTACAATTGTAATCCCTGCATTTTCTACTTAGGCGAATCTACGAAAGAATATAAAGGGCCTTTTTAAAATCCTAAAACATTCTTACTATAAATGGACAAGAAGCCGACTTAAAAGTTGGTGGACGGAGTGGATAGCGGGCGTTGAAGCTATTAAGAAACAACATAGACAACGACACAGGTTAAAGAAAAAGGTAGTACTGTGTATTCTTGTTAAGTTAAACGTGGTTCACTCCTCTTAGTGGTAAGTGCATGTAGCTTTCGCCTCTGTGACTGGGGTTCGATTCCTTCAACTTGCAGTTGTCCGGTTGCGGTGCCCCTGCAAAGTGGCACAGCTTTATTTCTCGGTCTGAGTTCGTTCGTTTGTTCGTTCGGAATCTTAAGCTATGTTCATTAGCCCAGGCCTTATAACTATACCTGTATAGCAGATTTTCCTGCGACCGCCCGCGCATTCAACTCCAAATCTAATCACAAATGTTTAAAACAAGTTGGAAAATAAAATTTGAAGGTTTTAAGAAAAAGTGGTTGTACGGGGATTTGAACCCTCAACAACCGAATCAAAGGAAGTTGTAGGCGCACGCCCTAACCACTGAGCTACGAAGAAACACATTGCAAAACATCTGCAAAAACACTTCTTATACTGGAGAATGATTATTTATTATCGTGCATGTCAGTGCTAGACTAGACGGGGCGCCGCACTTCAGCACTGTGTCTGGTTATCATTTCCCTTCAGTCGCATGTGAGAAGAATGCTTCCAGTTTGACTCTACCAAACACCGCAGATTCTGATTGTTTCCTCGTCTAGTAGTACAAGTACGCCAATAAAGGATGCATGGTTCTTACTGGAACTCTATGGAAAGCAATCTGGACAGAACTAATATATTTTACCAGTATTGGAGTGAGGATAGTTTAGCGTACTTTACGTTTCCTCTTGTGGTAACACTGGATCAATAGGGAATGTCTCTTACTGGATTACTTGACTTCTTTAAGACCATGTTAGACGAGGCAATTTTTGCTGCAAATTTCAACGCAATTTCGGACACAGAGCGATGTTAGGTAAAACGTATATTCGCAGAGAAATTGTGAGCATGAATCTTGTTTTATTTAGTGGATATTTTTCTTGCTAAACATGCCCAGAGGCAACAAAGAAATGAATGAGAATGAGAATATCGGGCGGTGTAGTGAAATGCAGGCCATGTTTACTGTTTTTCTGTGCGTGCATTAATAACTATGCATATCTACATAACATGGCTCTATGCAGAAGGCCTGTAAGAGAAACGTTAATTTAAACTGATAGGAATATTCAGCCTAAACAAAGTGTTGATTCAATTTAATTTAGTTTATTTGTAAGAATGTATCTTGAGACTTGAATATCCACAACTTCTTTTTTTCATTTTTTCATTTCTTTTAGATTTTGGTTTTTCTTGGTTCATTTGCCGATGTTCCAACGTTCTTTTACGCTGCTACGTCAGGGGGGCCTCTTGGTGAACTGGTTCAATGGACTGACTTGATTGCTAGTATATATTTACTGGGACATGATCTTACGGTGTCTGCTGCAACGAAAAATTTACCGCGGTATGTAAAATGTCTTATCCAATTATTACACCTATGCAGGGTGTCCCAAAAAAAATGCCACCCACTATATTTTGTAGTATTACTATGTTAGCTTGAAGGGAGGTTTCAGGCTTTTATATTGGATGGAATAACTATCATATCATGCCGTTACATTGCTATTTGACTAGTCAAAATAGCTAACGGTTTGCGTTCTAGAGTTACTTAAGGTGGCGACACCAATTTTGCAACCCGTTCAAGTATGGAAATTGGGTTAAAAGTACTTCAATACTTTCACAAGAATTTTAAGAGAAAAACTACTTATCATTCTCTAAAATTTAATAATTGTGGTTCCCTATATTAATCAAGATTTCGTTTCATGTAAAAATTAGCAAATATGAGGCACAAGCCTTTGTAAGGTGGGGGAAATGCCAAGAATGTGCTTTTTTCCATCAATTTTGTCCCAAAACAGCAAATTCAGTGCATTTTCCTTTCCCTGCTCAGGCTCCTGCCTCATTGTTAATAATTTTTACAGTAAACGAAAAGTCTATGCTAGCGAGAACAGATCATGAGTTTTAGAGCAGATAGCAAGCCATTTGCTTTGAAAATCCTTTCTAAAGTCTCGAAACATGTTGAGGCTAATTTCCATAATTTGGACAAGTCGCAAAATTGGTGTCGCCATCTTAAGTGGTTCTAGAAGGCAAATGATTAGTTATTTTGATCAGTCAAATATTAATTGATTGGCATGATATGTTTGTTTTTTAATCCAGTGCGAAAATTTAAATCTTTGGTTAACGCTAACGAAGTAATACCACAAAATATGATGGGGGGCATGAATGAGTTTACATTCTAAATATGAATAAAAGAGCCCAGCAAATTACTTTTAAACCACACATATTATATATAAGAAAATTTTATTAGCTAACGTTTCGTTTTTTACAGTACAAAATCTTCAGAGCATTTAAACAAATTTATACAAGGTACTTATAGAATGGTTTTAAATTACGAAAACGGTTACAATATTCAAAAGAACGAATGAACATAAAGAAACGAAAACAACTTTACCCAACGTTAATTTACCCAACGTTAATTTAGCCAACGTTAGCTAATAAAATGTTCTTATATATAATATATGTGGTTTAAAAGGGCTCTTTTATTCATTTTTAAAATAAGATTTCCGCCTGGTGTATCGATAGCTACTATATTGAAACGACGAGTTTACATTCAATCATATTTTATTGTCTTAAAGTATAACCTCTATGACGGTCTGTCTTTGAGTTCATTAAAACACGACCTGAGACGAGCTATCGGGAAACTCAGACTTGCTAGATTGAGATGGACAAGATTGGGTTACTGAGCACTGGCAATGTGATGAAGTCTTAGCAAACTCTATCTCTGAGCTTTTTGGCGGTGAACAAACTGTCAAAAGGGTTCGTCTAGTCGACTGATTGGAAATTCGAAAAGTAGCGAGTAGCGATTGTTGCTTGAAAAGTAATCAATTACTTGGCTACTTAAAAATATAGTTCGCTACAACTATAAACTACTGTTTTAAAAATGTAGTCAAAAACTACTTCGCTAATACCCACCCTTGAATTTATATACTAGAACTTTTTTTTTCTTAAGCAATTAGTGCATGCAGTAAATTTCCATGTATATATCGAAATCAGTTGTATCATCTTGCTTCTGTAGTCTTCTTGGTCAACCAGATGATGATAACTGTATACCAGAAGAGCACGCCCACAGTTCCTCAGGATTTGATATCATCTTTACAGATATCGTTGGTGTTGGTCTGATTAAGAACATGACGGGACCGCTATATTCGAAGTACAAGTAAGTCTGTAATAACAGTTGATCTGGTTTGACATGAAGGGTTGTTCTAATGGGACGAACGGGGTAGTGTGTGTGATTTCAGTGATCATGACATTGTGTGTGTTTCCTTCCGTAGTTGAAATTTGAAGTAAAAATATCATTCACGAGGACTTTCTATATTTATTTGAAACCGTATTGAATAGAGAAACGAACCAGAATATAATCCTATACTTCCTGCTTTTCTTTCAAAATAGAAAGACAACTGATCCTTTCATGCAGTCTGTCACATTTGATTCAGTCCCATTGTTTTGAGATTTAAGTTATCCTCAAATGATTTGTTCAGGACTATTTTCTATTGTTTTCTTCTATAAACGCACTGTACGCTACCAGAGTTGAAAAACGTTTCTCACCTTCCTCCAGGTAGGATTTTGGGTTTTCCCAACCTTCCTCAAAATAACTGGAAATTTTCCGACATGCAGGCTTCTGCCGAGATATGCTACATCCTAATGAAAATGATCAGTACCTTCACTACCCTGTCGCTACCCTGTTACAACAATTGCACCAGTCCTTTGTCCTTTACCAGGCTCTGCAATGTTTTATTCAGTGTTTCACTTTCAACCTTCCTCAGTGCCATGAAGTAATAATATCTTGAACGTGTGGTGCCCGTGTAGGTAGCGTCTATACAATAAGCTTCGGGCCTTTAGGATCAAACTACCTGAGAACTTCGACGTTTCGAGCGAAGGCCCTTAGTCTACGCCAGTAAACCTTCCTCGCGGGTGGTCAGCCTCTCCGTTCTGGTCATGACAGAGAAAGGATTGGGACTTTTCGTCAAATGGAAATCCATTTCGTTTCAGATCGATCGTTTCCAAATTTGTCATGGACCTCTTTGTTCGCCGTCGTATCGACTGATTGTTACCTATATATAGATTCTATTACAGCGAATAAGGATTTAGATTAGAGGAAACATAATTTAAGCAAAATTTGTATAATTCTATATTTCAGATGCCGACTACGTGTGGTTGATTCGTTTGGTACTGATGCAGAGTTCAACTATCACGGTTATCGAAAACACATACCAGGTGGTGCGTCACACTGGGGGAAACTGAATCTTGATTTGAGACAATTTATGACAATGTTCCGTAAGTTACTTACGTGTTTTACTACACGACACTCTTTGATTGATTTGATCGATTTGATTTGATTGCTTGATTCAATTTTATTCAATCGGATTGATTAATTGATTTGATTGATTGATTTATTGTCACATTGATTGTTACATAGCTACATATTTACTGTAGAAAACCAGGCTCGTATCCAACCCTTCTGAATTTATTTATTCTTTTTGTGTATTGGTGGCTCAGTGGTGTCTTTCACCTTTGCGTTGGGACTGAGGTTCCTCTTGTAAGACAAATTAATACATGAATGTAACTGGGACTCTTGGAAGAACAGATAGAACAATTCTGTATTAATATATTTGTTTGCGGATTAATACTGTATTACGAGAATTTTTTTGTGGAACAGAAAATAGTAATATGCCAAATTATTCAATCATGTCAACCAGTACACCAATCGTAATACACCGTTCCTATTTTGATCATAACTATCTGGAAAAAATAAAGAAAACTTCGACGTTTTCGGGATGGTATACCATTCAGTCCGGTGAGGATTTGCCTTAAACGTTTCGTACTACATTTATATAGCCCACAGTCCTGACAACACTTTCTTGGGCTTTGTTTCTGGTGTAAAAGTCAATGCCTCTGAGAGCAAACGTATCATTGCTAAGAAGCGGAACCAATGCCTTGTTTATGGCAGAGTCTTGGAGTACTGGCGGGTATGTATGTTAAACAAACCTTCTTGGGACTGAACAGCTGTCAGTTCCATCTAAACTGTTCTCCCTAGAGGAGAGATCATGTCAGTAGAGAAGGAAACTTGAATACCGGGGGGAAACCTGTGGTTATTAAGTGGTTAAGCCTACTATTAGTTATTAAGCCCTGGTCAAACGAGAATAAGGTTGATGAGAGTCAATGAGAGTTGCAACTCTCGCTCGCGTTTGATCGCCAACTCTGATCGACTCTCATCAACTCTCATTATTTCTCATCAACTTTGAGCTGGTTCAAATGATGAGAGTTTTCCCTCGTTTGACCGATACGCGCGGTAATATCAAGCAACCCTCGTGCGTTGTTCTCGTTTGACGAGGGCATGAGAGTTGATGAAAATCCCATGGAAACTCTCGCTTGCCTGCAACTCTCATCAACTCTCATCTTCGTTTGACCAGGGAAATCGTTAGACAACTGAGAAATCGAACAGCGGTAGCAAAAATAAAAGGCACATGGATTTATCATTATGCCACCAACAAGCCCTAAGCTCAACCAACAACTAAATAAAGTTACGAACTAAAACATCTTTCTTGTTTTCACAGGGTCATACGAAGTACCTTCAACTTCTGAAGCAATACGTCAGTGTTCATGCGACGACAATCCGAGTCAACAGTGTCGGAGTAAGTTGATCTAATTAAGTCAGAGATCTTTGCATTTTTTACATGTTTTCTTGTCATTAAACAGGGTTCGTAACACAGTTTAAATGAGGATTATGTTTATTACTCTGACGAAAAATAAAATTATAATCAGAAAAACACACAAACAAGACTGTTCGAGAAGAAGTGAAGATCTAATTCCAATTACAGTTTTTCGAGATATCGCAGCATCTTCTTCCTCAGATATTTTCAGGCCCCGACTGTTCGTGCACTGGGTTTTGAACCAACGACCTAACGCTTCATAGTCCGATGCTTAATCAACTAAGCTACTATACCAGTTAGATTACATTGTAAAATAAATGTTATACTTTTACCAGAAACAAACAGAAAGGGTCAAGATGCCTGGCTATGTAAAAAATCATGGTATTGTTGGACGCGATGCTTTGATGGATTTATTACAGCAGTCGAAGGTAAATTTAACAAATCGATGTTCACTTAATATCGTGTCTTCATTTTAACAGGATATTTTCCCCATTACCTTTTCATTTGTTTTGTAGATATTTGTTGGTTTGGGATTTCCTTACGAAGGACCCGCACCATTGGAGGCCATTGCTAATGGAGCTGTCTTTTTAAACCCAAAGGTACAATAAAACATCTTTACCTGGTACAACTAAACCAACTTGTTTATACTGGGTAGCTCTATCAGTTCTAAACTGTTCTCGGGACTCCCTGTATATAGAGATCCATTAAGGGCTCTCCGTCATTGCTTCAATGTTAGTGCAGGAGGAGTACGGAATATCCGGAGAAAAGTTGCTGTGTTTGGTAAAGTTAAATTGGAACATTCTTCTCAAATTCGACAGAGGCCAAACCATGATCAAACAACTACAGAGATGAAATGCACATGTACACATCAACCACACTGTCGCCAACTCTCCTACTTTTAAACGTGCATTGTCCGCTGTAAATTATTTTTCTCGTATAGTTCAAAGTGCCCAAGAACCGTACAAACTCCAAGTTTTTTAAAGGAAAGCCAACATCCAGATCGGTAAGAAATTAGAGCCAATTTACATGTTGAATTGATAGCCAATGTTCGTAATGGTAGGTTGATATTTGGATAATATTTTTTTTATAGTTGACATCTCAAAGTCCTTATCTGGAGGAGTTTGTAGGCAAGCCATATGTTTACACTGTCGATATCAAGAACCTGACTGAGATAAATGAAACTTTGAAAGTAATTTTAAAGAAGAAGGTAAGAGTTTAGCGATAACAACATGCAGCAAGTCAACAATAGCAATACTAATAACAACAAGTTCATCAACAACGACGCTAAAACAACGACGACGACAACGACAACGACAGCAACAATAGCAACAAGAGCATCAACTACGACATCGATACCAACACCACCAATATGCCCAGCAGCAATGGAAAAAAGCGGGAACAATAACAGCAATGACGACAACGACGACAACAACAGAAGGAATAACGACAGTAACAACAACAACAACAACAACAACAACAACAACAATAACAATAACCAAAAGAACAACAGTGACAGCAGCTACAGCAAGAACAACTACGACAATGACATCATCAAAAACAATTATTTTTTACCAAGGTTCCACCGTTTCTACCATTGGAATATTCATGTGAAGGAATGCTTGAACGAGTTGACGCTTTGATTGCAAACCAGGTAAATAAACACACCGATAAAGAAGATACGGTATGTGATTTCGTCATAAACTTGTCAACATTGAACATTCTGTTATTACGTTACAAATATTTGTTAAACCTTTCCAGATAGTTTGACCTTACTAATCTCTGTACTTTTAAAGGACTTTTGTGATGGAAAACTGTGGCCTCCATTGGAAAAGTTGAAAATTGTTCTCGGACAGCGTGGCGAGTCTTGTAAAGAGGCCTGTGTTAAACACGGTATGTTTGAGATAAGTAAATCTCATCTTTCATAAAGATTATAATAGACTGTTTTCGCTTGTTTAGTATTTTGAAGTTTTCTATATTCGTCTTTAGGTCGTATTTGTGAACCTGCTTTTTGGGAAGTGATAAACCAGAAAGCATTTTTGAAAAAGTAAGTCAATATTAAATACAGTACAACGGAAACTCCGAAATTACTTCATATGTTTAATTCGACATTTCGAGTAATGTTTAAAAATTGATGATATCAAGATTATAATTTTTTTTCGGAATTTCCATTGTCAGTCGTTGCCGCAAATTTTGGCCAAATTGAGTCTCCGCGTCACTTAAACACAGATTATATATCCTAGCAGATGTCTCACTAGGTGTCGGTCCCTATGATATTCGTGTCCTCGCTTTTTCGCCTCGCGGATCACGACATATGACAGTGACTATCTACGACAAAGGCATATTCACCTTGTTGCCTGATGACGTCTCCGTTGAGTATATGAGAAACTATGCTGGGACTTTAAATCACCCTTGATGATGACACTTTTGTCTTAAATAAATTTTGTTCGGGTATTACTAAAAACAGGGTAGCGATACAGCCTCGTACCCAGGCGCTTTTAAGGAAAAGAAAAAAAATCGCGTTCAGCTAATTTATAGAGATCAGTGGCTGAGATTAGCGAGCGCGCTGGGGTGCTTGGGGAGGACGCGAGTCGCGACCTCCCCAAGCACCTCCGCGCGCTCGCTAATCTCAGCCACTGCTCTCTATAAATTAGCTGAACGCGATTTTTTTTCTTTTCCTTAAAAGCGCCTGGGTACGAGGCTGGTAGCGATAGATGTTTCCATTATTGCCAGCAAAGATAACTTAATATTACTGCTCAATGTATCCCCTCACATTAAGTGCAATTTTGGTGATTGCGAACAGCAAAAAGCCAAAGGTAGTGGCTTAGACATGTTAAAAAGACCCATTTACAAGATTTTTTATATATTTGATATCTATTTTTCATAGGTTAAGAAAATGTGAAACATATGAATCTGAGAGCGTACTTCACGCGCCTTCGTTCAACAGCAAGAACTCCATATGCTATCTTCAGGATAACGTCATGTTGTTTTCGTGCGTTGCTAAGAAACGATCTCTACAACGGCTTTGTCCCTGTCGTGGTTTTCGTAAGCAACAAGTGGCACTTTGTGAGGGATGTTCTTAAAGTGGCTCTGGGTGGTTTCGAATGGGGTCAATGTACGAAGCCTTATCTCACACTGAGTTGATTCAGGTTGTTTTGGCCCTGCGAATGTGTGAAGTAAGGTACAATGTTAAACAAAATCACCCCACCTCTCACCCCACCGGCACAAGGGGGGACGGGGGAACTGTTATGAGTTCCCAAAAATTATGGTCAACGTTTTGCCATGTGAATTGCCCCCCCCCCTTTCACACACCTCACCCTCGCCTAAGAAGTGCGGGAGAGACGAACTGTAAAGAGTTGCAAAATTTTATGGTCGTATTGATTTTGTCGGTGAGAGTGTGTGATGAAAGGTGCAGTGTTAAACAACATCAAGCCCTCCTTCCATCCTCCATCTTACCTTTGCCAGAGACATGGGTGGGGGAGGGGGCGAACTGTAAGAGTTGAATAAGTAATCAGAGAAACTCTTCGAAAAAATGGGTAGGGGCGAACAGACAGCAGATCAATGATATCTTATGGGATAACATCTGTCTTTCCAGCCTTACTGAATGGATGTATAATTGCAATGAATATAAAATATGATATGCACGTTTAAAATTTATGACGTACGCTCTTTAAAAGCTGGTTTATAATAACGGCTGCTTTATATTAAGAGTTTCTCTGCTCACAGTGACCTTATTAAACTGGAAGAAGAAGGATTTTGGATACCGACTACGTTTTGAGATGCATACTTTGATCGAAGTATGCTTTCATGGAAGTCGAAAACTTCCATACTGTAAATCGACCCAGGGCCGAAGCTACGATGTTAACATTGGTGCAACTAATCCGTTAGAGCTAATGGCCGAGAATTTCTAGAGGGGTCCTGGGTCATGCTCCCCGGAAAATTTTGAAAATATGAGGGTTCGGAAACAGTATTTCGTGCATTCTGAGACCACTCTGAACCCCAGATAATATACATTGCAAATCGCGTACACTCGTCGCCACAAAGAGCCTGCATGCATGAGATTATCAGTTACTAAATAATCATTCAATTCCGACCTTGTTTCAGAGTTTTATAAAAGATTCCCCAGGTCTTTTTAATTAAACTGTATTTAAAGAATCGATATGCAATTTGGCAATGAAGAACAGCGCATGCTTACGCCCACACATGCCAATCCACCGAAATGGGTCAAATCTTACCCAAAATGGGCCTGCATGACTCTACATGCAGTCTGTAATAAAATCAAAACAACAGTCAGCAATTTAACTAAACCTGCAAAATTCAAACAAATACGAATAACACTTCCAAAATTGTGTGTCAAGTAATTTCAATTAATGAGCGGACAAGCAGACAGTTTATTAAAAAGTGCTTGCCAGCTTTTTTAATTAATCGCACCGTTTCATAATAGACACGAGTTAATAATTGAACATCGAGTATAGTCTTGGTGTCTGCTAAATGTTTCAGTCTTCATCATATTGATTATGGAGTAGGGAAGAACCGAGGCTAAAAACATGAGTTATTTTTTTGAACTTTTTCGTAAAACTGCTTCGCGTGTTTATAAACGAAAAAGTGATGACGACGAGGAATCGCATCCGCTTCAAGAAGTTTGCAGTAAATATTCAAGCTCTTGTTTTAATTTGTATCAGGTAAGATTGAAAGTGATATGATTCATTTTTGAATTAATCTTTTCTTTTGCTACACGATATAAGGTTGAACGTACTTATATTATACGCAGAGAAAATTTGAAAATCTCAATTTTACATATTTTACAAACACGTTATCATGTCGTTAACAAACTTGCTAAATCATACCGACCAAACTAAAGGCGGTTCATTTATTCATTTATTATTTTATAAATAAGATTTAAATGGTTGAAACTTTTTGGTGCGTAAATATACGTTTGAAAAACGCAGAACTAGAAATTAGTCTTAGAACATGAAGCCCTATACTCTATAGCCTACAATTTGGACTTTTGCCGTTTTGGAGTTTTTCATCGCAAAGACGTGAACATTGAAGGTGTGTGAAATTCCACAAAGTTTTCCAAGGTATAGACATTCATAGTCGCCTTTCCCGACAACTTGATCTATATATGAATCATTTCCAGGGCAGAGATATCAGATATGTAATTATGTAAACTGTTTTCATATTAAACAGAGAACAATTAACGCAAAATTATTTGTCTCGAGGCGTCGAGCGGGACTGATTCGAGCTTGCATCTTAAATTTCCAGTTTATAGACGGCCACTCGGCCCAAAAATTACTTGAGATCAATGCGAGTTCCAAAGTTTACGACGAACAAGTTTACCTTCTTTGTTCAAACAATTGTATGACAGCATTTTAGCAAAACTTCTCAAATGAAATGTGTCAATATTTTCCTGCTGTACATACGACTCTAGCAAAGAGAAGGTAAAAAGTATTTCCAGAGTAATTGTTTTACTTTTCCGATATTTTTCTTGCTAAACATACCCAGAAGGCAATAAAGAAATGAATGAGAATGATAATATCGGTGGAGTATAAAACGCGGACCAATATTCACTGTTTTTTTGCGCGTACATTTCTACATAACATGGCTCATGCAGAAATTAATTGCGTTGTAAGTTGCAGCAAAAATTGTCCTGTGTGACATGGCCTTAAAGAGTATTCTTAATCGGAAATTAAACGAACACAACACCAGACAAATTTGGAACCGTGCGCAAATTATTCCGGTTCCGGCCATTTGTTCACTGACGGGAATTCGTCCGGCTTCGTGCGTCCGATGTGAAAGCAAGGCGAAACCATAGTTATGGCGAAACCGTACACATTGATGCGCGGTTACGAATTCATCCATTTTCACTGCCCATAGCTTAAGGCCAGAGGCGATTCTTACTGCAACTTGCAACACAGACTCGGAGAGCGATGTTATGTAAAAAGTATATTCACAGAGTCAGAGAAATTGCGAGCATGAATCTCGTTTTAATTTGCCGATATTGTTCTTCCTAAACATGCCCAGAAGGCAACAAAGAAATGAATGAGAATGATAATATAGATGAAGTGAAACGTGGGCCATACTCATACATATATGCTCACTGCTTTTCTCTGCATACATATATGGCTCTGTGTCAGTAGAAATTGCGTTGCAAGTTGAAGTAAGAATTGCGACATGGCCTCATGATGGCTTCAGTTGTAGCTGTCTATGTCTTCAAAGGGGCAATGGTTGTTAACGTATGTAGCAATTTCGAAGTATAGGACTATCGTACAAAAATTAACAGTGACACATTAACGTATATTTCATTTTGTTTTTCGGTTGTTAGATGTAAATTTGATTTCATATTTCATATCATTTTTCATTTCCTGCAATTAAAGGTGACTGTGTATTAATTACTTTTGCAAAAATTAAAAGCGTTAACTTATTTTCAATAAAAATTCTGCACACGTTATAAGTCCGTTTTTTATATGCATGTGCGAATAATTGTATGTTCTTCTGTTTACATTCGTTCCCACTGTGTAATTACAATTTTTGATAATGATATGTCCATCCTGTCATTATCTGGGCTGCCAAATTAGAAAAATAAATATTCCACAAACTTCACGTTTTTAATTTGACCGCGTGTCACTTAAAAAAATTTATATAATAACATATATATTGGATGACACTGAAATATAGACCCATTGTACTCCCACACTCCATAGCAAAAATTTGATTTGCTTATAATGAAACGAAATACTGGAAAAAGAGTTCATTATTTCATCTATATATATATAAGTTGCGGTTGTTTTCAAGTTCCGTTGTCCTCATTGATGAGCTCATTTTAAGGTCAATGAGGCCGATGTCTGACGAAGAAAAAGATAATATATATAATTGCGTTTTACTGCATAGGTTTACCAGAACACTGAAAACAATGAGAAAATATTGTTCTAATTCGTACGAATAAAGTCCGAAAAAGTCGCACAAATTCCCAAAAACTCCGACGATAAAACTCCCGGACTTTCCAAAGTCCAAACGTCGTACACTTCTTAGGAGTGATTTGCCCCTTGATCAGATATGCGTCGTATATGGTGGCAGTCAGGCGCACTACTAGTAAAGTAAGCTTTCGACACGACATTGGCATTGCGTCCTTTCACCTCTGAGATCGTGGGTTCGATTCCCGCTGGGGACTCACGACACTTATGTGAAAAGAGTCAGTCAACGCTCTACCAAAAGTCGTGGATTTTCTCTTGGTGCTCCGGTTCCTCCACAAGGAATGTTGACCGGGTTGGTTTGGATAAGCCCCAAACTAACCCTTCCATCGTAGCTGTGCTCCCTGATCAGACATGAGTCATACGGTGGCAGCCAGAGGCGCTTTGAACAAGCCTTCGACTCGAATACTCGATCAAGTCGAGCTGCGTTCTTTGTAATTCAGCTCAGCTGCAAGTAAGAATGATTAGCACACCCCCACTCACAACCCCACCCTTTACTTTAACGTTAAACGTATTTGTTTATGGTGTATCGAGGGATTTCATGTAGCGTCACAAAATTTGTAATACATTTAAAACGAAAGCTGAAAAGCTGATTATTTTATATGTTTTGTAGATCATTACATCGAGTTTTATTCAAAATTTCTAGGTTGATACAAATATTCCTTCCTGAGTTATATAGTTTTTAATATGCTGCTGGCGTCAGCATGATATTAGAAAAAGGACCGATAAAGCTATTTTTATAACGGTAATTTGATGCATAAAGTTGGTTATTCATCAGTAATTATGTGGTTTATCTTTTTGTAATTAAGTTCAATTTGAATATTTTATTTGAAAAAATATAGTCATACATTTGTATTTTGGCCGCCATGTTGTTGGTCAAATCTGACCAACAACATGACGGCCAAAAATTGTGATGCCAATATTTCAAAGCGCTTCAGCCAAAATGCTACAACTGCAATTTGAAACAAATTACTGATCCGTTTGAAAGCCAAACCAACATTTTTAAGTTACGTTGTGCCTAAAAAACAGCGTGTAACGACTTTTGAAATAATGCTGACATCAGCAATTTCTATTACTACTAAAAACTCTCTAACTCTGGAAAGAATAATTGCACAAACCTAATTTTTTTTGTGGAATGTTCTTCATGATGGATAAAATCTGCTAAAGTATCAGCGCAATAATCTGTATTTTAAGAGTTTATTATTTAACGTGAAACCTCTCTATTCCTCCAGGCATCTATCGTTGGAGATGTGGATGCAGTGAGATGGTACATAAACGTGGGAAACAAAGATGTCAACGAACCAGACAAAAATGGTTGCACAGCTCTATTTTATACCATCCAGAAGAATCATGTGGTGCTTGTTAAAGATCTCATTAAGGCAGGGGCTGGTGAGTTGCTTGACTGAACATAGCACCGCAAGAAGGTGGGATTACATGTGTCACAGTAAAAAACATTTACATATTTTTTGTTCCGTTTAATTACTGTTTGAGGAAGTTGCCCAACGGAGGCCGATGTCTGACCAAATTTGAAAATTTCCAATCAAATTTCATTTTGGTCGAAATTTATTCCAGAAACGTTATAGAGAATCTTTCCTATACATTCCTACTTTCTATTTTCAGATGTGAACTTAATGGCAAGTTTAGTAGAAGGAATAAAAGTGACTCCAGTTCATATCGCTGCCAAGTACGACAGATGTGAGTGTTTAAAAATTCTCTTGGAACATGGCGCTGATGCTAACATTGCCAATTCTTTTGGACAAACACCACTGCATACTGCTGCCAGACGAAAACTTAATGAAATGGTGAAAGTAAGTGTATTAGCTGTTCTTTGTAACTTGCTGCATGGCAACGATCAATGTTATACTGTATATTAGACAAAATCAGGAGATATATATTATATAATATCAGATGATATTTTTTTCCACTCAATTCACAACTTAACACTCGTACCTATTGTAGAAGGGGTTTTGTAGATGTAATATTCGAACGAGAATTTATATACATTTTCAGACCTAACCAGGGGCAGTTGCCCCCTGTATATCTACAAAACCCCTTCTACTATTAGTTCTATCGAACGAGATGCTCTAAAATCTTGATATTTACTCGTACCTATAACCTATTGTTCCATTACATGAGTGAATGACTGGCTTGGTCAGTGGCGGAAATTTCGGTGGGATAGGGGGCAGCTGCCTTTCTTCCAACCCACCTTTACGGAAATTTAGACCTAAAAGAGGCTGCTTGGCGGAAATTTAGAAGTTTTGTCTGAAATTAAGAGGCTTTGCCTCTTTGCCTCTTCCTGAAAACGTGAATTTCCGCCAAACTGGGCTTGATTCGAATGATTAGTTACCTCGGTTCTATTCTACGCTTTTGTAGGTGGGGTGGGGGGATCAAGAAAGGAAAATGGATATAACTAGGAGGCAGTGAACCGGCAAAGTTTTTGAGCCTCTTGGACTTGATTTCCTGTATTTTTTCAGACACAATATTTTGGCATATTCCATCTAGGGACTGAGGATTTTCAGTATAAAAGCAAAGTTTTGTCATTGGAATATTAAAACACTCTTCTAAGCTAAGTTATTCTTTCCCCTTTTTGGCTTATCTTTTGGACCAAAGCCGAAAGGGACCTTCACTGGAGGGGGGGCAATAGTTTACCGATTTTTAAAATGCAAAAATTCGTTGAAGCTTAACGTTTATAATTTCTGTATAGATCCTAATCAAGAATGGCAAAGCAAATGTGAACAGTGCAGATCATGACATGGTAACAGCATTACATCTGGCTGCCACTCCAGGAAGTGACAACGAAAGACCAACGGTTGTTAAAACACTGGTAATAAAACGGTGAAAAACTAAACAAAACAAAACTTAATTTTACACTGGATTGCTCTATTCGGTTACAAACTGTTCCCCCTAGAGGTTCTGTACTACAGGAGGAAACCTAAACGGCTAAAACGATCTTTAGAAATACTGGATAGCCAGCCATCCCTTATTGTTCTAGTGTCATTTCATGAGGAATTAACCTAAACTGAACTGACAAATATTTATACTGCCGGAAAGCTCTATCAGTTCTGAACTGTTCTACCTTTAGAGGTCCCCAGTATGGGACACCCTTGTCTCCATAATGATCAAGAAGAGCCACTGTTACTGTAAGGGGAAACCTGCGAGAAGAATGCTTCCAGTTTGACTCTACCAAACACGGAAGGTCGTTACTGGATCTATGGGGAGAACTGAGAGTGCCGAGATGCCGAGAAAAAATCTTGATATTTACCCATACCTAATACTGGCATCACTCCCATCATATATACCGAACTTGCGGTTAATGCTCAGCAACTGGACTCTGTAGCTCAGTTGGTTAGAGCGCTGCACCGGAATCGCAGGGGTAAAACATGTATATATATTTTCGTTCGAGTATTCCATCTACAAACACCTTCTACTATGGTCCAATCGAACGAGATGCCGAGAAAAAATCTTGATATTTGTCATTAGTGTACATTATATTTCTTATATGTAGCTTGAAAATGGCGCAAATCCATTTTGTCGAGACAACGAAGGGAATACAGTCTTTCACGAGGCTTCTGAGAGTGGCGTTCATGATGTTCTCGAAATATTGTGTCAATACAGAGGTACCTTTGACTTCGTATTCGTTTTTATTGCCGAAGAATCGTGGAATTCTTTATACCATAGCCATAGGGATGTGATAACAGATAGTATTTTCAATATATGTAAGATAAGCTTCAGGGCCCGGTTGTATAAAAAGGTAGTTAAAGTTAACTATAGTTAGTGCGAAAGTTAACCAATCAAAATCGCGAATTCTACAGTTAACTATACTATTTAACTACAAAACGAGTAGTTAATATGTAGTTAAGACTTTTTATACAACCGGCACACGGGAACAACCTCTTATAGGATCAAAGTATTTGCATTGTTCGCTATAAGATATAAACAATCCTAATCTTTGTTTATTATCTTAAGGCACACGCGAAAAGAACTACCTGTGGTTAAAAATAGATTAAGACTTTTATACAACCGGCCTCATATCTCGAACGTGCGGTGCCAGTTCTCATTGTATTTTTCAGGTAGTTTTACACAACAGTCAACCGCCGTATATACCTGAAAAATACAACTTAACAAGACTGACTTCGACGTTTCGAGCGAAGGCCCTTCGTCTGGAAGTTATGGCTGCGCTCGAAACGTCGAAGTCCTTGTTGTATTTTTCAGGTAGATTTCATTTTTTTTTTCATTTCAACTTTATTTAACCACGGTACTATTTCACAGATAATAATATTTACATAAAAATAGTGATCTTCCAATAGGCCGTGTACTATTAACTACATATATAAAAAAATCCTAAAAACCCAAAGCTTATTGTATACACGCGCTACCTACACTATCACCACACGTTCGAGATATTATCAATATATGTGTCTTTCACCTCTGTGACCATGCAGGGTTCGATCCCAACCTGCATGCAGTTCTCTGAATATAATTTTGCCTTGGTTTTGGCGGGTTTTTCCCGAGACCAAAAAGGGATGACATATATTGAATTGCTAGCAATAAAGTTTACCTACGTATTTATGAGTTTTTAAAATTTTGTTAACCAGATTACGACAGAAGCATATACTCTAGCATAGCGGACGTTTTGAATAAACCACGAATGGATGGAAATAACTGCCTACATCTTGCTGTGAAAAGTGACCACGAAAAGGTATTGTGCATGTTTAACAATAATTAAAAATAATCAGGCAATAGTAATAATTATTATAGTGAATAATAATTTTACACATTTAGGGCTAAAACTAATCTGACTAACTTTATTTTATACTATAGATATATCTTTCGGTTCTAAACTGTTCTCCTTAGATGTCCACCAAGGGATAGTCTCTTTATATTGCTTCAATGTTACTACCAGGAAGAAACCAGAGTACCTGAAAAGAACTGTGGTGTTTTGTAGAGCCAAACTTAAATAACTTAATTCGTGTTTTACGCGCTATTTCAGAAAAGATTTAAGATATTATTACTCTTTTACTGATACTTCATAAAATTTGATAACAAATATATTATCGCGTATATCGGTCGTACAGCATTTCGAGTAAAACATTGCTCATATCTCTTACTAACACTTTATATAGTCCTTTAGCGCTTGCATTCATGAAACGTCGCAATACATATAATTGAATGTTTATAAAGAATATATTTTCTATCAATTTTCATTTTGAGCATATGCTATCAACACACAACCATTGAAATTCTGAAACAACGCCGACTTAAATTTTTACTTTATTAGTTCTAAAACAATTCATATTTTGAGCACTTATATATTCTGGATTTTATAAGTTCTGAAACAATTCATAATCTTATCACTTCTTTTCTTTTTGATTCTTTCTTTCACGGATCATCGACATCCATCCATCATCCATCCTTTGCGATTCCTGTAATGATTCACAGTCGTCCCAGATCTCTCCGCCGGCCCGGCCTTGCGAAGCATCTCAGCACCGTCCAGAGAATACACTCCTGCCGCATGCATCACGATTTAGGCAATTCTTGGTCTCACACCGACCACCATGCCGTGTGTATTCTAAAATTCTTGACTTATCTCAGAAATTCTCCCTTGACTGTGCTGAACCTAGAGAAGGGAAGGAACGCTGACATGTGTGCCTCGCCTCGCTACTTCTGAGCTGGAGCTCTGCTACTATTGGTCTAACTTGAGCATTTCATCAATAACATTTTCTGATATCGGTAAAATCTGTATACTATGATACCCTAACTATGATATTAATAATTATATACACACATCAACCGCTTTCGTACCAGGCGCTTGCGTTCGCGCGCCGTTGCTGCGGTGAGCGCGCGGGGTGCGGCAACTTAGCGCTCAGAGGTGCCGAGACATCAATAATGGAGTCTGCCGTGTGCTTAAATTATAAATTATTATAATTATAGCTTATAGCTTTCATATCGTGCTTATGTATATCTTATTCTGTATATCATGAGGAGACTTACTTAGCATATATTCCTTATTTCACTCAAAAAATTCACTTTAGCTTCACTGTTCTTGGTTTGGGTTCCTTTAATTTGATTTCAGAGTTCTTATATTACAAATCAGCCATCTTGTGAAAATAAAGGATGTAAAAAAGAATACGCATTTCCCTTTAAGAGCCTTAAAGTTTTTAGACTCAGCCTTTGAAGGAAAGTCTTACAGAAAATAATCTAAGGCATAAAGTATCTAAAGTATCTAAGAGAATACTTGCACTGGTATCATAGTAAGTATATATTTCTCCTATTGAATTTCGTTGTCTTTTCTTTTTTCCGAGCCCTCTCCTTCCTTGTCTTAGCTGCCTTAGCCCTGTACCCAGGCGCTTTGGTCTGCTACACGGTTACACTACACGCGAGGCGGCGCAAGGGACGAACTGAGAAATGGAAATGGGCGAACCCCGTACACGTGGCACAAAGCGTACGTTTGCACCACGCAACCGCTTGGAACAGGCTTAGAACTGGGCATGAGGTTGCTGGCTGTGGTTGGTCATCCACACTTGGTGGGGAATTCTGCGGTGGCCGGTGGGGCAATTGGCCCATTAATATGTGTTAATAACTCATTAAATAACTCATTCATATATACATGCATACATACATACCTGCACGATTACAGGCTAATAATAATTCATTTCATGGTGAAACAAAACACTATGAAATATTTTAATTTCCAAACACCTCCCACTGGTCCTCCCCTGACTAAATAAATCGAAAATGAACTCTCCATTTTTGTCATAAATGTGAACGGCCATTTCATGAAATTCTACAACGAGTACCCGTCCTTGGTTGTCCACAGCGACGCTGGTGAAAAATGGCGGGAATTTTGGGTTTGGGACCAAGACCTTCATAGCTAGTACTAAATCGCCATGCATATTGTATACATTCACTCGGCCAATGCCTTGGTCATCTTTTAAAGTAACTACGACATTGCCTGCGTTGTCTAGTGCCATGCCAATCATGCTTGTTACGTCATCTCGGCCGCGTTGTAGAAGTGTTTTCTTGTACCGGCCTTTCTTGTTGAAAAGTTGCAGCCGTTGTACAGTGTTCTTACCTTTTGAGTCTTGTTCTAAGACCAGGAAGTCACCTGAAATATAAAGCAATACAATGTAATAGGCAAGGCTCACATGATTAGTTTCCTTGGCACAAACGTAGGCAAAAATAACTAGGACGGTTCGTCGGATAATTTGTCGGTGCATGTATAGAGGGTGGTAAAGCGGGGAGGGAACTGATCACGTTTCACGTGAGGTAAAACAGCCATTTCACGTTTCACGTGTAAAAAATTAGCCATTTCACGAAAACTAAAAACCACGTTTTCAACTGTGTAAATTTTATTTTATAAAGTGAGTATTTAATGTCGTTCTTAACCTTTTGCCCATTGTTTACGTTTTCGAAACCAATTTCAACATTTTTTTTATAAAAGTAACCCATATATCTAATACAAAATCAAGAAATACACGCAGTAAAATTGTTACATCCATAACATTGCTCTTCTTGACGTTCTCACAGTCTCACTGCTCGTTCAGTCTTTGTTCTACAGACCACAAATATATTTTTGTTTCGCGGACAAAAATTATCGACAATCACGGCTCACGGCTAGGGATATAAATCACGTTTCACGACACAAAAATCCGTCATTTCACATTTCACGGGAACAAATATTGGCAATTCACGGCTCACGAAAATACCCTTTACCACCCTCTCTATAAACGCCGTAAAACGCGACAAACAGAGTGACCATCTATCATGCGTAGTTCGCTGTCGACAGACGAACTTGCGTGCGTGTTCGTTTTGAAGGATTAACCGTCCATGTGTATAAATACGAATTGTACGAACTATCAGGAAAATATCAGGCATAATTTTTCCCAGGACCGTCGCCAGTATAGGTCGTGTTATTCATATATACTGGACCTCTAGGAAGAACATTTTAAAACTGATGGAACTATATTCAGTATATATTTAATTTGGGTTTCCTCCTGTAGTAACACTGGATCAATAAGGGATACCCTTTACTGAACCTCTAGGGAGAAAAGTTTGGAACTGATAGAGCTAACCGATGAGCTATCTGTACGAGTCATTTTATCAGTTCAAAGGTGAGAACGAGGAACACGATCCATAGATTTCAAAGCTTACATATTTACCTTGTTCGTTCACCAATACATCAGCTGGGTACTCCATCTGTCCTTCCCTATTCCCGAAATCACCAAAACACCAAGACTCTGGCGCCTTCCATTCCCTTCTTTGTCCTGCAACCCGTTCTCCCATCCTTGCTCTCTCCTCGTCTGTATTCATCCCAAACTCACCGAGAAAATCAACAAAGATATAAAACGCTTCTTTGACATCCTTCGAAGCTTCTGTGCTTTCACTTTCATCTTTAAGCAGAAAGAAAACTTGAAAAATCTTCGCTTTTAATCCCAAAAGCTTCCTTTCTTCAAAACCTCCAAAACTGCCAGCTATAATGGCTAACTTTAAAGCACATAGCTTATCATGAACTGTGGGTAAACGTTGTGTTAAATCATAAGCCATAGCGAAAGTAGATTCCCAAACTGAAAAACCACTTATAGGACTTTGCGACTCTTCAAAGTCGGCGTAGCGAAGTTGCCAGATTTCGTTTTTGATGTTCGTAACGGAGCCGCTCAAAAACGGGTTGGCTGAATGTTCTAAATTGAAAAGCGAGTTTCTGATTATTTCCCTGCACCATCGATATGTTTTGTCTCCATTGACTATTTGCTCTGAGATTTCTTCCCAGTGGTCGCCGACGAGAAGTCGGAATGTTAGTTTTAGCCAGTTTTCGAAGTTTTGAGCACGCGTTCCGATTTCGACCATGGCTGATGGCTGAATGTTTTAACTTTTAACAAGCGTAAGCCGGTAGTGACTTTAGTTAATTCTTTCGTTCCGATGCGCATATAATAAAACCTTAACTGTAATCAATTATAATCGTTCCATATATTGCGCGATTTTAATCGAAATCTATAAAATGTAGACACAGTTGTTCAAATAACTGCATGGTGATTGGGTTTTCATATAGTATCTTTCTTTAAACTAAGTTTGGATGTAAATGTGATACAACAACTGCATGCGTGAGCAGTTTTAATTAAAGTTAAGATTTATATGGATACAGTTGTTTCAGTAATTTAAAAATCGTTTCAACATTTTTGAACACTGTGGCAAAACGAGGCTAGTCACAGTTTTATTCTAACAAGAGGTAAACTGATTTCGGGAACAAAATATGGAAAATCACTTCACATGTCATATATCGAAATTCGTTTTTGTTTATGTATATTTTGCATGCCATATGATTCGAGAAAAGTCATGTAACTCATACAAATAGTATATATTATTCAAAATGAATTATTATTTACAAATATTAATTAATCTTCCGTTTTTTTATCTGTAGGTTATTCAAATGTGCATCGATAATAAAGCGGACATCGATCGAAAATCGGTATGTGTATACAGCATACAATGTCTACTATTAACCTCAAATTTCGATCGTGCATGTATAAAGTTTGACGCCGGAGTTCTGGCCATGTAAATAAATACTCACATAAAAACGCACAATTTGTAACAAACCTGCAGCAGACTTGTACCAATGCTGTTTCAACAACTTGTTATCAGGATGTGTTCGCACTGCTCGTTCCCAACTTGTTAACAAGTTGTGAGTGACAACCTTGTAGCAACTTGATAAAATGACGTCATTGTTACAACTTGTTGAGCTTCGCCATAGCACAACCATGTATTCTGATTGGATAGTAATGATGCTCTGGGATTGGGTGATATGACGACGTTATTTCACGTGTCGAGTTTACCTTGCAACATTTAGTGGTGCTAGAATGAAAGCTCGAGGGCCGCCCCCTGGCAAAATTGTCGGAAATTCGCTTTATTTATCAACCAGCAACGATGTGCTTATATATGCATTATTTCGTAATGTAAGCTTTTATGTTGCCATGTTCAAAGACAGAGTGTTTTGTAGTTAAACTTTAATTATGATTTATGATGTTGCATGATCATCAAAATTCGATAAAATGGTTTGCAAAAACGCGGAAAACACCATTTTGGAGTTTTCGTAATCTATAGCTTAAACATTTTCCGCAATGGAATGCATCCGGATCGGCCCAAAAGATTAACTACTAGTTGTTCATTCCTGTATAATACATGGATACTTTATTATAGCGGGTCGCTAATGCTAGATTTTAGTGAATGCTAAACTGTGGTAAAACTAGAAATTATTAAATGTGCATTCTATAGTCTCAGTGCATGGAAAACCTAGCTACGCCTTGAGCATCATCATGCGAGTTCTATAAAGGTACGTTTACACGCTGCGATTTGTCGGGCCGATTTCAGATGCACGTTAATGATATTTGAAAAATACGTGGCAAACGTCATCTGACAACATCACCAACTGAAAATAATCGTCATTAACATTCAGAGAAACCTAAGATCGGGCCGACAAATCGCAGCGTGTAAACGTACCTTAAGCCAATTCGGAGTTTCGACTGCGCATCCAAATGACGCGTTCTGCATCGGGATAAAATTGCAGTTGAATCATAACCGGGGACGCTGGGTAGGGGCGGGGGCAAGCGCTCCTTCTGCCCTTTTCTAAGGGGCGCAAGGGTGGCAAAAGTGCCGTTAATTAACAATTAGACAACGAGGCCGAGTTGGCTATGAGCGAATAGTCAACGAGGCGAAGCCGAGTTGACTATTCGCTCATAGCCAACGAGGCCGAGTTGTCTAATTGTTTTAGTATAAACTATAGCATTTATTGAGAACTAGGGAACACAATACAAAAGTAAACAAAAGTATTAATATTAATTTTAAACGTGAATTTTCACGCCATTGTTTTGAATTTTGCTACTACAGGGTGAGTCAGAAAAAAGTGATGCCTTTGAAATTTAATACAATAGTGAACCTTTTGAAATTGAACTTCATATTTGCATTTTCTTTCAAAGAATCTATTGTACCCTATTGTATTTAATTTCAAAGGCATCACTTTTTTCTGACTCACCCTGTAGTAGACTATCACTAATAGTCTACGAGTAGCGTAGCCAATCAGAACGCAGGAAAAGTGATAGTCTATTACTAAGTTTATACTAATATAATATAAATGAAACAATGATAAAACTGGCCAAGAAGAGAGAATACAACTGTAATTCTGAATGGAAGAGTTCTAATATGCATATCAAAGTATTCAACTGTTCAATCATTCATTTGTGTTTCACATATAGCCACAATAGAACTGTCTTCTGTGTAAGCAAAATAAAGAAAGGTGCACTTAAGGGAATACATTTTCTAACTTAAAGCGAGTCAACCGTGAGGAAAGTAATTGTTCTTCGAGCAATTTTTGCATATTCAAATGATGATTGAACAGTTGAATACTTCGATATGCATATTTTAATTCTTCCAGTCTCAGCTACATGTTATGATTCAAGTCATTCAACTGCAATTTTATCCCAAAACTCCGAACTGGCTTATTGCAACTATCATGCATTTATTTGTTTATAGGGTTATGGAGATTCTCCATTGCACATCGCATGTTCTAAGGGTCATGAGAATGCTACCAACCTTTTATTGGAGAACGGAGCAAACATAAATATCACTGACAACGAAAACTATAATTTCATTCACAGGTAAAATTTTGCCTTTTCATTCTTCAGAGCTTTTCAATCCAGCAGCAGACTTGCACTAATGCTGTTTCAACAACTTGTTATCAGGATGTTCTTGCTACAAGGTTGTTGATTCAGCAGACTTGTTAGAAGTTGTTCCAACAGCTTGTTGTCGTCCTGCAATTCAACAACTTATAACAAGTTGTGAGCGACAACCTTGCAGCAACTTGATAAAATGACTACCTTGCTACAAGTCTATATTGCGAACACATCTTGTAGATGGCCGGCCAAGGATCAGAAAGTTAGACTCTGATGGCATTTTTGTTACAAGCTGCCAACTTTTCTTATAGTTTTAACATTGGTGAACAAGATTATATGTGTTGGCAAGATATGAAATTACTTTCATCAAATGTTGTATACTTGTATTTCGTGGCAATTAGATGAAGGAGGCCAGAGATATGTTTTAACTTGCAGCAATATTCTTGGCAGCAACGGCGAAGTATTTATAGTATATATAATGTTTACAAAACACACATAGCACTTTTTGGCTTTTGTTTGTATGTGCTTTAACACAAGGTTTAATAAACTTTTTAACAAAAATTCAAACATTACATTTTTCGAACAAGTTGTAGAAAACAACTTTTTCAAGTTATAGAATGCATTTTCCATACCTAATTTTACTGTGCAATGATAACCAATTTGTGCAGTGATAAAGTGAAAGTGTTCAGTGATAAACAGCAAAATTGTGCAGTGATAGCATTTGTTGTGATAAATTCTTAAGTAATAGAACCCACTAAAACTTTCGAAATTAATTTACATCACTTATCTAAATGTCCTATCGAGCTTACAGGGTACCAAACTGAGTTTAAAGTCTCTCCTCGGAGTTTACATTGATATATTTCATTGGTTTATTTCATGAACAAATTTCTGTCATGGATTGCTTTTAGTTGGCAGACATGGTCGTATTTTCAGTCAATCTAAAGGTCGTCAATAAAATAAAATCCCTAACTATTGCTTATGGAATGTGCAGTGATAACCAATTCATAAAATTAGGTATGGCATTTTCCGGCATAACCAAAGTAAGCTTTAACCTTTCTCTCACTTCAGAGCCGCTAAAAAAGGGAACATTAAATGCTGTGATCTTCTTCTCAAGAAGGTATGTCACTGTTCGTTATTTATGTCTGGGATTTGGTGCCGAGGAGCAACTAAGAAAAGTGCAACCCCTTTATTTACCCAACCTCAAGATGAATGAAACTAATTATTGTACCTTACCATCAACCATTCATGCACCCAAAGGGGGGGGGGGCGGCAAAGGGGACAATTTTCTCCGGGCCCTCATATATAGGGGCCCCCCAAATAGAAATAAAGTGTAACATGCATAGATATATGTGTCAGATAGGCTCCCAGAATGTAGGAATTTCTCCCAGAATGCCACTTCTGAGACCTCAGATTTCAAGATTTTCCCAGGTTCGAATTAACGGTCTGCAAATTGCACATTGACCAACGAACCCTGTACTGTAAACAACCCCCTCGCAGGCAACTGCATAATGTTGTATGTTTACTACATTTCTTTGTTTTTATACCGTTCTTTGTGTCATATTTCACCAGGGTGCAAACATAGATGCATTTCACCACTATGGTACTCCCTTAATACTTGCCAGTCGCAGCAGACAACATCAGGCAGTCAAGTATCTGCTGGAAAATGGTGCTACCCAAACTATGCGAGATCTAATGCTAGACACGTGTTTACATGTAGCTGTGCAAAATGGTGATATTGACACGGTGAAGGTAATCGTGGAGGTGAGTTGATCTCGTTATGAAACTGGAATGTTTGTCTTCTAAAGATATCGATGACTGATAAAGGCCGTTTCCAATTCAAACGTACCGTAACGTACCGTAACGTACCGTAACGTAACCAGTGAACGTAATGTACCGCAGCATTTTCTTTTGTATCGAAGTCATTAGTTCTACCCAAGGGCTCAGGAAACAAAGAAATATGCTACCGGTTTCGCTATGTTACGTGTGCAGTAGAAAACGGCCTTGAAGTAACTAAGTAAGAGAAGATTGAGACAGGTAGATAGGCGAAGAGCCATTTTCCATTTTTTCAAGATACCAAATATAGGGTGAAAAAAAAGGTAATTCAACTTTGGCATGTTATCGCGCGCATAATTTAGTTTATAGACTTACCTTTTTCCGACACAAATAAAGATCAGTCTTTTAGTTGTCATATGACACCTTTCTTGTATAACTGTGGTCAATAATGGTCCAATACGATCCGATGAAAAAAGAGTGGTCGAAATCACATTTTTCCACCTTTGGGAATTAGATCTCCTTCGAATTTTCAACCATTTGATTTGTCCAAATGATGGTTGCCTATTTGTGAAACGTTCAGCAATGCCAGTTCATTCTGCAAATTTTATGTTTCGTAAAATGTTCTAACCACCAAATTTCGTTGTAAAATCGTGATTTTAATCGTGATTTACCAAAACTAGATAAATAGCCCATGCGTTACGCCATCTTATTAAAATTCTTAAACTGATATGAATCCGAAATGAGAATAATTTCAATAGTGAGGCAGACAGTGATGGCTTTGCGCTCGCTAGTTTTCGACCTGCAATTTTTAATCCTATCGTATTTGGCCATTTTTTGACCATTTGACAGCTAAAAGATTGTATAAAAAAGTAAATATATAAACTAACCTGTCTTTGTCAGGTTTTCAGGACTTTCGGCCCTTATACGTACATATTACTAAAGTCAGCATAGTCATAGGCCGGCAGAAAACGGTTAAAAGAGTGTGTTCGTTCGATCGATCGTAGTTAGAAAGACCAGATTCAGACAATAATCGCATAAGCAAACGCATATTCTCCCATCTAACCCATCAGTCTCTTTTGACTGTGTTTATAGACTTTAGACTTGTTGATAGACTACTTGTAAAACAAGGATTTAAATCTATTTTTTTAGAAATGTGGATGTCAATTACTGGACCTGAAAGATAAATATGAAAATACAACTTTACATTTGGCTGCAAGAACGGGCAATGAAGAGGTGGAAGTATCACCAAATTACGAGTTAGAGCCAGTCTCGTACTATGGGCCATGGCTTCTCATGGCGGACACTTTGTAAAATACTGGGGGGGGGGACGAATTTTGTTTGCCACCACATTACTACCATTTTGTTGCTGCAAATCTCAGTTCTTTAAACTTTTCGCCGTAAATTTCATGCAAATTTGCTAAATTTATAGCCTACCAATGCTTTCATTGTTGTAAAATTATTGTTACAGCTTTGTTACAGCTTTGTTACACAGTTATTCAGCTACCATTCACAAGGTTTCAGAAATTATTGGCGGGGGGGTTGCCATAGTGTCCGCCGCTGCCTGCTGTTCTGGGTCCGATAACCGCCAGTTGACCACGATAGTAGTGTTTAATGACACCCATCTATATACTGTATGTGCATGGTCCGCCGTTGTTTCAGCCAAACGGGTTTCGTATAACCTGCACCAGCTGGCGGCTGTGTTATCTATATTTCATGATCAGTTTACCATACCTTGTGTGAAACAACTTAAACATGCATGTTGTTCACTTATCTTTTCTGTTTAGGTTCTTAAGGTATTGTTATCTGGCAATCCTGACATGAGAGCAATCAATGACCGAGGAAAATGCCCTATCCATGTTGCTGCTGAGTAAGGAACTAAACTAAACATTTTACTAGTATCTTCCTATGCTCTGGATACTGTTGCTTTATCAGTTCTAAACTGTTCTCCCTAAAGGTTCAGTAACGGACGTTTTCTTATTGTCCAGTGCAGTTACTGCAGGGGGAAACCTAAACCGAAATAATTTTATTTATACTGGATAGCTATATCAATTCTGTCAAAACTGTTCTACATAGAGGTAAACTGGAAGCACCTGTCCTTTTTACATGCGACTGGGCTGAAATTATAATCAGAAAACCGCATCAATATATTACAGGAATCACACCTTAGTGCAACTTCAGCGAGACAACATCCAAACATTTTCCTGGGGGACGCCTCCTACTACCACAATCTTCTTCTGAAACACAGTTGTAAACCAAAATGCTTGTATATTACCCTGCCTTCAAACTGTTATGATACAGTAGTTGTACATAACGCTGAATAGAACGAGCATGAGAGGTGGAAGGCGCTTGCCCTGATGACTTCGCAACCAAAGCTCCTAATTTCAACTCTTACTTTTAAGGAATGGTCGGAGAGAATGCGTCAAGCTTTTTGTCCAAGCTGACAAATGTTGTGTTCACGTGACTGACTTTATGTGGAGAACACCCCTTCACTTGGCGTGTTTATCTGGCTATGACATGGAACTAGTGATGTTTTTGTTACAAAGTGGTGCTGACCCTAATGCTAGGTAAGAGAATGATCGAGGTATCATATTAACGACCATCGTTATATTCTATATCAGCATTACCACTATCAATATTACCTTCAACAATGCCACCACTATCACCATCACTACTATCACCATCGTCACGTTTACCATCACCAATATCAACATAACCACTATTATCACCATTACCACTATCACCATGATCATCACCTTCACCAACACACCATCACCATCGTCACCTCTACAATCACCACTATCAACATGAACATTATCATCACCATCATCAATACCATCAGAATTTTCAACACTACCATCTCCACTTTCGCCATCATCACTGTCACCATCATAATCACCTTCATCTGTTTGTTGTGTTTTAATGCAGGGACGACAGAAGATGGACGCCACTCCTGTATATCGCTGCAACGGGTTGTCCTTGTTGTATCAAACTTTTGGTTGAATATGGCGCGAAAATAAACGAATGGGACAAAAACAGAGTAAGCATTTAAGTCAACGAGTCCGGAGAAAACGTAACTGGCAGCATTTTTCACACGCAGCTGCTCAGGTGAAATTATAATCAGACAAATGTAAGTGTATACTATATAATGTTGTCATTATGGTAAATATGTCGAATGAATGAAAGAATGATAATAATATTTATTCAGGAAAACCAACACCACAAAATTAATAGTGTTTTTCAGAAGGTTCCCGAGAAACATTAGAATACAAAGTATATAAAACTATAGTGTACATGCGCCAGGATTTACACACTAGAAAATTGGGGAATTAAGATAATGATTTTACAAAGAATATGTGAATTAGATATTACTTTATTAGTATTGTGGACATAGAGATTTAAGAAGTTCATTTTTAAAAGTTTGAAATTGTTCAATTGACCTTATATGAGAGTCCAAAGTATTGTATTTTTTGCGAACCAGGTAGAGCAATTTTTGCTTTCCCCAGTTTGTCTTAGGTTTACTAAGGTAGATGTCATCCCTGCGTCTGGTGTTATATAAATGGTTAGTTTTAGGCAGTTCGGAGTTGAACTCCGTTAAATTATTTTTAAATTTGTAAATGGTTAGTATTCGGTTTAAATGGCGCCGGTGGATAAGTGGATGCCAGTCTAGTTGCTTCAGTGGAGGAAGATAGATATGGAGCGTCAAGAATGGTCTTCGCAGCTTTACGAACAGTTCGTTCTTATTAGTTACGCATATTGTTCGTGTTGATGAAGATTTGGGCCAGAGTTGTAAAAAAGCTGTGGGTATGCGGGTATCAACTGTGAGGAATGTTTGCTGGCATTGAGGAAGGTTGAAACACTGAATAAAACATTGCAACGCAGTAAGTACTAGACTAGTCAGCCTAGTGTTAGTAGCAACAGTCAGCACTCAGTCAGACTAGCAGTACTGCAATGGCCAACTACCAAACATACCCAGAAAAAGCCTGCATGTCTGAAAATTTCCAGTTATTTTGAGAAAGGTTGAAAACGTTTGGCAACTCTGATTTGGGTTTACTGATTGAAAGCTTTGCGAAATAGATAATCGTACAGTTTTCGACAAACTGTTTTAAAGTTATGGTAATTATAAAGCGACAATATTTACACGTTTAACTGGAATTTTTTTCTGTTCTCTAGATGACTGCACTTAGTATAGCTGCAAAAAACGACCATTCCTGTGCAGTAGAGAGTCTGTTGAAACATGGCGCCGATCCAGCCATCCTCACATGCGAGGGACTTAGTTGTATGGATATTGCCCTTGACAATCGCTTTCACGATGTCTGCATGGTGATCGCGAAAAGCGATAAGTATGTACATTTACTTTTATTGTCTTGCTTTGGTTTTTTCATGAGTTGAATGATTACAGAATTACAAGATCGTGCATGTTACGTGCGGATGTGATTTTTTATATCACACGTATGACGTCAAATCGTGCGATATGATGTCACAACTCCATGTTTTGTCAACCATTGAGTTGATATTACGATTTCACCGTCGGCTGTTAACCAATCAGAAATCGTGAATTCTTTTAAATAGCTGTTAATGGTTAGTAAATATTTCATTTGTTACTAGGTGGAAGGAGGCTTTAGTTTCAAGCACAACAATGGAAAGTTGCTTGGAAGTGTCTCCAGAAGTTGCTAAGGTGTGTATTAAAATGTCGACAATTGTTTACAAATTTCAAAATTATTACAGTCGTGTAATTGAACATAAGGGGTTTTTTTGTTTCAGGTTATTCTTGACAGATGTGTTGAATACAGCGGTAGAGAAATTGATAAGGACTACAAAGTATGATATTTCAATTTTTTGTGTTCCATAATGTCAATTGTATATATTTCGTTTGAAGTATATCCACACGAATTTTGCCCGGTCAATCTCTATTGTTTAGGTGACCTATCATTTTGAACTTCTGGATCCTCACCCGGACTTGCATGAAGACTATTACGGCCCGTTGGTAAGAAATGACTGTTAATAGGCCAGTTCATAGTCTCGATTGCGCGTCCAATGACGCGTTCTGTATCGGGATAAAATCGCAGTTAAATCATAACATGCAGCTGAGACTGAAAGAATTAGAGTATGCATATCAAAGTATTCAACTGTTCAATCAATGCGATTGAACTGCTCACCATTACTAAACATATAATAATAATAATATTTAATATTTATATTGCGCAAATTAACATGCTCTAGTATATGATCAAATGCGCATCACAAACATAATTACACTAAAATTGTTCTATGCTGAATGGTTATATAGGTATATAAACTAACTAAAAGTAAACGAGATTATATAGATTATATGTTACATGAAGTATTTACATTAAAGGCTTCGTTAAAATAATAAGTCTTAACTAATTGCTTAAAAATACTAAAGTTAGCCAGATTTCTTATATACATAGGTAATTCGTTCCAGATTTTTGGAGCAGAGGTTGCGAATGCTCTGTCGCCGAGTGTTTTCTTTGTTTTTGTGCTATAGTCTTCAAGCAATGTGCCTTCGTTAGATCTTAGACTATAGAACGACGTCTTTCTTACTTTTAAAAGATTGACAAGATAGAGAGGTGCATACTGATGGATACATTTAAAAGCAAGCGTGGCAATTTTGAACTTGATCCTGAATCGCACAGGAAGCCAGTGTAGTTTGATGAGAGTCGGAGTGATGTGATCATGCTTAGGGATAGAACAGATAAGACGTGCTGCTGTATTTTGTAGCCGTTGTAGCTTAGACAGATGTACATCTGTGACACCAAATAGAAGACTGTTACAATAGTCTATTCTTGACATTATTAGTGCTTGTACCACAGACTTTGTATCTTCATAGCTTAAAAACTTAAGTGCTCCTTTATTTGTTTTGCTTAACACAGTAGACAAGTATGCTAGTATATAAGTTATTTAATGGACTGTTCTATTGTGGCTAGTCTTCGCTACATGTTATGTGATTCAACTGCAATTTTATTCGGCGCAGAACGCGTCATTTGGATGCGCAGTCGACACGGGGAGTTATTATGGAAAGTTGGCGTACATTTAAGGTCGACCATGGTGGATTTCATTCTAATTAGTTTGGACACGGTATGAATTTGTGAATTTTGAAATGAATTTCGTGATTAATCAGTAGATCAATTGAACAATTCATTGACTCAGATTTTGTATCTATTTTCTTGATTTATTCCACCATTCGATGCTGATTGACTGACTGTTATATTGATTAATTCACTGATTGATTGATTATCGTTTCATTAATTGTTTCATTGAGATTAATTGAGTAATTTATTGATTCATCCATTGATTAAGTGAATGATTGAATAATGAGTTCTGATTGATTAGGTTGCTTTGATTATTTATTGACTGATCAATTTAGTCCTTGATTGATCAAATTAGTGATTAATATAGTGAGTGATTGATCGATTAAGTAATTCATTAATTCAAATTCTCTGATTATTTTATTGATGATTTATTTATTCGTTGGATAGTTTGATTGATCGTTTGATTGATTCAGTAATTTGTTTATGTATTGATCGATTGATTGATTTAATTATTTATTGATTAATTGCGTCTGCAATGGATTGAATGATTGATTTATTGAGTCAATGACTGATTAATCGATTGAATAGATTAAGAATTGATTGCTCATTGATCGAGTGAGTGAATGATTAAATGATAGATTGCTTATAGTTATTGATTGATTGAGAAAGTGAATATATAGTTAAAAGATTTCAACGATTATATCTTCCATTGACCTAATAAGTGATTGATTTATTGTCCATTGATTAATAGGTAGGAAAACCTCAGAAACTTTATAACATTAGAAGTCGCTAACTCCTATGATCATGATAGTTTTTTTGTTTTTTGGAGTTAGTTGAGTTGAGCTGAATTTTGATGTGGAATAATTGATTATACTGTATTAAAAAGTTCTATTTGATATAAAACTTCAAGACTTAAAAAAAAATGGAAATAATAAAAAAACAAAAAAACAACCGCAATTTAAAAAAAAAATGTAACAAAATTCTTTAATTTTTTCAAAGTTTTTCAAAGTCCTTTTTTTTCCTTTTAATCTTAACCCTTTTAAGTTTAACTTTTTATATAACTACCCAATGTTCAGCGTTAAGTTACGTTAACTCAAAAACCTCAGAAAAACTGAATTAAGCTGGCTTCAATTCCCCCCCTGTGTTAGCGTTCCAGTCTATTATAGTTCAATGGGAAAACCTCTTTCTGTTATTTCTAAACAGTGAGAGAATTATTTTAACATCGAACTTGAGATATGTTACTGTGTTGTAGGCGATGAAAATAGCGAGGCGAAGTGAATTGTTAGGTCATCCTTTGACAAAGAAACTTCTTGAAACAAACTGGTGAGTTGAATGAACTGCCAAGATAATTAATTCCCCCCCCCCAAGTCAACACCATGCGCACGCCACTGCCCAAAGCATAATAAATGAACGGCCCCTTAAGGCCTTATGAGTGCGAAACATATATTATTAACGACCTATCCGCAATATTATTTGGTCTTTGCCATTCAGGAAGAACGGTGTTCGCTACATCTACTACACACAGATGTTCCTTTTGGCTTTAGCCATGGTTGGTTTGACATACTTTTTGGTGTGGATGACAAGCATTATCAACGACTGTCATACTGAGGTTTTAAAAATACATGGTGCTGTCCATGATAACTCATCGTTTTACGGCAAGGACGAAGACTTCTGTTACAACTTGCTAAAAAAGAAGGTACACTAAGTGAAAGTTGAAAAAAACTTAATTTCAGGCTGCATTAATGTACACGAGACCAGACGAATTTAGAACCGTACGCAAATTCGTGCGGTTCCATTTGTTCACATTATTGACGTATCGGATTCTCCTCCTGACGTATGTGATTTCACACATAGAGCAACAACTACACTTTTCGCCAGGTTTGAGCCAATAGCCTTACACTTTTCAGCAAATCCAATAAATCACATAGGTCAAGAGGAGAATCAGATGGCGACAAATCGGATCGTGTGAACAGGACTTAAGGTACGTTTACACGCTGCGATTTGTCGGGCCGATTTCAGATGCACGTTAATGATATTTGAAAAATACGTGGCAAACGTCATCTGACAACATCATCAACTGAAAATATCCGTCATTAACATTCAGCAAAACCTAAAATCGGCCCGACAAATCGCAACGTGTAAACGTACTTTTAATCGTTTTTCCTACCTCCTAGCTAGAGGTCCTCTTACTGGTCTAGACGTGTTATTACTGGAGGAAACATTAAATAATGTCACTTTATGTATACTGGATCTAACTCTATCACACATTTTTGTTTTGAAATGCGTAGAAACGCACAAGTTAATTGTAACAAACCTGTGCCAGAGTTGTAACAGACTTGTACCAATGCTGTTTCAACAACTTGTTATCAGGATGTGTTCGCACTGCTTGTTTCCATCTGATTGACAACTTGTCAGCGTTTTGCTGACAACTTGCTACAAGGTTGTTGACGCAACAGAGTTCCAACAACTTGTTATATATCATCCACAACTTGTTAACAAGTTGTAAATGACAACGTTGTGGCAACATGATAAAATGACAGCATTGTCACAGCTTGCGGATTAACCACGTGGCAGATGCGGCATATGCCGCGGGCCTCGCGCTTATGGGGGCCTCGCGCTTTACTGTGCCACGCCCATTTTTACGAGAACACGCCCATTTTCTATTGGGACACGCCCATTTTAGGTGCCTCGCGAACTAGTAGATGCCTCGCGAATTTAGGGCCTCGCGAATTTAGGGACCTCGCGTATTTAGGGCCCCTAGGGTTGGCAGTTGGCCCCAGGAAAATATGCAATACGTAACGGAAAATTATTCAGAAATCCTGGTGGAGATAGCTGGCTGCGAAATTGCGGTGATTTGCGGATAAAATTGAAAACAATTATTTAACAATTTTGTGTGTCTTTGAATTCAAAGGTTTTCATAACGAGGGGGGGGGGTTGGGGGCCTCGCGCTGAAAATCTGCAACGGACATCATCAGTTAACATCGTCGACAAGCTGGGAGGAACAAGCACTCAAGCATCACGAGCACATCCTGATAACAAGTTGTTGAAACAGCGCTGCAGGTTTGTTACAACTTGTGCGTTTTACGTGTGTACATGTCATAAGCGACTCATAAATTAAATAATGATTTCTAGCTTTTAATATTATTTTAGGAAGACTATGAAGTCGACTATGAATATGATGAAGAGAAGATGATTACTACTCGGTTTTTCATCTTTGCATACTTCCTGTGTTATCTTGGGAAAGAAATGAACCAACTCCGATTGCAGGCAACTCTTTCTCCTTATATTAATTAAGGGCCTAGCTGTTTATATGGGGGCGAGTTACCCGGCAAGGCAAGTTACCCGGCAAGGCGAGTTACCCGGCAAGGAGAGTTACCCCGCAAGGAGAGTTACCCGGCAGGGCGAGTTACCCGGCAAGGCGAGTTACCCGGCAGGGCGAGTTACCCGGTAAGGCGAGTTACTCGCCATGGCGGGACGAAGAAACGATCTGTTTATATGGAATCGAGTTATTATGTATTTGACCTCTGAATTAATTGTAATTATACCTTATTTATACACTTTTGAGGGCTAGATTGGGCTATGTTATTTATCAAAGTAGGGAAATAAAGGAAACATGCATCCTCTTTTCGCGAGTAATCGGGAAATGTGTTTATATGAGAATATACTTATCTCGCTTAGGCGAGCTCCCGCCTCTTTAATTCTGTCGGGATCTCGCCATGGCGAATTACCCGGTTGTGCCATGTAAATAGTCACTCGGGAAAACTATACGTTTCTATAACGGCCGGGATCTCGCCACTGCCGAGGATCTCGCCTTGCCGGGTAACTCGAGTCTCGACTCCATATAAACAGGCCCTAAGTAAGTATTAAAGCAAGCAAGCAAACAAGCAAGTAAGTGGGGGTGTGCTAATCATCCTTATACTTACAGCTGAGCTGAATTACGAAGGACACAGCTCGACTTGATCGAGTCGAAGGCTTAAAGGCGCCTCTGGCTGCCACCGTATGACTCGCATCTGTTCAGGGAGCACAACTACGATGGAAGGGTTAGTTTGGGGCTTATCCCAACCCACCCTGTCAACATTCCCTGTGGGAGGAAACAGGAGTACCCGCAGAAAACCCACGACTTTCGGTAGAGCGTTGACTGACGAGAGTCCCCAGCGAGAATCGAACCGACGATCTCAGAGATGAAAGGCACTTGCTCTGACGACTGCGCCACCGAAGGGTAGCAGAAACCGTACGCCATTGCCGCAACTGTGTCGCCAACTTAATGAACATCTTATTAATCTCATAATTCCTGCATTCATGTATAAAACATATAGTTAAAATATATAATATATTAAATATCTTTCTGCAGTGTCTGGAATACTTTCTGGATATCACGAACTACTTGGATTTGTCCGTCTCCGTCTTGTTTCTAGTGTTCGTTCAACTGCCAAGCGTGAAACCCATTCCTTACAGCCGGCTGAAGTTTGGCATCATTGGGATATTTGCGTATTACTTCTTGATGTTCTTGTGGACAAGAGGGTATGTATGTGTGAGTCACTGATCTGAAAGCTAGACCTGGATAGGGCATCATTTTGAATTCATATTGAGGAAATTTTTAAAGCTGTCAAATTCTCTCCAAATCGAATTTGTTAAGTGTTTAAATTGGTTTTACTATCAAGCAAATGCCTTTTGCTGTGTGGCTTGCTTGAAAGATACGGCTTCCCATATATCTTCTAATGAGTTTTAGAACGTTCTATATTAGATACGGAGACAGTTATTCCATAGTAAATTTAAGAAGGTCACTGATGATCAATTTTTATGTAGGCAAGACGTGCCGTTTCCCACCAATAGCCAGAAACTGTAGTAACCTCTTCTAAGTTCTAACATGTCAGCAATACCACTGACTGTATGGATTTCTCAGAGGTCCAGGAAAAGTCATTCCATGTTGATCCAGTGTTACTATAGCGAAGGAAACCTGTATTTATACGGGATTGCTCTACCTGTTCTTTCCGGCTAAACTATTCTCCCTAAAAGTCCAGAGTAAGGCCATTTCCTAGTGGTCCATTGTTACTACATTGTACAGGTTGAATAATGGAGGAGACAGGTAAAAAATATGCAACCTGTCATCATGGTCAGGTAGAAAATGAGAAACATTTTGAACCCTGTAGACGGAAACTTGGGTGCATGCTTGTCTCACCCGCGGTTGAGGCGAAATTACAGTCAGATAACTGCAGAAATCGAATCGCGGTAGCGAGGTAAAGACTTAGTAAGTTAGTAAATTCCTTATTTTAGTTTATCGAGTAACAATGGCCTGTTCATACGAGCCTGAGCGCCTGACCCCAATAACTATATTTGTTTTATCTTAAGGCTTTCACGCTGTGGCATCTACATCACAATGTTCATGGAAGTCCTTGCGACGTTGATCAAGGTACCGAATTTCTCTGCGAATATACTTTAACATGTCATCGCTCTATGTCCGAAATTTCGTTGCGAGTTGCCCCTAGAATTGCTTCGTGTAACATGGCTTCAACCCGTTAACTTTTTTTCACCGTTTTGGTTTACAGGTGGTGTCAGCGTTTGGATTGTTATTTATGTGTTTTTCTATCACGTTTTTCGTGACCTTCACGACAAAGGTACACAGGACTCTCTATCTAGTTGTCTTCTACAATTCTGGACCAACGAAATTGACACACTTTTGACACAAAATTGAGACAAAATTGAGCATAAATAATCTCGGTCATTTAGCAATGCTATTTAGCAATGCTACTTAGCAAGTGATCAATATAGTGAAATAAACTTGTCCGTTTATAGAGGTCATCACGATGACCTTTGTTGGGACATGGAGAACTGTCTGTAACAGAGAGGTGCCCGTATTAGACAGGTGTCCGTATTAGGGAGGTGTCCGTATTAGGGAGGTGCCCGTATTAGAGAGGTGCCAGTATTGAAGGGGTATCTGTATTAGAGGGTTGTACCTATATTAGAGAACTGTCTGTATTGGAGAGGTGTCCGCATGAGAGAGGTGTTGGTATTAGATAGGTGTCCGCGTGTTAGGGAGGTTCCGTGTTGGAGGTGTCCGTATTAGAGAGATGTTCGTATTAGCGAGATATGCGTATTAAGACCCGATCAAACCAGAACGCAAGTCATCGCACGTTTTTACTTGCGCTTGCTTGTGCCTCGTTTGACCACCAACTTGCGATGACTAGCGTTAGCTTGCGAATGATTTTGTAAACTTCGAGCACTTGCGACACGTTTGAACACCAAGCGCAAGTTCAAGCAAGTTTTTCGTGACCAGTTGCCATTGTAACATAAAGCTGGGCTAGTCCCTAGTCCCCTGTGCTCGTGCTCTATTTATCTCTGTGATTGTTAAAAGTCGACGAAAATGTTTCCAATAAGAGTGAGGACATGAAAGAAAAGCACACGGGCTAAATCGCCCTAAATTTCTTGCGTATCGTTTGATCGGTCGCGTCGCAAGTCAACGCGAGTCAAAACAAGTTTACTTGCGATGACTTGCGTTCTCGTTTGATCGGGCCTTTAGACGTAATAGAGAGGTGTCCGCGTATTAAAGAAGTTTCCTTTTTGGAGAGGTGCCTGTATCAGAGAGGTGTCGATATTAGAGAGGTGTCCTTGTAAGAGAACCGCCCTTATTAGAGAGGTTTCTGTATTCGTGAAGTGCCTGTATAAAAGAGGTGTTCCGTATTAGCAGATGTGTCCATATTAGAAAAATGTCCGTAATTAAATAGATATAATTAGAGAGTCGTCCGTAAGAAGTGGTTCGACCGTGAACGATTTTGGTTTTATTAATTATAGCATTTTGATGACTTCTCAAACTTTGAAGATGCATTTCTGAAAGTGGTTGCCATGACGATGGGCGAACTAGATTACACAGGACTTCGTGAGAACGCTGCACTTTTAACTGTTGATATGGAACTCATCGCAATTGCTGTTTTCATCATATTCTGTATCTCCATGTCTCTTGTTGTCAATAACCTTCTGGTAAGTCGCTCAAAAAACATTCTGCAAAAAGCTCAACCAAGTCGTTCAAAGGACCATTCATTTACAATGTTCGTGGAGGTGCGGGGGTGGGGGAGTCTGTTGTACCGAAGAACAATTGGTTGCCTGGAGTGGTCACTTTTTCGACTTAAACAAAGCAATGGCGAAGGGTTGTCTGTAGGGCAGTTTTAACTGTTTTTCGTAAAGTTGAGTAGAAATACAAATTAATGGCTTGTCAGCGATTAGCCATCCATCGTGCATTTTAACACAAGACGATATAACATCTGTGATATACATATTGTGCCTGTTTGGTGAATTGCAAACTGAAATAGAGGGCACTCAGTAACCTGCATTCCTCCGCCAACAAATTAAGTCAAGTATTCATGCATAATTATACATGTATAAATTATTCATGCATAAATTATTCATGCATAAATTATACATGCACAATTACGCATTCAGTTCTGTTCAGCCGGGGAAAGCAAGACAAACTTTTGTAAATTTCTCATCCAATGTTTATCCAAATTAAACCAAAATTTACACGATTTGTCCTTGGCCTATGGCCATTAGCGCCAAAAATTTGCGTATTAAAATGTTTGATAGTTTTTGAGTTATCGTGTTCACAGACAAACACACACACACACCCCCAAGTGAAAACATAACCACGTCCGAATTATTTGTCTTTGACTTTGAAATGATAGACTACACTATACAATTATCATGTACAACTGAGTTAAGATACTTTTGTCACTATTTGATTTTTGCATAAGAAAATGTTCAGCCATCTTGAGTTTGGATCATTAAAACAGATGTTAAGGCCTGTTCACACGATCCGATTTGTCGGATCCTCTTGACGTATGTGATTTACTGGCTTTGCTGACAAGAGTAAGACTATTGGCTCATACCAGGCAAAAAGTGTAGTTGCTGCTGTATTGTTTGAAATTACATACGTCAGGAGGAGAATCAGATCCTTTGCACCGTTTCCAGTTTTCCTTTGGTACCAATCCAAGGAATACATAATGAATTGTACCCTAGTTTCAACCAGTCTTATGCTGGACGTGGTTGACCCGCGGACTTAAACGTTTTCGCGATTCTATGACTATGAAACGTTTCCTTGCGATTACATGACGAATGATTCCGCCATCCATTTTAGATTGGGTTGGCTGTCGGTGATATTGAATCGGTTCGAAAGAACGCTGAAATCAAACTACTTTCATTGCAGGTAGGATGAAGGCTAGCCATGTTTAAAATAGCAACATTTCTTTAAATATAGTGTAGCGTGGTCAAAATTAAAGGTAGACCACTTTCAAATTGACAAAGGCACAAAGCATGATTTTACTTCAAATATCGTCGGTCGTCCTCGCAATGTAATAATGCCACTGTTATCAGAGAAACTTTAGTAGGGCAAGCAAGCTCTAAAATATTCCCGGCCGATTTCAGATAGACAGCTCGTAATGTCCACTGCGCATTCAAATGACGCGTTCTGCGTTGGGCCAAAATTAAGTAAGTGGGGGGTGTGGGTGTGCTAATCATCCTTACTTGCAGTCGAGAGCTGGGCTGAATTGCGAAGGACTCAGTTCGACTTAATCGAGTCGAAGGCTTATTAAAGGCGCCTCTGGCAGCCACCGTATGACTCATGTCTGATCAGAGAGCACAGCTACGATGGAAGGGTTAGTTTGGGGCTTATCCCAACCCATCCTGTCACCATTCCCTGTGGGAGGAAACCGGAGTACCCGGAGAAAACCCACGACTTTCGGTAGAGCGTTGATTGACTCTTTTCACATGAGTGTCATGAGTCCTCAGCGAGAATCGAACCCACGATCTCAGAGGTGAAAGGCGCTTGCTCTGACGACTGCGCCACCTAAATTGCAGTTGATTTATGAATAGTTGAATGAACATGATGAATGAACAGTTGAATTGGTTTTGATTTGCATATTTTAATACTTCCAGTCTCAGCTACATGTTATGATTCAATAATCTGTATATACTATAATTGGTCTATACTACCATTGGGTCGTCCGCGTCAAGACGTGCCATCCGTCTTACGCGTCATTAAAAATATAATTTGTCAGAAATAACATTGATCTGCCAATTTTTCACTGATTAGGTCCATCAGATCCTCGATGCGAGAGCTAAAATGTTGAGTCGCAGATTGCGTCGACGATTTTACGTAAAAACTGTCACAGAAATGCCGAACAAAAACGACCGAAAAACAGAACGTCGACAGAAGGAATACGTGAGTTTATAGAAATATTCCTATACTATACATAACGCCAGGTGACATAACGCCTGGTTTTAGGTGCAATTTGGAAAAAATACAAACCGCACAAGTTGGTTTTAATTCAGACTTTCACACTGCATGTGATTACAGATTTTTGCAATGTGATTTAAAATTTTTGAATTAACTGCTCTTGAAACAGCCAATCACAGTCGAGAAATATTTTTTTGTATATTAAAATGTTACTATTTATATTATTTATATATTTATATATTTGTATATTAAAATTTTAATATTTTGCATATTAAAATTTTGTATATTTTTTGTATATTGTATATTCCGTGACCTCACCGTGAAACCGGTTTGTTTTCCACTGATTGATTTTCGTAGATTAAAGTTTATATATTTACCGGAAATTATTCATGGTCCTTCATGGGTAGCGTATTTTCGTCCAACACTCCAACTTGAATGTCACAAGTCGTTGCTTTTAACAAAAAATTTCACATCTTGTCAACAAGATGTATTCGCAACAGACTTATTTTGCAACAAAGCTTGTCAACAAGTTGTAACAATGTCGTCATAAGTTGTTGAGTTGCAGGGTGATAGCCAGTGTTGTAAAAATTACCAAAAAAAAGTAGTGAGTAAAAATTACAATTACTTCACCGAAAAAGTAATTATTACAAATTACTAATTACTTTCTTTCAAAAGTAACCAATTACTAATTACTTCTTAAAAAGTAATTAATTACTAATTACTTTCAGATTACTTTTTATTTATAAGATAATATTTTTATTTAGTCGGTTCATCCATATTCATGTGGCTTTCGCACTGGTACACAATAATACAATGTCATGAAGTATTTACCATGTTCTATGATCGCTGATCAGTAACACCGCAGGCCTCTTCAAGTAAAAACAATTGAAGCGAAATTCAAGTAGCCCGCGTGCAGGCCCACTGTTCCTCTCCATCAGTGGGCCTGCACGCGGGCTAAAATTCAAGCGAATAAAACGATTTTCAACACTGAAACAAACTGTATTACACATGGACGAAATCGTCTAAATGCGGAATTTGTAAGGTTGGAAAATAAGAAGAAGTACACAGAAGTAACGCAAAATTACTTGTTACCTTCAAAAAGTAATTAATTACGTTACAAAATTACTCTCGTACAGAAAGTAACAAATTACCGAAAAATTACTCAAAAAGTAATTAGTAACGCGTTACTTTAGTAACGAGTATTTACAACACTGGTGATAGCAAGTTCTTGTAACAACCTGTAACAAGTCTGTTGAGTCAACAACCTTGTAGCAAGTTGTCAACAAGCCGTTGACAACTTGTCAAGAAGCTTAGAACAAGCAGTGCGACTGACACATCTTGTTAAAAATGGTTCAGTGAAACAGCATTGCGCAGGTTTGTTACAACTTGTGCTGATTTGTGCATTATACGTGTGTACCGCACGGTATAAAAATCATTACGCGTTTTACTTTTAGATGCTGCGCAATCAACACAGAGACAACAAACGAAAGATGCAACTGGTTTGTGAGTGATATTTTAGACGAGACGAACTGTAACCGATATTGTTTCAAATGTATTTAAATTCTGATTATATGTAGTTGACTAGTTGTAGGGTGCCACTTGTTGTAGAGTTATAGTAAGACTTGTAATTTACATATAATCATTACTCCATCGATCATGCAGACGTTTAGTTGCAAGGGCACACCAGAAACCACCTGTTGTATAAACATATGCTTAATTGAATGACTTAAAGCATATTCGACGAACGTTTGCATGCAGTGTAAGCATTGTTGTATGAAAAATAATATAGTGATCAAGAGCTTCTTCTATATTGCTTGCCACCTTATCTTCTGAAAATGTTTGCCAAACATTTTGTTTCGCAAGTGCAATTACTGCCTCGTATTCTCGTAAACATAGTTTTCAACATTTTAGCAGGACATATCACAGCAAGTATTGCTGTATTTCAATTTATGTATGTATGAATGAATGAATGAATGATAATTGAATTTGTCAAACATTTTTTTATGTTTCCGAAATCAAAAAGACACTCTTGCGGTCTTGCCCCTGCCCCTTACATGAAAATTATCAAGAGCTATAGCAGCCCTTCCGAATTCTCCCCACCCCTCCCCTTCCCCCTCCCCTCTGCCTAGTTCCTGGTCACAGAATATTCCTGGTCTTCTTGGAAATCGCTAATAGTTCTAATTTTATCTGCGAAGTTTTAATTAATCTAGGCCTTTGTCAAGATTTTCCCGCCATAAATTTAGTGCTCCAGTTAGGGAAACTGATCTCTAAACAACCGGAAATCGAGTCAATCGACAAGAATTCAAAATTTCTCCAACTTGCACGTTGTTGCTTGTTTCACTTGTTTGTGTCTGACTTAGTGACTTGACTGAAAGTTAAGAAAATGTTTAATACTTCTGAACTTTCTCGTTCTACTTTGTCGCCTTTCACGCCGAGAAATACATCAAGACGAAGTATTAGTTCTCCGGGGCAGTCTAGTAGATTATTTCCCCGATCAAGCAGGTAAAATATGTTGTCTTTTTGTCTTTGTGTGTAGTGTCCGTGTATTTTGAGATCAAATAGTTCAATATTGTTTCTTTAGTATAGTTCAAAATACAGTTCAAAATTATTCAGATTATTGTGGAGTTAGCAATATTTTGCAAATGGAGTTGTCTTTCAGTCTTTGCTGGTTAATTGCTGTCTACATCCAATCAGCATTCAAATAGTTTGCATTGATATAAATAAACCAACATCATAGACTCACTGCACGGACTGCAGTATTTTAAAGCCCTGATCAAACTGTCAAGGATGAGAGTTGTTGGCATTTGGCAAGCAAGAGTTTGCACAATAGTTTCATAAACTTTGCCGCAGTAAAATGAGCAGGGGCGCCGGAGCCACGGGGGCAGCTGACCCTGCTGCCCTTATAGTATGGGGGCACGTGGGGGCAACCAGTTGCCCTTTTTCTTAACAATAAAGTGCATTGTAATGAATAAACTATTATTATTGTGACCGGACTAGCCCTCATAGGTTTAATAAGGATTATGACTAACACATAACACTGATACTAACACAGTAATTACTGTTACTAACACATTATACGATTTATTAACACAGTAATTTTTCTCTAAGTTTGGGCAGGCGCCTTGCATGGTTCTTACAGTCCCGTTTGCGCCTCGCCCATTTAGGGTCTTTGTTTTACCTGTTTAAGTATATTTAATTATATAACTCTTTGTAAATATACTTTAGTGGACCCTAATAAAGACAATAATAATAATGACCGTGCAGTTTAACTAGATTACGTTATCTGGATGTATGATTTATATGTAGTGTATAGTCTTAAAATTGTGTAGACTTTCATCCTTTCAGGGCCTTTTTTAACTAATGTACTGGAGGGGCAAAAGCTCCCCCAGCCCCCATGTTGGCCCCCCAGTAAGCTATTTTTGCCCCCCCAGTGAAGGTCCCTTTTGTCCAAAGTATAAGCCAAAAAGGGAAAAAAACTGAGTTATTGTATTCTCACAACAAAACCTGGCTCCGTTTAGATGGGATATATCAAAAATTGTCTCTGAAAATGCAGGAAATCAAGCCACAGAGACTCAAGAATACAAAAAGTTTCTGGGGGAGGACCCCCAGACCCCCCTTCGCTTTCCCACACCTGTAATACACCACCTACTTCTTACGTCCCCTTTCGATGATGGCCCCCCCACTGATGATTTCTTAAAAAAGGCCCTGCATCCTTTTGTGTATTTTATATTGTGTTTTATAATATTCAGCATTTAATTATGTAAAATCTCCACTCAAAATGCAGGAAATAGCATTTCAGAGAGTGTAGATTAAAAAATTTCAACCCCGGACCCCCCTACAAATTTTAACCCCGGACCGTGCCCTTTTCATGAGGCTGCCTTTGGCTACCTTCCGGCGCCCCTGAAAATGAGATTTGCAGGAGAGTTGACTGGATGTTAATTACCGTGCATAGCAATCAAACGAGGGAAAACTCTTAGCAAAATTCAGATTTGAAGTCCAGAAATGCCATTTCCTGTATTCTGAGCTGTGGATTTACTATCAAACATTTCCCCCTAAACACACCTAATTTAGAGAAAAAGCAACATGAAAAGATGCAGAAATAACAAAATTGTTTTGTGAATACTGATAACGCAGAGTTTTAATTATCTTAAAACACAAAAATAGTTAGAAAAAATCCTTTTTGGTTCATGTTGTAACAACAGCAGTTGAGATTGACAATCATGTGTTTAATCATATTTAAAATGCCGCATTTTAAATTTTCTCCAAAACGAATTTGTTTGCCGATGGACAGATAACGCAGCTTCCATATCTCATCTTTATTTGACGGGAATTTATTTACTTATTATGCATCATTTGACTACATTTTTGACGACATTTAGGGTGGTGTCTCGCCCCCCCCCCACCCTCCCCCCCCCCTTCCCTACCGCCCTGTCAAATTTAAACTGGCTCAAAGTTGATGATAGTTGGCAATCAAATGTGAGCAATAGTTGCAACTCTCCAAGTCAGTATTAATGTATAAAATACTTAATGACCACACTGCGCCGGGTCTTCGGGGTTCCTTCGTGAGAAGAGAAATAGATCAAACTAATTATCATCTCCGAAGTATTGCAACAGATCTTACACTTCCGAAGCCGAAACGAGAATTTCTTAAAAAAAGCTTGAAATATAGCGGCGCTGTGCTCTGGAATCAACTCCCAAATGAAGCAAAATTGGCCGAGTCGCTTCATTCGTTTAAGTCAATAGTTGGATAATGACATGCTTCCTAGTTATCATATATTATATGTGTGTTTGTGTGTTAGTATTTAGTGTACCTTTTTTTTAAATATTTTTGATACTTAAACACGCCCCCTATGTAAACCATAAAGTATTACCTACCTACCTACAGTGCCTATTCAAAGTTAAAACTCAAAACTGCAAAACCACAGAAGACACTTTTGACTTTTCCCAAGTCGAGATAAGCCTTACTTTCGTTCGTATTTTGGGAGAGTTTGCAATGTTCCTTCCAAGTTTTATTCCAAAGATACCTGATTGGTTATCGAAATATTCTCATCCAATCAGATGCAAGATCAGTACAATTACAAGGTGTGAAGTACGCAAGTCGGAAAATGGACTTTCCCAAATTGAAGAGTAAATTGAAATCGAACGTCTCATATAAACTTTCAGTATTTTGGTTTGTCAAAAAACATATGTTACGTGAAGGAATTGATAGAACAGGGTCACTGTTTATGTAGACGAAGAAATATATTTATTTTGCTTATTTTGATAATTTGATAGGCAAACGTTGGTGGTTTTTCCTTTCATTTTTTACCTAGCTTCACACCTCACGAAGGATAACACAAACTGAGTTCAGCTATTTGAGTTCTTGACCTTTGCGATTTTTGCACGTAGGATGAGCGTACTTAGAAATTAGCGTGGAACGATATGCACAAGACAGTGTTAGTTACATAACCAGCATATAAGTGTCTCGTGACAATAAGTCGATGTTGAGCCAAACGCAGTCAGAATATAAAAGTTAGGATAAAACGCGGATACGGACGGACGGATGAGTGGCGGACGGACGGACGGACGGGTGGCTGGCTTCTGTTGTAATGAAACGCTATTTAAAAGTCATATCCGCGTTTTATCCTTTTTTGTCCAAAAGGCAAGTGTTAAGTTGTCAATAAAATGTTTTGTGCACTCAAGTTATCAATATTAATTCATAGTAATTCAAGTTATCAATATTAATTAATAAAGACGTATATAGTTATGTCTTTCACATGAGAATTTACATTTCATTTATACAGTACGATGCTCTCTACTACTGGGGTCGGTTGTGTAAAACTCTTAACTATTTAAATAGTTAATAAGCAATCCTGATTGGTTTACTTTTGCACTAACTATACCCTATAGTTGTCTTCACAGACTTCACTACTTTTCTTATGCAACCGGCCCTGATGCCATTCCTTATTCAGTAAACGTAAAAACTAAAGTATTTAACTTAATCCACCCCATTGAACTATAAATAAACTGGAGCGATAACTCAGGGGGGAAAATTGAAGCCAGCTTAATTCAGTTTTTCTGAGGGTTGAGTTGAAATACTTAACGCCGAACACTGGGCTGTATATGAAATTGAAGCTATTAAAAAGTCTCTATTTGATATAAAAACTTCAAGACTTTAGGTAAAAAGGAAATGCTTAAAACTTTGAGGGAAAATTTGCCGTATTTTACAAAATTGCGGTTTGCAGAGCTTGATTCCTGCGACATGCCGAGTTGTCAGATTATAATTTCGCCTCAGTCATATTACATATGCGAGAAAAGTGCTTCCAGTTTGACTCTACCAAACATCGCTGATTTTGTTTTCCATACTATTTATTCCATACTATTTATTCCATACTATTTATTCCATACCATACCATACCATACCATATCAGGACCTTTCTGAAAATCACTTTGTGAGAAAGCTTCCTGGAAATAAATATTATTATACCATACCATACCATACCATACCATACCATACCATACCATACCACACATACTGTACCATACCATACGATACCACACCATACCATACGATACCACACCATACCATACGATACCACACCATACCATACCATACCACACATACTGTACCATACCATACGATACCATACCATGCCATACCATATCAGCCATGCCATACCATACCATACCATACCATACCATACCATACCATACCATACGATACTATACCATACCATACGATACCATACCACACCATACCATAACATAACCGGCCATTCTATACTCCAATTCCTTCCTCCATTAACCCTTGCTCTGGACCAGTCCTCTATAGGAAGGACAACCGAGCTATCACTGCAGTATAAAGTTAGCCAAACCTAGCTTAGTGTATATTAATTGTTTTAATAAAATAAAACAGGCATAATTTTGTTCAATTTTCTAGATTGCCATTGCTGACCTTGACTTCTGGTGGAGAGCTCGTCCGAAATATGCAAGGTCTTTGATTTGAAGTGACAATTATGTTATTTTAATGCCACTGCATAGCGGGGTTTACATGATTGGATTATTCGTAAGAAGGGTTACAATGATGAACTCGAAATGATAAACAACATTCCTGAGCGAGGGCATCACTGAAATCTTGTACACCTTCAGAAAAATCAGAAAATATTTTTAAAAATCACCAAAAAAATCACATGATTTTTTAATCTCGTTCCTCAGTGTAAAGAGCTTGTAATGCTAGGCGTCGGTACCAGTGGTTGGTACAGATTTACCACCCACGTTCGTGAGAAATTAATTAAGCCAACAAATTCTTATATGTAAGTAGAATACTGAGAGTAAAAGGCTATAATAACCAGGATTAGCTAAATTACTTATTTAACACTTTAATTATCTCTATTATTAACTATGGCCTATCAGTCTATGGTTGTTCATCAGCTGAATTAAGCACCATTCAAAGATTTTTAGATCGTTGCTACAAGCGTAATTATATAACTGAAGCAGTAAGTGTTAAACTTATGCTAGGAAAACAAGACAGAAAAATTTTTGAAGCTTCAAAATGCCAAGGAAGCCTATTATATGACTTGTTGCCAAGTCTTCAGAAAAATCACAAAAAAATCACACAAAAATTTAAAAATCACAAACAAAATAACAAAAAATCACAAAAAATAGACAAATCACAAAAATGTGGAAAAATCACCAAAAAATCCCCAAAGGGCAAAGGCCAAAAAATAAAAAAAATCACAAAAAAATCACATGATTTTTCAATCGCGTACAATTTTTAGGAGTGATTTGCCCCTCGGAAAAATAGGGTTGCCTGGATTGTCAGAATCTCAAAGAGGCCTCCGAAGTCCCCCAAAATAGCAAAATATAATAAGAATGTAAATGCGGATTGGATTTGATAAGGAAATTGACATCCCCAAAGAAATGAAATCCATATAAACAAGACTTAATTTATGAAAAAGTCTAAAGGGCATGAAAAACTTGTTAAAACAAGACCATTCATAAAAACTTGTTAATTCGAGAAAATATAGCTACTTTTAAAGCATTAACTAGATATTCTCCGGATTATCTTACCGAAATGTTTAATCTTTGCTCAAATGAAACTTACAATTTAAGAAGCAATTTCCGTCAACTTTCCTTAGCAAAACCTAATACAAATTTTCTTAAAAACGTTTTTCCTACAGAGCGGCAAAATCATGGAACAAACTCCCCACTGACTTAACACAAAATGTCGAAATTACCACAGTTAATGCAGTAAAATCAATGCTCATCAGTTACTATATAGGAATGATTAAGCTGTCGGATTTAGTATAATCTGTTGTTAGTGTGAAACTGACGAGTAAGTAGGTTTCACAACCTTTGTAAATATTTTACTTTTAATACCATTGTATGAAACACCAGCTCCTAACGCTGAATGGCTACCGTGTTTAAAGAATTTTAATTAAAGATTAAAGATTAAAGGTTCACGTAATTAAAAATACAAACAAAATTCACGGATTAATATACCTCCTTCTAAGCGTTTTCTTTCTTTAAAGTGTCCGCCTCTGCATGTGCGTATTCGAGTGATTGTTTGACCTCTTTCAACTCTTGCTGCAAAACAGACGATTAATTAACGAATCACGGTTATTTCTATCCGTCATTCACAGGTCACGGTTAAATGGAAAATTTCTTTCACGTTGCACATATAAAGAGTTGAAGCCATTAGATCACGAATCACGGATTAAGAAAATCATTGATCACGTTTCACGGCAAAGTAAAATAGCCCCATCACGCTTCACGCAAAAAGTATAGGGGGCCCTCATTCAACGAATTGTGGCGCCACCTAATGTAACAAAAAATTTTAATTGGTTACGCACGCGAAATGACAGTAGATGGTATTAAGAAAAGTAAGAAAAGTAAGAAAAGTATACATGTAAATGCACCGCTGACCACAGGATTTTCCAATAAGCTGGCATTCGCTTTAATTTCGAAAATGTTCTTTTTGGAAAGAAACCATCCCCAAATAGAATGCGATTAAAAAGGCAAGCAAGCACAGAGAATGAGATCTTCCAATTGTTCCAGATGTTCCATTCCGCGTTTTAGACAATGCCTTTCAGGACGCTTATCTTGACACTGAACGTTTTAAGTCGTCTTTTATAAATAGATTAATTTTTAACTACAACTTATATATATGTAATTTTACCATATTTTTATTAAACTTTGTCGGCATGTTTACGTAAATCAGGGGTCATATCTGGGGTCATCTTACAGTCGAGTTCAGCTCCCTTTATTTATTTATTTATTGAACGAATATTTATTATATAAACATAAGTGTTATATAGAGTTTTATGCCACTGAGAAAAATCGTATTTAAACACACGTAAAAAATACGATATTTTTACGTGTGAAAATATCATTTTTGCAAGCCAATCAAAAACCTATTACTATTTGTGTACTATTTACATATTTGTTTTCAGTTTCTATATGAATTGTCGTTTGTTTATAATTTGTTTATAAAATAAACAGAATAGCACATGGTTGCTTGGAAATATGGAATTTATTTCTCGTGTTGAAGAGAATATTGCTCACTCGTTCGCTACGCTCATGCACTCGTGAGCAATATTCTCTTCAACACTCGAAATAAATTCCATATTTCCGCGCAACCATGTAATATTCTCTATTTATACAGGATGATCACTTCAGATAATATTGTAGGTTACAAAGAATCTGTTATCAATGTGAGTCCTGTTAAACAAATCCTGTTCAACGCACGGTTCCCAAGTTTGTTGTGAACTTGCCAATTTGGCAATTACGTGTGGTGTCGAAGTTCGCAAGTTGGCCGCGAACTTCGCAACGATTTGGATTTCGAATTTCGATTCGGATTTCGAACCTCGCTAACAAGTATGAATTCGTTTAGTACGTGTTGACTGTCGCGTAACTTAATTAGGCTGCGATTTAAGTCACGCTGGTTGCTGGCTCACGATTGCAATCCAACAATTCATTCACACTCTCTGCGATTCACACTCTGAGTACTCTACCAACTCAACACAACACAATGTGATACGATACAATACCAACAATCATATAACCAACACCAACCTTTTAACCTATATTTAAGTGGACACGTTTACCACTATTTTGTTCCTATTTTGTGTTTCGTAATGTCCGTGACGTTCATTTGTGGGATAATGCGTTCCCATTTATACAAGGCAAAATTTGTGTCCCATCACGTTTACGTTCTAGTATTACAAACAATGTTTTTTCTAGTTTTATTGGTATAATTATTAATTTTCACACACAACACATACACATTTTACGACAGTAGACAAAGTTAGACAGGAAATTGTTGAAAAATGGTTAAATAATGAAAGAATTACCGAAATAATGTGTTATTGCAATTGTAAACAATTGTTTGACAGCAGTGATGTAGAAGGGAGGAGGGGTGGGGGGGGGGGGCGCTAGGGAGCGGAGCAAGGCTAGCAATGAGCAGTTCTAAGTATAGAGTGGGTAAAACTGAGTTTTGGAGCTGCTTTAAGGGAAAATGTCGAATAGACAAACCCCAAACGTGAGTGAGCAGTCCTTTTTTAGTCCATATTATATTACAGATTTAAGTCATTATATATATTTTATACTGCAGCAGAAGCATCCATGCAGAGCCAGAGATATAAACATTTAAAAATATGTAAACACAGCCAGACTGAAATACAGCCCGCGGTGAAAATTGCCATTGAAATCAGACCTATAGGACCGTTTACACTTGCAATTTTTGCTGCGATTTTAGGTGCGATTTTAGTTGCGATAAAATTCGAGCATGTTCGACAGTACGCTGACTTCAAATGGCAGGAAAAACAGTTTAGGGGACCTAAAATAATTTGAAAACTTTCCGGCGGGCTCACAGAACCCCGAATTCCCTGGCCTAGGTTAACAAACTGTCCGCGCACAACCATACTCCCTCTTCCCTTAGGGGTGGATCATTAGATATCCTGGGAGGGGGATGGCAAATCCAGCAAATACCATTCCATTACTGTAAGTAATCCAATTAAAAATAATTCCTTCAGAACTGCTATACTTAAAAAAAAGAATTCCGACAAAGCACTGACCTCGAAAATAGCATTTCGAGATTTTACCCCCTCCCCTCCAAGGATATCCAATGGTCCACCCCTTAGCTGAGGAAACATATAAATACAGGTCATTGCAAAAGCACAATCAGTTCAAAGCAATCACGTTTGTGAGAGGAACTACGAAACAGAGTGGAAGTAATTAAGTTGAAAAGCTTCAATTTGGATTTACTCTGTACACTTGAAAGTGAGTATAAATTGTAGTATAGTCACTGTGTAAGACTGTAAGGTTTGACTGGATGCGGATGCGGAAGAGGAAAATATAAACAAACAGTAATTTTATTTCTTTCGTTTAGTGGGGTCGTTTACTTCTCCTATTCCTGATAGTTTAACCCGGGCGCATAAAACTATTGTTGCCCTTCCTTGTACAGAAGTTTGTTCGACGAGCTAGCGTACAACTAAGTGTGGAGTTTTGAATTTTCTCTGTTAAGTTGTAGTCAATCTAGATTATCTAGTATCTCAGTCGTTTTACATTACATGCACATATCTTATTGTCTTATTTTTAATTATATATAGGTATTTGCTGAGATGGCATCAAATAGTGGCTCTAGCCTTGACCCTGAACCTAGTGTGGTAAACTTCGAAAATTGGGGTAAAACACAGTCGGCTACTAATGTTACTAAGTTCACTCCTCGCACTCTCGAAGAGGTCAAACAAGTCGTGAATACAGCAAGTAATGACGGTCATAAGATTCGTTGCGTTGGTTCTGCCCATTCCTGGTCGCCAATCTTCCCAGATGATACTGAATACCTGGTTGATATGAGCAAGTATCACGAAAAGCAACCGGACCGAATTAAATTTATCTATTCATACAAAAAATTTGGCGAGGTACTTAATTCAGTTGGATTCGTCTGTATTCCCAAACACAAATTTTACGTAAACCTGTAGACTATTTCCTTGAGCATGCCTCTATAATTATCACTATACCACATATATATTGAATTATATTAGTAAAACTGGGTTGCAACAAAAAAGTACACGATCAGTTGGTCAATTTAAAAGTGCGTAAGTGCGTATATATAGAATGAGTAAAACTATGTAATTTTTAAAATTGATTTATCTTTGTATTTAATAATATTGTTTCTTAGCCATCCTGCGACGAACCTCCAGTGAGGGATGGGTTTTTACCAACCCCTTGTGGAGTGATGGTGGTTCCAAGTGTGACTACTGGTGAACTAGCTGATGCTCTTTTGGAAAGAGGCCTTGCTCTACCTTGCAACGTTATTTTGAAAAATGTCACCTACGGCGGTGTGATTGCCACAGCATGTCACGTAAGTAGGAATATATCGATCGACACGATTAAGCTCGGAAGAGATTTGCGATTCAATCATGATAGAAATAACACTGTAATTTGTTACACACTCAATCATATCAATTCAGCATCTAACTATCATAAGTTCAGACTGTTAATGCGTACGTGATTAGACTACGAAAGCAGATAATTTTGTTTCATTTCGCCGATTCATCTGGTTGCACACTGAGCAACACTCGATCGGAAGCCGAAAGAAGCCTAGCCCTAAGCTTTGTTGCCGGAGTTTGGTCTGAACAACTAATACCAATGTATGCATTAATTATAGATTTTAGCGTTTCTTTCCTATATTGACGTTGGTCGAGACTTTATTTACGTAAGACTCAAATAAACCAATTGCAATGGTATTTAGCCGATACTTTTCGCGAGATACATCGCTTTTAATACAGGGATCTTTTTAGCTATATACATCCTATTATACTCTAGGATTAATAATGAGCCATAGCAGAGCATACTGCGAAAAGTGGTTATTCATCCATTTCGTGACAAATGTATGTCACTGATTGACTGCAGCCTCGTACCCAGGCGCAAAAGAGAGAAAAAAAAGCACTACTCCAGTGTTTTATATAGATCGGTGGTTATGCTGAGCGAGCGCGCGGGGGTGTTTGGGGAGGACGCGACGGGTCCTCCCCAAGCACCCCCGCGCGCTCGCTCAACAACTGATCTCTATTTATTTTTTATCTCTTTCGAGCCTGGGTACGAGGCTGGATTGACTGATGAATTTAGCTGTCTCGCGTTCCGCTAGTTTCTCGCGTGGAACGCGTGACGATAGTGGCTCGTAACGATCACAGATTAAAGATTGATCTAGATTAATGATTAATCTTTAATAATCTGTGTTACGATGCTATGGTGTTTAAATATCCCGAACCCTCTGATCCCGAACAGAATATAAATGGCATATATTTACTATTATTTATTAAAGTTAAAATAATGTTAAAAATGTTTTGTAAATTTCAGAAAATAGATTTTTTCATATCAATGTTTGAACACGGGGTTTGAAGGTTATAAAGTAGATACAGGCCTGTGTATCGCATGTCAATGACTGCTGCAATTCTGTTACTGCTATTCTCTCTTTTATTCGATAAAATCGCGATAAAGTATCGTATATAATCGCTGGTGCTATAATACAGTTTGAACTTGGATTGATTTTTTTTATATGCATATATATTCTACGATCAACTTGCATTCACAGAGAGTTATTATTAATATTATTGAAAAAAATATTTTATCGAAGTCGTATTTGTTTATACTATAAAGTATAAAAACGTGCCATATTGAATTCCACGAGAACACGAGCGATCTATCGTCACGCATGACGCGTGACAGCTAAATTTATTAGCTAATTAGAGACATAGTTACAGTAATATCTCCCTAAAAGGACATGTAAATGTGGATTTTACAGCCTTGTATCTAGGCGACTGGAGAGAGAAGCTAGTATTTGTTATTGTTATTATGATATGCACTCTTTATTCGGAATAACATTTATTCTATAAAAGCAAACATACTTTAGGTTCAAGGACAAGGTTCAAACATCACTTTCGTTTTGGCGTACCATCCAAAATCTTTTATTTCAGCTTCAATTTATAGATTATGAACTCAACATACTCTTTAAGCGTTTTTACGTATAAAAATACTTCATAAGCTAGCAAAATTTTGATAACTAGCAAATATTAATTTCAATGGTTAAATTAGAATAGAACAATTAACATTAGTAAAATTACATAGGTGATTATTGAAAATTCTCAACGCTGATTGGTTGCGCTACCTCGGATTAATACGCGATAACCACCTAAAGCGTTTTTACGTTGGTTGAGCGCTGCACCGGAATCGCAGGGCCGTGGGTTCAATTCTAGTGTTGCATTTTTCGCAACCGTTCCTGGTTAGGTCTTAAATTGTGTATATATCTACTCACTTGGATTATCCACCAAACCCAGTATTCTAGTTCAACCAATACAAGTGAAGTGCAAAAAAAAAAGAAAAAAAAAGCGTTTTTAAGCCGCTTTTATCGTAAATATTCAATTAAAATATTTTTGAAATGTGCATTTTTTATTTTTTCCCAAATAATCACCTATGTAATTTTACTAAAACAATTATTCGCCTCAGGCTCGGTGAATATCGGTGAATAAAAACCTCGACTTCGTCTCGGGTTTTATTCACCGATATTCACCTCGCCTTCGGCGAATAATTGTTAATTATTAGAATTTTAGCATTAATTGTAGTATATATTCACCTCGCCTTCGGCGAATAATTGTTAATTATTAGAATTTTAGCATTAATTGTAGTATAGTATAGATAGATAGATAGATAGATAGATAGATAGATAGTTTAATTTCACACATTTTGCAGTAAAATTACTGAATTACATGGTGATTACAATGTTTATATACATATAAATATAATTACAATTCAGGTTGATTATAAAAAAACTACTCACTACTTGTTGTTATTAAAATGTTTAAGACTACTTGTTCGTATTAATACTACTGGCGATTAAAAATGATTTTTTAAACCGTTCTGTTTTAAACTTCGGTATTTCCACTTCCTTGACTTTTCTATAGAAAAGTACTTCTATAGAAAAGTAAAATTTCTATTCTACTTATAGTATAGTATAGTATAGTATAGTGTAGTGTAGTGTAGTGTAGTGTAGTATAGTATAGTATAGTATAGTATAGTATAGTATAGTATAGTATAGTATAGTGTAGTGTAGTGTAGTGTAGTGTAGTGTAGTGTAGTGTAGTGTAGTGTAGTGTAGTGTAGTGTAGTGTAGTGTAGTGTAGTGTAGTGTAGTGTAGTGTAGTGTAGTGTAGTGTAGTGTAGTGTAGTGTAGTGTAGTGTAGTGTAGTGTAGTGTAGTGGAATACCTGTAAACTAGCTGTTAGCTAAGTGTATTCGCAACATTAAAATTAGACCTATCTATCTATCTATCTATCTATCTATCTATCTATCTATCTATCATGCATTAAATTTTATATGATGTTTTGATCATGATGCATTTGACTCTACTGTCACTAGGGTGTCGGGAAAGGTTTGAATGCTGTTTCTGACTACGTAACGTACGTTGAAACAGTATGTGCAAGGACTGAAGGAAAAGCCGAAGTGGTCAAATTTGTTGACGTTGCATTTGATCATGAACCACAGAATCCACCTGATGATATTGATATGGAAAATATTAAAGCAGCACAGGTAATGATTATACTAGAAATACATTAATGGAAACCCACCTCACCGCTTATTTTAGCAGCTATTCAAGTAGCAATTCTTATGTAAGACCCATCATTATAAACCTCGATCAAACAATGACAATAGAATGAATGAATGACTTTATTTTAAGTGTCAATGTGTTTAGCTTTAACAGCTAATTGGGGACACTATTTACATTATGATTACCTAACCCACCCTGTCAACTTTCCCTGTGGGAGGAAACCGGAGTACCCGGAGAAAACCCACGACTTTCGGCAGAGCGTTGACTTTACTCTTTTCACTTGAGGACTGGGTTCGAGTCGCATTGAGAAAGTCCTCACTGAGACTTGAACCCGCGGCCTTAGAGGTGAAAGGCAAGTGCGCTAACCACTTCGCCACCGAAGCCCCTTCCATATATAGACTAGATCTATGTTTCCAGGACGCATGACCCTGACAACCCACAACACAGACACTTTATCATGGAACCATTACCACCAATGTACAGTCCAACTGTATTAGTCTGTTTTAGCAACCTGAATATAGACTGGTATCATGATACTATACCCATTGCACTGGATCTATATGTTCAGGCCTCGACCAGAACCTTACCTCTTCATAAGTTCTTCATAAATTGTAATTAGATGCATGAGTAGTTGTATAGTTAACTGTTATTTCAGTTATATTGTTATATAGAAGGTCCAGTGGAAGAAGATTAGCATTAGCTAAACTGGCATATTTATTATCTGTAAATACTTTAAACCTTCTCTAAATAAAGTTATGTTATGTGTTATGTGTTATGTTACCTCCCCCACAGGTTTTACTAATTCCTGGCATGAAAACTGGGCCATATTTCTTGCCCCTGCCAGTAAGTCACCCAATTGGAGCCAACTACTTTAGGGCACTTAGTATGCTTCACAGTATGGTCAAGATCTGATTCTGTGGACCATGACATACGAATTCGCGTCCACTGACATATTTCACGTAGTTATGGTAAACTCTAGACTGTGTGAATTATGATATGCCAAATATGGACAAATATACCACATTTATCATATACCTGCATTTTACAAGTTTTATGAACAAGCAAGCCAGGTGTTCCATGAGATGCCTGCAAAGGAGGCTATAGATAATTTGAGAATTGATATTAAATCGTATATCTTTAAAATTTCGGTTTTTCAACGGTTGTGTTACTATATTGCTTCATGCAGCTAAAAGAGCGTGAAAATTTGCACAACATAGTCGAATTTCGACGCAATCGTATTGCGCAAATAGCTTTGAATGTAAAAAATTCGAATTGTTGCTATAATGAATATACTAAATTTGGGCATTCTGCTCGATACTCAGCGCTGCACCGGAAATCCGGAATCGCAGCTCCTCAGGTTCGATTCCTGCCTGCCAGAGGGCCTATACAGAGAGAGAATTGTCTAGTATAGAAAATATACTACTGGTCTTTTGTCTTTTGGATCAATACTACCTGAAAAATACAATAAGAACTTCAACGTTTCGATGTTTGTACAATTCAAGTACATGATGTTCAAATACAATACAAAATAATATATCAAGTTTACTTAAATTTGTTCGTTTACGTTTGTGCTTAAATCTATTTATTATGTTCAATTTTATCATAGGGTAATCTCGGATTGCTGGGTATTGTCGTTCGTATGGCATTAAAAGTCCAAAACACAGCCTTGGTTAAAGAAAGCAATGATTTTAGCGCCACAATGGAACAGTTCTTCAAAGACGCAAGTTCCAATGAGCTCAAAGATCTTGTTTCTAATAATTTCTCAGTGGAACTGTTTTGGTTCCCATTCAATTCAATTGATACGATTAATGTGTCATGTTGGGATGCATTTAAAGACAAAATGTGGATTCGCACGGTAAACGTGGCTGAAGGAGATCCCGAGTCCGAGAAAGAACTTGAAAAAAAAAGGGATGCACGTCGTGATGAACTTCGCTCGTCTGTGTTCAAGTTTATCTCCCCTTTAATCATAGAATGCCCATTTCTCATTCCATTCTACTTGACTGTTACTTACCAAATGTTGAAGCAACAGCATGAAGGAGAAAATGCCACGACATATTGCAATCTTCCTGATGCAATTCATTTTCAAAGTGGAATTTCGATTCTTCCTGTGTATGATATGGAATTCGCATTTAAGATAGAGAATAATGATTTCTCCAACATCATCAAGGCTGTTCAAGATGTTGTAGAGATCGTGAACGACTATAAAAAGAACTGTCGTAAGTAATTCATAGTTTTAGTTCTATTAATGAGCATGTTAAGTTATGTTCTTAAGTTGGTTCCTTGCTTTTCAGCAATCAATTTTTTTTGAAGAATTTCTAATTCGGTTAGAGTTGGAAGTTGTTCACAAAAAACGTAACTATCGCATGCTATGGCAATAATTACGTTTCAATATGGCCATTACTTTTGGTTTTTAACGCATTTTATTCACAAATGATGATTATTTCAACCAGTGGCGGCGTCAGGGTATTAAGGCATGCTCCCCTGTGAACATTGAACTGAGTCCCTGAAATGCGATTTCCAGCATTTTGGGGTTAAGATAATGCAGTATTCAAAAGATTATAAAGGAAAATTAACCTTGATGACAACTGGGGGGAGGGAGTGTTATTTACGTTATTACATGCTATGGCTGTGGAAAGAATTAGATTGACGGTAGAATGACGGTACACAAGACATAGAATGACGATACACAAGCAACAATTAAGGGATGCTGCGAGACTTCATCCGAATCTCACTGATATATGAGCGTGTTTTGGTTCACGAAATGCCAAAGAGTGCTCGATATCATATAGATAGAGTAGAGCAAATATAGTTTTCGCTTACCTCAAGGTATCCACTACAGCCTTTTTCACGCAATAAGCAATCATCAAGTGGCGAGATACCTTGAGGTAAGCGAAAACTGTATATACATATATTTCAACGCATTTTAGAATATCCTTTGAACATGGCCATGGAAATGCGATACATGGGAAAAAGCGAAGTGCTGTTGTGTCCAGCAAATCAGCCTGGTCAAAACGCAAACGATGATTATGGTATTTTCTACCTTGAAGTTCTCGGCTTGGCAGCCGAAAAAGATTCTAATTCTGCACAGGTATGGCAAGATTTCATCAACAAGGTCGCGCTGAAATGGACAGCTGTTACAGATCTGAAGCCAATCCCTCATTGGGCAAAACAATGGCCAGAGGAGGCAAATCTAAAGACGTCGAAGGGCACTATCTACAAATATATTAAAGAGGTTTGTTTCAAAAATATTTTGCAATCAAATCTACTTTTTGGTAATTTGAAAAGTTGACTTGAATAAGTAATTTATTTTATATACGGCAGTCAGGTAGGGACGTCAAACTTGAAACTTGGAAAAAAATACTTGTAATATACGCGTTTGCGATTATCTTAAAGGAAGAACTCGCCATGCAAATTAGATAATATTAAGTCATTTTACAATTTTTCCTTAGCTGCTTTAGTCTATTATAAAATTAAATATTTTTTTTCCAATCAAGTAGTTCTTTTTTATTAAGTATCAGGTTATGTTGCATATTTTTATATTAAGTTTAAGTTTATGTACAACATATTATAAAACATGAGCGACTATTTTGTTTAAGATATGCAAAACGCGAGCTGAAGGCGAGGTAAGCGGGTAGCAAAGCGGCGGAAGCGGTTAGTTACCACTGAGTCACTTCGTTTCACAACAGGTCGAGGGCTACTCGGTACAATTTCGCACCGTGTCGGCCAAATAACTCATGTAAGTTGATAAGTAAGTTGAGATTCTCTCCTGTGGTTTTCCCCGTTACTCCGGTACTCCCATACTAACCCTTAGAAAACTAAATGGGGCCACCAGCATTGGCTGACGCTGTTGTGGACTCCCTGCCATTGAGGCGAAGTTGAATAAAAAAAATAAAAAAATAAAGGCGAGTGAATGGAGTGATTTGTATATCTATAGAACACATGCACACACGAATGATGTATATAACTCGTGAAATCCTCGCCTATTTGTGCAATACGGCCACAGACTTTACTGTTTAAAATAAGATATTATTTTGCTTTCGTCCACATGTTTATAATCATTATCATCCATTCACACAACATTGACTATAATATACCTGAATATATAACGTAATCTCTCTAATAAGCCCCCCGGGGGGCTTATTTTTTCAGACACCTTTGGACGGGGGCTTATTTTAGACGGGGGGCTTATTTATTTTTTCGTAAAATGATCAGTATGATAATTTTGTTCAAGCACTGTACAATGTGTATAAAGAAAACCATAAGATCTTATCAAAACTCTTCTGTTATTGTGTGAATGGGGGACTTATTAGAAGGGGGCTTATTAGAGATGCATGGGACTTAATAAATTTCTTCATCTAAAAATGGGGTGCTTATTAGGGAGGGGGCTTATTTGAGAGAGGGAGCTTATTAGAGAGATTACGGTAGTCGAGGATATGTGTGTATAATAGTACGCTCCAGTAATTCCTCAAGTGTCAACCATCTATTGGTGCTACTTTCAGACACTACAATAAAAATAGCGCAAAATTCTATTTTGTCAGCAGTTTAATTATTTTCGTTTCATTTTTATGTTTACAGGTTTATGGCTCCCGAATTACTGATTTCCAAGATGTGATGGAGATTTACGATCCACAAAGAATATTTGTCAACAAAGCGTTTGGCAAAATATTCCCTGACAGTTCCGAATAGACCCAAGAATGCTCTTCTTAGTAGAAGTGTTTGGTCTTCGCTTTGCATGCCTTCGTTATAGATGATATACATGTTAGTAGAACAATAGATGATTTATTACCTGATTGTAGAAAGCATAAACATCCGAATGCACTTGATCCAAATGTTATTTTGCACAATGTCAATGTAAACAACCATAGTACTATTAATATAGCCTGTATGTGAACAGTTTTGTTTTTGTTGAATATAAAATAAGTTGAAATACAATAAAAGCTACATATCGCTTCTAGCTCAGAAAAACTGGAATTTTAATCGATTTGTTTATGTAAATTCTAAAAGCTAGTTTTTATCGTATTGTTTTCTGTTCAGGTAATAAAGCCATACTTCATGTGGAGTCTGTCAAAAAAGTGCTTCTGAAAGTTTAACATATGTTTTTAACTAGACTCCGTCTTTTCCACTTTATGGGGGGATAAAGTGGAGAACGCGGAGTCTGTCAAAACGTGCCTCTCAATTCTCAAAGCTTGACACTCGTTTTTAACTAGACTCTCTGGGGGGATAAACTGGAAACACGAAATCTTTCAAAAAGGTCCTCCTCGACTCCATTACATGGGGGCAAGCGTAGTTCCACTTTTCAGCAGTATACTATTTGTTAATAATAGTAAAAATATGTGATAAGATTGTATTTTTTAAAATAGAATTTACTTGATTAATTGGTAGTTTGTAAGTAGCGTGATTTGTGACGTTAATGATTGAATTTTTAATGAGTTTGGAATGAATTTTAACCAGCGGTACACTCCATTTTAGTCCGGTGATGTTCCAGAAATGTGCACTCAGTGGTGGCGCTAGGAGGGGGGGCTACAGCCCCCCCCCCCGTCGGGGAACTCTAGGTTGAACATCAGATAAAACGTTTGACTGCCTCTAAGAACTTAGACCCCTCGTCGGGGACCCTAGCCCCCTCATCGGGGAATTCCTGGCACCACCCCTGTGTGCACTCCATTACACACAGTTCTGGAACTGTTTAGACCTGGACCCCTGGTGTTCCTGGAACCACCACCTCCCTGTTAAGGTCAAGATTTTCCCGCCATAATTTGAGCGCTCCAGTTTAGGAACTGATCTCTAAACAACCGGAAATCAACATGAAATTCAAAATATTTATCGAACTTGCACGTTGTTTGATCGTGGTGACAGAAAGTTAAGAAAATGTTTAATACTTCCGAACTTTCTCGTTCTACTCTGTCGCCTTTTACACCGAGAAATACATCAAGAAGAAGTATTAGTTCCCCTGGGCAGTCTAGTAGATTATTTCCCCGATCAAGCAGGTAAAATATGTTGTGATTTTGTCTTTGTGTATGGTGACAACTGACAAGGTGTATTTTTCACTATTCTCAGATAAAATAAATTAATAATTGTGATAAGGTAATATTGTTTCTTTTGTACAGTTCAAAATATTATGGAGTTAGCAATATTTTGTAACTGATCTGGTTTAATTGCTGCCTATATCCAATCAGGGCCGTAGGCAGCCAGGGGGGAGGGGGAGCAACAGGGCAGCTTCCCCCCAGTTTGGTCAGAAATATTAATTAGTCGTGCAATTTGTACTTAAGAGTCGGGCAATCTTCCTGTTTACCTGAAATCAATTTGGTCTTTCCAACAAACAGTAAAACAAATATTCAATAAACAATGAAACTAATATTTTCTCTTCGTTCCTCAGAGTTCCTCCCTAGGAGTTCTTGCGCCTTCAAATCCGATAGGATCAGACTGACGTCCGCCCCCCCCAAATTTCTAAGTTCTTACGCCTATGTGCACATCTAACTGATATGGCTGAGAAATAATTGACATTAGGGTACTACCAAACCATAGGCTATACCAAAGCAAAATATACCAAATATAATGTACCAAAGCAAACTTATTCTATGGTCATGTTTTGTTATTGCCATCTTTCACATCAAAGAATGAACTGTTGCAGATAAAAACATTGTCAATGTTCAATTTGAAATGTTCATGTTTGTCAACAGCGTTGGACAGGTTTTACTCGATCAGAAAGTCAATCCTGTTTAACTAGCCTCACACTAGGCTGAGCTAATTGAAACTTTCAAATGTTTGTTAAAGTTTCAAAAAAGAATAGGCAATGTTATTATCTGTGACAACAACCCATGTGTTGTTATGGAAATTCCTTGTCCTGCATTTACTTATTAACAACTGTAAGTCCTGTTATTTTTCTCCAATTCATCCTATTTCCTACAGTCTTACAAAAATAGATGTTTCCCTGCATTCTGCAAAACTAATACTTTCAGTTGGTGAAAGGCAAAACTATATATTAGTGACGCTTTTGCAAATATCATGGTAGGTCTAATACCCAACCTCGGACGTCTTCTATTCCTGCAAGAGTTATTGAAGAAACACCTCTACATCGTGTTGAAACGTATGGACTGGCATTACCAGTGCAAGTGAACGAAATTGTTGCTGCAGCAAATGAAAGTATGCCTGAAAATGTTTTAGATGTAATTCTACTACACACATAAAAATACACAAGTTGTAACAAAGCAGATTTGTACCAATACTGTTTCAACAACTTGTTATGTTGACAAGTTGACAACAGCTTGTTAACAATTTGCTGCAAGGTTACATGTTGACTCAACAGACATGTTACAAGTTGTTTCAACAACTTGTTATCGTCCTGCAATTCAACAAGTTGTGAGTGACAACCCTGTAGCAACTTGATAAAATGACGTCATTGTTACAACATGTTGACAAGCTTGCTGCAAGTCTGTTGTGAACACATGTAGTAATTTACTCTCATGTCTAATGCCAGACGGTTTTACTCGTCAGTGGAAGAGTACTGCCAGTTAATAGGTTAACGAAACTATCTGCCAGTGTCTCTTGTTAACCCATTAGCTGGCAATGCACCCAGATGCACCTACCTTAGTATTTTACTCTGTCTAATGCCAAACTATTTTACTCTGTCTAACGCCAGACAATTTTACATGTCAGTGGAAGAGTACTGCCAGTCAATGGGTTAATGACAAGATCTGAGATTTTTACATGTGTATGTATAGCATATTATCTTCAAGTATGAAAGTGAAAAATATATTGATGATGATTCACACTTATGGATCAATTCTGATTCAGTTCCATCTGGTTAGTTGGTTGTTTAGTAGATATAAGATAACTGGCAAAACAGTTATTGAAAGATGGTGACTTTAGTGCTTTACTTGTGTCTAACCCAAGAGTGCAGTATAAATCTGTATTTTTACTCTTGGATGTGAAAGCTAGTGCAAAGTAGTACTAGCATTGTATTGTACATAATTAAGTCCTAGCTAGCTAGCCCAGACTTGGCCATGTATGCATTTCTACAAGCGTGTGGAATATTGTGTGCAATATATATACATGCAATTGCTAAACTGATAAAAACTATGCCTAGTATAGAGACTAGATTAACTTACAAAACTACATGAATATTTATGCGGAACAAAGAATTTTTACAATGATTTGTTTTCTATAATAGTTACTATTCTAAAATTATGTTGAGGGTCTGTTGACAGAAAACATTGCTCACATGTAGTGTCAAGCACAAGGTGGGCAATTTCATACTGTCAAAATAAGCGAGGGAGGTAGCAAAGTGTGCATCCTAAGAATGAGTCAACGCGTATGTGGGCATGTTCATGCCCCCCAAACAGCCAGCTCTGCTAGCATAATAATAAAAGTAATATTGGTAATCTCAACTTGTAATTACTGTATTTTACTCTCAGGAACCCCTCCTGTCAGTGTACATTTAGATCCTTCAGGATGGGCATGGTTGATTTTCGAAAGAAGACTGTTAGTTTGGAGATATCAATCAACAGAAAAATCAAAGGTTTTCATTATTAGTTTTTACTCGTTACGACGTTAGTGTGATTTCCACTTCGGTTTTGAATGACAGTTCAGCATTGTTTTGTTCAATTTGTTCATTCTGTTGTGTTGCGTTGCGTTGCGTTGTGGTGTGGTGTGGTGTGTTGTGTTGTGTTGTGTTGTGGTGTGTTGTGTTGTGTTGTGTTGTGTTGTGTTGTGGTGTGGTGTGGTGTGGTGTGTTCTCTCCTCCCCCCTCCCCCATCTTTGTAGAAAAAGAAAATTTGACTGCATTTCTGCTGTTTTCTCAAGTGAATTCGCAGACTAATTGTGTCTCGATTGACTGCATGTATGTGGAGGTTTGGAAACAAAATTTACATCCCTGTAAAACGTGAATTCTACAGTGCTAAAACTGACAGTATTTCTGTATTTATGTAAAAACTTCAAAATGGACAATTTGCATTCCAAACCTAATGGAATATTGCAGTAATATTATAGAGTCAAGATGTACAAATTTTTCTTCTATTTTAAGGCAACTTTTTTTAAAGAATTTGTACTGCCACCAACAGAGCTATACCACAGTGCTAAACTAGTCTGCTTGGTCGGGACTCCTGACGTTGACTCTCGACAATATGGAGTGCTAGCCGTCTCGCCTGAAGGGCTGGTCTGCTATTGGCCGAGTATGATGTACGAGAGTAGTCCAATTGAGACCAAAACTGAGCTTGTTGGACAGGAATTTCATTCTTTAGTTGAATTTCAGGTAAATCACAGTTAACTGGCGGTAAATTTTGTTAAACCCATTTTCACTGGCAGTACCCTACCACTGACGAGTAAAATCGTCTGGCGCGTTAGACAGAGTAAAATACTAAAGTAGGGCGTATCTGGACGCATTGCAAGCTAATGAGTTAACAAGAGACACTGACAGATAGTTTTGTTAATATTTATTATTATATACTGTACTTTATTTATATTTTGTTTTGCATTTCCAGCCTTATGGATATATACTGTCTACTACAACAAATGATATCCTGTTGTTATCTATTCAAAAGGTTAGTAACACTCAGGGGCGTAGCCAAGGGGGGGCGGTCGCCCCCCCAATCATTCCAGAAACCATTTTTCCAAAACGTTGAAATCCGGGTAGAAAATTGTTGGGGGGGGGTATGTCATGGTGAAAGAAGGTCAGTTTCCCAGAAAAAAACAACTGATTTAATTTATAAATTCTAGAAAAAATCTAGCAAATATGTATGCGTGTATCGGAAGTGTTTTAATTTTTTTAACTCTTTCTGGCAGGCCCGTAGCTGGGGGGGCACGGCCGCGAATATTTGTGCCACCCTGGGCCCCCCCTGGCGCAATTGGACACCGTCCACAAAAAAAAAAAATTAAGTATCGGTGTGTTAAATGTGATTTTTTTGATAAAAACACTGGTTTATATTATAAAAATGCAGGTTTTGTACTTGAAAAGAGAAGATAAAGGTAATAGTTTCCGTGAAAAATTTTTAGATGTTGTTTTCCCTTCCCTCCCCCCCCCGTCGACAATAAAAATAGAAGAATTATAAACGAAAAGCAAAATTGTGCCCCCCTAAGAAATGAGAGCCAGCTACGGGGCTGCTTTCTGGTCGGTCGCACCTAAACCCGACATCCCTTAAATACGCTTGCCCCCCCAAAGTCAGGGCCCTGGCTACGCCCCTGGTAACACTGGAAAAACCGGTTTACCAAAACACAGATGTGTACTGTAGGGCCTACCAAAAATACATCTAAGGCTTTTTGTAATAAATACGGCCATCGGAAGTTCAATGGATTTCAACTGAAAATTTTCAATTCCTTTTGGAATTTCAACTGGATTTTTTGTGAGGAATGAATGCACCTATACACTCCCTTCTCTCAGCGGAAACTTCACGAAATTTCATATGCTAATTTCAACTAGAAATCAATCTCATTTCATCGTTTCCGTCAACCTGGTGGAGTCCTTTCTGGATTTGGTCGTCGGATGTCTTCGTTCATCTTTGGCGCGGAAGAGTCAAGTTCTTCGGTTGGTTAACGGTTAACTGAAGTTTTCGTGTTAGCCTACTTGTGTTTACAATAGCAATAGCCATGTTCTATTTGACCTTTGCAGGTTCTACGTAAAATTGTAGTTGAAAAGAATAGTCAAGGATCTTCAAGGTGTGAACATCGAAATCTTTTGCAAAAAGCGTGATTTAAAGCCCCCGGTTTGCCCCGGTCAAACGAGGATTGAGAGTCATTGAGAGTTGCAACTCTCGCTCGTGCTTGATCGCCAACTTTCATCGACTCATCAACTTTGAGCTGGTTCAAATTTTGATGAGAGTTGATGAGAGTTTTCCCTCGTTTGACTAGCGAAATGACGTCTGATTTCCGCAGGCTATCGTTTGACCGGTACGCGTGGTAATATCAAGTAAGCTCTCGTGTAACTCTTGTTCTCGTTTGAACTTTGTTCCATAGTTCTTGATCAGGGCTTTAGTTCTATGCCTTTTTCATGGCGATTTGTACGTGTGTATATGACGCGGTGACGAATTGAAATGTGATATTTAAGAAATAGAAAACATTTTCCGTGTTTTTATACACTAATAGAAACACGCGTGGGAGTTTGGGAGAACGAGAAATAATTCTCCCAAACTCCCACAAGTGTTTCTATAAGTGTATAGAAACACAGGAAAAAATGTTTTCTATTTCTTTTATAATACAGGGTGTATAAAAAAAAACGCAACCACTTAATATTCTAAGATATTCATATTGTTCTTAAGCACAAAATATTTTAGGCCCCTGGGAATTTAAAATGGCTTCTAATCGCACAAATCAGCTAAACTAATAATGATGCAGCTCTCAACAGAACAACCAATTTTCATAGTTTTACAGTACAACCGAAATCAAAACACAACTGAAGTGCAAAACCTTTTTCGAGCAAGATTTCATGATTGGGACCCTCCTCACAAAGCGACAATCTTGAGGAACGTCAGGAAATATTCGAGTGAAGGAACGAGCCTTAATCTCAACAAAGGTAATTCTGGCAGGCGAAGAACAGCACGATCGGAGGAAAACAATGCCGCTGAATTCCCAGGGGCCTAAAATCTATTGTGCTTGAAAACAATATGAATATCTTAGAATATTAAGTGGTTGCGTTTTTTTTTATACACCCTGTATAACTCAAAAGACATTTTTAAACTCGATTAATTTACAAATTCTCATTACGTACGCATGCTGACCTTTGCTCGTCAATTTCGCTGCAAGAAAACAACTCTGTTTGAAAATTAACAGTCAAAAATGTGTAAAAGCATTAAAATTGTTTTTAAATAGTATTCAAAGTTTTATAATTCGCATTAAATTTGGTTTTTTTATGATTTTAAATTTTGGCGGGAAAATTTCGACCAATCAGCACGCGCGTACTATAAATGTTATATTATAATAAATATTATTGTTTCGTTTTCAGAAACTTCTATGTTTTATCTGGAAATGCTCTTCGCAAGTGGAATGTTGAAAATCAAGGAGGTGGCAGTATTAGTGAAAAGGTAATGTGTATAGGAAGCCAAAAAAATTAAGTACTTGTACAGTATTTTTCATGGCAGCGTACTAGATGGTCTAGTAAATTATATAATGATTTATCGTCAGCTTGTTTGTGTTTAGACTGAAGCAGATTGGAATGTCGGCGCTCTTTTTGAACAACAAACTTCCCAAAGATTTCAGGTTTTCATAATATGTTCAATTTTATTCGCACATGAGAATCGTACAGTTGTTTCTGTGTTGTGTTATTTTCCGTTTGATTTCTTCTATAATTATTTCATTTATTTTGCTACTACTGTAGGTCGGCTTGGATAAAGTTAAGTCCTTTTGTATTGACGCTCAGGAATCCAGGTATTGTAGCTGTCCTTATTTCCAACTTGTTGAAAAGTTGTTACAGACCTGAAACAGACTTGTTACAAGGTTGTTGACTCAACGGACTTCTTATACGTTGTTCAAACAACTTGTTGTCGTACTGCAATTCAACAACTTGTTGACAAGTTGTGAGTGACAATCTTGTAGCAACTTGATAAATGACAACATTGTTACAACTTGTTCACGGGCTTGTTACAAGTTTGTTGTGAGCTAATTTCGCTTACAAGTTAGCAGTTATTTAGGTTTTTATGCTGTTTAGAAAAGCGCCGAACAATCTTGAGACAAACCTACAGTTTGTTCAAGTTAACTGATAGCCTTACCTGACCTGCTATTACAATTTTGCAAAGTATTTAATTATCCCATGACATTTTTTGTTATTTTTAGTTTTGGAATCTCAGTTTTATCAGCGATGCTTGTACAAAATCCTGAAATCGATGAGGCACGCGTGTATTATTTTCTTGGTATGTTTATAAAATAATGTTAAACCCTGGTCAAATGAGGATAGCAGTTCATAATAGTTGCCAAGCGAGAGTTTACATGAGAGTTTTTCTCAGCTCTTATACCCAAGTCAAACGAGAACAAGAGTTGCATGAGAGTTGACTGGATATTACCACGCGTAGCAAAATCTCTTATCAACTCTCGTCAAAATTTTGAACCGGCTCAACGTTGACGAGAATTGACTAGAGTGCATGAGAGTCGATAAGAGAACTCTCATCAACTCTCATCCGCGTTTAAGATACAGTACGTTAAATATTGTTCTATGTTCTTGACACAAGCTTGTTGACTTACAACATTATTTGGGAAGCGTCCTACTGAAGTACAGTGCAGAATACAGTATGTGGAGGAATTGGGGGCATTGTAAGCAGTCGATATCGTTGGATGGACAGTATCACGAATATATATTTTCTTCAAAAGGTACTCTTGATGTTAACGAAGAAAGTGATACGTTTGGAAGGTTTATTTATTTTGTACAACTCAGATTTGCCGAAGAGTACAAGGTGGGCAGTAACTATAGTTGTCACTTGTTAAGTTGTAGTTTTTCTATGCGGCCAGCGACACGTGACGCGCGATAAAAATGACGCCAGTAAGTGACGTCACTATTACCGTCGCGTACAGTACCTCTCAAAAGGTTTGAAGTTGCAGATACTGTGTCGAAATATCCCATATATAATTGATGCGGCGACATTCGTAATTTCACGTGAAGCATAAATGCTCAGAAAGCTGCGGGTGAGAAAAGTTTACTGGCATTAAGTACAGTGCTAGACTAGTCAGGCTGGTATTAGTAGAAACAGTCATCACTCTCGCTAGTCACACTAGCAGTACTGCAATGGACAACTGGCAAACCTCTACCCAGACAAAAGCCTGCCTTTAAAGCAAAAGCTTTAATCTTAAGTACGGTGTCACTTAAGGCTACACTACCAAACAGAACTGTACACGAATTTTGAGTGTGTTATACTCTTACAGGAAGAGTTACATCAAAGACTTGTGGATTTCCATTTGCTTATTCCCACCACGAGTAAACATGCGTTCTTGTACAGTGAAAATATCATAGTTCCTTTTTCAAGTAAGTAATACTATTGGTAAAACTTTCAGTGCAATGAATGTAGTATTTAGCGATTGAATGATGGTTATATTTATTTCTATTTTTTATGTTTTAAGTCAAGACTACGGATGATGTGTTAAATAAAGTAGAATTTCTCGCAGAAGAGGAAGCAATCTGGGGATCTGGTTAGTTTACAAATTTGCATTAAAATGATTTCATATTGAATACAACGTTGCAGTAATTTGTGAAACTAGTGTTTATTTTAGTCATTTCCATCATTAGGTTTGTACCACAATGCAAATTATAAATAGAAATTGTCCTTTTTTCTGTACCCAGGCTTCTCAGAAGATTCAGCGTTGTTTTTCGTGAGAAAACATGGTATTGTCAACATCACCGCAACAACAAACACTGAATCTGAGAGGTTATTTACACAGTTCCTCTTCCTAATATAGTGGCTTTCCAATTAGCTTATAATAAAGTTTGTGATATTTTTTTCATAGTGAGACTGAGCGCCTGGCCACCCCACGTCAGGTGAGTTTGCTTTTTTAAGAATTCGTTGGAGGAGGGGCCACCAGGGAAGAGGGACCTAACAGGGTGGTGGAGGTTTGTGAACCTGTAGGGGGTCTGGAGGAGGAACCATTTCGTATTCTTGAGACTCTGGGGTTGATTTCCTGCATTTCAGTAACAATGTTTTGATATATCTTGATAAAAGAGGTTCTGTTGCTCTTAACAGCAGAGTATTTATTATTTAGCTTGCTTCTGATACATCAGTACAAGAAGATAAAGTCGGTGGAGGTGATAACTTGACCACGTTAAGGACGGCGTTTTTACAGTTTTGTCAAGGAAATAAGGTATGATACGGTTGGTATGTTGTCCGATGATACATACTGGCTATGCAAGTCACTAGGGTGATGAATTAAATTAGCACAAGACGCCTGCTGAGGCGTTCACACTGTCCCCGGGTTGCAAAATTCACGACCCGTCCTATAGTCGAATATTCAAGACAAAATTTGACAATACTTCAGCCAATTTCATGAATCATGATGAAATATTTCATATAAGAATTTTGCATCGTCACGTTTTTGAGAATTGAGAACAACTAAATACAACAAAAAGCGGTGGAATTGATATAAGGATGTCAAACCTTGTCATAGTTGTAAGTCTTGTTATTTACCTCGAAGACAAAGACAAAGTTCCGAACTGCCGGTAACCGAATACAAGGCCGAATTTTCGCCATAATTTCCAGCGATTTTTATACCAACAATAATTAAGTGAACGTGCTATTGAATATGCAAAGAAGTCTACAATGAACATTTAATGTACGCTGTGTTGTTTAATTAAAAGAAAGCCTGTTATTAATGCGTTATTAAAGCCTGTTATTAAAGCCTTATACATATCGCCCGCTCTTAAACGGCGGCCATTTTGAATAATCAGGGCGAGGTTGCGTAATCATGGGTGATGGATGGGGGGGTATGCAGTACTGTGACGGTATGTGATCTTAATACACCCTTTCCATAATTACGTCACAAATCCCTTCTTGGCCCGGGAGCCTCGTTCTCGTGAATCGTGAGCCAATAGCGAGGCTTCCAGGCCAAGGAGATATTCGTGACGTAATTATCGAAAAGGTGTATTAGCATAGAATTTCGCGGTATAACATAGGACATTGCAGTAAAACTAGTAAAATTGGGTTTCTATAGGATGAAGCCCAAACAATGTGTGAAGAACAATTTGAAGATATCACTCAACTTGAAGGAGTTTCAAGTTTAGACACAGCGGTTGTGGATGTTAGTCAAGAAATTATTGATGATTATCCAGCCTCTGACCCGAGGTGGGCTGAGGCAGTTCCTGCTGGTGAGTTGATGGGAATTTAAACCGTGTATAAAAAAACATAAACATACTGCATATGGACAAGTAATATCAGGGCGCGAAATAACGGCCGGTCAACGGACAATGTCCGGCCAAAATGAGTAGTTGTCCGGTCAAATTCTCGCATTTTGACCGGCTACTTTTTAAAGTTTACATGTAATTCAGTTGCTAAATAAAGCGAACGAGCAAACTATTTTCATGCAATTTTCTCATGGATTAAGTTTCGAAGTTGCTGACAAGTGAAAATAGCCGGCACCGCAGTGGCTGCAACTGTCAAAACTTATCTTCTTTGTTAATTTCGTTTGATGTTGCGTTTACTTTGAATAATATTTACTGTACGGACTTTATAATAAAACTCAGAAGTGATTCTTGACTTCTACAGACATTTTTCTAGTTACATTAAGTATTTTACATTTAAGGGGACTTTGTCAGGCTTTAGTTTAGCTGAATAATTTGACCGGAAACAAATGCCGGATGTCCGAGCTAAAGTTGGTTTGGCCGATCACCTTGACCGGCAACCCTGCAGCCGTTATTTCGCGCCCTGAATATACGTTGTAAAATATACTGTTGGGGACACCCCAGAGAAACCCCACGACTTTGGTGGAGCATTGACTAATTCTTCCACACGAGGTCACTTGTCACTGCACGTGTTCTTGCCACGTCTTCGTAAACTACCCAGTGAATGCGTAATTATGTCGCTCCGATATGTTAGGCCGCCTAAAGACTTTACGATAGTTAATAGTCTGCGAATCAGAGCGCAAAAGCTAGTATATGAGTACGAGGATTTCCCAGCAAATTTAAGGTTGGATTGATTCGTAAGGGTCAATTTATTACCCATACCCAAAATTAACGTAATTTAGTTTAGAAATATAAAGTAGCCAAGTAAGTCACCCTTATAAGGTATACATACATGGCGACTATTTATCTAGTTTTTTTATGAACTGTAGATGTTTTTGTTCTTTAACAATATATAGATTCTGGTTCATCGTCAGCCTCTCTCATTATTATTCATCAGCTAGAAGACAAACTGAAGGCCCACGATTACTTTGTACAGTTTTTGAAGGAAGTTCTGCTGTTCCAAAAGGTTTTCAATTTATACATTTTGTGAAAATTGATATAAATCCATAATACAACTTAGTGACTTAGTCAATCAGCTATTGTTCAACGGGTTTTTTCTGTGTTTCATTTCCTTTGGGGGGTGGTTCTGAGACAAGTTCCGAATAGTCTCGAAGAGATGGTGTATCGGTCATACATTTTGTCTTCTTTTGCAGCTCTCCACAATTCAACGGTTTGGAAGAGTTGTTAATACAAGACATCTTTTATGTGGTCATGCTGAAAAACTTAAGTTTGCAATAGCCTTGCGACGACAACACAACAAGTAAGTATACATTTGTAGAAATGGTTCTAATTGAAGAGGGGTTACTTGTGCAATTCTATGTTTGAGAAAGCGATATATAGATTATTTTGTGTTGTTAATTCACGATATCTGTCATGTTGTAGATATCAAGAGCTCGTGGATGGTGCAATTGAGTTAATTATGCAACACAGAGATCAAGAATCTGCGCCAAAAGGTCTTACCCAACAAGACTTGTTTTACCGCGAGGTAATTTTAAATAATCATTTTAATTTTTGTTTGCATGTAAGTCAAATGTTTTTCGAAGTTTGTTGGCGGGGGATTTGTGGACACTAACGGGATCCGTTAACATTTTTGTTCTTTTAAATATTTTGGAGTAATAGCAAAAAGACAAAGAACCAATTTTTATTTCTGAAAGATTGTTTTTTCATTTCAATGCTAATCTATCCCCATTTATTACAATTTCCTCAGCAGTTTTATTATAGTTAGTGTGAAAAATATCATGAAGTATAAATATTGGACTTCAAAATTACATGTTTCTTATAGGTTAGCCGAATTTCAGACGTAATTTCTGGATTATTGGAATTTGAAAAATATAAATTATCGCAACAGCCAACACAGCAAGACTATCGGGAGATTATAATGGCTGTAAACAGTATATTGGAGGTAAGTTCACTGACCGGGAAATAGAACTGGATTGGGAACTATTGTGTTAAAAATGAAGCCGGAAGTCCACCTTTAAACCCTCGTCAAACGAGGATAAGAGTTGATGAGTCATCTATTTATTATGATTTATTTCAGAGTACACTTCAGGAGGCTTGGCAATATCGTCAGGCAAACGACGAACTTTACACTTCGTCTCGCGATGATGAAATAATTGTGGAATTTTTGCCTTGGACATGTATGTACCTTACTCTTTAAATTGGTGACTTTTTGCTGAATTGGACATTATTTTCTCACTCTGATAACTGTAGGTTGACCACTCTCTGCTGCATGATAGACTTGATAGTGCTTTTAGTGAAACCCACCTATTACAGGGAGGCAAAAATAGAGATAATTTGCCTACACGGAATATCTGCCATAGTTCTTGTGTTTTTGTTTCTTTAACAGCATCAAGCGGACCTGATGGAACAAGAACACTTCTTTTGGAACAGGTTTCGTATTAAGTTCAATTTGTAACTCTTTGGTAGAACGTTTAACAAGTATTAAGAGAAGGTTTACTAAATTTACTCGAGTATAAATGCCAGAATCTATAACATCTTTTGTAATTTTTCCTAGCTTGAGATTTCACGTGAAAGAGCACTTCCGTTAGCTGAGGACCAAAAGGTACAGTAATGTACAGTTAGGTACAGTAATGTACAGTTAGGTACAGTAATGTACAGTTAGGTACAGTAATGTACAGTTAGGTACAGTAATGTACAGTTAGGTACAGTAATGTATAGTTAGGTACAGTAATGTACAGTTAGGTACAGTAATGTACAGTTAGGTACAGTTAGGTACAGTAATGTACACTCAACACTTGCACGGTTCTCAACCTTTTTTCTGTTAGAACCGGATCGAAACCGGATGAGTCAAATTTGGTCCCAGTCCGCGCTCCCCTTTCAGAGCTAGCAAAAGTACGCGTGGTATATACGGTGGTAATTGACTCTAGAAGTGCTTACGTCACACAGTTTTTCAATCCATAATTATAAACATTAGGTATACGCAATGCAATGTGGAATACATGCACAGTAGGGCAAATTTGTATTGTCCGACAGTGGCGTGACGCAAGGACTTCTACGGTCAATTATGCAGGGGTGGCAACCGATTATTCTACTCTATAAATCTGTTTATCGCATGTTTCTTTATTCTGGAGGGTTGTAGGATCAAACTATACCTGAAAAATAAGACAAGAACTTCGACGTTTCGAGCGAAGGCTCTTCGTCTGGAAGTTAGTAGGATAGGTCTTAGCCAGGGCGTCCAAATTTGGCATACAACTTAACATTTGCGCAAGGATGGTATAAAGACATCCTCTCTGGCAGCATATTATTACTGTATATTTTCGATGGCTTATTAAGAGGACGAAATCACAGATAAGATTCAGTTACAAACTTGCATGATCAATTCACATTCCAATATTAGCCAAATATGAGCTATTTGACTGGAATTGCCTCGAATTTGACTGTCAATGATTAGTGGAAACGAGAGTTCTTAGACAATGATAGGAATCAATGACAAGACATTAGACTGTAGAAGACATATTGTATATGATCGCTACAGGTCTACACTATTTTGCCAATTGGAGTGATCAACTACAGTGTACAATGTACAGATTTTTAGAAAAGCGTCAATATGATAATCAGCCGTCCAAAAGCCGTCATTTTCAAGTGATCGTCCAAATTTTAAGATGGCCGTCCATAAGACGGCTGGACGGTAGGCTGGCTAAGACCGTGCCTACAAAAGCATATCGTCTCTCGCTACCTGCACTTGAACCTCGGAATTCAAGTTCTTTATTCGTTTATGTTTTACTTTAGACAAAAGCCGTATTAGTTCAACAGCTTGTCGATTTATCAGATGTTCTATTGGATGGCTTTGTCACACAATTGAACTCTTTAAGGTACACTTTAACGGAATGGTAAATGATTTTAATAAGCTTTGATAACATCTTGTATTGGTAAAAACAAGTTATCATGTGTTAAAGTACCAACATGTAATCACAAGATAATCCATTGTAACCTTGTCTTATCCCGTTTCTAGAAATCTTGATGACCAATCCAGATTTGCGGAAACCGTTCAAAAATACGAACACGATCGCCATCAAGTTATTTATCCATTAGGTAGGAGTAACATAACTTGTTAGCGACCTTGTACCCTGGGAGAAGGAGCATCAGAGCAAAGAGCCTGAGTACGAGGTTGGATTGTTATGTCCTGGTCAATCAAGGACGAGGTTGCACGAGTGTTGACTGGATATTATCGCGCGTACCGGTCAAACGTGCAAAAACTGACATCAAAATTTGAACCAACTCAAAGTTGATGAGAGTGCATGAGAGTTGATGAGAGTTGGCAGTCAAATGCTATCGAGTGTTGCAACTCTCATTGACTCTCATCTTCGTTTGACCAGGTGTTTCGTTGAATGGAAGGCTACAGTATATAATTTACAATTATACCATGAGCTCGAATCGTATATGAGCAGATAATATAGTCTTATAGATATTAACTGCAGCAATAATATAGGTGCTCTTCTCTGTTGTAATATTTTTACAGTTCGTTCACCCACAAACCTTGTCGCGACTTTTCAGTGTTGGTTTTTTTTCATAACGTGAAATAATCGGTTTTAGTAAAGTATTGCTTGATATAAAAAGTTTGAGATGTTACTGAGTGCAAATTTTTTGTTTTTTCGTGCGGCTTTTCGAAAAATTTATATTCTCATGAACATGTTTTTTCGCTGCTCTTTCGCTATTAATTCTGTAGAAAACTTTTATTTGAACTAATTTCTATATATTAAATGTATTTCGTACCCTGTCAATGATTTTTGGAGTATTTTCTGTCTGTTTTTGTCGCTTTCAAAGCGATAGTTAGGCCGCTACTAACACCTTATTATTCTCTAGTTTCCTGTGGTTATCTGGAGGAGGCGTTATCACTTGCAGAGAAATATCGAGATTTTGATATTTTGATTGAAATATGTGAAGACCTTCAAGACCAAGATAAACTACAGCATTACATGAATTTGTTTAACACTGAGGTAAGATTGATCGATCAAAATCCATTCATTTCTTCCCCTAAAAATGGGGAGGGGTCTTATTAGAGACGGGGTTTTTTAGGGAGGGGGGGCTAAAAAAAGGTTTGCGATGATTCTGTAAGTAGATTGTTGCTTCTACGTTTTGTCGAATATGTAACAATTTTTTGTTCTGTAGAATTTTTCAGATTTTGCATTCAAATGGTATATGGACAGAGGTATGTTTTAGTCTTCTGATTTAGGTCCTTTTGTTTGTCGCTTCAGCTACTATCCTGAATATGACAATATAAAGTCCATCAATATTTTTATAAAAGTATTTTCAACGTTTTATAGGCAAACGAAGCAAACTAATGAGTCAACCTACAACACAACACGAAAATCTTTCAAAGTTTTTATCGTCTCATGACCACCTTAAGTGGCTACATGACATCGAAAGACAGTCATTTTATCAGGTATGTCGTATAGATGTTTGTGATCATATCTCAAACGTTTATTTACGGGCCGGCAGATACTAGTCAACTTCAGAAATGTTGACTCTTGTTGGTCCATAATAAACGGCTGTCGAACTTTAGACTTTAGGTAGTCCGGTACAAACCACGGCAGCTTATTCTATATTATTCTGCAAAATTACTGAGCTTTAAAACTGAGTTTGGCGTTTTTGCATTGTTCTAATTTAGGCTTTTGATACACTGAAAGACCTAGCTGGCAAAGAAGAACTGTATTTGGGACGGAAAAAGGTACTGTAACTTTGCAACGAATTTATTGGTTAACAATTCTGTCATGATTGTATCGACTCAAAATTTTTGATGAACATTCTTAGTATAATGATATACGGAACATATAAAACAACGATCATTAGTAAAATTACATAGGTGATTATTGAAAATTCTCAACGCTGATTGGTTGCGCTACCTCGGATTAATACGCGATAATCACCTAAAGCGTTTTTAAGCCGCTTTTATCGTAGATATTCAATTAAAATATTTTTGAAATGTGCATTTTTTATTTTTTCCAAATAATCACCTATGTAATTTTACTAAAACAATTATTCGCCTCAGGCTCGGTGAATATCGGCGAATAAAAACCTCGACTTCGTCTCGGTTTTTATTCAACGATATTCACCTCGCCTTCGGCGAATAATTGTTAATTGTAGCTTTAATGTTGTGACATCAAACGAAATCCACCTAGACTCCTGATATTTTGTCAACCACTTGGTTGTAACAAACCTGTAGTTATATCGACTTTCATTTTCTCATTTGTTTAGACCTTGCTCAGTCTGGCTAAATTGGCGTTACTTGCGTCAGATGAAAGTGAAGAAGATGAAACAATACAGCTATTAGATGGTAATGTAGCTGTGAATTATAAGACGATTATCTGTGTAACAGTTGACAAGTTGTCAACGGCTTGTTGACTCAACAGACTTGTTACGAGTTGTTCCAACAACTTGTTATCGTCCTACAATTCAACAACTTGTTAACAAGTTGTGAGTGACAACCTTGTAGCAACTTGATAAAATGACAACATTGTTACAACTTGTTGACAAGCTTACCGCAGGTCTTTTTGCGAATACATCTTATTGACAAGATTTTTGCGTGTGTAACTATCGATGTTATCAGGCTTGTCATTTTTCTCTCTCTCTCTCTCTCTCAACAGACATAACAAATCAACAAACACTGATTACACATCAAGAAGCCATTCCTGTTGAGGTTTTACAGGTGTGTTCATTTGACTAAAGTTCGTTAGGGACCAGTTATACGAAGTGTGTTCACCCTATATCTGGTGGATAAACCCAAAATGACGACCAATTAGTCTATAACATAGTAAACCTACTAACCTTTTATATATATTGGATGACTTTATCAGTTCTAAACTGTTGTCTATAATGATCCTGCCAGGGCCATCGCTTATTGTAGCAAGAGAAAACCTATAGTGTTTGATGCAGTCACACCATTGAACTATAATAGACTGGAACGCTAACGCAGGGGGGGAAATTGAAGCCAGCTTAATTCAAGCCAGCTGAGTTTTGAGTTGAAATACTTAACGCCGAACATTGGGCTGTATATGAAATTGAAGCTATTAAAAAGTTATATTTGATATAAAAACTTCAAGACTTTAGGTAAAGGGAAATACTTAAAATTTTGAGGGAAAATTTGCCGTATTTTACAAAATTGCGGTTGTTTTTGTATTTCCATTTTGCCTAAAGTCTTGAAGTTTTTATATCAAATAGAACTTTTTAATAGCTTCAATTTCATATACAGCCCAATGTTCGGCGTTAAGTATTTCAACTCAAAACTCAGAAAAACTAGCTTGGCTTCATCCTATTATCGGGTTTGGCGTATCGAGTTAGCGTTCCAGTTTGTATATAGTTCAATGAGTCACACTGGAAACACTTTGCATGCGACTTAAGATACGTTTACACACTGCGATTTGTCGGGCCGATTTTAGGTTTTGCTGAATGTTAATGACGAATATTTTCAGTTGGTGATGTTACCAGATGACGTTTGCCACGTATTTTTCAAATATCATTAACGTGCACCTGAAATCGGCCCGACAAATCGCAACGTGTGAACGAACCTTTAGGCAAGATTATAATCAGACAACTGCATATTGCAGGAACAACTTTATGAACTTGCATTTATTTCGTTTGTCATTTCAGAGTGTATCTGTGGACCCAGTTGAAATGCCACCTCTTTCACCAGAACAATTAATTGAGGTCTGTAGCATACCCATTGTATACATTTATACAAAGAAATAGCTCAGTTTTGATTAGCTGGAAACAGTGCAATTTCACGTCAAGTGCAAAATTCAAAATGGCGGCATGTGCATGTAGACGCCAACGACTTACAGCACACTTTAAGACGAAATTCTATTTCTATTCATTCTAGCTTTATATAAGTGATGTGAATAGGAATCGCGATGAATCTGATTTTAAAAAAGCTTTGGATGTTTTGCATATTACATACACGGTATGTGTTATTTATTTTCATCGCAAGCAGTGGAATTCTCTGTTTTTTTTCTATTTGGTTAGAAGTGCAGAAGTGCGATGTCACGGTGTTGTTTATATTTAGGACGAGGCTCAACGCGATGAATACGAAGCACTACGCTTAAGAGTTTGGTGCCAGGCCATTCTTGTAGACGAGTAAGTATAATTTGATGCGATAGTTGAAATCCAAAAAGGAGGACTACATCAGATTTTAGATCTTGCTTTTTGGAAGAGGGGACGGGTTGCCCTCTCTCCCCCCGGATTGCAATCTCTCCCCCCGGATTGCAATATGACCTTGGCCTAAGTTTAAAAATACGTCATAGCAGTGGGTGACTGGATGTCATGGATTTTCAAAACAATGAAAAGACAATGAAACATTCCGATCACTGGATCGTGACTGGATCGTGACTATTGTTATGCTAATTGTTATGCAAATACCATGGGGGTTATGAATAGAAAAAACGCTCGACCATTGTTCGCGCTTGACCAAGCGATCGGACTGCTTGCAGTACCGTAGTATTGCGCAAGATTGTGAGCGGCAAATTTGAACCTTAATTGTACTTGTTTACGTTTTTAGCTGGGCAAATATACAAGCAGACGATCCAATATTGGTCGCCAGGAATACAGTATTCTTTAAAACGGTTGAAATAGCGTTACATGAAGGTATAAAGAGAAATGATGCCGATGCTAGTAGCTACATGTTAAAGGATTAGTGTCAGGGTCATGCATTGCAGGCTTTTGTTATTGTTTTAATCTTACCCAACAGCAACAAATAACGATAAAAATACCTCGTTTGGTATATTTCCAATAAGATTTAGATAAAAAGAGCAAGGGTTATCAAAGTATGGGTTAAATATATGACGGATTATAAAAACTTCCAGATCTTCTCATGGCTGGTCGGGCCAAAAAATGTCCGCCAGCAGGAATTTGACTGAGCCGGCAATACCCTGGTGTGACACCAATCCTTTAAGTAACAAGTTAATTTAAAGTAACCATTCCGCTAGCTTTATAGGTTAGGGGGTGCATGGGGGCCTTCTGTGGGGTCACGGCAAAAGGCAACAAAAAAGTGACGAGAACGGAAAATATCGGCGGAGCGAAGCGCGTGCCATACTCTTGCACTGTTTTCATTGTGAGTACTTTCCACATAACCCCACTCTTTGTTCAAAATTGTATTATTTAGCTGTTTACCAGTACAGGGTGTCCCCCAAAAACTCCCCCTATAGAAATCACTCTTTTGTTGTTAAACGTGCGTTGTTATACCTCTGGGAATTTAAAATAGCTTCTAAAACGAACAGCAACACAAAAATGTCAAATTACAAATTCGTCTTACCGTCAGTTCGAGTAAGAATGGTTCAACTGACTACAGAGCAACGAGTATTTGTCGTAACAACTTATACGTCGCGAAGGGAAGTTGTAAATACTTCCGCCGTTCATGTACAATTCAATTCAATTCCCAAAGGTATAATAACGGACAAGAGTGATTTCTAAAGGGGGGCTTTTTTGGGACACCCTGTATATTCTTATATGCATGACTTTAACTGCCTTTTGTTTTGCAATTCCCAGAGGAAGTGAAACACAAGCTATTTGTGCATGCCCTTAATTTGTCGGCATGCCAGAAATTTGCTTTTTGCGACGAACAGCTTTCTTCTGTAATTTATGAAGTTCGTTCACGTCTTGTTATTTTGGTCAGGAAAATATAGTTCTCCATCGTAAGTATTGACCGTAAACACAGTATACTTTGCACCGATTTATAGAGTTGTAAGAGATATATTGTATTTCATCCACTCGCTCTTTGCCCGTTTGGCATTATAGGGGAATTCTTAATGCATATTTCACTAAACAAAATATTTATTCCCACTCTTCACGCTTGGATTGTGCATTTGACTATTGCCTGTGAAAACCGTAACTAAAGTATAGCTGTATACTAAGACTCACAGAGCCATGTTATGCTTGTTTTATAGGTTGTATAATTAAATACACTTTGGTAGATCACTATCAATCTATGTGGCATTAAAGGTGTTCTAAATGGAATCCCTTTGGCAGGGTTCTCATAGCGTGTTGAGTTATGTTACGTCGAGTTGTTGTTAGTATTGATGACAGTCTGTGGCGAGGGAGCGACTTCTGCTAAGCAGCACACGTCTGCCTCGTTAAAATAAAATTGAAAAATAAATAAATTTTAAATTAACTATATAAATTATCTTTGGGTATCGTATGGGGACCTAAAGATTAAGTTGGTATTGGGTCTTCGGTCAATTTTTGCTGCAATTTGCAATGCAATATCTACACAGACTCACGGAGCCATGTTACGCATGTGGAAACTGTACGCACAACGGTGAACATAGCCCGCGTCTCATTTCACCGACATTATAATTCTCATTCATTTCTTTGTTATCTTCTGGCATTGTAGTACGACAAATAACGGCAAAGAAAGCGAGATTCATGCACACAATTTCTCTGCATGAGTTGTAAATCGTCTGCATGAGTTGTAAATGTCAATGTGTATATACCTATATTTATGATTTCAGGTTTTGATTTGGCCTTATACATGCCATCACTTGAAAGTTTTCTAAATTGTGAAGAACTAAAGACAACTGGACTGACTGAGAACGCCACGTTTCAATTTCTGTTACGAGCTGGATATGAACAAATATTGAGAGCACAGAATGACATGGACATTGAGATTTAAACTGGTACACTCTTTAATGTTGTATTCTTTTGCTCTTTTACCACTGAAGTCTGCCAAATATTGTTTAAATTCGTAGACGAGACGGGTAAATTATCGAAATGTAAATTGCCGTGTATATTAAGGCCTGTTCACACCGAGGGGCATTTCACTCCAAAAAAGTGTACGGGATTTTCTGGACTTTCAAAATCCGCGGATTTTTCTGCGGATTTTTTTTGCGGATTTTTTTGCGGATTTTTGATCGAAATTTGGATTGTTTTTATTAATTTTTTGCGGATTTTTTTGTACTTTTCCAAATAACCACTTAATATCATCAATTTATTTTTTAGCAGGAACTCGACTGACGTTCACGACAAATAAATATTGTAAAAATATATTGTGTTTGTCGGACTCTTCGTCTCTTCTGCTATTTTCATGTAATATCTAATGACAATATTCATTATTGGATTTTTATTGTGGAATCCAATTCTCTTCCTGACGTATGTGATTTCACACAAAACAGCAACACTACATTTTTCGCCAGGTATGAGCCAATAGCCTTACTCTTGTCAGCAAATCCAGTAAATCACATACGTCAAGAGTAGAATAGTAACGTTAGAATCTCACTAGAAAAAAAATTTGAAATCCATTGTTTATGGTGCAAAAATGAAGCCAGTTAAACATTGCTAGACAATAGAAACCAGTGTTATTTACAGATCAGTATATCCATAGTATATCCTACTCCCATAGTGTTTCCATGGCAATTAGTATGGAATTAATATAATTTTCATACTATTAACTGCTATTTTCATACTACTAACTGCTATTTTCATACTACTAACTGCTATTTTCATACTACTAACTGCTATTTTCATACTACTAACTGCTATTTTCATACTACTAACTGCTATTTTCATACTACTAACTGCTATTTTCATACTACTAACTGCTATTTTCATACTACTAACTGCTATTTTCATACTACTAACTGCTATTTTCATACTACTAACTGCTATTTTCATACTACTAACTGCTATTTTCATACTACTAACTGCTATTTTCATACTACTAACTGCTATTTTCATACTACTAACTGCTATTTTCATACTACTAACTGCTATTTTCATACTACTAACTGCTATTTTCATACTACTAACTGCTATTTTCATACTACTAACTGCTATTTTCATACTACTAACTGCTATTTTCATACTACTAACTGCTATTTTCATACTACTAACTGCTATTTTCATACTACTAACTGCTATTTTCATACTACTAACTGCTATTTTCATACTACTAACTGCTATTTTCATACTACTAACTGCTATTTTCATACTATTATAACTGCTATTTTCTTACTATTATAACTGCTATTTTCTTACTATTATAACTGCTATTTTCATACTATTATAACTGCTATTTTCATACTATTATAACTGCTATTTTCATACTATTATAACTGCTATTTTCATACTATTATAACTGCTATTTTCATACTATTATAACTGCTATTTTCATACTATTATAACTGCTATTTTCATACTATTATAACTGCTATTTTCATACTATTATAACTGCTATTTTCATACTACTAACTGCTATTTTCATACTATTATAACTGCTATTTTCATACTATTTCCAACTAGGATACTATTTCTATAGTAAGAATTTGGAAAAATTTCCAGTGTCTCAAAGTAAACGTCAACCTTCTTACTGCTGATTGTCGTGCAATAATCCTCGACAATCGGTCGATTATTGTTTTCTATAAAATGGCCGATTAATCCACTTAGCCGACTATTGCCCGATTAATCGGCTGAATTATCGACTTCATGCATTTTGATGGGAAAAAGGCTGTATATGATAAAAAAGTAAAAACGCACAATAAATAATCATATATTTTCACTTATATAATACCATATTTGAAATCTTTTCAAGTTTTGTTTACCAAACAACGCGCGTGTACTTGTCCTCGTTTGTTTTCAAGCGACTGCAAGCGAAGCCACCAGTCGCGGTTTTTGTTGGGATCCTCTAGTGACCTGCTGTTGACTTAGTCTTAGGCAACAACAAAGACATGTCTTGATCGCAAAATTTAAATTGTAATCTTTGAACGGTAAATGTTCTTGCAGATAAAATTGTTAAAGGTTAGTAACTTTCCCTTTTTGTCTAAAGTATTTAATGGAGTTCACGCACCTGTGGTGATGTGAACGAATTCTCCTGTAATGTATACGTATATGTATATAAATTTTGGATATTAGCAACAGATTTAGCACGTGCAAGATTAAAATATTTACATACATTGTACTATATATACACGTATAAAAGTATATATATGAAAGAAGCTTTTATAGGTCACGGTTGGATGCATTCTCACGTTCTTGAGATGGTTGCATGAATAATATGCATGTAGTTTTATGGCATAATTTGAATCTTCTGATCCAAAGCAAGAATTTGATTGTAATGAAAGGAAGTGGAGTTCGTTATTCCCTTTACTGAGTATAGCAGTATAGTGGTTCGTTTCAAAGTTGTCCTCCAGATGGAATGCATGAACTCGTTTTAAGCTCAACTGCAATTGGGTCTATTCTTAAGCCTGGATTCCATTTGGTCCCATTAAACTGTCGTGACTAAGTCATGTTCGACGATGAGATAGTCTGGATCTATCTTGTCGTTTGTGTGCTCTATGCAAATCAATCTTGAATGATTGCCGAGGTATATCGGAATTCTATTACATCGGCCACCTTAATGCGTTCACGACCGTTTAATAGGACTACGAAACGTTTAAGTAATCTTCTCTGTGTATCGTGATTGACTTTAGTATATAGACTTATTTTTTTAGTACCGTTAAAGTTAGTGGTCGGAACGAGCCGAACGTTTTAATGACTGTCTTCTTTAGATTCCATATTTTTCTTCATTTAGCCACAACAAAGACGTCTCGAACAAAACTCTTAACACTTGTATTTGTGTTGTTACTTTACTTATGAAGCCCATAAATCAACGCTGCATCATCTCAGGTCAAAAACTAGTTAAAGAGTAGAGCTTGGCCTTATCGGATATGTTATTGCTGCAACAAGAGAAATGTTTAAATTATGTCCGAACTTTAGGCTTTCAAAAAGGCATTGGAGTAGATCTCCACAATTTATTTTAACTCTATTTGCTTTTCTTGTTTTCCTGCTAATGATGATATGGAAATTCGAGTGCATAACGTGGTGCATGAACTTTTCTGCTGGAGGAAATGATTTATTAGATACATTGGATCCTGCCAGTGCCATAGCATTAAACAAGAGCGACTTTAAACGTTTATACAGTATTGTGGAAACAGTTAATCCTTCAATGGCCTGGCAGCTTGTAGTTTTTCATATTTTACCAAATTCCACGAGAGATTTGAAAGCTGGTAGGACTACATTCTGGGGCAGAGCAATAAACGAACTGGAAATTTGTGCATTAAAGATACAACATATTGGCAATGATGTATACAAAGCGGAATTCATTCCAAGTTTTGGAGGTTTATATAAAGTTGATATATACCTAACTTATGTTAACGGGGAACAGTTTGACTATACTCGTCATGTCAAGGCTAGGATGGTTAATGTAACAGGATCGCCGTTTTTTCTCCTCGTTCAAGGCCGGCCTCCCCCGGAAAATATTACACGTTATTGTTCACAGTCCGAGAGTGGTACAGCACAGGGTAGATGGGTGAAGTGTGGAGCCTTGAGGGGTATAGAAAGGTAAGAAATATGATTCTCTATTGATCGCTTAAACATTACGTCATGGGAGGTCACGTGCCTTCCACCTGTGTGACTGAGGTTCAATGCCCGCAATATAATGTTGCCTGATTATAATATCGCCCCAGCCGCAGGTGAGAAGAGTGCTTGCAGTTTGATGGAACCAACAATAGATATAAAAAACCTTGAATTTATAAATACTAAAGTTTACTCTGGGTTTTACCAATCAACAAACAGTTTTTAGAAAGCTTGAAAAAATCACTATCCGGTAGATAGCGATATCCAGCCGGCCCGTGGTGGAGGTAATAATGGATGGCCTTTACTGGACCTCCAGGGAGAAACGTTTAGAACTGATGGAGCTATCCTGTACAAATAAAGTTAGTCAGTGGCGTAACGTTATATCAGGGTGGCCCCGGTTCAAAATTTTTGAAGGCCCCCCTAGTAGGAGTGCCAAAGGCACAAGCTCACCCTGAAAGCGCGAGCATTCTAGGGGGATCCGGGGGCATGCTTCCCCAGGAAAATTTTTAAATCTAGAGTCTCTGAAATGCCATTTCCTGGAATTTGGGGCAAGATTTTACAGTATTCTGATGGTCAGAAAACGACATTTTAACATATCAAAATTTACAATTTGTTTGGAAAAAGTACGGTTGTACCATTTTTCGTTTCTCAGAGTCTTCCCTGTCAATTTGTTTTTGCTCTACAGTCTGAGCCTGGCTACCTGGGGGTCCCCCTTCGGGCCATTGGGGTTGGGGGCCCCCGGGTTCGCCCGGTCCGAACCCATAGTAGGTACGCCACTGAAGTTAGTTCAATACAGGGTCTTAGCCAGGATCTGGAATTTGGGCGTCCAAATTTGGGACTTGGCTTCCAACTTAACACGTACGCGGCGGTGAATCTCTTTGCGTCGTGTTAAGGCATACTCTCTGGCAATTTTGCATATTATTATAGTATTTTGATGGCTTATCAAGAGCGATAACACGGATAAAATTCATTTACGGACTTGAGTGATTCACATTCCAGTGTTTAGCCAAATACAATCTTATTGGAATTGCCTCCAATTTGACTGTCCATGATTAACGGAGATAACAAATTATTAAAGTTTTTCGACAATGACAAGATATAAGATTGTAATATAAAGATCTGTTGTGTATGATCGCTAGCTGCACTAGCCATCAAGTACATGATGGCTATTTATATTTAGAAGTCGTCCGAAAGGCGTCAATACGATAATCGGCCGTCCCAAAGCCGTCTTTTCCAAGTGGCCGTCCAAATTCTAAGATGGCCGTCCATAAGACAGGTGAACGGTAGGCTGGCTAAGACCATGCTTCAATAATCCCCTATTGGACCAGAATTAATACAGGAGGAAACCGAACTTTGCTGCACCGTGAAACGCAATTTCGGAAACAGAACGATGGTAAGTAAAAAGTATTTTCGCAGAGAAATTGTGAACATTTAACATGGCTCTGTGCAGAAATTGCGTTGCAAGTTGCAGCAAAAATCGCCCCGTGTAACATGGCATTGAGAGACACGTTGGAAAAAACGATCAACTGCAAAATATTTTTTCTCTTAGGTGTGGTGGGTGGCAGCTTGTTACTAAATATGACTTTGATGAACATCATGGTTATTTTTGGCTACCATATACTTGCCAACTTCACTATTACGCAAACAACGAGATGAAAACATGTTTGGCAAAAAACGGTTGGGAAAAAATTGTTTTCACCGGCGATTCACATTCTCGCTTCAGGGCTTATCATTGGGCGACACGACTTTACGGCGCATGCTCGAACTGTGGCAAAAACCACGTGAAAACAGCTTTTGATCACGTGCCCAAGATCGAATGGGTGTTCGATGCACGTGGCACTCGGTGGCCGGCGACCTTTCCGGAGTCCGTCCGACGACCGAACGAGATTTACGTTCATCACAAAACTAGACGCTCGCACTTTACTTACGCTTTTCCAAATTCCACCCTAGACGGCGACCTTTACTTTATGAATTTTGGCCACTGGCTTTTGCGCGAGATGACGTTTAAGAAGTTTATGTCGGAAAAACTAGTTGCTTTTTTACAAGGAGTTAAGCTTATGAATCGTACAAAAGGATTTTCTGATTCTAAGCCTGAAATTACACAAATTCCTAATTCTAAGCTAGGGAAACGAAAGAGATTTTTATGGGTGAATTCAGTCAGTTTAAAATGGCGCGAAGATAAGGACGTTTTTGATTGGACAATGACACCTGCACCTTCGACGATTGGCTATTTGAATGCATTTCTGGATCAAGCGATGAAAAGTACGGGTATTCAGGTTGTGGACGCCTTTCAGATATCCAACCCGCGCCTAAGTGCTATCCATGATGCAACACATTACGCTAAGCTGTTTCCGGATGGTGTGTGTGCTGGGGCAGTGGAAAATGCCCTGACTAATGTTATCTTGAATGCGTTGTGCAACGAAGAGTGATAATAGAAAAGATTTATATAATATTTTCTATATAGGTAGTGTTACGAGAGTCCCGAATGAAAATGATTTCGCCGCTTTTGGTTCGCTTTATACTCGCAACAAAAGAAAGTAAATCCAATCATTTTAATTTTATATATATTTTATTAAGAAAAGCATTAGGTTAAGTTTTTATACTATACTTATCCGCTGTCTGAGTGATGCAATAGTTCAATAGTTCAAGTTCATTTATATAAGATATCAAGTTCGTTCATCTGCTGTCCGTTCCTTCGAAGTTCCATGTTGTCTTCTTTATATATCAGCGCGTTATAGCAGCATCGTCTTGTCAGCTATGGACCTTCTCAGTACTTCTCACACGTCTTACTCTCTGCTCCAACTCTCTCTACTGCATGTTGCGCATTCATGCGTAAAGATACTTATATAGTGTTTGTGTGCGGAACATCGGATGAATGATGACTCATATCTATTACGTAAATTGAGATGTTTCTCTAACCACTAAACCACATTCATATCCTTTGACGTATAGCTCGCGGTTAGGCGTTGCTTGTAAAGTATTTGTTTACTGATTGAAAACAAATTAAAGACATATATTTTTTCAATCCTATATATGACTCGTTTCATTTTCACAAGCGAGTTGTTCAAAGTTGTGAATTGGGTAGCAATTCGTGCGAAAATAAAGAAAGCAATTTCCTCTTCAGGGAGATTGAAGTAACTGTCAGGCCAGGCCAGGCCAGAGGTTTCAGGTATATTGGTGTCAAGGCCATTTTACTTTTGGTCATACCTGGCTAATTTTATGAGAATTTTATCACTGCACTACTGAATAAAAATCCATGACAAAAGCAATCCATGACAAAAATATTTTAAACGAATCAGGCTCAATAGGACATTTAGTGCGTATTAATTAAGAATTTTAATTCTAAACTAATTAAACTTGAATTTAATTGATTCAAATCACAACAAATCGTCAACTAATAGTTAAATTAACAAGGTCTATCAGCATTTTGCATGGTATTGAGAATTTAGTTTTACTGTTAGACAAACTAAATGTAGTAAAACTAAATTCTCAATACCATGCAAAATGCAGATAGACCTTGTTAACTCTTGACGAAATGTTATCACTGGCCCAGTTTTACTGTTTATCACTGCGCACTTTCACTGCACAATGCTGTCATTTTGTCAAGTTGCTACAAGGTTGTCACTCACAACTTGTTGGAACAACGTGTGACAAGTCTGTTGAGTCATCAACCTTGCAACAAGTTGTCATCAAGCCGTTGACAACTTGTCAACAAGTTGGGAATAAGCAATACGAACGGCATCCTGATTGAACAATTTGTCGAAACAGCATTGCCATTGGTACAATTCTTCCACAGGTTTGTTACAACTTGTCCGTTTTTACGTGTGTAGGTTAAAACATGGGAGCTGGAATTTTTAGGTATATTGGTATATATAATTGAGAGTAATGGTATCCTCAATCATCGCCACCCCCCATCCCCCTATTTCAGTGTTGAATTGCGAAGTTATTTCTAAATTAAACATAACGTGAAACTAGAACCGAGACTGGCTCATTGGCAGTTGAAAGCTAATATATATTAAAATTGAACAATCTTATAGCTGAATACAACATTGAAATGGGGAAAAGGGGGTTTGTCTCAAGTATTTTCTTGACGATTGCTGGTACCCCACTCCTCCCTGGCCAAGCCTTGATATAAACCAACTATGTGTAAACCTAGCATTCAGTTCAGACAACATATAGATAATAATATACGGAATTCAAATAATGTATATTTTCCAAATTACAAGATCTTTTTACAATTTTTGTTTTTAAATAAATTTCGAGAAAATCTAGTTTTACTTATGTCGATATATTACATGTGAAAAGTAATTTCAAAATACGTTATATACAATTTATATTTTTGGGTATTTTTAGCAATTTCCCAAAATATGCGTGAAAAATCAAATACACTAAATTTTTATACACCCAAATTGATTTTCACTTTGTCGTAATATAATAAGAAATATATTAGTAATATATAATACTATGAAAGAAAAGTTAATTTAAAACTACTGGAAAAATTTTCCGTTCTCACTATTAGATTAAATTAATATGCTAAGATAAATTATTAAATTACTTTGACCCAGATCGCGTAGCGTATGTCAAGCGAAATTGTATTTCGATTTTATTACTTGTATTTAAATTCGCGCGGTATTAGAATTCGCGCAGACCATAGGTGTGCGAAATTAAGATGGCGTGAAAAATAATTCGCGCGAAAACGTTTGCCACCGTGACACAAAATACTGAGAGTCAGAAAAGCAAATTGGAAACATTCTTTATGACGTTATATACGTTATAATATGTAATATGCAAATGATCTATAAAGAAACAACAGGTCTTCACTTGGGATTTTTTCTAGTTCAGGTGGCTTGAAAATTTTGCAAGCACGTTCTTGAAGATGTTAAGCGTCCAGTGTCATTTTAACAAGAAAAAGCATTATTCAAGTGTGATTTTGTAGTTTTGCTCCCTTTCAAGATGCACGAAATTTCAAACTGCGCAAAAACATCGCATTTACGGTGCGCGTAATTAAAGACTGCGCAGCATGATTCCCGCGCGAATTTAAATACAAGTAAGGTACGTTAATTTTAAAATACTAACCAATAGTCTTGGTCTTTTGCTAAGAAAATTTCACAGTTAACCCGATTGATATTGATTTCAAGTGTTTTCATGAAATGTATGCTTGTATTTCCTTAATAATCGCACCGATAGGGTCCTTGTCTTGCAGGAATAGATGACACTTGTGTTTTGTGTTACCACTGACCACTGTGGTGAAAGCGAAGGCGCACTTGCCGTCGGGATGATTTTGAACACCGGATATGGTCGCGCGTTCATAAAATGCTTGAGGGGTCTGGGTCTGGTCGTCCATTATCATCACGCCTTTAGGACTGAGCACTAGTTGTGCTTTCTTGTAATGTTGGCCGTTGTCCGTGGACTTTTTCATTGCCTTGTCTACGCTTTTCTGATACTGTTTGAGGCACTCTTTGACGTGTTTTGACTTCAGAGGTGGACTAACTATCGTAGAGATAAGATATGACACAGTAAATCGTTTTTCCGAACTTTCTTTGCCGATTACTGGCTTGGGTTTTTCTTCCGGTGTACTTTTATTGGAGAGGGGCTTTTCTTCCGGTGGTTGAGGGACTTTCTCCGGTTGTTGGAGAACTTTCTCCGGTGGGTGGGCAACTTTTTCCGGTATACATTTCGTTTCGGGTATTTCGTCCGGTGCACATGTCTCTGGAGTCTCTTCGCCGAGGGTGTCAATTCCCGTATCGTGGTCTTCTTCCGTGAAAGACTGAATGGTGGTCATGCGGTTTCTGCTCAGTCGTTTCGGGAGAAAGCGACCTGGTCTTTTACGCATGCGCGGTGGGCGTGCTTGACTCCAGTCCACATCCGTCGGGCTTGAACTCTAAAATAATATAAATGGTCTATTGTTAGACAACAATTTGGAAATTCATAAAAGACAAATTTGCCTAACGGTTGTTTGTACCCAATTCACAACTTTGGATAACTCGCATGCTTTGTTACTATTGCTCTAGTTCTCAAAAACATAGAGCAGAACAAAGGTAACTAAGCATTAGAATTATGTATAAGAGCTATTAACTCGTGTAGATCATTCTAATGCTTAATTACCTTTCTTCTATTCTATGTTTTCGCAAACTAGAACAATAGTAACTAGGCATGTGAGTTATCCAAAGTTGTGAATTGGTATAAATAATGAGCGTTAGCCAAATTTGTCTATTTACTTTAGCCAGAGAAAAAGATGATATTGAAGCAATCTATGTTTTTCAATAACAGGGGAATAGATTTAAATTTTGTTCGTTCACGGCACCAAAGTTTAATATCATTCATGTTTTCATTCGCTACGTGCGGAAATTCCTACCACATTTCGGCCCAAATGTGGTAGGAATTTCCGCACGTAATACAAAAGTATACAAAATCGCAACAAAACTTTGCAATTTTACAAATTTTAGTATGTTCTTTCCGGCAATATACTTTTTTTTGCCTGTATCAAAAATTAGTCTATAATGCAAATTGTCTATTGCATTCACGAATTGCATTCACGACCCAACGTTTCGACACTTTTCGACACTCTAGTGTCTTCAGCTAAATGTCTTGTCCAGATATGTGCATGTGGAAGCTACCACAATGATAGTCGTACGTTGACTTACCGTGGAACCGAGACTCATGGTTTCTGAGTTGGAACTCATCGACTCCTCCGAGCTGGTCGAGGCGCTCGAGTTAGTCCTGGAGCGAAAGTCGGGTGGATAATCAGACGTGCGGGCTAGGTAGGTCGCCTGACATGCCTGCCTGATCGTTTCCAAGATCTGACTAGCCAATCCGACGCGGTTACACCGAAACACGTGACACGATGTTCTCGTCTTGCTGCCCTGAAACGCTTTGGACGAAATGTAGCCGAAGTAACGCCGATCCTCGTCGAAGAGCCCCATTGAGAGGATCCATTCTAGTTGATGTATATCAAGTATACGGTCTTGCTCGCTGTTCTTAAGGTGAATAGCATCTCGATAAAGTTCAATTTTAGCCACAGTGTACTCTTTCGAGTCCCTGTGGTTTAAAACTGAGCTAATATTATCGTTCACAACCAGAAAGGATTTTTTCACCTTGTGTGACCCGAGGTAGACAAGTTCATCGAAACTTGCGAGTTCGTTGGTTCGCCTGGACCTTGGTGTGCGCATGCGCGGAAGTGACCTTGATTTGCCCGACCTTGATGTGCCCAGCACACCCATGGAGGACCATTTGGAAAGCTGAAATGAAATTAAGATGTGTTTAACATATGGCAAGAAAATCCCTTTCAGTGGGATATGGGAATTTGGGGTTTTCGAAATATTTGAAATATGTTGGAAAGAGGCCTTCGGTGGCGCGATTTAAAGCAGGCACATTTCACTTAAAACAGAGTCGTGGGTTCAATTCTCGCGGCGGACCATAGCACATGTTCTGTACACCAACATGGCAGTCAAAAGCAAGTGCTCAAATAAAGTCGAATTTTAAACCAAATGTTTAGAACATCAAAACAAGACCAGGTGCCTGGTGGTGAATAATAGACCTTTTCAAATTGTTATTTAGGCAAAGAAATGAAAATCCAACATTACAGCTGAAAAGAGGACATCAAAATGAATACAACTGCAAAATTTGGTGGTAAATCATGATGAAATAAGGATAATATAGCCTTGTGAAGTTTGTATATTATATATTGCGGAAGCCATTATACGGTTCGGCAATATAAAAGTATATAAAATGAGAAAACTTCACTAGGCCATGCATATTATCCTTATTTTATGATATTTTATCACCAATCTATGCAGTTGTATTAATATTGGAGTGCTCTTTTCTGCCGTGGTGTTGGATTGCCTAAATATAAATTTGGAAAAACCGTGAAAAGATCTATTTCAGTCAAGGTTAAATGCAAGTTTAATACATGCACCAGTATACATGCGTATAACATGAAAGTTTAGGAAAATAGAAAAACAGACGTGACAGGAACCCTGCTATTTCATTCATTTTCAATTCACTTTATTAATCGCTTACAGATGCTGAGATGTTTGAGTGCTGGAAACTTCCTATACGCGTTAAGAAATAAAGTCAAGGTCGATATCGGGGTGACGCACTTCTATAATTATTGTAACTTGATTACATAAATATCGATTATCCAATCCGGATGACTGAGACCACTTGAAAGGATTACGTCCTGTTATTCGTAGAAATCTACACGCGAAGGGCACCAGAGGTACGTAGATTACTCTCTTGTAAAAACGAAAAATCAAGATATTTTATCATTGTATCACTTTCGGCCCAAGATACTATACACTACAAGTTCTAACATGCAGTTATTTTTAATCTATTAATTTGGAATGTGTCTGGACGTATTTTAATCTTTATATTTACTTTCAACTGAGTTCATCAATTTGAGTTCTTGACCTTTGCAATTTTTGCACGTAGAATGACTTATTGACTAGCGCAATTAGAAATTAGCGTGAAACGATATACGCAGAAGACGGTGTTCGTTACATAACCAGCATATAATTGTCATTTGTCTCATGACAATAAGTCAATGTTGAGTCAAACGCAGTCAGAATATAAAATCTCGTTTGGTATAAGTACTCCAAGGCAAGTGTTAAGTTGTCAATGAAATGTTTCGTGCACTCGAGTTATCAATAAATAATATAATTTAATAGTTATTGTATTACTACAAAAGTAATAATAATAACAATATCATCTTAAATCTTTCTTCTAAAACTTTCACCCTTGTTCATAAATCATAACATTAAACTAAGATTTTTTTGTAAATTTTAATTTTATAGTTCTGGGATTATACAAAGGTTATAAATTTATAACCTTTCTATAAATCCTAGAATAGATTGAGTTAAATTATAAATATCATGAGTTAAATTATAAATATCATCTTTATGTAGAAGTAATAAGTATATTATGCTGGTGGTTTTATCTGCAATTATATTGGCGCTTAGATTTCAGTGAATAAGATTGTTAGATTTATACGCAGAACAAAGAGCTATTTATGAAACTTTATTATGAAAATAGAAAAAAACGTAATAAAGACGATCTCCCTGCAAATTTCCGCAGAAAGGAAGCGGTATATCTTTACTAATTCTGTCCAAATTATTTATAATCTTTCCTTATTGACTTAGATAGATTTCTTGCCTTAGGGGAGTCTAAGTAAACTGCACAGGGATTTAGCGCGTATATAATTTTATAATCATTTTATGACAAGCTAAATTTAATATGTCCCCTTGAAGGGTCACCTTTAATTTACAGCATTGTCTATTTTAGATGTTAGAGCTGGCACAAATTAATGCTTTAGACATTTTTCGGCATAAATCGCGTGCGCGCAAGGTTGTTGGTTTTTATTGAGATCAAAATTCGAAGCTACAAAAATCCAAGGTTTTTGTTTGACTGTTTTACAGAAGAACAAGCTTACGTTTTAGAAGACATAACATTAAATTAAAAGGTTATGATCAATGACAGATTACATTATCCCCCAGTGAATGGTTGCTTTGTTTCCCTCAAAGCACTGTCTCTTTTTTGAGATATTATACAGCTAATTCAATTATGATTGTCCTTTCGAAGTTAAAACTCAAAACCGCAAGACATTTAATGAATGCATGTATGCCTTTTAATAATACTCCCATTTACTTTGGTGTACTGTTTATAGTGTACTGTTCCTTCCAAGTTTCATTCCAAAGATACCTGATTGGTTATCGAAATGTTCTCATCCAATCAGATGCAAGATTAGTACAATTACAAGCTTCTAAGAACTTTTAAGGTGGAAATACATAAAATTTTTATTTGATAAATGTAATGAGGAAAATTTTTAATTGCAAAAACACATTTTATTAAATTAAACATTTTCCTCATTAAACGTTTTATCAAAATTTTTCATTTTATAAGGTGTGAAGTTCGCAACTCCGAAGTGGACTTTTCCAAACCGAACGTTGAGCCGAAATTTAAAAAGCAAATTGAAATCGAACGTCTTAAAATATAAACTTTCAGTATTTTGGTTTGTCAAAAAGCGTATATTACGTGGAGGAATTTGATAGAACACGGTCACTGTTTATGTAGACGAATAAATATATTTATTTTGATAATTTGATATATTTATTTTGATGATTTATTGGTGGTTTTTCCTTTCATTTTTAACCTAGCTTATAAAACCCTTTCCTTTCCGTTGCTATAATGAAAACCATCTATGTAGAACATATTTCTGTTAATGCTTTCCTGGGTGGGAGAAATCTCGGATTAAGCAAAATTCAAAACATATTTAAGAAGATTGTACATATTGGTAACTTGAGACCGGAAGTAACCAATGTGCCATGCAGTTGTTACAGAAAACTTGATAACTCGATTTCAAATTTCCGACATTGCAGGCCCTTGGGAAATCTATTTTACCGACACGTTATGCCAAGATGCTATACCTGAACTATAAAAATATAAAATGTTCTTTGTACATAGGTCTATTACATGAGAATTTGCATTTCATTTATACAGTGATGCTCTACTACTGCATGGGCCGGTTAAACGTAAAAACTAAAGTATTTAACTAAACTAAAATAAAATAATTATAAATAAAAATGGAAATTGTTTAGAAAATATAAAACAACAGTTGGAGAAGAGGTGACTTCAACAGCTTTCTTTTAACTAGTTCACCTATTAAGCGGCAACGCGCCCTACCCGATATTTATACTCTATCTAAATTTTGCACTATAATGGGGAAAGCTCGCGGTGGGCATCCCATGTCTTTTGTAAACCCAGTTATCCACAATGCGCCCTTGCCACACGATTTTACTCGTCCAAAGTGTTTGGTGTCATTGGGTTATTATACCTCTTAGTAATACAGCAAGTATATAAAAACTTAATCTACCCACAAAAATATTTTCTTATAAAAAACATCGCCATAGACCATATCCCATGTGGTTTTAATTTAATTGTGGTTTATATTTAACCACGTACTGCAAAACAACAACAGTAAACAATGAAAGCCTCTGGCAAAATGTCAAGAGCATGCATGTTTTTTTCCGGCCTACCATTTCCATGACATGCCGCTTAATCTGTTGTTGACCGTGACTTAATTGTCCTTTTCTTAATAAAAAGAAAAGGAAACTTTGCTAAAATACCTATAGCCTTCGCATTCACTTTAGAATTTAACTTCCAACAACTTCGAAGGGGTGTTTGTGGCACAGTTGTTAGTGCATATGTGCTCTTCACCTCTGCATGTGATCAGGGTTCGATTCCTGCAATATGCCGAGTTGTTAGATATGAGAAGAGTGCTTCCAGTTTGATTCTACCAAACACCACATACTATACCGTACCATATCATACCGTACCGTACCATACCCTACCGTACCATACCATACCATACCGTACCGTACCGTACCATACCATACCATACCATACCACACCGTACCGTATCACACCGTACCGTATCACACCGTACCGTACCCTACCGTACCGTACGGTACCGTACCATACCACACCGTACCATACCATACCACACCGTACCACACCATACCCTACCATACCGTACCCTACCGTACCGTACCATAACTACCATTCTATATCTTACTATGCCAAACGCCTTAGTATTTTTGGGTATTCCAATTTCCTCCTCCATTAACCCTTACTCTGGACCAGTTCTCTATAGGGAGGAGCTATCAATGCAGTATAAATATAAAGTTAGCCAAACCTAGCTTAGTATATATTAATTGTTTTAATAAAATAAAACAAGCATAATTTTGTTCAATTTTCTAGATTGCCATTGCTGACCTTGGATTCTGGTTGAGAGCTCGTCCGAAAGGTCATGAAATTCATGCGAAATACATGCAAGGTGTTTGATTTGAAGTGCTAATTATGTTATTTTAATACCACTGCATAGCGAAAGCGCAAATATTTGAACACTACTCAAGGAAAATGGCGACAAATGAATGTAGTTGAAATAACAAAGGAATGGGAAAGTCTTCATAAGATAACACAAGCGAAGGAATATGTTTCCGTTCAAAATGAAATTTGTCTGGAAATTAAAGTTTTGCAATCTCGACTCAAACCTGCTGAGATGGTTTATTGTTTACATTGAACAACCATCTGTTGTTTAGATTGATTAACTGAAATCACAATTTACCATTGGGGTTTACATGAAATTGCATATTTTCAAAAGGAAAAGGATATCCACTGTATAGCTGTCGACCTGCATGTTTAGGTAAATCAGGGGTCATCTTAAGGCCTCGCATTTTCCAAAATGAGCAGTTCTAAAAAGTCAAAATTCACTCTGAAAACGCAGGAAATGGCCATTGTGGAGTTCTAAAATTCAAATTTTTGAGAAACACTCAGCTTAGCTTGGATACTGGTACCCAATGCTTCTACTTGTTGAAATCAGCCATTCTAAATTATTTTTAAGATGACCCCTGACATGAATTATATTTTTGGCAGGAGAAGTTTTACAAAATAAAGATAAATGGATTACTTTAGGCATGGATTACTTTAGGCATTACTTGCCAAATAATATACCACATATGTGTAGGATTATAATGCTTACGTATCCTATTAGAAAGGTCTGCATGCATGGCATAAACCCGTTTCCCCCTTCCTGTGGCATTCCCTTCCTTGCCAAACAGGATATTATTAAAATTGGTGAACTGAATCAGTGAATTAAACTAAAATATGATTAATCTATTAAAGAGTATTAAAATTGTTAAGTGGATGTATATGGTACTATGGTCCTTTGCTATATGAACATATAGTTAAAGCCAGGCCTATTTCGATTACTACCATCGTAAATAGTATGTTGTATATGGCGTATTTGGGTTGCCATGCCATCGTGTGTGATGGTCATTCCATCGATTGCTGATCAGTGTATTCTAGATTACAGACCAAACACTGATAGGCAATCTTCTATGTTGACAAAAACGCGCAAAATTCATCCAAAATCGATATAATTAATAGTTCTCGACGAGTTAAATCGCAATTTTTAAAGATAGTTTAATTCTTGTTTACTTTGTACTTGATTAAGAAGTTAAATGATGAAATAGCTAATCTCTTAAATCGTAAACATATTGAAAATCTTAAACAAGGTAAATTCCTGAGGATCCACAGTTTTTCAGTCTCTTGTCAACTGTAGTATAAGCATGCATGTATAAACATTTAAACATTAAAATTTTGTCTTAGCATTCCTTGCGTACATTGAATAGTTCATTCTGTGTTTCTGTAGTAAGGCCTTGCGTCAAAATTAGCTTATATGCAATTAATATAAGTCCTTACACCTTGGTTTGTTCTCAGGATAAATTGCATGTTAGTTTTTATGCCAATTAAGTGCAAATCCAACATGTTTTATTGCACAACTTTCTTGTCACGAGACAAAGTTGTAAAGTACACACAGATAGTACTGGCAAGCCGTGAAACCTTATATAACAAGGCTTTGTCAAATTATAAATTTGTTTTAATTTGGTATATACAATGTTTAGACTACACTCTATAGCTTTATCCCCCAAATTGAACGTCGACTTTGCCCGTAATACTATCAACACTATACTAGAGTAACCTAAACGTCTCGAATTTTCATAAATAAACTAAACGTTTACTAAGTATAAATAACGATACGCGCATTAAAGCAATGTGAAAAATTCCAGCTATTATAGTATTGCTATTAAAGGCATTATTTATAGTAAGTCATTTTTATAGCTTTGAGCTTTAATTATGGTTCACACGCTATTTAAGGTAATTTTTAAAAATATCGCAATTTATTCCGAATATAGCGTATTTTTAATGAAAACTTCATTGACGAAAACACGAATTTCATATCAAGGCAGTTTCTATCGTTCCCAAATCCGTTTCAGACACGAATATCAAGGCGGTTTCTATCGTTCCCAAATCCGTTTCAGACACGAATATCAAGGCAGTTTCTATCGTTCCCAAATCCGTTTCAGACTTCCATATACAGGTTCAAATCCGGTTTGAAAATAATTAGACCAAATAATTGTACTACAAAATGCGAAATTCATAAAATGTCTACTTACCGAATTTGTGGCGACAGGTCGGTTGAAGGTCTTTACGATGGTCTCTTTGATTTGATCAGCGTCTGAACAATGTATAACAAACAGTCGCGTATCTTCGCCAGGTTTACTGATGGTATACCCTAGGGCTGTTTTGTTGCTCGAACTGTAGGTTGTGATACACCCAATATTGTCCACGCTGTTCTGCGCAATTAGACTCCAGGGTGCGCAGTTGAGACTGAGACGAAGGGATTCGCTTGAAACCTGAAAGCTTACGGGTTTGGAATGTTCCCTTCTCTCGCGGGCTAAATGATCAGAAATGACTTTTTGCACTGATTTCGGGCTTGTTTTCGTTACAATACAACACCCGACTAAAGTACCGGTGTACAACCCCAGACGTCCTAGGCCAAAATCGTTGGAAGAATTTTGTTTCTCCATGTGTAGACTTCGCGGCCTGGGTCTCTTCGAGTTGGTAAAACTTCCACTTCCCCTTTGCGGCGGTAGCTCTGGCGGTTTCCCCACACCCAGAGGCGCACCGCCGTGACAATATGATCCACATCGTTGTAACCCTGGCCTCTCTAAACTTCCCAACGAGCTCGAGATGCTACAAGACCCAACAGAAATCGGCGACGCGTTCTTACGTCCTTCAAAGGCAACCGAAGTATATACAATATCTATGGGTTTTGAAACGGAACTTTGTCGCGAAGGCGGTGACATTGCTTCGTAAACGTCATCCAGATCTTCATAGAGCGATTCAGTTTCGGATGTTTCGTTCGACGTGGTTGATTTCATACTATGTCTCGTTCTTAGCCCGCGTGATTTCATTTTTCCTTCAAAATTCTCATAAACATGCGAAGTATTAAAGCTGTCTGAAGTATTTTGATAAACGATTTCGGAATCTGTATTCTGATATACAATTTCTGAGTCTGAGCGACTGCAGTGGACTTTTTCATGCCCATTCCGAAGGCCTTGTCCGTGCTCGCGTACGTGTTTTGTCGTGCGCGTATTCTCGTACAATGCAAAATCGTCTTGTGTGACAATTTTTCTCGGCCCACAATCTTCTTCACAATCTTCACCGCGTAAAATATCAGGCGTAAATATCACGCGTAAAATAGGGTTGTCAGACTCCCGAGTTCGTCTGGCAAGCGATTCAGTTCTTTTAGTACCAGTTGAACACGGCGTTATTTTAGTACCAGTTGAGCACGGTGTTCTTGTACTAATCTCAGCATAATTGGCCGTGTCTTGTTCTTTTGCGATCGAGAATCCTTCACAGACTATATAAGCGTCCTCATCCTCCGTTTCGCGCCCAATGTCGCAAACGTCAATGTAGTCATTCAAATCCTTAACCTTCATATTTCCGTATGTTTCATTCATGTTTACTGCACTTCGTCTTTGTTGAACATCTTCAGATCCAGCGCTCTCAAAGGCACGTTCCATTGCGCTCCCTTTTGTCATCTTGTCATAAACACAAAGACTTAGTGTTAAGGTAGTGCGCCGTGTAGTTTAAGGTTATGAAATATTCGATACTATTCCTGCCCAATACTGTTCGCAAACATGCCAACTTTGATTAATAATAATGTAGATCTCTTGACGAGGTACATTCAATTATTTTGTGATTCATATCTTTTGTTTATAAAAATCAGGAGTCAGTGTGGATGTTGTCGTCGTAGTTTTGTCCCTATTAGGACAAGACACGTCTGTTCCCTTCAGATTTCTTTTACCTTCTACGCAATTATACACCGTGTCTGACTGTTGCTTCACTTGCTTGCCTCATGGTGATGAATTGTAAATACATTCCACCAATTCCTTCGTCAACCAGTTAGAAACAAGGATAATAGCGTTCACATGTTCACATGTGGTTGGACGATGGGACTAGTTCCGGTTTATCCCGGCACGGTCGTGTGTCGAGGACTTGTCGAGGAATTAGGATATTAATAATGGTCAGTGTCGTTGTTCACGATATAGCAAGGTTCAGGCTAGACTTGGATCAAGTCCGTCTCTCTAGAGTCCGAGGGATCGAGCGCGCCGAGAAGCGGCGCGCGAGGTGCAACTCGCGCGGCGCGCTCGATCTCGTCGCTTCGCGACTCGGACTCTAGAGAGACGGACTTGATCCAAGTCTAGGTTCAGGCCTGAGCAAGATTTCCTATGTCCTGACGTATAGAACTCTCATATTTTCATTTTAAAACAACTTCTATAAAACGGACACTTCTCTTATGCAGACATTTTACTAACGATTTACGATTCTGGATAGCTCTATCAGTGCCTTTCTCCGACCGGTGGCGTGCTGGGTACTATTTTTCGGGGGGGGGGCAGTCGCAGGAGCGAGGTTTTTCTAAAATTTTTAAATTTAGAGTCTCTGAAATGCCATTTCCTGGACTTTGGGGGAAGATTTGACAGAAATCTGATGGTCAGGAAACGGCATTATAACGTGTCGAAATTTGCAATTTGGTTAGAATTTAGTAGTAGTACTTAAATTAGTACGGTATCCGTGGCCACCCCTGCCAGCACGCCACTGTTTCTCCCTAGAGATCCAGTAAGAGCCATCCCTCATTGTTCCATTGTTAGTTACTGCTGGACGACACCGGGCTGCTCGAAAAGAAGCTATGGTATTGGGTAGCAAGGGCGTCAATCCTGGGGGAATGGGGGGGACGAATCCCCCCTCCCACTTTTTTGGCAGAGGGAGATCAATATGTAATTATCCTCCTCACTTTTGCTTATAGGACATGTTCTCATCATCAGAATTCTGTAAAGTCTTCCCCCAAAGTGCATGAAATGGTGTTTCAGAGACTCTAGATTTCAAACTTTTTCTGAGGGAGCTGCATGCCCCTATACCCTCCTAGAATCTTCGATACCTGGGCATTCCTGCTGCAGCATTGGGCCTCAATAGACAATATTGGTTTTGGCCGACATATTGGTTTTGCCCTTTACGCCCTTTTCATGTCGGGCAAAACATACCTAGTTACCTACACCCCTAACGCTTAGACCAAACTGAGTTACGCCTCCGTCGGGAGATGTCTATAAATGATGCGGAAATGTCCTGAAAACATTAAATGTGTTACATGCCTCCAGAACTTTCAGCAGGCTCCATCCCCCCAACCTTTTGAGATGGATTTTCGCCCTAGTTGTTGGGTAGAGTTAATATTGAATGCGTAGTTCAAGTGTGGGTAGCGATAAACGATATATTTGACGGTTTGTAGGATCAAGAACTTCAACGTTTCGAGCGAAGGTCCATCGTCTGGATGTTAGTAGGGTGAGTCAAACTGGAAGTACTCCTTGCATGCGACTGAAACGTAAAGAGTACATGTACGGAACCTATTTCATATCCTCGACCCTCGACTTGCTATGCTCGACACTCGATCGTTTCCTCTTGCCCGCTGATGCAATCGATTCAAACAGGACGAAAACAGGATGGGAATTGGTTAATTGCATCACTTCTCGCTCTTTGTGTTTATTGTGTGCCTTCTTATTCGTTCGAAAACTGGTTTGTTGCGATAAGAGGCTTAGGAGTTGTGTAACTGATTGTGTAACACTTGTATTTCGTAAGAAAGTAGTTCAACTAAACTAAGCTTAACTAAGTAACAGTTTATTTATATATACTGAATATGCTGGGATTTCAACTTTGATACTCTGATAGTCTAATTATATTATACTCCATAGCCATTATATAAACTGACCCAGTAGGTTTTAATTGGATTATAGATATGGTGGCATTTAGATATTTATCAGGGTGCTTTTTGAGAATAGTCTTATTTAGATTTTCTTCCTGTAGTCAGTATGTAATTGATACATATACGTAGTAGAATGTGTTACCGGGGCAAATGAGCACAGAAGCCCCTCTTTGACTCACTAAACTTAGTTAAACTGTTAAAGTACAATATAAGACTGAATATAAACAACGAAAGTGAGGTGTTTCCACGGATTATTTATATGAAATGGTAAGGAATGAAAAACGAGGTCAAAGATCAAGTGTTTTTGTTGTAGTTTATAATATTACTCTATTTCAAACTGTTTGGATATACCAATGGGGCACTACAAACTCGAGTTATTCATATATGACTTTTCTGATAACCAACTGTAGTAGTGATATATTTCATCAATTCATTGTTTGTGATATTTCCACGTGAAACAGCCTATGCTTGTCTGTGCGTTAATATTTCAAGAATGAAAAAACAATACGAATCCCAGCTCACGCGTTCACTCCGGCCAGCTGTAGATCATAGCACTAGTATAGTTGACATACTCAAAATTTACCGCAAATTCGACCGCGCGAATCTAGTCACGTGATCGCAAATCGTAAAAAAACCTGTCAATCTCTAATGGCCAAGGTTGCCCAAGCACGATTTGCTAATTAAAAACGATCTTGTTTACTTGTTTACATTTGTGCGACAACTGTTGTTTGGTTTATATATTATATAGCTCGACTGAAAAGTAAATAGTGACGCAATCAACTTGGACTTTGAAGCATAAGATTAAAAGATTAAAATCTTGGTTAAACAAGTTGAGGGTCGTCACCGTCATGCGTGCGCACATTCGACAAAATGTTTGTGCAAAAATATTTGCAAAAATAATGTCTGTGCGCATATATGATCACACATAACGACAAGGAAACTTCTGTAATTTAGTTGCGTTGCACAAATTCGTCACCAGCACTTTTGACGTCTGACGTCTGTGTATGACAGCTGCATGTGACATTGCGTCATTGCCCTAATGGTCAATAATCTGGTGCATATATATAGTTGCGACTATTTCATATATGTAAATTACATATATGAAATAGTCGCAACTATATAATGTAAAGTTGTATATAGTTGAAACTTTTTTGCTGCTACAAGCTGCTGAAACTTGGGATGATTGCTGAGCCCAGCATGCATGAACAATTTTTGCAACTGGGTGCAAAATTACGCAGACAATTAGTTAGTAATTGCGTAATTTATATTATACATATCAACGGAAGTTGTTTAGGTGTTCACTCGCGCTTATAGAAATTATGCAGGTCATTGCATGCCGGGTTATCTGTTAAGCTGAGTGTTCAGTTTTATAGTTATCACTTTCTTAAATTACATGCCATAAGGATCCTTTGAGTTTTGTTCATGTTCTAACATTGAGTAAGTGAGTTAGTGAGGGTTAGATTATGCACATTTTGCATATAAATCAATGTAGAAAAGTTGAAATAATGAAATATCATAACCAAATAGCATAACAGACCATGCACAAGCGTTCAATTTTACATGCATGTGGTTAAGTTTTCGACTATGCATCTGCATGACTGACTTTCAGAAGTAATGTCACACTTAGCTAGGTTGTATTCTCATCGTAGTTAGACTGCACGAAGTTGCAACATATGTGATTCAATGTGAGGTTGAGGTCAAGTAGTACCAATTTATAAGTTAACATTGTCCACATTGGGTGTAAAATAACTAAAGCACAAACAATGACGTCGACTTAATTGGGTGCTAATTCACTTGCTGACTCGTACTGACATTTTGAATTTGTTGGTTGCAAGACAAAACGTAGCCTACGCCCAGAGGCCTACGCCGTAGACCCCAGCAGAAACACGTTTTCTTTCCCCACGAGAAACGAAGTGAGGATATATATACACCATAGGCTAGGTAAAACGAGGCTTTGATCGGCACACCTGTAATCAGCTGCAATGCTGTAGAACTAAATTCATAACTAGGGGGGCTCTCTAGACGTGCATATATGTTACCAAGGGTGAAAACATTCGGGAATGGATTACGTCATAAGTAACCGCCCCCAATCCCATGATCGCATCTTTATATGCCTGAAATAGTCATATAGTGATGCTTTGAGAATGAAAACTATGGAAAAATTAAATATTTTCAAGCATTGCAAAAAAGTAGGGGGTCTCAGCCCCTCCATAGCTTGAGGAAGGGGGGCTCCAAAAGCGCAAGAGTCCCCCGCGCCTTCCACACCACTGTCTGTAATCATATAAGAAACGAGTCCAGTAAAGCATTTTTTCGCTTAGCATATTTCTTTGTTTCGCGAGCAGTCGCCTCGGGACGATCTAATCTCGCCTCTAATGACTTTGATACAAAAGAATGGCCAACAGGCTTCAGATTAATTTACGAGGAGGGGAGGAGTAATCGAGAAAGTGAAGCAACTTTAATCATAATTTGTTAATGTAAACATTTAAAAACGTTTAATGTAAACATTCTCTAGAAAGCTCAAGACGGTCAGTAAGCCAGCTAGTCGTAGTGTTGACTGCGCATCAAATGACGCGTTCTGCGCCAGGATAAAATTGCACTTGAATGGCGATATGTAAAACAATTGAATACTTTGACATGCGTATATATTGCAATTTTATCCAGATGCAGAACGCGTCATTTGAACGCACAGTCGACGTTACGAACTGGTCCATTGTTTTCGTTAGTAACGTCACGTCTTGGTCAATTATAATTAGTTGCGTCAGTTTTGACGTTGTTAATCAACGTTCAATATTACAATTTTTGCATTGTCATTGTCAGTCTTCCCTCTCTTGACAGTGAATTGTTTTCTGATGCTTGTACCAAGAGACGTGTTATAACTAGTACTGGATCAACTATAGGTATTAAGTTGCATTACACATGAAGAAATAGCAAAAATGCTAAAACTTCGACTCTTCGAGCGAAGGCCGTATCTTTCCAGGTCGGATTCATACCTACGCTGGACCACGCATTCAAGATGCTAAAACTCGGCTTGTTTTTCATTTTCAAGCAAATATACAGCGAGTAAACAATAGTGACGCAATCAACTTGAACTTTATAAAGCGTACGTAGGATTGTGGGTTAAATTTGTCATCGAATAATAGGCTGAGTGCCATGCATGCGTGCGTTTTTGTAATTCAAGGCCAAAAGGCTTGTGAAAAACTTTGAAGTGCGCCAAAATGTTACTTGAAAAATTATTAAAAATTTCTGTTGAAATGTATAAAAATATGTGTACAAAAATGCAATTTCAAGCTCTTGGTGGTATGATCGGCTCACGGAACAAGCGTTTCGTTTTGGCTTTGATAGCTTCACAACCTCGTCTGCATGCCACTTTTCAAACCTAGTGTAAAACGTTAGCTTTTAGTTATACTTGCGAAGTAGTTTTTATAAGTGTACAGTGTTGCGTATGAAAACACTATCAAACAAGGAAAGCGTAAACAAAAACGGTTAGATTTAGATAAACAGAGCTAGTTCATAAAGATATTTGTCTGTTTAATAAGGCAAATATTTATATTGTTATCAAGTCTACTTTGCAAATAAAGTTCAATCTAAACCTCAATGATCTAAACCAGTGTTTGACACGTTAGTCGTTAGTACGTTACACTAGTCAGGGCCTTTTTAAGAATTTTCTCGTGGGGGGGCATTTTCCTATAAGGGATCTTCGTGGACAAAATATTTTTACTGGTATATTTTACCATAGCATATACTGGGAAGAACATTTGAAACACCTTTAATTAACATCAAATCAGTTAAATGGAGAACTCGTGCAACAGTGACAACACCGTTAAACTTACTGTTCGTTTGTTTATCTACAGTTTCTACACTACCTTGCTTGTTTCTTTGTATTTAATTTAAGAAAAAGGGACCTTTCGTGGGGGGCAAAACATCGATTCGTAGGGGGGGCACAAGGGGACTAGTTTTCATAGTGTCATGCAATTGGGCTAAAAACTTTGAAGCATACGTTTATCGTTTCACGTCCGATTTAATTTAACTTCCCGCCAAAGATCATGTTAAAAAATCGCACAATATGATAGGAGATTGAAAATTTTTTCACAACTTTTTAATTTTTCAAATGCCCCAGATAACAATTTAATAGTCTGCATAATTTACTGCCATATTTGTAGCAGTTATGTCAGGAGACGTGTGAGTTTAATAACGTACTTTTGGACTATACAATTACTTTATGGTTTCCGTGTTTGGATGGCCTGACCAAACACGCGGGAATGTTGCGAGAGTTAAGAAAAGCGCGCGAAATCTCGAGCCGAAGGCGAGTGATTTTGCGAGCTTTTCTTAACTCGAGCAACATTCCCAAGTGTTTGGATCAGGCCATCCAAACACGGAAACCATAAAGTAATTGTTTTATAAAATAACAACAACACGATAGTCTTCCGTGTTTGGATGGCCTGATCCAAACACGGGTTTCGACCAATCAGAGCACGCGTTATATACATGTTATTTTATAAAGGTTGTTAACAAATGTTTAGTAAAGTAAATTATATATTGCAATGTTTTGTGAACAAGTCATGGTAGAGCTCACGGAGTCGAACTAGAAAGGAACATAACGGTGAAGAGGTTGAAAGGATTTGAAACTATGAAATATTTCTAAAAAGATTGATGCATTTTGTCCAAATTATTGTGGATTTAGGGAAACTCGGATACATTAGTGAATAAGTATGTATAATAATAGTACATAGTTGATTAAATTGTATTCCATTCATTAGTCACGTGACGTCTGTAAAATATTTCCTCGCCCCACGCCCTCTGGTTGACGCGGGCTCCAAATTCGTTACACTAACCACTGATCTGAAAATAAGACTGGACTAAGCATCAGTTGTGCGAAAATGAAGCCGGAAGCCAGTCATTACCTGGAAGAACTTACCCATAAACTTTCTAACGCATTATAGAAGAAATTTATTGCTTGAGGTGCTTTATATATCAAAATAATAAAGTTTTAAGAGGTTTTCCCCACTTGTTCTCTGAGTAATGGCGAATTTTTTCTATAAGCAAATTCATAATGTTCGACTGCGTGCATCCAAATGACGCGTTCAGTGCCGGGATAATATTGAAGTTGAATCATAACATGCAGCTGAACTGAACTGCAATGTGATTTGAATATGCAAAAAGTTGCTCGAAGAACGATTATTTTCTGCACGGTTGACTCGCTTTAAATTAGAAAATATATTTCCTCAAATGTCCTTTCCTTATTTTGCTTTACACAGAAGAAAAAATATGCTAGTACAAAAAATATTTAATGGAAGTTGTCTTGTCGGACAAACGTATGATTGAACAGTTGAATACTTTGATATGCATATTTTAATTCTTCCAGTCTCAGCTACATGTTATGATTCAACTGCAATTTTGGCCCAGCGCAGAACGCGTCATTTGGATGCGCAGTCGACACCACCAGTGAACAATCTGCTGCGCTATCCAGTCTTTTTTCAGATCAGTGACCCTAACTTGCAATTAGGTTCCAGCCTGTTGCTGAAAAATTAATATTTTAAAAGTATGTTAGTATTTACAAAATATAGAATTATTGGTTTGCCTGATTTGAGCCCGATGTTATAGGTCTGTTGTTGTTGATGAAGCAGTTTTGCCCGTTCGCGGGCGAGGTTCGTCCTTTCCGAGGTTATCAAAACCCTTAGCGGTTTCCGACTCGGGGGTCAATCCCGTAGGGGTCATGGATTCATCGGTAGAACTGCTGTTCTTCTGAGCCCGCGGTCTAGGGCGGATACTCTTGCCGCCATTTAACTCTAATAGCAAGCCAGTTTTGGGTGACCGCGAGAGATCACGGTTGGAGCTCGATGACGGAGGAGGCGGAAGTTTCGCCACCGGAAGTTGAGATTCAATATCCGGCATGGAATACCGCTGGTCACTGCCTCGAGAGTCCGCAGGCGACTTCATTTTGGTTTCCTGGTTGTTTAAGTTTCGGGGCAATGAATCTGAAGATTTACTTTTTAACGCATGTTTTGTCGCCCTCGTCGTGCGATCGTATTTAGTAGTTCGTGAACCTTCGGTGGCTCTCCTGTTGCTTAGTAACGGCGTGGTGCTTCGCGTCGTCTCGGTTTCGGCGAAGACGGACGAATCCGAATCTATCCTTTTATAGTAAACGCCGTCGACGTCCGGCTGGCTAGCGGACTTGGACCAAGGTCGTCGACCTAGAGATTGCGTACGATGTTTCTCGGAGAGTGGAGAAAGATTAAAGAATCCATCACTGCCCGACCCAGTCTCATCGCTTGAGATCGAGCTGCTCTTCCACATGCTGCCCGCGCGGTATCCGGTGAGGACTGGTTCGGCTTTGTGTTTCGTGAAAGAAACGGCTCGTTTTTTTCGCCCTCCTTGTTCTTCGAGTATGGCTTCCTCTCGGGCGATGGCTATTGATTTGACGTCTATGCCTGTAATAGCGACCATAAGTAGGCCTATATGACACATAGCGAGGTCACAGCGCTTCCTGGAGGATCTATTACGAAGACGAGATAAGGTTGAAGTACTGCCCACATCTGACATGCTCGAGGCACTGTCCTCGTCCGGATCTTAATAGAGGAAAATACATTTTGTTATCAACACATAAAACTGTTCTCAGAGGTCCGCTTAAAAGGGATGTCCGCTTAAGGGATGTCCGCTAAAGGGATGTCTGAGCGAGATCTGGTTGTCCTTATTAATGGATATAAAAATCATTGTGTGTTCATATGAGACGAACCAGCCGGGCTAGCTGGGTTCTAACCTCGCGCTAGGTTGGATCTCAGTCAAGTGGGATAAAAATTTTCCTTACGAACGCTTCATCTCACTTGACCGGGATGGACATTTTTTGCCGAATTCGACCTACAGTATTATTGAGCGGCGTAGTTGGAAAATATAAGCAAATGACCATTATTAGCCGTCGCAACCCAACGTACAGTTTGTTCAATGACAATTTCAACCAATTTCGAAGGCGCCATGTCATATGAACACAGAAATAACTCATCCCACTTAGGGGAGCTTCCCGGCCAACCGCCGTTAACATGGATTCGACTGCATCAGCGATGGACTATTGATAGCAGTAATCGATATTACCGATCGGATTCAATCAAAATGCCTCGATAAATCTACCGATCAATAGTGGAAGAAATATTCTATAATGAATGCAAGGAAAGTGTAAAAAAATACCGCACCTAAATTTCCAGTACTTGCCCAGGCGCTGATGCTGTTGGACGAATTCGAGTCGAGATTTGGAGCGGAGGTGCTTCGATGTTGATGATTAATCTTGGGAGATTTCGATTTTGGAGTCGTCTTTGATTTGTCTTTCTGAGTCACTGAGCTAGGACCCCATGTTCTGATTTTCTTCTTAGGCATGTGATTAACCTGGGGGCCTGCAGGGTCCACTTTGTCGTCTAGGGAAGAAAGGTAGAATGAAATTACACATGTACAAAAGTTGACGAAGTTACCACAGCTTTTTCGTATTAAAATGATTGATGGTTTATGTGAATGATTGAGGTAATAATGGATCAAAATAATCATACACATTAGGAAATAGAAAACATTTTCCGTGTTTCTATACACTTATAGAAACACGCGTGGGAGTTTGGGAGAACGAGAAATAATCAGTGGGAAAACGAGCCCGTAGGGCGAGTTTTTCCACGTTATTTCGAGTTCTCCCAAACTCCCACAAGTGTTTCTATAAGTGTATAGAAACACAGGAAAAAATGTTTTCTATTTCTTTTATAATATAACTCAAAAGACATTTTTTAAACTCGATTAATTTACAAATTCTCATTACGTACGCATGCTGACCTTTGCTCGTCAATTTCGCTGCAAGAAAACAACTCTGTTTGAAAATTAACAGTCAAAAATGTGTAAAAGCATTAAAATTGTTTTTAAATAGTATTCAAAGTTTTATAATTCGCATTAAATTTGTTTTTTTTATGATTTTAAATTTTGGCGGGAAAATTTCCGTGTTTCTATACAGTTATAGAAACACGCTTCTCGACCAATCAGCACGCTCGTACTATAAATGTTATATTATAATACTATATATACAACGACTTACAAGAGAAAATCCTCAAGCGACTAAGGTTGGGAGACCATACGGGCGAGTTTGGAAGCGATCCACTTTTATCCACGTCAGTTGCAGATGTAGCCTGCACACCCACTATGTGCTGAAAGCCTAACAATGTAAAGAATATTGGATGACTCTCCAAACACATTTCCCATGATTCAGCATTTGAAGGCGTTCAGAAATTATTGGGGGAGGAGTTGCCCCCCTCCCACCCCTTCGCACCCCCCCCCCAGTGTCCGCCACTGGGTTCAGACCCTCTAACACAGTATACACGAATCGCGAAATTCGGCGCGCATCCAAATGACGCGTTCTGAGTCGGGCAAAAATCACAGTTAAAGGAAAACATGTAGCTGTGACTGGATGATTTAAAATGTGCGTATTAAAGTATTCAAATGTTCAGTCATGCATTCGTGTTTTTATTGTTGTGATATGTAATCACGAATGCATGACTGAACATTTGAATACTTTAATACGCATATTTTAAATCATCCAGTCACAGCTACATGTTTTTCTTTAACTGTGATTTTTGCCCGATTTTTGCCCGAATTTCGCGATTCGTGTATTACAATTACTGCTTTAATGTCTTTTTTCTCACAAGTCACAATACCTATGGGATCGCTGATTTTATTCCTCAAGATCTTTTCCCGTCCTGACCATCTTAACTTCATTCGAAAGAATTTCCCTTTTCGTTTTCTCGGCGATGGTTTTTGATTTTGCTTCTAAAATATAAGATCACACGGGTTTTACAGTATTTATTGAATATACAATCAACAATGATTGATTATATAAATTAAATAGAATTAAACACTGTCGTATTTTCGTACGTATACATCACAAATAACACACTCGACAAACTTAGGGCCATGTTCAACGGGGTAATTCTCGCTGCACAGAGCCATGTTATGTGGAAATGTACAAACAGAAGAACGGTGAACATGGCCTGCGTTTCACTCCACCAATATTATCATTCTTCTTCATTTCTTTGTTGCTTTCTGGGCATGTTTAGTACGACAAACAACGGCAAAGTAAAACGAGATTCATGCTCACAATTTCTCTGCGAATATACTTTTTACCTAGTTTATTTGTTCGTGAGTACGGCAAACAAGTTTTTTTTCGATCAATTTTCCCTTGACAAGTTTACGAGCCTGTGTATTAACGACGCAAATGAATACTTCATGTATACCGTGGCAATGGCTGCTCGACTAGATTGAAGATGAGTGTGCAGTGGCGTACTGTGCATTTCCTGGTCAAGTTTTCCTTGTCGGCCCTACACACGAACAATTTTCCTTGTTCAAAAGCTGGCATGACTAGCTCTTAAACAAGGAAAACTTGTCAAGGAAAACTTGTCAACTTTTTGTCATACACACGAGCAAGTAAAACGTGTCAAGGAAAACTTGCTCGTCTGTATACGGGGCTTTAACGTTGATAGGCTAAACTAGACTCCAATATGTAGGATTGCAAGTTCGGCTCCTGCCAGAGTGTCTTTCTAGTTTCACTGCTCGTTAAATACCGTGCATATAGCACAGAATAAAAAAGAAATAAATCAAACCAAACCTGTATGATGATATTTAATTCTCTTTCCAATAAATTCATTTCCCGTTCTTGCAGTTCTTTCTCCCTCTTTTTCAAAACTTCGGCATGATTTTCGTTTGCATGTTGCATTTTCGCGAGTTCCTCTTCCCTTGAAGACAGTTCCTAGATAATGAAACACAAATACGGTTATCTAAACTTACTTTTCAAACGTGGGGCTCCAGTGTAGATAGTATTCTATAATAACCTGCCATGGTTTCAACGAATCCAAGCGAATCTTCAATGAAATTGTCTTGTGTTACGTGTCGGGTTTTAATAGCTTACACCTAAACCTGTTTCCACTTCAACGGTATCGTAACGTATGATTTTCGACGTCATCACGATGTTCTGCACTAGTGCTCAGGAAACAAATAAATACGCTACGTTCTGGTGACGTTACGGTTGAAGTGGAAAACTATAGCTTAAGGTTTAGCTTATGCTTTTAGTCTATAGTCTATAGAGGTCATGTAGCCCACGTTACACGGGGCAATATTTGCCCTATGACATGCCCGCGTCTCACTCCACCGATATTATCATTCTCATTCATTTCTTTGTTGCCTTCTGGGCATGTTTAGCAAGAAAATAATCGACAGAGTAAAACGAGATTCACGCTCACAAATCACAATTTCTTTGCGAAAATACTTTTTACCTAACATCGCTCTGTGTCCGAAATTGCGTTGCAAGTTCCAGCAAAAATTGCCTCCTGTAAATTGCCTCCTGGTCTTTATGTGTGTGTGCCACTTCAACCGTATCGTACAAAACGCAGCGCATTTCTTTGTTTTCTAAGCATTATAGGGTGAAATTAATCATTTTTGCACAAAAGAAAATGCTATACGGTATGTTACCTTACGATACGGTTGAAGTGGAAAATTGACTTTATCGCACGTGAAGCATAGTCTTGGTTTCATTACGAAGACAAAGCCGAGAGAATTTCTTTTGTATATATGTGCTTTGTTCTGTTCCAGCTGTCAATGCCTTAAAAGTCTGACAATATGTGAATAAGTTATCCCTATACAGTATACTGTATATAAAGCCTTATACAGCAAGCTTCACTGCATTTCTTTGTCTTGCCTTTTTGTCTATACGCACGCTTATGCTATGCCCAAGTTTATGCTTGCGTAACAGCGCCTGAAACCCGAATAAATTTCGCCTCAAGGGAATTTCCATCGCCAATAATGTTCATGGTCGCGCCTAGTTTTTATCGCTGAGCATAGCCATTCGGTATTTTGTAGTCTTTTAAGCAACAACATGGTCAAAACTAGAGAAGCTTACAGAACAGCAAAATTGATGAACGATGGTGTGAGTCGACCGAATTGTTGAATGTGAAGTTTAAAGAATAAAGACGATTATTATTGTTGCTGCACGCCTTAAAGAACAAGCTTTGTCGCACGTGAGTTCGCTGTTAATAATTTATTACTTTAATAGTTTATCAATTAACTTAAATTGGTCATATACAAGGACGTTTTAATAAAGCAAAGTGGACACAGTCGGCGGTTAAATACGACTAAACAAAACAGAAATATATTTGGTTTTGGTTTTGTTAAAAGCAAAGCGATAAGAATTAAAATTCTTGCCTAAAATTTATAAGAATGGCGCATTGGGCAAGCATTTAAGCGTATATCTAGAGTTTCAGTAGTGCTGAAGGGATAGGTCCGTTGCACGTTAGCTCGTATGCAGTAATTAGAGTTTGTACTCTTCCATTCTACCTTATAGACTTCTAGACCATTTGCAGAATAACTGGAGCGTAGCACTTTACACGCATAGCCACAGTTTTACGTAATGTTTGAAGACCTTTGAAGCTTCTGTCTGTTTTCAAAAGAATGAAGTCGAGGCTATACGTGTACGCTCCAGCAATCTTGCGAATGGCCTATATATATATATATATATATGTAGGTGGGTTTCACTAAAGACTATCGTGCAACAGGCGGTTGTCAATCGGCAGTTATCGGAGTCGTTATACCCTTTGCAAGTGGATTCTGTCGTAGCTAATAGCATGAATTCTGTCGAAGCCATCATCTATGGTTAACACTATATCGCATAAAGTAGCTAAAGGCCTGTTCACACGATCCGATTTGTCAGAACAAATTCTCCTCCTGACGTATGTGATTTCACACAGTACAGCAACAACTACACTTTTCGTCAGGTATGAGCCAATAGCCTTACTCTTGTCAGCAAATCCAGTAAATCACATACGTCAAGAGGAGAGTCGTAGCCGACAAATACGATCGTGTGAACAGTCCTTAACCAGGTTCTATGTGCTTGCCAATACCTTGATAATTTATTTTACTCTGGAAGCATGAATATATATATATTTGTTTATCTTAAAATATATCTATCGCTACTTAAAGTTTGATATATACAGTATATATATATTTAACAATTAGATTATGAGCTCAAGATTTTTATGAGTTGATGAGGGCGAAGCCCGAATGAACTATCATCTCATAGAAATCGAGAGCGAATAATCTAATTGTTTTAGTAGAAACCAGCAAGAAAACAGTATTTCAAAATGTTTTTCATAATTTATTGAAATAAATTCGTTAAAAATCGAGCCGAGGAGATGGCTGTTTCGCTACTCGCTATCTATCGACAATTAGATAGCGAGTAGCGTAGCCAATCAAATTACAGCATTTGCAATAGTATACTAGTATGATTCTACTAAATATATATAGGTTAGATGTCCCTGATAAGTTTTGAACGTTCACTTTTTGCTAATAAAAAGACTAGACTCTAATAAAATGATTATTAGTTTGAATGATTTAGGATATTACATTATTCAAATGATTGATTGAGTGCATCTCATTGAGTGCGTCTATTACTTTAATGAAATTGTCAGAAATTGTTACATTTTCCAGCTGGGCGCTATATTTGTATAACGAGAAAATTAAGGCACGTTTCTCGACAATTGCGAAATCATTTCTGACCACACGAGAATAAAGGTTTATTTTCGTAAAATATTTACAAGGCTTTACTAAAAAATTAAAGCTTAATTTGTTTCAAAATTAACTAAATCTATCCATCAAGTTAATTGGAAAAGTTCTATTAAGTAGGAATTGTACAATTTCACTCATAGGCTCCCTTGTGAGTTGGGTCATGGTTTATTTATCTATTTTAATAGCCACTCAACGTGCCAACGTGGGTTACTTTGAGCTGTTTTAGCTACATGCGGTCTATTTTTCATGTGTCACGTTTTCGTAAAGCCTGTTTTCCATTTAAAGTTTGTTCGTTCACGGCAAGCAGGTTTAATATCATTCACGTTTTCGCTCGCCACTCTGCTTTAAGTAAATGAATGCAAAGCCCCGTCGAGCATTCACGACCCAACGTTTCGACACTCAGTTCTAGTGTCTTCGTCAGGGCTGATCTAAAGTCGTACCTTAGCTCCTTATATACTCGAGGGATGACGTCATCGGCCAACAAGGTAGACATACTCTTGTGGCAAATAGCTACCGTCGCCTCTATTTAAAGCATGATGATTCATGTTCATATGCCACGCTTCTAGGTTATATGCACCTTTAGTCTTTAGATCACCCCTCATGAAGACAGTGGACCGGAGTGTCGAAACGTTGGGTCGTGAATGCAATTCGACCGAGCTTTGCATTCATTTACTGTTTTCCATTTCGCCATGGCGATTGCAACCATGTCACGGTGAACGATGTAACAGAGTATCGATATATTACTGCAATCAATATTACAGTCCATAGACCACGAAAAAAGACATTTTACTGCAGTGAACATCACTTGGTTACAACCTTAACAATCCAGTCGATTACGATAAAATAGTCAACTCAGCCAATCACAGTGCGCCATTTGACCGGAAGTAGCTTTAACAATACAAAATAGCGTGCCTACCTTTTCCCTTTCTTTCAATTCGGCAAAATTCTGGTTAATTTCAGTCTGCCAATCGTTCTGCATCGTGCGGAATGATTCGTGTTCGGTTGCAATAAAATTCGAGTTTTTGATCTCTTCCAACGTCTTAATAATCTTCGAAAACGTCGGTCTTTCGTGGGCGTCTTGACTCCAGCACACTGCAACAAAATGATCAGGAATTGATTGGTTAAAGTCTACTTTATAGTTTCTCAAGTTGCGGACTTATAAAGATAGCTAGTTGAGTTTATTTTACTGTATTGTTTTTTTTGTGTAAAACACCGCGGCAAAGCTTTCAATCCCCGGGATCTTCATATCCGGCCTATTCCTCCGCATATAAGCTCCCCCCAGATATAGCGGGCCCATGCGCATATATCCTACAAGTTATCAAACTAATTATTATTTCGTTTCAGTCGAATATGCGCGAAGAGTGCTTCCAGTTTGACTCTTCGCAGGTTTATCCCGATACTCCAAGGGAAGACAGTCTATTAACGTTTCCAACTTCTTTTTCAGGACTGATGTGCGAGCCTGCTTATTGAAACTTAATAAATCAAGGAAATTTCTATGCAAGGTAAGCGAATGATCTCTATAGACAACTGGAGTAATATCCAGTATTTGTTTTAATTTGACTATACCTCTCATGAGATCAGCAAATGCTTCGGGACATGTCGAAGGAATTGGAAGTGTTAACTTGTTCATCGCAGTTCCATAAGCAATAGCCATAGCCTCGATCCCATGGTATGGCACTTGCCCTGTGAGCAGCTCCCAAATTACAACGCCATAACTAAAACAAGAATAATGGCCGGGTTACGTTTTTGCTGCAATTGGAACACAACGGCGTATATCATAGGCGGATCTACTGGGGGGGGGAGGGGATGCAGGAGGGTGCGTACCCTCTAGAAAACGTCAGCAACCCCCCCTAGAAAACGTCAGCACCCCCCCCCCCCAACAAAAAGTCAGCATCAACAAGTCCATACTGAAATTTTCACGATCTATGGCATCCAGGCATTTAGCCAGGTGGCCGTCCAACTGTCCTATGGACGGCCACTTTTGAATTTAGACGGCTACTTTTTAATAGACGGTCATGGACGGCCTAAGAAAATATTTTCTTGAATTGGCAACTTATAAACTTTGTTGTATTTCTTGAACACTTCGAGAGTTGTTATAGCCATTGCATACATTTGCTTTAGCTATTGCATACATTTCGATGCTTTTTCGTCGAAAACACGATCATCTGACAATTGATTATGAGCATCTGACAACTGATTTCAATTTCAATGTATTTGACCACCGCCACGAAATTTGGTGGCCACACCCACGGTATTTTTTGACGGCCAGTTTTGGTATCCTGGCTAAAAGCCTGATGGCATCTTTGACATAATTTTCCCCGGTGGTGGACGGTTGCATCCTCCTGAAAAATCTGCACCCCCTTTATCAGATGAGCCTGGATCCGCCCCTGGCGTATATCAACCAATTACGAAACAGGGTGGCATTATTATGCTTAGTGTTAGGCAAAAGGTCATTGTGTGTTGTAACATGTCCATATAGATGAAAAACATTACACTACCTCCACACATCGCTGCGTTTCGAAAACGTTGAATGTCGGATTACTTCAGGCGCCATCCAGGCGTAGGTTCCAGCAGCACTCATTCGCGTGGTGTTCTTGATTTCGCGAGCCAGACCAAAATCTGTGATCTTTAAGACATTCTCTCTGTAGTCCTTTTCGTTGATCTTCTTCAGTAGCAAAACTAAATAATAACGGTTAAGATTAAATTACTCGAACGTGCGGTGCCAGTGTGGGTAGAGTATAGCAAATACGGCGGTTGACTGCATGTTGTGTAAAACTACCTGAAAAATACAATAAGAACTTCGACGTTTCGAGCGAAGGCCCTTCGTCTGGAAGTTAGTAGGAAGAAGGGCCTTCGCTCGAAACGTCGAAGTTCTCATTGTATTTTTCAGGTAGTTTTACACAACAGTCAACCGCCGTAAGATTAAATTAATCCATTAATGCGCAAAAATCTTCGGTTGAGGAGTAAAATAGTTTGGTGTAAGACAGAGTAATAGAGTATATAAAGTAGTAAAGTAAGGGGTCGCATCGACTGCTTAATTGTTGACAAGAGATATGGCCCAATAGCTTGATTAATCGTTACTGCGCACAAGCCCCTTCTCTTGAGGAGTAAAATGGGTCCTAAATTTTAAACTACAGTATCTCAAAACAGTGGGTGGCTGGATGGTATGGAGAACAGTGGGGTTTTCAAAACAATAAAAAGACAATGGAATATTCTGATCACTGGATCATGACTGGACGACACTATTGTTATACTATAAGTGTTATAGTGGAACCATAGTCCTATATAAGACAGAGTGACGTAGTAAAATTAAGGAGGCGCCTTCACAGCTCAACTGGATCATAAGAGTGGCTAGATAGCTTGGTTAGCCATTAATGCGCAAAAGTCCCCCTCCATTGACGAGTAAAATCATTTGGTGTTAAATACAGTAAATTGTCTGATGTGTTAGACAGAGTGAAATAAAAAAAAATTAAGAGGGTCTAGTTCAAACCTCAAACGTCGCGCCATCATGTGCCGAACCTAATGTGTAAATGACCTAAACGCATTGTAAGAGCTCATTTGTATTAGGTTTGCACATGAAAAGTTCGACGTTTAAATTTGGCCTTAATCATAGTGAATTAATGGTCAATAAGACTGACAAAGAAAAAAGGGGGGCAGATAGCTTTGTTAACCGTTTTTAAGCACAAAAGCATTACCATTGACGGGCAAAATAGTTTGACGTAGACAGAGTTGAATAGAGTGCGCATTGGGTTAAAAGTACTTTATATAACCATGTCGGAGGACTTGGTGAAAGCATTAGACCAATGGTCACGTAATCAATTCCGAATTGCCTTTGTATAACACTTAGCATGGCTATGTGCCATTGAGTCACGATCCAGTGATCGGGATGTTCCATTGTCTTTTCATTGTTTTGAAAATCGTACTATTCTCCATACCATCTAGTCCTGATGAATATTTTGACAAATCTGTAACGTTTGCAAAGGGCCTGTTCACATTTTTAGATAATTCCCTTGCCTAGTTTTTATACCACTGTTATGATAATGTGAGCATACCATGAAACAAAGGTAACCAAGCATTTAAATCATAAGTGCGAAAACTGGGCGGAAATGAGTTTAATCATGCGTTTCAATGTGGTAGCTGATAAGGTCCTTTGGTTTGGCAATAGTCAAGTGGAAAATTATACTGTTTTATGGTGACTAAACTTGTTTATGCTGCAGGCATATTATTAATTATTTTATTTCCAGTTTAGTATGCTACAGAAGTTGTTGAGATTTGGTATGTATATTAACTGGGATGGTAAGTGCATGTGCTTTGTAGTTCGATTCATGCAGTTGTATGCAGTTTTCTGATTATAATTCCGCCTCAGTAGCTTTTGAGAATAGTTCTTCCAGTTTGACTCTACCAAATACTGCAGGTTTTGTCCAGTTTCCTCCAGAAGTAACACCAATAGGAGATGGCCGTTACTTGACCCTTTTAGGGATAATAGTTTAGAACTGATAGAGCGATAAATCCACTATCCCAGTCAGGGACGTAGCCAGAGCTTTCAGAGGGGGGGAGCCCTGTGGGGATTAAAGGTAGTTGTGGCTATATCTGGGGCATATTTCCCGGTTTTGCAGTAAGTATTAGCACTAAATATTACCAAAGGGGGGGAGCCGCGGCTCCCTCGGCTCCCCCCCTGGCTACGTCCCTGATCCCAGTCTAAATAAAGTTCGTTTAGTTTAAAGTTATTTTATCAATGTTATTGATCACGAAAATTCGTGCATAATTGTAAAGTATATACAGTACTTATTCTTGACTATTTTATACATTTCACCCTAAAGCAAGCAACGCTTCATACTTAAATCTAAAAAATCCGATTTGTCAGATCCAATCAGGGCCGTCCTCAGAAGATTTATCAGGGGGGGTGTAAGGTCCTTTCAACCAACTGCCAAACGAACTTGTACCGACTACATTGCTGTTAGTCCAAGCCCGTAGTTGGCGCTCAATTATTGGTCGGGAGCTTTGCCAATAATTCTTTCCTGCCTATAAATTAACTTTTTAAAAACAAAAATTTCGTTCTTCTATTCCTGGTTGGGGGGCACAATTTCATTTTTATGTGGGTTTTTTTGGCCGACTAAAATAGCACTTCTGCCGACTGAATCTCCAAATAGAATTTCTGGGGGGTGTGACACCCCCCAAACCCCCCCGTAGGGCCGGCCCTGGATCCAATTCTCTTGACGTATGTGATTTACTGGATTTTCTGACAAGAGTAAGGCTATTGGCTCATACCTGGCGAAAACTGTAGTTGTTGCTGTATTGTGTGAAATCACATACGTCAGGAGGAGAATCAGATTTGACAAATCGGATCGTGTGAACAGGCCTTAATACATTTAGTACAATATTAGCATTATACCCTAGACACCCAACCGAACAAATTTCAATGCATGATATAAGATAATTGGGTTATAAGACCATGTTACGAGTCACGAATATTTCTCTTTGATCTTGACCCCAATCCCGACCCAATCCCTAACCCTATTGTGTACGTAACATGAACTTAGAACCAATAATTGTTTCCTTCATGCCTTATGAGTCTTTTATTGTCTAATTACTTTTTTGATACATTGCATACATTCCTATATAAATGCATTAACTATGCTTAAACAGCTTAAATATGCAGTAAAATACTACTTGCAATATATTATACATATGATAAAGCCTGTGAGAAATTGGCTGGTTACACCTTTTATTTTACACAGCAAAATATAAAAATAATAGATAGGCAATCCTTATCAGGGACTAGATCCACCCACACATATAATAGGAGTATTTAACAATATACAATGTGGGTGTTTTGTGGTATGTTCATACCTGCAAGCAGTGGGGGTGATTCTACACAAAAGAAGCTGTTGGGGATATTAATGATAAGTTGAATAAACAATATCAGATATTTGATAATCAACATTTATGTAGCAACAAAATCTGATAAAATGATACTCCAAACTAACTATATTTATAGCGGATAGCTCTGTTGGTCGGTCATACTGGAAGCATTACTCTAACATGCAACTGCGGCTAAATTATGATTAGACCACTACTGCATATTGCAAGAATCGGTAACTCAGTCGTGATAGGCAAATGCACCAACGACTGTGTCCAACATCCAATAGGCAATTGTGGGGTTTGCATCACTTTTCAATAAAAGAATTATACAACTTTGACTCATATAGCTTCAATACACCCAAATGCACCCTCAGGGATCATTAATACTTTTAGTGCCTGCAAGCAAAATTCATAACTTAAAAGCGTGTCTGAAAAATGCATCGTATTTTAGGTTGTGAGAGTTAAATATTGTTAAAATGTCAGGATTTTCAAATGTTCCTGCACAAGTTCAAAAGGTGCCTGTGTGCAGCACTTGCACATTTTAATGATGCCTTGTTATTAATGATGCCTCATGCTGGCCAGACAATTATATTTATCAAGAGGACACTATCAGGCATTAATGGCTTAACCGAACTATCTGCCAATATCTTTTGTTAACTCAATACGTCATGGGTTATGGCATTTATGGGTTAAGAAAAAAACTGGGAGCAGTTAAGTCTACCAGCAGGAGGTTTTCTACTGTACAGTGCACACAAGTTTTAGCACTCTCAGATTTATGCACAGTTTGCAAAATTAATGATATTATTGCTCAAAATATTTTCTTGACAATGTAATACATACTTTTGTTGGTATGCTTAATGCTATTGTATAATTTTCCTCAGAGAAAACACTTTCATACTAATTTTACACCACTGAGAACAAGAAAAAATTTGTCGTTTCAACTGAGGTATGGACTCCCACCCTTCCTGTTTTTCAACCATCCTCAGTAAGATCAGTTAACACTTTTTGACAACCAATCGATTCCTTGTACATGACCCGTTAAGCCACAATGTGCCCCAATGCATTCCAATTTGTTATTTTACTCCTCAAGGGGACGACAAAAACTATACAACTAGTTGACCGCCACAGTGTGTAAATTTAAAAAAATCCTTTGTCATTATCATTGTTTAGTTGTTCCCTCAAGATATCTTTAGTCGAATTTATGCAGCAAACATGCCCAAATAGAATGGCTTAACAGATTAAAATGTTTTTAGTTTCTAAAAAATGCAAAGAAATATTCCCATGGTATTTATACCAGAAAATAATAAGCCCAGCATAGCTGACACTATGGCCTCTCAACCTTGAAATAAACAAACTCATTTTGCCAAAATCTAAAATTGCTCTCGAAACATTTTAGTTGACACAAGGCGGCTATTCCGGCGATAGACAGCTCAACAGTAAAGTAAACTAAAGCAAATTCAACATATATACAGAAACACCTTAATTTATTTGCTCAGCGAAAACGTGCTAATCGCCCCGAAAGCCCTTCCTAATGTAATTAACAATTAAGAGCGAAAAGTGATTGAAAATCGCGAAAAATTAGCTTTCGCGAGTGGCTGTCACGGCACTTGTGAGGGGGATAAATGTACGTCTAATATCTATAAGTGCTCTGATTTCTCGGACTATTAAATGCGTTTGAATCAATAATAAAATATCAAATTTGCAAATAGACGCATGAATAGTAATTCGCAGCATTATACTTGAAACGTTCGTGGGGTTTCAAATATTAAATATATTAGGAAGTTCAGATGACCTCGGAAAATTTATTTACCTGGCGAAATACAGGAAATTCGAAGCGCCAGACTTGCGACTAATATTTGTGAATTTTTTAAGAAAATATATGGAAGCCATTAAGTGTCAATTTCAAATTAGAATGTTTCATTCGAAAATCAGATTATTCGATTTCGATGTCGATTTCAGCGAAGCGTGGGGTAAATTTTGAAACCTTCAATTCAAGGTCAAAAGTTGTTAGAATTTTTGAATGCTACATATTTTTTAAATTCTAAAGGTTGGAAAATATGCTACACTATTTTGCGTGACACATTGCGTGTTTTTTTGGGCGATCATTGAAATATAAACACATACACGAAATTGCTTCTTAATTGCGTAGGATTTTATATTAACACTACTTTGCGTTAAAAGCAATATTAAAAGGTATTTTTTGTCAAAATAATTTGTTGTAAGTGGTTTATAAAACCAGCCGGTGTATTAAATATTTGTGACACGGCGAAATGCTACCGACTGTGTGAATTGGGCATTTTGGAACAACAAATTTTCACAAGTTATTTAGGGTTTAAATTTCGGCAATATTAGCCAAAAATAATACAAATGAGACTACTTACTATTGCCTGATTTCAAGTCTCGATGAATGAGGGGAATTGGTGCTTCAATGTGTAGGTAATTCATCCCTCTAGCCAGCTGGATAGCCCAATCTAGAAGCACTTCTGGCGGAATGTTTTTGCCATGTTGTGACAAAGCACGACAAAGTGATCCCCCTCGAGCATACTCCATTACCAAACACAAGTTCGGATCTTGCAAACAAACTGCGTACAGATTTATGATATTCAGATGCGATAAAATAGAGAATAATCTAGCCTCTTGCAGCACATTTTCTCGTGTTTTTTCTAAGTCTTCGGCTAAATCTTGCCGAGCAACTTTAACAGCGACTTCTCGATTCTCATAGACGCCTCGATAAACTTTCCCAAAACCCCCTACGCCGATGACTTCGGTCAGTTCTATCAACGAAAAATCGACTTGTAATGGTAGCCTAGCATCCTCGATTTGTTCAGTTATAGTAGCATCGTTTGTGCCTACATAATTCGAGGGAAATAGTCCGATATGTGCACTTTTCGAGCCAACAACTCTACCAACCCACCAACCTTCATCTCCGCTAACTTCTTGGTCCCTACTTAAAATTTCGATTCGATCGCCACCTTTGAACGTCAATTCGTCTAAATCGTCGGCTTCGTAGTCGTACAAGGCCGTACAAAACAGTGGCTCCTTTGGTGAGATCTCTGGCGAGCCAGAATTTCGACGATTCGTTGTATTCTCCATGGTTGGCGATCCAAGCCCAGAGTCAGTCGATTCAGGCATTGGCAAAAATTTCACTCATTTGACGGGAAATTCCTGCAGAAATTCTCCTCAAACGTCTGGGAACCGAAGAAAAACGGCCTTCGAAGCTTCCACTGTGTGTCAATTCATGTTTGGCGTTCCAATACACGAAATATTTTCACGGTATTTTTCAATTCGGAACAAAAACACGAAGTTTCGACATATTTTTGTTAATTTCTAGCCAGCCTTGTACACAATACGACCGCTTGTCACGTGACCTACGCGGCTCGTGATTGGCCAGCCGCCTCAGACGCCGAAGTGCTTCGAAATTACGGTGGGGGCAGGGGGTACACTTTGATTGTGTGAAAATTTAATTTGATGTTTTTGTCAAACGGTATTTATTGATAAATCGCTACCAATTTAAATCTTTAAGAAGCATTCAATATCAGTAGTTCCAGCCCACATAGCTTAGAATTTATCGTGTATAGTGAATGAATACCGCTGCGCATGCGCACAGTGAAGATGCCACAAATGTCTGCAAAGAACGACAACACTGATGTTCACTGACGTACGCGTTGCATGGTTAATCCCGTCTCAGACTTAAGAATTTTTTTCTCAACAAAGAACTTTCCACAGACTCTACAAGCAAATATTAAGCTGCAAACAAAACAAAAACAACTACATATACTTTACACTTTATCCATAAGGATTTTGAAAAGATATCCAAACATTTTATTTTTATTTTATTTTTTTATTTTACAAGATTCGCCGCACCAAACAAATATTAAACTTATTCAAATACCTACAAGTACATTGGCTGGGACTGACCACAGAGATAAACTCCAATAACGGGGTCCTGAATTTACTTGAGGTATTACAGGATCAAACTGCCTGTAATATAACAAGAACTTCGACGTTTCGAGCAAAGGCCCTTCGTCTGGAAGTTAGTAGCCATTGCCTTTGCCCGAAACGTCGAATTTCTTGTCATATTTTTCACGTAGTTTGATCCTATAACCCCTCATGTATATTGTTCGTCGCTACCAACGCTAGAACCTCGCGCAGTCGCGCTCAATTGCAACATTTAATTTTTGATGGTGAATCTAGAATTGCCAATATTTAATATGGACATGATTATCATCCTGACATCATAATGCATTGCGGTCTACCCTAGGGTCATTGAACTTATGGCCATACCCAATTTGTGCACTGCGTGATAGTGTGCAGTGCAGATAACCAATTTGTGCACGGTCGGTGATAAAGTAAAAGTGTGCCGAGTGATAAACAGTTAAAATGTTCAGTGATACTAAAAAATTATTGTCATTGATTGCTTTTAGTACCGGGCAGGCATGGTGTCATCTGTAAAATTTTCCTGGAGGGTACCAGAAGTCTCCAGTCTGGCAGATCCCCTATTGTTTATGAAATGTGAAGTGATAAAAATTTCATAAAATTAGGTATGCAGTTATGGTTTGCAGTGATATAAAGCAAATACTTTATAGACCATCACCACTCTCACCAGCATTGACCAGCACACTGTTCGCAAGTGAAAAATTATCGGAATTGTATAACAGATAAGTTAGGATTTTATGAAATGAAAAAAAAGTTGTTGAACACGAGTTGATTCAGCGTGTGATGCTCATGAAATTGCAACCCGCACTAGACTTCCACGTTTGTGCCGGATAGTATTCTACAACTAAACATGGAGTGGTTGGAAATTGGTGCCTGAACTGCCTGAAAATCGCAGCCGTTCCCGTTCAGGTCTAAAATATTGTATATAATATTTCACTCGAAATATCCATCCACCTAAACCTTCTACATCAATTTCAATCGAGTGAGATGCAGAAAAAAACATCTTGTATGAAAATAGTTTCATATCTTTATAGAGGATGATTCTTGAATGCAATTATTTTGCTTTGTTCTGACGTAAACGTTTAAGATCCTCGAAAAAGTTGATATCTTGTTGGCCGCATTGCGACCACTATGACGTCAGATCCAAGGTCATGAGTTTCGTGGTTTCGTATCAAATGCTCTAATGATTTCAGTTTTTAACTTTTTTCATACTTATCTGAGTATCGTTTTCGAGAACGCGTGTCGGCATAATCAGTTCAAGTCGTTTGCCAAGCCACAATTTCTTTTTTGAGAAAACGACATCTGTTTTAGACATCATTAAAACAAAGGCAGGATATAAGAAACGGTAGAGGTTGTCGTTGATACTCGCCAGCCTTGAAAAAGATTAAAAATACTTCGACATTTCGAGTAATTTAGAGTGAAGGAGAGCTCCCTTTCATCAGGAGAGTCGAGCGAGCCTCTGTCTGGCCTGAGCCAAGGTAATTTCATGCGTTTACACTGTTTATATTGGCACAGGGCTTGGCTAGGCCAACAATGAAAGTGGGCCCATATTTTCTGGCCTAGGTCAGGTTAAATTTTGTTTACGCTACCAAAATTGTACTGAGGACAAAGCAAAGCAAAGCTCAGGCCAGGCCAAGGGTCGAAGTGTAAATACGGCTTTAGTGGGCGTCCTCTTCTTACAAGTAACCCGTCGAAGGCCGTTGTCTCAAAACGTCGAAGTGTATAATCTTTTTGTGGTTGATAAGTATCAACAACCACGGTTTCCTGAATCTAAACCGCGGTAGACGCTAAGCTTCCAGGATATCTTGGTAGACTTTCAATTAATAACAACGTTTAGATCCAAATTCACTCGGCAACGTAGTGCAAGTACGAGTTCCACTCATATAGGGCGAGTTCCAACATGAGAAGTTGAACTCGAACCTGAGCTCGTACTGAAATCTAAACCAAGACCGTGTTACACGAGGTCATTTTTGCTGCAACTTACAACGCAATTTCGGATACATAGCCATGCAATTTATCTAAAAAAGTAGTCACATAGAAGTGTGAGCATGGCCCGTACTCTGCTCTGCCGACACTTTCTTTACATAACATACTCGGGGTGAAAATGAAAGAAATAGGATGAAAATTGTCGACGGAGTAGACCGTAGGCCATGTGCGACTACTTGTTACCAGGACCGCACAGAGACTTTTGGCTTTTGGGGTCCGCGGGGCAAAAAACAACTTTGGGACCCTAGATATTTGCCATTCTGAAAGATCTTTGGCGTCATGTGCTATTGTGCTTGTTTCGAAAACTGATTTCTGGATTACGTTCTGTAGTTAACATTTAAAATGACATTCTCAATCTGGATTCAGTACTAAAGTAGTTCATAGGGGAATGGCAAATTCCTGCATACTGAGAGACTATTTACAGTAATATATATCCATATTTTATTTCTATTTGGGAGCTCCCTTTAGTTGGCGGCCTTGGGAAAATTTCCCCCTTTGCCCCCCCCCCCCCCACATCTGCGCGGCCCTGCTTGTTACATAACATGGCTCTATACTGCACGTATGTCAGAAATTGCATGGCAAGTTGCGGCAAAATTAAAATTGCCGCAAATTGGGAGTTTTTTCCCAGGAAAATTTTGAAATCTGGAGCTCTGAAATTGCCAAGCCAATAGTATTTCAATGTTTTAACTAAAACTTTAAAAATGTCTAACTATATAAGCCATAAAAACAATATTTCGTTAAACACAGACAAATCATTTACTCTGTAAACGACCCAATGTATAAAGGGCCCAGGGAGTGGGGGGCCAATTTTGTGTGAGTGGGGGCCATCAAGAGGGCCTGGGGGGCCAAGTGGCCCCCCAGTATATATGTTAAAATATGCCTTGACCCCCAACCTAACCCTAATAATCTCTAATGCCTATTTCGGTTGCTCATATATCGAGAAAGAGCCAAATATTCGACATACTTCAGTCGATATGAGGGTATTATATTTCCAACAACAAACATTGCGCCTTTGAGCGAACCATACGTGGGTATTTATTTGTATTTGTGGGAGACTAAAGAGAAACTAGAAATCAGACATAAACGCGCAATAACGAGCTCTATTTATTAGAGTTCAGGGGTCAGCTGTCACATAGTCTTGATAATTATTACACTGTAAACGGGTCAAGTTTTTACAAGAAAACCGAAGAGCTTAGTTCTCCCTACGTCTTGCAATATTTTAAGATGATCCTATAGCTCCTCATTATTATACTCGATTTGACCCAAACGTTTGAACAGACTCGTATTCAGCGAGACGCATTCCTGACGACAAGTAATATGAGGGATATTATATTTCCAACAACAAACATTGCGCGTTCAAACACTTGAAGATCGTACGGCGCATCGCTCTAAAACAAAACATCTATACTCTACAATAGTTTGAGCGAACGTACCTACGTGGGTATTTGTTTGTATTTGTGGGAAACTAAAGAGAAACTAGATATCAGTGTTGAATATAATTGAGACATAAACGCGCAATAACGCAGAGCTCTATTTATTAAAGTTCAAGGCTCGGCTATCACATATTCTTGATAATTATTACACTGTAAACAGGTAGTTGTCCCTACATCTTGCAATATTTTACGATGACCCTATAGCTCCTAATTATTATACTTCGATTTGACCCAAACGCTTGAACAGACTCGTTATAAGTATTCAGCGAGACGCATTCCTCACGACAACAGTGGAAATCGCGCGCACGGCGCACGTATTGGTCAAACCATAGACAAACGTTGGCAGACCCATTCAAATGAGTAACAAATATATATAAATTATATAGGATAGTTATGAGTAGCAAAATTTAAACTCTATAGGTTTTAGGACAATATGCTCCTTGCTAGTGATTACCTTGCCTCCTGACTTAAATGTTATTGATATTCAGTTTGCTGTGTTCAAAATAGTATGGAACATAAAGTCATAAAGATGCTGTTGATTTGATGCATAATTTTCATCGTAAAATTATTATATTGGCTCGATATAGTAATCACAAAAACCTTATTCAAGAATCGCGAAAACAAAACTTCCTACTCTATGAGCAAATCCGTGTGACCATTTGTGCGCGCGGGAACATCTGACGTAACCAGTTGTTCGCGCCATCTCGCGTCATTACGCGTGTTATTATACCGTTTCATCATGTCAATTGCTGACTCTCATTTAAAAAATTCCATTTTTGAAAAACAATGCGCTATATCTCATTATTTTGTCCGGTGACTTATGTTCAAATTTTGCATGCTGTATTGCACCGCAAAAATCTTTCATTGTACCAAAAATAAAAAAAATCTGTAATGCCAAAACAATTTTATCGAAGAAAACGACATTTTTGCCTTTTTCAAAAAAAATGGCATTACAGAATTTTTTTATATTTTGCTTATTGTTAGTCTGTCTTGCAAATATAATAATGCACAAAAAAAATTGGGGGTCACCGTGCTTCTTTTCCAACTACACGAGGCGATAGGCTATTTTAGAGTGAATTTCGTACGCGTATGTTGCCATAGCAACGAACTACGTGTTACTAAAACTAACATAATTTGAAAGTAGAAACATCAACATATATGAAAACCATGATACCTGATGAATAAAACCTAAAAATATGGAATTTAGTGTGAACACCTGAATTTTTGAAAACTGTATCGAGCCACCTTAATCTTCGACAGTTTGACTGTTTAACTGTTTAGTTTCTCCTTAAGAAATTGGCCACATATATAAAAGCATTCGTTTTAGTCGATACTTTCGTATTGAAAACCTTCGTATTTTCACGTTTTTATATGAATTAACGACGTTTTGTCAATATATTTTGACATTTTAAAACATATACGCCATGTTGAATTTAAGATCTAGCCTGCGAACAGGCAAATTGAATGATGTAATTCCTCGTGAAACATTACGTCATTGTTGGTTGTAATTCCATGACACGCAATCACGAATATTTCTCTTTGATCTTGACCCCAATCCCGACCCAATCCCTAACCCTATTTCGTGCGTGTCATGGAATTGTAACCCAATTGCTGATCATCCTCGTACCCAGGCTTTTCTCCCCAAGAGATAAGAGCCTGTGAAAGAGGTTGATTGCTGATTGGCTAAAGTTGCCTATTTTATATAAGCTCGTCGCTGAATGGCTAAAAGTTACACTAACATTAAGATTACATTAACATAACATTAACATAAACATTAACATTAACAAGGTGATAGCATTATATCTGCTACGCAGATACAAAAATAGGCACGCTAAGCGTACATGTATCTGCTCGCATGAATTTCCTCGTGTAACACCCCTATTTTGCAACTTGTGTCGCAACGAAAAATTGCGTTGCAAATTGCAGAGAAAGTTGAAGCAGCTTCTACTTTTCGCAACGCTACGAGACAAGTTGCAGCGTGTGACACCCCCACTGCAACTTGTCTCGCAATGTTTGGGAAAAGAACCAATCACAAAACAGAGTGGCCCGCGAATTGGTGAAGTCCGCTGTAAAATTGTGCATACGCATTGCAAGAACATTGCAGGTCGCAAAACAAGTTACGTACGTCTGACATGTCACTGCAACCTGCAATGTTTTTTTCCAGCAAACATTGCGAGACAAGTTGCAGCGAAAATTGCCTCGTGTAACATGGCCTTCATGCGTATTTACATAATTGTATAATTTAATAAAGTAATTAAAGAGTTGTAACTTCTTTTCCATGGGTCAATTGGTACAAGAGGTCTATTAGTGTATGATGAACTTTAATATTGCTCCTAAAAATTGTGCATTGAGGGATGAGGGCCTATAGCCCATGGGAGCAATTTTTGAAACAATTGTGAAGCCTTCAGATTTTAGTCTTTTATACTTGGGAATTAAAGGTTGTAGATAACAGCACTATTTACACACCACATATAAATATTACATACCACCTAGTCCCCCTATAGTCACAACAGTTTGGGAAAGAAATGTCAAATTGTGCCTATATCTTTTTACCAATCAAATATCAAAAGTAAACTTAGTATGAGGTGATGTTGACTATGGAAATGACAAACAACCACCATGAACTATTGTCGATTTAACCCAAATAGTGTTGAGACATATGGTTATATTTTAACACTTTTATGAGTGAACTTTATCGAAATAGAAGCTCGAATAATGCAGGATATTCGTACAATATTTAAAAAGGTTTACCTTGTTTCCTGATTCAAATGATATTGATATATAGCAGGTTCAGTCAAGTCAATACTTTGTGTAAATTGGCGATTGCCCGCGATTCATTTCCACAGTTTAAAATGTGATGAAAACACTTCCAATACTTACTAAAAATACTCCCTCGACTTTTGCCATGCTCAAAAGAGTACAGAAAATAAAAATATCGTTGGTTTATAATTTTCTTCGTAAAATTAAAATATTTACTCATGTTTACAATTCTCGCCCTTCTGTAGTCCGCCATCTAAAAAAAAAATCAATATCAATCCAGTTACGCATAGAGATCAAAGAGCAACATTATAATTACGTCATTTTAATCTAGGCTGTCGCTGACTGGCTAATGAGTTAATGATTGCTGGGTAAATCGTTGATATACACAGAGAAGAGAAAGGGACCCAATAATGATCCTTGTGGGACTCCAGATGTGATGGACAAAGAGGTCGACGTTAACGTTAACGTTAAGTTAACACTAACAAGGCGATGGCAATATATCTGCTGCGCAGATACAAAAATGTTAGACACTGGGTAGTAAATGGCGATGACGTCAGAGACGCTCAATTCCGACCAATCAGAAATCAGAATAGGGGAAATTCAATAACCCCTTAACAATTTCTACTGATATCAGATATACAAGGTAATTTTTGAATATATCGTGCGTATATATATAGCAATAAACTTCTAAGCTATAACACCGAAACTCTAATGCAAGACATTGATCTATTTTATTTTATAAGCTTTACATTCCGAACAGCTACATCAACTTTCAACATTAACATTCATCCGAAAAAATTAATTACGCCTGCCTTTTTATTCATAAAATTGTGCCAATTTAGCGGACAAATATTTTCCAGAAGTCACCAGTTGATTTCGCGAATCTTTTCTCTTGGGAATAATCGTCACATTCCCAACGTCCGCCTGCCTGTTTTGCAACTAACCAGTGAGCTTTGAAAGCAACAAATGCCGCATGATTGAACAAACGATCATAAGACGACAAGCTATCATGATGCCATTTGCCAACAAAATACTTTCCCTGATTCCTACCCCATTGAGCACATTCGGTTGCCAGTATCGAGTTGTCGTCAGATAAACGATAATATGATTCACATGACTCTGGGAAGTTGTTTGTTTGAGCTGTGAAGTATTGAACAACGTGCTGACCAAGGCTGTTGATCTTTGTAGCGATATCAAAGGTGCGTCCAGGAATCTTCTTGCGGCAGAAGAATCGGAGCTGTTTGTACGACATTTTTGTTCCTAGGGCACGAAGAGCATGTGTTGTAAGCGCGAGCTTGTTGTTGCTGTATTCATCGATTTGTCGAAAATCGTTTGCCAAGGACCAATCCATTCCTCTTGAATGGATGAGAACAAGGTTGCTAACTAGTGTCCAGCCACCTAGAGAATAGAAACGAGCAATTTACGTATGTGCGTATTACGTATTGCATTTAACTATAGCATCTTAAAGCAAATTTATTGATAACAATGTATAAATTAAAGTTAATGAGACAACACGTTATTTGGCTTTAAAATCAGTTTTAAAATCCGACAAGCAGGAAAGGCCTGTCAACAGCCACCAAAATAGTAAGACAATATTTAATCGATCAAAGTTCAAAATATTTCCTGGCACGTATTTATACTCTTAAACTCTGGTCAACCCAAAGACTCATTATAGCCTATGTTTTCATCTCGCGGGGGTATACATGAGACCCGCTAGGAGAGATTAAATGCCCTAGGGGTAAAAACCTCGATAGAGTCCTGCTTAATTTTAATTTTAATTTAATTTAACAACTTTATTGGTGCCATAAATTACATTAAAATAAAGTACAATATCAACATTAAAATAAAGTACAATATCAACATTAAAATAAAGTACAATATCAACTGGCCCAAAAGGGAAGGTGCGAACGAGACTATATAGAAGTCCCATGCAAGGCACCTCCCTTCTCTAATAAGTAGTAACATTTATATGAAAATATGAAAAATATAAATATGAAAACAATGAAATAAGCAAAATGATCAAACAGGAGCGAATGATGATTTATAGATAGAGCTAGTCAACTCTCTAGGAGTGATTTGGTAAAAGTTGACGCACGAAACATCTTCCGTTCCTATTTGAACGTTTTACTTCTAAATAATTCGTTTACTCTATGACCTATGACAAGAGCAGTCCCGCGCTAGACTCCATGTGCACGTCATGTCTACGTTAAAGGTTCTGTACAGCTCTAAACTAAATATGTCTTTAGCAAACGTTTTAAACAATGATAAGCTGGAAAAGCTTCGAGAAGTGGGATTGATCATAATACTGTTCCAGAGCTTAATTATACGATTGAAGTACGATCCTTGGAAAGTGGTTGTACTGCAGAACGGAGTCTTTAGAGTTATCGCTTTACTTAACCTAGTGCGACCGTGTGTTACAAAGGAAACATAGTTATTGATATCCAATTTTATATGCCCGTGCATTGCCTTATAAAAGAAAACCAGGTCCTTTACTTCGCGGTCGTAACATAATGGCAGTAACTTCAGGATCACCAGTCTTTCCTTGTACGACTGTTCACCTTTTCGTTGCTTCAGGATCCACCTCGTTGACCTTCTTTGAACATTTTCAACTTTAATTTTCAGTGAAGTCAGTGCTGGAGACCAGATTTGAGTAGCGTAATCGAGGTGGCACTTGACCAGGGAGAGATACAAAGAACGCCGCACTTTCGTGTTGGTCAGCAAGGGGCATGTCCTACGTAAGAGACCAAGCATCTTGTTGGCTTTGCACACCACAGCGAGGACTTGCTGATCCCAAGTGAGGTGGTTGGTAATGATACATCCAAGGTCTTTTTCTTTTCTAACATGGACCAGCGTTGTATCTCCAAGATGGTAATCAAAATATAGTGGATTGCTTTTCCTGGTTACTGTCAATACCTTACACTTCGATGCATTGAAACTAATGTTGTTGTTATGGCTCCACGTATCTAGACGATTCAAGGATTGTTGCAAACTTTCACAGCTACCGAGACTGGATATGCTCTTGTAAAGTTTGGAATCATCAGCATACAGTGCTGTCTGTGACGTATCAGACACAACTTTAGGGAAATCATTGATAAAAATAACGAAAAGTATAGGACCAAGTAAACTTCCCTGGGGAACGCCAGACGTTACAGCCGCCCAATCAGAGGCTACACCATCAACAACAACTCTCTGAACACGGCCGTGCAGGTAGTCGGTAAACCAATTCAATAAGTTTCCATTCACTCCATATGATTTTAGTTTGGCAAGGAGAATGTCATGGTCAACTGAGTCGAATGCTTTGGCGAAGTCCAAATATAAAATATCTGTTTGGATGTTCTTGTCCAAGTTCTTGCCGATAGCGTGGAAAATAGACAGAAGTTGTGTTACACACGATCGGTTTCTGATGAAGCCATGCTGTTCATCAGCGATTAGATGAGATATATGGTTGTACAGATTGCTGCATACTGAGCGTTCAAGAATCTTGCTAACAATCGACAACAGCGAGATAGGACGAAAGTTCTCAGCTACTTCTTTTGACTCCTTCTTATGAACAGGTGTGATGTTCGCAGCCTTCCATTCTATGGGTACTCTGCCGCAGTTCAGAGAATGATTAAATAACGCACACAAACTACATTGCGACCCCCTCCGACATTACCTGAACCAAAGGGTCCGATAGACCTTTGGACAGTTCTTACGATTCGACTGATTATATTTCCATTAAATAACCTGAGTCTATGGGCCTGAAGCTGACCATTTGGAACACTTCAACCCCGAACCAAAATCTCTATTTAACATCAACCAGTTTAGATATTTACACAATGATCATTCGCAATGATAAAAGTGTTCGTTTGTCCTTCTTGGATAGTCCCGCGTAACATTACTTATATGAAGTTATAATACATATATAGTCCATCAGATCAGTTTCTCCAGACACGAAACATAGAAGGATGGGTGTGTTTAAATTTTCTTTCTTGCCAATCTTTGGATGTTTATTCGGTTGAAACATTCATCAAAGTGACGCGCTTAAAACGTTGTGGTTTGCTTTGCGTATTCATCATTAAAATATGATTGGTCAATGCCTTCTCCTAGTGTCAGGAGAGAAATTTAATTGGTTGCACAAATTGCATTCAATTTGTCAATATATAATTGGTTCTCCTCAACCCGATCCCGTTTTCCCACAATAATTTGGCGTTTGTTGAGTTTGGATCATTAAGACCATTTGAGACTTCAATTCATCCAACGAATTGTCAAAATATTAAAATGGTAAAACATTTTGTGTTACTATTTTTAAAATACAACGTTGAATATTTCTGAAAATAGAACGTACTTAGATAAATATCGAGCCCTTATTAAAAATACTAAGACTAAGATATTACCTCCATCTGCCTCCATATCACAATATACTTTTAATGGTTTGTTGTCCACGGTAATCCAGTATTCTCCGTTTGATAAAGACGCTCCTTCCGTCCGTTGACGAATGTCTAAGCACGATTTTGCTGGATTTTTGTATCTACCAACCTTTGAATAACATCAAAAGATATAGTTTAAATTTAATGTGTTAATGGCACAAAAACAAATTCAATATATATAATCTAAATAACGGGAAAAAACCAATGCATGCGATACTTCAATGCCCACACACATTTGTAAATACATGCGAAAGATTAATAGCATCCGGTAGGCCCGCCCATATGCGATAGCTATTCTGTCCCTCGAAATATAAAACGCCTCCACAGGTTCATTTATGAATGTATTCTTCATGCCGAGAGCCCGAGATCTCTTATATGGTGAAAATTAATATTTTGATAAAATGAAAACTCTTCGAGATATTTACGTTTAAAATTGGCGAAATACGGGCATGTGTTGACAGCAGTACAGGTCGTAAACGTTGGGTTTTAAATATCTAGGAGGCTGCGTTTTGCTTCGTTTTGGTCAGTGTTTGTCGTAATATCAAGCAATCTGCAGACTTAAATGCCTGAAACTTCGTGGCGAGTGTCAAATGCATTATGAAACCGAATTAAAAAGCGATTGGTCTTACTATTATGCACTATACTCTGATTATAGCCAAAATATATTTGAACCAGAGTTATACCATGAGAACAAACAGTTCGTTTTGAAAAGGTGTCACCCGGCTGTTATTGCGAGGAGTTTGGTGTCGAAAACCCTGTGAAACCTTTTGGACTTCGTTTCTGCGTGATGAATTTTCAGCAAAAGTGCTAGGTTTAAAAACTTGTGTTAAGCTCGGTTTTTGTCTAATTTCCTCCAAATTTTCACACAAGACATACAAAAATAATTGCTACAAAAGTGTGTGCGGTAGTTATATGATTTCTTTCTTCTTTTCTATTTATTGCTCTTGGAACATACAACAGTGTAGTAAGAACGAAGGTTTAGAAAAAGGAAACCTATAGCTACCGCATACACTTTTGTAGAGGTATCATCTGACTTTCGAAAAAGCTTACTTTGTTTGCATTTTATTAAAACCATAGCTTAACAAAACCTTTCCGCTTTCGCGTGAAGTGCGTGCGTTTTCCTTCCGTACGCAAAATATAGCAAAGCTTTATAAATAACGACATTCTATATCTATCAGCTGAACTACATCAAAAAAGAGTATCTATGACATATTAATATCCGTGCAAATAACTTTAACGTGCATTATTATTACGTTTAGCCGTGTTCAAGCTTGCGCCATTTTGCTAATATCTGGATGTTTAGATACATCAATACGGCGGCGTTGTTGCTGACGATGTCGATGGACGAAAGATTGTTTTATGAAACTTTCCCTCGTGTAGCAACAACAACTGCAGCATTAAAGTAATTTATAAAAATGGCATAATTAACCAGCGGCATTTAAAAATGATGGCCGGGTTCTACTAAAATTATTTTTATCTTGTGCAGTTATTTTCAATTTTTTACTTGCGCTAAAGCCACAAAATGAGTAAATGACCACGAGAAGAACAAGTTTTAAGATAAGACTAATATCATTATTAGGCAAATATGATGGCCGTCTTTTTATACCCCATGTATATAGTCGCGGTTTATCTACTGGAAACGCAAATGTCCACTGGACATTTCATATTACCACTGCCGGGCCCATTGGACAGACGTTCCAACTGAGATCAACACGCTAACTTTTCAAAACAGTTTTTATTGCAGATCTCCAAGAACGTCTAACTGCCTACTGTCTCATCTACGTCAACCTAATATATTTATTTTGGACCGAATTCAAATCCCATCTGTTTACTTATTATACCAGAACATTGCAGAACGAATTTGACATTGACCGCCGTTCCCCAAAGTTCAAAACAGTCTGTGTAAAATGTCATTCGTGTCGTCCCTTGTCTAGTCCTTCTGTAAAGATGTGTTCGTCCCTTGTCTTGTCTAGTCTTTCTCAGTAATTTCTAAACAATGTTTTGTACTTGCACTAACATGTCTTATTTGACAAACGTTGTAAATAAATAAAAAATAGACGAAATGTTCAATGGCAACGGACGTCTTCTTTGTCCATTGGCATTGCATATGTCGCATTGGTATATTGGACACGACATTTTTGAGAACCAGACCGAAACAAGTATTTTCCATATATCTAAATTTTTCAGCAAAATTATAACATACCGCTTCAACATCACGTAACAATGTCCAATCTCCTGTCTTTGTTGTGTTTCTCTTCTTAGTGACGTTGGTAAGTTGGCAGTTTTCAACATTGATTGTTGTTCTGTAGTTGAATCCAACACATTTCGGTTCTTTTTTGCAGAGAGTGTAACATTCTGTCTGGACAACTGATTTTTCAACCTTGTGACTTGATATGATCTCATCTGGAGGTAATGATGGACCTCCTAAAAGGTTTAAAGTTTTAACAAAAATTGGTTAAAGAATATTTAAAGAATAGAAGATCTCCAACACTGGGAGTATGATTTGAAACAATTTCCAGCCTCTTTTGATAATTTAGACAGACTTTCATATTTTATAGAAATTTTTTTATGAAATATTGATGCACGACTCACCTCTTCTGATGATATCATAATCCCTGGGGGAACAGTTCTGTGAATTAATGCTCGCTATTGTAACCATCAGTAAGGTTAAAGTTATTATTTTAAACATGATTGAGGTCGTCAAGCGTGCTTTCTGTGAGGCAGTAACTAACAGAGTGAGCTAACGTTTTATCAGCAAAGCAGGTGGATAGAAAGCGTACGTGCAGTGACGTCACAAAGAGGTTGATCGGGCTACCGTCAGATACTTGAGCAGCATTTAGCGGCATATAAGCAAACTTAATTAAAAAATTATGCATACCCATTTTAACTTCAAACCAGACCGCTACGTTGTACTTTGTACATAAATGTACCACGCTTTTCTTTGATTGGTTTTTCAACACCTCGTGATCTCGTACTTTCTGGGAGAAAACAGTTCTTTCCATGAATGTTTGCAATGAATAACAGAGCAACTGATGATATCGTCAATTGAGCAGATGGTTAAATTTCGATCATTCCATAAAGAGTTTAAGCAAATGAAGCCTTACAGGTACTTGAACAACTTTAAGTAGGCGGCATGTTGGCTGAATTAAATGTCGACGGCATGTAAAGAGTAATATACGAATTCAAATTTCAAACTCAACAGCGACGTTTCCCCTTGTAAATAAATATATGCACTCAGACAGTTTTTTCAGTTTCATTAGATGAGCGTACATGCTTTACAGTCGATAATTATATATATGAGTACTTAATTTCGACATCAAATTCAACCGTTATTTACTTATTGTATTGCTAAACGGAACTAGCTACGACATAATTACAGGGGTGTAAAGGGGAGCTCAAGGGATTTGGCCCTCTTTGTTAAAATTCCTTTTGTCAAGACATGCATAAATAATCTTTGATAATATAACAATTAAATTTGCGCCAATTTAATAAGATTGTCATTGTAGAGGTGTTGCACCATCACGTGACCGAATTCTAAAATCGTTAACGTGCAACCTATAAAGCTGCCAGACTGCAGAGTATGGCAAGTGCACACTCGAGAATGTTTTGTCCAATGACTTTACACACTTGATCAACTATATTTATGCCCACACAGCTTGTATTTGTTGCGTATTATTGGCAGTTTTAAACATTAACACCAACTTAAGTGCACACTTGGCTAAAGTTTAGGCTGGTTTGCACACTTGCACACCTAAATTTGTGTCTTGCACACCCGAGATCTCGTCGAAAACTGCCATACTCTGCATGCAGTCTGGTAAAACTGGCTGTTAAACATGTTTTGTATCTCATTATAACAAGTATTCATAACAAATTTCAAGTCGATACAATTATTCCCTCGCGAGTTAAAAACTAATAAAAAGGTTTGAATAATTCGTATTGCTGACGTCAGCATTATTTTCTAATGCCGTTAAAAACTACGTTTTCCCCAAACCTAACGCGAAAAACTTAGGTTAGCTTTTAAAAGTAATCTATAGTATGATAGTAAATAGAATATAGAATTTTGTTATAAAACACATCATTTCTTGAACATTTGTGTTTTGGCCATTTGTGTGTTGGATGTAAACCTTCCGTATTTAGCGTAACGTTCAGCGCCATTGAAATCAATCAAATCAACCCTTAAGACATTTTGGCCAGATTTGGACAAACGATTTATTTTGTCCAGACCCAGCCAAAATTCGCCGCTCAAATTACCAAAGTCTGCTTTATAGTCTGACCATCCTCGATAGAAGTCTTCACTCCCATCTTGTCTTCGTTGGAACACAGTCCATCCATGACCTCCATCTCTGGTCATATCACATCTGACTGGGAACGATCCCATGCCATCAGGATCGATAGTGTAAACACAATCTTGTACCAAAATACTAAAGAGGTCAAAACATAAATTAATCAATATATGATTGTTCACATCCCATCCGTATCTAATATATGATCCGAGATATGTTTGATTGACACAATGTTCCTTGCTTAAGTCTTATATAGTCCCTATCTTATATATACTAGTAATAATCTTAGATTAGCGAAGTATTGATTCGAGAATTCGTACTTCGAGCTATGAGTTAGTCTTATTCGTGCAATGTGAGGGTGTTCTAATTTTCAGTAATTTTTTACCACATCCACTTCGGGTGACCCTATGTGACGATTGTCATTACCCCATTACCCCTCTACAGAAAATTGGGCCAACCGCAAAGAAGAATGTAAAGTGTACCTCGAAAGTGAAAGCGTGTGTTGGCGCGTTTATTTCTCCACACTGACCATCTCTTCCTTCCTGCACAAAAAACTACAATATAATCCACTGACATACACACCCAACAACACTACACGAAAGTTACCATTATAAAATTTAAAAATAATTTAACAGTGCAATAAACGAACTGCCTAAAACTAACCATTTATAAAACTGCAAAAGTAGGACGATATCGTCCTACTTTAGTCAGCACAAAACAATAAGGAGTTAACGTTAGCCTGGACAGCAGTCGGTCTAAGTTTACCTACTCCATCATATGACAGTGCTTGTGATACAGGGCCCCTTGTGTCAATATGTGACTTTTAGTGGAACACCCCTGGACCCCCCTACCCCCCAAAGCGTTACATATTTTCTGAACAGCCCCAATGTGGATATGCCAAGCAGGAATATACTGTAAGGGGCCCAGATGTTTCTCACTCTCTCTGGCTAATCTTGCAAACTCAACTACATGTGACTGGATTAACAGTACTGACTTCTGTTGCAGGATAATCAAACTTGGAGGAGGGGGTGTGCACATGGTACCTAGACAATGACCCCCAGGTTATGGTATACCATATTGAATTGCAGGTTCTTGAATATCAAAACAAATTGGTGAAGTGGCACAGATGTTACGCCAATTTTACACCCCCTCCCCCTGCAAATAGTGCATGTGTATAAACTCGCCATATTCACTCACATTCAGGCTCAATATATAAGCCCACCTGTATCTATTATCCACACACAAAACATATGTAATAGTTTCTATTTACAAAATAGTTATTCTTGCAAACACAAAATTCCATTAGTATATAACCCTCCCCCTCTCCCCCCGTATATACGCCATTCCATGTACAAGGCCTATCATAAAAATAGGTATGTGTACATGTATCTAGGTAAAAATAGGTAAGCGTACATGTATCTGCTCATGGTGATCCCACTGTTGTGATGAAGGAATAATATTCTACAATTCTATTTGGCCCTAAATTGTATAAGTTACACATATTTTGTACAAAAACATACACTTCATTCAACCAGTAACTTGTAACCATTATTCTAGCCAGTCAATTGCATTTTCTGGCCAATAAACACGCTGAACTGGCTGGTCCGCCATTATTCTGGCCAGAAAAATGCATAAAAATAGGGGGGTCACGTTGCACTGCTGAGTGGCCCTTCTGGTCCTATTCTGTGGCCGTAGCCAACCGCATATATTTCACTAATCATTTTCGTTTTCTACCTGTATTATTCACGCGCAATCATAATCTCGTAGTCGTAGCCAACGTGGTCTGTGGTCTACTGTAGTCTGTACGTTCCTATAAAAGTTATCCGAATATTAATTTCTATATGCGCTATGGCTAGCTAGGAAATTTGCCCAAACAAGAAACATATATCTCTATGACTCCTGCATGCCTCAAATATCTCTGGTGTGCAACAGGAAGTATATTGTCCATGCAGCCGATAACTTTCAGTTTGCAAGTGTTTTCCCGCGCTAAAACTATCCTTCACCTTTGTGTCGATGAATAAATAATGCTGACAGGTGTATATATTGTCATTGCATAACGGTTCTTGAGCAATACAGGCACATGTGTTTTGGGTCAATTGCTTTTCAGTGAGATGTGAAGAGATCACGCAATGGAGGTTTGGTAATTGTTTTGTTTTCACACTCAGAAAAAGTACTACATTTGCTTTTAAATAGTTTTATTCCTGACATTTCGTACAGAATTCCCGAGCACGCAACAACGTTTTAAAAGTGTAGCGTAAAGTTAATACCCTATTTGCATACGGTTGCTTTCCCAATCCCAGCGCCAACTTCGTACCAATTAAGGGAACTATTAAATAATTACATTTTATATGACCAGTGTGCTGCACATGCTATATAAATTATGTCTCTTGCAACGTACGGCTTCATAAACAGACATAATCTTCATGAATTTCCCACGCAACTTTTGTTATTATAATTCTTTTAAGGAGAAGTAAAGGCTCTTTTCCACTCGTCGCAAAAACCAACTCGCAAGCTCGCTGCGAGTACTTTCATCCAATCACAAACGGCTCGACAGTTTATTTTAATTACATGCAAGAACTCGCAGCGAGTTTGCGACTTGGTTTTGCGATGAGTGGAAAAGAGCCTTAACACGAGCAACAAATTTGCAACTTGCAACAAAAATTTATTTCAACGCATATTAGTTAGCGATTTATCAATACGAATGTAGTGTCCTATTTTGTCAACCTTAAGCATAGTCTCCATTTGGTCGATGTGAAATAGTCTGCATCCATGACGTGGACACTTTAGATAACTTTAACGCAAAAATTTAATGTTCGTAAGAAGCATTTGAGAGGTCTTAATAATAAGCTGTCCAGGTTGTCTCACTGTGATTGAGCTTGTTAAAACTTGTCAAATGCTGCAGTCAAGCACTAAAGCTTTGTATAACATTAATGGATAGCTACAACCAATGGTATTATTTCATCTTCATTGTTTAAAATCCACAACGGTTCGGCAGCGAGTTCCTCAGCTTGATTTTGTCCTTTTAGAAGGAGGTTCCACAGAATCACCATCCGGCTTAGTATTAAGATCAGGGTCGATTTTAATCTCTGGATTATCTTTAAGATTAGCAGGATTAGCTTTAAGATCCCCATCTGGATTAGTATCTGGATTAACGCAAGACGTTCCATCAGGTATGACTGACTTAATATCTGTTTTATCAGGATCCGGATTCGTTGGATTAACTGGAGGATTAGCAACCGGATTAGGATTTACAACAGGATTATCTGTGGGACCGTTCAATCCATGATCTACCTTGATCCCAGTCAAGAGATAACCACCAGTGCCGTCCATCGTGATATTTGGGTGCGTACGCTTCGTCAGAACCTATTACATAAGAAAGAGAGCGAAATGTAGTCTCACTGTGAGACCGATAATTCATGGAGACCGATAATTGATGGGCTTTAGTAAGCGTTATGCCTTATGTGGCAGAAGTGGTGGGAAACTTTAGAAATGCTGACACTTACAACAGCGAGAATATTAAACTAAATTGCCTCCAAATAGAGGTTTCGCACCATCACGTGACTAAACTCAGGGGATTATTACGCGGGAATTTTTAGCCATAGAAATGTGGAAAGATAAAACACGCGTTTATCACAGAATTGTACAGCGAAGCACGCAAAAGCAGACCGATCGAAATTTTATCCCAGGAAAAATATTGCCATGTAAATAGCCCCTTACCGTTGATGGTTACGACAGTGAGCTTTTTGTCCGGATTAACACTAAACACGTCACATAGGCAATGTTATATATCGATTAAAAATTAAAAATCTGGCAATAAAAAAATTACGTTATTTACTGCTTCACTACCTCTGTATAATTCGTATACCTGATAAGATCGCCACCAAGTTTCAGTTAAGTCTAGATTGATGACACTTCTACTTTCTCTCAAAGCGAGTGAGCATTCGTTCAAAACCTAAAAAAATTGCAGTCGCATGCGAGAGGAGTCTATCAAATACAGTAAATAACAACATGCACTTAGAGCATGTTACACGAGACCATTCTCGCTGCGACTTGCGACGCAATTTCGGATACAGAACGATGTTAAGTAAACAATATATTCACAGATAAATTGTGAGATGAAACTCGTCTTATTTTGCCGTTATTACTCTTGCTAAATATGAGAATGATAATATCGGTGGAGTTAAACGCGGGCCATGTTCAGACACGTAGCCAGAGGTAGGAAACATTTAGACTAATACAAATCTCTATGTTGGCCCCCCCTAGTACTTTTTCGGGCCCCCCTTGACTGAAAATCCTGGCTACGTCACTGGCCATGTTCAATGTCTATTTTCTATGCGTACATTTCTTCATACTGCATGACATGGCCTTTAGACCAAGGGCGTCAATCCTGGGGGGGGACAAATCCCCCCACTTTTTGAGCAGAGGGGGATCAATGTGTAATTAATTATCCTCCCACTTTTTCCACTTTTGCTTATACGACATGTCCTGATCATCAGACTTCTGTAAAGTTTTCCCCCAAAGTGCATGAAATGGCGTTTCAGAGACTTTAGATTTCAAAAGTGTTACATGCCTCCATAACTATTGGCCTCTGACTAAGAGCAGGCTCCATCCCCCCACTTTTTGAGATGGATTTTCGCCCTTGCTTTAGACCAACAAGGTAGGGCTATCAAAGCTATGCTGGTTTCCTTCTCCCTTTGACAACCTTACCTCCTTGTACGGACTGTACACAACAACAGGTCTTGATGGCGCCAAAAACTCTATAAGCCTTAGCACAGCACTTTTGGCGCGAAACTTGGTTGCAATGATCAAACTACAAAGAAAATAATGATAATATAAGTCGACGAAGGTAGAAAATTAGGCATTAATCTCAAAAAACGGAGCTCACCAGTCAAAAGAAGCTTTCTTCAACAATTCTAAAGCTCTATTTTCTTCGTCAATTCTGTTTTCTTTACGTATGTGTTTTTCCTGAAAATGAAAAGTGGGAAACTTGATCTAAGAACATTTTAACCTAGAAGAAGTGGAAGAGCAAAGTTTTTTTCATCGATAAAAAGTTCGAAGAAGTGGCGAAGCTAGCCATGGCGACAGGTCATGCTAAGCAAATAAACGTTCACTAAAACCTGGTTTCCGTTAGTAACAGAATGCTGATATATCTCTGCAATCATCACCTTTGGGATCGAGGTCCGATTCCTTCAATATGCAGTTTTTGATTATAATTTCACCTCAATTTACATGTCAGAGGAGTGGTTTCAATTTGACACTAAACCCCATAGATGTTTCTGCGGACATTCCAGGGATGGCCCAGTTTAGTTCTGATTTTCTCTTACTGGGCCTGTAGAACAGTTTGGAACTAATAGAGCTACCAGTATAAATAAAGTTAGTTTAGGTTTCCTCCTGTAGTAACACTGGATTATAAGTGATGACCCTTACTGGACCTGTAGGAGAACAGTTTAGAACTGATAGAGCTATCCAGAATAAATAAAGTTAGTTTAGTTTAGGTTTCCTCCTGTAGTGACACTGGATTATAAGGGATGACCCTTACTGGACCTGTAGGAGAACAGTGTAGAACTGATAGAGCTACCAGTATAAATAAAGTTAATTTAGTTTAGGTTTCCTCCTGTAGTAACACTGGATTATAAGGGATGACCCTTACTGGACCTGTAGGAGAACAGTTTAGAACTGTAGAGCTATCCAGACTAAATACAGTTAGTTTACTTTAGTTTTAGTTTAGAATCTGGTCTGATAGTTGGAACGGATTCTTCCACAACGTACTTCTTGAGTCAATGGTTTGTTGTAGTGTTTTCTTTTTCGTTTCCGTCTATTATCGGTAGATGGTTCTTCATCTTTTTGTGAAGTACTTTCTTCATTAACCTCACCAGTCTGTTCTGTCATTTCAGGTATCTCGGTCGAATCCACCTCTTCATCAACCTCACACTTAATATCTAGATGGTGAACATGGTATAAATATTGTAAGTTTTTCAATTTATACAGCTTGGTATTAAACAGATTTGGCCATCTCTTGTTGATTGACCCAATTCACAACTTTGCATAACTCTACTCTAGAGTTACTGCTGTTCCAGTAAACAAAAGCAAAGAAGACAACGAAGGCATATTTAATATTACATGTTGTTGTTCAACAACCTCATTAACTATACGCACCTTCCTTTTCTAGTCCGTGAAGAATGTTGATCTTATTCATTGGAAAACCACTAAGGATACCCACTTCATCTGCCGTGAGACCGAAGTGAGGTAATAAAAGCCTAAAAACAAAGAAGAAACATGCCCATATATAGATTCTAGAACATCCTCCCAAATACTATAAAATACAGTAAGGTGACCACTAGCTGACCTCAAACGGGAGATTGTCAGTAGGTTTACATGAGACCGGTACGAAAATCACTAAATCACTCTATTGTGTATATATCAAAAGTGAAGTCTATTGTTGATGTTGTTAATCTTGTCTGCCGTTGTTTATTATCAGCGTTGTATCAAAATTCAGACCGGCCTGAAAATAATTTGTGTTTACATTCATCCCATACACCATCCCATACACCAATCAGAATTTACCTTCCAAATTCTGGAAAATGACGTTTTGCGGTATATTGTGATACGAAATAGCTTGCAAACCTTGCTCACAGCTTCGTTGAACTCCATATTGAATTTAAAATTATGCTTATGCTGAATATACCGCAAAACGTCACTTTCCAGAATTTGGAAGGTAAATTCTGATTGGTTGAGGGAAAAATAGCAGAACTCGTTCTGGCGCTCGGTTCAGCAGACGTTTGTTTTTAACAACGTCTGCGAGCAGGCTATCCAGCGGGTGGGATGACTTCAGACCGGTCTCATGTCAAAACATTTTTTAGTGATTTTTCTTCGATTTCTTACCTTATTGGGAAATCCCCGTTGTATAGTTGAACCACATTTCCAAGTCCTAATCAAATTTACACAAAATCGGTTTTTCTCATTTTGTCCAAAGCTTCCTCAAGTAAGCAGATTGTTACTGTACTATTCTGACTAATACTGCATGTGCACTCTTCACTGCGAAATGATGCTTTATGCTATTCACTATTAGGGAAGCACGGGTGGCAGATGTGGTTAGCGCGCTGCCCCTTACCTCAGGTTGGGTAACGTCAGTGTCCTTGATAAACTCCTGTAAGTTGAGATTGGTTGGTTCTCTCCTGTGCTTCGAGGGTTTTTCTCCGGGTACTCGGGTTTTCCTCCCTCGCTAAAAACTAACCCTTGGGCACTAACCTTCACTAACCTTTGTCAATTGGGTTGCAAAACCTATTAAGGCTTTCCGTCCACTAGACTTTCCCAAAGTCCTTTTCAAAAAGTTCTGAGGCGGACTTGTGGCAAGTCTATCCGTCCACCTCGGAGTGGTAAACTAACACTAAACCCAAAACCCAAAACCCAAACCCAAAACCCCAAAACCCCAAAACCCAAACCCTCAAACCCCAAAACCCACACCACACCACACCACACCACACTAAACTAAACTGAAGCCTGAAACGAACCGTTTTCACTTGGTATACCGATTTCCTTCAATCTGTAATAAAGTTATATTTTAGTTTTTTAATCCGTTCACTTCTGGTTTATCGTTCCCTCTTCCTTTTTAGCTGTTTTCTTTTTTCACCCTGCCAATTCTTATTCCTTACTCCCTAACGGTCTTATGTACTTATTCCTTTTGTTTTCCAGACATTATTTTACCTCCCATACGATGCGTAATGGCTCCAGCCAAAAAGCTCTGTGTAGTTTCCATGAGTAGAACGTTTATATTGCTATGAATGTTAGCCATGGTTAAGATTTGAGATACTGTGTCCATACGTAGTTCCCTTAGAGGTGAACGAAAAACATTGAATACTGTATTACTGATCAAATAGATGATATTTATAATAATTTTTACTACACTACTTACAGAATCTTCGCGGGCCAATTGGCGTACATCATTTGACAGACGAGACGAAGTGTGGGTTTCAGAATCGTGATTTCTGAAATATGTCTAAACAAGAATGATTTGGATACTTTAAACAAGTCACAAAGTTAATCTATTCACACATTGTACGCCGACCAATTCGTTTTATCCAAGTTTAAGTTCTAATAAAACAAAAATACCTTTTCCTTTTCTTCTTTAAATATTTTTCCTGAGAAAATTCTGTTTTCTTTTCAAACGTTTCACTATTTTCAATCAACTGTTCAATGATGTCCTGATGAAAGGAACAGATAAAACAATCCATAGCTTTTTGTTTGCTATTTGCTAGTGTCTCACTATTAAAGTGCTTTGCTGGGGCCTAGCCTAGGGTTTCTATTTAGCATGTACTGTACCGAAAACCTACAGTATCCAGCCCTCGAAAAAGGTCAAAATTGAGGACCTAAATCTGACTCAGGTCGGCATCTCTCGGCATTTTTGAGGCCACTTTCAGTTTCTACCTCCGGAATTGCGATTTCGGGGGGGCAGCTGCAAGCACTAGTAATTACAAAGTCTGACAAAGTCATGCAGCCATCTGGTGTCACAGTTATAAGACCTGGCACGGAAACACGAACGAACGCGACGGCTTTTTGAGCTGCTATCCGTAGCTAAAAAAATATTTTTCCACTGAGAAGAACTGGATTGAGGTCGGCAATGATTTGCCGAACTGGGAGATTGACAGGTCGGCATCTAGGTCTGCATTGCCGAATGCCGACCTCGTTTTCGAGGGCTGAGTATCCATTGTCCTTTTTTTATTAGAGAGGGACCGTATTCATAGAGTTCTCTATAAACAAACTACAGAGTACAGCACATGAGAATTTTGTCGGAACATACAAGGAAACTGTCCGTATTAGAAAGGTGTCCGTAAGGATTACCACACTTTAATTATCGCTCCACCACTTGGCATGATAATAACGTACCTCATACCAATAAACTATGGAAATTGCAAAAGAGGGCTGCTCGCGTAATATAACGGGTTCAGACTACTTATAACAATTAGATTATGAGCTCAAGATTTCTATGAGGTGATAGTTGATGAGGGCGAAACCCGAATGAACTATCATCTCATAGAAATCGAGAGCGAATAATCTAATTGTTTTAGTAGAAACCAGCAAGAAAACAGTATTTCAAAACGTTTTTCATAATTTATTGAAATAAATTCGTTAAAAATCGCGCCGAGGAGATGGCTGCTTCGCTACTCGCTATCTATCGACAAGCCTAGAGCAGATTTCAATGCCGAAGCCGAGAGCAGATTTCTTAAAAAAAGAGTTTTTCATATCGAGGAGCTGCGTCTTGGAACAAGTTACCTCTCGAAACTTTACAAGAGATAAGAGAATGTCAATCAGTATATTCTTTCCGTAATATTGTAAATAGTCCTTTTAATAATTTTGTAAATATATGTAAAATAACAAAAAGATCTTCATTAGTTATACTTACCGCATGTACTTATCTACTTTATTTCCATTTTTGTGTCTACACGACCCTTTGAAAATCATATACTTACGAAAGGCTACCGTGTTTAAATAACTTTAAATAATAATAATAATAAAAGGAGATAACAAATAACAGACTCACTGCGGATATCTTACCTCACCTTCAAAACCCTGTGCCTTCAAGTCCATGATGGCATCTTTGGTTAATTTCTGAGAACTTCCATCGTCAGTTAAGAATTGATTGTTCTGACCTTGAGTATGGAGAGGACACAATGCTTTTTAATGGTTTACACGATGTTGGTTTTCCACAAGTGTACGCCCTTTTGATTTCTTGCTGTACAATAGCTAAGTCATTAACCCATTACTTGACAATGCTTCTTACTTTACTATTTTACTCATTAAAGAGAGAGTCCTGAATGTTTAGCCAGAATATCTTCCAATGTCTTGTTTTAACCCACCAAGCAGCAATGTGCCACAATGTGCCCACTTTATTAATCTACATTATTTACTTTGTCTATGGGCTTGCCAAAGAGTCATTTATCGAAGTCTTGGAAGAGCATTGGGTATTAATGGTTCAATTAAAGAGCAAAGTCATAGAGATAGAAATACAGCTAATTCAATTAATATTGTCCTGTTGCAACATCAACCTCTATGCATGAAAAGCACAGTGGATGCATGTGTTTATGTCTCTTAATGCTTCTATTTGTTTGTAGCATTTCTCAATTAACACAACTTCAAGGCATGTCCCATTATGCATGTCTATTATGCTTTTCACGCTTGGAGGTCAAAGTTTTGCAGTCTTGAGATTTTACTTTGAAAGGACAACCTTAACGGAATTAGCTGTATATTCTGCTAAACATCAGATATGATGAACCAGCCTAGTCCATGTCATTCTGGAGCTTGCACATCTTGGAATTGATTAAAAAAGAGACATGGCATCATTGCGCAAGGCCAAAAAGAGAAAGAAAGTTTTAGACCTATGCACATTTGGCAGGGGGTGCAGCTTTTCCAGGGGGAGAGGGGGGTGAGGTATTGCCTCAGTAGTGGAAATTCACTTTTTCTGCTGGTGGGGCAAAGCCACCTGAATTTCTGATAATCACCCATTACACTCAAATTTGAGTGCTTTTAGCCATTTTCGGGTTAAAATTTAAAAAAAAACACGTCTATTTTCCATAAAGGTGGGGGAGGCATTTGAACCCCCCCATGCCATATTGATTGATATATTAAAGTAGATATATTAAATGTTGCACAACGAACCTGAAGTGGCAGGAGGTTTTGGTTGTTGTTCATCGGCAGAATGAGCTACTGTGAGTTGACCATTTTTACCAACTTTAAATGTTGTTCCATATTTACAGCCAATTGCATTATCCAGATAGAAATTTAGCTTTTGCAAATTCATCTTACTAAATTATTAAACAATGTATTGAAATTTGACTCGAGGGTAAATATTACCAATTGTATACTAGTCATGCATTTTTGTACATTGTATATCACCTGCCACAAACATGTATTTTGTAACAACCTGTAAGTGGACTTTAAGATGTATGGACGACTGAAATTGAAGTCGATTTCCATAATTTTTGGCATTATTTAGGGATGTTCGGTGTGATAAATGTCCGGTATCGTATACCAGACAAATTATACCAATATTATCAGTATACCAGTTTTTGGCCTTGTTATTAATTAAGGGGATTTCAATAATGAAAAGTGGTAACACTCGTCATTTCCATGTTTTTAACACAAAATTTCTACTTCTTCGTATTATAGTACAAAAATTTCAATGATTTTGGCACTTCGAAAATTTTGGTGCACTGAATTCTGGTATATTGAAACTTATGGTATATCGGTATGACTGAGCAACTCATACCGATATATCAATGCTGGATTCACCTCGAAAACGGTCAAAATTGAGGTCGGCAAAAAAATGCAGACCTAAATCTGACTCAGGTCGGCACCTCTCGGCATTTTTGAGGCCACTTTCAGTTTCTACCTTAGCTAGCAGCTGCAAGCACTAGTAATTACAAAGTCTGACAAAGTCATGCAGCCATCTGGTGTCACAGTTATAAGACCTGGCACAGAAACACAAATGAACGCGACAGCTTTTTGAGCTGCTATCCGTAGCTAAAAATATTTTTCCACTGAGAAGAACTGGTTTGAGGTTGGCAATGATTTGCCGACCTGGGAGGTTGACATCTAGGTCAGCATTGCCGAATTCCGACCTCGTTTTCGAGGGCTGTACTAGGATGGATGATTCATCAGACAGATGACGTGCTTTGATGGACAATCCATCTCTAAGACAAAACAAGCTAATTGCTGATCAAGAAAGTCATCATTCCAGTTACATTATAGAGAGCTCATTGAGTCACTATGCATAGGTGACCCATTGTATTTTACAGCAATTGCTTTTCTAGAGCTATAAATTCGGTTTCCATCCTATTCATAATGAAATTGCATATTCTACACAATACACACGTGCATCAGACTATCAGTCATCAGTACATGCACACAAATTTGACATTTAAAACTTTACTTTTTGAGACGAACTTCTTCGCATCTCATATAAGTTCCCTTTTGAATAATAACTCTGCTGCCTTCTTCAATAGTAGCTCCACTCATGGTCTAAAATCTGAGCATCTGTCACAAAAAAAACGCAAGAATTATAGTTTATAAACAACTGGCAACAATGCGCTAGAGTGTCATCATAGAAATATGTAACGAAATACCACTGGTAATGTACCCCCCTGGAAAACATACGGAAATAGGTCAAACGCTCGAGTTTGTAGATTTCCAAGGGGGTAAAGTATGAAGGAGAGGTTTCTCGCAGGCGCGAAATTGTTCTATGTGACGTCACGGCTCAAACGGAAGAAGGAAAACATGGCGTTTTATTAAAAGACGCTTTCACTGTGTTTTGACACATTTTCACTTTAGATATTATGGCTATTTCTTTACCGATTTCGTCCAAATGAAGTGTACACTTAGGGAAATACCTACTACCCATTTCTAATGGGTTCTCAGACACTGGAGGTCGTACGGCTTGGCCTGTGGGCCTCCCTAACTGGTGGATGGTTCTACGACCCGCACCAGGGTCTATTCACAAATACTGTACATTTTTACCTATGGATGTTTCTCGTCTTACTGCCGTTTTCTCTTTATCTGGTAAGTATGTAGCTTGGAAGTTTAGAATAGGGATGATTATGTTATAGATGATAATTTACTAAAAGTCTATTTAATTCTAAAGCTTGATATAATAATGTTTGAGTATTATATACTATGCAATTAAATGTGACAACAGTGAGATAATTACTTCATTATAAATGCGGAAAATGCCTGTTGAGTACAAAGCTACATAAAGCCCGTTCTCCAGAAGGCAAATTTGTTCATGCAAAGCGACTTTTCCTTTTATCAGCATCGCTTATCTCGCGAAATCCGTGTGGTGGAGAGAAATTTGTTTACTATCCTAAGGATACTGAGCTGGTGATGTCCAGTATCCAAATTTAGAATCTGGTATCCAGTGGATATCTGGATACCACTAATTTCAAGCCCTGCATTGTGCTTACATGGGTTAGCATTTCAATGTGACCATGGCAAGTCCAATGACACTGTCCTGTTTCTTTTTTTTTGTACGAGATTCGTCATTTTCGTGCCGTGTTGTTTGTATATGCCATCTCGCAAAAGTCGTAGTCATCGGGCTTTTGACTACGAGAATTTTGATATCTTATGTATGCAAACAACACGGGAAAATGGTGAATCTTGTACTCGTAGTCATTGCTAAAGCTCCCTATTATTCCCCAAGGGTACACCATCCAGCTCATCAGCATGGATTTGGCCTCTGTATTCCATTATTATTGGCATCTTCCTCGTCTTTATCAAATTGATAAACCATCGACTTCACAACATGTTTGATGGTGAAGAAATACCACAGCAAAGGACGGAGGGGGAACAAAGCGAAGAACCAACAGGTGAAGTTGATCCGAATGAGCATAACTTTCCAAGCACAAGTCAAGATGGTGCAGAAACAATTCAGCTTCAAGTTTTGTCGACGACATCACAGACTGATGCAGTAAGGACCTCAGTTAGTGAAAATAATGAGATGCCGGAAACTGCTACAGAAAGTGCTGAAGCTTTGCAGGTATTACAGGATTCGAACGTTAAGTTCCTCTCTGGCAGGGATGTGCCCCCTCTCCTTTTGCAATCTCCATGATGTATAATACTTTGATTATACCGCTTTTTTCTCTGTATTTAGACTGAAGATCACGAGGAAAGTCAGACTGATGGAGATTTAGCAACAGGCACAAGTACATTAGGTATTGTAATAAGGGCCAATGTGCAGTATTAGCAGTAATGAGTCCCCTTATCTTCCTCTAACACCAGATAGTAGTCAATAAATATGTAATTTGGTCTTTATCCTAAGTATATTTTCAATTTCACAGGTGATGCAGATGTTTCAGTACTTACAGATAGTATGGTAGGTTCTAAAGCTTGTAATTGTCCATCTTTGATAAAACATCTTGTAAATTTAAAGTGGAAATTTTAGCAAGATGCTGCAAAAATAATAGTCACTATACACGTTCAAGGGGAGGATTGAAAAGAGTTACAGACCTTGAATTTTGTGTGGTGCAGTTGCTCTTGCATGCTTCAGCTCCCTGTATTTTGTTCCATGGAGAGCCATTTACATTGTATGTTAGCCAGTTCAGTTGAAAAATATTACAACAAAATTATCAGGGTTCTGATAACCATATGTTTATCAGGTATTTAAATATCATACTATATTATAATTCATTGTTTTGTTGTTGGGATTTTAGTTGGAAAAGTTAAAAGTTCATGACCCAGCAGAAGAACCAACTGTCAGTGAGGTAATGTATAGTGTCACAGGGTTTGAATCAACTGTTTGCAATGTTCAATTTACGTATTGATTTGGCCCTAATGTAGTGAAAAGTCGGGTTGAAATTGGGGGAATGTTTTAGTCACCCAAGTTTATTTCAACCCCTGTGAAAAGTGTAAATCACTGTTCCAAATAATGTGCAAATTAATTCAATTTGCAAACTCAACATATTAGGGTCAAATTCGACTTTGTATTTTGCTCCCTATTGCTCGTTTGCAATCAACGCCATCTTGGTTGATTTTCGTGGCAACTAAAAATCTATATTCTTCATTCTTTGTCGTATTGTGACAGAAATTGTATACTATTCATAATAAAGTAAGATGTTTTCAAAACAAACCAAAAATATTAAAGTAACTCAACTATTTCGATGTAAATGGCTGGACAAAACTTTAAAATCAACCAAGATGGCGCCTAATGACACGTAGTGACGTCATGTGCAAGCAAAGAATTATATTTTTGTACTACATGTAAAATGGTGTGTAAATAGCAGAATATGGCTGAAATGGTCCTTCGCCATGAGATTAAGTAATTACTCAAGTTCTGTGCTAAAATATTTGCAGAGTGAAAACTTGGATTGTGATAACAACCCAGTGGTAGTTGAAGTAGAAACTGACGTCCATAAGGAGTCAGAAGATGATATTGGTGAGCCAAGTGAGACTTTGCCTGGACTTTCTATGTCAGGTTAGTAAGAGCAAGAAGAATGTCTTGAAAAATAACGACGTTTCTCAGTTAGAAGTAGCTTAAGGCCACTTAACTGACGTCCTTTTCTTGTATTCTCTAATTGATTGAAACTCATAATCCATGATCTCCATGATCAAGAAACTTGGAAAAGTTATTTTGAGCCCTCGCCTTAGGCCCTGTTTACATGAGACCGGGACAAAGTCAAACGAGTGTCACAGCGGATAGTGACCCCCCGCTGATAGTTTCCCCCCACGGAATAGTGTCCCCCCCACGGATAGTGTCCCCCGCGGATATCGATCTGTCGATCAGCGTGAACAAACCATTTTGATTAACCATGCTTCCAGTTTCTTAATTTAACCCATATATATGTTTTGGGGAAACGGTATAAAATGGTATATATTAGTTCAAATTTCTATATTTCGACCAAAGAACGCAAGAACTAAAACTTAGTATTTCTTCTGGGGGACAGAATCCACGAGGTGGGGGGACACTATCCGTGTCGCGTATAGTGTCCAGGGAGACAGTATCTGCTAGCAGATATTGTCCGCGGAGATATCAAGATTTTTTCTCGGCATCTCGTTCGATAGGACTAATAGTAGAAGGTGTTTGTAGATGGAATACTTAAACGAAAATTTAAAAAAATGTGTATAAATTTTCGTTCGAGTATTCCATCTACAAACACCTTCTACTATATTGTCCGGGGAGACACTTTCTGCGGGGGACACTATCCCTGTGACACCGGCACGTTTCGGTCATAATATTATTTATAATAGATGTTTACATGATACCGGAACGAAAACTTACTCAGACCGGTCTGAAGTCATCTCGCTGGCTGGACCGAACCGACTATCTTCAGACCGGGACGAATTCAGAACGGGATGAATGTAATTATGTAAACACAAATTATTTTCAGACCGGTCTGAATTTTGGTACAACGCTGATAATAAACAACGGCAGACAAGATTAACAGCATCAATTGTGGAATGCACATTTGATATAAGCAATAAAGTGTGTAATGATTTTCGTACCGGTCTCATGTAAACCTACTGACAATTTCAATTTTCATCCCGCTCTGACTTCGTCCCGGTCTCATGTAAACTGGGCCGTACAAATTGGATTTTGAAACTATTTAGAAACAGAGAAAGATTTTGTTGTATTGACTGACCTTTTTCTCACTAGATGTTACGGTTACTCAAAATCCATTAAGTCTCGTGTTACGTGATCTCTGTAAACTTGAACTGCCGTTTTTATCATCAGCCACAAACGACGAACCTGTTGCTAAAAATAACTCTGACGTAGACCAGTCACATGACAGCAGTACGGATACGGTTGAGCCCGTCCTGGGTGCAGGCTGTGCCGAACTTTATCCAGAAGTCGAAAGGCCTTCGAATCCTCATCTAGACGAATCAACGAATCTCGCATCCAGTAATAGCTCGGGTCTTAAAGATATCACTCGTCCTGGGACACCTATGCCGGGACGTGTTTCCCGAAAGAGTTCGTCACATGACCCCGAATCACGTGACATCGCAGAAATCCTGCAACGCGCCTTGGGACCTGGGGAAGATCGACTAAGTGATACGGAGATGCCGTCTGATGGCGCTTTCAGTCTATCCCGTACAAGGTTTGTCTCAATTTTAAAAAGTGCTAGATTGAAGCGGTCCCAATGGCGGAAATTGACGTCGAGTTGACACACTCCTAAAAAGTGTACGAGATTAAATTTTTTTCTGATTTTTTTGAAGGTGTACGAGATTTAAGTCAGTGATTTGCCCCTCGCTCCTTGCCCTACAAGGCAGCAAGTAGTGCGCCAAAATTTCGTGTTTTTACTTCAATTTAAAGAATAATATGATTTTATATTTATAATATGATAACTTGATTAATAGCGATACGATCCGTTAGGAAAAACTTAGCCTGCGTCGCAGCTGGAAAATATGGTATGAAAACTGTTTATGACCTTCATAGAGTTTGGACGTCAATTGCCGCCATCTTGACATCACTCGACCTATTGGCCGAACATTAGAAGTTCTTACTCCAGATATATAGTGATCCGTGACCGAGGAAGGGTGAATCTTGCCAGAAATTGTTTGAAAAATATGACTGCCTAGATGGTCAAAAAGGCCCATCAATTGCCCAATATTATATTTTTGTTTGATAAATGCCCTGTCAAATCCAAAATTTGGATTTGATATGGGAATTGGCACCCCTCCTGCACCCCCCCCCTTAGCCAAGGCTAGGAGGGGTGCGCACCCCCTGCACCCCCAGTAAATCCATCCCTGTTTAAATAAGAGCAATAGTTTAGATTCATCTTATTACCCTTTAAATTCACAGTTTTCAAAGCAGACACACAACCCTTACCCAGAGAAGGCAATGGCTATTGAAATACAAGCCATAATGCGGACACTGCCCTCTCTGGCATTAAAAACACCAAGAACACAGATTATATTATATTTAACATATCTAATGTGTATCAAGGTCACGAAGAGTTTCGAAGAAACACGCACGACTTCATTAAGCATGACTTAATTAGTGACGTAATTAGGTATCTCTCGCCCTGGTCCACCACTTCGATGAGATTACGTCATTGTTTCCAACTGATCTATAATACGTTCTGGACGGTTTGACACTTGCTGGCCAAAAGCTTGATACGAAAAATAACACACGCGAGGTTTGTTATACGCGATGTGCGTATTGAAGTAAAAAATCGTGTTACATAGTTTACACATAGAGTTATATAGAGTTATTTATATCGACATACCGTAAATCTTATATAAAGTCACCCGGGGGGGAGAGGACATGCATGTTTCACTGGTGGGACTTATGGGCACGACCGGACGAAATAGATACGAAGGGGACCCCGTATTGGCGAGAGGATGCCTTGCGGGGCTTATTGGAGAGGGGGGATTAATATGAGATTACGGTAATACTTATAATATATATACGATATGGAAATTAGAGGAAAATATACAGTCTGTGATAATATTTGTTCATGTAGTTATGGCCAGGAACAACTCCTCGAAGCATTGACTTCTGGGATGTCATTGACAGTGATGCACACTGATCCTTCACTCAATGATTTGCGGATTTCGTTCTTGTTAATGGTTGGTATATCCACGTGGACCCAGCTGTTCCTGGGCGAGCACTTAACTTCGTCGGGTTTTTTCACGCTTTTTCTTTTAAAACAGTGAATGCAGCAGACCCTATAGCATTGAAATAAACAGGTTGGCGTTTAGTGAAGGTTGGGGTTTAGTGAAGGAAGGGGGGAGGGATGAAGGGAGGGAGGGAGGGATGAAGGGAGGGAGGGATGGAGGGAGGGAGGGAGGGATGGATGGATGGATGGATGGATGGATGGAGGGAGGGAGGGATGGATGGATGGAGGGAGGGAGGGAGGGAGGGAGAAAAACGAACAAAAAGTTGAAAACAGCAAACAATATCTCACCTGACAATGATATTAATAATCACACGAATGATAAACGTGCTCATCATTCCAACTGGAACGCCAAGAAAAATACCATGTGAGAATGTTGGTTTCTGAAAACCTCTGAAAAACTTTACGAGCCACCGCTCTAAAACAAACAGATTACAACATAATCAACCATATTTCGATTTTGTCGCCATCACATATCCAACCCAAACTTTTCAAGTCTGCTTTTGATACCTAAACTTTATCTTGCGTTTGCGACTCTCGCTCGCGTTTGACCTTCAACTCTCATCAACTCTCATCAATATCGAGCTGGTTCCAATTTTGATGAGAGTTGATGAGAGTTTTGACTCGTTTGACCGGTACGCGTGGTAATATCCAGTCGCGTAAAAAAAGTCAATGTCTTGCGCACGTTAATTAGAAATGGATAATGACGTAACTAATCCAATTAACTTTCTAATTAGCGGTCTAACTAACTTTCTGACTAATTATCTTTCTAATGACGCGAACAAGAGTTACCATCGATAGGGGAGTGTTGCCGTAGGGACATAGGAAAGCTGTTACCTTACTTACAGTATATTTAAATTCGCCCACGTATTAGAATTCGCGCGATATTAGAATCCGCGCACTGGCAGACCATTGGTGCGCAAGTCACAGGTGCGCAAAACATATGCGCAGAACATTGCCAGTAATAAAGGGGAATGCGAGCTAAAAATTAGTCTTATATCATTTGCACTGAAACAGATCCGGAATTACGAATTGAATGCTTTGCCAAATTGAAAACGCCGTGTTTTCAACAAAGCAATTATCGACTTACTTACCGGCACATTTATACCAGACGGTGCATTCGTCTTCAGTTTCGTCTGAGGACTTCGTATTGTCTTTCACTGACATAGCTATTAAAAAAGAATATTCATTTTTGTTTTCTTTACTATTAATCTATTTTTTCTATTTGTTGTTTGTCTGTATATTGGTCAAATTCATTGCCTTACCCACACATCCATCAAATATAGCTAAAACGACCACGATCGCGAGCAAAATCTCGCACGACTTCATTGTTCTTCGAACAATTGACTATGATTTAATTAGCGATGACGTCTTAATTAAGTATCTCTCGCCCCAAGCCACTGTGATGAGATTACGTCATTATTTTCTCACCGATTTACAAAACAGTTTAAGTCGGTCTCATTTTCATTAGCAGAAAACAAAATCTTCGTATCTGACATAAAATTATTAGTAGAAATTAACAGCATCAATGTTTAGCACAAGACCAAACAATGAGTATTTGTTTTTACCACATTCTCCAGATAGAACAAACGTAAACTTCTACTAAAATATCACACATATTACATGCCTGTACAAACCCTGATATGTATAATGAGCTTATAATGCCCACTGGCATGCCGATTATCGCCACTCTAAAACAAACAGATTACACCATAATCGACTATATTTCCATTTTGTGGCCATCACATATCCAACCCAATCTTTTCAAGTCCAAGGATCCAGCTGCTTCTGGGCGACCAATTGTCTTCAATTGTTGTCATCAAAATATTTGAATGAATGAAGCTAAAGCGCTGCTTTTAAACACAGGGATGGATCCAGCTTAATTGGATAGGGGGGGGAGGGGTGCTAAGCAGGACGTGGTCGGTGACCGAGGAAGGGTGAATCACCACTGAGGTGACCTCCTATAGGGTCAAGAGAGTTATCTTGCCAGAAATGTTTTGAAAAATAAGACTGCCTAGATGGTCAAAAAGGCCCATCAATTGCCCAATAATATATTTTTGTTTGATAAATGCCCTGTCAAATCAAAAATTTGGATTTGATATGGGAATTGGCACCCCTCCTGCACCCCCCTTGGCCAAGGCTAGGAGGGGTGTGCACCCCCCTGCACCCCACAGTAAATCCATCCCTGTTGTCAAGTAAAACTTGTCAATTTACAAGTAAAACCTGTCACTTGTCGTACACACGAACAAATAAAACTTGTCAAGGAAAACTTGCTCGTCTCTGCGGGGCTTTATAGTAGAGGAATGCCCCCGTTAGTGGAGGCTCCAATGTGTTCATGAAATAAAAACAAATACGGAAAATGATGTAGATTTTGTGCCTCCATTAGATCTGATGAGGAATCGGGTTCCCGTCGGAGCCGACGATCTCTGCCTCGGCGCACTCCCGGAATCCGTCGCCGTCGCCCGCTGGTAGTCAATGATATGGAAAGTTTTAGTTTGTTGATAAGTGAACCTAGCACTGACCCCGGTGATGCACAACGCCACGGAAATCACGTGGCCAAGTCACATGAAGATACGTCAGCAGGAGCTGTACATCAGTATCAGGATGAGCACGGTAAGATCAGTGAGCTCCATATATATATCTGGAGTGAGAACTCGCGTCCAAAAAGTGAAGCCAAAGATGGCGGAAATTGACGTTCAGTGCCAGTCCCTTTCTATTGTTTTTGTCTGCACGGTTTGCACAAGTCGTCAAGGAATGTGCGAAATTTTCGTGTTTTTAAGACTAATATTATGGTTTTATGAACTGATAATTTGATTAGCTTGGGAAAATGGTATGAAAACGTTTACCACTTTCACAGATTTTGGACGTCAATTTCCGCCATATTGCCGGCTTCACTTTTCATATAGGCCGAACATCAGAAGTTCTTACTCCAGATATATATATAGAGCTCACGTACTGGGAGAGATTTAGAGCCACTGGTCTCAAACTAAAACTGGATAGGGCGGTTAAAAACTGATAGAAATATCAACTATAAATAAAGTTAGTTTAGTTAAGACCAGTTCAAACCAGTCCAACATGCTAAAATAATAATTATAGAAGTTTTGCACCATCACGTGACTAAATTCTAAAATCATTAACGTGCAACCTATAAAGCTGGCTGTTTAACATGTTTTGTATGTCATAAGAAGTATTCATAACAAAATTCAAAGTCGATACAATTATTCCCTCGCGAGTTAAGAAGGTTTGAATAATTCATATTGCTGATGTAATCGTTATTTTCAAATGTCGTTAAAAAGCTACATTATTTCGAAACCTAACGCGAAAAACTTAGTTTAGCTTTTAAAGCAATATATAATGTCACAGTAAATAGAATATAAACGTAATAGTAACATAACACGTCTTTCCTTGAGCATCTGTTTTTTGGCGGCCATGTTGGATGGCAGATTGGATTATCATGCTTTAGCGATTGCAATGACTAACTTGTGTGTTTCCACTTGTTCTTATTTCATGCAGGTAACACTTGTCAATATGTGTTTCAAAGTTCAGCAAATCCTTTAGATCGTTTTCTTGATCTTGATCAACTTGAAAGACCTCACGTCCGTATGATGATGAAAGACGAATGGTAAGCCCTTATAAATAATAACAGTAGGAATATAGTTTATTGTATAACAACAAGCATAAACATGGGTGATTAGATCTTCTTCCATCCTTTTCTGTGCCGTGTCATGTCCACATTCAGTTCATTGATATTAAGATCTTCTTTTGCACACTCCAGCTATTTCGTCTTCGGTATCCTCCGTTCCCCTTTATCTCCAGCTCCATAAGGTCATCAGCTCTCCATCGTCGCTTCAAATTATGTGTCCATATCATCTCAACCTTGCTTTCCTCACCTTCTCTGTAATGTCTACGACCCCGCATCATTTTTTGATCTCTTCACTCCATAATGTCTCTGACCAGCTTTCCTTCATCTCTTCTTATTACATGTCCATACCATCTAAGCGTTGCTTCTCTCACCTTCTCTGCAATGCCTACGACCCCGCATAATCTTTTGGTCTCTTCACTCCATAATGTCTCTGACCGGCTATCCTTCATCTCTTCTTATTACATGTCCATACCATTTCAACCTTGTTTCCCTCACCTTCTCTGCAATGTCTACGACCCCACATCTTCTTCTAATCTCCTCATTCAATAATGTCTCTGATCGACCCTCCTTCATTTCGTATTACGTGTCCATACCATTTCAGCCTTGTTTCCCTTACCTCCTCTGCAATGTTTACCACTTCACGTCTTCTTTTGATCTCTTCATTCCATAATGTCTCTGACCGACTCTCATTCATCTCTTCTTAGTACACCTCTTCTCTATACCATTTCAGCCGTGTTCCCTCACATCTCACACCACCCCACATCTCCTTCTGATCTCTCCATTCCTCATCTTGTTCATCAGCTCTTTTGGCTTATATTTGTACCTGTATCTTCCCAGGGAATCCAGCAGTGGATCATCAGCAAACCCAGACTTGTTCTCTGACTTACACACGACGTTAGAAACGTGCTCAGATGTCTCAAATCCAAGTAGCAAGATCAACACGGAGAAGAGATCTCGACCAAGTCGACGCAAGGCGACCAGTATATTCAAGTTTCAGTTGTTGCCTGGGAAATATGTAAAGATTGCATTTGATCGTTTGGCACTGCTCGCTCTTTTTGATAGGTAAGTCATTGTCACTGGTATGCCCTCGAATAAGCACCGCACTTATCCACAACAACATGGCGCTTTATAATCGGACGGAATTGTTCGAGAAACCTAACTGAAAACAACTGCAGTACATCTTAATTCTTAACCAGCCTCGGAATTTATTCTCCTGTATTACATACAGTGCTCTTAAGCTCAAAGTGAGTATATATTTCAGTGCTCTAGCAAATATTTTTTGCAAAATTTTCCTTTCGGCCAAACGTCTGTCGGCCAAATGTCTGTCGACCAAATGTCTGTCGACCAAATGTCTGTCGACCAAATGTCTGTCGGCCAAATGTCTGTCGGCCAAATGTCTGTCGGCCAAACGTCAGGCTACGCAATCCCACCAGCAATTTCTTATTTTATAGAAATAAATACGTTTATGAGACAATACTTGCCGTTGTTCTTGCCGTGTTGGCGTCAGTCTTGGGATACTGGCTTCTCTTGGAAGATTTCTACACCGACTTCTGGATTTTTGTTTTCTGTTTTGTGTTGGCTGGCTGCCAGTTTTCATTATTAAAGGTGAGTAAGACTGCAAGAGTGACAACGCTGATCTATGATCGTACTTTAATCGCAGACACTTTAAGAAAACATATGTGGCTGCAAACCAGTTGTGTGACCAGAGTTGCAAAACGCTTTCAACCTTCATCCGCGTAGGATTTTGGGTTTTCCCAACCTTCCTCAAAATATCTGGAAATTTTCCGTCATGCAGACTTTTGCCTGGGTAGGTTTGCCAGTTGGCCATTGCAGTACTGCTAATCAGACTGATTGCTGACTGTTGCTACTAATACTAGCCTGACTAGTCTAGTACTTACTGCTTTGCAATGTTTTATTCAGTGTTTCACTTTCAACCTTCCTCAATGCTTGTAAACCTTCCTCGCGGGTGGTACTCGCATACCCGAAGCGTTTTTGCGACGAAGCGTTTTTGGAAGCATTTTAGCCGGCTGTATGCAGAACTCAGTTGTACAACAAGTGTTACTGAAATAATATTCCTAGTGTCAATGACGTTTGTATAACAAATTTACTGAACTGATATTTCTACTCTGTTTTAGAGTGTTCAACCGGACGCGTCTTCGCCAACACACGTAAGCTCTTAAAATTTGATTCCTTTGTATTTTCGTATCGTTTTCATTTTAATAAATCACAAAGTTATCAAGTGTTTGTTAATGTTTTGTTTAGGGCTTCAATCACGTGGTGCTTTTCAGCAGGCCCGTGTACTTCTGTTTATTAGCCAGCGGAGTGTTAATCCTGGATAGGATATCCGACTATGACTTTGAATGCGTAGCAGTGTATACTATCCCACTGTGTAGTCCAAGTTCGGTGGCTTATGTGAAAAATATCATGCTAGGTGAGATTTCCTTTATTTTTAAAGGGATATGGCAATAGAAATTAGCCTTTACAGTTATGTGAAAAACGTTTTTACAGCCTTTTCAAATTTTGCTTAGTTCTTGAAATATTTTGACCGAAATCATCATAAATCGGTGAGCTGTCCGCCATGTTGGATTATTGTGGATATGCATGTTATGTCACAAGCAGGGTCACGCAAATATTTTTATCATTTTTAGCCATTCAACATTATGAGCCCAAAATTACACCTTGGTCACTATTTCAAATAACAAATTCACTGAAAACATTTTAAACAACTACCAATAAGTATTTGGTCACTAAAACCACCGTTAATGAGATCAAAAATTCATCCAAGATGGCGGACAGCTCATTGTCAGAATGTTTCAAGAACTAAACGAGATTAAAAAATCAGTAAAGGAGTTTTATATATATAATTTTATAAGTTCTTTCAAATGAGACAAACTAAATATTTATTGCCGTATCCCTTTAAACAAAACAGTTTGGGATGTTGGGCCTTGTTGGCTCGGTCAGAGTGTGTGACTTTTCCAGAGCTTTCTTTGAATTGTTAATTTTGTAATTTTCTTTTTAGGTTTTATTTTGGCTTTTCCAATTATCTTCCTGTTTGGTTTGCTGCCTCAAATCAACACTTTTTCCATGTACGTCTTGGAGCAACTGGAGATGCATGTCTTTGGCGGAAATGGTAGGCCATAAGAAAAATCGAATGGATAATTTATCTATGAACAAATCTAGTTTACCCCCTGCCCATGTGTCAATATAGCAGTGAAAACGAGTTTATCTTTTTTCTATCCTAATTAACTCTTTTCAATTCCATCCCATTCATTCTATTCTATTCCACTCCATTCCATTCCACCATAGGTATCAAATGCAAAGGACGGACCCCATGAAACCATAGGTATCAAATGCAAAGGGGGGACCCCATGAAACCATAGGTATCAAATGCAAAGGGGGGACCCCAGTCAACCATAGGTATCAAATGCAAAGGGGGGACCCCATGAAACCATAGGTATCAAATGCAAAGATGCAAAAATCAAATCCTATTCTACTCTTCTTTATTCTATCCTATTCTTCTCTATTCTATCGTATTCTACTTTTCTCTATTCTATCCTATTCTACTCTTCTTTATTCTATCCTATTCTTCTCTATTCTATCCTATTCTACTCTTCTCTATTCTATCCTATTCTACTCTTCTCTATTCTATCCTATTCTACTCTTCTCTATTCTATCCTATTCTACTCTTCTCTATTCTATCCTATTCTACTCTTCTCTATTCTATCAATAATCTATCCTATTCTATAAATTTCTATTCCATTGGTCACTTACAGTAATATTTTTCTCACAGCCAGTACGAATCTCAAGGGAGCGATTTACGCATTTTGTAGAAGTGTCTTGGCAGTAGGATTTCTTTTTGGTTTCTGTTATGGGGCACTAGAAGAAACTATGGTATGGAAGATACATTATAATAATTATATTAGCCCTTTTTCTCCGAAAGGGAATCGGTATGCTTGGAGGAAATCAAAGACTATTGCAGACAAAGCGTTGCCTAAACCTTCCTATATGAAAGTGAGAATTGAGCATTGGTGAAAGGTGATCGCTCTGACAAAATAAACCAAATCAAACCTAAACTAAATATATTTACACATGCACAGGATAGCTCAAACAGTTATGTATATAAACTCCCAGAGGTCCAGGAAGGGTCGCCCTCGTTGGTGCGGTGTTGCTGCAGGGGAAGACCAGTATACCCAGGAAAAGCATGTGGTGTTTGGTAGACTCAAACTGGAAGCGCTTTTCACATGTGATCAGTGAACTCTAAGTAGACTGGAACGATAACTCGGCCGCCATCTTTGAAGCCGAATTGAAGGCCACCATTGAAGGTCCGAAGCCGAAAATACACCGCCTAAAAAGCGTCGATTTTCTTACACAAAACATCTTCATTGGAGCAAGATTAAAGGCTTAAAACAAACAACAATACTTGAACTTTAGTAAAAAACAAGTTTCAAGACCGTAGAAAGATTTTAACCTTATTTTTTTTAAAGTTGAAGAGCAAAGTTTTCATCGGCACGTTCAAACTTGTCCAATATTTCGAATATAAAGCTGACACCCCGAAAGTTTTTGCAGTTGGTGGATGCAGACTACTTAGAACTATCCAGAAAACCAGTTTTGAATCTTTGAAATTGAAAAATTCGGATGAAAAAGCTATTTTTCTTTCTCATTTTCGCTGAAAAAGAAACTTTTGACTGAATTTCCCACTCCTCAAAACTCGCATTAGTCCTTTTGAAAGTGCATTTTAGTCGCGAGGTTCGCGCCTTTTGCTTCAAATTATGCATCAATTTGGCTTCACCCAATCATAGGGCTTAATCATAGGAGTTAGCGTTCCGGTCTACTTAGAGTTCACTGCATGTGACTGAGGCGAAATTATAATCTCAGACAACTATATACTGTATACTGTACTAGAGGAAAGGCACACGCACTAATCACTGTGCCAACAGCCAACAAAGTCAGCAATAAAGCAAACTTGTTTATATTTTTAGGACGGTGTTCCAGGGCAGCATATCTTGTTCAGTGTATTCAGTGGTTTGTTAGTGGCTTTATCGTATCACCTAAGCCGCTCTGTCGGCGATCCGATGCCATTATGGTAAGACATGTACTACCAGAGCTAAATATTAGCATTGAAAAAGATTTTGAAAAATTGAGTCCGACTCGAAAACGGCAAGTTTTTTACTCAGCCCTTCTAGTAGGGGGCAAGTCCTCAGTCCTCGAAATTGAGGTCGGCACCTCTCAGCATTGTTTGAGGCCACTTTCAGTATCTACCTTCGGAATTGCAATTTCGGAGCAGCTGCAAGCACTAGTAATTGCAAAGTCTGACAAAGTCATGCAGCCGTCTGGTGTCACAGTTATAAGATCTCGCACGAAAACACGAACGAACATGACGGCTTTTTGAGCTGCTATCCGCAATTAAAAAATGTTCTGCTAAGAAGAACTGGATTTCGAGGGCTGAGTCCTAGCTCACTATTGCGTTATATGGGACATTTCCGGCCCTATTAGACGAGATCTGGAGGAATTATTTGCAAGATCTCACCGAAGAGGCCTGGCCCACTATTCTTATAAACGAAAACGATATTCATAGTGATTTTGAAAAAACCCCACGAGATCTCGCCTACGCCAGCCCATCATATAAACACCTCCTTATCATGAATTATTTTGACATTGCACAGGAAATTGATCAGATCTTCGACTTGCTGTGCAGAACCGGAGGTAGAAAGCGATGGCAAACCTGACGAGATCCAGGATCCTTTACCAACGAAACTTCAACAGACTTTTGTAAGTTTGAAGAAATTTGATTATGGTACCATAAGAGTATAATAATCGCAACAAAGACAACATTATTAGCAACAATATCAGTGTTAATCAAATGCTACAGTATATAAAGGCAATATATTCTTCAACGTTGAATCTTACATAATCGTAAATAAAGCAGATTATGTTTTGTCTCTTCCATTTTTTTTTGGGCATACAGACACAGGTAGATGTTATTTTATTTTTATTTTATTTTATAAGTTTTGCCATTGCGAAATAAAGATATACATATAGTACTTTAAAAAAATGCACTTAAACAGGATGGCTGGAATTACCACACAGAGAAGAAGTTCTCCAATAACGGGGTTCCAAAACAGTTGAAATAATTGTACAATAAACATTGAGAAGTGAGACAAACATTAGGACAAACTAGTCAACAAACTGACAAACAAACAGACGACAAATGAAACAATGGAAATTAGCGGGGAGTTAACAAACAAGTAAACAAACAGACAAAGAATAACACTGGACAAAAAACGTTAACGAACGAGACAACCCGCAAATTGATCATGCACTATCGTAAAGTTAGCAACAAATTGACAAGTTAGTTGACAAGTTAGTTAACGAACGAGTTGTGTGACATTTCACACATACAGACTTAAATGTCCTCGGATCTTCAGGATTGTAGATCACATTAGTATATTCAATGTAGAGTTTCATTAGAGACTCTTTGAAAATGATATGTGTTAATGATATGTGTTGTGTTCTAGATCACCCGGGCTCACAATGATCTTATCATATGTTCCATCACCGCCGTATTTGTCTTTGGTGTTCATGTCAGCAAAATTTTCACGGAACTAAACGTAAGATCCTTTCTCAATATTTTGTTGACTTATATTTTTATGCGTATATAAACTTGGCTCTCTTAATATGTAGCAATGTTGCTGGATAGACAAAATAGCTAACGCCGCTTTACGTTATTTATTTATTTATTTATAAGGAAAAGGCGAGTAGATAAGATACCGTATTTACTCGTTTGAGCGCCGCGGCGCTCTTTAAATTTTCAGAGCTTCAGATGCGGCGCTCATTCGGGGGCTGCGCTCAATCGGGGGCGGCGCTCTTTAACAAAACTTTTATTTGTGAATTATAACAAGAACTTTTAACAATAAAAGAAACAAGTTTTAAATGTATTTGTCACTAAATGTCCCCATTTTGACGGCGGAAAGTTTTTACACTGTTTAGTGCGGCGCTCATTCGGGGGCGGCGCTCTTTAAAAAAAATTGATCTCAAATGCGGCGCTCATTCGGGGGCGGCGCTCAATCTGGGGAGGCGCTCAATCGAGTAAATACGGTAATAGGACATATAGTCCCTTACAAGATCTATTCTTACAAGAATAGTGCCTTTCATGCAGTCTCGATCCAGTGATGGGAGTGTTCCATTGTCTTTTTATGTTTTGAAAACCCCGTGCCATCCAGTCGCTCGTTGTTTTGACATACTTGTGACGTTATGCAAAGGACTTGTAGACTAACTTTTTTGTGAACCTTTTTTAGCCCTATGTCAGTTACATCTTCTACTGTTTCGCTGGTGTGCTTGGGTTAATCGCTCACTATCTTATACCACAACTGAGGAAAGCCTTGCCCTGGCTCTGCTGTGCTCATCCGGTACTTAGAAGTCGTGAATACCATTTGTATGAAGTAAAAGGTACATGTATGTTCAGTTCTTCAGTATGGAAAATCACAAAAACGACTGTTATTAGCGGGATTCAAACTCCATCCTTGAGTTTCTCGGCTAAAATTATTTTTTTCATGTTTACATACAGTTACCGTCAGGGATGAATCCAGCTTGATTTGGTAGGGGGGAGGGGTGCTGAGTAGGCGCTGGTCATGAAGCAGGGTGTGACTGTCGACCGAGGCAGGGTGCATCATCACTGAGGCCCCCGGCAGGGGCTGAGCTTGTCAGAAGAATTAGGATAAATAGGATTGTAAAATAGGATTGCCTAGATGGTAAAGAGGCCCCCAATGGCCCAATATTTTATTTTTGTTTGATAAATGCCCTGTCGGCATGGAAATTGGTACCTCCCCTGCACCCCCCTTGACTCAAAGCTAGGAGGGGTGTGCACCCCCCTGCACCCTCCAGTAAATACTTCCCTGGTTACCGCCCCCTCTCAGTTACTGGATAGGTCTTAAAGGCCTGTTCACACGACCCAATTTGTCGGTTGCAATTCTCCTCTTGACACATGTGATTTAATAGATTTACTGACAAGAGTAAGGCCATTGGCTCATACCTGGCGAAAAGTGTAGTTGTTGCTGTATTGTGTGAAATCACATACGTCAGGAGGAGAATCGGATCCGACCAATCGGATCGTGTGAACAGGCCATTAGCTTCCTCAACAGACTTCTCTTAATTTATACCTTGCGGGCCTGCGGGGGAACAGGCAAAATTTGGTTGCGGGCAAGATAGCTCTATTTGTGTTCTTTAAAGTGTTTTCCTTAGAGGTCCAGTAAGGATAATCTTCTATTTCTCCAGTGTACTACAGGAGGAAACTGGAGTGTACCCAGAGAAAACCAGCGGCGTTTAGAAACACACGGGGCGACAATTACAACAATTACCCCCCCCCCCCATGCATTCGCAGTAGTGAATGGGACATGCACTAATTCATGTGCTACCACCACCCCCAGTGTGTTATTGCTTAATATTTAAAAATGATTGCATGCAAAAGATAAGTGATAAATTTCAGTTTAGTTTAGTTTAGTTTAGTTTAGTTTCCTACTAACTTCCAGACGAAGGGCCTTCGCTCGAAACGTCGAAGTTCTCATTGTATTTTTCAGGTAGTTTTACACAACAGTCAACCGCCGTATTAGTTTAGTTTAGTTTAGTTTAGTTTAGTTTAGTTCGGTTCGGTTCGGTTCGGTTCGGTTCGGTTCGGTTCGGTTCGGTTCGGTTCGGTTCGGTTCGGTTCGGTTCGGTTCGGTTCGGTTCGGTTCGGTTCGGTTCGGTTTGGTTTGGTTTGGTTTGGTTTGGTTTGGTTTGGTTTGGTTTAGTTTAGTTACAGGGAAGTTACCCAACCGAAGTAAATCCCTGCCCTCGACCTAGTGTGTGGCAAGCTTAACTCAGAGGTAAGGAGAAGCGCGGTAACCGCATCTGCCACCCGTGCTTCCTTCATATCACCAACACTTGCTTTCATTTTATAATAGGAGCACCTAAACTTGTTTGGTTTGAGAAGATGTACGTCTGGCTTTGTTTCATCGAGAGAAACATTGTTTATCCATGTTTGTTTCTCAGTACATTGAGTAATTATGCTGGAGATATGGCGCTGAAATTTGGCTCACTGTAAGTCACATTTCATGGACACGCTAAGCATGTTTAAGCTTGACACGACTCGTATTCTACGACAGATGGCATTGGTGCATGTCAAATAAACTCTGTTGCATAACGTCACAAATATGTCAAAACAATCAAAAGACAATGGAACATTCCGATATAGACTGCATCGTGACTGGATGGCATGATTAGGGCCATTTATATGGGAGAAAATAAGTTGCGACCTGCATAAGACGCGTCTTATATAAGACGCGAACACACTCGTATAAATGGTCAAATTCTAATAAGTCGCGATTTATTGTGGAACAGCCTGAACCCCTGTTCTTATTTAAGTCGCGACTTACTAGAATTTGACCATTTATACTTATTTTCTCCCGTATAAATGGCCCTATTGTTATGCTAAGTGTTATGAAAAGGGCCCATTCTGAAATAATAGACCTAATCAGTCACATGCATGTACTGTATGGTGCTACCCATGGTGGTCAACTTCAAATGTACTGGTACGTATAGGAGCAAGCATGCAATGATGCTAAATGTATCTATTACATGCATTTACCACCAAACACAAGGTCAATAACAATTTAGTCACTCTGATAGCTGTCGTTCGTTTGAGAGTTGACCGCCAAGTGGTGCACTGTCCCACACTTAGTGAAACCCACATTTTTCAACTGACATGGCTTTTTACAGTGGAGTGGCGTTTCATTACAGATGTAGCATATTGTTGATCCCGCGAAGACGTGCGGTGTAACTCATTGTACGCCCTTTAGTTCTACATCCCAATATTTAAGTCGACTGATATGACTTTACAGTAAAGTGGTGGCTGTTGTGTTTCTTCACAGAGGTGGTGCATTGTTGATCAGCGCGATTGGTCTAAAGATGATCCGTAGCTCATTCTCAGACAGTTCAAAACAATCGATATTCGTCATCTGGACTGTGCTGTTCTTTGAATTTGATTACAAGAAGTACTCCGAGGGATTTCCTATTGATTATTTTATCATGTCTATATTCCTAACAAAGGTTTGTTAGTATAATCATTATAGCAAAATACTGTATATGTATTTGGTATTCCACAGTGGTTAATGCCTGTGCCTTTCACCTCTGTGGCTTGGGTTCGATTCATGCAATATCCAGGTTACTATTTAAGAAATAGAAAACATTTTCCGTGTTTCTATACACTTATAGAAACACGCGTGGGAGTTTGGGAGAACGAGAAATAATCAGTGGGAAAACGAGCCCGTAGGGCGAATTTTTCCACGTTATTTCGAGTTCTCTCAAACTCCCACAAGTGTTTCTATAAGTGTATAGAAACACAGGAAAAAATGTTTTCTATTTCTTTTATAATATAACTCAAAAAAACATTTTTTAGATTCGATTAATTTACAAATTCTCATTACGTACGCATGCTGACCTTTGCTCGTCAATTTCGCTGCAAGAAAACAAGCATTGTAAAAGCATTAAAAGCATTGTAAAAGCATTACATGTGTAAAACATTAAAATTGTTTTTAAATAGTGTTCAAAGTTTTATAATTCGCATTAAATTTCTTTTTTTTAAATTTCCGTGTTTCTATACAGTTATAGAAACACGCTTCTCGACCAATCAGCACGCGCGTACTATAATAAATGTTATATTATAATTCGCATCATTTGCACGTGAGAACGGTGCTTCAAGTTTGACTCTACGAAACACAGCCGGGTATTCCGGTTGGTTTTCTCCTGTAATATATTCAGTACACACGTAGAGCTTTTCTTATTAATAATGAACTATTGGTTTAGGTTTACGAACTAATATTGAAGCTGAGATTCGTGTTCAGTTATATTGCTCCTTGGCAAATTCCTTGGGGATCAGCTTTCCACGCGTTTGCTCAACCATTTAGCATTCCACGTATCCTTTTAATGATGTTCATGAATTATGATTTCAAAGTTGATAACACAGTAGCTAGTGCGTGTGCATTTCAACTCTGTGAATAGGGTCGATCATTGCATTGTACGGTTGTCTGATTAGCCGTATTTATAGTAGAAGACGTCTAAGACGTTCAAACGACGCACTTAACAGACGCCTTAGACATTTTAGTCGTCTAGTATAAAAACGAAGACGATCAAAAGAGAAATACTCCAGTTGGCATAAATACTCCATAGTTATAAAGAAATACTACATCGAAATATTTTATATTTTCTTCGTTTCATTCTAGTATGGTTTCCAACTGTTCGAGATGAATTACTTAACACATGGCGTTTAATTCGTCCAGACGTCTAAGACGTCTTGTAATATAAATACGACCATTATAGGTTCGCTTCAGTGACATGCGAGAAGAGTGCTGGCAGTTTGATTAGAACTACCAAACACCGCGGGTTCTATAAGGGTACTCTGTTTTTCTCCTGTAACAAAATAGGATCATTTAGTGATGGCTCTTACTGTACTTCGAGGGAGAACAGTTTAGAACTACTAAAGCTATCCAGTATAAATACAGTTAAGCCCCGGTCAAACGAGGATGAGAGTTAATGAGAGTTGGCAAGCGAGAATTTGCGTGAGAGTCTGTTCAACTCTCATGCCCCGGTCCAACGAGAACAAGAGTTGCATGAGAGTCGCCGGCAGAAATAATTTAGCGCGCGAAACGGAGCCGTGAGAATAATTCTTTAATTTTGGTAAACAAAGTGTTTGAATTTCCTTCTTGTTATATAATTATATAGACACAGTCATAACGTGCTATTTTGTTAAGCTACAGTAATTCTTATAGAAAGTACAAAACACTAGTCTGACTATGGTTGTTTAAAATTTTTATGCAACTCTCATGACCGATCAAACGAACAAAACTCTCATCAACTCTCATCAAAATTTGAACCAGCTCAAAGTTAATGAGAGTTGGCGGTTAAACGCGAGCGAGAGTTGCAACTCTCATCAACTCTCATTCTCGATTGACCAGGGCTTTAGTTTAGTTTGGATTTCTTTCAGTTGTAACACTGGAATGGCTTTTACTGGACCTGTAGGGTAACCATGAGTCATACAAAATTGTTACACCTATCCAGTATAAATAAAGCTCGTATAGTTTAGCTTAACCGTTATACACCATTAATTAGAGAAATTGATAATACTTTTCCTTCACTATCATCAGATTCCACAATGCTGTTTTTCCAATCTGTTTTATCTTCTTTGATATCTGCGCCGCTCAATCCCTTTCTAGGAAGTGCTATCTTTATCTGTTCTTATGTCAGACCGGTGAAATTCTGGGAGAAAAATTACAAGTAATATGTTGCTAAATTTGGGGCTATAGGGATCGGGAAAATAGCAGTTGGGGGGGGGTGGGTTGCCACCTAAAAGTATTGTTACAATTTTGTTACACAATTATTTAGCTACCATTGAAAGGCTTTCATAAATTATTGGGGGGGACGGTTGAATTGGGTGGCAAATTGCATAAACATGCCTAGGTATGTTGTATAAGACATGTTAGGTCTTAAATTGTGTATGTATCTACTCACTTGGATTATCCACCAAACCCAGTATTCTAGTTCAACCAAGTGAAGTGCAAAAAAATCTTTGAAGTTTACCTTATCACAACCCGCACACCCGATAACCTATATATACAGAACTTACGGTTACAGCTCAGCAACTGGCCTCTGTAGCTCAGTTGGTTAGAGCGCTGCACCGGAATCGCAGGGCCGTGGGTTCAATTCCTGCCAGAGGACCTAGTGTTGCATTTTTCGCAACCGTTCCTGGTTAGATCTTAAATTGTGTATATATCTACTCACTTGGATTATCCACCAAACCCAGTATTCTAGTTCAACCAAGTGAAGTGCAAAAAAAATCTTTGAAGTTAATCTTATTAAGGTCTGGTGAACTTGCCAATAAATTTGTCAAGGAAAACCCGATGTACGGTGCCTAAACTAACTGAGTATTTTTCTTACAGTACCAATCGCGTGGACCACACAAACACTCGTTTATCTTCGCAACTCGATCGTAATCCGGGCGCTGACGACAACAATCTAAACTCGATCTTCTACGAGCATTTAACCCGCTCGTTACAGCACAGTCTGTGTGGTGATCTACTGCTGGGTCGTTGGGGGCCTGTGTCGAGTGGTGATTGCTTTGTGCTGGCTTCAGACTATCTCAATGCCTTGGTTCATATTGTTGAAGTTGGTAATGGGCTGGTTACCTTTCAACTTCGCGGTCTGGAGTTTAGAGGTGAGAAAATTGAATGAAATTATTGCTTGTTGTCGCAATAATAAAGAAGTTGCTGAAGTTGTCGAAGAAGTTGCTGAAAAACGCATTTCTGAATATATAGTTTTGACTGTATTGATATTTTCTATCAGGAACGTATTGCCAACAAAGAGAAGTCGAGGCTATAACAGAGGACGTCGAGAGTGACAAAGGTAGAACCAAGTTGAAGCAATTGTACTATACACTTCTCTTCGCTAAATTCTTCTGAATTCGTAAAACATTGTCCACAGGTATTTATGGCTTGCACTTGCAAACGTGAGCCCATCCCCCGTCGAGGTTCGGAGCAGGTTAATAGCTCCTCTACCCAACATGTCCGTCTTCCCCAGAAAATTTTGAATTCCATAGTTTCTCAAATAGCATTCCATCGGTTTTGTAAGAAACATTTTATAGATAGACAAATTTGGCTAACGCTTGTTTATACCGAATCCACAACTTTGGATAACTCACAGCCTAATTAATATTCTAGTTTGCGAAAACATAAAATATAACAAAGCTAACTAAGCATTAGAATGATCTACATGAGTGAATAGCTCTAATACATAATTCTAATGCTTAGTTACCTTTGTTCTATTCTATGTTTTCGCAAACTAGAACAATGGTAACTAGGCATACGAGTTATCCAAAGTTGTGAATTGGGTAGCAACGATGTAAACAGCGTTAGCTAAATTTGTCTCTTTCTCAAGATTATAATTTTTCATTGAATTTAAACAAGATGCATTGATTACTGTCGAGCTGAATTTTTCAGTTTGGCCTAGAAAAAAATTCGTTTTGGTCCACGACACCTAGGAGGCTATTCTACAGCTGACAATCTAATTTAACTCTAAAAATTCATAATTGCATTATATTCAGGTTGTTGCTGTTGCGAGCCAGGTCATTTACCTGGTGTATTGTCGGTCAATGCAGCATTTGGGCAACGATGGTTAGCATGGCAAGTAACATCGGTGAAATACGTTATAGAAGGTTATAGTATTAGTGACAACAGTGCTACGTCCATGTTACAAGTCTTTGATCTACGCAAGATCTTGATCACGTATTATGTTAAGGTAATCCCTATTTTCCATGTGTAGCGTGCGTGGGTTGAATATTTGCGGTTGCGCTGATAATTAACAATTAGATTATGAGCTCAAGATTTCTATGAGGTGATAGTTGACGAGGGCGAAGCTCGAATGAACTATCATCTCATAGAAATCGAGAGCGAATTTTCTAATTGTTTTAGTAGAAACCAGCAAGAAAACAGTATTTCAAAACGTTTTTCATAATTTATTGAAATAAATTCGTTAAAAATGGCGCCGAGGAGATGGCTGTTTCGCTACTCGCTATCTATCGACAATTAGATAGCGAGTAGCGTAGCCAATCAAATTACAGCATTTGCAATAGTATACTAGTATGATTCTACTAATGTTAATTAGGGTGTAGGTCAGTCTTAGGATGTAGACGCACGTCGTATTACGTAAATAACTAATTGTAAGATAAGCTAACGTCACGCAAACCTGTACTATAAATAAACCTATGAATTACATATTTTCCATGAAAGAGAAATTCGCAGCTTTTAAGGGATTTTTACAAAGGTGGAAAAATCACTATCCGTTGGATAGCGCTACCCGACCTTCGTACAGCCGAACCCAGCTGCATATACCGGGTGGCGCAAAAAAAATGTACGACTGTTTGATGTAGTATAACTTAAAAACTAAAAGAGCTATTATACTAAACTGACAAGTTTCTTTGCATTCAGCGATGTCTAACTTAAATTTTGATATATGCCATGTACATTTTCATGCAATATTGACTGAGATAGCTGCGTTTAAACTTGAGTAAACATTTTTGGAAGTGTCGAGAATTAGCTAAAAATGGCCTATTAAACTAATTTGATGACCGTTAGCATTTTACGTAAGTATTTGTTTCAATGAAGTGAAGTTGAAGTTAGAAGGCCAAATGTTAGAATAAAAGAGCATATCTATTCAAGAAACATTTCTAACTTCAACTTCACTTCATTGAAATAATACTTACGATAAAATGGTTACGGTTATCAAATTAGTTTAATAGGCCGTTTTTAACTAATTCTCGACAGTTCCAAAAGTGTTTAGTCAAGCTATCTCAGTCAATATTGCATGAAAATGCGCATGGCATATATCAAAATTTAAGTTAGACATTGCTGAATACAAAGCAACTTGTTTAAGTGTAATAGCTCTTTTAGTTTTTAAGTTATACTAAATCAAACAGTCGTACTTTTTTGCGCCACCCGGTATACAATGTCAATATGTTGGTATATAGCTCACGTGTATATACCGTATTTCGGGTATATATAGTATCGGTGATAACAGTGTTATTCGGCTTGTGCAAGTGACGTCACAACTCGAAATTGTGTGGCTTCCGGTTTTTTGGGGGGCAAATTCCACCATTTTCATTGGATAAATTCAAACTAATTAAAATCAAATTCAAGATGGCTGACAATTTTTTACATCAATACGTACGCCAACTTTCCTGAATAACTCGAGTTCTAGACATGGTAAAGCAACAAACTATACACCAAAATACTCATCGTTGGTCAAGGATTCTAGAGAGGTATAGATTATCTTATAACTCTCAGTATTTCGCAAGATATACTTGAGAGGGCACTTCGTGAAATCCACGATTTGCCCCCAAAATTGCCGGTTATATAGCATGACGTAATATTCTCGCGTGACTGCACACGCCGAATACGTCCATTTATACATAATCCTCCACGAAATTGTACCTAAGATATTGACACAGAGTAATTACATACAGAGGCGTATCTTCATGTCTGCACCTTTGATGTCGGCGTAAGGGCTTTTTCGGCAAAATCCGCCATGTTCTTAGCCAGTCCGGTAAAGAGAGGCCGTCAGCATGAATTTTACGTAAACTGCGCATGTGCAGTTACTGGCTAAGAACATGGCGACCAGTAAAAAACACCTTACGGTTTTTTCGCTAAGATATGCCTCTGTATGTAATTACTCTGTGATATTGAGCTACGTACGATTGGGTTGTACCTGAACTTCCTTCATCTTGCATTTTTCAGGCAATCATATTTTATGCTGTCCGCTCGACAAAGCTGGTTGAATGGCTTACAAGTGAAGATATCCGTTTTGGACTCACTGAGTACCACAAGAAAAACTTCATCGAAAAGGAATCGACATTTAATCCAAATATTGATGAGGATTTTGATGTGCTTGCAAAAGGAGTTTCCAGAAATAGTTTCTATAACACGTATTCTGATTGGATCATGTTCTGCGCTGGACGTAGAAATGACGTAAGTTTATTTGAGTGATATTCCAATATTTAACATTGATAATTAATTACAGCGATTTGTTACTTTTCAATTATTTATTAACTGTTACCTAACTACTAATCCTCGCAATGCTTATCTCAACGCTAAGTAATTGGGGCTGGGGGACGGAGGGTGGCTATCATCCTTACTTGCATCTGAGAGCTGAGCTGAATTACGAAGGACGCAGTGTGACTTGATCGAGTTTTGAGGCTTATTAAAGGCGCCTCTGGCTGCCACCGTATGACTCGTGTCTGATCAGGGAGCTCAGCTGCAGTGGAAGGGTTAGTTTCGGGCTTATCTAAACCCACCCTGTCAACATTCCCTGTGGGAGAAAACCAGAGTACCCGGAGAAGACCAACGACTTTCGATAGAGCGTCGACTGACTCTTCACACAAGTGTCACGGAGCGAGAATCGAATCCACGATCTCAGAGGTGGTCGGTGGAAGGCGCTTGCTCTGACAACTACGCCACCGAAGCCTCTATCCTTATCCCAACCAGACCCTTATCCCAACCTGATCCTAACCCTATACTTAACCATAATGCTAATCCTAACCTAATCCTAACCTTTATCCTAACACCAATCCTAACCTGTAAAAAATTAAGCTGGCATTATTAAGTCCGGCATTATTAAGAGACCAACAGATGGCATTTCTAACGTATTATCATGCGTGATAGAATTTACTGCTGAGATGCTGTCATAATAATGTTGTTATCAGCTATTCTAATGGTGCATTTCTATTGTCTAACGATGTTTAACTTTATTTTTATGTTCTATAAATATTTTTCTTCAGGAAATTCCTTGCGACAAAGGCTCATATTTGGTGACGTTATGCTTTGCTTTGAGTTTGCTTGGACGACGAGCGCTTGGGACTGCTGCTCATCAACAATTATCCAGGTAAGAACATGGTATTAAGTAGTAAATATCGAACTAAAGGCTCTTTTCCACTCATCGCAAAACCAACTCGGAAACTCGCTGCGAGTTCTTGCATGTAATTAAAATAAACTGTCGAGCATTGTGCTTGGATGAAAGTACTCGCAGCGAGCTTGCGAGTTGGTTTTTGCGACGAGTGGAAAAGAGCCTTAAGGAATGGCAGCCGTTTCCCTAACTTTAACAATGTTTTTTCTTAAACTATGAAAGCCTGATATATAGGCTATTATTTGAGCAAATTCGCAAACGAATTGGAGCAAAGAGGTCTTGAAAAGATTAGAGGTTGAAGAAACTGAGATTTTCAGCGCTCAAAAGAGGGCGAGAATACTGTATGTTGGAAAGCGAATTCTTGCATTCATGCTTCACCACGTGGCCGGACGATATTCTTACTATAGCTTTTATGTAGATTAAAAATTTATGAGCAAAACGCGTGAAGATACCAAAAATTAAATCAAATTTCGAGTGTCTAACTACTAATTTCTATTACAACTAATCGGGTAGTTCAAACACAAACCACGGCAACTTATAAGCTAACTCGTGTCTATACTCGTTGACACCCAATTCACAAATGATGTAAGCATATAATGGAGCAAATGTAACCTATAATTTGGGGGTGCAGGAGGGTTGCCAATTCCCATATCAAATCCAAATTTTAGATTTGACAGGGCATTATCAAACAAAAATATGATATCGGGCCATTGATGGGCCTTTTTGCCCATCAAGGCAATCGTATTTTTAAAAAAATTCTAACAAGATGACCTCATTGACCCTGCAGGGGGTCCTCAGTGGTGATTTACTCTGCCTCAGACGCCGGCCACGCCCTGCTTTGTGACAGTGCCCGCTTAGCACCCCCTTTATCAGATCAAGCTGTATCCATCCCTGGTTTTATGCATCAGCACTTTGACATGTTGTTCTTTCCTTTTAGCCTGGAGTTCCTATATGGTTTGCACGCCTTGTTCAAAGGTGACTTTCGTATCGCTGCTCAAAAGGACGAGTGGGTTCTATGTGATATGGATCTCTTAAAGAAGGTCGTAGCACCTGGAGTGCGAATGTCCCTCAAGCTCCATCAAGATCACTTCACATCTCCAGATGAATATGATGAACCCTCCATCCTCTACGCGGCGATTGCGTCACACGAGGAGAACCTCGTGATTGCCCACGAGGGAGATCCCGCGTGGAGACAGGCTGTGTTGGCAAACAGAAGTTCTCTACTTGCACTCAGGTATAAAGTGAATAATATAATACTAGCTAATGGTTCTTATGCGGAGCATAGTTAATATAGAGATAACATGGTTAGGAAATTCGGCTTTCGCTTTTGTTTTCTATGTTTTTGTTTGCATTTGTGCACGGTCACGGTTTGTGAATATATTGTAGTTTTATGAATCGACCAATAGAATGTTTGGGCTTAATCTCCAAACCGTGTTTCTGAAATATTAATGAATGTAAAACAAAGATTTGTGCACGGTCAGGTACCGTTCAACATAAATCCCATTCGGTTGTTAGTTGCTTTGTAATTTGACGAGTTTCCTAACCATGTTATCTCTATATTAACTATGTGTGGAGTGTTAATGGCTCAGTGGTGGGTGGCTGCAATTTTCTGATTATAATTTTGCTTAGTTGCATGTGAGAAGAATGCTGCATAGACGAATTAAGGAATAAGAAATCTCTTATTGCCTTCAATGCAAGTAATGTGATACCTGGCCGGTTAAGTCAATTAATTAAATAATTTTCCTGATTGTTTATCTTATTCAAAACTTTTAATTGTATTTCTTATTTATGTATGCTTTACTTTTGTAATTAGTGTAACTATTGTAATTGTAATTTTTAATGTAATTTTGAATATTCACATCCACCCCCTCTTGGAAATCAGCTTTTGTTATAGGGGTTAGCGTAGTACCATACCATACCATACCATACCATACCATACCATACCATACCATACCATACCATACCATACCATACCATATATCATATATCATATATCATACCATACCTTACCATACCATACCATACCATACCATATCATATCATACCATACCTTACCATACCTTACCATACCATACCATACCATACCATACCATACCATCAAACACCGCAAGGTTTCTCCGAATACTCCGATATCCTGCCCTAGTAACATTTGAACAATAAGAGAAGACCCTTGCTGGACCTCCAGGGAGAACAGTTCAAAACTGATATCATATTTAACCAATATAAATACAATTAGTACTAGTGTGGTGTTCACATCATTCTCAATCATAAGCGTACGGGCCGATCCTTTCCGGGGGTCACTGGAAAGTTTGGCCGAATTTGTATGGAAGAATGTAATGAAATAACATAAACTTAACACATTTTGCATTAGATTTGCTCGCATTGTCTTGATTTCGCCCAACATTTTCCCGAATTTCCTTGGTTTTCTATTTTTTGCTGGCAAAATCCCCCCCCGACCGCTGTCTCGTATGCCTATGTTCTCAATTGTATTCTCTCTGTAGACATGTCTCGGATGAGGGGATTGATGACTATAAGATTATCATGTTGAACAAGAGATTTTTGAGTTTTCGCGTCATCAAGGTGGGTTATTATTCATTTTGTACTTTAAGCCTTTGTTCATCACAGTACCAACTTTTCAGTATAGACGAAAGTAACGAAGGCTCTTTTTTCCATGTTGTATGTTAACATCCCCCAAAGACAGATTTGGCTTCCCTCAGGTTCCTTTCCAATTCACAGTTTTGGATAACTCCCATAGTTACTATATTATACGATATTAGCGCCTATGTCGTGAATCTAATTTGTTTGGTGATTACACTCAATTAGTTGAACCAGAGTAGCGAAAAAAGTCTGATATTTTTCCTAGTTGCCGTGCGCTTATAAACTGTTAAGTCTTATAACAATATGTCCATTTTGATACGGGAATTCTTAGCTATAAAGTTGTTTCCCAAAGGCCAAAGAACAACTAAATTGTAACCACAGCATCTCAATTTTTCTCATCTCATCAAGGTGAATCGTGAATGTGTACGTGGCTTTTGGTCAAGTCAATTACAGGAACTTATATTTCTGAGAAATCGCAATCCTGAACGGGGATCGATTCAGAATGCCAAGCAGGTCTTGCGAAATATAATTAATTCCTCGTGCGACCAGCCGATTGGCTACCCAATTTACGTCTCACCGCTGACCACTTCGTACGCAGACACTAACGAGCAGCTACATTCGTTTAGCTATGGTTCTATACAGGTAACTCGATTCGCGGCTGGGTTAAGAAAGGCCTGGGATCAACTCCGACTCCGTTGTGGTACTCTTTGCCACGGAAGTTCCGAACCTGTTGATGAAAGTGTGCAAGTGACTGTGCCGAGTGTGCGCGAACCTGGAAGCCTGGGATCGACGCGCGGGAGAATGGACTCTAGTTTGAGCTCTCCAAGGACAGGCGCGCGGCATTTGAGTACTTCGACAAATAGATCTCTAAGCGGAAGTGCGCCGCAGACCGGAAGTAAACTTTCAAGCTCATTATCAGTAAATGCGCCAAGTAGTACCCAACCGTCACCGACAGGTGGTTCACAAGAGCCCGTAGGCAGTCAGCAGCGGTCTCGCCATAAACGATAGTTCAGTTTCCCAGTAGATAGGTAGGGTTAAAAACCTTGTATAATATGACATAATTCTCTGAAATGATTTTGGTCAGTTTCACTGGCTTGGATCTCGACAAAAAGACAAAATGTGTAAAATTCACGTGACAAAACAAAATGTACAAAATTAGATAGGAATTGATGTTTTCAAGTTGCAACTGAAAAGAGTGTGCCTGGCAGCTCTAGTATCGTAAATAACTTAAATACACATTCAAAATCGAGGAAAATACCTAAGATAGGACTGATAGGTAATGTACAAAAATATTGGCAATTCAAACTGTAAAATATTGGCTAGAAATTGATACTTTAGATTTCGATTGAAAGGGGTCTGCCAGGGTGATTTGGTATCCTAAATGCTTTCTACTCAAAATCAGTAAATACCTATAATGGGTTAAACGAAATTTAAAAATAATCAATTGCTTGAGCCTTGTATCCTAAACACCAAAAATTACTACACTTGTAAAATAGAAATGCTAGATATTATATATGCCAATTCAAAAAGAAAGCTTACAAAATCTTGCAGTTAGATTTTTGATACCCAAAGGCCAAATCCCCTGTCTGACTCGTTCAGAAAACACAAACACAATTGTATTATAGTGTGCCCGTTGGAGTGTTGATGGTGATGAAATTCTTCAAGAAAAGACGCCGAATTCTTTCTCTTAGTGTTTTTTATTAGCTTGTGTAACAATCATATTGCATGCACTGATAAAAAGCATAAAATAATATGATTGAAGGTTGTTGGACTGTTGGCCGGGAAGTTCACGTAAGGGCTAAGTGGAGTGAATTATTTTTGGGTTTCTCATGAGTCATGACTGTTTTTATCCCATAAAATATCTCGCCTCGGTGGGCGACGAAAATATGGCGCCTTCGAAATATATTTTGTTGTGATTGAATTGTACGTTCTATGACAACTTTTAATAATGGTGTTTGTTTAGGTCTATTAATGATTATTTGCCTTGTTTGTATTTTTCATATGCATTCATATGGAAAAACGTATCCCACTTGACTGAGATCCCACCTAGCGCAAGGTAAGATCTTACCTAATAACGGGTTGGCTCGTCTCGATCTTATATAAACACACTATTTAGCAATGTAACGCCATCGATCTGTAAGTCCGTTGCGTCCACTCAGGGGCGTAAATAGTGGGGGGGTGTGACACCCCCCCAATGTGTAGAATGGGCAAAAATGAGGCCCAAGAATGTTGTTGTAATATTTTGAGAACATTTGGGGGATTTTTAATCGAAAAACCGTTAAAAATTAGGGGAAAATTGAGCGAATTGTGATTCCTCATGTCGCGAAACATAATAGTGTCGCGAAATTTTTACAGTATATTTCCGAAAAATTTGGGGGGAAAAATGTTTTATTTATTTTTCGTCGGGCAAAATTTGTTCACCCCCCTAATGCTGTAACCCTAGTTACGCCCCTGCCGGTCCACTGCTATGCAATGAACTGTCAAAATTGTCAATGCTCACATAAAAATTTTATGTTTGTAAAGAGTTTAATCTGGTCTGGCAATGACGTTTCACTAGCACTATCCTGATTGGCTGAGCTAATTGAAACCTTCAAATGCTCATTATATACGACTGTGCATCGTTAGATGCAAACGGCGGTAACCGTGCAAATTCTTCCATCTACTATACTTGTGCAAGATCAAGTATTAGACTTTCAGCTCTTACGCAATCTGTCCCAACATGGCGGAAGAAATTAGAAAAATATTTGTAGCTCGTCTGCCCTGGACGGCTTGTAGAGGTGAGATTTCATGTTGAAATAAAGTTTAGAGAAAGTTTGTGAAGTATTTAACAAGTTGATTATTGTTTTGTATGTGTTTTCAGTCGCATTACGGGAATATTTTAGCAAGTTTGGTGCCGTGGAGCGGTCGCAAGTGGTGTTTGTAAGTACTTTTCGACATTTGTACTTTGCTAAACTTTTTAGTTATTGTACGTAAGATATATATTTGTTTAATAGTAAATATACAGAATCTGCCCAATCGATATTTCAGTTGTGTGGTAGTTTCTACATTTGTAGCAATAAGGGGCAGTCGACAAATAGATTTCGTCCACCGATCGCGGACTTGTTCCGCGATGGGGGGGAGGAGTTAGCCTTGAATCCGCGATTACAAAATAAACAGGACGAAAAAGGACTTTTCTGGCTAAAAAGACGTTGGACTGGTCCGCGATGGTGTAGGGGGCGACGGGGTTAAAACAATCGCGGAACAAGTCCGTGATCGCGAGACGAAATCTATTTGTCGACGGCCCCTAAGTAGTATGAAGTATGAACCCCCAATATTTTGTGAAGGACCCTAGTTGATAACAGTGAATTTCACTGAATAGGCATTCCTGTATAAATATTAAATATTATTATTAAGTGTCTGATGTATACAAAATTCTCATGTTTGATAGGATCAGAACACAGGCAGATCAAAACGTTTTGGTTTTGTTGTTTTCAAAGATGAAGAAAGCATTGGTAAAACAATGACAGCTTCTAACCATGAAATTCATGATACTGAGGTATGTATTACCTTCACAGAGGTATATATAGACAGATCTGTTAATCACTTTTAAGGGAAGAGTCAAATGAATGTTTCTGCCAAAAAAGACGTCAATGTTACGTCTCTTACAAAACCCCTCCCACCCTACCAAAAACATCAGGCCCTAATAGCAAATAATTTGTATAATTAAAAATTCTGTTTTGTTTCTAAAGTACACTAGTTATAGCGCAAAGGCATAAACGTTTCTCATGAAAACTGGAAGAGGACTATAGGACACTTTTGCTTTATAAAACTGCGCATTTCGTCATACACTTGAGGTTTGTTAGAAATGAGATTCAGAGTTTAATTCAGTATTTTTAAGCATATATTTTGAGAAAAAAAGACGTCATGCCTATGAATGCCCTCCCCCCAGACATCGTATTGACATCTTTTTGGAAGAAACTTATATTTGACCCTTCCCTAAGAAAAGAACTCTAAACAACAACCTAATTAGAACAAAATCTTTAATATGTGTTCTAGATGTCGGCAATATTACTAAAGTCATACTTTATTGAAAACTTCAATTTGCCAATCTGTTGCAGACCTGCGTTCGTTTCAGATTGGCAAAACTTTGTTGACCTGATTATTTGCTAATTCCGAGACCTGAACCTCCACAAACCATCAAACCACAACTCAAGAAAGGGCAAAAGGCCTTGACTGGCCTTGGTTTGGTGATCAGCCTACAATTTTGAATCCTGCAGCATATTTACTCATAGGGTTTGGAAAAATATGAACATGTATAATATTTTCACTTAGTATTTGAAACAAATTGTCTTTAAATTATTTCTTCTAGATATTTGTTCAGCCACACAAACCTCCACAGACAAAGGACAAAAATAAAACTGACCCAGATTCACTGGACATGATGATTGGCACAGAACAAAACTAAAGTCAGTTTAAATATTTAAATATTTTTGTGTGATTGAGACAAGCAAGACAATTTAACTGTTCCAAGCTTGTTCATCACTCTCCTCCTCAGAGGCTTGCGAACACATTATAATATTGATATTATTAAAAAAATTATGGTGTTGTCACTTAATTAGCATACACATTTAGCAATTACTAATTATTAGCATGAATGTTTCTGTGAGGTTATAAAAAGATAGAAAAAAGTCTGACCATATGATATTTCATGCCTATGTCTATGATGGTGATTATCCAGTATTGTACGTGCAAATTCGGTCTACAATAATTTCATGCATCAAGCTTGATGCAAATTGACCTAACTGAGGCTTTCATTATTGAAAAACATTATCGAAGTTAAAGGCAGGTTTACACCGTATTCACAATGGAATTGTCAGGTTTACACTGTCCCAAGTGAACTGATCAAACAAAAATGATTCTGTAAACAAGTCATCATCCACTAGCTCTCCCCCTTTCCCACCCCTACCCTGCCTACACCCCCAAGCCCAACTGTGCAGTTGGGCTGTTTTCTATGAGATCTTGGTGGAGCAAAAGCTGCAAATCTAGGGGCATGGGTGCAAATCAGTTACCAGGGGCAGCCAAGAGGTATTCACAGGGCGCAAAATAACGGGCGGTCAATGGACAATGTCCGGCCAAAATGAGTAGTTGTCCGGTCAAACTCTCGCATGACCGGTCATTTTGACCGGCTACTTTTTAAAGTTTACATGTAATTCAGTTGCTAAATAAAGCGAACGAGCAAATTATTTTCATGCAATTTTCTCATGGATTCAGTTTCGAAGTTGCTGACAAGTGAAAACTTATGTTCTTTGTTAATTTCGTCTGATGTTGCGTTTACTTTGAATAATATTTACTGTACGGACTTTACAATAAAACTCAGAAGTGTTTCTTGACTTCTACAGACATTTTCTAGATACATTAAGTATTTTACATTTAAGGGGACTTTGTCAGGCTTTAGTTTAGTTGAATAATTTGACCGGCCAGGAATGCGGGATGTCCGAGCTAAAGTTGGTTTGGCCGGTCACCTTGACCGGCAACCCTCCAGCCGTTATTTCGCGTCCTGGGTATTCAAGGTCACAAAAGTGACCAAGCAGGTACTAATTAGATTAGAGTCAGGGGCAGATTAGTATTAGATTAGAGTCACTTAACAGAGAGTGCTAAACATTTTTCCTGAAAAAATCAGTTCTGACCATATTCTCACCAAGTCTGCAGTCTGGTCCCCAGCTAGTGTTTGTCATTGTTTCACTAGCAAAGAGTGACGGGTTGTCCAAGAATGTCGGATTATATAATTATATATCCAAGGGGAATTTGCCCCCAGCAATGCCAGCAAGTGGCAGTTTCCAGTAACAAAGACTACATAATTTCTGGACATGAGAGTTGTCATCAATCTCATCAATCATTGCACTATTGCGTAGCGCATGTACCCCATTGTTTGCGGCGAAAGTTTATAGTCTTATGGACATAACATCTAACCTTTAAATACCTCCAGTGCAAAAATGCACGTAAAAACTGCTAAAACAATAATAAAAGTAAACAAACAAGCGATTGAGTTAATTGTGCTCCATGGTTGTGTTGAAATGATCCAACCCGTGAAATATTGTTTTAATTTGTAATTGGAGAATGTAATAATTGGAAAACGTACAAAAAATAAATCGTTTTGCTTAAAATAACTACAGTAATTGGAGATTAGACTTGAGCTGCGAGACTGCAGGGAATGCCACTATATTTTTTAGCTTAGACTTAGGCATGATGCAAGACCGAACTGTGAAGTGTGGACTCACCTATAGATGAATCCGTAAAGCATCTGCAACTGGTTGATCCGGTACTTTAAGTATAAGCTTCGTGCTTTAGGATCAATCTACCTGAAAAATACAACAAGAACTTTGACGTTTAGAGCGTAGGCCCTTCGTCTGAAAGTTTGACTAACTTCCAGGCAAAGGGCGTTCGCTTGAAACGTCGAAGTTCTTGTTGTATTTTTCGGGTAGAGTGATCCTATAAAGACCCGAAGATTATTGTATAGACGCTACCTACACTGGCAGTATGTTTCGCCATTAGCGTGCCGCCCATTTCCCGCTGAGTTGGTTCAGACGTAAAAATCTCACATCAAAGCAAAAGTGGCCACGCTAACTTGTAATGTTATCAGAACTTATCTGATATTTTAGTCAAATGATTCCTTCATCCGTCTACTTTCTCAACACAGCCGCTTACTTAAAATGATTCTGAGAGCCCTGCATCTTGTCAAGATGTGTTCGCAACAGACTTGTAGCAAGCTTGTCAACAAGTTGTAACAATGTTCTCATTTCATCTAGTTGCTACAAGGTTGTCACTCATAACTTGTTAACAAGTTGTTGAATTGTAACAGGACGATAGCAAGTTGTTGGAACAACTTGTAACAAGTCTGTTGAGTCAACAAGCTGGGAACAAGCAGTGCGAACACATCTTGATAACAAGTCGTTGAAACGGCATTGGTACAAGTCTGTTGGTCGAGGTTATTTGCTGAGGGCTGAGGTTGGATGACTGCTCTATGGTTGCAAATTCATGGAAGAAAGCTTGTGGCTGTTTCTGTCATGTGCTTCGAGCTCCGGTTTTCACTGACAAAAAAGTAACCCTTAATTGGGTCTTCTTATAATTAGGAAATCGCATTCTGTGGCAGACTGGCAGTGTAAACTGCATTAAATAGAATGAATAAATTTACCAATGAGGAGTCAGTCCTACAATTGTCGATTGAAAAAGGATGTTGAGTAACGTTGGATTCAACTGCTGTCTGCTCTGATCCAACATGTTGCATGTATTAATTTACATCTTAGCAGAGGTTGAAAATGTTTTTTTTCTTTCTGGGAACCTGGGTTTCAGACTCAAAATTTATAATTATTGAGGTTCAATGATTATTGATTGGTTTAGACATTGGACTGATTGGAGTGTTGTTTCTTGATATTCAGTGGTGTTCATTTTGATATAGTGATTAGTGAATACAAAATGCATTACAATTACTAGTCTAGACTAGAGCATACTCTAGTTTTGTTATTACTCATCAGTTGATTATTAACTTTCAGAAATTTCTGAAAATTTCTCTGCAAAAGTTCAGATCCAAAAATATTTCTGTCCACCTGTGCATCTTAGAATAGTTGTGACTTATGCCGTTTTGGAATATTATGCTCCAGTACAGAGTGCGGTCTTTGCTCCGTCCCAATAATCTTCGTATATCAACATATCTGTGCAATGAAGGAGTGTTTTGTACATAGAAGAATGTATATCTAATCATTCACGTGTCCTAATCATCAGTTATCGACAGCCCTACAGCGGTGTTTGATGAAGAAGCGCTGAGATATACCACTCTAGATCATGAGACTATAACGTTCCGTGTGCGTTATACCGCAATCGGTCGCGTGAGGATTACCCGATAAAGACACGATCCTGTGGGTTGATTTCCTCGTTTCATCATGACAAATACAAGTGATGTTTTGGACTATGAATTCAAACCAACCGTCGATCGGATTGCTGTTGGGGTTATTGGTGTGATTGGAATGTTCCTAAACACGGCAACATTGATAGTGATGCTAAATAATTTTACAAGAGTATTCAGCAAGGCGGAAGCTTGTTTCGTGACGAATCTTTGTGTGGCTGATTTGGGCACAAGCGTCAGCGGCCTTCTTTGGGCTATTTTCCCAATTGCGCACTATTCGTTTCGCCTGGTCTATACCTTACTTTGCATACAATGGGCTACAGTATCTGCGTCGATTCTGACTCTTTCGTGTATGGCCATCGAGAGGTTGCTGGTGGTTGTGAATCCCATTAAAGCGCAGCGTATGCTAAAGAGACCGTTTGCATCTGTTTGTTGCGCGGTGGTATGGGTGATCTCTATCGTGGCCAGTTCGACGATTGTGGTCGATGCGCCAATAGCGCAGTGCGCAATGATAGTAATGTTCGAAGTCAGCCTCATCGCAACCATGGGATGCTATATTCGCATTTACTGCACTGTGAAAAAGCTAAATCGTGATGGTTTTCGCGCTGCCGCACGGTATAGTACAAAGGATTCGAAACTTAAAGTCGAAGTCGAAGAAAATGAACCGGCACTTCATCACAGAGTGGCTGTTCGCCAAGAATCTCGAATCACGAACTTGATTTTCGTGCTTCTCGTTATACTGACAATCACAGTCTTGCCCTATATGGTGCTACTTCAAGTTGTAGTCGCTCATGGTTTATATTGTCCTGAATGTCCTTGGAGCCCGAGTATGGAAACAGCACTTAATGTTCTCTTTCCGATCGAGATGTTGAATTTTGTAATAAATCCCGCAGTCTACGCTTGGCGTCTGCCCAAATTTCGCCAAGCATCGAAAAGGACCTTCAGTCGGTTCATTTGTTGCAAGAAGCGGAGGACGAATTCGGAAGCGGTCGCGAGGGGGGACTGTTCGTATTCTAGCTCATCGGGCTCGTTTGCGCACAGTCCTGCGACGTTTTTTACAGGCGGGAACACGGGAGGCGAGGCGTTGAATAATAACAGACACTCGTGAAATTTATAAAAGATCACGCAACGATATGCGTGACGTTTACAAGATGACAGATAACACATTGTGTTGTTGTTCTCGAGGTTCCGCGGTAAAATAATATCGAGTCCAAAGTATAGATTGGAAAGCGCAAGAGCTAACAGACGCTTGCATGTAACTCACAAATAAACATCCAATAGACTATTTTTAATTGAATGCGGAAAAAATACCTCCGAGAGTGGATTTATAGGAAGGACGGTATGTCGGTATGTTAATTAGTATTGATAACCCATAATTACAATTTTCCTGCGGAACATGCATAACATTGCTCTGTTTCCGTACTCGAAACTGCGTTGCAAATTGCAAAATTATTTCCTAGTGTAAATCTGCTCAAATGGCGTATAAAGAAAACGAAAATTAGAGGTGAAAAAACTCGACTTAGGAAGTCGAACTACAAGTTTAAACGATATTTTGCCCTATGGCTATTTATCTTGGACTAATTATGTTTTTATTTCTTTAATATGACTTGTCAAAGGTTTGTCGAGTGCTTATTGTGGGTTTACTATGTAACCTAATCTTAATAACTCGCCCACATTGTTTATTTATTTGTATTAGGTCTTTTTATTTGCGTCTGTCTCGTAATTGCTTTACTATATGCAAAATATACAGCTTATAGCCTTATATTAGATATATTACAGTTTATTGACCTTTATCGATTTGATTTATATGTAATGATAGCATTGCTCTAAATGGCTTGCAATCAGCTTTTAACTATGATTCGAGAAATAAAGCAACAAGTTTATCAACACTTGTTAAATGATGTCTGGAGTCTTGTATTTATAGGTAGCCGAAATTATGCATAGCTGATTGATAAATTGACGTTTTAATGATATGTTTTATTGTAATGATCCATAACGACGCCATCTTCAAATCGCTATGAATTATGGTCTAGCCAGGATAACTGAACCATACTGAACTGAACCATTTTAAAATGCTGTAAATAAAATACTTGGACCAAAATTGATGTCATTTTGGGTTGCCAGTAACAAAAAAATTTTCAAACTGATAACTTCTCAGGCAAAAAGCTGGGGAAATGAGATAACACCGTATATTATTAAATCATAATTTAAGACTTCTTACACTTATATACACTTATCAAGAAAGTGTTTATGATAGTAAATTTTCCACATGTTATCCTTTACACGACACAAGCTGCTTTTTTAATTGACTTCGTACCATGGTTTTAATTTAATATGTTTACCACTCTGAGGTGGACGGAAAGCCTTAACAGGTTTTGCAACCCAATTGACAAAGGTTCCGAGGGTTAGTTAGTGGTTAGTGCCTAAGGGTTAGTTTTTAGCGAGGGAGGAAAACCGGAGTACCCGGAGAAAAACCCTCGAAGCACAGGAGAGAACCAACCAATCTCAACTTACATGAGTTTATCAGGCACGCTGACGTTATCCAACCTGAGTAAATCCCTGCTCTCGACCTGCCGTATAGCAGGCTTAACTCCGAGGTAAGAGACAGCGCGCTAACCGCATCTGCTACCCTGGTTAGACCACAACGTGCAGCACACGTTATGGTTAGACCACAACGTGCAGCACACGGTAGTCAACTGTAAGAAGAAAGACATTCGGCCCAAATGTGGTAGGAATTTCCGCACGTAATACAAAAGTATACAAAATTTGCAAACTTTGCAAGGCTATATTTTCCGCATTTTACAACATTTCGCAACCAAACTTTGCAATTTTACTAATTTTAGTGTGTTCTTTCCGACAATATACTTTTTTTTGCCTAAATTAGTCTAATGCAAATTGTCTATTGATGAGAGTTGGCGGTCAAATGCGAGCGAGAGTTGCAACTCTCATTGACTCTCCTCAACTCTCATTCAAAATCGGCAATAGCCTGTATTGGGCCAAGTAATGTTTAAGAGGGATCCAAACTTATATTTTACATTACGAAGCGTTATATATTCCCTTCATTATTTCCAACGGGTTCATTCGTTTCAAAATGTCACTAAACTCGTACTCATTGTTCTGGTTCAAGTTGGGTTCCTCTCGTAATATAAACGATGACGTCATCGGCTGACGACACATCGGGCACGTGTTCATCTTGTCGAAACAGAGCGAGCACAAACACGCATGCCCACATGGTATGAGAGCCCGCGATATGGGTAACATCTGACAAACAATGCATAGATTATTGCTTTGTTCATTGTCACTCTGAGGTTGGTCGTGATTAGTTGAATCTTCAAGAAATAGTTTCTACAAAAAATATAATCAGAAGTTTATTATGAGTATTTGAAGTTTACTTTGAGCAAAGCACAAAAGAAATCAGCGCCGTATCGTTGTTTTAATACCACGGTAATAAAGGTTCTTAACTTCAGCAGTCAACTTTTGAGTTCAATTCCCTTTAAATACTGGTTCGTTTGAGGTACCTTTTGTTTAAAATATAAGCAAAAAAGGGAAGAATTAACTTCAACTTCAAACACCGAAAAATCTGCTGAAAATCAAAAGGAAATTAAAAAATATCCTACTTAATTTCTCTTCATAGTGAAAACCAGGTCTAACTAACCATTTCATTATCTGTACTAATACTAATTACTAGTTATTGACAGATGAAGATGTGTAATGATACCTTTAATTTGAAAAGCTTGCCGTTGTTAGTTTGAATATACTGTTGAAGAAGGGATGGTTTAAAGTTTTCATTTTGTCTTTTCAGTTCAATACCAGTCAACATAGCTGTCTAGAAGTATAATAAACAGAATAGACAAATAGTTGATTTCCCAAACGGGGGTCCCCTGTAGGAAGTACACACGTATTAAACGCACAAGATGTAATAACGCACAAGTTATACCAAACCTGCAGCAGACTTGTACCAACGCTGTTTCAACAACTTATTATTTCGCCCATTAGGGCGAAAATCCATCTCAAAAAGTGGAGGGGATGGAGCATGCTAAAATACGATACATGTATATATCTATTTCACTAAACCTAAGATAACAGATTCAGTTTACGTACAATGCAAGATGGTGACTCAATGGTTTGTCTATGTTTCTCTGTCAGTTCCACGGCGACTACCAGATCATAGAGCTGAATGTCCTTGCTCGTAGCGGAGGTCTGAGCAGACGAGTCATTCATAAGATCTTCAACATTGTATGACATCTTTTTCCCAGAACAAATATCTGTGCTAATTTCTTATTAAAGAAATTGTAATGGTTACATCGGTATATCATTTTGTTTGTCGTGTGGCAGAGACCCTGGAAGCATCTTGAAAGTATAGGGGGGGGGGAGGGGCACCTTTCAGTTTTGTAATGTAAATGATCTAATAAACACCCACTTTCTAATAAACGCCCCGATCTAAAGCTCCGGTCAAATAGAAGCCCTTACCTAATAAACGCCTCTCCCTTCATAGGCGTTTACTAGATTTCATAAGAAAGACATTTATTAGAATAAACGCTCGTTAAATTATTACTTTTAGTGTTGGAGTAGCTGACTAATACAGACTAAATAGAGTGTGAAAATGTTTACATACAGTAGCACATTCCATTCAAATGTATACAAAAGAACTAGGTTTTCAAAACGTTGTAACTCGCGACCTCGCGCTGTAGGTATAGCGAGATGGAAAGTTGATGACGCTAATTCGGATTGGATAATAGTTCTGTCGACTGTGACTGTTAAAAGATACAACTCTTTGCTGATTACTGTTTCACAATTTTCCTCGAGCATTAACTGCAAGTTTTCGACATTACGTCCATCAGTTTCTTCATTTTCATCTTCAGGGGAATTGCTGCAAATTTAACTTATTATTATTTTTGATTAGGTTTAAAGGCGATGTAAAGTCCTGATGTAAACAAACCGGCAACGTCCGTTTGTTTACATTTTAAACACGCTATAAATTATGATGTGTTCTGGTTCGCTATGCTTTAAATAAATACAGATTCGAGTTTCTGATTTAGAAGATGTCGAATTTTAGTCGAAACAACGCGAAATTTGGGCATTGTTTACATCGCGGGACCCCCCATAGCACATGCGCAGCTTAGCACCACCCCCCTACCAAATCAAGCTGGATCCATCCCTGGATTAACCCATTAATGTCCAACACTTTCCCCTTGACGAGTAAAATTGTCTGGCGTTAGACAGAGTAAAAAAATTGGGCGCATTAGGGCAACTGATTCCCATGTGTCTCAGAATGACTGATCGATGCTGTTCCTGAGAGAGACTGTGTGAGTTAAGCCAGCAATACAGCAGGTCGAGGGCAGGGATTTACTTAAGTTGGGTAACTGATTTCCTATTATTAATGATAAAAAATTGAAGGAAGAAAATGCTTGCATATAATTAGTAAAATACCTTTGATAAACCATTTGATCCAGATATTGCTTTTTTACCTTCCAGTAGCACATGATTTGACATGGATGCATGCAACTAACCATCACCTCAACACAACCTTATGAAAGTAACATTGGGAATTTATCATGATATGCAAACTATGGCCTATGGATATAGCCAAAAATACTAAAGTGCATAGGTTTAACTGCTGAATTGCATTCACTACAGAGCTGCCAAGTCTCAGAGTTCACAGTATTTCAGGAAATAATAGCATCCTAGAGACCATAGAATCGGATGGGGGGGGGGATTCCAAAGAACACAATGATCACGTTCCCCCAATAAGCTTATGCTGACCTCCAGGTTTTTAATCATCTGAACTTGGCTACTCTGTTACTAAAAGGGTTGCAATCAGGTTGTCTTAAGTGGTATGCTTATAACTTTGTATGATACAAACACTTATCTATTAACCATATTAGCCAGGTCTTATTAGCCATCAGAGAAAATGTTCACAAAAATGAAGAAGGATATAATACTCAGTCCTTGAAACTCAGGTCGGCATTCGGCAATGCCGACCTAAATGCCGACCTGCAAAGTGATGTGTAGATTTAGGTCGGCAATTTTTTTCCGCGAACGCAGCTTTGTTTTGTTTGCTATTGCAATTAATTGCTGTTTATAAATACGCGTATTCGCAGCAAGCAAATTAAATTTTCATTTGGATATTGTCTATTTGTTTTGAAAATATTTGCCGACCTAGATTGAGAATTATCGCTTTTAGGTCGGCAATTTCTTGCCGACCTGAAATTTCGGGAGTTTCAAGGACTGAATACTCGATGCAAGTTCAGCCACAGTTCAGCCAATTAACAATGATGATAATATATTTTCTTTTAGAGACACTTCTATAAAACAGACACCTCTCTAATACAGACACTTTGCTGTGTCCCTTCACTGCCCACATTAGAGAGGTCTGACTGTAGAGTTGATTCTCTTGTGAACTATATCTTTCACACTGCCGATATTGAACTATTAAGCAGCATTGCATGTGCCCTAATGCACCTGGTTGGCATGGTCATGCCGAAGATACGCCAGCACTAAAATTCTAAGAAAAGGTCATGCCAAGACATTTCGAAAGACGTTAAAATGCCACGCCAAACATTGAAATCGCTACGCCAAGCTTAGTTAGCTACTGCATTTGAAATATTTCCAACGTGTCAATAAGTAATACCAGGCCAAAAAAGTATACGATCATACACCAGTATGCTGTGAGTTTCTTAAGTCCACGCCGAAGATCTTCTGTGTATTGCGCTTAAAATGCACCTTGCAATGGAGAAGAGTGCATGGGATTTTCTAAACAATGAAAAACCAATGGAACATTCCGATCACTTGATTGTGACTGGATGGCACTATTGTAACTTGTTAGTGTTAGAAGGAATTATATTTAAAACATTGCTATAAACGCTATTACGTCACTTGTGATACATTTAAATGTACAAATTTACCCAAAGTACATGAGGAAGATACGGTCATTTTAAATGGATTTTTCACTTCAACCATAGGTTGTGGTTCTGCCTTGGGCCTTTGAAAATTATCTTGCATCATGGCTGCTTCAATTTGTAAAATTCCAAGCCGTCTTATAAACCAAAAAAGAAAACTAAAGCCAATAAAAACCATTAAAGCAGCACACACTGTTAAAGCATCCGCCATCTTTAAAAGTTTTAGTAATTTTAAATCAATATTTCAATGGATAACATCACCTGAAGTCTGCCAATTACCGCATAATTAGATCAGTGATTAGATCCAGTGAGCTCTATATATATATATCTGGAGTGAGAACTTATGTCCAAAAAGTGAAGCCAAAGATGGCGGAAATTGACGTCCAGTGCCAATCCCGACCGCGCGGTTTAAATTTCGTGTTTTACTCCGATGTAAACAATAACATCATGATTTTATGAACTAATAACTTGATTAGCGATGCGATCTGTTAGTATAAACTGGAATTAGCTAGAAAAATGGTATGAAAACTGTTTATGACCTTCATGAGTTTGGACGTCAATTGCCGCCATCTTAGTTCTTACTCCAGATATATATATGGAGCTCACTGATTAGATCCAGTACTTCCACTTTCCAAAATGAATATTTCCATTTTTTGTCCTAAATTTGATCGAAATTTCCTTCAAAAAGTATTGAAATTTCCTTCAAAAGGTTTGGTGAAATCATGGATTTTATAATCATGATTGTAGTGTGTTGTCATGTGCAGTTGTGCGACGCATCGCACAAATTAGCATACCATGACTTACAGTGATTGTAGTGTGGTTGTCATGTGCGGTTGTGCGATGCATCGCACAAATTAACATTACCATGACTTACAGTGATTGTAGTGTGGTTGTCATGTGCGGTTGTGCGATGCATCGCACAAATTACCATGACTTACAGTGATTGTAGTGTGGTTGTCATGTGCGGTTGTGCGATGCATCGCACAAATTAGCACACCATGACTTACAGTGATTGTAGTGTGGTTGTCATATGAGGTTGTGCGATGCATCACACAAATTAGCATACCATGACTTACAGTGATTGCAGTGTGGTTGTCATGTGAGGTTGTGCGATGCATCGCACAAATTAGCATACCATGACATACAGTGATTGTAGTGTGGTTGTCATGTGAGGTTGTGCGATGCATCGCACAAATTAGCATACCATGACTTACAGTGATTGTAGTGTGGTTGTCATTTGAGGTTGTGCGATGCATCGCACAAATTAGCATACCATGACTTACAGTGATTGTAGTGTGGTTGTCATGTGCGGCTGTGCGATGCATCGCACAAATTAGCATACCATGACTTACAGTGATTGTAGTGTGGTTGTCATGTGCGGTTGTGCGATGCATCGCACAAATTAACATTACCATGACTTACAGTGATTGTAGTGTGGTTGTCATGTGCGGTTGTGCGATGCATCGCACAAATTACCATGACTTACAGTGATTGTAGTGTGGTTGTCATGTGAGGTTGTGCGATGCATCGCACAAATTAGCACACCATGACTTACAGTGATTGTAGTGTGGTTGTCATATGAGGTTGTGCGATGCATCACACAAATTAGCATACCATGACTTACAGTGATTGTAGTGTGGTTGTCATTTGAGGTTGTGTGATGCATCGCACAAATTAGCATACCATGACTTACAGTGATTGTAGTGTGGTTGTCATGTGAGGTTGTGCGATGCATCGCACAAATTACCATGACTTACAGTGATTGTAGTGTGGTTGTCATGTGCGGTTGTGCGATGCATCGCACAAATTAGCATACCATGACTTACAGTGATTGTAGTGTGGTTGTCATGTGAGGTTGTGCGATGCATCGCACAAATTAGCATACCATGACTTACAGTGATTGTAGTGTGGTTGTCATGTGAGGTTTAGCATACCATGACTTACAGTGATTGTAGTGTGGTTGTCATGTGAGGTTGTGCGATGCATCGCACAAATTAGCATACCATGACTTACAGTGATTGTAGTGTGGTTGTCATGTGCGGCTGTGCGATGCATCGCACAAATTAGCATACCATGACTTACAGTGATTGTAGTGTGGTTGTCTTGTGAGGTTGTGCGATGCATCGCACAAATTAGCATACCATGACTTACAGTGATTGTAGTGTGGTTGTCATGTGCGGTTGTGCGATGCATCGCACAAATTAGCATACCATGACTTACAGTGATTGCAGTGTGGTTGTCATGTGAGGTTGTGCGATGCATCGCACAAATTAACATACCATGACTTACAGTGATTGTAGTGTGGTTGTCATGTGCGGTTGTGCGATGCATCACACAAATTAGCATACCATGACTTACAGTGATTGTAGTGTGGTTGTCATGTGCGGTTGTGCGATGCATCGCACAAATTTCCTTCAAAATTTTCTATCATCTCTCAACCGATCTTATTTAAAATAGATTTTGGCGGGAAATACCCCCATGATAGAATTTTAAAATTTTGGTTGTGGGCATTTAAACTTTAAAGGGACATTTTCGAAAATTATATGGCTTTCTGGCTTTTTGACTAACACTCCTTGAATGCAGAGCGAAAGTTTGTTTTCTATTTGTCCTTTGCTTCTGCCACAAGACAAAAATGGACTGACATATGATGGATTTATTGAAATAAACGTAGGTGCACATTTCTTGTTTATATGTACAAGTACTCTTGACATCTTGCCTTGTTTTACGTTTCCCTTGCAAGCACAGGTTTGGGAATTATGGAATGCACTAAGGAATCCCAATGTAGAACATAATCTAAAGTATAATTGAGGTTAATTGCCTGCTAGCAAACTGTAAACAAGACATGGGAAGTTGCAAGATTTCTATTTTAATATGTTCAACTGCGTTAATATTTAGGACCAAACATTCAGACTGTCAATAGTACAGCCAAACTTGGAGTCATTAAAGGAGGCCAGGTGTGTACATTGTGGTGTTTGTACCGATTTTGCGGGTGGATGAAAATGTTAAGATTTAGTCATCTCTGAAAACGTCCAAGTTACAAGGAAATGGGAAGTTACAGTAGATTTCAACTAACTTTCACTAAAATGGTCTGAACTTCGTTTCAATCTTTGCAAATTCGTTGCGATCTTTGCAAATTCGTTGCGATCTTTGCAAATTCGTTGCGATCTTTGCAAATTCGTTGCGATCTTTGCAAATTCGTTGCGAAGTTCAAAAGTTCATAATGCATTCACAAGCAAGTTTGTCAACAAAGCTTCTGATCGTATGGTTACTTGAGAAAAAGCAACCAATCAAATGCTCAGTTTACAAACCGGTTCTGAATTGTTGATCTTTATTGGAATGACCCATTGTATGGAAATTGGGATTTTGTATCATGAAAAGTGGGATTGAAATTTAGCATGCATGGTGGTGCATTTGTAATTCCTACTACATGTATTTTACAAAATTTTAATTTTTCTTTTCAAAACAGTATCAGTTGTAGCTGGAGGTTATGGAATATTCTGCATCATTATCAAGATGTTATTAAACAGGTAACTTGGGAAGTTGGCCGTTCCTTAATTTCTCTTTCAACATTGATGTATTAGGTGTCATCCATAATTATCAACATTTTCATAAGCACACAGATAGTACTCTTTTTCTACCCCTTCCCCCCCTGAGATTACTGTTAAATGTTGAACTGTATTGAGGATGATGACATTTTCATTTTGGTCATGGCATTTTGGTCATGATTCCCCTTCCTTCTTAGCATATTATGGATTGACCCCTTACATTATTTTCATCAGAAAAAGGTCCGCTTCAGTTAGCCAAGTTGCTATGTTTTTGTCAGCAATCTTGCCTAAACTACAGTCTCATGCAGACACAGCATTGTCGTAAACCTCAGAAATGACGACACTTTTTTGGGGCATTCTGTGGGCCAGGCTTTTAGCTAGAATGCCAAAACTGGCCATTCAAAAATACTGTGGGTCTGGCCACCAATTTTTGCGTGGTGGTGGCAAAAAATTGTTGCAGCTGGTTAAGGTAAATAGATTAATAGGTGAGTTAATAACATTAAAAGTGCATCCTCTCATTATCATTTCAGCGATTACACCAGAGTGAAAGTCTTGCTTCATTTCTTGTGGAATTCAAAAACCTAGTGGTAGGTACTACTTGCTCTGGCAATACCTCTTATCTTTGATATTAGAGAGTTTGGCAACCGAGAACTGCAACGACAATGGTGACGGCAAAAATATAATTACTTATGTTGTTTTATTTGAGCCAAAGTATACGTTACCACTACTTAATTTGCCTCTTTAAGTATTCCTCTTTCTCTTAAACAGCCCTTAAATAGCAAGTAGTCGGGCGAATTAACTGTTGCCGTGGTCAGCACCGTGAAAATGATGCAAATAACGTAGCAGTTTCAACAACTACGGCATTTTACAACGCTTAAGATCATGTAACTTGCCGTTCTCGGTTACCAAACTCTCTATTGTAGTTATTTGAGGCCAGTTTCCCCACCGAAATTTCCGCCACTGGTTTGAGAGATTGTGGGGTTGAGGGGGGCTGCATGTATCATGTCCTTCATAGGTGATTCTAAAGGTCACCTCCAGTACATAGAGCAATATCAGGAGTATATATTAACACGGTGGAGCACACTCCTACCATCCCCCAACCCAAACAAATTGCACCCCATGAAATTCCTCCCACCCCTTGCGCTTAGATCTACATATGACATCCCTTTCTCCTAAGTGTAGGTAGAATACCATAAACAATAGGTGTTAAACTGTATGATTTTGTATATTTACCAGGAAAAGTTAGTAAAATGTAAGCAGGATGATATTGGACAGCAATCATTGCCTCTTGACACATATTCATTATTGACCAGCGAATTGGAGCATATTGGTTGGGACAAGTAGGTGACATTTTTTCTGATAGTTCAATAATACCAAACTTTTTTCAGATTTAAGATAAACAGGGGTTCAGGCATAATCCAGTTAATCCTTCAATTGTTTAACTTTTTTACGGACTGTATTGGTATAATGTGCTTCCATGACAATTTTTTTGTCTTGGAGACTTAGGGGCTGTTTATATGAAAGCCGGGCTGGCTCGCTGACCGGGCCAGCCAGGTAAGCGTGATGAATTTGTCTTGTGTTTATATGAGAAAATTTCATCCCAGCAGGCGGGATGATTTTGTAATTTGACCTTTGACATTGTTTGACAGTTCTTAAAAATAGCTCGCGAACAATTTTGTGGCGGCGTCTCTTTCAACTTTCATCCCGGCAACTGGGCTGGCCCTGGTTAGTGAGTGTTTATATGGGAAATTTTCATCATAAGTGAGATCTGTGCTTTTCAGCGAGATCCGAATTTCAAACCAGCCTGTCCATATAAGCGCTTTGTAGTTTTTACTATAAAATCAATTACACGGCGAGATCTTGCTAAGCGGGCTGGCCCGGTCAAAGAGCCCGGCTTCCATATAAACAGCCCCTAACAGTATGTCTGATATAAGTAATAAGGCCATGTGACACGAGGCAATGGACACAGAGCCATGTTTGTTAGGCAAAAGGTAATATGTTACTATGTTATATATATTGTACATTTAAGATTTGTGTAAATATCTAGTTTAAATTAGAGGGCCCTAGGGAAGATAAGCTAAGGCTTACTAGGTTTAAAACCCTCATGAAATGAAGATTATTATTATTAAATGAGAATGATACTATCTGTGTCTGGTGAAGTGAAACGTTGGCCAGTTCACTCTGTGTCTGTTCGTATATTTCTACATAACATGACTCTGTGCAATTGCGTTGCAACTTGCAAGTTGCAGCAAAAATCTCCCTGTGTAGCATATGGCCTGTACACGTTGTGACAAATGAAATCGAGAGGATATTACCTTAAAAATCAAAACTAAGGCCAAAAACAATCTTCTGCATGTTTCTGGTCAACGCGCGCGTCATTTTTAACTGTGCGCGTCAACGTTTTTTTTTGACAAATACGGTCCATCAATATCCTTGCAAAATGAAGTACTCTTAAATAAAAATTTTATTCTATTAAACTGCAAATTTGGTGACAGTTTAGCATTAAAGCATAAAAAATCACTATACACTTTATAAAAAATAGAAAAATACTCACCCATTTCTCCAAAAATGCGCCTCCTTATCAACTCTTAAGAGAAAAAAAGAAGGGTGAAAAAAGCCGCGTCGCCGCGTCAATTCTACACAAACCCTTACCCACTGACCAGAAACATAATTTTTTTCGCCTATAAAGCAAGAAATAGACGGCACAAGATTGCGTAAAAATAGAAATGTATATGTTTGTGCTGCCAATAAATTGGACCAACCACATGCGTAAAGAAACTGTTATGTTTGATATCTTTCATATGCCTTACAAAGTTAGCAAACACTTTCAAAAAAGAGTATCCATATCAATATCATAATTTTAATGTGTGGTCATTTTAAGATGCGCGGATTCAGCGAAATTAGCCTGAGTATTGTGTTATACTGTAGTGCGAGAAATTTTAAATCGCCCGAATCATTGACTGAACAAAAATAGTGACTCATTCGTTCCTCTATTTTAGACTTGCATATATCAATGAATCGTTCAACGTAATTAAAATGAAAACGAGGTGGGTTTTATTCCTTGTAATATAATTGTTCATCAGTTTACATACTTTCTTTTTCCTGAAATAGAAACTGTAGAAAAATGTAATTTTTGCGCATTATTTACATACCAGGGATACACAGAATCGCGAACATATTGTCACAGTGCATATCCCAACCGAGGTAGGTGTCCTTCTTTCATTAATGCAACACCTAAGTGTACAGACTACAGTGTTAGCCAAATTGACAATATATTAATATTTTGTTGTGAACTTGTGAAAGTGATATAATATAAAAAGTATAACTATATAAGCTGTAATATAAAAAATATAGTGGTTCTTAACAAGAGAGACAGCGTCACATGGAAATAATGCGGTATTTTGTTTGTAATAATAGTCAATAGATATGCATAAAGAGTCGAAGTCATAAATCAGAATAGAATCGTTATCGTGCACACGATCTCCTCATGATTGACGATGAGTTTCGGAGTTAACCAGTAACTCCAGGTTTAGATAGCTAGCTCCACTGCCTCCAAATGATTTTTGGAGTTGGCCTATAACTCCAGAATTCTCAATTCAACCAAGTTTTGAAGCATACGTTTTGAATTTGGAGTTAACTCCTTAGACTACTATGGAGGTAGCATCGCTCCATGGCTCTCTGATTTCTGCAGTCATGGTTTAATTAACCGTGATCTTTGTATGTTTATAGTATCCAGAGGTTATACCAAAATGTTCTGCTGATGTTCCTGAGGCATTTCATTTTAAAGGATCAAATATTCTGGAGGTATATTTAAAGATAACCAAGCTTAGCTTTACAACCGGGCCAAAATTTACAATCAGTTTTTGGTAACTGTGCTTCAATCAATATGCATGATGAAATGGTGGATGGGGTGACGTTGGTGGGGGGTGTAACTTCGTAGGGCAAATTTTGCCATGTTGGTCGGGCAAAAATAGATTCAAGGCATGTTGAATAAGAACAAAAAACCTTGAAGGCCAGTTTGGGCAATTCGATAGATGTGCATTCCCGCAAGCGGCATGAGGGCCCCCATACACCTTTTTGGCTTTTGCCAGCCCCTTTACATTATGTTTTGACCACGCCCTTTCGTCGGGATGTTTAGACCCAAGTTACGCCCCTGGTTGGTGGCACAGTGGTTAGTGCATGTGGCATTTCGCGTCTGTGTCTGGACTTTGATTTTTCAACAGTATACAGTAGTTGTCTGGTTACAATTTTCCTCACTCGTGCTCCTGAGATTTGAGTTCTTCCAAAGAGCATGGAAGCACCAAACATCGCAGCTGATCTCTGGTTACTCCAGTTGTAGTAACACTGGACCACTATCATCCTAGTATATATACTTGAACGTTTGGTTAGTATATATACTTGAACATTTGGACTCTCAGGGATTTATACAAGCACTTTTCTACTACCGGTAATCGGTAGTAAATACTCAATCTTCAATTGAGTTTTGTAACTCAATCTTTCTCCGTTATTATTTTTCACAATATATCCGAAAAAATTGTGGCAAATGTGAATATTTATTTGTGAAAGGAAGAAAATACTCACAGAGATTGCTGGAAATACACTGTCTTCTGGAACTGGGGCTTGTGAAAGTCATAAAACTTTCCAGGAAAACGATTTTCCACCCCCAGCACCCTCTTCATAGTAACTAAAAACTCAATCTTCTCCTAAAAAACGGTGGTAGACTAAAGTGCTTGTATAAATCCCTGACTCTGTAGTTAAGTGGTCTGAGCGCTGCACCTGAATCGCTGGGCCGCAGAGCGCAGTTCGATCCCTGCAGGAGGGCCTATACAGTACTTTCATTTTCGCCGACAACTGCTCCTCTTAAGTGTGAACCATGTAACTATATAGTTTTCGCTCGAAATTTTCTTCTCGAAAAACCCTTTCCAGCATTCTGTTAATCGAGCAAGATGCCCAAAATTTAGAAGAAATAGAGTTATTCTGGTTTAGTGAAATTTTTTAAGGGTTTATATTTATTTGTAGGGTAAATTGTTGGAATGCATTTATAAAGAATTTTGCAAGGTAGGGATTGTTTGTGTTGAAAACACTCTGGTCAGGCCTTACCAGGAAGAAAATGGCAGGGGTGCAATGAATTGCACTCCTTGGGATTGTTGGGCGTGCAGTGGCGTGCAGCCATGGACATCACAAGGCGTTTAATTCTTACTCTTGCAAGGCCTTAGTACAACGGCGAACGCTGGAACTGAATTTTGTGGAACTTTGTTAACATGCTTGAAACTAAACATTAATTTTACTCAACCCCACGCGATTAACTATGCTAATTGCACTACAAGTATCAAGGGCGGCGTGCGATTTATTGCACGCCATGCCAAGCTTAAGGCCATTTTCCATTACGGTCGTTTTGCCCGCGCGGGCGAAGCGACCGATTCGAATCACGTGAATAATTAGTCGCGCGGGCACGCCAAGAAAGTTGAATGTAGTTCAACTTTCAGGCGTGTCCGCGAGGTGTAAAGCGGACAAAAAATATCATGCTAGACACCTACAGCAAAAGTTGAAACATGGTCGCTCCGCCCGTGCGGGCAAAGCGGCTGTAATGGCAAATTGCCTTTAGACATGTACCAAGGCGTGCGCTTGCGATCGCACGCCTTTCCCGCTAAGGCCTGCTGGTAGTTGTCGAGAATTTTTCCCAAAAGCTTGTGGAAAGAAAAATTTAGCTTATAATTTATCGACCTATTAGGTTATTTCATCGTATGAAGTATTTTGGAATGTGATGGATAAAATAGATGAAAATTGCTGGATACTAGAACCAGAACATCCCACTCGAGCTGATACCTCAAGACGAATTGCGTTAGGTGAGCGTTTCTAACATGCATATATATTTTAAGATATATACGTGCATATAAGCTTGGGGTATCCAGCCGTTTATGTAATATAGTCTCGTGGCAATTGACTTTGCCAAGGTCGGTTTTGCGGGATCTTGGCAAGGTTTTGCCGGATTTTGGCAAGGTTTTGTAATATATTCCCAAGGTTTTGCGAGATTTTAGCAAGGTTTTGCAACGTCTTGGCAAGGTTTTGCAAGGTCTTGGCAAGCTTTTGTGAGACCTTGGCAAAGTTTTGCAATGTCATTCCAAGGTTTTTCAAGGTTCTGCACAAGATATTGCCAATATCGTATCAAAAATCCTGCAAGATCACGCCAATATCCTGCAAGGTCATAGCACGATCATGGCAAAATCTTGGAAAGGTTTTGCCGGGTTTTGGCAAGGTTTTGTAATATCTTCCAAAGGTTTTGTGAGATATTGCAAGGTCTTAGCAAGGTTTTCTATGATCATACATGTATGTACACAAGACATGGCCAAGATCTTATCAAGAATCAAGATGTTATCAAAGGTCTTGCAAGACCATGCCAAAATCCTGCAAGGTCATGGCACGATCATGGCAAGAGCATGGGGCCCGCAAAATCTTCCCAAGATCTGGGACTCGGAGAGATTACTGCTAAATTTTCTGAATTTCATGTACGATATCTTATTTTTCAGGAAACAACACATCACTTCTTGTTAGGGTCAATGTGCAACATCCTCAAATGATGCCTGAATGTCATCTCATGGGAGCAGACAGTGGTTGGTATTTTTTATTATTACGTCGATTAACAGTAAGCGTTACGAAGTTGGATGGTTCTTTATATAGTCCCACACAAATTATTTATAGGGTTAGGATTGCTAAGGGTCGGGGTTAGGGTTGAAGTCAGTGGTGCCGGCAAGGGGGGACAATCGGCAACTGCCCCCCCTCCCCCAATAATTTTTCAGAGTGTGGTTTAGATCCATCCAATTCGGACGTAATTCGTTTGCGAATTCGCTCCAGAAAACGCCAAAAATGCTCCAGAACCAAAGTCTCCCACATTCTGAAAAAAAATACAATACATAAAATATTGTATGTGAAATCGTCTATGTTTTTGGTTTCTTAGTATAAGGTTTGAACCGAACGATAAATGAACATTAGTTAGAATATTTGCGGTTTACATGTACACCCAGTTCAAAATACTGTTCAAAAATATTTTGCTCCAAACTGCCTTCAAAATTTGGGTATTTGAAAATGTCAAGTAACGTAACGTATTTTGCCCCCAAAATAAAAATTCCTGTCGGCGCCACTGGTTGAAGTGAGGGTTAATATACATTTCGTGCAGGGATACATAAAGAGCCAGAGATGGAAAAAGTTTTTTTCTTTCTGGGAACCTGTGTTTCAGACTCAAAATTAATAATGATCATTGATTGATTTTGACATTGGACTGATTGGAGTGTTGTTTCTTGATATTCAGTGGTATTCAATTTGATATAGTGAATACAAAATTAATGCATTACAATTACTAATCCATAATTTTTGCCAAAAGTTTAGATTCAAAAATATTTCTGGGAACTAGGATTCCCAGGATCCGATACCTTTTCGCCTCTGTAAAGAATATACCACGCAGTTATTGAGAATTTCCAGCGTATCCCTAATAGCAGCATATCCCAACAGCACCTCATGTACTTTGTTAATTATAAACATTTTTGACTTGTGATATATTTTATTTCAGTTGTAATGAAACTACGAGATAACATGAACAGAAACCTCAATCAATGGTAATTGTTTGCTGTTTGCACATGAATATTTACTAAATTGTAATTCTTGGGTCCGATTAATTGTCTATTTTTCTTTCCATGTTTTGCATATTTAGGGACCCGGAAAGACCAGTTCTAGAGAACTTAGAGAATCTCTTGGAAGCCAAATTCCCTTCACGTCAGACAACTAAGAAAGAGGTATTAAAGTACTTAGAAATACGAAATGAATACGAAAATACATGTTGAAATAGTTGTGTATTGGTGGCGCAGTTAGCTGGGTTTGACTACTGCGATATTCAGCTGTCTAATCATAATTTCACCTCAGTCGCACGTGACTGGAAGAATGCTTTCAGTTTCACACTACAAAACACCACATCTTTTCTCCGGGTTTTCTGATTCCTTCCTATGGTGCACTGACCTTACTGGACCTCTTGGAAGAACAGCGTAGAACTGATAGAGCTACCTGTATCTAGTATAAATGAAGTTTGTTTAGTTTAGGTATCCCCCTGTAGTAATACTGGACAAGTATTAGGGATGCCCCTTAGTGCATCATTGGGAAAAAACAGTTTAGAACTGATAGAGATCTCCAGTATAAATAAAGTTCAATGTAATACAATACTAAATATTTGTTCTCCTCTACCAGGATTTCAGTCAGGAATGTGGTATATGTTACGCATACAGACTGGATAATGCTATCCCGGAGAGTGCGTGTGATGATCCCCGCTGTGGACAGCCTTTTCACACAAGTTGCTTATATGAGGTGAATGCAGGGTTTTAGCTAGCGAACCTTATTGCTCGTGTTACCACTGCCAACTGTGAAAACATCGGGGAAATGAAACGTGCATGCATATCACAATGCATATCACAATATCGAAGCTCTTTTGAGAGTTTTAAAAAGCGTTTGCCTGCTAGAGAAACATAAACAAGGCAAGGGGCGTAGTATGTTGGGGGAGGTATGCAGTTTCTAAGTACTCTCTAGTATTTGATATGTTGTATTTTTTATATAGTGGCTACGGGCATTACCTTCAAGTAGACAAAGTTTCAATATCATTTTTGGAGAATGTCCTTATTGCAATAAGGTATGTTTCTATTTAATGGAAGAGGGCATTTCAATTGACCATTAATATGACCCCCCATCCAATTTTGAAATCGACCTCCCCTCCAATTTCGAGATGTACCCCCTTCAATTTTGAGATGGACCCCCCTCCCTCCAATTTTGAGATGGACCCCCCTCCAATTTTGAGATTGACCCCCCCTCCAATTTTAGATTTACCCCCCTCCAATTTTGAAATCGACCCCCCCTCCAATTTTGAGATTGACCTCCTCCAATTTTGAAATTGAGCCCCCCCTCCAATTTTGAGATTGACCCTCCCCCCAATTTTGAGATGGACCCTCCTCCAATTTTGAAATTGAACCCCCCCCCCACCATTTTTATATTGACCCCCCCCCCCAAATTTTGAGATTGACCCCCACCCCTCCAATTTTGAAATCGACCCCCCCTCCAATTTTGAGATTGAACCCCCTCCAATTTTCAGATTGCCCCCCCCCTCCAATTTTGAGATGGACCCCCTCCAATTTTGAGATTGCCCCCCCCCTCCAATTTTGAAATGGACCCTCCTCCAATTTTAAAATTGACCCCTCCAATTTTGAGACTGACCCCTTCAATTTTGGGATGGACACCCCTCCAATTTTGAGATTGACCCACCTCCAATTTTGAGATGGACCCCCCTCCAATTTTCAGATTGACCCCCCTCCAATTTTGAGATTGACCCCTCCAATTTTGAGAATGAACCCTCCAATTTTGAGATTGACCCTCCAATTTTGAGATGGACCCCCCTCCAATTTTCAGATTGACCCCTCCAATTTTCAGATTGACCCCTCCAATTTTCAGATTGACCTCTCCAATTTTGAGATTGACTCTCCAATTTTGAGATTGACCCTCCAATTTTGAGATTGACCTCTCCAATTTTGAGATTGACCCCCTCCAATTTTGAGATTGACCTCCAATTGAGATTGACCTCCAATTTTGAGATTGACCTCTCCAATTTTGAGATTGACCTCCAATTTTGAGATTGACCCTCCAATTTTGAGATTGAACCTCCAATTTTGAGATTGACCTCCTCCAATTTTGAGATTGACCCCTCCAATTTTGAGATTGACCCCCTCCAATTTTGAGATTGACCCCTCCAATTTTGAGATTGAACCCCTCCAATTTTGAGATTGACCCCTCCAATTTTGAGATTGACCTCCAATTTGAGATTGACCCTCCAATTTTGAGATTGCTCCACTTTGAGATTGACCCTCCAATTTTGAGATTGACCCCCTCCAATTTCAGATTGACCCCCTCCAATTTTGAGATTGACCCCCTCCAATTTTGAGATTGACCTCTCCAATTTTGAGATTGACCCCCTCCAATTTTGAGATTGACCTCTCCAATTTTGAGATTGAACTCCTCCAATTTTCAGATTGACCCCCTCCAATTTTCAGATTGACCTCTCCAATTTTGAGATTGACCCTCCAATTTTGAGATTGACCCTCCAATTTTGAGATTGACCTCTCCAATTTTGAGATTGAACCCTCCAATTTTGAGATTGACCCCTCCAATTTTGAGATTGACCTCCAATTTTGAGATTGACCTCTCCAATTTTGAGATTGACCCCTCCAATTTTGAGATTGACCCCTCCAATTTTGAGATTGACCCTCCAATTTTGAGATTGACCTCCAATTTTGAGATTGACCCTCCAATTTTCAGATTGACCTCCAATTTTGAGATTGACCCCTCTCCAATTTTGAGATTGACCCCTCCAATTTTCAGATTGACCTCCAATTTTGAGATTGACCCTCCAATTTTGAGATTGACCCTCCAATTTGAGATTGACCCCCTCCAATTTTGAGATTGAACCTCCAATTTTGAGATTGACCCCCTCCAATTTTGAGATTGACCTCTCCAATTTTCAGATTGACCCTCCAATTTTGAGATTGACCTCCAATTTTGAGATTGACCCTCCAATTTTGAGATTGACCTCCAATTTGAGATTGACCTCCAATTTTGAGATTGACCCCCTCCAATTTTGAGATTGACCCCTCCAATTTTGAGATTGACCCCTCCAATTTTGAGATTGACCCCTCCAATTTTGAGATTGACCCCCTCCAATTTTGAGATTGAAACCCCTCCAATTTTCAGATTGTCGCCCCCTCCAATTTTCAGATTGACCTCCAATTTTGAGATTGACCCCTCCAATTTTCAGATTGACCCCCTCCAATTTTGAGATTGACCCCTCCAATTTGAGATTGACCCCCTCCAATTTTGAGATTGACCCCCTCCAATTTTGAGATTGACCCCTCCAATTTTGAGATTGACCTCCAATTTTGAGATTGACCCCTCCAATTTTGAGATTGTCCCCCCCTCCAATTTTCAGATTGACCTCCAATTTTGAGATTGACCCTCCAATTTTGAGATTGAAACCCCTCCAATTTTCAGATTGACCCCCCCTCCAATTTTCAGATTGACCTCCAATTTTGAGATTGACCTCCAATTTTCAGATTGACCCTCCAATTTGAGATTGACCCTCCAATTTTGAGATTGACCTCTCCAATTTTGAGATTGACCCTCCAATTTTCAGATTGACCCCCTCCAATTTTGAGATTGACCCTCCAATTTTGAGATTGACCTCCAATTTTCAGATTGACCCCCCCTCCAATTTTGAGATTGACCCCCCTCCAATTTTGAGATTGACCCTCTCCAATTTTCAGATTGACCTCTCCAATTTTGAGATTGACCCCTCCAATTTTGAGATTGACCCCCTCCAATTTTCAGATTGACCTCCAATTTTCAGATTGACCCCTCCAATTTTGAGATTGACCCTCCAATTTTGAGATTGACCCTCCAATTTTGAGATTGAACCCTCCAATTTTGAGATTGACCCCCTCCAATTTTGAGATTGACCCCTCCAATTTTGAGATTGACCTCCAATTTTGAGATTGACCCTCCAATTTTGAGATTGACCCTCCAATTTTGAGATTGACCCCCTCCAATTTTGAGATTGAACCCCTCCAATTTTGAGATTGACCCTCCAATTTTCAGATTGACCCCCCCTCCAATTTTGAGATTGACCCCTCCAATTTTCAGATTGACCCTCCAATTTTGAGATTGACCCCTCCAATTTTGAGATTGACCCCCTCCAATTTTGAGATTGACCCTCTCCAATTTTGAGATTGACCCCCTCCAATTTTCAGATTGACCTCCAATTTTCAGATTGACCCCTCCAATTTGAGATTGACCCACCTCCAATTTTGAGATTGACCTCTCCAATTTTGAGATTGACCTCCAATTTTGAGATTGACCCCCTCCAATTTTGAGATTGACCCTCCAATTTTGAGATTGACCTCTCCAATTTTCAGATTGACTTCTCCAATTTTGAGATTGACCCTCCAATTTTGAGATTGACCTCCAATTTTGAGATTGACCTCCAATTTTCAGATTGACCTCTCCAATTTTGAGATTGACCCCCTCCAATTTTGAGATTGACCTCCAATTTTGAGATTGACCCCTCCAATTTTGAGATTGAACCCCCTCCAATTTTGAGATTGACCTCCAATTTTCAGATTGACTTCTCCAATTTTCAGATTGACCCTCCAATTTTGAGATTGAACCCCTCCAATTTTGAGATTGACCCCTCCAATTTTGAGATTGACCCCCCCTCCAATTTTCAGATTGACCCCTCCAATTTTGAGATTGACCTCCAATTTTGAGATTGACCCCTCCAATTTTGAGATTGACCCCTCCAATTTTGAGATTGACCCCTCCAATTTTGAGATTGACCCCTCCTCCAATTTTGAGATTGACCCCCTCCAATTTTGAGATTGACCTCCAATTTTGAGATTGAACCCTCCAATTGAGATTGACCTCCAATTTTCAGATTGACCTCTCCAATTTTGAGATTGAACCCTCCAATTTTGAGATTGACCCTCCAATTTTGAGATTGACCCTCCAATTTTGAGATTGACCCCCTCCAATTTTCAGATTGACCCCCTCCAATTTTGAGATTGACCCACCTCCAATTTTGAGATTGACCCCCTCCAATTTTGAGATTGACCCTCCAATTTTGAGATTGACCCTCCAATTTTGAGATTGACCCCCTCCAATTTTGAGATTGACCTCCAATTTTGAGATTGACCTCCATTTTTGAGATTTACCCCCCCTCCAATTTTGAGATTGACCCCCTCCAATTTTGAGATTGACCCCTCCAATTTTGAGATTGACCCCCTCCAATTTTGAGATTGACCTCTCCAATTTTGAGATTGACCCCTCCAATTTTCAGATTGACCCTCCAATTTGAGATTGACCTCCAATTTTGAGATTGACCCCCTCCAATTTTGAGATTGACCCCCTCCAATTTTGAGATTGACCTCCAATTTTGAGATTGACCTCCAATTTGAGATTGACCCCTCCAATTTTCAGATTGACCCTCCAATTTTGAGATTGACCCCCTCCAATTTTGAGATTGACCCTCCAATTTTGAGATTGACCCCTCCAATTTTGAGATTGAACCCCTCCAATTTTGAGATTGACCCCTCCAATTTTGAGATTGACCCCTCCAATTTTGAGATTGACCCCCTCCAATTTTGAGATTGACCTCCAATTTTGAGATTGACCCTCCAATTTTGAGATTGACCTCTCCAATTTTGAGATTGACCCCTCCAATTTTCAGATTGACCTCTCCAATTTTGAGATTGACCCCCTCCAATTTTGAGATTGAACCCTCCAATTTTGAGATTGACCTCTCCAATTTTGAGAGATTGACCCCTCCAATTTTGAGATTGACCCTCCAATTTTCAGATTGACCTCCAATTCAGATTGACCCTCCAATTTTGAGATTGACCCCCTCCAATTTTGAGATTGACCCCTCCAATTTTGAGATTGACCCTCCAATTTTGAGATTGAACCCTCTCCAATTTTGAGATTGACCCCTCCAATTTTGAGATTGACCTCCAATTTTGAGATTGACCCTCCAATTTTGAGATTGAACTCTCCAATTTTGAGATTGACCTCTCCAATTTTGAGATTGACCTCCAATTTTCAGATTGACCTCCAATTTTGAGATTGACTTCTCCAATTTTGAGATTGACCTCCAATTTTGAGATTGACCTCTCCAATTTTGAGATTGACCTCCAATTTTCAGATTGACCCTCCAATTTTGAGATTGACCCCTCCAATTTGATTGACCCCTCCAATTTTGAGATTGACCCTCCAATTTTGAGATTGACCCCTCCAATTTTGAGATTGACCTCCAATTTTGAGATTGACCTCCAATTTTGAGATTGACCCCCTCCAATTTTGAGATTGACCCTCCAATTTTGAGATTGACCTCCAATTTTGAGATTGACCCTCCAATTTTGAGATTGACCTCTCCAATTTTGAGATTGACCTCCAATTTTGAGATTGACCCCTCCAATTTTGAGATTGACTCTCCAATTTTGAGATTGACCCTCCAATTTTGAGATTGACCCTCCAATTTTGAGATTGACCTCCAATTTTGAGATTGACCTCCAATTTTCAGATTGACCCTCCAATTTTGAGATTGACCCCTCCAATTTTGAGATTGACCCCCTCCAATTTTGAGATTGACCCTCCAATTTTTGAGATTGACCCCTCCAATTTTGAGATTGACCCTCTCCAATTTTGAGATTGACCCCTCCAATTTTGAGATTGAACCCCTCCAATTTTGAGATTGACCTCCAATTTTGAGATTGACCCCCTCCAATTTTGAGATTGACCCCCTCCAATTTTGAGATTGACCCCTCCAATTTTGAGATTGACCCCTCCAATTTTGAGATTGACCTCCTCCAATTTTGAGATTGACCCTCCAATTTTGAGATTGACTCTCCAATTTTAGATTGACCTCTCCAATTTTGAGATTGACCCCTCCAATTTTGAGATTGACCTCTCCAATTTTGAGATTGACCTCCAATTTTGAGATTGACCCTCCAATTTTCAGATTGACCTCTCCAATTTTGAGATTGACCCTCCAATTTGAGATTGACCCTCCAATTTTGAGATTGACCCCTCCAATTTTGAGATTGACCTCCAATTTTGAGATTGACCCCCTCCAATTTGAGATTGACCCCTCCAATTTTGAGATTGACCTCCTCCAATTTTGAGATTGACCCCCTCCAATTTTGAGATTGACCTCCTCCAATTTTGAGATTGACCCCTCCAATTTTGAGATTGAACCTCCAATTTTGAGATTGACCCCCTCCAATTTTGAGATTGACCTCCTCCAATTTTGAGATTGACCCCTCTCCAATTTTGAGATTGACCCCCTCCAATTTTGAGATTGACCTCCAATTTCAGATTGACCCCTCCAATTTTGAGATTGACCTCCAATTTTGAGATTGACCCTCCAATTTTGAGATTGACCCTCCAATTTTCAGATTGACCCCTCCAATTTTGAGATTGACCCCTCCAATTTTGAGATTGACCCCCTCCAATTTTGAGTTTGACCCCTCTCCAATTTTGAGATTGAACCTCTCCAATTTTGAGATTGACCCCCTCCAATTTTGAGATTGACCCCTCCAATTTTGAGATTGACCTCCAATTTTGAGATTGACCCCTCCAATTTTGAGATTGACCCCTCCAATTTTCAGATTGACTCTCAATTTTCAGATTGACCCCTCCAATTTTGAGATTGACCCCTCCAATTTTGAGATTGACCTCCAATTTGAGATTGACCTCTCCAATTTTGAGATTGACCCCTCCAATTTTCAGATTGACCCCTCCAATTTTGAGATTGACCCTCCAATTTTGAGATTGACCCCTCCAATTTTGAGATTGAACCTCTCCAATTTTGAGATTGACCTCCAATTTTGAGATTGACCTCCAATTTTGAGATTGACCCCTCCAATTTTGAGATTGACCCCTCCAATTTTGAGATTGACCCCCTCCAATTTTGAGATTGACCCCCTCCAATTTTCAGATTGACCCCCTCCAATTCTTTGAGATTGACCTCCAATTTTGAGATTGACCTCTCCAATTTTGAGATTGACCCCCTCCAATTTTGAGATTGAACCCCTCCAATTTTGAGATTGACCTCCAATTTTCAGATTGACCCCTCCAATTTTGAGATTGACCTCCTCCAATTTTGAGATTGACCTCCAATTTGAGATTGACCCCTCCAATTTTGAGATTGACCCCCTCCAATTTTGAGATTGACCTCCAATTTTGAGATTGACCCCCTCCAATTTTGAGAGATTGACCCCCTCCAATTTTGAGATTGACCCCCTCCAATTTTGAGATTGACCTCCTCCAATTTTGAGATTGACCCCTCCAATTTTGAGATTGAACCTCCAATTTAGATTGACCCTCCAATTTTGAGATTGACCCTCCAATTTGAGATTGACCCTCCAATTTTGAGATTGACCCTCCAATTTTGAGATTGACCCCTCCAATTTTGAGATTGACCTCCAATTTTGAGATTGACCCCTCCAATTTTGAGATTGACCCCCTCCAATTTTGAGATTGACCTCCAATTTTGAGATTGACCCCCTCCAATTTTGAGATTGAACCCTCCAATTTTCAGATTGACCCTCCAATTTTGAGATTGACCCCCTCCAATTTTGAGATTGACCCCTCCAATTTTGAGATTGACCCTCCAATTTTGAGATTGACCTCCAATTTTGAGATTGACCCTCCAATTTTGAGATTGACCCCTCCAATTTTGAGATTGACCCTCCACTCCGAGATTGACCCCCTCCAATTTGAGATTGACCTCCTCCAATTTTGAGATTGACCCCCTCCAATTTTGAGATTGACCTCCTCCAATTTTGAGATTGACCCTCCAATTTTTGAGATTGACCCCTCCAATTTTGAGATTGACCCCCCCTCCAATTTTGAGATTGACCCCCCCCTCCAATTTTGAGATTGAACCCCCTCCAATTTTGAGATTGACCTCCAATTTTGAGATTGACCTCTCCTCCAATTTTGAGATTGACCTCCTCCAATTTTGAGATTGAACCCTCCAATTTTGAGATTGACCCCCTCCAATTTTGAGATTGACCCCTCCAATTTTGAGATTGACCCCTCCAATTTTGAGATTGACCCCCTCCAATTTTGAGATTGACCTCCAATTTTGAGATTGACCCCCTCCAATTTTGAGATTGAACCCTCCAATTTTGAGATTGACCTCCAATTTCAGATTGACCCCCTCCAATTTTGAGATTGACCCCCTCCAATTTTGAGATTGACCCCTCCAATTTTGAGATTGACCCCCTCCAATTTTGAGATTGACCTCCAATTTTGAGATTGACCCTCCAATTTTGAGATTGACCCCTCCAATTTTCAGATTGACCTCCAATTTTGAGATTGACCCCCTCCAATTTTGAGATTGACCCTCCAATTTTGAGATTGACCCCCTCCAATTTTGAGATTGACCCCTCCAATTTTGAGATTGACCTCTCCAATTTTGAGATTGACCTCCTCCAATTTTGAGATTGACCCCCTCCAATTTTGAGATTGACCCTCCAATTTTGAGATTGACCCCTCCAATTTTGAGATTGACCCTCCAATTTTGAGATTGACCCCCTCCAATTTTGAGATTGACCCCTCCAATTTTGAGATTGACCTCTCCAATTTTGAGATTGACCCCCTCCAATTTTGAGATTGACCTCCTCCAATTTTGAGATTGACCTCCAATTTTGAGATTGACGCCCTCCAATTTTGAGATTGACCTCCAATTTGAGATTGACCTCCAATTGAGATTGACCCCTCCAATTTTGAGATTGACCCCTCCAATTTTGAGATTGACCTCCAATTTTGAGATTGACCCTCCAATTTTGAGATTGACCTCCAATTTTGAGATTGAACCCTCCAATTTTCAGATTGACCCCCTCCAATTTTGAGATTGGCCCCTCCAATTTTTGAGATTGACCCTCCACTTTTGAGATTGACCTCTCCAATTTTGAGATTGACCTCCAATTTTGAGATTGACCCCTCCAATTTTGAGATTGACCCCTCCAATTTTGAGATTGAACCTCCAATTTTGAGATTGAACCCCCCTCCAATTTTGAGATTGACCCCCCCTCCAATTTTGAGATTGACCCCCCCTCCAATTTTGAGATTGACCCCCCCTCCAATTTTGAGATTGACCCCCCTCCAATTTTGAGATTGACCCCCCCTCCAATTTTCAGATTGACCCCCCCTCCAATTTTGAGATTGACCCCCCCTCCAATTTTGAGATTGACCCCCCTCCAATTTTGAGATTGAACCCCCCTCCAATTTTGAGATTGACCTCTCCAATTTTGAGATTGACCCCCCCTCCAATTTTGAGATTGACTCCCCCTCCAATTTTGAGATTTACCCCTCCAATTTTGAGATTGACCCCTCCAATTTTGAGATTGACCCCTCCAATTTTGAGATTGACCCTCCAATTTTGAGATTGACCTCCAATTTTGAGATTGACCTCCAATTTTGAGATTGACCCTCCAATTTTGAGATTGACCCCCCCTCCAATTTTCAGATTGACCTCCCTCCAATTTTGAGATTGACCCTCCAATTTTGAGATTGACCCTCCAATTTTGAGATTGACCCTCCAATTTTCAGATTGACCTCCCTCCAATTTTGAGATTGACCCCCCCTCCAATTTTGAGATTGACCCCCCCTCCAATTTTGAGATTGACCCCCCCTCCAATTTTGAGATTGAACCCCCCTCCAATTTTGAGATTGACCTCTCAATTTTGAGATTGACCTCCAATTTTGAGATTGACCCTCCAATTTTGAGATTGACCCCTCCAATTTTGAGATTGAACCCTCCAATTTGAGATTGACCCCCTCCAATTTTGAGATTGACCTCCAATTTTGAGATTGACCCCTCCAATTTTGAGATTGACCCCTCCAATTTTGAGATTGACCTCCAATTTTGAGATTGACCTCCAATTTTCAGATTGAACCCTCCAATTTTCAGATTGACCTCTCCAATTTTGAGATTGACCCCTCCAATTTTGAGATTGACCTCCAATTTGAGATTGACCCTCCAATTTTGAGATTGACCTCCAATTTTGAGATTGACCTCCAATTTGAGATTGACCCCCTCCAATTTTGAGATTGACCTCTCCAATTTTGAGATTGACCCCTCCAATTTTGAGATTGACCTCCAATTTTCAGATTGACCTCCAATTTTGAGATTGACCCTCCAATTTTGAGATTGACCCTCCAATTTTGAGATTGACCTCCAATTTTCAGATTGACCCCCCCTCCAATTTTGAGATTGAACCTCCAATTTTGAGATTGACCTCCTCCAATTGAGATTGACCCCTCCAATTTTTCAGATTGACCCCCTCCAATTTTGAGATTGACCCCTCTCCAATTTTGAGATTGACCTCTCCAATTTTGAGATTGACCTCCAATTTTGAGATTGACCCCCTCCAATTTTGAGATTGACCCCCTCCAATTTTGAGATTGACCTCCAATTTTGAGATTGACCTCCAATTTTGAGATTGACCTCTCCAATTTTGAGATTGACCCTCCAATTTTGAGATTGACCTCTCCAATTTTGAGATTGACCTCCTCCAATTTTGAGATTGACCCCTCCAATTTTGAGATTGACCCCCTCCAATTTTGAGATTGACCCTCCAATTTTGAGATTGACCTCTCCAATTTTGAGATTGACCCCTCCAATTTTGAGATTGACCTCCAATTTTGAGATTGCCCTCCAATTTTCAGATTGACCTCCTCCAATTTTGAGATTGACCTCCAATTTTGAGATTGACCCTCCAATTTTGAGATTGACCTCTCTCCAATTTTGAGATTGACCCTCCAATTTTGAGATTGACCCCTCCAATTTTGAGATTGCCTCTCCAATTTTGAGATTGACCCCTCCAATTTTGAGATTGACCTCCAATTTTGAGATTGACCTCCAATTTTGAGATTGACCCCCTCCAATTTTGAGATTGACCTCCTCCAATTTTGAGATTGACCCCTCCAATTTTCAGATTGACCCTCCAATTTTCAGATTGACCTCCAATTTGAGATTGACTCTCCAATTTTGAGATTGACCCCTCCAATTTTGAGATTGACCTCCAATTTTGAGATTGACCCTCCAATTTTGAGATTGACCCCTCCAATTTTGAGATTGACCCCCCCTCCAATTTTCAGATTGACCCTCTCCAATTTTGAGATTGACCCCTCCAATTTTGAGATTGACCTCCAATTTTGAGATTGACCCCTCCAATTTTGAGATTGAACCCCTCCAATTTTGAGATTGACCTCCAATTTGAGATTGACCCCTCCAATTTTGAGATTGACCTCCAATTTTGAGATTGACCTCCAATTTTGAGATTGACCCCCTCCAATTTTGAGATTGACCCTCCAATTTTCAGATTGACCCCCCCTCCAATTTTCAGATTGACCCCCCCCTCCAATTTTGAGATTGAACCCTCCTCCAATTTTTAGATTGAACCCCCCTCCAATTTTCAGATTGACCCCCCTCCAATTTTCAGATTGACCTCTCCAATTTTGAGATTGAACCTCCTCCAATTTTGAGATTGACCCTCCAATTTTGAGATTGACCCCTCCAATTTTCAGATTGACCCCCTCCAATTTTCAGATTGACCCTCCAATTTTGAGATTGACCCCTCCAATTTTGAGATTGACCCCTCCAATTTTGAGATTGACCTCCAATTTTGAGATTGACCCTCCAATTTTGAGATTGACCTCCAATTTTGAGATTGACCCTCCAATTTTGAGATTGACCCCTCCAATTTTGAGATTGACCCCCTCCAATTTTGAGATTGACCCTCCAATTTTGAGATTGACCCTCCAATTTTGAGATTGACCCCCCCTCCAATTTTGAGATTTACCCCCCCTCCAATTTTGAGATTGACCCCCCTCCAATTTTGAGATTGTACCCCCCTCCAATTTTGAGATTGAACCCCCCTCCAATTTTGAGAATGCCCCCCCTCCAATTTTGAGATTGACCCCTCCAATTTTGAGATTGACCTCTCCAATTGAGATTGACCTCCAATTTTGAGATTGACCCTCCAATTTTCAGATTGACCCTCCAATTTTGAGATTGACCCCTCCAATTTTGAGATTGAACTCTCCAATTTTGAGATTGACCTCCAATTTTGAGATTGACCCTCCAATTTTGAGATTGACCCCCTCCAATTTTGAGATTGACCCCCCCTCCAATTTTGAGATTGAACCCCCCTCCAATTTTGAGATTGACCCCCTCCAATTTTGAGATTGACCTCCAATTTTGAGATTGACCTCCAATTTTGAGATTGACCCCCCCTCCAATTTTGAGATTGACCCCCCCCCTCCAATTTTCAGATTGACCCCCCTCCAATTTTGAGATTGAACCCCCCTCCAATTTTCAGATTGACCCCCCCTCCAATTTTGAGATTGACCCCCCCTCCAATTTTGAGATTGACCCCCCCTCCAATTTTGAGATTGAACCCCCCTCCAATTTTGAGATTGACCCCCCCTCCAATTTTGAGATTGAACCCCCCTCCAATTTTCAGATTGACCCCCCCTCCAATTTTCAGATTGACCCCCCTCCAATTTTCAGATTGACCTCCAATTTTGAGATTGACCTCCAATTTTGAGATTTAACCCCCTCCAATTTTCAGATTGACCCCCCTCCAATTTTCAGTTTGACCCCCCCTCCAATTTTGAGATTGAACCCCCCTCCAATTTTGAGATTGACCCCCCCTCCAATTTTGAGATGGACCCTCCAATTTTGAGATTGACCTCCAATTTTCAGATTGACCCCCTCCAATTTTGAGATTGACCCCTCCAATTTTGAGATTGACCTCTCCAATTTTGAGATTGACCCCTCCAATTTTGAGATTGCCCTCAATTTGAGATTGACCCCTCCAATTTTGAGATTGCCCCTCCAATTTTGAGATTGACCCCTCCAATTTTGAGATTGACCACCCTCCAATTTTGAGATTGAACCCTCCAATTTTCAGATTGACCTCTCCAATTTTGAGATTGACCTCCAATTTTCAGATTGATCCTCTCCAATTTTCAGATTGACCTCCAATTTTGAGATTGACCTCCAATTTTGAGATTGACCCCTCCAATTTTGAGATTGCCCTCCAATTTTGAGATTGACCCCTCCAATTTTGAGATTGACCCCCTCCAATTTTCAGATTGACCTCTCCAATTTTCAGATTGACCCTCCAATTTTGAGATTGACCCCCTCCAATTTTGAGATTGAACCCTCTCCAATTTTGAGATTGACCCTCCAATTTTGAGATTGACCTCTCCAATTTTGAGATTGGACCTCCAATTTTGAGATGGACCCCCTCCAATTTTGTGATTGAACCCCCCTCCAATTTTGAGATTGCCCCCCCTCCAATTTTGAGATTGACCCCCCTCCAATTTTGAGATTGAACCCCTCCAATTTTTCAGATTGACCTCCAATTTTCAGATTGACCTCCAATTTTGAGATTGACCTCCAATTTTGAGATTGACCTCCAATTTTGAGATTGACCTCCAATTTTGAGATGGACCCCCCCCCTCCAATTTTGAGATTGACACCCCCTCCAATTTTGAGATTGAACCCCCCTCCAATTTTGAGATTGACCCCCCTCCAATTTTCAGATTGACCTCCAATTTTGAGATTGACCCTCCAATTTTCAGATTGACCTCTCCAATTTTCAGATTGACCCCCCCTCCAATTTTGAGATTGAACCCCCCTCCAATTTTGAGATTGACCTCCAATTTTGAGATTGAACCCCTCCAATTTTCAGATTGACCCCCCTCCAATTTTCAGATTGACCCCCCCTCCAATTTTGAGATTGAACCTCCTCCAATTTTGAGATTGACCCCTCCAATTTTCAGATTGAACCCCCCTCCAATTTTCAGATTGACCCCCCCTCCAATTTTCAGATTGACCCCCCCTCCAATTTTCAGATTGACCCCCCCTCCAATTTTGAGATTGACCTCCAATTTTGAGATTGACCCTCCAATTTTGAGATTGACCTCCAATTTTGAGATTGCCCCTCCAATTTTGAGATTGACCCCTCCAATTTTGAGATTGACCCTCTCCAATTTTGAGATTGACCCCTCCTCCAATTTTGAGATTGACCCCTCCAATTTTGAGATTGACCTCTCCAATTTTCAGATTGACCCCTCCAATTTTGAGATTGACCTCCAATTTTGAGATTGACCCCCCCTCCAATTTTGAGATTGACCCCCCTCCAATTTTGAGATTGACCCCCCCTCCAATTTTGAGATTGACCCCCCCTCCAATTTTGAGATTGACCCCCCCTCCAATTTTGAGATTGACCCCCCCTCCAATTTTGAGATTGAACCCCCCTCCAATTTTGAGATTTACCCCCCCTCCAATTTTGAGATTGACCCTCCAATTTTCAGATTGACCTCCAATTTTGAGATTGACCTCCAATTTTCAGATTGACCCCTCCAATTTTGAGATTTACCCCCCCTCCAATTTTGAGATTGACCCCCCCTCCAATTTTGAGATTGAACCCCCCTCCAATTTTGAGATTGACCCCTCCAATTTTCAGATTGACCTCCAATTTTGAGATTGACCTCCAATTTTGAGATTGCCCCCTCCAATTTTGAGATTGCCCTCCAATTTTGAGATTGACCTCTCCAATTTTGAGATTTGACCCCTCCAATTTTGAGATTGACCCTCCAATTTTCAGATTGACCCCTCCAATTTTGAGATTGACCCCCTCCAATTTTGAGATTGACCTCCAATTTTGAGATTGACCTCCAATTTTCAGATTGACCCCCTCCAATTTTGAGATTGAACCTCCAATTTTGAGATTGACCCTCCAATTTTCAGATTGACCCTCCAATTTTGAGATTGACCTCCAATTTTGAGATTGACCCTCTCCAATTTTGAGATTGACCCCTCCAATTTTCAGATTGACCCCTCCAATTTTGAGATTGACCCCTCCAATTTTCAGATTGACCCTCCAATTTTGAGATTGACCCCCTCCAATTTTGAGATTGACCTCCAATTTTGAGATTGACCCCTCCAATTTTGATATTGACCCCCTCTCCAATTTTGAGATTGACCCTCTCCAATTTTGAGATTGACCCTCCAATTTTGAGATTGACCTCCTCCAATTTTGAGATTGCCTCCTCCAATTTTGAGATTGACCTCCAATTTTGAGATTGCCCCCTCCAATTTTGAGATTGACCCTCCAATTTTGAGAGATTGACCTCTCCAATTTTGAGATTGACCTCTCCAATTTTCAGATTGACCCCTCCAATTTTGAGATTGACCCTCCAATTTTCAGATTGACCCCTCCAATTTTGAGATTGACCTCCAATTTTGATTGACCCCCTCCAATTTTGAGATTGAACCCCCCTCCAATTTTGAGATTGACCCCCCTCCAATTTTGAGATTGACCCCCCCTCCAATTTTCAGATTGACTCCCCCTCCAATTTTGAGATTGACCCCCCCTCCAATTTTCAGATTGACCCTCCAATTTTGAGATTGACCTCCTCCAATTTTGAGATTGACCTCCAATTTTGAGATTGACCCTCCAATTTTCAGATTGACCCCCCCTCCAATTTTGAGATTGACCACCCCCTCCAATTTTGAGATTGACTCCCCCTCCAATTTTGAGATTGACCTCTCCAATTTTGAGATTGACCCCCCCTCCAATTTTCAGATTGACCTCCCTCCAATTTTGAGATTGACCCCCCCTCCAATTTTGAGATTGACCCCCCCTCCAATTTTCAGATTGAACCCCCCTCCAATTTTGAGATTGAACCCCCTCCAATTTTGAGATTGACCTCCAATTTTGAGATTGACCCCTCCAATTTTGAGATTGACCTCCAATTTTGAGATTGACCTCTCCAATTTTGAGATTGACCCTCCAATTTTGAGATTGACCCCTCCAATTTTGAGATTGAAACCCCTCCAATTTTCAGATTGACCCTCCAATTTTGAGACCCCTCCAATTTTGAGATTGACCTCTCCAATTTTCAGATTGACCTCCAATTTTGAGATTGACCCCTCCAATTTTGAGATTGACCTCCAATTTTGAGATTGACCCTCCAATTTTGAGATTGACCCTCCAATTTTGAGATTGACCCTCCAATTTTGAGATTGACCCCTCCAATTTTGAGATTGACCTCTCCAATTTTCAGATTGACCCCCCCTCCAATTTTCAGATTGACCCCCCCTCCAATTTTCAGATTGACCTCCCTCCAATTTTGAGATTGACCCCCCCTCCAATTTTGAGATTGAACCCCCCTCCAATTTTGAGATTGAACCTCCAATTTTCAGATTGACCCTCCAATTTTGAGATTGACCTCTCCAATTTTGAGATTGACCCCCTCCAATTTTGAGATTGACCCCCTCCAATTTTGAGATTGACCTCCAATTTTGAGATTGACCCTCCAATTTTGAGATTGAACCCCTCAATTTTGAGATTGACCCCTCCAATTTTGAGATTGACCTCCAATTTTCAGATTGACCCCTCCAATTTTGAGATTGACATCCTCCAATTTTGAGATTGACCCCCTCCAATTTTGAGATTGACCCCTCCAATTTTGAGATTGACCTCTCCAATTTTGAGATTGACCCCCTCCAATTTTGAGATTGACCTCCAATTTTGAGATTGACCTCTCCAATTTTGAGATTGACCTCTCCAATTTTGAGATTGAACCTCTCCAATTTTCAGATTGACCTCTCCAATTTTGAGATTGACCTCCAATTTTCAGATTGACCCTCCAATTTTGAGATTGACCCCCTCCAATTTTGAGATTGACCTCCAATTTTGAGATTGAACCTCCAATTTTGAGATTGACCCCCCCTCCAATTTTGAGATTGACCCCGCCTCCAATTTTGAGATTGACCCCTCCAATTTTGAGATTGACCTTCTCCAATTTTGAGATTGACCTCCTCCAATTTTGAGATTGACCCTCCAATTTTGAGATTGACCTCCTCCAATTTTCAGATTGACCCCTCCAATTTTGAGATTGACCCTCCAATTTTCAGATTGACCCCTCCAATTTTGAGATTGACCTCCAATTTTGAGATTGACCCCTCCAATTTTGAGATTGACCTCCAATTTTGAGATTGACCCTCCAATTTTGAGATTGACCTCCAATTTTGAGATTGACCCCTCCAATTTTCAGATTGACCTCCAATTTTGAGATTGACCCCTCCAATTTTGAGATTGACCTCTCCAATTTTGAGATTGACCCCTCCAATTTTGAGATTGACCTCCAATTTTGAGATTGACCCCCCCTCCAATTTTGAGATTGACCCCGCCTCCAATTTTGAGATTGACCTCCAATTTTGAGATTGACCCTCCAATTTTGAGATTGACCCCCTCCAATTTTGAGATTGACCCCCTCCAATTTTGAGATTGACCCCTCCAATTTTGAGATTGACCTCCAATTTTGAGATTGACCTCTCCAATTTTCAGATTGACCCCTCCAATTTTGAGATTGACCCCTCCAATTTTGAGATTGACCCCCTCCAATTTTGAGATTGAACCTCCAATTTTCAGATTGACCTCCAATTTTGAGATTGACCCTCCAATTTTGAGATTGACCTCCAATTTTGAGATTGAAACCCCTCCAATTTTCAGATTGACCCCCCCTCCAATTTTGAGATTGAACCCCCCTCCAATTTTGAGATTGAACCCCTCCAATTTTCAGATTGACCCTCCAATTTTGAGATTGACCTCCAATTTTGAGATTGACCTCCAATTTTGAGATTGACCCCTCCAATTTTGAGATTGACCCCCCCTCCAATTTTGAGATTGACCTCTCCAATTTTGAGATTGACCTCCAATTTTGAGATTGACCCTCCAATTTTCAGATTGACCCCCCCTCCAATATTGAGATTGACCCTCCAATTTTCAGATTGACCTCCAATTTTGAGATTGACCTCTCCAATTTTGAGATTGACCTCCAATTTTGAGATTGACCCTCCAATTTTGAGATTGACCTCTCCAATTTTCAGATTGACCTCCAATTTTGAGATTGACCCTCCAATTTTGAGATTGACCCCTCCAATTTTGAGATTGACCCCCCCTCCAATTTTGAGATTGACCTCTCCAATTTTGAGATTGACCCTCCAATTTTTGAGATTGACCCTCCAATTTTGAGATTGAACCCTCCAATTTTCAGATTGACCCCCCCTCCAATATTGAGATTGACCTCCTCCAATTTTGAGATTGAACCTCTCCAATTTTGAGATTGACCCCTCCAATTTTGAGATTGACCTCTCCAATTTTGAGATTGACCTCCAATTTTCAGATTGACCCCTCCAATTTTGAGATTGACCTCCAATTTTGAGATTGACCCTCCAATTTTGAGATTGACCCCCTCCAATTTTGAGATTGACCTCCAATTTTTCAGATTGACCCCTCCAATTTTGAGATTGACCCCTCCAATTTTCAGATTGACCTCCAATTTTGAGATTGACCCCCTCCAATTTTGAGATTGACCTCCAATTTTGAGATTGACCCCTCCAATTTTGAGATTGACCTCTCCAATTTTGAGATTGACCTCCAATTTTGAGATTGACCTCCAATTTTGAGATTGCCCCTCCAATTTTGAGATTGCCCCCTCCAATTTTGAGATTGACCCTCCAATTTTGAGATTGACCCCTCCAATTTTCAGATTGACCTCCCTCCAATTTTGAGATTGACCCCCTCCAATTTTGAGATTGACCCTCCAATTTTGAGATTGACCCTCCAATTTTGAGATTGACCCCCTCCAATTTTGAGATTGAACCCCCTCCAATTTTGAGATTGACCCTCCAATTTTGAGATTGACCCCTCCAATTTTGAGATTGACCCCCTCCAATTTTGAGATTGACCTCCAATTTTGAGATTGACCCTCCAATTTTGAGATTGACCCCTCCAATTTTGAGATTGACCTCCAATTTTGAGATTGCCCCCCCTCCAATTTTGAGATTGACCCCCCCTCCAATTTTGAGATTGACCCCCCCTCCAATTTTCAGAATGACCCCCCCTCCAATTTTGAGATTGACCTCTCCAATTTTGAGATTGACCCCCTCCAATTTTGAGATTGACCTCCAATTTTGAGATTGACCCCCTCCAATTTTGAGATTGACCCTCCAATTTTGAGATTGAACCCTCCAATTTTGAGATTGACCCCTCCAATTTTCAGATTGACCCTCCAATTTTGAGATTGACCCTCTCCAATTTTCAGATTGACCTCTCCAATTTTAGATTGACCCTCCAATTTTGAGATTGACCCCCTCCAATTTTGAGATTGACCTCCAATTTTGAGATTGACCCCTCCAATTTTCAGATTGACCTCCAATTTTGAGATTGACCTCCAATTTTGAGATTGCCCCCCCTCCAATTTTGAGATTGCCCCCCCTCCAATTTTGAGATTGCCCCCCCTCCAATTTTGAGATTGCCCCCCCTCCAATTTTGAGATTGACCCCCTCCAATTTTGAGATTGAACCCCCCTCCAATTTTCAGATTGACCCTCCAATTTTGAGATTGACCCCTCCAATTTTGAGATTGACTCTCCAATTTTGAGATTGAACCCCCCTCCAATTTTGAGATTGAACCTCCAATTTTGAGATTGACCCCCTCCAATTTTGAGATTGACCCCCCCTCCAATTTTGAGATTGACCCCCCCTCCAATTTTGAGATTGCCCTCTCCAATTTTGAGATTGACCTCTCCAATTTTGAGATTGTCCCCTCCAATTTTGAGATTGCCCTCCAATTTTGAGATTGACCTCCAATTTTGAGATTGACCCTCCATTTTTCAGATTGACCCCCCCTCCTATCTTGAGATTGACCCCACCTCCAATTTTCAGATTGACCTCCCTCCAATTTTGAGATTGACCCCCCCTCCAATTTTGAGATTGACCCCCCCTCCAATTTTGAGATTGAACCCCCCTCCAATTTTGAGATTGACCCCCCTCCAATTTTGAGATTGACCCCCCCTCCAATTTTCAGATTGACTCTCCAATTTTGAGATTGACCCTCCAATTTGAGATTGACCTCCAATTTTGAGATTGACCCCTCCAATTTTGAGATTGACCTCCAATTTTGAGATTGAACCCCTCCAATTTTCAGATTGACCTCCCTCCAATTTTGAGATTGACCTCTCCAATTTTCAGATTGACCTCCAATTTTGAGATTGACCCCCCCTCCAATTTTGAGATTGAACCCCCCTCCAATTTTGAGATTGACCCCCCCTCCAATTTTGAGATTGACCCCCCCTCCAATTTTGAGATTGACCCCCCCTCCAATTTTCAGATTGACCCCCCCTCCAATTTTGAGATTGACCCCCCCTCCAATTTTGAGATTGACCTCCAATTTTGAGATTGAACCCCTCAATTTTGAGATTGACCCCCTCCAATTTTGAGATTGACCCCCCCTCCAATTTTGAGATTGACCCCTCCAATTTTGAGATTGACCCCTCCAATTTTGAGATTGACCTCTCCAATTTTGAGATAGCCCCCCCTCCAATTTTGAGATGGACCCCCCTCCAATTTTCAGATTGACCCCCCTCCAATTTTCAGATTGACCCCCTCCAATTTTCAGATTGACCCCCCCTCCAATTTTGAGATTGACCCCCCCTCCAATTTTGAGATTGACCCCCTCTCCAATTTTGAGATTGACCCCCCCTCCAATTTTCAGATTGACCCCCCTCCAATTTTGAGATTGACCCCCCCTCCAATTTTGAGATTGACCCCCTCCAATTTTGAGATTGACCCCCCCTCCAATTTTGAGATTGACCCCCCCCTCCAATTTTGAGATTGACCCTCCAATTTTGAGATTGACCTCCAATTTTGAGATTGACCCCCCCCTCCAATTTTGAGATTGCCCCCCCCCTCCAATTTTGAGATTGACCCCCCCTCCAATTTTGAGATTGACCCCCCCTCCAATTTTGAGATTGACCCCCCCTCCAATTTTCAGATTGACCCCCCTCCAATTTTGAGATTGACCCCCCCTCCAATTTTGAGATTGACCCCCCCTCCAATTTTGAGATTGAACCCCCCTCCAATTTTCAGATTGACCCCCCCTCCAATTTTGAGATTGACCCCTCCAATTTTGAGATTGACCCCCCCTCCAATTTTCAGATTGACCTCCAATTTTGAGATTGACCCTCCAATTTTGAGATTGAACCCTCCAATTTTGAGATTGACCCCCTCCAATTTTCAGATTGACCCCCCCTCCAATTTTGAGATTGACCCTCCAATTTTGAGATTGACCCCCCTCCAATTTTGAGATTGACCTCCAATTTTGAGATTGACCTCCAATTTTGAGATTGACCCCTCCAATTTTGAGATTGACCCCCTCCAATTTTGAGATTGAACCCCTCCAATTTTGAGATTGACCCTCCAATTTTGAGATTGACCATCCTCCAATTTTGAGATTGACCCCTCCAATTTTGAGATTGACTCCCCCTCCTATTTTGAGATTGACCCTCCAATTTTGAGATTGACCTCCAATTTTCAGATTGACCCTCCAATTTTGAGATTGACCCTCCAATTTTGAGATTGACCCCTCCAATTTTCAGATTGACCCCCCCTCCAATTTTCAGATTGACCCCCCCTCCAATTTTGAGATTGACCCCCCCTCCAATTTTCAGATTGACCCCCCCTCCAATTTTGAGATTGAACCTCCAATTTTCAGATTGACCCCTCCAATTTTGAGATTGAACCCCTCCAATTTTCAGATTGACCTCCAATTTTGAGATGGACCTCCAATTTTGAGATTGACCCTCCAATTTTGAGATTGACCCTCCAATTTTCAGATTGACCTCCAATTTTGAGATTGACCCCCTCCAATTTTGAGATTGACCTCCAATTTTGAGATTTACCCATCTCCAATTTTGAGATTGACCTCCAATTTTGAGATTGACCTCTCCAATTTTGAGATTGACCTCCAATTTTGAGATTGAACCCCTGCAATTTTGAGATTGACCTCCTCCAATTTTGAGATTGACCATCCTCCAATTTTGAGATTGACCCCCTCCAATTTTGAGATTGACCCCCCCTCCAATTTTGAGATTGACCTCCAATTTTGAGATTGACCTCTCCAATTTTCAGATTGACCCTCCAATTTTGAGATTGACCCCTCCAATTTTGAGATTGACCCTCCAATTTTGAGATTGACCCCTCCAATTTTCAGATTGACCTCCCTCCAATTTTGAGATTGAACCTCCAATTTTCAGATTGACCCCTCCAATTTTGAGATTGAACCCTCCAATTTTCAGATTGACCCCTCCAATTTTGAGATTGACCCCCCCTCCAATTTTGAGATTGAACCCCCTCCAATTTTCAGATTGACCCCCCCTCCAATTTTGAGATGGACCCCCCTCCAATTTTGAGATTGACCCCCCTCCAATTTTGAGATTTACCCATCTCCAATTTTGAGATTGACCCTCCAATTTTGAGATTGACCCCTCCAATTTTGAGATTGAAACCCCCTCCAATTTTCAGATTGACCCCCCTCCAATTTTGAGATGGACCCCCCTCCAATTTTGAGATTGAACCCCCCCCCAATTTTATTATTTACCCCCCCTCCAATTTTGAGATTGACCCCCTCTCCAATTTTGAGATTGACCTCTCCAATTTTGAGATTGACCCCTCCAATTTTGAGATTGACCTCCAATTTTGAGATTGACCTCCAATTTTGAGATTGAACCCTCCAATTTTCAGATTGAACCCCCCTCCAATTTTGAGATTGACCCCCCTCCAATTTTGAGATTGACCCCCCTCCAATTTTGAGATTTACCCCCCCTCCAATTTTGAGATTGACCCCCCCTCCAATTTTGAGATTGACCCCCCTCCAATTTTCAGATTGACCCCCCCTCCAATTTTGAGATTGACCCCCCCTCCAATTTTGAGATTGACCCCCCCCTCCAATTTTGAGATTGACCCCCCTCCAATTTTCAGATTGACCCCCCTCCAATTTTGAGATTGAACCCCTCCAATTTTCAGATTGACCTCCAATTTTGAGATTGAACCCCCTCCAATTTTCAGATTGACCTCCAATTTTGAGATTGACCCCTCCAATTTTGAGATTGAACCCCCTCCAATTTTGAGATTTACCCATCTCCAATTTTGAGATTGACCCCCCCTCCAATTTTGAGATTGACCCCCCTCCAATTTTGAGATTGACCCCCCTCCAATTTTCAGATTGACCCCCCCTCCAATTTTGAGATTGACCCCCCCCTCCAATTTTGAGATTGACCCACCAATTTTGAGATTGACCTCCAATTTTCAGATTGACCCCCCCTCCAATTTTGAGATTGAACCTCCAATTTTCAGATTGACCCCTCCAATTTTGAGATTGAACCCCTCCAATTTTCAGATTGACCCTCCACTTTTGAGATTGACCCCCCCCTCCAATTTTGAGATTGAACCCCCTCCAATTTTGAGATTTACCCATCTCCAATTTTGAGATTGACCCCCCCTCCAATTTTGAGATTGACCCCCCCTCCAATTTTGAGATTGACCCCCCCTCCAATTTTCAGATTGACCCCCCCTCCAATTTTGAGATTGACCCCCCCTCCAATTTTGAGATTGACCCCCCCTCCAATTTTGAGATTGACCCCCCTCCAATTTTGAGATGGACCCTCCAATTTTGAGATTGACCCTCTCCAATTTGAGATTGACCTCCTCCTCCAATTTTGAGATGGACCCCTCCAATTTTGAGATTGACCCCCCCTCCAATTTTGAGATTGACCCCCCCTCCAATTTTGAGATTGACCCCCCCCCTCCAATTTTGAGATTGACCCCTCCAATTTTGAGATTGACCCCCCTCCAATTTTCAGATTGACCCCCCCTCCAATTTTGAGATTGAACCCCCTCCAATTTTCAGATTGACCCCCCCTCCAATTTTGAGATTGAACCCCCTCCAATTTTCAGATTGACCCCCCCTCCAATTTTGAGATTGACCCATCTCCAATTTTGAGATTGACCCCCCCTCCAATTTTGAGATTGACCCCCTCCAATTTTGAGATTGACCTCTCCAATTTTCAGATTGACCTCTCCAATTTTGAAATCAATCCCCTCCAATTTTGAGATTGACCCCCCCTCCAATTTTGAGATTGACCCCCCCTCCAATTTTGAGATGGACCCCCCTCCAATTTTGAGAGGGACCCTCCTCCAGTTTGGAAACGGACCTCCTCCTCCAATTTGTAAATGGACCCCTCCAATTTTGAGATGGACCCCCCTCTAATTTTGAGATTGACCCACCCTCCAATTTTGAGATTGACCCCCCCTCCAATTTTGAGATTGACCCCCCCTCCAATTTTGAGATTGACCCCCCCTCCAATTTTGAGATTGACCCCCCTCCAATTTTGAGATTGACCCCCCCTCCAATTTTGAGATTGAACCCCCCTCCAATTTTGAGATTGAACCCCCCTCCAATTTTGAGAATGCCCCCCCTCCAATTTTGAGATGGACCCCCCTCCAATTTTGAAATCGAAATTGACTGATAATAACTGGCTGGTAATAACTTATCACCTGGGTAAATAAAAGGTTAGCTAAACACGCTCTAGCCATTTTAACTCATTAATGCCTAACGGTCTCCTAAACGGCAGAAACCATGCCTAATCAATCTTTCACCCAGAGTATGCCCGTTCGCAGGTTAACTGTGTGCTGCTATATTAGAGAGAAAGTGAAACATTGTTAAAAAAAGACTTGAAGTGCGGTAGGGTAAAGGAAGGACCCCAACAGAAATACGGTCCCCCGTTCAATTTTTTGACACTCTCAAATTTGGGCAAACTAAAGAAACACGTCTTGGCCTTTTTCCAAACGTTGAAACCAAGATTGAAAGAAAATCGAAAACCAAAGGGGGACCAATTTCAAATCCTTTGGTCCCCTTTGTATCTGACCAAAAATGTTGCATTCCTTAAAACATGTTTTTATCACTTGAAGATCATTGTTTTGATGAAAGAACCAGGTTTTGGCCTTTTCCCAAACGTTTCGGGGTAGTTTAAAGCGAGATTGAAAAAAATCGAAAGCCAAAGGGGGGGGGGGGACACACGGCCTGATTTCAAAACCTTTGGTCCCCCCTTTGCATCTGACTAAATGTCTTTTTGCTTTGTCTAGCCAATTACTGTGAAGGTCAAATAGGAACGATTTGAAATGAAAACAAGACATTGAACATAGAATGATCATTTTGCGATGGGATCTACAAAGTTAAGTTAGACATTCGCAAGGTGGGATTTTGGTTTGGTTGCAGGGGCTAGTCATGGGGGGGGGGGCCTGGGGGGTGGCAGGCATGATCCCCTGGAAAATTTTGAAATATAGAGTTTCTGAGATGGCATTTCCTGCGTTTTTGAGAAGTTTTTTTGTGCAGAAACCAGATCATTTTATTCAATTTACATTTATTCTTTAAACCAACTAAAAAAGTGACCGAATCTGCCCAAAAGTAGAGGGGTTAGCCTTAACAAAATGAAAAGGGGTTGGCCTTTACTTTTTGCTCTCAAAAACTTGCTAAATGGCGAAAAAGTAAAGGCTTAACCCCTTAAGTTTTTGGCCAAAATTGGCCACTTTTTGAAAAAGTGGTTTAAAATGGCCAAAAAATAAAGGCTAACCCCCTTAACGTTTTGTTAAGGCTAACCCCTTTACTTTTTTGGACAGATTTCGTCACTTTTTTGGTTTTTCAAAAAGTGGCGATTTTTGACCAAAAAGTTAAAGCTAACCCCTTTACTTTTTTGAAAAATTGGTCAGTTTTTCAGTGTTTGAAAAGGTAGTTTTTCGAATATTTCACTCAAATAGTTGCAAATCTAACACCAAACAACGAACAATAAATGGGATTGTCGTAACAACGTTTCCAAATGGAAATATTTTTAAACCTGGAATATTTGGGACAACTATTGAGCGTGACGGGGTAACGGCGTACTATTATATACGGTAAAATACCATTTCAAACAGTATAAACAAATTTTTCATCAAGATTGTTACCAGTAAAGGCACACCGAACAACATGATCATTCTGATTGTATACTTGTATATATTGTACATATATTTGTAAATTCTGCGAGAAATAAATTGTTAAAACTAATATCATTTTATACATAGTCACAGATCATATAATTATATATTACACCTTCCTAATCAGTGGCGCCGTGGCCAGGGGGGCATGCCCCCCCCTATCGTTGAGACCCTGCATATTCGTTGTTTGACAATGCGAAACATGTTTGAATAAAAAAATATATAGATGAAATATCGGAAATCGGACTCAGTTTACGTTTTCCCAATATAAGTTTATAGAATAGTCAATATTTAAGAGTTATATGCTTTATACGATTCCACACATATAACATTAGCATGGATTGCCGGGCTTTGCGCCATAATTCTTCAAACTGCTGACGAATAATGTACATTATTCATCTTAAAGCCGGTTTTCCACTTCACCTTTTCGCACTTCACGATTTTTTCTAAGAATCAAACTTATGAACATTTTCGTATGACTTCCTATATTATTTACGTCGGAAAAATGCTGCCCTTGGCCCCCCCTAAAACATGGGACCCACGACGCCCCTGGCTCCCTTGAAAGAGAAATCGTCATATACTTTTGGTTTTTGCAGATATTTAAATACCAATTTATACACTATACTGAACCCATGGGTGCGTAAACGCAATTGAATCTAATTTTATGCATGGTGCTCAGGCATTCAAATTATAACAATAGGATAATTTCTAAAGGTCTCCTCTTTTTTGAGACACCCTGTATACTTCAAAATGCCATGAAGTTTCCGCTGGTATGAGTATGAATAGATTGATTGTGCTAAGCACAATGCTGCAAAGTGCGTCAGTGATTCTATTGTTAGCAGATTTTATAAATCTGCTAGTCAGCCGCACCCATATCACTCTCACTCGCTCGCTGATCCATCAACTGTCTACAGGCTTACATTATTCTGAATACAACAAATGTACGAGTCGGATAAAGATTTGAACCTTTCCAAACGAAGTGGATACGCCGAACCAATAGTCAATAACGAAGGTCGAAGGAGAAACATCAACTATGGTGATAAGAATACAGCAAATGGCAGTATACAGCAAGTGTTCAATGTTTAAGTCTTACTTAGAAGACCGAATCGACCAGAAGGGCAACGAAATCGAGCTCAAAAGCAAGACGGAGAAAGAGATCGTTCAGCTAAAATATACAGGAAATCAGAACAAATCGAGTTAAACGCGCAGATCGACTCTATTTTAGACGGCGTTCAAATAGAAAATCAAAACTTGCTGGACAGAGCGCTTGAGTAGAGAAGCTGGTAGAGCAAGCCATAGAGCTTATTCGAAAAAGGCAAAAGCTTATCAAAATAGCAGACCGAAGCAAAGATGGCTGGCAGATTGTTGGGGAATATGAATCCGATGACTTGGCGTACGTCTGGATCGGAAGACTAGAAACGTCTCAAGAAAGCAAAAGAATCAGCCAGTCGACAACGGCGATAGAAAGTCTCGCAGTCAAACACCGCGCGGTGACAAGAGGCCTAAAATGCGATGAGTTCTGATAATCAGCTTTTTCGTGGTATGTATTGAGTTTATTTTGGCGATTTCCTTGTGAATGAGAACGTAAACACTATAGTATTTTAATATACTTTACAGACGTTTAATTTATTACAGCTAGCTTGAAATTCTATTCTATTATGCGGAATTTTAACCAATCAGTGCAACTCCTTTGTGAATTCATCTACCAATCACAACGCTGCGCTTGGGTCCTAATTAATTTAAAATCGCGATGCTTCTTTAAAAAGTATTGAGCAGGATCAATCTTCCTGAAAAATTGAAGTCCCTAAAGACTTGAAGCTTATTGTATAGATACTACCTACACTGGCACCACATGTTTCAGATATTAATTGATACCATCATTCTTATTAAACAGGTGAACACAGTGGCCTGGAATGATTGTGGAGATGTTCTACTGTCAGGGTCTGATGATTGTAAACTGAATATATACAAACTCTCTTCTATGAAGGTATATTTTGTATAATAATTGGTTATAAATAGCAAGGATAAAGTGGGAAAAATTGGATGTATTAAAGAAAGGATAGATATAGAGATGATAGCTATAATTAAAAAGAGAGACAGGAACATGAACCATTAGCTTGCAATGTGCCCAGATGCACCCTTTAGTATTTTACACTGTCTAACGTCAGATGATTTTACTTGTCAGTGGTAGGACACTGCCTTAACAAAATATCTGTCAGTGTCTCTTGTTAACCCATTAGTTTGCAACGCGCTCAGATGAGCGCTATAGTATTTTACTCTGTCTAACGTCAATATATATGCAGCAAGAATATTCAACAAAGCAGTGTTGACCTTTATTTCTTAGCCAGTTCAGTCCGTTCAAAGTGGTCATCATGCAGGCGAACATTTTCAGTGCAAAGTTTTACCTTGCACAAGGGGGTACAAAGGTATGATCTTTTGTTTCCTATTTCAGAATGTCTGGGACCGGTTGTATAAAAGTCTTAACTACATTTTAACTACCCGTTTTGTAGTTAAATAGTAGTTAACTATAAAATTCGCGATTCTGATTGGTTAACTCTCGCACTAACGCTATAGTTAACTTTAACTATACAACCGGCCCCAGTACGCTATTTTGCATGTATTCCATAGGACACTACCTATATTGCATGTATTTCTTAGGACACTGCCTATATCGCATGTGTTTCATAGGACGCTACGTATATTGCATGTATTTCATGGGACATTACCTGTATTGCATGTATTTCATAGGACTCTAGCTATATTGTATGTCTTTCATAGGACACTACCTATATTGCATGTATTTCTTAGGACACTGCCTATATCGCATGTGTTTCATAGGACGCTACGTATATTGCATGTATTTCATGGGACATTACCTAGGACTCTAGCTATATTGTATGTCTTTCATAGGACACTACTGTCTTTCATAGGACACTACGTTCTAGAGTCCCAGTGTAAGCTGTTGACGTCGGGTCTTGAAAAAGAACGAACCGAGACATCAAAGTTGAAAAGAATAAATGTTTATGACATATCATCCATACCACAAATTTAATGTGTTTTATCTCTAATTCTATTCGAGGTTGAATGGATCAAAATGAATCTGTTGTGTCGCTGGCGAACTCAATCTACCCCAACTGTGAAGGCAGATAAGCATTTTTAACCTTATATATGTTATAAATTAGTAGCTTAAATTTAGTATACAATAGAATAATATAGAATCAATAATTATGTATGCATGTTAATAATGTTATAATAACATATATCTGGAACATTTACAAAACTGGTAAATAACAGGAAAAGGAACTATAAAAGAAATGAGGAACTTTTAGTTTTATCTAACAAACAAGATGGAATGTGAACGTAAGGGAAGTTGTGTAGGTTGGTTCTGGCCAACCAAGCAAGGAAATGTGCCAGATAGATAAGGTGTGTGAGGAAATGCTTGTGCGTAATGTGCGTCATGCATTGACCTTCCTCTGGGAAAAAGTTCCCATGGTTAGAACAGCAAGATAGTATAAATATGAGTGAGAATTGAATGTTATAGCGAATGATAGAGAGAGAACGACCGATAGCAGTGGTTAGTCATATAATATGTACGAATGTTAAAAGAGAAATAAATATTTGAAACGAAAGTATACAGTCTCAATTGAGAATCAGCGAAGTAATAAAATTCTTCCGAGATAATTTTATAATAATATACCCTAATTATCCATTGGCCATATTTTTGCATGCCTTCTGCTTATTATTAGACTTCGTTTACATGGTATACCCTTTCTTCATGGCTGCACTCTATAAAAATAGTGTTGAGAAGCAGCAAATTAGCCTTGTTAATATTTTACTGCAGCTCCGTGTATAAAATCCTGCAGCGCATTGCGTTCAACTACAGGTTTAAATATACACCATAATTGCAACGCGTTGACTGATGGGTAAAATCACACGGGGGGGGGGAGGTTGGCCATACGTAGGAGTTCAATGTAACTTTGGCTCCATTTTTCTGGTTGGTCGTGCAAAATAGGCTCGGCAAATCTGCACTTCGGGTGCAAGGCTTAACACGATCAGGAATATCCGAGCCAAAATGTCATCAAATTTCTACTTGTGACCAGCTTTTCGCCTGTGTGGCTTCATCTAGCATTCTACCATTGTCATTCTGATGTTGATTTTGCCGTTTTGTACAAATGTGATTGGACCTAGACTACCAAATTAGCCTTGTTTAATACTTTACAGCAGGGTCGTATATAAAAACCCTCAAACGCATTTCAACTATATTTATATTTAAAATGTTAAATAACACCATAATTGCAACGCCTTGACTGATGGGTAAAATCACACGAGGGGATAGGTTGGCCATTCGTAGGAGTTCAATGTCTCTTTGGCTTCATTTTTCTGGTTGGTCGTGCAAAATAGGCTTGGCAGATTTGCACTTCGGGTGCAAGGCTTAACACGATCAGGAATATCAGAGCCAAAATGTCATCAAATTTCTATTTGTGACCAGCTTTTCGCCTGTGTGGCTTCATCTAGCATTCTACCATTGTCATTCTGACCTTGATTTGGCCGTTTTGTATAAATGTGATTGAAACTAGACTAGCAAATATAAAAACCCTCAAATGCCTTTCAAGTATATTTATATTTAAAATGTTCAAATAAACACCATAATTGCAACGCATTGACTGATGGGTAAAATCACACGAGGGGATAGGTTGGCCATTCGTAGGAGTTCCATGTCTCTTTGGCTTCATTTTTCTGGTTGGTCGTGCAAAATAGGCTCGGCAGATCTGCACTTCGGGTGCAAGGCTTAACACGATCAGGAATATCCGAGCCAAAATGTCATCAAATTTCTACTTGTGACCGGCTTTTCGCCTGTGTGGCTTCATCTAGCATTCTACCATTGTCATTCTGACCTTGATTTGGCCGTTTTGTATAAATGTGATTGAAACTAGACTAGCAAATTAGCGTTGTACTTTACAGCAGGGTCGTATATAAAAACCCTCAAACGCGTTTCAACTATATTTTTATTTAAAACGTAAAAATAAACACCATAATTGCAACGCCTTGACTGATGGGTAAAATCACACGAGGGGATAGGTTGGCCATTCGTAGGAGTTCAATGTCTCTTTGGCTTCATTTTTCTGGTTGGTCGTGCAAAATAGGCTTGGCAGATTTGCACTTCGGGTGCAAGGCTTAACACGATCAGGAATATCAGAGCCAAAATGTCATCAAATTTCTATTTGTGACCAGCTTTTCGCCTGTGTGGCTTCATCTAGCATTCTACCATTGTCATTCTGACCTTGATTTGGCCGTTTTGTATAAATGTGATTGAAACTAGACTAGCAAATATAAAAACCCTCAAATGCCTTTCAAGTATATTTATATTTAAAATGTTCAAATAAACACCATAATTGCAATGCTTTGACTGATGGGTAAAATCACACGCGGGGATAGGTTGGCCATTCGTAGGAGTTCAATGTCTCTTTGGCTTCATTTTTCTGGTTGGTCGTGCAAAATAGGCTTGGCAGATTTGCACTTCGGGTGCAAGGCTTAACACGATCAGGAATATCAGAGCCAAAATGTCATCAAATTTCTACTTGTGACCGGCTTTTCGCCTGTGTGGCTTCATCTAGCATTCTACCATTGTCATTCTGACCTTGATTTGGCCGTTTTGTATAAATGTGATTGAAACTAGACTAGCAAATATAAAAACCCTCAAATGCCTTTCAAGTATATTTATATTTAAAATGTTCAAATTGAAACACCATAATTGCAACGCGTTGACTGATGGGTAAAATCACACGAGGGGATAGGTTGGCCATTCGTAGGAGTTCAATGTCTCTTTGGCTTCATTTTTCTGGTTGGTCGTGCAAAATAGGCTTGGCAGATCTGCACTTCGGGTGCAAGGCTTAACACGATCAGGAATATCCGAGCCAAAATGTCATCAAATTTCTACTTGTGACCGGCTTTTCGCCTGTGTGGCTTCATCTAGCATTCTACCATTGTCATTCTGACCTTGATTTGGCCGTTTTGTATAAATGTGATTGAAACTAGACTAGCAAATATAAAAACCCTCAAATGCCTTTCAAGTATATTTATATTTAAAATGTTCAAATTGAAACACCATAATTGCAACGCGTTGACTGATGGGTAAAATCACACGAGGGGATCGGTTGGCCATTCGTAGGAATTCAATGTCACTTTGGCTTCATTTTTCTGGTTGGTCGTGCAAAATAAACTATTGCTACCTGGCTTAGCACCCGTTCGCAGTATACATCTGTGTAATCGTGTTTAACACGATCAGCAATATCCGAGCCAAAATGTCATCAAATTTCTACTTGTGACCAGCTTCTCGCCTGTGTGGCTTCATCTAGCATTCTACCATTGTCATTCTGACCTTGATTTGGCCGTTTTGTATAAATGTGATTGAAACTAGACTAGCAAATTAGCCTTGTACTTTACAGCAGGGTCGTATATAAAAACCCTCAAACGCGTTTCAACTATATTTATATTTAAAATGTAAAAATAAACACCATAATTGCAACGCCTTGACTGATGGGTAAAATCACACGAGGGGATAGGTTGGCCATTCGTAGGAGTTCAATGTCTCTTTGGCTTCATTTTTCTGGTTGGTCGTGCAAAATAGGCTTGGCAGATTTGCACTTCGGGTGCAAGGCTTAACACGATCAGGAATATCAGAGCCAAAATGTCATCAAATTTCTACTTGTGACCGGCTTTTCGCCTGTGTGGCTTCATCTAGCATTCTACCATTGTCATTCTGATGTTGATTTGGCCGTTTTGTATAAATGTGATTGAAACTAGACTAGCAAATATAAAAACCCTCAAATGCCTTTCAAGTATATTTATATTTAAAATGTTCAAATTAAAACACCATAATTGCAACGCGTTGACTGATGGGTAAAATCACACGAGGGGATCGGTTGGCCATTCGTAGGAATTCAATGTCACTTTGGCTTCATTTTTCTGGTTGGTCGTGCAAAATAAACTATTGCTACCTGGCTTAGCACCCGTTCGCAGTATACATCTGTGTAATCGTGTTTAACACGATCAGCAATATCCGAGCCAAAATGTCATCAAATTTCTACTTGTGACCAGCTTTTCGCCTGTGTGGCTTCATCTAGCATTCTACCATTGTCATTCTGACCTTGATTTGGCCGTTTTGTATAAATGTGATTGAAACTAGACTAGCAAATTAGCCTTGTACTTTACAGCAGGGTCGTATATAAAAACCCTCAAACGCGTTTCAACTATATTTATATTTAAAATGTAAAAATAAACACCATAATTGCAACGCCTTGACTGATGGGTAAAATCACACGAGGGGATAGGTTGGCCATTCGTAGGAGTTCAATGTCTCTTTGGCTTCATTTTTCTGGTTGGTCGTGCAAAATAGGCTTGGCAGATTTGCACTTCGGGTGCAAGGCTTAACACGATCAGGAATATCAGAGCCAAAATGTCATCAAATTTCTACTTGTGACCGGCTTTTCGCCTGTGTGGCTTCATCTAGCATTCTACCATTGTCATTCTGATGTTGATTTGGCCGTTTTGTATAAATGTGATTGAAACTAGACTAGCAAATATAAAAACCCTCAAATGCCTTTCAAGTATATTTAAAATGTTCAAATTGAAACACCATAATTGCAACGCGTTGACTGATGGGTAAAATCACACGAGGGGATAGGTTGGCCATTCGTAGGAATTCAATGTCACTTTGGCTTCATTTTTCTGGTTGGTCGTGCAAAATAAACTATTGCTACCTGGCTTAGCACCCGTTCGCAGTATACATCTGTGTAATCGTGTTTAACACGATCAGCAATATCCGAGCCAAAATGTCATCAAATTTCTACTTGTGACCAGCTTTTCGCCTGTGTGGCTTCATCTAGCATTCTACCATTGTCATTCTGACCTTGATTTGGCCGTTTTGTATAAATGTGATTGAAACTAGACTAGCAAATTAGCCTTGTACTTTACAGCAGGGTCGTATATAAAAACCCTCAAACGCGTTTCAACTATATTTATATTTAAAATGTAAAAATAAACACCATAATTGCAACGCCTTGACTGATGGGTAAAATCACACGAGGGGATAGGTTGGCCATTCGTAGGAGTTCAATGTCACTTTGGCTTCATTTTTCTGGTTGGTCGTGCAAAATAAACTATTGCTACCTGGCTTAGCACCCGTTCGCAGTATACATCTGTGTAATCGTGTTTAACACGATCAGGAATATCCGAGCCAAAATGTCATCAAATTTCTACTTGTGACCAGCTTTTCGCCTGTGTGGCTTCATCTAGCATTCTACCATTGTCATTGGGGACTAATTTGTATGTGTCGTGGCTTCATTTTGGTTGCAAGTTTCTGCTTTCAGCCAATCAGCCATATTTATTGCTAGACATTGCAACCAAAGTGACGTCACTAGCCGCGGGATTTGAATTCCATAAAATGAGACCATTAAACGGCTATAAAATTGTTGGTTTTTATTGAAATCCTCTAAAATGTTTGAATAAAAGTTTAGAGATATTATACTTTGAAAACATTGAAAACAGTTTCATGTCATATGCACTTTAAAATGTTTAAATAAACACCATAATTGCAACCCGTTGGCTGATGGGTAAAATCACACGAGGGGATAGGTTGGCCATTCGTAGGAGTTCAATGTCTCTTTGGCTTCATTTTTCTGGTTGGTTGTTTGTAAATGTTGTAAAAAAATATCGTCAAATGATGCTTATTGTCGGCAAGTAAAGAAATTCCCGTGGCCATTTCGGTTTAAAATACTTATTACGACCGCCTGTCACCCAGAGTTTTTATATCCACAGACTGCGGAAGGGTAAATCGATTTTCATGTCTTCATGACTTCAAAACTATCATTATAAAGAATTAGGTGAAGTCGAGGGTGAAGTCGAGGGTCGCAAGTTATTCGAAAAATTATTTTTCTTCAAAATTTGATTAGTGAATTTTTAATGAATATTTCGCAAAATTAGTAATAGTATTTATTGTAAATTATCTAATTACACGATAACGCGAAACAAAACAATATGAATAACATTTATATGCCAGGCAATATAATTAAGCGAACGTTCAGAATCAGTACGTTGTGTAACTGTCAAATTCCAATGGTATTTTTTTGATACACACATAGAAAGAACTCTACGTACATTAAAAATTACAAGCCGACATCAATCAATCAATCAATCAGAAGCTTTATTAAAATTAAAATACATAACTGACACACTGGGTCTGGGAGTGAAAATATTGTGGGTACTACCTGTAAGATTATGAGAGTGAAATTGCGAGGTAGGTGCAAAAATAGTATTGAGCTCACTGGGATATAAGTTATTCAGTGCTTTATAAACACTATTTGCGAGCTGTTTGGCACGGCGTTGGTCAAGAGTATCCCAACCAAGGACACGTGGGATATCAGCAGACCTTACGTCATAATCGGAAAAGGTTATTATCCTACTTGCTCTGTTTTGAAGTTTTTGGAGTTTGTCAGAAAGAGTTTTACTGAGGCAACCCCAAACCTCACTACAATAGTCTAGGTAAGGCAACACTATAAAGGCCTTATACATCAGGATCAATATGCCTTGGGGCACAAAGTTGCGAATCCGCTTTAAGGCCTCAAGACTTGCACTTATTTTTTTACAAATGGTTTCAACATGTACCTGCCAATTTAAATATTCGTCAATTTCGAGTCCCAAATATCTATAAGAATGCATTCTATCAGTAGATTGTCCATCAATTTGGATGTTAAAGTGATGATCCAGGTTATTTAATCTCACTTGGCTTCCCAGGATTAAGAATTTTGTCTTTTTTACATTCAAAGTAAGTTTATTAGCTCGTAGCCACGTTTGCACCTTACTAAGTTCGATATTTAGTTTAAGCTCTAATTCAATTGGATCTTTAGAACTGACAGTTAAACATGTGTCATCGGCATACATCCTAAGGGACGACGAAGATAGGCAGGCTTGAAGATCATTGATATAAATTAGAAACCGTAATGGCCCAAGCACTGACCCTTGAGGGACCCCACATGTAACAGGTAACATGCTTTACAGAGTGCCATTAATGGCTTGTACATTGTTTGCGACCTGATAAATACGATCTAAACCAATTGATGGACGGTTAGAATCAACGCCATACAACTCTAGCTTCTTTAGTAAAATTGGGTTGTTCACGGTATCAAAAGCCTTTTTTAAGTCTAATAGTAGAACTCCATTAACTAACCCTTTATCAATATTTATGGTACCAATTATTGGTGGATATTAGAAGAGTTGTAAGTGTCGAGTGTAGAGGTCTAAATCCATGTTGGGAGTTAGCCAGTAGATTATTATCAATTAGGTATCCATAAAACTGGGAGAAGACGATCTTTTCAATTATCTTACTGACAATCGGTAAAACAGATATTGGCCTATAATTATCGGGATTAGATTTGGTATCTTCTTTATAAATTGGCATTACCCTAGCTACTTTCCAATCAATGGGAAAAATCCTACTTCTAATGGATAAATTAATAATATGAGTTAAGGAAGAAGAAACAATTGGCGAAGCTTCCTTTAATAGCCTACAAGATATCCCATCCAAACCCGTAGATTTATTTACAGGAATCGATTGAATCCAGTTATATACAATTGTATTATTAGTCTCTCTAATAGAGAAATGATTATCAGTAGGTGTAATGAATTCCTTAAAATGAGAGCTAGAGGCGGGAACATCGTTAACTAATTTGTGTCCAATTTGAGTAAAATGATTATTAAGGGCATTGCTAATCGCACTTGGAGAAGTGTAATTGCAGTTACCAACTTTAATGCTACTTATTACATTGGGGTTAGAATTTTTACCCATGATTTCATTCACACCCTTCCAAGTGTTTTTAATGTTACCAAAATGGTCTCTAAAGTAGTTGTGATAATATGAAACTTTGGCATCTTGTATACATCTATTAACCTTATTACGTGCACCTTAATTATTACATGCAGTTATTTAAGGGCTGATTATACATGAGCCATGAGGCGAGTTGACCCGGCTAGCCTGGCTGATACGTGTCACGAAAATCTTTCCTGGGCCGTAAAGTGCTATTTTAATGAACTTTATAGGGTGACTTTCCATCTATATTAAACCAATTTTGCACTGCAAATTTATTAATACGAGCCAGCACGGTTTGCCGGGCCAACTTGCCTCATGCTCGTGTATAATCAGCCCCTGAGGCTACTAATTTTATACTTAGACCTTACTACAACCATGGACATGAGTACATTTGCGAAAAATATTGTAAACTCAATGTACTGTATATTATTACCTCGGACTTATTTTGATGTCACATCTATAATTAGAATTTCCCGTTGCCTGGCATTAAGTGTAGACAAGAGTGCATGAGAAATGATACCAACGGCGTTGAACATTGGATTTTTCCGCAATATATGTAATGCGGTTAAATGGTAGTAAGTGTTGCTAAAATCGTAGCTGTACACTAACTGCCCCGTTCGTTCGCACTTTCTTATAACTCTACGGTCAACGTGTCCTAACCGTTAAATTGAAAGGCGGGTTTCTGTATTTGACTGCGAAGTCACTTCCACATCCGTAACATTTCCTCACGTTATTTGGAAGAACCACAATCTCTAACCGGGCTTGCTCGTTTTGTACTTAGTCCTTACTGTGTCTTTAAAACTCGCAATTAATAAATTTGTAATGCAGAATTGGTTTAATATAGATGGAAAGTCACCCTAAAGTTCATTAAAATATCACTTTACGGCCCGGGAAAGATTTTCGTGACACGTATCAGCCCGGCTAGCCGGGTCAACTCGCCATTGGAATTTGACCGTTACCATTGGAATTTGACAGTTACACAACGTACTGATTCTGAACGTTCGCTTAATTATATTGCCTTGCATATAAATGTTATTCATATTGTTTTGGTTCGCGTTTTAGCGTAATTAGATAATTTACAATAAATATCATTACTAATTTTTCGAAATATTCATTAAACATTCATTAATCAAATTTGGAAGAAAAATAATTTTTAGAATAATTTGCGACCCTCGACTTCACCCTCGACCTTGTCCTCGACTTTAGACCCTCGACAGTCGACCAAAACCCTAACTCATAAAGCTTACATATAGTAATGACCACGCCCTTTTGTCGGCAAATGTGATACTCACACCATAGAATAGGAAATGACTAGAAGGGCCACTTGAGGCGGAACCTTTGACGTTTTTGACGCTGCGCATGTCGCATTACGCATGTTCATTACCATTATTCTAGCCAGTCAATTGCATTTTCTGGCCAATAAACACGCTGAACTGGCTGGTCCGCCATTATTCTGGCCAGAAAACTGCATAAAACTAGGGGGTCACGTTGCACTGCTGAGTGGCCTTTCTGGTCATTTCCTATTCTGTGCTCACACCCCCCGCTTAAGCCGCAGAGCGACGGCACTGCATAATTGCAACGCGTTGACTGATGCGTAAAATCACACGAAGTGATAGGTTGTCATTAATTCGTAAGAGTTCAATGTCACTTTGGCTTCATTTTTCTGGTTGGTCGTGCAAAATAAACTATTGCTACCTGGCTTAGCACCCGTTCGCAGTATACATCTGTGTAATCGTGTTTAACACGATCAGGAATATCCGAGCCAAAATGTCATCAAATTTTTACTTGTGACAGGCTTTTCGCCTGTGTGGCTTCATCTAGCATTCTGCCATTGTCATTCTGATGTTGATTTGGCCGTTTTGTATAAATGTGATTGAAACACATTTCTGCTATTGTGGCAGAAATGATACCTTGTGAATGGATGTCTCGCTAGGATTTGAACATTGTACATGAACATGTCGAGTGCATTAGGTCTCTTAGCAAGGCATAAAGGACATAAAGCGTGAAATCCACGCACTAGGCCCTTCAGGATCGGACCCCAAACCTTTTTCAACACTAATGATAAAAATTCCCACAATCCCACCTTACCACCGTTACCACCGTGCACCACATTGGTGGATATCTTGGGTAAATGTTGCAATATTGGTGGATATCTTGGGAAATGTGCTACATTTGTGGATATCTTGGGCAAATGTACAATATTGAGGGATACCTTTGGCATATCTGCAATATTGAGGGATATCTTGGGCATATGTGCAATATTACTGAAGCAGACATCGTAAGGTTAGTGGATGATTTCATAGGACCCTACCTAGATTGCATGTCTTTCATATAGGACACTACCTGTCTACCTATATTAAAAAAATACTATTAAAAACTTTGGTAAAAGGAAAAGGGGCCCCTTCCCCCTTTGGTTTTCCCCTTGCTTCAAACTGCCCTTCTTTCATCAAAACAATGCTTTTCCAGTGATGAAAACCTGGTTTACAGGTTTAGGGCAGTTGAAAATTTGTGGTCAGAGGCAAAGGGGGGACCAAAGGATTTGAAATCAGGCCCTGTGAGAAGCAAACGCGTCCACGCGTGAAGTGAGCATTTTGTCTGACACCGTCAGACAAACCCGTTCCACGCGAGAAGTGAGCATTTGAAATGACAAGAAAAATCGAAGTTACGTTCTTCAAAAAAAATGGAAACTTTATTAAAACGACCCTTACATCATTTTCGTTTTTCGAAAAAAAGTTTTGTAAGTCACAAGTCGAGGGCGGGAAACTTTATGTAAGGATAGTATAGTAGGCCATAAAATTCAACATGGCGATCGCAAATATTATACAAAAGACACAGAAAGGACACAGATCTAATGATCTTTGTTCTATCATATTGGAGGAAATGTGAGGAAATGTCCAAATACAACTATAGAATGTAAGAATATGTCGAAATACACGGATTTAATCAAGTTTCAGATAGGATTTGGTATTTTTGCCACATAAATTTGCCACACAATTTAATATTACTGTAAATTTATACCTTTGTTTAAGTTTTTTGTGACTCCTATATATGAGCTATAGCAACAAAATATTTGAGCCATTGATGAAGTGTGTTTAAGTGCATTCAGCCATTGATATTTTTTAATAGCAGGTTTATACCTTCACTGGTTTATACAGGACTTTACTCATTTACTGGGGCATATTAATTAGAGTGGTGGAGTCGGTGGACACTTCATGAAATATTGGGAGTACAAACTTAGGTTACCAACATATAACTACCTTTTGTTGATGCAAATCTCAGTTCTTAAAACTTTCTTGCTTGGACTATAAAGGCTTTTGTGCTTGTAAAATCATTAATACAACTTAGTCATTATCAACCAAAGGCATTGAGAAATTACTGGGGGGGGGGGACAATTGTCCCCCTAGTGTCTGCCACTGGTAGTGAGGTGTTTAAATATCGGAGGAAGTCCTCCTTACGAGTGTTTGAACTTTCTTCTCAAACGAACGTGTATTTTGCGAAAAAACCGACGTGAAAGTTCACTTAATTTATGTAATTTCTTCCTCTGATTTCAAACCATCTTCCACGCTTATGATTCTCTTTGTTTTTGGTTCATGAATTATTAATGAGTTTGAGAACCGTATATCAAAATATACAGTCTACACACATGCACAGTTGTATAAAAGCATCAAGAATCTGAAATGTTTTACAAATTTTCAGTTAGACTATTAACATGTCCGTCTTGTTCGGCTAAAGCTGACCCGTTTTGCATCCAAAAATGTAATCCAACTTTGACTGGTTGCTGTGCGTCAAATACTGTGTTAAATGATATATTTTCGTATTTATATGATTTTCGTTATATGATTTTCGTTTTTCATTACGGACAAAATTGACTGAGTAATTGTCTGTTAAAAATTGTTTGTCGAAATTGCATTCTTCCACTGATGGGAATTAACCTGCGCAAATCGAAGCAAATTTAATTCGCAGAAGGCCAAGTTGAGCTCAAATGGTATCTTGGTATCACTTGTAATGAGTATCAGCTCAATTTAACCCAGTATTTGACACACAAGCAACCAGTCAGTTGGATTACCTTTTTTATACACCCTGTACAAACCCCCACCCACCCTACCAAAAATGTCAGGTCCTATAAATAGCTGATCTTGAATTTGTATAATTAAAAATTCTGTATTGTTTTTAAAGTACACTAGTTCTACCGCACAGGCATAAACATTTCTCATGAAAACTGGAAGAGGACTACAGAGTATGGGACACTTTTGCTTTATAGAACTGCGCATTTCATTCGGTATTTTCAAACGTATTTTGAGAAAAAATGATGTTTTGCCCGTATACCCCCACCCCCCAGACATCATATTGATGTCTTTTTGGCAGGATGCATTGAGTTAGACTTACACAATTTTTGTCTTCTCTTTCAGTCTGGCAATAAAGATAAAAAGCTGAGAAGCTTAGAAAACACTGTTGCAGAGATGAAACAAGAAATCTACATGCTTCAAGGCCTGGTGAAGAAGACATCCTCTCAAACCAGTCAGCAAAATTCATCTTATCTCATAGGGTGGACCTTAACCTAGAAAGTCTGTCTCAAGCCGAAGATGTTACTTTGGTTGTAGAAGAAGTAGCTTTGACTAAGACATGTAAAGATGTACCGACACACACCTACGACACTGCTTTCATGCCTTGTGAGGCTTGCAGTCGGATGCAAGCAAATCTTATCGCAGTTGGATTAATGGTGATGAAACCGACATTTCCCGATGGGCTGCTGAGCAGAGCCGAGATCTAGAATTGACAACCATGTGGACAACCTCCATGCACAAATCAACCCTCTTCAAGAGAAGTTGAATAGATCTCGCAAGAGACAGAAAGCTCTCGAGGAACGGGTAAAAAGTCTTGAGGCAAGTGTGGCGACAGAAATTGTCAGTCGTTACTCAAGAGATGAAGAGCTTGGAGGCGAAGACGAGTGAGGAGAAATGGGAATTGAAGAAAGGCAAGGAATTCTTGGAAATTCGCAATGAAAGAAGTGAGCTGCAACTTAAGGAATCTGTAACAAGCAAATCTAAACTTGGTAAGATTTAATGATTTAAAGATTTCAAGTTCACTAGAACCAGGTTCAATATCAGACATACTTTTGCTTGCTACTCAGATTAAACCCTGATGATGACACTAGAGTGGAGTGTCCTCGCGTTGGGTCGTGAATTTAATCCACCAGAGTAGTGATTGAAAACGACACTATATTCTTGTTGAAATAAGTTGTATTTTAAGACGTCTACTTTACCTTTTATCAAAAGACCTCGTGCTAGTGCTAGGCGAGGAATAGTTCAGGGCTTTTTAAGTTTAAATTTAATCTGTTTCTTTTTCATACAAGTAAAATCGTCTGGTGTTAGACAGAGTAAAATACTAATAAAGTAGGGTGCATCTGAGTGCATGCAATGCACATGCATGCTAATTGTAATTATTTTGCCACAGTAAAATTGTCACACCATGATAGTTTTGGTCCATTTACCCACCCAAAATGACAATTTGATATTTTGCATGGCAACTTCATTATGAATGTGTGGCATCTTATCAAGCTACTTGTTTGTTAACTATAGGCAGTGAATACTTGATGAAAAGATGAAATGTGAGCATGTATTTGTTGGCCACGAAGGATGTGTAAGTTAATATAGCTCACATTATGGATATTTACTTGTAACAGTCGTGAACATATCAATGTGACCAGGGTAAAAAAATCTCACATCTTGTCAACAAGATGTGTTCGCAACAGACTTGTAGCAAGCTTGTCAACAATGTTGTCATTTTATCAAGTTGCTACAAGGTTGTCACTCACAACTTGTTAACAAGTTGTTGAATTGCAGGACGATAACAAGTAGTTGGAACAACTTGTAACAAGTCTGGTTAAGTTGTCATCCTTGTGGCAAGTTGTCTACAAGCTAATGACCACTTGTTGACAAGCTGGGACACAAAATATGAGATAACCCCAGGCCAGTTCTTGTTGAATTTTTCAGGAAGATTGATCCTAAAGACTTGAAGCTTATTGTATAGATACTACCTACACTGGCACCACATGTTTCAGATATTAATTGATACCATCATTCTTATTAAACAGGTGAACACAGTGGCCTGGAATGATTGTGGAGATGTTCTGCTGTCAGGGTCTGATGATTGTAAACTGAATATCTACAAACTCTCTTCTATGAAGGTATATTTTGTATAATAATTGGTTATAAATAGCAAGGATAAAGAGGGAAAAATTGGATGTATTAAAGAAAGGATAGATATAGAGATGATAGCTACAGGAACATTAACCATTAGCTTGCAATGTGCCCAGATGCACCCTTTAGTATTTTACTCTGTGTGCAGCAAGAATATTCAACAAAGCAGTGTTTACTTTTATTTTTTAGATAGTTCACTAGTTCAGTCCATTCAAAGTGGTCATCAGGCGAACATTTTCAGTGCAAAGTTTTACCTTGCCCAGCGGGTACAAAGGTATGATCTTTTGTTTCCTATTTCAGAATACCGGTATGCTATTTTGCAATTGTCTTTCATAGGACACCACCTATATTGCATGTGTTTCTTAGGACACTACCTATATCGCATGTATTTGATAGGACACTACCTATATTCAGGCCTGGCCGTGAGCATTTTTGCGGGCCAGTGGAATATCGCGCGCCATATTCACGTCAGGTGCGCGTTTGAAAAACGGTCAAAAACCACGCCAATAGAGCGGACTAGATTACCACTTTGCAACATGACAACGTTATATTGTGTGCAACGTGTGTGGCTAGTAAATAAGTCTAAAGTTGAGAACTGTTCACGTAAAAACTTAAAAGTCGCAAAGTGGCATACATTAGGCGCGCGATTTCACACTCTCAAAACCAGGGCGCTTATATATATATATATATATATAAGCGCCCTGCTCAAAACAAACAAGGCGCGTGACAAAACGCGCATCTTGACCAGTTAAGGCGCGTGCGCCTCGGCGTGCATGTATTTCATAGGACATCATAGGTCACTGTATATTGCATGTATTTCATAGGACACTACCTATATTGCATGTATGTCATAGGACACTACGTATATTGCATGTATTTCATAGGACACTACCTATATTGCATGTATGTCATAGGACACTACCTATATTGCATGTGTTTCATAGGACACTGCGTATATTACATGTATTTCATAGGACACTACGTATATTGCATGTATTTCATAGGACACTACCAATATTGCATGTGTTTCATAGGACACTGCGTATATTGCATGTGTTTCATAGGACACTGCGTATATTACATGTATTTCATAGGACACTGCGTATATTACATGTATTTCATAGGACACTACCTATATTGCATGTGTTTCATAGGACACTGCGTATATTACATGTATTTCATAGGACACTACCTATATTGCATGTATTTCATAGGACACTGCGTATATTACATGTATTTCATAGGACACTACCTATATTACATGTATTTCATAGGACACTACCTATATTGCATGTCTTTCATAGGACACTACGTTCTAGAGTCCCAGTGTAAGCTGTTGACGTCGGATCTTGAAAAAGAACAAACCGAGACATCAAAGTTGAAAGGAGGAAATGTTTACGACGTATCATCCATACTACAAATTTCATGTGTTTTATCTCTAATTCTATTCTAGGTTGAATGGATCAAAATGAATCTGTTGTGTCGTTGGCAAACCCAATCTACCCCAACTGCGATAGGCAGTCAAGCATTTTTAACCTCCTATACACTAATTACCCATTGGCCATATTTTTGCATGCCTTCTGTTTATTATTAGACTTCGTTCACATCGTACCGTTTCTTCATGGCTGCACTCTATAAAAATAGTGTTGAGAAGCAGCGACTATAAAATGTGATTGCAACTAGACTAGCAAATTAGCCTTGTTAATATTTTACAGCACGTCAGTGTATAAAATCCTGCAGCGCATTGCTTTCAATTATATTTATATTAAAAAGGTTTAAATTAACACTATAATTGCAACGAATTGACTGATGGGTAAAATCACACTAGGGGATAGGTTGGCCATTCGTAAGGGTTCAATGTCATTTTGGCTTGATTTTTCTGGTGTGCAAAACTATTGCTACCTAGCTTAGCACCCGTTCGCAGTATGCATCTGTGTAATCGTGTTGAACATGACAGGAATATCCGAGCCAAAATGTCATCAAATCTCTACTTGTGACCGGCTTTTCGCCTGTGTGGCTTCATCTAGCATTCTACCATTGTCATTCTGATGTTGATTTGGCCGTTTTGTATAAATGTGATTGAAACTAGACTAGCAAATTAGCCTTGTTTAATACTTTACAGCACGGTCGTATATAAAAACCCTCAAGCGCGTTTCAACTATATTTATATTTAAAATGTTTAAATTAACACCATAATTGCAACGCGTTGACTGATGGGTAAAATCACAGAAGGGGATAGGTTGGCCATTCGTAGGAGTTCAATGTCACTTTGGCTAGATTTTTCTGGTGTGCAAAATAAACTATTGCTACCTGGCTTAGCACCCGTTCACAGGATGCATCAATGTGAATCGTGTTTAACACGGCCAGGAATATCCGAGCCAAAATGTCCTCAAATTCCTACTTGTGACCGGCTTTTCGCCTGTGTGGCTTCATCTAGCATTCTACCATTGTCATTCTGATGTTGATTTGGCCGTTTTGTATCAATGTGATTGAAACTATATTGGCAGAAATGGTACCTTATGAATGGATGTCTCGCTAGGATTTGAACATTTTACATGAACATGTCGAATGCATTAGGTCTCTTAGGTTAGTTTAAGACCAACATGAGCGAGTGAGATAAACTCGACTAGCTTAGGTAAGACATCAAGCGTGAAATCCACGCACTAGGCCCTTCAGGATCGGACCCCAAACCTTCTTTTTCAACACTAATGATAAAAATTTCCCACCCTACCACATTGGACTACATTGGTGGATATCTTGGGCAAATGTACTTCATTGGTGGATATATTGGGCAAATGTGCTACATTGGAGGATATCTTGGGCAAATGTGCTACATTGGTGGATATCTTGGGCAAATGTGCAATATTGGTAGATATATTGGGCAAATGTGCAATATTGGTGGATATCTTGGGCAAATGTGCAATATTGAGGGATATCTTCGGCAAATGTGCAATATTGAGGGATATCTTGGGCATATGTGCAATATTACGGAAGAAGACGTCGTAAGGTTAGTGGATGATTTCATAGGACACTACCTACACGGCTTGTCTTTCGTAGGACACTACCTATACTGCATGTATTTCATAGCCCTTAACTGTTTGTCGTAAAAACTTTTTGGCCATTTTCAGCCACTTTTTGAGATATTGAAACTGTGGCCGAAAATGTCCAAAAACTAAAGGCTAACCATTAACATTTTTTCAACAAAAGGTTAAGGCTATCACCTTTACTTTTTAGCCATCTTCGGCCACTTTTTTAAAAAATCAAAAAATGGTCGAAAATGGCCAAAAAGTAAAGGCTAACCCCTTAACATTTTTTCGAGGAAAAGTTAAGGCTAACCCCTTTACTTTTTGGCCATTTTCGGCTACTTTTTCAAAAACTCAAAAATGGCTGAAAATGGCTAAAAGTAGAGGCTAACCCCTTAACATTTTTTCGACGAAAAGTTAAGGCTAACCCCTTTACTTTTTGACCAATTTGGCTACTTTTTACAAAACTCAAAAAATGGTCGAAAATGGCTAAAAAGTAAAGGCTAACCCCTTAACATTTTTTCGACGAAAAGTTAAGGCTAACCCCTTTACTTTTTGGCCATTTTCGGCTACTTTTACAAAACTCAAAATGGCCGAAAATGGCTAAAAGTAAAGGCTAACCCTTAACATTTTTTCGACGAAAAGTTAAGGCTAACCCCTTTACTTTTTGGCCATTTTGGCTACTTTTACAAACTCAAATGGTCGAAAATGGCTAAAAGTAAAGGCTAACCCCTTAACATTTTTTCGACGAAAAGTTAAGGCTAACCCTTTACTTTTGGCCATTTTCGGCTACTTTTTACAAAACTCAAAAAATGGTCGAAAATGGCTAAAAAGTAAAGGCTAACCCCTTAACATTTTTTCGACGAAAAGTTAAGGCTAACCCCTTTACTTTTTGGCCATTTTCGGCTACTTTTTACAAAACTCTAAAAATGGTCTAAAATTTCTATAAAGTAAAGGCTAACACCTTAACATTTTTTAGAAGAAAAGTTAAGGCTAGCTAACCCCTTTACTTTTTGGCCATTTTCGGCTACTTTTTACAAACTCAAAATGGTCGAAAATGGCTAAAAGTAAAGGCTAACCCCTTAACATTTTTTCGACGAAAGTTAAGGCTAACCACTTTACTTTTTGGCCATTTTCGGCTACTTTTTACAAAACTCAAAAAATGGTCGAAAATGGCTAAAAAGTAAAGGCTAACCCTTAACATTTTTTCGACGAAAAGTTAAGGCTATCCACTTTACTTTTTGGCCATTTTCGGCTACTTTTTACAAAACTCAAAAAATGGTCGAAAATGGCTAAAAAGTAAAGACAACCACTTGACATTTTTTCGAAGAAAAGTTAAGGGTAACCCCTTTACTTTTTGGCCATTTTCGGCTACTTTTTACAAAACTCAAAAAATGGCCGAAAATGGCTAAAAAGTAAAGGCTAACGTTACCCTTAACATTTTTTCGACGAAAAGTTAAGGCTAACCCTTTACTTTTGGCCATTTTCGGCTACTTTTCAAAAACTCAAATGGTCGAAAATGGCTAAAAAGTAAAGGCTAACCCCTTTAACATTTTTTCGACGAAAAGTTAATTAACCCCTTTACTTTTTGGCCATTTTCGGCTACTTTTACAAAACTCAAAATGGCTGAAAATGGCTAAAAGTAGAGGCTAACCCCTTAACATTTTCTCGACAAAAAGTTAAGGCTAACCCCTTTACTTTTTGACCAATTTGGCTACTTTTTACAAAACTCAAAAAATGGTCGAAAATGGCTAAAAAGTAAAGGCTAACCCCTTAACATTTTTTCGACGAAAAGTTAAGGCTAACCCCTTTACTTTTTGGCCATTTTCGGCTACTTTTACAAAACTCAAAATGGTCGAAAATGGCTAAAAGTAAAGGCTAACCCCGTAACATTTTTCGACGAAAAGTTAAGGCTAACCCCTTTACTTTTTGGCCATTTTCGGCTACTTTTTACAAAACTAAAAAAATGGCCGAAAATGGCTAAAAAGTAAAGGCTAACCCCTTAACATTTTTCGACGAAAAGTTAAGGCTAACCCCTTTACTTTTTGGCCATTTTCGGCTACTTTTTCAAAAACTCAAAATGGTCGAAAATGGCTAAAAGTAAAGGCTAACCCCTTAACATTTTTTCGACGAAAAGTTAAGGCTAACCACTTTACTTTTGGCCATTTTCGGCTACTTTTACAAAACTCAAATGGTCGAAAATGGCTAAAAAGTAAAGGCTAACCCCTTAACATTTTTCGACGAAAAGTTAAGGCTAACCCTTTACTTTTTGGCCATTTTCGGCTACTTTTTACAAAACTCAACAAATGGTCGAAAATGGCTAAAAAGTAAAGGCTAACCCCTTAACATTTTTCGACGAAAAGTTAAGGCTAACCCTTTACTTTTGGCCATTTTCGGCTACTTTTACAAAACTCAAAAATGGTCGAAAATGGCTAAAAGTAAAGGCTAACCCCTTAACATTTTTCGACGAAAAGTTAAGGCTAACCCCTTTACTTTTGGCCATTTTCGGCTACTTTTACAAAACTCAAAAATGGTCGAAAATGGCTAAAAGTAAAGGCTAACCCTTAACATTTTTCGACGAAAAGTTAAGGCTAACCCCTTTACTTTTTGGCCATTTTTGGCTACTTTTACAAAAACTCAAAAAATGGTCGAAAATGGCTAAGAAGTAAAGGCTAACCCCTTAACATTTTTTCGACGAAAAGTTAAGGCTAACCCTTTACTTTTGGCCATTTTCGGCTACTTTTTACAAAACTCAAAAATGGTCGAAAATGGCTAAAAGTAAAGGCTAACCCTTAACATTTTTTCGACGAAAAGTTAAGGCTAACCCTTTACTTTTTGGCCATTTTCGGCTACTTTTACAAAACTCAAAAATGGTCGAAAATGGCTAAAAGTAAAGGCTAACCCTTAACATTTTTCGACGAAAAGTTAAGGCTAACCCTTTACTTTTTGGCCATTTTCGGCTACTTTTACAAAACTCAAAAATGGTCGAAAATGGCTAAAAAGTAAAGGCTAACCCCTTAACATTTTTCGACGAAAAGTTAAGGCTAACCCCTTTACTTTTTGGCCATTTTCGGCTACTTTTACAAAACTCAAAAATGGTCGAAAATGGCTAAAAGTAAAGGCTAACCCTTAACATTTTTCGACGAAAAGTTAAGGCTAACGTTACCTTTACTTTTTGGCCATTTTCGGCTACTTTTTTAAAAACTCAAAAAATGGCCGAAAATGGCTAAAAAGTAAAGGCTAACATTTTCTCGACAAAAAGTTAAGGCTAACCCCTTTACTTTTTGGCCATTTTCGGCTACTTTTTACCAAAATCAAAAAATGGTCGAAAATGGCTAAAAAGTAAAGGCTAACCCCTTAACATTTTTTCGACGAAAAGTTAAGGCTATCCCTTTACTTTTTGGTCATTTTCGGCTACTTTTACAAAACTCAAAAATGGTCGAAAATGGCTAAAAGTAAAGGCTAACCCTTAACATTTTTTCGACGAAAAGTTAAGGCTAACCCCTTTACTTTTTGGCCATTTTCGGCTACTTTTTACAAAACTCAAAAAATGGCCGAAAATGGCTAAAAAGTAAAGGCTAACCCCTTAACATTTTTTCGACGAAAAGTTAAGGCTAACCCCTTTACTTTTTGGCCATTTTCGGCTACTTTTTACAAAACTCAAAAAATGGTCGAAAATGGCTAAAAAGTAAAGGCTAACCCCTTAACATTTTTTCGACGAAAAGTTAAGGCTAACCCCTTTACTTTTTGGCCATTTTCGGCTACTTTTTACAAAACTCAAAAAATGGTCGAAAATGGCTAAAAAGTAAAGGCTAACCCCTTAACATTTTTTCGACGAAAAGTTAAGGCTAACCTTTACTTTTTGGCCATTTCCGCCTATTTTTAACAAACCCCAAAAATGGTCGAAAATGGCTAAAAAGTAAAGGCTAACCCCTTAACATTTTTTCGACGAAAAGTTAAGGCTAACCCCTTTACTTTTTGGCCATTTTCGGCTACTTTTTACAAAACTCAAAAAATGGTCGAAAATGGCTAAAAAGTAAAGGCTAACCCCTTAACATTTTTTCGACGAAAAGTTAAGGCTAACCCCTTTACTTTTTGGCCATTTTCGGCTACTTTTTACAAAACTCAAAAAATGGCCGAAAATGGCTAAAAAGTAAAGGCTAACCCCTTAACATTTTTCGACGAAAAGTTAAGGCTAACCCCTTTACTTTTTGGCCATTTTCGGCTACTTTTACAAAACTCAAAAATGGCCGAAAATGGCTAAAAGTTAAGGCTAACCCCTTAACATTTTTTCGACGAAAAGTTAAGGCTAACCTTTACTTTTTGGCCATTTTCGGCTACTTTTTCAACAACTCAAAAATGGTCGAAAATGGCTAAAAGTAAAGGCTAACCCCTTAACATTTTTCGACGAAAAGTTAAGGCTAACCTTACTTTTTGGCCATTTTCGGCTACTTTTTACAAAACTCAAAAATTGGTCGAAAATGGCTAAAAAGTAAAGCTAACCCTTAACATTTTTTCGACGAAAAGTTAAGGCTAACCCCTTTACTTTTGACCATTTTCGGCTACTTTTTACAAAACTCAAAAAATGGTCGAAAATGGCTAAAAAGTAAAGGCTAACCCTTAACATTTTTTCGACGAAAAGTTAAGGCTAACCCCTTTACTTTTTGGCCATTTTCGGCTACTTTTTACAAAACTCAAAAAATGGTCGAAAATGGCTAAAAAGTAAAGGCTAACCCTTAACATTTTTTCGACGAAAAGTTAAGGCTATAACCCTTTACTTTTGGCCATTTTCGGCTACTTTTTACAAAACTCAAAAAATGGTCGAAAATGGCTAAAAAGTAAAGGCTAACCCCTTAACATTTTTTCGACGAAAAGTTAAGGCTAACCCCTTTACTTTTTGGCCATTTTCGGCTACTTTTTACAAAACTCAAAAAATGGTCGAAAATGGCTAAAAAGTAAAGGCTAACCCCTTAACATTTTTTCGACGAAAAGTTAAGGCTAACCCCTTTACTTTTTGGCCATTTTCGGTTACTTTTTACAAAACTCAAAAAATGGTCGAAAATGGCTAAAAAGTAAAGGCTAACCCCTTAACATTTTTTCGACGAAAAGTTAAGGCTAACCCCTTTACTTTTTGGCCATTTTCGGCTACTTTTTACAAAACTCAAAAAATGGCCGAAAATGGCTAAAAAGTAAAGGCTAACCCCTTAACATTTTTTCGACGAAAAGTTAAGGCTAACCCCTTTACTTTTTGGCCATTTTCGGCTACTTTTTCAAAACTCAAAAATGGTCGAAAATGGCTAAAAGTAAAGGCTAACCCCTTAACATTTTTCGACGAAAAGTTAAGGCTAACCCCTTTACTTTTTGGCCATTTTCGGCTACTTTTTACAAAACTCCAAAAATGGCTAAAAAGTAAAGGCTAACCCCTTAACATTTTTTCGACGAAAAGTTAAGGCTAACCCTTTACTTTTTGGGCATTTTCGGCTACTTTTTACAAAACTCAAAAAATGGTCGAAAATGGCTAAAAAGTAAAGGCTAACCCCTTAACATTTTTTCGACGAAAAGTTAAGGCTAACCCCTTTACTTTTTGGCCATTTTTGGCTACTTTATATAAAACTCAAAAAATGGTCGAAAATGGCTAAAAAGTAAAGGCTAACCCTTAACATTTTTCGACGAAAAGTTAAGGCTAACCCCTTTACTTTTGGCCATTTTCGGCTACTTTTACAAAACTCAAAATGGCCGAAAATGGCTAAAAGTAAAGGCTAACCCCTTAACATTTTTCGACGAAAAGTTAAGGCTAACCCTTTACTTTTTGGCCATTTTCGGCTACTTTTTACAAAACTCCAAATGGTCGAAAATGGCTAAAAGTAAAGGCTAACCCCTTAACATTTTTCGACGAAAAGTTAAGGCTATCCACTTTACTTTTTGCCATTTTGGCTACTTTTTACAAAACTCAAAAAATGGTCGAAAATGGCTAAAAAGTAAAGGCTAACGTTACCCTTAACATTTTTTCGACGAAAAGTTAAGGCTAACCCCTTTACTTTTGGCCATTTTTGGCTACTTTTTACAAAACTCAAAAAATGGTCGAAAATGGCTAAAAAGTAAAGGCTAACCCCTTAACATTTACTTTTTGGCCATTTTTGGCTACTTTTTATAAAACTCTAAAAATGGTCGAAAATGGCTAAAAAGTAAAGGCTAACCCTTAACATTTTTTCGACGAAAAGTTAAGGCTAACCCCTTTACTTTTTGGCCATTTTCGGCTACTTTTACAAAACTCAAAATGGTCGAAAATGGCTAAAAGTAAAGGCTAACCCTTAACATTTTTTCGACGAAAAGTTAAGGCTAACCCCTTTACTTTTTGGCCATTTTCGGCTACTTTTTACAAAACTCAAAAAATGGTCGAAAATGGCTAAAAAGTAAAGGCTAACCCCTTAACATTTTTTCGACGAAAAGTTAAGGCTAACCCCTTTACTTTTTGACCATTTTGGCTACTTTTTACAAAACTCAAAAAATGGTCGAAAATGGCTAAAAAGTAAAGGCTAACCCCTTAACATTTTTTCGACGAAAAGTTAAGGCTAACCCCTTTACTTTTTGGCCATTTTCGGCTAGTTTTAGAAAACTCAAAAAATGGTTGAAAATGGCTAAAAGTAAAGGCTAACCCTTAACATTTTTTCGACGAAAAGTTAAGGCTAACCCTTTACTTTTGGCCATTTTCGGCTACTTTTTACAAAACTCAAAAAATGGTCGAAAATGGCTAAAAAGTAAAGGCTAACCCCTTAACATTTTTTCGACGAAAAGTTAAGGCTAACCCCTTTACTTTTTGGCCATTTTCGGCTACTTTTTACAAAACTCAAAAAATGGTCGAAAATGGCTAAAAAGTAAAGGCTAACCCCTTAACATTTTTTCGACGAAAAGTTAAGGCTAACCCCTTTACTTTTTGGCCATTTTCGGCTACTTTTTCAAAAACTCAAAAAATGGTCGAAAATGGCTAAAAAGTAAAGGCTAACCCCTTAACATTTTTTCGACGAAAAGTTAAGGCTAACCCTTTACTTTTGGCCATTTTCGGCTACTTTTACAAAACTCAAAATGGTCGAAAATGGCTAAAAGTAAAGGCTAACCCTTAACATTTTTTCGACGAAAAGTTAAGGCTAACCCTTTACTTTTGGCCATTTTCGGCTACTTTTACAAAACTCAAAAATGGTCGAAAATGGCTAAAAGTAAAGGCTAACCCTTAACATTTTTTCGACGAAAAGTTAAGGCTAACCCCTTTACTTTTTGGCCATTTTCGGCTACTTTTACAAAACTCAAAAAATGGTCGAAAATGGCTAAAAAGTAAAGGCTAACCCCTTAACATTTTTTCGACGAAAAGTTAAGGCTAACCCCTTTACTTTTTGGCCATTTTCGGCTACTTTTTCCAAAACTCAAAAAGGGCTCAAAATGGCTAAAAGTAGAGGCTAAACCCTTAACATTTTTCGACGAAAAGTTAAGGCTAACCCCTTTACTTTTGGCCATTTTCTACTTTTTCAAAACTCAAAAAGTAACGAAAATGGCTAAAAAGTAAAGGCTAACCTTAACTTTTGATCGAAAAGTTAAGTTAGCCTTTTTTTTTGGCCATTTTTAGTTACTTTTTGAGTGTTTGAAAAACTTGCCAAAAATGGCCAAAAAGTAAAGGCTAACCCCTTTACTTTTTGGCCATTTTCGGCCTCTTTTTCAAAACATCAGAAAGTGGTCGAAAATGGCTAAAAAGTAAAGGCTAACCCCTTAACATTTTTTCGACGAAAAGCTAAGGCTAACCCCTTTACTTTTTGGCCATTTTCGGCTACTTTTTACAAAACTCAAAAAATGGCCGAAAATGGCTAAAAAGTAAAGGCTAACCCTTAACATTTTTTCGACGAAAAGTTAAGGCTAACCCCTTTACTTTTTGGCCATTTTTGGCTACTTTTTACAAAACTCAAAAAATGGCCGAAAATGGCTAAAAAGTAAAGGCTAACCCCTTAACATTTTTTCGACGAAAAGTTAAGGCTATCCACTTTACTTTTTGGCCATTTTCGGTTACTTTTTACAAAACTCAAAAAATGGTCGAAAATGGCTAAAAAGTAAAGGCTAACCCCTTAACATTTTTTCGACGAAAAGTTAAGGCTAACCCCTTTACTTTTTGGCCATTTTCGGCTACTTTTTACAAAACTCAAAAAATGGTCGAAAATGGCTAAAAAGTAAAGGCTAACCCTTAACATTTTTTCGACGAAAAGTTAAGGCTAACCCCTTTACTTTTTGGCCATTTTTGGCTACTTTTTACAAAACTCAAAAAATGGTCGAAAATGGCTAAAAAGTAAAGGCTAACCCTTAACATTTTTCGACGAAAAGTTAAGGCTAACCCCTTTACTTTTGGCCATTTTCGGCTACTTTTACAAAACTCAAAAATGGTCGAAAATGGCTAAAAAGTAAAGGCTAACCCTCAACATTTTTTCGACGAAAAGTTAAGGCTAACCTTTACTTTTGGCCATTTTCGGCTACTTTTACAAAACTCAAAAATGGCCGAAAATGGCTAAAAGTAAAGGCTAACCCTTAACATTTTTCGACGAAAAGTTAAGGCTAACCCCTTTACTTTTGGCCATTTTCGGCTACTTTTACAAAACTCAAAAATGGCCGAAAATGGCTAAAAGTAAAGGCTAACCCCTTAACATTTTTCGACGAAAAGTTAAGGCTAACCCCTTTACTTTTGGCCATTTTCGGCTACTTTTACAAAACTCAAAAAATGGTCGAAAATGGCTAAAAAGTAAAGGCTAACCTTAACATTTTTCGACGAAAAGTTAAGGCAAACCACTATACTTTTGGCCATTTTCGGCTACTTTTACAAAACTCAAAAGTGGTCGAAAATGGCTAAAAAGTAAAGGCTAACCCCTTAACATTTTTTCGACGAAAAGTTAAGGCTAACCCCTTTACTTTTGGCCATTTTGGCTACTTTTACAAAACTCAAAAAGTGGCCGAAAATGGCTAAAAAGTAAAGGCTAACCCTTAACATTTTTCGACGAAAAGTTAAGGCTAACCCCTTTACTTTTGGCCATTTTCGGCTACTTTTTTCAAAACTCAAAAAATGGCCGAAAATGGCTAAAAAGTAAAGGCTAACCCCTTAACATTTTTTCGACGAAAAGTTAAGGCTAACCCCTTTACTTTTTGGCCATTTTGGCAAACTTTTTCAAAACTCAAAAGTAACTAAAAATGGCTAAAAAGTAAAGGCTAACCCTTAACATTTTGATCGACGAAAAGTTAAGGCTAACGTTAACCTTTACTTTTTGGCCATTTTCGGCTACTTTTTCAAAAACTCAAAATGGTCGAAAATGGCTAAAAGTAAAGGCTAACCCCTTAACATTTTTTCGACGAAAAGTTAAGGCTAACCCCTTTACTTTTGGCCATTTTCGGCTACTTTTCAAAACTCAAAAATGGCCGAAAATGGCTAAAAAGTAAAGGCTAACCCCTTAACATTTTTCGACGAAAAGTTAAGGCTAACCTTTACTTTTTGGCCATTTTCGGCTACTTTTACAAAACTCAAAAATGGCCGAAAATGGCTAAAAAGTAAAGGCTAACCCCTTAACATTTTTTCGACGAAAAGTTAAGGCTATCCACTTTACTTTTTGGCCAATTTTCGGTTACTTTTTACAAAACTCAAAAAATGGTCGAAAATGGCTAAAAAGTAAAGGCTAACCCCTTAACATTTTTTCGACGAAAAGTTAAGGCTAACCCCTTTACTTTTTGGCCATTTTTGGCTACTTTTTACAAAACTCAAAAAATGGTCGAAAATGGCTAAAAAGTAAAGGCTAACCCTTAACATTTTTTCGACGAAAAGTTAAGGCTAACCCCTTTACTTTTTGGCCATTTTTGGCTACTTTTTACAAAACTCAAAAAATGGTCGAAAATGGCTAAAAAGTAAAGGCTAACCCTTAACATTTTTTCGACGAAAAGTTAAGGCTAACCCCTTTACTTTTTGGCCATTTTCGGCTACTTTTTACAAAACTCAAAATGGTCGAAAATGGCTAAAAAGTAAAGGCTAACCCTTAACATTTTTTCGACGAAAAGTTAAGGCTAATCCCTTTACTTTTGGCCATTTTCGGCTACTTTTACAAAACTCAAAAAATGGCCGAAAATGGCTAAAAAGTAAAGGCTAACCCCTTAACATTTTTTCGACGAAAAGTTAAGGCTAACCCTTTACTTTTTGGCCATTTTCGGCTACTTTTTACAAAACTCAAAAAATGGCCGAAAATGGCTAAAAAGTAAAGGCTAACCCCTTAACATTTTTTCGACGAAAAGTTAAGGCTAACCCCTTTACTTTTTGGCCATTTTCGGCTACTTTTTACAAAACTCAAAAAATGGTCGAAAATGGCTAAAAAGTAAAGGCTAACCCCTTAACATTTTTTCGACGAAAAGTTAAGGCTATCCACTTTACTTTTTGGCCATTTTCGGTTACTTTTTACAAAACTCAAAAAATGGTCGAAAATGGCTAAAAAGTAAAGGCTAACCCCTTAACATTTTTTCGACGAAAAGTTAAGGCTAACCCCTTTACTTTTTGGCCATTTTCGGCTACTTTTTACAAAACTCAAAAAATGGTCGAAAATGGCTAAAAAGTAAAGACAACCCCTTGACATTTTTTCGACGAAAAGTTAAGGCTAACCCCTTTACTTTTTGGCCATTTTCGGCTACTTTTTACAAAACTCAAAAAATGGCCGAAAATGGCTAAAAAGTAAAGGCTAACCCCTTAACATTTTTTCGACGAAAAGTTAAGGCTAACGTTACCTTTACTTTTTGGCCATTTTCGGCTACTTTTTCAAAAACTCAAAAAATGGCCGAAAATGGCTAAAAAGTAAAGGCTAACCCCTTAACATTTTTTCGACGAAAAGTTAAGGCTAACGTTACCTTTACTTTTTGGCCATTTTCGGCTACTTTTTCAAAAACTCAAAAAATGGCCGAAAATGGCTAAAAAGTAAAGGCTAACGTTACCCTTAACATTTTTTCGACGAAAAGTTAAGGCTAACCCCTTTACTTTTTGGCCATTTTCGGCTACTTTTTACAAAACTCAAAAAATGGCCGAAAATGGCTAAAAAGTAAAGGCTAACCCCTTAACATTTTTTCGACGAAAAGTTAAGGCTAACCCCTTTACTTTTTGGCCATTTTCGGCTACTTTTTACAAAACTCAAAAAATGGTCGAAAATGGCTAAAAAGTAAAAACTAACCCCTTAACATTTTTTCGACGAAAAGTTAAGGCTAACCCCTTTACTTTTTGGCCATTTTCGGCTACTTTTTACAAAACTCAATAAATGGCCGAAAATGGCTAAAAAGTAAAGGCTAACCCCTTAACATTTTTTCGACGAAAAGTTAAGGCTAACGTTACCTTTACTTTTTGGCCATTTTCGGCTACTTTTTCAAAAACTCAAAAAATGGCCGAAAATGGCTAAAAAGTAAAGGCTAACGTTACCCTTAACATTTTTTCGACGAAAAGTTAAGGCTAACCCCTTTACTTTTTGGCCATTTTCGGCTACTTTTTCAAAAACTCAAAAAATGGCCGAAAATGGCTAAAAAGTAAAGGCTAACCCCTTAACATTTTTTCGACGAAAAGTTAAGGCTAACCCTTTACTTTTTGGCCATTTTGGCTACTTTTACAAAACTCAAAAATGGCCGAAAATGGCTAAAAGTAAAGACTAACCCTTAACATTTTTCGACGAAAAGTTAAGGCTAACCCTTTACTTTTTGGCCATTTTCGGCTACTTTTTCAAAACTCAAAAATGACCGAAAATGGCTAAAAAGTAAAGGCTAACCCTTAACATTTTTTCGACGAAAAGTTAAGGCTAACCCCTTTACTTTTTGGCCATTTTCGGCTACTTTTTACAAAACTCAAAAAATGGCCGAAAATGGCTAAAAAGTAAAGGCTAACCCCTTAACATTTTTTCGACGAAAAGTTAAGGCTAACCCCTTTACTTTTTGGCCATTTTCGGCTACTTTTTACAAAACTCAAAAAATGGCCGAAAATGGCTAAAAAGTAAAGGCTAACCCCTTAACATTTTTTCGACGAAAAGTTAAGGCTAACCCCTTTACTTTTTGGCCATTTTCGGCTACTTTTTACAAAACTCAAAAAATGGCCGAAAATGGCTAAAAAGTAAAGGCTAACCCCTTAACATTTTTTCGACGAAAAGTTAAGGCTAACGTTACCTTTACTTTTTGGCCATTTTCGGCTACTTTTTCAAAAACTCAAAAAATGGCCGAAAATGGCTAAAAAGTAAAGGCTAACGTTACCCTTAACATTTTTTCGACGAAAAGTTAAGGCTAACCCCTTTACTTTTTGGCCATTTTCGGCTACTTTTTACAAAACTCAAAAAATGGCCGAAAATGGCTAAAAAGTAAAGGCTAACCCCTTAACATTTTTTCGACGAAAAGTTAAGGCTAACCCCTTTACTTTTGGCCATTTTGGCTACTTTTACAAAACTCAAAAATGGCCGAAAATGGCTAAAAAGTAAAGGCTAACCCCTTAACATTTTTTCGACGAAAAGTTAAGTTAAGGCTAACCCCTTTACTTTTGGCCATTTTCGGCTACTTTTTACAAAACTCAAAAAATGGCCGAAAATGGCTAAAAAGTAAAGGCTAACCCCTTAACATTTTTTCGACGAAAAGTTAAGGCTAACCCCTTTACTTTTTGGCCATTTTCGGCTACTTTTTCAAAACTCAAAAAATGGCCGAAAATGGCTAAAAAGTAAAGGCTAACCTTAACATTTTTCGACGAAAAGTGAAGGCTAACCCCTTTACTTTTTGGCCATTTTCGGCTACTTTTTCAAAACTCAAAAAATGGCTAAAAAGTAAAGGCTAACCCCTTAACATTTTTTCGACGAAAAGTTAAGGCTAACCCCTTTACTTTTTGACCATTTTGGCTACTTTTTACAAAACTCAAAAAATGGTCGAAAATGGCTAAAAAGTAAAGGCTAACCCCTTAACATTTTTTCGACGAAAAGTTAAGGCTAACCCCTTTACTTTTGGCCATTTTCTACTTTTTCAAAAACTCAAAAAATGGCCGAAAATGGCTAAAAAGTAAAGGCTAACCCCTTAACATTTTTTCGACGAAAAGTTAAGGCTAACCCCTTTACTTTTTGGCCATTTTCGGCTACTTTTTCAAAAACTCAAAAAATGGCCGAAAATGGCTAAAAAGTAAAGCTAACCCTTAACATTTTTTCGACGAAAAGTTAAGGCTAACCCTTTACTTTTTGGCCATTTTCGCTACTTTTTCAAAACTCAAAAAGTGGTCGAAAATGGCTAAAAAGTAAAGGCTAACCCCTTAACATTTTTTCGACGAAAAGTTAAGGCTAACCCCTTTACTTTTTGGCCATTTTCGGCTACTTTTTACAAAACTCAAAAAATGGCCGAAAATGGCTAAAAAGTAAAGGCTAACCCCTTAACATTTTTTCGACGAAAAGTTAAGGCTAACCCCTTTACTTTTTGGCCATTTTAGGCTACTTTTTACAAAACTCAAAAAATGACCGAAAATGGCTAAAAAGTAAAGACTAACCCCTTAACATTTTTTCGACGAAAACTTAAGGCTAACCCCTTTAATTTTTGGCCATTTTCGGCTACTTTTTTCAAAACTCAAAAAATGACCGAAAATGGCTAAAAAGTAAAGGCTAACCCTTAACATTTTTCGACGAAAAGTTAAGGCTAACCCCTTTAGTTTTTGGCCATTTTTGGCTACTTTTTACAAAACTCAAAAAATGGCCGAAAATGGCTAAAAAGTAAAGGCTAACCCCTTAACATTTTTTCGACGAAAAGTTAAGGCTAACCCCTTTACTTTTTGGCCATTTTCGGCTACTTTTTCAAAAACTCAAAAAATGGCCGAAAATGGCTAAAAAGTAAAGGCTAACCCCTTAACATTTTTTCGATCAAAAGTTAAGGCTAACCCCTTTACTTTTTGGCCATTTTTCGCAACTTTTTCAAACACTCAAAAAGTAACTAAAAATGGCCAAAAAGTAAAGGGTTAGCCTTAACTTTTGATCGAAAAAATGTTAAGGGGTTAGCCTTTACTTTTTGGCCATTTTTAGTTACTTTTTGAGTGTTTGAAAAACTTGCCAAAAATGGCCAAAAAGTAAAGGCTAACCCCTTTACTTTTTGGCCATTTTCGGCCTCTTTTTCAAAACATCAGAAAGTGGTCGAAAATGGCTAAAAAGTAAAGGCTAACCCCTTAACATTTTTTCGACGAAAAGTTAAGGCTAACGTTAACCTTTACTTTTTGGCCATTTTCGGCTACTTTTTCAAAAACTCAAAAAATGGCCGAAAATGGCTAAAAAGTAAAGGCTAACCCCTTAACATTTTTTCGACGAAAAGTTAAGGCTAACCCTTTACTTTTTGGCCATTTTTTACTTTTTACAAAACTCAAAAATGGCCGAAAATGGCTAAAAAGTAAAGGCTAACCCTTAACATTTTTCGACGAAAAGTTAAGGCTAACCCTTTACTTTTGGCCATTTTCGGCCTCTTTCAAAAATTCAGAAAGTGGTCGAAAATGGCTAAAAAGTAAAGGCTAACCCTTAACATTTTTCGACGAAAAGTTAAGGCTAACCCTTTACTTTTTGGCCATTTTTGGCTACTTTACAAAACTCAAAAAATGGCCGAAAATGGCTAAAAGTAAAGGCTAACCCTTAACATTTTTCGACGAAAAGTTATATAACCCCTTTACTTTTGGCCATTTTCGGCCTCTTTTTCAAAACATCAGAAAGTGGTCGAAAATGGCTAAAAAGTAAAGGCTAACCCCTTAACATTTGACAGGGTGGGTTAGGTAAAAAAGGGCCCACAGTAATTGGCATATGCTGTTGTGGTGACCCTGCCCTAGTTGGCGAAGCTAATAAAATAAAAAATGGAAGTATATTTGGGTTTTTTTTGTTTGTTTTTTTTTTCAATTATTTTGAGTTTCCGAGGATTTGAGGCTATTTCTCGTTCCTTTGTGCAGAGAAATAAAAACTTAGAAAATAGATTTATTAGAACAGGATCGTCCGAAGACATCGTGTGTTCAAGTAATTTCTGTTTAGTTTCTGTTGTTACGTTGAGATTAAACAGATTATTGAGAATGTTAAAGAATGTAAAGAATGTTAAAGAATGTTAAGAATGTAAAGAATGTTTTTGTTTTTTTTCAGTTTTTACTTTTTATTTTTTTTTTTTGAGGTTTTTAGTAAAAGTTTTTTTTATCCTAAATACTTTACTTTTTAAACAAAAGATTATTTTTTTCCCAAGGAATACTTTTCCCACCAAAATTTTATTTTTTTCAACGGTGCTAACGGAACGTTAGATAAATAACGTTAGATAAATAACGGCCAGGTTATAAAACGTTCGTTAGCACCGTTGAAAAAAATAAAATTTTGGTGGGAAAAGTATTCCTTGGGAAAAAAATAATCTTTTATTTAAAAACTAAAGGATAAAGACTGACCAGTTCGAGCCAGGTAAGTATTTTTAAAAAAAAAGTAAAGTATTTTTAAAAAAAAAGTTAAAAAAAAAGTAAAAAAAAAAAAATAAAAAAAAAAAAAGAAATAATAAAAAAAAAAAATAAAAAAAAAAAAAAGAAATAAAAAAGAAACAAAAAAAAAAAGGATAAACAAAAAAAAGGAAAAACAAAAATTAACAAAAAGACAAAAAAAAATTATAAGGGGGGGGAGGGATGGAGATAGCGGGGTGGAAAGGGGGGCGAGAATTAGGGAATCTGGTTTTATGGGGTGTGGATAGGCAATACATTTGGTAAGATATGTAGGGGGGAATTATTTAGTGCGAACAGGGGGGGCTTTATGCCATGATGAGTTAAATTTGGTGTGTTTAAAGCTTTTGGTTTAGTTTGACCATTTTTAACAAATTCAGGGTTAAAATGTTAAAGGCGTACCTTAGTCTACGCCCGACATCATCCAATAGGACAGCAAAAGGATAGAAGAATGAATCATGCTACAGTATATATACCGTACTCCTTTGTGGTATAAATGTGGGAGCATACCAGATCGATTGCGCACCCTCAGTACCCAAATTACACTGCGCACCTTCGAACAAGGTTCAGTAAAAATACCTACTACGGGTGTCAACCTACGAGGGAATGGTTTATACTGTAGGAGAGGGGGCAAAACTGTCAAACCGGGAAGAGGTTAACACGCTCAAACATCGTCCAAGAGGACAGCGAGAGCACGCTCAAACATCGTCCAAGAGGACAGCGAGAGCACGCTCAAACATCGTCCAAGAGGACAGCGAGAGCACGCTCAAACATCGTCCAAGAGGACAGCGAGAGCACGCTGAAACATCGTCCAAGAGGACAGCGAGAGCACGCTCAAACATCGTCCAAGAGGACAGCGAGAGCACGCTCAAACATCGTCCAAGAGGACAGCGAGAGAGCACGCTCAACATCGTCCAAGACGACAGAGGAAGAACAAATCAACGTTCACTCACGTTACAGTATATATATCATACTCCTTTCTGTTATAAATGTGGGAGCATACCTAATCGATTGCGCATGCTCAGTCACCCAAATATCGTTTAGCCACTGCGCACGTTCAAACAAGTGAGCAAGGTCCATAAAAACAAGAGGTTAGTCTAAGCAAAACGTTAAGGGGCTAGCCTTTATACCTTTTGCCCATTTTTAACCACTTGTTAAAAACCAAGTGCCCGCAAGCGGACGATCTTACTGGTTGTAAGAAGCTTTCTGCACTTTATTTGGCACGACCGGCAAGAAAAATCAAGAGGAAATGACTTGGATCACAAAGGGGGGACCACAGAGCTTAGTCTCGTATCCCTTTGCCTCTTACCAAAAAATTCGAAAACATCTTTTATCAGCCTGAAAGGTAAAGGGGTTAGCCTGTACTTTTTGGTCATTTTTAACAACTTGCATGAATGAGACATGGCCAAAAATGGGTAAAAAGTAAAGGGCTTAGCCCTGTCTTTCTTTTAGTGTGATTTTTAGTGTGATTTCTAGCCAATTTGTGAGCTTCTCAAAACGTACTGAAAATTGTTTCAATGTAATTATATTAGCTGTGACATAGCTAAATACATTGACACTTAAATTAAATTATTTTAAAGGGTGAATTTGGCTAAATGGTTGCGAGCGCTTTAGAATTGTGGGTGTAAATATAGTTGCAATTACTGTACCTTTCCAGATCCGATGATTCAGATGCCTTTGCTGGCCTGTAAAATGTTCTTCAGCTAGTGGTATTGTACAATGTGCCTGTTATGGATGGTTGCAATATCTTTCTCTGGACAGATTTCGTTTGAGACTCTTATATCGTCGATTGCACGGTCACTAGTCTAACTTTGGCTAGTTTTGCAAGCACTCAAAAAATGACTAAAAATGGCCAAAAAGTAAAGGCTAACCCCTTAACATTTTTTCGATCAAAAGTTAAGGCTAACCCCTTTACTTTTTGGCCATTTTGTGTGGGGTTGCAAGCACTCATAAAATGACTAAACATGGCCAAAAAGTAAAGGCTAACCCCTTAACATTTTTTCGATCAAAAGTTAAGGCTAACCCCTTTACTTTTTGGCCATTTTTGGCTAGTTTTTCAAGCACTCAAAACGTGACTAAGGGTCAAAGGTCAAGGTCAAAGGTTAAGGTCAAAGGTCAACTATGAAGGTCAAAAGTCACCTTTACTTTTTGGCCATTTTTGGCTAGTTTTTCAAGCACTCAAAAAATGACTAAAAATGGCCAAAAAGTAAAGGCTAACCCCTTAACATTTTTTCGATCAAAAGTTAAGGCTAACCCCTTTACTTTTTGGCCATTTTTGGCTAGTTTTGCAAGCACTCAAAAAATGACTAAAATGGCCAAAAAGAAAGGCTAACTAACATTTTTTCGATCAAAAGTTAAGGCTAACCCCTTTACTTTTGGCCATTTTTGGCTAGTTTTTCAAGCACTCAAAACGTGACTAAAAATGGCCAAAAAGTAAAGGCTAACCCCTCAACATTTTTTCGATCAAAAGTTAAGGCTAACCCCTTTACTTTTTAGCCATTTTCGACCACTTTCTGAGTTTTTGAAAAAGAGGCTGAAAATGGCCAAAAAGTAAAGGGGTTAGCCTTAACTTTTCGTCGAAAAAATGTCAAGGTGTTAGCCTTTACTTTTTAGCCATTTTCAACCACTTTCTGAATTTTTGAAAAAGAGGACGAAAATGGCCAAAAAGTAAAGGGATTAGCCTTAACTTTTCGTCGAAAAAATGTCAAGGTGTTAGCCTTTACTTTTTAGCCATTTTCAACCACTTTCTGAATTTTTGAAAAAGAGGCCGAAAATGGCCAAAAAGTAAAGGGGTTAGCCTTAACTTTTCGTCGAAAAAATGTTAAGGGGTTAGCCTTTACTTTTTAGCCATTTTCGACCACTTTCTGATGTTTTGAAAAAGAGGCCGAAAATGGCCAAAAAGTAAAGGGGTTAGCCTTAACTTTTCGTCGAAAAAATGTTAAGGGGTTAGCCTTTACTTTTTAGCCATTTTCGACCACTTTCTGAGTTTTTGAAAAAGAGGCCGAAAATGGCCAAAAAGTAAAGGGGTTAGCCTTAACTTTTCGTCGAAAAAATGTTAAGGGGTTAGCCTTTACTTTTTAGCCATTTTCGACCACTTTCTGATGTTTTGAAAAAGAGGCCGAAAATGGCCAAAAAGTAAAGGGGTTAGCCTTTACTTTTCGTCGAAAAATGTTAAGGGTTAGCCTTTACTTTTAGCCATTTTCGACCACTTTCTGAATTTTTGAAAAGAGGCCGAAAATGGCCAAAAAGTAAAGGGTTAGCCTTAACTTTTCGTCGAAAAATGTTAAGGGGTTAGCCTTTACTTTTTAGCCATTTTCGACCACTTTCTGAGTTTTTGAAAGAGGCCGAAAATGGCCAAAAAGTAAAGGTGTTAGCCTTAACTTTTCGTCGAAAAAATGTTAAGGGGTTAGCCTTAACTTTTTAGCCATTTTCGGCCATTTTCTGAGTTTTTGAAAGAGGCCGAAAATGGCCAAAAAGTAAAGGGGTTAGCCTTAACTTTTCGTCGAAAAAATGTCAAGGGGTTAGCCTTTACTTTTTAGCCATTTTCGACCACTTTCTGATGTTTTGAAAAAGAGGCCGAAAATGGCCAAAAAGTAAAGGGGTTAGCCTTAACTTTTCGTCGAAAAAATGTTAAGGGTTAGCCTTTACTTTTTAGCCATTTTCGACCACTTTCTGATGTTTTGAAAAAGAGGCCGAAAATGGCCAAAAAGTAAAGGGGTTAGCCTTAACTTTTCGTCGAAAAAATGTTAAGGGGTTAGCCTTTACTTTTTAGCCATTTTCGACCACTTTCTGAGTTTTTGAAAAAGAGGCCGAAAATGGCCAAAAAGTAAAGGGGTTAGCCTTAACTTTTCGTCGAAAAAATGTCAAGGGGTTAGCCTTTACTTTTTAGCCATTTTCGACCACTTTCTGATGTTTTGAAAAAGAGGCCGAAAATGGCCAAAAAGTAAAGGGGTTAGCCTTAACTTTTCGTCGAAAAAATGTTAAGGGGTTAGCCTTTACTTTTTAGCCATTTTCGACCACTTTCTGAGTTTTTGAAAAAGAGGCCGAAAATGGCCAAAAAGTAAAGGGGTTAGCCTTAACTTTTCGTCGAAAAAATGTCAAGGGGTTAGCCTTTACTTTTTAGCCATTTTCGACCACTTTCTGAGTTTTTGAAAAAGAGGACGAAAATGGCCAAAAAGTAAAGGGGTTAGCCTTAACTTTTCGTCGAAAAAATGTTAAGGGGTTAGCCTTTACTTTTTAGCCATTTTCGACCACTTTCTGAATTTTTGAAAAAGAGGCCGAAAATGGCCAAAAAGTAAAGGGGTTAGCCTTAACTTTTCGTCGAAAAAATGTTAAGGGGTTAGCCTTAACTTTTTAGCCATTTTCGGCCATTTTCTGAGTTTTTGAAAGAGGCCGAAAATGGCCAAAAAGTAAAGGGGTTAGCCTTAACTTTTCGTCGAAAAAATGTCAAGGGGTTAGCCTTTACTTTTTAGCCATTTTCGACCACTTTCTGAGTTTTTGAAAAAGAGGACGAAAATGGCCAAAAAGTAAAGGGGTTAGCCTTAACTTTTCGTCGAAAAAATGTTAAGGGGTTAGCCTTACTTTTTAGCCATTTTCGACCACTTTCCTGAGTTTTTGAAAAAGAGGCCGAAAATGGCCAAAAACTAAAGGGTTAGCCTTAACTTTTCGTCGAAAAAATGTTAAGGGTTAGCCTTTAACTTTTAGCCATTTTCGGCCATTTTCTGAGTTTTTGAAAGAGGCCGAAAATGGCCAAAAAGTAAAGGGGTTAGCCTTAACTTTTCGTCGAAAAAATGTCAAGGGGTTAGTCTTTACTTTTTAGCCATTTTCGACCACTTTCTGAGTTTTTGAAAAAGAGGCCGAAAATGGCCAAAAAGTAAAGGGGTTAGCCTTAACTTTTGATCAAAAAAATGTTAAGGGGTTAGCCTTTACTTTTTGGCCATTTTTAGTCATTTTTGAGTGTTTGAAAAACTAGCCAAAAATGGCCAAAAAGTAAAGGGGTTAGCGCCTTAACTTTTGATCGAAAACATGTTAATTTAACCCTGGAGATCCCAACATGTCCTTTCCCAGTTAAAAATTTTTTTTTTTAATTAAAGACAAGCATATTGGACCTGGTAAACACAAAAATGCTATTTTTGGAGAATTTGATGTATCCGCCACAAAATTAGCCATCGGGTCATATATGACCCATTGGGTACTAGTGATTGGGTTTGACCAAATATACACTGCATTTTGATAAAATATAAAAAAAAAGTGAACCAGAAACACACAAACACAACATAAAATTGATCTATAAGCTATAGCTAGGTTTATCATTCATAAAAAACAAATGGTTACATGTGTTACTTAAGTAGTAAAATCACTAAGTGACACTTTATACCTAATCATAATGACCCAGAGGGTCATATATGACCCATCGATTTTAAAAACTTTTTAATTCAGCTAAATTCCACAGTAACAACTTGAAAATATTCTCAAATGATTCCCTGAGATTTAAACCTTTGAATTTATCCCTTCATATCGGCAGAACTTATTCACACAAGGCTCGATTACGAGTTAAAAACCTTCATTTTTCCTCATGTGTTAGCTGGCAAATCCGCCATCTTTGTTATAAAATTATGCTGACGTGTTTAATTATCTCGGCCCCAGATCTCTACCATTTAAGGGGTCATATATGGGACTCTGGGTTAAAAGAGTAACTATTTTGTATAAATAAATATATTAACTGCAGTGGGGAATTGATGTATTGGGGTCATATATGACCCCTTGGGTTCTCCAGGGGGGTTTTTTTGTTTTGTTTTTAAATTTATTCAAATGCATGACCTATTTACAGGTATTGCTAGAATATAAGGAAAGATATAAAAAATAAGTAAATATAAAGGAAAGAGTCTATGGTACAATATATAGTTATTTACATATAAGTTTGATATAACTAAATAGAAAGTTGTTTGTTTGTTTTTTTATCTTTTTTTGTTCATTTTTTATGAGTATATCCCAATATAATATATAATCTTTTAATTATCTCGGGGCTTCCAAACGATGCAGTTCTTGTAAATTTATTTTCAAACTATCTATTCCTCTGTTCAATTGAGAGAGAAGAAAGCCTCAAATCCTTGGAAGCCCCGAGATAATTAAAAGATTATATATTATATTGGGATATACTCATAAAAAATGAACAAAAAAAGATAAAAAAACAAAACAAACAACTTTCTATTTAGTTATATCAAACTTATATGTAAATAACTATATATTGTACCATAGACTCTTTCCTTTATATTTAGTTATTTTTTATATCTTTCCTTATATTCTAGCAATACCTGTAAATAGGTCATGCATTTGAATAAATTTAAAAAAAAACCAAAAAAAAAAACCCTTAACATTTTTTCGACGAAAAGTTAAGGCTAACCCCTTTACTTTTTGGCCATTTTCGGCCTCTTTTTCAAAAACTCAGAAAGTGGTCGAAAATGGCTAAAAAGTAAAGGCTAACCCCTTAACATTTTTTCGACGAAAAGTTAAGGCTAACCCCTTTACTTTTTGCCATTTTCGGCCTCTTTTTCAAAAATTCAGAAAGTGGTCGAAAATGGCTAAAAAGTAAAGGCTAACCCCTTGACATTTTTTCGACGAAAAGTTAAGGCTAACCCCTTTACGTTTTGGCCATTTTCGGCCTCTTTTTCAAAAACTCAGAAAGTGGTCGAAAATGGCTAAAAAGTAAAGGCTAACCCCTTGACATTTTTTCGACGAAAAGTTAAGGCTAACCCTTTACTTTTGGCCATTTTCGGCCTCTTTTTCAAAAACTCAGAAAGTGGTCGAAAATGACTAAAAGTAAAGGCTAACCCCTAACATTTTTCGACGAAAAGTTAAGGCTAACCCCTTTACTTTCTGGCCATTTTCGGCCTCTTTTTCAAAAACTCAGAAAGTGGTCGAAAATGGCTAAAAAAGTAAAGGCTAACCCTTAACATTTTTTCGACGAAAAGTTAAGGCTAACCCCTTTAGTTTTTGGCCATTTTCGGCCTCTTTTTCAAAAACTCAGGAAAGTGGTCGAAAATGGCTAAAAAGTAAAGGCTAACCCCTTAACATTTTTTCGAAGAAAAGTTAAGGCTAACCCCTTTACGTTTTGGCCATTTTCGGCCTCTTTTTCAAAAACTCAGAAAGTGGTCGAAAATGACTAAAAAGTAAAGGCTAACCCTTAACATTTTTTCGACGAAAAGTTAAGGCTAACCCCTTTACGTTTTGGCCATTTTCGGCCTCTTTTTCAAAAACTCAGAAAGTGGTCGAAAATGGCTAAAAAGTAAAGGCTAACCCCTTAACATTTTTTCGACGAAAAGTTAAGGCTAACCCCTTTAGTTTTTGGCCATTTTCGGCAAGTGGTCGAAAATGGCTAAAAAGTAAAGGCTAACCCCTTAACATTTTTTCGACGAAAAGTTAAGGCTAACCCCTTTACTTTCTGGCCATTTTCGGCCTCTTTTTCAAAAACTCAGAAAGTGGTCGAAAATGGCTGAAAAGTAAAGGCTAACTCCTTAACATTTTTTCGACGAAAATTAAGGCTAACCCCCTTTACTTTTTGGCCATTTTCGGCCTCTTCGAAAACTAAGAAGTGGTCGAAAATGGCTAAAAAGTAAAGGCTAACCCCTTAACATTTGGCGTTAACCCGAAAATGGCCAAAAAGTAAAGAGGTTATAGCCTTAACTTTCCGTCGAAAAAATGTTAAGGGGTTAGCCTTTAATTTTTAGCCATTTTCGGCCACTTTCTGAGTTTTTGAAAAAGAGGCCGAAAATGGCCAAAAAGTAAAGGGGTTAGCCAACCCCAACATAAGGGGTTAGCCTTTACTTTTTAGCCATTTTCGACCACTTTCTGAGTTTTTGAAGAAGTGGTCATAATTTAATTTTAATTTAATTTTAATTTTTTATAAGCTTTGTCACTTCTTCAACATAAGCACATTACATACAAATAACGTCAATATACACAATTACGTGACTTTACAAAGTTGTGACCGGATAATCACAACAGCTTTCGCCAATTACTGTGATCCCAAACTACATATATATATAAACTTAAAACTTTGGACACTACAGTTATGATCATACATCTAAAAACAGCATGCGAGAGATTTGGACAAATCTCGAGCCTGATTGCATTTAAGGCAAATTGTTTTCCAAGTCCTAGGGTCATCAACATCATAGTTAATTTGGAGAGCAGAATGGTAGTAGTTCAGTAACAGATACTTAAATGTAGCCAGAGAGTTTAATTTATTAGTGATAGGTCTTGGTAGAGCATTCCAGATTCTTGTTGATCAGTTTGATCTAACGATATATGTTTGTTGATATGTTGAGGTGGGACATTTCTCGATTTGGTACTTTGGGCTATTTGGATCCACTGATCTTGTTTTTCTTAAGGTTGATTTATATTTAGGGAGAACTGTATCTGAGAGAGTCGTAATACCGCAATTTGTCTTGTAGAAGAAGACCATGTCCAGATATTCGTGCCAGTAACTTAAAGGTAGAATATTTAAATCAAGAAGCCTTTGGGTATAATTGACATCAGAAAGGAAAGGGAGGATGTATTTCGACGCACGAAATGCAGGCCAAAGAGTGAAAGGGTTAGCCTTATCAAAATCGGGGGAAGAGTTTACTACCCAAATGGCTATTTTAGCCCTTTTTTGGGATTTTTGAAGTGGCAAAAATGGCCACTAAAGTCGAAGACTGAAGGGGTTTGGCTTGCCTTTTCCCCCCTCAATTAAAATGTGAAGGGATTTTCCACTCACAAGTAGAAAATGAATGACAATTTGGCTCTGTTATTCATTGTCTTGTTAAACAGCTAGGGAAGCTCCTAATATCCGCAGGCGAACGATCTCACTAGGTGGAGGAGCTTTCTGCAGTTGATTTTGCACGACGGAGGCCAGAAAAATCAAGCTGAAGTGACTTGGAAAAGTGAAGGACAGTTTTGCTCGGTTATTCCTGATCGTGTTAAACAAACATGATAGCTCTGATGCCCGCAAGCGGACGATCCACTGGTTGGAAGGAGCTTTCTACCGTTTATTTTTCACGACAGGCAAGAAAATCAGTGTTCTGGGAATTCAACCCAGAGACGAACGAGTACTGTATTTTTAGAAATATTTGTTGAGAGAGAATAGTGCAGACAATATTGACAACATTGTTACAACTTGGTGGCACGCTTGCCGGCAAGCCTGTTGCGAACACTTCTTGATGACAAGATGCGAGAGTCCGATTTTTACGTGTGTCCTGTGTCGGCTCTTTGCAGTTGAACATCAGTACTGGATTCGTCCCGAACACGGACACGGTTTTTTGTTTTAGATTGTTTTAGATTAAAGCCAAACGAAAAAGAATAATCACAGCAGGAAAACCAGAAGTGCCATTGACAGTTCCTGCGGATGGCGAGATCCGGTGAAAAACCTCCGGTGATTATGATACCGAAACACCCCGGGGAAATCCCTCGCGACGTATGACCGAAATATTTAATATAGCTTACCTACCCTTACCCACCTTTTAAATGTATTGCAAACAAAAAGGTTTGCAAAAATTGAAACCAGAAAAAATTCACGAGAATTAGAAGAAAAGATAATGCAGACCACCGAAAATTTGGTCTACAAATTGCGCAAGACAAATATCCCTCTTTGGGAACAACTTGTTACATGTAAGGTATATTTATCTTAACCTTGAAATCTGAACATTTTCATACGTTACATTAAGTATAATACGTTCAGGACAAGGTGCGTGGCAAATGAATCCAATGGTCGAACATATTTTACGGCATTTTGTCGTTGTAAAAGCTGTCAGAACACCTGGATGCATTTTCACTTAATTCTGATGTGTGCGTTTTTAATGGTTCTTTATAGCGCATTGCTTTTGCTTTTGTCGCGCGCGTAAAGCAGTAAATGTCGATACTTTTGCGCACTTAATTTTAATTGCGCACTTAATTTTAATTATCATGCACTGATCTTCATGCACTTAATTAATTAGCATGCAACTACGCGCACTTAATCTAATTAGCATGCAACTACGCGCACTTAATCTAATTAGCATGCAACTACGCGCACTTAATCTAATTAGCATGCAACCTCGCGCACTCAATTCAAATAAGCATGCAACCTAAATTTTATTGTTGAAAGCTAGACTTGTTTCAAGTCTCGAGCACACATCAGTATAGATTTGCGCTTGAAGTACAATCAAGGACTGTATTTCGCATTGCTGCAGCGCGCGCCGCGCTGTGCCAAGCGCTGCGTTCGACCAAGCTTATGTATGAATAAAGTACGGCAACGCGGAATGCAACGTGGCGAACATTCTAGGCTGCTATGGCGACCATTCATAAACTTGATCTGCAAAGTGTTTTCATGGTGCCATGTTTGGGGACAAACGTAAATCGCCGAAATTTAAATAGAGAAAAGTTTAATGGTTTTGTCCGTCAACAAAGCATTTCATGAAAACACCCTATTTAGTTTTCCTGGCGGTCATTTGAACTTCAAGAACTTATGGTAAAACTTATAAAGCGCGCGCGATCGCGACCTAAAGAAACGGAACTGTCTCCTCGTTGGAGCAAGAACAACATTTCTTATTGCTAAGCCCCTAATCCAGGAAAACTTTAGGCAGAAAACAAATTTTCTTTTTTGTTGTTTTTCTGCAATGAGTATTCCTGGATTATTGTTGCTTATTCAAAGTGGCATCTTATTTCTTTTTTTCTTCATTTTTCATTTCATTTCTTCGCTGTTTTTAGCCACTTTGATTTGTTACCGTAAAGTAGTATTTGTCCACAGGAAAACAGATTCCATTTTCCTGCTATAGGAAATACTTTACAGTATGCTACTGTGCGCAGGCTATCATGGTTTACAAATATAGTTAATACATGCATACATGCCTTATAGTATAGAATATATAAATAGGAAAACGCCCTAATCTCTAGCTACCTGACCTTCCTAACTAATGCGCGCGTACTAGTACCTTTCAAAAACCTGAAAAGCAATGCCCCTGAATGCGGAGTCTCAGTCATGCCCTTAGCTTAACTTAACCTAGTGTGCATCGCACCTAGCGAGCTGCCGCAAACAGGGGTAGAGGTTGGCATGCACTTATAATAATACGTTGTGTTCCATAGATGTCCATATAGACGTCCATGAGCCGCCATATAACCGCTATAACAGAGAGGGGACCTAATCTCTGGTAGCGAACTGTTTTCATGAACCCGGGGCAGAAAACTAACGTTCGAAACCAGCGATATACATGCACTGTGGCCACCATTTTATTATCTTTATGAAAGCCTAGATTGTTTATCTTTACAACAATTGTGTTATTACAGTCCTAAGCTGTTTATCCGCCAGTCAACTTTCTCTGTGAGGAAACCGGAGTACCCGGAGAAAACCAACAGAGCGTTGAAAGATTCTTTTCAGATGAGCTATGATCCGTTTCCAACAGGCAAAAAATCCACCACGATTTCCACCAATCTTCTTAGGGGTACCATTTGCACCCTCTAAGCTATGGGTACGATTTGCACCCTTACTTTATCCTTCACAAGCGAAACTATGCCAACTTTGCAAATTTAAAATTTTGGTTACACCCATATATTACGTACGCGAATATATTTCTCATGTAATGGGTTATAGGGTTAGATTAACCCCTAACGCATTACATGACATTGATATATATTCGCGCACACAACATACGAATATAACCAAAAAATTTAAGTCTGGCAAGGTTTTGCTTGTCTGCCTGTTCTAAATTCTGGCGCCGCGCCATGCACAAACACCGAAGTAGTACATTTACACAAAGAGAGAAACATTGGCACGAGTAGACCGCGAATAGCTAGTGAGTTTCACTAAGAGTTACTAAAGTGAAAAAATGTTCACTCCTTTTATTTTATGTAGTAGTCTATAAGTGTCAACATTTCTGAAGTTGACCAACATCTGTTGTCCCGTAACGCTTATTGAAACCCACCAATAACCGAACCGATTGCATGCAACAACCACGTGACCGAAGGCTCAAATGTTCACCTCTTTAGATTGACTTTCTATTGCAGATGTTAAACAAATTCACAGTAACTGCTTTGAGGCGAAATATATACCCCAATTTTTGGCATGCAAGCGTCTGAATAGAAAATCAACCTGCTGTGCAAATGTACTGAACAACAGACCGCCAGGAAAATATGTTTAACCCAGAGACTTCACCGAACACATGCAAACATGAGTCCTGGGTACGAATTCTTCTTAATTACAGCCTGTTAGCGGGCTACCTATCGCCTGTTAGCAGGCGCTAACTACCGCCTTGCTAGCAGGCTAAGCCTACTAGCAAGCTAACAATCTAACCTTGAGGCAGACCTCTCTTTAACCTTGTGCAGCTCGACTTTCGATGTACATCAAGTGGTAACCTTGAATCCCGAAGTACACTTTATCCATAGATGTTCATAGTAATCCAATAATATCCACGACTACCATATGGCCACCCATTGGACACCGCAAATGACGTTTTGGTATGGATTTTGTTAAATAACGTTATGGTATCTGCGAGCAACACATTAACTAGCCAAAAATCATGAAATTCTTAAAAGGTAAAACTTCAAAGATTATTTATTTTAAAGAAATTTAAGCCGAAATCCCAAAGTCTGCATCAAAATGACACCAGCTAAATGCTGGATAAAGCCATACAGATAAAAACTGGCCACCAATCAATGTTTGGTGACATTTCGACACCAATTTTCCCCGGCCTGCAGGCGAATTATCCCGATCTAATGCCATGGACAAGAAGCAAAAATGCAAGGTTGGCCAGACCTTACACTTGTGCTAGTTGACCATGACAATCGATCGGAGCAACTCGACTGCAAGTCGTGGAAAGTCGGAACCGAAGTGTCACCGAACGTCGACGAATGGTCAGCCATTCATCTGGCATGATTTTATCTAGCGTTTAAACCAAATATCAAAACGATGTAAACTTTAAAATTTCATTTCAAATATCTTTGAAATAAACGCTCTCTCAGGTAAAACCTTCCGAATAACAAAAATTGTCGATTTTGTTAAGCGCTCCTCACAAATACCGCGAGAGTTGAGAAATTTGAATAAATTCCGAAATTTCAGTTAAAATATGCCACGTTTAATTTTTTGTAAATTTGGGCGTCCTCAGGGGGCCACACGTACTTTCGAACACGGTCAACGAGAATCTGAAATGTAACAAATAGAAAGTACACATAAGTACCAAAGTCACAACACGTGACCAGAGTTGGAATAGGAAGGCATTAAAAATAAATTACATATAGCTGGGAATTTGGGATTGTGTATTATATCGAGAAAGCGTTACGTTCAAAATCTCAAATCGCAGGAAAAATTACCTTATGTGAGGTAGATTTTTCTCCCATCCGTCAGTCGTGTTACGCGTTGGTTCGTGTCACTGGTTACGGTCTGTGGTGCAGCGTCGGTTGTGGTTTGACAGGCCGATGCGTGAGCTAGTGACAGTCTGTTCCAATGTTCCATACTTGGCACATATAGCTCTTCTTTATAGCTTCTTCTTTTGAGCATATTCCGTCTTTGTCGTTTTGCTTCTCACGTCTAGGCAAGCGCCTCGTCGTCGAAGGTGATCAGTCTTAAGACAACCTGGAAGAGTTGGGACAATATACTATTAGTACCTTTCAAATCAAATCACATGCCTAGCTATAATTTGAAAAATGGACTCTTTCTCGAAATGTGCACAAAAGGAATAGTTTCCATATAAATGAGTACATAATGGATGTACGGTTATAGCGTTAGATTTTGGTTGAGCATTGGGCAGGGTTAGGGTTAAAGCATTGAACTAAATAGAACTGGAACGCTACTTCTATAGAAATCACCTATGATTACTTGAAGCCAAATTTGACCTCCAGACACGCGTGTCTGGCGGTCAAAACACGCGTGTTCACGTAGCGCGATTCCATCGCGAGACCACTGCAGGGGGCGAATCACAACCGTTTTTTGACGAGACGACAAATCATGCGACAAATTATTATATTGTTTTAAACTGTAATTTTGCTTGGGCCTCTTTGCGTGGAAAGACTGGGGACGACCTTCAAGAATTTGGCTTCAAATTTCCGGTTGGAGGTAGCGTTCCAGTTCTATTCAGTTCAATGGGCTAAAGTCAATGTTAGGGTAAGGTTTAGGTTAAAAATATGGTCTGGGCTTAGTGTTATGTTATAAGGGAAAAAGGGTAAGATTTTTTAGAGTTAGATTTGGGATTAGGTTTTGGATTAAGACCCCCAAAAGCGCGTTTCAAATAACAGCAAAAATTACCTTATATAAGATAGTTTTCCCCATCCGTCAGCCTCAGATTATGGTGTTGTAAACAGGTTTGTGTTTCTGATATAGCGCCAGTTGTGGGTAGACAGGACTGTGCATGAGTGACAATCTCTTCAAAATTTTGGACGAACTAAATCTTGTCTTTGGGCCTTCCGTCTCTTGTTAGTTTTGCTTGTTACTGCTGGGCAAGCATCTCTTCGAAAGTTCAAAGGACTTTCCTCCACGTAAGATTGGTCGTAGCCTAAAAGAGTTAGAATAATGAATATTACATTTAATACATTTTAACAAAGACAAAATGGTGATAATGATTTATTCAATGTCGACAATACTGGGTGTGGTTGCCCAATTCACTCGAGCCAGAAGCTCATGATTGGCACGTGCTCGATTACTAAGGGTTAATTTTTAGCGAGCTGGGAGAAAACTTGGAAGACCTGACGAAAAACCCTCAAAGCACAGGAGTGAAAACCATCCAATTTCAACGTACACGAGTTTTCAAGCACAAATAGTTAGCCAACCTAAGTAAATAGCTGCCCTCGACCCACTGCAGCAGCTAGTTCCACTTGTTCACACGAGAAAACAGACAAATTCTAGCACAGCTAATAGTACAAATTCCCGTGTGAACAAGTGGAATCGTACGGTCCGGAATTCGTCCGATCTCGTGTGAACGCATAGTAGCCTTAACTCAGGGGTAACGAACGGGCTAACCGCATATGCCACTATTGACTAAATGCGTGCGTGTATAAAATTGGGACGTACAAAAGAGCCACAAGACCATTTTCAATTGATTTCTGAATTTTGTTAAAAAATTTCGCTTAAATTCGACTTAGAGACAAACTCACAAGACTTAAAATGTTTTGCTTTTCCTCTCAGCTTTTAATCAGATGTACATAAACTACAATTAGGTTTGTACAAGCTAAAATGTCTGAAATGGTTCGCTATTTCGCTCGGTACAGACAAAATTTTCAGCAAAGTTGAACTAAATTAAATCTAACTAAAAATTGTTTAGAAAGCAAGAACATTTGCAACAAAAAGTTGTAGTCGAGTAAGGGAAGCTTATAAAGCGAGCCACAAACAAGATATTTTAGGCCAGCCATATATTAGATCATTTTAGGCCAGCCATACTCACCGCGTGGTTTAAACTAGACGGCCATTTGTATTAACTTTCTAGTCAAATTTTTGACCTGAAATTGCAGATAAAACAAATATGAGTTACACAAGTCAAAGCTCGTATATTTCTAAACATTATTAGTACGAAATATGCCAGAAACCGTTAAGGGAATAAAGCGAATATGTGAGCAGCAAACGCTCAACGCGAACAGAAGCAATTCAAAGTGTTTAATACTAAACACATATCAACAATATATCAACAAACACAAATGTTTAAAAGAACGACATGTTTGATACTAACCTGTCCTTGGATGCGGCATAACCATTTCATTTCAATAGAGTTTATCAGTAAGCGAAGTAAACTGAACTTCGCTTAGTTCGCTAGGCGTCGTCTCAAAATGGCTGCCCTTCGCCCCAAGTTGAATTTTCAAATTTGCCACGAATTTGCATACCACACCCTTGTTCACCTATTGCCTATTGGTCAGACTTTCACGAACTCTGATTGACTGGCCTGACGAGAGCTTTGTTACGATTGGCTACTGCTAAAAGCATTTATTGGTGAGAAATCCCCTCGGGGATTTAATTACAATCGCTAGGAATTTCTAATCAACAATCTTCAAAATTATCAATTCACAATTTGTCTAGGTTATTAACTAGTTAAGCAATTGTCTTATTTCAAAAGAATTTCAAGCTTTGTAATTATGCCTCTTTATACACTTTTGAGGGCTAGATTGGGCTATGTTATTTATTAAAGTCGGAAACAAAGGAGAATGCAGCAACATGGGAATATATTTATCTCGCCTCTTTCTGCCGGGATTTCGCCACGGCGAGTTGCCTGGTTGTGTGATGTAAAACAGTCTCCCGGGAAAACTATAAGTTTCTATCGCATTACGCATGGATTCGCCGCCATTTCCCGGGTAACTTGCTTCCTGGGTAATAAGCTCGCCTCCCTGGCTGATCCGCCTCCCGGTAACTCGCCTATTTTGCAAACCGGTAACTCGCCTCCCAGGTAACTCGCTGAGGGTTACTCAGGTTGTGCCATATAAACAGTCTCCAAGACTAAGTTTAGGCGAGATAAGACGCCTTCCAGGGTGACTCATCTCCATATAAACAGGCCCCAAGACGAGATAGATAAGAATAGGCGTATATGGTGCTTTCTCGATATATGAGCAACTAACGCTAACCACCAACCTAACCCTGATAATCCCGGTTGCTCATATATCGAGAAAGAGCCTATAATATGAATCACTGAGACGAAGATACGTCAATATAAAAGCAGGTAATTTAGCACCATAAATACACATTAATTAATTATCCTTGTTGTCAATGGACTCTTTGGACTCTGGAAAACATGAACGTGTGGTTCCATTGTAGCGATAAACGATATGCTGGGGACTACAGCATCAAGCTACTTGAAAAATTGACCATTTGCAGAATTATTGGAGAGTTAGATTTTATGGATTTCTTTTGAATTTTATTCAGTTTTTATGTGACTGAAGTTGAGGCTATACAGTACATGTATAGCGCTACGCTCCAGTAATTCTACAAATCACCAAAACGTAAAGGCTATAACACCTTAACTTTTCGTCGACAAAAAGTAATAGCTAACCCTTAACCTTTTGGTGATTTTCGCGACTTTTTTAAAAACTCAAAAAGTAGAGAAAAATCACTTGTACGGTATATTTTATGCAGTAAAATATTCACGAATATAGATAGCATGGTAAATTTACAGGTATATACTTCAAGTTCATCATAAAAACAACGTTTACAGCTAATTTTATAGCCACATATAAATTCTACATTGAATTTTCAGTCTCTATAAAATGTTCACGCATTGTCAAGATATTTGTATGTACAAATGTTAAAAACATCTCATGTAATAAGTTAATATATTATATATTATAGAATTCTCTATCAAGACAGCTTGTCAACACAATGGGACTCTTTATGAAAGACGGCCAGCAAAAATTCCTTCCTGAATGACTTACCATAAATCCTCTATTTAGCTTCCCAGGGGCTTAGGTATTTCAGGTACGCTTAGAGGAGGTCGAATAAAGATGGGGGCTTAATTGAGTGGGGAACCTACTTATTAAAAGTGGAGGCTCCCTTCTCTTAAAAGAGTGGGAGCTGTTTAGATAGGGGGCTCAATTGAGGATGTACGGTTTTGGCACGGTTTAGTGTCCTGGCAGGCGAGGAATTCCTGTCTGTATAACCTTTGCATATCGGCGTCCACAGCACTTCTCACAAAGAAGATTCATTAATCCAGTAGCTCTTTGAGCTTTTGGCGCAATCTATGAGACTTAGCTTGAGCCTGCTCAAACAGAGATTCCCCCATTAAGGAATAGAGTAGATTAGCCAAACCATTCACAGCTTCCTTCATGTTCCCACTGCCATACGAAGCGCTGCTCGAGGACTCGAGAAGTTTCCACAGTACTGGTAGAGCGTATTTTGATACAATGGTTGGTTTTCGCGGATAAACATCTTTGATAATAGCTTGAATAAGGAAGAAAATATTATAAAAACAATATTTAATCACGGTGTTCACATCATCAAAAGGTATTTTTCAATGAATGTGAAGAATTACTTAAAATTACAGCAAGTAAACTACCTTATACAAATAGAACAATAAGTAAGAATAAGTATTTACAAGATTAGATATTTTAAATAGTCAGAATAATTTTGTAATTAGATATGTCCCAACAAATAGCTCAAGATTAAGAATGTCAGTGAATTTAGTTTAAAACAGAAAGATATTATTTGAGATTGGTTGGGGGGCTGGACCTGTAGATAGAGCCATTTAGTATAAATAAAATACTTACTTAATAACTTCTTTACGGCTGAAGGTCTGTTTTGTACTCCGCCAGGGGCGAGGAGAATAAATTGACAAAGAGGTTGAAGAAGACGTGCATTATCTAGAACATGGGAAGTTACACAACATTTTGAATAAACAATCTAGAAAGGGTAGTTATTAGAGAGAGGGGGCTTATAAGAGAGGGTTTATTAGAGAGGGGGCTTATTAGAGAGGGGGTTTATTAGAGAGAGAGAGCTTATTAGAAAATGGGCATATTGGAGACGGGTCATATTAGAAAGGAGGGATATTAGAGGGGGCGTATTAAAGATAGGGTTTATTAGAGAGGGGGTTTATTAGAGAGGGAGTTTATTAGAGAGGGGGATTATTAGAGAGAGAGGGCTAATTAGAGAGGGCTAATTAGAGAGGGGGCGTATTAGAGAGGGGGGCTTATTAGAGATAGAGGGCTAATTATAGAGGGGGCTTATTAGAGAGGGGGGCAATTAGAGAGGGGTCTTATTAGAGAGAGGGCTTATTAGAGAGGGAGGATTAATAGAGGATTTCAAGGGGGTGTGAAAATTTCAATTACAATACTTACCAAGATGTTTAATAAAACTATCTAGGACATTCTCTGCCATATTGCCAATATTATTGTTCTTCGAAGCAAGGTTCTTTGCAACAGTCGGTACAATGGATGCCACACAACTATTAAGAGTATCTCGTAATGTTGGGATGACACGATGTAGGCATTGCAGTGCATGAAGGTTCACCTAAGGAACATTAAAAGTTGTTATTAACCCATATTTGACCTCATAGTCACAAAACACAAATTATGCAGGCTTTTCAACCCAAATTTAGCAACTCAGTTTCATTCCCCGGCGCGGTTTATCCTGTTACTATAGTAACTGAGAAACAGTAAAAAGGCAACAAGAGCAATCTTTATATATACGATGATATATTTGTACAGCAAGCCATAAAAATTCTGGAAAGCCAAAATTTGGCACCAATCACAATGACAATTCAAATTTACAATTCAGGTTCACTCACCTTGCTATTGTTGTCTATGAGACGTGGAGAAAAGCCATCCATTATCTAGGAACAAATTATTTTTCAATATGTACTCATGAAAATCTCCATGATACAGCATGTATCCAGAACATTTTTGGTTGGAAAATAAATTGAAATCTTTACATTATAGTTGATTGGGATAATATATAACAAATAAGGTGAATTATTTTTGTTTAAAATCCTTATATTTTATTGTTTACCTTAACGATATTTGAGGTAAACAAGGGTAAGCGAGTTTCGATAATTTCTACCATTGCGTCAATTGCCTGTATTCTCTCTTGCCAATCTTTACTAGAGAGTTGTTGAATAAGGTTTCCTACGTCTTCTTGATCCTGAAACATCAGAGAGAATATTGGTAACATAAATGGAAAACATACGAGTGTTCATAAAACATTTTGAGTCGATACAACTATTTCTGCTTGAGTTATTGAAAAAGAATCTAAACATTCTGGCTAAAACTCGCTGTTATTTTCCCATTTAATTTTTGGCCGCCATGTTGGATTACAGAATTGTGCCAATATTGTCATCCAACATGGCGGCCAAATATTAAATGCTAAAATAACAGCGAGTTTTCAGGTCATATTAGAAGTCACTTTTTAACATTAACCAAGCATTTTTAAACTAAAATTGCGTGTATAACATGGTTTTAAAACGTCAGCAAAAATAGATTTCAAAACTCAATAACTCAAGCAGAAATAGTTTTAGTGACTCAAATTTTTTTGTGAACACTCGTAGTGACAATATACGGAATATAAAACAGGTCGCTTTGTGACGTCAATCGAAACTAAAGAATTCGGTTTTCTCCAGTTGGCAAACTTGGCCAACAATAGATGATCCTTACTGGATCTCTAGGAAGGACAGTTTAGAATTGATAGATCTATCCAGGATAAATACAGTCAACATATATATACATGCAGTCCAACTGGGAAGGGGGTTTAGGAGGCATTTCATTTTTACATTTTAGATGACAAGAAGATTTGGTATATCCCAATAGGACATTTGTCCAAGATTATCAATTGATAATATAAGTCTACAGTACTTTACTAACCTGTGGAGATGTGGCATCGTGTGAAACACGCCTTACACGCCGCCTCGAGCTTTCCCTAAGAAATTTAAATACAGGGTGTATAAAAAAAAGGTAATCCAACTTTGTCTGGTTGCTGTGCGTCAAATACTGGGTTAAATGATTTAATAAATGAGTTAAATGATTGTTACATAGAACGAAAGAACAACTCTTTAGCTTTCCAATGATGCTTTTCTTGTTTCATTACGGACAAAATTGACCGAGTACTTGTCTGTTAAAAATTGTTGGTCGAAATTGCATTCTTCCACCGATGGGAATTAACCCGCGCAAATCGAAGCAAATTTAATTCCCAAAAAGGCCCAGTTGAGTGGCTTATTACCACTTCTGCCCTTACATTTACAAATACTGTCAACAAACTAACCTTGAGGTACTACTGACAGGTGATGCAACATTGCTTACAGCACTTGAAGTTCCAGCACCATCTGTTGACATTATACTGGAACTACGTGAACCAACTCCGCTTGTTACCGGAGCTTTACGAGCACGTGCCGAGCTCACGTCACTCGGTGGGTCGCCTAAACCCTGGAAAATAAGACATAACCATGTTGTTTTAGAGAATAGTAAAAAAACTTAACATTTCAAAAAACAAAACAAATATACGTTTATATACAATATTAGGAAAGATATAAAAATTCCAGTATTGTTGCACAGTGGTTGGGTATGTGCCTTTCTGCTCCTTTGCGGCCGGTGTTCGATTAAATTCATAGTTCAGAAAGGGGTCTTATCCCCCCTTTTTTAAATCACCGCCCCCCCTTTTACCAATATTCCCCTTTTCCAAAACTTTACAACCTCCCCCCCTTTTACAACAACTTTTTCAGGGAGTGAAATTGGACAGGTTAACGCTTACAAATGGCGCGGATATATTAAGAGTTATGTATTATCCAAAGAAACTTCCATCAACAAAATAGCATAAATTTTTTGGGCTGCAAGAGACCATCCTCAAAATCCCCCCTGAAAGGCCCGAAATTCAGTCTTCATTTTCTGCACTTTGAAACAAACATCTTGCTCAGCAATATTTATGCAATTCTTGCAGTATGCAGTTGTCTGTTTATAATATCATCTCAGTTGCAAACTTGCATGCGAGGAAAGTGTTTCCAGTCTCAAGGCTCTTTTCTACTCATCGCTGCGAGTTCTTGCATGTAATTAAAATAAACTGTCGAGCATTGTGATTGGATGAAAGTACTTGCAGCGAGCTTGCGAGTTGGTTTTTTGCGACGAGTGGAAAAGAGCCTTCAATCTACCAAATACCGTGGGTTTCCTCTGGACACATTGAAACAGAAAAGGTTCGAATATGTTTGCAGCAACGTATTGCGGAGCTCGAACCTGTCCCCGAACTATTTAAGGCTTCTGAACGTCGCCTACAGAATTCTCAAGACAGGATTGTCTGTTGTAGCGATAGGGGATGACCTTTAATGGGCCCAGGACGACCTGTACAAATAGTTTAATTGTAAAAATAGTGATTAGTGACATTACGGGCATAATGTTGAAACAAAATATCATATTAGGTTTCTGCCATTTATGACAATGGACCTATATGGAATTTAAGCTTGAAACTCTCAAGAATACGGAGAGCCACCTTAAAAGAGGGGAGACGCATATTTTAGAGAGCGTTTGCTGCATGCAATGTTACTTACTTTGCTTCTCAGGTTTTCTATGATGGTTAAGGTAGGATTGAGAGACTTTGAAGGAAGATACTTGCTTAACATTCTTTCAAAATCTGCATGGCCATCAAGCACGTGTAAAATACGTCTGCCATAGTATCTAAACATATCAAGTTAAATAAATTAATGTGGAAAATGGTAACCACTCAAATATTATAGAACATCGCCTGCACAAAGTAGACCAAATCAAAAGGCAATACATGGACGTAACTATATCATTTTTACGTAATAAAAAGTAGAAATGCAACGAACTATTTTTTCTTTCTTTCTTTATTTACTTAATAGACAGCTTTAGCAAACACAACGCGACGTCAAAGAGGACGTGAAAATGGCGTAAAAATGGCGTGATATGCCCATCTATGGATGGCCCACGCCATTTTTACGCCACTTTCACGACGCCTCTTTGACGTCGCGTTGTGTTTGCTAAAGATGTCTACTGTCTCTTCTGGACGTTTACCGCAAGTGAAGCATGCACCAAAGCATGAAATTTTCAATATACACTGGTTGCTGACTTTCTCAATGTTGTTGCTGACTTTCTGGTGGGGGGGGGAGGTTGACAGGGTGCTGACTTTCTCAAAGAGGGGGTGTGCCCCCCACCCCCCTCCTCTTTGTAACCTCGACCAAAATTCGCCTATGATTAATCTTACCTAGTTTCAGCTCCACCGTCAGAAGCAAACGTAGCAGCAGCAACCAAGATCCTTCCAGTAATATCCTTAGAACCACTCAGACACCGCGCTGCACCCAGGCGTTCAGCCAACATGCACAGAAATCGTGCGGCCATCTTTCGTATGTTCACGTTGCGATGACTGTAAACAGAGAAGATGGACAGTATTTTTACATTTCACCAGCAAACGTCGATATCGTTAAGCAAGGGGAAATCAAGGCTAATCGCACGGACAACGCATATTTTTTATTCTTATATAAGTATAGAGATTTCCGTGCAAGTAGAAAGGTGAAATAAAAATCGTTTTCTCACGGCGGACGATATTTTTCACATGTGAAATTTATCGTCCGAGCGTTCTGATTGGCTAGTGTTTTCGCGCTCAAAATTGTAAACATGGCGCCAGGTTTTAGCGAAATCACCGATTATTAATACCTGTCAAATCAAATGCTCTTGACAAACATTAGAGCTGGGTATTAGGCAGTTAAAGTTATACAGTTGAATACTCAGGTGAATATTTTGCTCACAATAGGCTATTTCGTTCTTTTTTGAGAAATATTCAACTTAATTTCACCATGGATTATAAAAACACTACAATCACTGTAAGTCATGGTATGTTAATTTGTGCGATGCATCGCACAACCGCACATAACAACCACACTACAATCACTGTAAGTCATGGTATGTTAATTTGTGCGATGCATCGCACAACCGCACATGACAACCACACTACAATCACTGTAAGTCATGGTATGTTAATTTGTACGATGCATCGCACAACCGCACATGACAACCACACTACAATCACTGTAAGTCATGGTATGTTAATTTGTGCGATGCATCGCACAACCGCACATGACAACCACACTACAATCACTGTAAGTCATGGTATGCTAATTTGTGCGATGCATCGCACAACCGCACATGACAACCACACTACAATCACTGTAAGTTATGGTATGTTAATTTGTGCGATGCATCGCACAACCGCACATGACAACCACACTACAATCACTGTAAGTCATGGTATGTTAATTTGTGCGATGCATCGCACAACCGCACACGACAACCATACTATAATCACTGTAAGTCATGGTATGTTAATTTGTGCGATGCATCGCACAACCGCACATGACAACCACACTACAATCACTGTAAGTCATGGTATGCTAATTTGTGCCATGCATCGCACAACCGCACATGACAACCACACTACAATCACTGTAAGTCATGGTATGTTAATTTGTGCGATGCATTGCACAACCGCACATGACAACCACACTACAATCACTGTAAGTCATGGTATGTTAATTTGTGCGATGCATCGCACAACCGCACATGACAACCACACTACAATCACTGTAAGTCATGGTATGCTAATTTGTGCGATGCATCGCACAACCGCACATGACAACCACACTACAATCACTGTAAGTCATGGTATGTTAATTTGTGCGATGCATCGCACAACCGCACATGACAACCACACTACAATTACTGTAAGTCATGGTATGTTAATTTGTGCGATGCATCGCACAAGCGCTCATGACAACTACACTACAATCACTGTAAGTCATGGTATGTTAATTTGTGCCATGCATCGCACAACCGCACATGACAACCACACTACAATCACTGTAAGTCATGGTATGCTAATTTGTGCGATGCATCGTACAACTGCACATGACAACCACACTACAATCACTGTAAGTCATGGTATGCTAATTTGTGCGATGCATCGTACAACCGCACATGACAACCACACTACAATCACTGTAAGTCATGGTATGCTAATTTGTGCGATGCATCGTACAACCGCACATGACAACCACACTACAATTACTGTAAGTCATGGTATGTTAATTTGTACGATGCATCGCACTACCGCACATGACAACCACACTACAATCACTGTAAGTCATGGTTTGTTAATTTGTCCGATGCATCGCACAACCGCACATGACAACCACACTACAATCACTGTAAGTCATGGTATGTTAATTTGTGCGATGCATCGCACAACCGCACATGACAACCACACTACAATTACTGTAAGTCATGGTATGTTAATTTGTGCGATGCATCGCACAACCGCACATGACAACCACACTACAATCACTGTAAGTCATGGTATGTTAATTTGTGCGATGCATCGCACAACCGCACATGACAACCACACTACAATTACTGTAAGTCATGGTATGTTAATTTGTGCGATGCATCGCACAATGGTGTTTTTATAATCCATGATTTCACCAACTTTTTGAAGGAAATTTCAATACTTTTTGCACCGCAGTGAGAGTATTACTACGTTTTTCGCCAATAAAGAAACTATATTACCATCAAGAAAAGCACTCAAGGCTAAAAATACTTAAGATAAACCTGTTTAATTAGAATTTCAGCAAGAAAATGAAGAAAAAAGCGGTAAGAAATCTGTTTTTGAGGCTAGATATACTTCGCTTGTGTGTTGTCCGCTGCGAGAGATGTCCGCGCTAGTAATCTATATTTCTTATACGGATAATCGACTAGGATCTCTAGATTTCTGTTCTATATACTTCAATTTTGAGTTAGGTCTACACCATCAAAGTTTCTTCGAACTCAAAGCACACGAAGTGTAAACCTCTTTCAAGAATTTTGATCAAAGCATAAATTTAAAAGCACAAAATGATTTGGTTATTGGGATCACACTATACTGTGGTTATCGTATCACAGATAAACAATGACAGGGTAAAATAGGGTAAAGCAGCCTTTAGAATAGAATAGAAGTTAAGGAATATATACAGCACTTATGTAGATCACGGTCCTGACTACTGTAATATATTGCAATCACACTTAATAGAGGTGTTACGTCCTAAGAGTAGTTTACGATACGACTAAGTCGCATACGGTTCTTATCATGGTCGAACGAATAAACACGCGTATAACTGTGGCACTTAAAGTTTCGCCGTAAGTCGATGAGTAAGAATTGTGGTGAAGACAGCAACGTCGGTACGACAGCATGACAATTGTATACGACAGTCGAATGGTGTAGGTCGGCCTTTAAGCCCCGGCAAAACGAGGATCAGGATAAGGTCGATGAGAGTCAACGAGAGCTGCAACTCTCGCTCGCGTTTGACCACCAACTCACATCAACTCTCATGCTTATGGTTCAAATTTTGATGAGAGTGTTTGCTCGTGTGACCGGTACGCGTGGTAATATCCAGTCAACTCTCATGCAACTCTTGTTCTCGTTTGACCGGGGCGTGAGAGTTGATGCAGCTCTCATGCAAACTCTCGCTTGCTAACTCTCATCAACTCTCATCCTAATTTGACCAAGACTTTACAAACCTTGATCCGCTTGCCACCAGAGCAGATATGGCTTTACTTGGCGGCACAGACGAGACCATACATCGAAGAGTACGCTCTACATCACCACGGATAAAGCTGCTTGATTCGCCTGCTTTCTTCAGTAGGGCATTTGTCATCATCTCCAGATCCTAAATATGACAATTATAAAATTTGCTGATGCATAGATCATGAGATAATTGTGGTATGCCACGTGGGGCAAGTACGAGATTGCAGGCCGCCAACATGATAGGGAGATTTTAGGTTTTGCTGAATGTTAATGACGAATATTTTCAGTTGATGATGTCGTCATGATGACGTTTGCCACATATTTTTCAAATATCATTAATGTGCATCCGAAATCGGCCCAAACGTACCTTTACAATATTAAGTTGTTAGTATAAGCGCATTTTCTCCTCGGCATCAACATGCTGAATGACTATGGCATACGACAAGAAAAAAAGGAAACGAAATAGAAAACTTACCAAGTCCATGTTCTTTTCTAGACAAGTGAACATATCACCCAGTGTGTATATGGCAGCATGAGAAACTTGAGAGCGCAGATTCTTCACCTGATGATCATATAACGAACATCATTACATTTGTACGTTAATTCAATGCTTAATTCAATGCTTAATTCAAGGCTTAATTCAAGGCTTAATTCAATGCTTAATTCAATGCTTAATTCAATGCTTAATTCAATGCTTAATTCAAGGCTTAATTCAATGCTTAATTCAAGGCTTAATTCAAGGCTTAATTCAATGCTTAATTCAAGGGAAATTTTGAAAGATTTTCTAGAGCACATCAGAAGAAATTCGAAGCAAGTTGTCAAGTCAATGAATTTGGCAGGTCCTTTGAGAGAGTTAACTGCTCATCAACACTTTGCATGACTATTTATTATGGCGAAAATGGGGGAGGGGGGGGGGGTTGAAAATGTTTTTAGAGGGGTGAACGTTTCATTGGGGGGGGGGTGAAAACAAATATTTGGGAGGTAGCACCCCCAGAAAATCCGTCTATGGTTGCAACTTTCGCTCGCGGTTGACCACCAACCTTCATCGACTCTCATGCACTCTTTGATGAGAGTTATTGCTACGCGTGGTAATATCCAGTCAACTCTCACGCTCAAACTCTCGCTTGCCAACTCTCATTAACTCTCATACTCGTTTGACCAAAGCTTCAATACCATAGCAAATAATAACTCTGGTAATAGACATCTTATTAGGGACTTTAAGATATGCCTAATCTACGACGCAGACGTGACGAAAAAACAGTCGCTAATGTTTGGAAACCAGTTTTAGTTTGCTTTTCTCACGTCTATGACTTTGTTTACAACCGGAGTCCATAGTTTTTACCCGTGTAGCTGAAACTGTGAGAATAGCGACTGTTTTTCGTCACGTCCGCGTCGTAGATTTAGCATATCTTAAAGTCGCTATTACCTCAGCGACAACAGCCAATATGAAAACATGAAGTTGTTGAAGTACATCACCAGCATGATGACGGATCAGACGTCGGACACAAAGTAAACCATCGCATTTCGCCTCCCTGGCAAAGAGAAAATACAGAGATCAATATGAGTACCTATTATGTCTTTTAACTGAACTGAACTGAACTGAACTGAACTGAACTGAACTGAACTGAACTGAACTGAAGTGAACTCCTCATCACCTCAACTCAAGCGAAATGAACCAAACCAAACCAAACCAAACCAAACCAAACCAAACCAAACCAAACCAAACCAAACCAAACTAAACTAAACTAAACTAAACTGAAGCTCCGTTCAACAAAAGTGTGGCTCCGTTCAACAAAAGTGTGACTCCGTTCAACAAAAGTGACTCAATATATTTTAAAAGAAGTATTCGATAATCGTTCCCACTACTATTGAAGATTTAAGAAACTGGTTATTGATTGTCACCTGTTCAATCTATATTAATAAGATTCATCGTATTAATAAGACAATGTTTATCTGTGGCTGTTCATCCACAGACGCGAAGTTGCTTCAGAGAACTACTGTTTGTTAATAAGAAGAAACTACTTGCATGAAATCCATAACAACATTAAGACTAACCATTCAGCATCGTCCAGAAGTTTCAATGTAGTTTTAACGGCAGCATCGCCATTAGAAAAAGGGTGGAGTTCGCTGTCAGGAACTTCCCAGGTTGGCACGGACGAGGAAACAGGAGGGGCGTGAGATTGCTTGGAAGACTCACTGATCGTGGACGATGTTCCTTGAGATTGCACAGGATGGCTACTCCTAAACGATTATGTAATTAGCAAGCAGAAGTAAACGGGAAAAAACCTACATAATTGATACTGGATAGTTCTATTAGTAAAAACTGTCCCCCCCCTGGTGGTCCAGTAAGGGTCATCCTTATTGGTCCAGTGTTACTACAAGAAAAACCTTAGGAAAAACCTTAGGATAGTTCTATCAGTATTTACTGTTCTTCCTATACTGTATGTTTAGTAAGGACACAGAGTAGAGATCATACAGAGGTGGAACGGACCGTCGTAAACACTTGGGAGACTTACGTTTTCGTGTACCCACCTGATTTCAGGCGGCCGGGCAAAAAATGATCAACTGCGCATGCTCGGCAAGTTCCCCCCATTCCAAGTTCCCAACATTCCCCAAGTTCCCAACATTTTCGGCTCTTTAAAGTTTCACAATCTTAAGGTCTTTCGCATTTTTACGTACTGCTAAAAGGTAAACTGCCGTTAAAAGCGAGCCACCGTCTGAATCGTGCACTTTAACTGCGCATGCTCGGCAAGCGTCTGAAGCACACCCATTACACCTCTGTATGATCTCTACTCTGTGGTAAGGAGTCCCCTTATCGGTGTAGTGTTACAACAAGAGGAAACCTCAACTAATTAATTGTTTATACTGCATATTTATACTATAATTGTTTATACTGCAGCTTTATCAGTTCTAAATAGTTTTAGTTAGAGGTCCAGTAATGGCAATCCCTTATTGATCCAGTGTTACTGCAGGGGGAAATGGGAGTGCCCCGAGAAAACCTGTGGTGTCTGAAAGCATTCTTTTCACACATACGACTGAAGCGAACTTGTAATAAATAAACTGCACATTTCACGAATCTAAGAGGTGAGTTTGTCCTATGATTAAACTCAACTTCTATTAGCTACTGTGTTAATTGGCTACTTACTGACTGGCATTTGCAGATTTCTTCTTGGGTGACGGTCTGTTTACCACTGTACTTGGTGGCAGAGGGGCAGGTTTGTTCACCGCAGAACTGGCTACTGAAGGCGCAGGTTTGTGCACCGCTGTACTGGCTACTGAAGGCGCAGGTTTGTTCACCGCTGTACTGGCTACTGCAGGCGCATGTTTGTTCGTCATTCCAGTGGGTACCGAAGGCGCATGATAACCTTGCACAGTTAAATCTAAAATGAAACAACAAGTAAAATAAATTAAACTACTTCATATTAAGTGGACTATCTCTGGGATGCAAGAGGGTTGCGTACTCCCAGAAAAGGTCAGCACCCCCCACCCCCCCCCCCCCCCGCGCTCAACAGGAGCAGTGACTACGAGCAACAGATTCGTCATTTTCGCGTGTTGTTTGTATACGCCATCTCGCAAAAGTCGTAGTCGTCGGGCTTTTGAGTACGAGATTTATCAAAAATCTCGTAGTCAAAAGCCCAACGACTACGACTTTTGCGAGATGGCGCATACAAACAACACGGCGTTTGGCGCGAAAATGACGAATCTCGTACTCGTACTCGTAGTCATTGCAGGATGGATTTACTGGGGGGTGCAGGGGGGTGCACACCCCTCCTAGCCTTGGCCAAGGGGGTTGCAGGAGGGGTGCCAATTCCCATATCAAATCCAAATTTTGGATTTGACAGGGCATTTATCAAACAAAAATATAATATTGGGCCATTGATGGGTCTTTTTGACCATCTAGGCAATCTTATTTTTCAAATATTTTCTGACAAGATAACCCCCTTGACCCTGTAGGGGGTCCTCAATGGTGATTCACCCTTCCTCGGTCACCGACCACGCCCTGCTTCATGACCAAAGCCAGCTTAGCACCCCTCCTATCAAATCAAGCTGGATCCATCCCTGTTGCTAAAGCTCCCTAATATCAACCAGTGAACACTGACATGTTTGTGACTAATAGACACTACCCGAATTTCCATCCATTTCCATTTAGCTCGAAATTTCCATCGACAAAAACCCTTCAACATCATTCCATCGAGCGAGATGCCCAAAATCATAAATATGAAACGAAGTATATTACCTTCCATGTGTTCATTGGTGACTTCATTAGCTACACTTGCTTTAACTTTAATCTCAGTTGCTTCTCTATCTTTCTTCTGTTGTATTTTCCTCAATGTATCGGCTCTTTCTCTCTGTCTGTGAACCTCCTTTGCCGCTTCCATATCATCTAGCTGATTTTTACTCTTCCAAAATTCCTCCTGAGCAGTCTCCTCTCTCTTCTTCAATTGCTGTAAGGTAAAGGTTAACACCGGAATTTTTCCCCCAAAATCCTTACTATGGAAATAGTATGAATTCTAGTTGAAAAAAGTATGAAAACGAGAATTAGTATGGAAATTATACTAATCGCATACTAATTGCCATTTTCATACTATCGATACAATGGATTTCAATTTTTCCCAGTGTAAGGACAGGGCAGTGGCAGACACTACGCGGGGTGGGGGTAAATCGATCCCCTCAACAAAAACATTTACAGCAACAAAAGGGGGGTAATATGATGGCAACCTAAATTCGTCCCCCAATATTTCGCCACTGGTCGAAGGCTTGCTAGGGCGCCTCTGGCTGCCAACGTACGACCCATGTTTGATCACAGAGCACAGCTAAGGTGGGGAAGTCAATTTTTGGTGAGGAAGGAAAACCGAAATACGCGAAGAAAAACCCTCATAGCACAGGAGAGAAGCAACCACAACTCTTCTTACACAAGTTTTCAAGTACATCAAGTCAGAGTATGGTAGTCACCCATCAAGTAACAATAGCCTACCAGGGCCGCTGAGAGGGGGGGTGAGGCAGGGGGGGGGCAACTTGCCCGGGCCCCCATCCTAATAGGGGCCCCCAACTTGAGAGAGAGCCTAAAATGGAGCAGGCCCTCTCAAAATGTAGGGGTCAATGTAAAAGCCCACTTGCAGATTGAGAGTATTTTTGAAATTGGAGGACTCCTTTTAGGTTAGCTCCACATGCATTCTAGTTGGGGCCCCTTATATGCCGTAGCACAGTTTTTAGTCTTTTCTGCTGCTTGAAAATAATGACGTCATAGGGCCCCCCGAAGAAGATTTTTCCCCGGGCTCCACGAATTCTCTCGGCGGCCCTGTACCCTACCCTCGACAAGCTCAACTACGCGATAATGGACAGTACATGCGCTAACCTGCAACAATTTATCTTGCTTCAGTTTCTCCTTTTCCCTTTCTTTCTCCTTTCGTTTAATCAAGTTCTCAACTTCTTGTTGTTCTCTTGCTAACTTTTCCCTCAAGCTTTGCTCTTTAGATTCATGTTTCAAATGGTTCTGTCTCTCGAGCTCCTCGATTCTCTGTCGTTCTCGCAAGATGCGTTGCTCCTCTTCAATTCGCTTACGCTCCATACGTTCGCGCGTCGACTTCGACAAACTCTGTCGCTCACTTCGGGAATTGTCGTATTCGTCCGACGACGACGATCGTTTGGGATATTTACGATCTAAACAACACGAAAACTCTTGCAACTAAACACTATAGCAGGCGGTCAGACCTCCAAGCGAAATCTCGCCGTGCAGTATTTTTATAGTAGAAATTACTTTGTGTTTATATAGATAACCGAACTATCGCGTTTGCCGAGAACTTACTTGAAACAGGCCAGATCTTGGCAACTGGGAAAAATTCTCTATATAAAATCTCATTGACCAGGCAACCCCTTTCTCTATACACATATACACACTATAAGGGAATATTGAGACAAGCTGGCCCGTCAGACGTGATCGCGTGGTGAGAGAGACGAGTTTTAGCTTTTGTTTAGTCTACACCAAAAATATTCATCGTGGTTTCGAAAGAAATTCTGCTTTGTTTTGAGAGTATCCAACAAATACCACGCTGTGGGAAGCTCGGTTAGTCCGGTTGGCAAGAGAGTTTAAATCCCCTGTTTCAAGTGAGATCTCGGTAAACGGGCCAGCCCGGTTGTCCATATAATCACAAAGCAATTTCTTCTATAAAATAGTTAAGTGACTACGCCGCGAACAGTTGCATATAAAAGCATTGTCTATTCTCATGAGAAACTTTGTTGATAACGAACGTTTAAAGGTTTTAATTAGGTCAACCGATCAGCGTGAGGCAAGTTGAACGTGACTGATTCAGTGAGCTCCATATATTTGCACAAGGCGGCAAGGAGTGTGCCAAGATGTCGTGTTTTTACTTCGATTTAAAGAATAATATTATGATTTAAAGAATAATATTATGGTTTTATGAACTGATAACTTGATTAGCGATATGATCTGTTAAAATAAACTGGAATTAGTTGGGAAAATGGTATGAAAACTGCATACGACCTTCACAGATTTTGAACGTCAATTTCCGCCATATTGGCTTCACTTTTCACATAGGCCGAACATCCGAAGTTCTCACTCCAGATATATTATCTATATACAGCTATATATATATATATATATCCTTAGACTAAGTGCACATTTATTAGCATAGCATGATCAGTTGCTAAGGCTAGCTTTGTCACTGGATTGAACATATTGAAACCTGTCAAACATGAGAGTTTCACATGACAATAGACAATGTCTTGTATCTGCAACTGTTCATCTCTAGATGCAAACGACGGTATTGTGAAATAAAGAGTTCCTTACCATCATCTTCATCAGATTCTTCATATCCCTCACTATCCTCCAAGCTCTCCCCATCACTACCATCATCATCCACAGTATCACTATATGTATCATCGTGATCCAATCTATCCACAAGTTCTTTCTCATAGTCTTTTAATAATTTACCATCTTTCAAACGTCGACCATCGGAAATGCCCGGATCATCCTCGGAGTCCGTGTCGTCTTCGTACTCAAGCTCGTAGTCATCGTCATATTCGGCGTTCTCTTTTCCATCAATCAAAAGGCGATCGAACCCAGCTTTTAATTCTCCGGATTCCTCAAGACTACTGCCAATACCTGATGTACTACCGAGTGTAGATTGCATAGTTTGGTTAGCTCTCTTTTCAGGTGAATCAAAAGCATGTCCAACAATTTCCATGCTTTTTCTCTTTTTAATTTCAATATCGGTAGCATCATGTTGTTTAACCCCATTTCCAGTCTTATGTGAAATCACGTGTTTTTCATGTGAAATCACGTGTTTGTCATGTGACGTCACCCGCTTCTCACGTGCGGCATGCATGTTAACCTCCGCTGTATGACGTGGCGAGTCAGCAGTAATGGTCACATCTGAAGAGGATCGACGTCTCAAGTGCAACGGAGTTCGAGCGATGCGTGGTTTAGTATCAAAAGGTAACGCGTCATCGTCATACTTTCTTGAACTGTATTAAAGATGGAAATATGCGGTTAGCCTGTTGTACACACGTAAAAATATAACAACTTGTGAATGTGATGTTTGCAACAGATTTGCAGAGATGCAAAACGTTTTCAAACGATTTTGGGTTTTCCCAACTTTTGCCTGGGTAGGATTGCCAGTTTGCCATTGCAGTACTGCTAGTCTGACTGAGTGCTGACTGTCGCTACTAATACTAGCCTGACTATAGTCCAGTACCTACTGCTTTGCAATGTTTTATTCAGTGTTTCACTTTCAACCTTCCTCAATGCCAGTAAACCTTCCTTACCGGTGGTACTATATACCCGCAGCTTTTTTGCAATAGCTACAAGTCTGTCCACTAACAACTTGTATAAACAATGGTAAAAAACTAACACGGCAACCTACCCTGCCGACCATGTTTTATTGCCAACCGCTTGCTTATGATGTCTTCCCGGACTATCTTCAGTATCTGACGAGAGAGGCGAGAGATTTCTCCCTCCTGACGTCTTGTGCTGATGACCATCATAATGTTGCTAAAATTTGGGAGAAAAAAATTACAATGCAGATCCTCAAGTAGAATAGTGAAAGCAATTGTGGCTTTCCATTTAATCGCCAGCTATAAAAGGAATAAAAACACCTCCAGGTTTCAAGCGAAGGTCCCTCAGAAAAGTTAACAGGCCCTATACTCAGGGCTCGAAACATCGAAAAGTGTTTTTTCTTCTTTTTCAGGCTGCCCAGTATCGACATTCCCGTTTTCAATTACGATTGCTTCACCCTCGCAGGATAAGCGCTCTACTGTATTTGAGTCACGCGAGCAATAAGCGCGTAGACACGCCAAGAAAGTTGGAATGTAATATATCATACACGAGAAGGAGTTTATTATAGTGATTTGAAACACCGAAAAGTGTGTTGAAAAACAAGGCGCTAGCCGAGTTTTTTAACATACTTTGAGCTTCTCAAAACAAACCAGTATTTAAAGAGAAATTCAACGCGAAAGTTGAGTTAATTTATGGGTGTTTATTACCGTGGTATCAAGACAACGATACGGTGGTGATTTCCTTTGTGTTTTGTAGTTCAACTTTCACGGCGTGTTTCTGAGCACCAAACAGACTGAAAATTGTCACGATAGATATTTAGAGCAGACAAAGCGATCGAAAAGAAAACGGCCATGTTCCACGGGGCAATTTTGCTGCAAATTACAACGAAATTTCTGCACAGAGCCATTGTTAGAGGCCGTTCATTTTTTATCTGGGAGGGGGGCTGGTGGAATTAGGGGGTGGGCCATCCGAAAAAAGATGGCCTTGAAGAAGTGGGCCACGCTAAAAAATATCGGCGAAAGGGGGGGGGGGGTCACGCAAAAAAGGATACAATGTTTTGTTGTGTTTGCAACGAAATGGCCATTTTGGGCTACTAAAATTCAAAATTTTCCGGGGGAACGTCCCCCCGGACCCCTTAGCTATGCCAGACCCAATAGAATGACTACGTAATTGGGCTCAGCCTTGCAACTGCAGCTTAAATACATCCTGACGCATCTTGAGCAAGATATTTACAACATATGTATAGTTACAACTTGTTCTATCTAAAAAGTTTTTTAAGGTTACATGTACATAATCTGAAATTTTTAGAAGAGAAGGTTGGGGGGGGGCATTTGACAAAATATCATTTTTTAGGGTGGGCCACTGGGAAAAAGTTGAGTATGGTGGGCCACGCTAAAAATTTAAGAGGGCACACTGAATTCCACCAGCCCCCTCTCCCAGATAACAAATGAACGGTTCCTTATATGGAAATGTACATGGCCCGTGTTTCATTTCACCAATATTTTCATTCTTATTCATTTCTTTGTTGTCTTCTGGACATATTTAGGAAGAAAAATATCGGCAAAGTAAAACGAGATTCATTCTCACAATTTCTCTGCGAATATACTTTTTACCTAACATCGCTCTGCGTCCGAAATTGCGTTGCAAGTTGCAGCAAAAATTGTCGCTCGTGCAACGTGGTCTTTACATGCATGTTTTCAGAAGAGGTGGAGTGTGAAATCCCTGAAAGTCTGTACCTCAATCCGCCCCCGTCGAATAAATGGTCACACATAAATTGTAACACCTACCTCTCTTGGTGGAACATGTGAAAGCATGGTGGGACTGGTAGCATTGGAAACTCTTGGGTTTGAAGGAGCATCAGAGAAATCAATGGACTTTAATGCACGACCTTTCTTTGACGCTGATCTCACGAGGGTTGGTTTCGTTTGAATTGGGCTTTCATTGTATCCTGGAGCTTGAAGAAAAATGAATACACATTACGGGGCTGATTCGTATAGTAGAGATGGTTGAACGATCGGAATATTTTTTCAAAATCCTTACTATGGAAATAGTATTGATCCTAGTTGGAAATAGTATGAAAATGGTAATGGGCATGGAAATTATACTAATTCCATACAAATTGCCATGGAAACACCATGGAAATACTATGGATATAGTAAGGAGACAACATTTCCTAGATTTCAAATTTTATCCAGTGATCTGGACGAAGATGGGCAGGAAAAAATTGTTAGTCTGAAAAGTTTTCTGTGTAAAATGCGGTAAATAGACGGATCATCCGTCAAGACGAGGTTGCGTGCGCAGTTCGTGTACACAGAAGCGCGTGCGTTCGTAGTTCGTCCGTTCTTTGCATAAACATATTTATCATTAATGTTTGCCCAAGAGCATCTGTCTCATAGGACGTAAATACGACATTACACAAACTATCTGGGAAATACCAGAGATGATTTATTTCCACTGAACGCCAGTATAGATCACACTCAGTGGCAGATACTTCGCAAAATATTGGGGGTGCAAATTTAGCCCATCGATGGCTTTTATGGTTGTAAATCATTGTTTCAGCTTTGTTACACAGATCGTCAGCTCTCATTCACAGACTTTCAGAAATTATTGGGGGGGGAGGTCCCCCCACTCCCCCTCCTAGTGTCCGCCACTGATCACACTATTCCCCTGGATATCAGTTTCGTCATGTGTTTATACTAAAACAGATGGTCCGTTAAGCCGGCCTCCACTTGCACGTACGTACGCACAATTGCACGCACGTACGTGTTGATACTTTCGTGAAATGTGATTGGTTAAAAACTTGACGGCCGCACAGAAAGTAGAATACAGTTCTACTGTCATACGTACAAAAAGTTAGCCGCGACTGTCAAGATTAGCGATCATTTTCGAGTCACAGAGCATGCGCAAAATCGGCCGCGCTGGCCGTACGTGCAAGTGGAGGCCGGCCTTTAGACGGATGACGCGTCTTGAAGGTTGACGCATCTTGAGAGTTGAGACAAGGAGTGTTGGAGGTATTGAACAAAAATAGTTGGGAGAAAGCTGTCTAAAGAGGCAAATTCAGTTACAACTTATGCTTACCATTTGACAAACTGGAGTGATCCTCGTCGCGATTCAAACCTGAAAATAGAGTCAGTTAACAACATACTCATATCTAAGCTTCTCAACTATTTGGATAATTTTAAACCAACTTTATTATTACACACCTGATGATGAAACAGGGGATAAGAGTTTCCGCTGTCTATTGGATAATTCCGACCAATCAGGAAGAGATGCTGAGAGGCTAGTATTGTTCTTTAAACCAATCGTGTTGTTCGCTTTCCGCCTTGCCGCTGGTGACTTTGGCATATGAGAATGAAAGGGGCTGAGTGATTTTGCTCCGACAGAATCATTCCTCACAAGGGGCTTACTTGGATTGTTATTAAGATCAAAGCCTTTGCCATAATCATGAGTTGCTTGATTGCCTAGACTTCCTTTCTGGTAAATCAAAGAATAGCCATTTGCTCCGTTTACAATAGGCCCCAAACTGTTGCCCTTTACAGGTTTCGTTGAGAGGGACTGACCTTTGGCCGACTTGCTTTTATGCAGCTGGGCATAGGATGTGACTGGATTGGACGATTCTGGTGGGTTGCTGTTTGTCGAAGCTTTCCTAGCGTTGTATTTTACAGCGTATGATGGATGAGGGGGTGAGCCTTTGTTAGTCTTGGTTGTAGGTGGGTCATGATGGTCCTCAAAAGCCCAGGAGTTTTTAAGCTTTTGAGGATGGTCCTGTCAAAAACATAGGAATTGTAATTATATATCAAAGCGAGGGTCCACTGTTAGGTAGTATTCTATAATAAAGTCCCGTACAGACGGGCAAGATTTCCTTGACAAGTTTTATTTGCCCGTGTGTATGGCAAAAAATTGACATGGAGCCTTGTTCAAAAGCTAGTCATGCTAGCTTTCGAACAAGGGAAATTGTTCGTGTGTACGGCTGACAAGGAAAACTTGACAAGGAAATGCGCAGTACGCCACTGCACACTTATCTTCGATCTAGTCGAGCGGCCATTGCCACTATAAACGTGAATTATTCACTTGTGTCGTTAATACACAGGCTCGTAAAACTTGTCAAGGGCAAATTTGATGGGAAAAAACTTGTTTGCCGTACACACGAATAAGTAAACTCGACAAGGAACTTGTCAAGGAAAACTTGCTCGTCTGTACGGGGGTTAAGATGTTGCTGTAGTTGTTGCCTGAACAATGTGAAAAAGTTTTAAGACATTCCAACGTTTCAAAAGAGGGCATTTCGTCAGTACTCTTCTGAGTTCTGCCAGACAAGTTTTAAGAGGATATAGTAATAATAGTCTAAAAGTCGTGCAAAATTGATCGATGAACTCCTTAAAAATGGGAGTTGATGAGACAGCGAGAGTTGCAAATCTCATTCACGTTTGACCACCAACTCTCAGTCATACAGTACACTCAGGGGCGTAACTAGGGTTACAGCATTAGGGGGGTGAACAAATTTTGCCCCACAAAAAATAAATAAAACGACTCCCCTCCCCGTCCCCCCCCCACCCGCTCACCCAAATTTTTCGGAAATATACTGTAAAAATTTCGCGACACTATTATGTTTCGAGACATGAGGAATCACAATTCGCTCAATTTCCCCCTAATTTTTAACGGTTTTTCGATTAAAAATCCCCCAAATTTTCTCAAAATATTACAACAACATTTTTGGGCCTCATTTTTGCCTGACGAATTTTGGCCATTTCTACACATTGGGGGGTGTCACAGCCCCCAAAACCCCCACTATTTACGCCCCTGCATACACTCTTATCAACTCTCATCTCATCAACTCTTATCAACTCTCATGCACTTTCATCAATTTTGAGCTGGTTCAAATTTTGATGAGAGTTGATGAGAGTTGCAACTCTTGGTCGCGTTTCACCGTCAGCTCTCATCAACTCTCATCAATTTTGAGCTTGTTCAAATTTTGTTGAGAGTTATTGCAACATGTGGTAATACCCAGTTGACTCTCGTGCAACTCTTGTTCTTGTTTGACCAAGACAAGAGATTTAATGAAACTCTCATCAATCTCATCCTCATTTGACCAGGACTTAAGCCATAATGAAACCCGTTTGATTTTTATTCTGTCCAGTAGAAAAACATATGAATTATTTCTTTCACATTTCTTTCTACAATGCATAATTGGTCATTAAAAATGTAAATAATTATATATATTTTTTATATTTGTCATTTGATCTGCAGACAAAAGGACCCTTACGTATTCTCCACAAACAAAAAGTTAGCATGCTCCTAAAAAGCTACAGTTTGAGGGTAGACATTTGTCTCGCGTCATACACAGTTTACAAACATGAATTCATGTAAATTTGTACAGTCAAATTCTTAAAATTTTAAGCTAAACAAATAAAAAAATAGCTTCATTTTGAAAGGCAATTCAAACTTAGCAGGTGGGCTATATTCCATTAGTCCTAATACTAATAAGACTTGGAAATAAGTATAAAAAAATCCTTAATCCTATGAATATTGAAATATACACATTTTTTTAAAACATTTGTAAATCCTATTTCCTGTTTCAGATGATTGAATAGATCAATAAGCAAATTTAGGAGGAAGAATGAGTACTTATATGGGCAATGTAAAGTATGCTAATTGCTTAAGAACATGTAATGCTGGAATATTGTTATTTACTTTTTTTAGTTTTTTAGATAACCCTTTTATTTTTAGCAGAAACAAAATTATTATATGCGGTTCTAAAACTTGATAGTCATCCTATCGAGCGAGATGCCGTGAAAGCTGTTATTTTTAATAAGATAACAACAACCATTATCAGTCATTCTTGCTAGACATTAATTTAAGCTTTCTAATGGGTTATTTACACAACAATTAATACTGATAATGTATTTATATGCATACCTCATTTGCCTCAATGGTTGATTTATCATTTTCCCAAGGCAATCTGCTCTTCCCAGCACTCAGGTGTCTACGTGGGCTTGACGAAGCTGAGTCACTTATACCTGGAGTAGACCTCGCTGACGATGGACAATCTGACGAAACTCCACCTGCTAAGATCCACTCAACATCCGCTCCCCGAGGGGAGAGGTTTGCGTTTATTTTGGCAGATCCTGATGAGGGTAATGGAACGGCATATTCAACCAGTCCATCCGAGTTTAGTTTCGGTAGTTGACGTCGGGCAAATCTTGCCTGCACTGCAGCCATAACGCCATCACCTCCCATGTGCAACTCAATGTTATCAACAGTCGAAACTAATGGTTGTAGATTACTTGGTCCCATTACTTGAGAAATGACTGCAAACGCTTCCAATGCTGCATGCCTCACACGACTCTTTGGGTCCATCAACGCAGGTGCAACGTCGCTCGTTAGCTGTGGAAGGTCAAACTTGTTGCTTGGGAACGTCAACAGTGATGCAATTATCACATTTAGCGTTTCTTCTCGTACTCGCGAGTTCCTATGTTTAATGTTCCCTTTTAGAACACCGAGAACTCTTTTTGGTGATAAGTTCTGTATTAATTTCTTAAAAACTTGCATATTTGTTTGTTTCATAACATTCTTATTATCACCTAGTTTACTGCCTAGGACATTAACTAACAGCTCAAGAACTGGTTCAATTCTTGTCCCTAGTTTGTCGATAATCGCTCCGAATAATTGAAGGCAACTCAAATTCACTTTGAAATTAGAGTCGTTCAATAATTCCTTTAAAACACCAATAAAATGTTCTAAATGCGGCAACAGTCGCTTCACATTTGTGCCATTATCGAGCCAAGTTCGTAGTTCTTCAATTCCGATTTCCTTAAACCTCCAATCTGTATCTTTAAGCTTTCCCATAATTCCAGGTGGTAGGTATCCTGTGTGGGAATTGTGATTTACAACAGGCTCATTACTAATGCCTGCAATTGTAAGCCCCCTATCTAGCTTAGCCTTGTCCACCTTACGATCCGTACTGCCGTCCTCTGTTGGGACCCCAGCGCTTTTACTTTTCCTAGACTTACTCTTATCGTTATCATTCCCTACCGCTTTCATGGCTTTATTTAAAACAGTTTGTAATCTGGGTTGAAGTCTTTGAACATAATTTTCAAAATTTCTCTTGCCTACAACATTCCTTATTCGCTCCAATGATATCATTGCCAACGAAGTAGTGTCTGTTCCCGAACTGGCATGAGTTGAAGAATTGCCCGCAATTCGTCTAACTAATGCCTCAGTCAATGAAAATAGGTCCTCGTCGGCAAAATTGGGCGTTATAAGTATCGGTAAAGCTATCAGGCTTTCCATTTGAGTGTCCATATTCTCGCTCTCGAGTCCAAGTTGGATTATAGCATTAAGTACGTTCTCCAAATGCTCTGAATGTTTCATGTAGACGTGCAGTGTCTGTACCGCTAACTTCTTCAAAGAGACTTGATTATGGCCGATAAACACTACCAACTGCGGCAAAATCAATGCCATACATTCGTCTAAAGTACTCCCGAAGTCCGGTATAACTTCACAGACAAGGTTTAAACACGCTAACCGTGTATTAACGTCGTTGTCCAACAAAACGTTATGAATAGCGTTGAACAAAGTGAATCTTTCTTGAATGTGAAGTTGTCCGCCGCTACGACGTACGGACATACGTAGACTTTCTAAAATTGAAGTTCTTTTTGTCGGACTCGTCTCATTTCGGAGACCAGTGAGAACGGAGTCCTCGTCCAAAACTTGTAAAAACACATCGTCCTGCTCGTGGATCATAGATGGCACAAATTTGTACCTAGCAACACTCGCCATCAAGCACCCGCCACAAATACGTTCATTCTGGAATTCGCTCGCTCAGGATTTTTAGGCGTTTTCTACTCAGCCTATTTCCCCTCTACGAGCCATAGCGAAGCCCTTCGAAGCACTTCACGTTAAAAAAACTTCCATAAACATTTTATTTTTCGTTTACAGTTCAATTCTATAATCGCTTTCTGATTTCCAAACACAGCAATGCAATGTTTTCTCGCCGTACACACACGGAAACAAGAGACTTGTCCAGATAGTACGACGCCTCTAATTGGTCGAAACATAATCGCTATTGTGACGTCATGCAAAATCTTCACATCAGGGAGCAAAAAATTATTTACACAAAAAATTGTGCATGCATTTAAAAACATTTTTATTTGCATTGGTAATTTAGACAAAGGCATGATAATAATCGCTATTTTTTTTCCACATACTTGAACAAATTGAATCAGCTTATAGGTAAACTGATACGAAGATCAAAATAGTACGAACGCGCTCACATAGAGCAAAATAAATTGCTTTTCACAGACTATTCTCAAGCTGAACATGCGTCACAATACTCTAATCATGTAAGCTAAAAATACAACGAAAATGCACATAGAAAGATATAGAGATAATTAGGAATTTTTTTTTGACGATTTTAGAATTGATAACACAAAATCGATTTCAATTAACAAAAATATCAGCGACAAAATATATTTTACGATGAGTACAAACATTAAAAAATAATCTTAGCTGTCGAAGGTCAAACTTAAACGTTTTGCTACATCTGCCACAAAACCCATGAGTACCTGCACCGATTAAAACGCTATCAAGAGGAAGCATAAATTATTCAGAACTTTTAAACCAATATGAATAAATTATCAACGAAAATGTGTAACATTTAAATTTGTCATCACTATCAGTCATTCTAATTTACTATAAATTGAAAAGTACATTATTTTATATAAACGAAAAATCCATCAAGCTAATGGCCGGGTGAGATAGGTAAGGAAGGCATCGAGGATAGAATAGAATATCTGAGTCGATGATTTTTTACTTATTTATAATACTCTAACATACAAATACAAATTTTCGCCACATTGCAAATCAAATGTTCAAAAAGTCCAATATCATTTATTGCAATTATTGCCAAGTACTTGAAAAAATTTTAACGTTTTCTGATATATAACTGCGGTAAACTTTGATTAACACACCTGGGTTAAAAGCGCCGAAACGTCATTAAAGGTGCAAGCCGAAAAAACCATTTTGATTTTATGGCGAAGCAATTAAAACCGACAAATCGTTCGTTTGCGCCATAGACAATCGAGAGTAATGCCGAATGGCTCTCCATTGTCTATGCTTGCGCAGTATATAAATGTCGACCGACCCTTAATTAATTTCAGTCCGAATAAGTGAAACTTTTCTCAAATATAATTTTGAACATATTTCAATGTTATAGACTACTTTAGTTTCTATATCTGGCTTCAGTACCACTGAAACAAATGGTTTACAATTTAAAGTTAAGGGTTCTTAAATCCCGAACCATTGCTGAAAAGTTATTGCTATCCGCGCACGTTTACTAACGTCAAGGTCTCTCTCATCCCTTTAATTTCTCATTTTTGAAAACTCGAATCCTGCCATTTTCTTTCCTTTCATCCAGTTTTTCGTTATCAAAATAAACCGCGTTATCCCGCAAAACCTATTTTTCCCTACTCAATATCGTTAATCCATTTGTCCCTATAGAAACGGCTGTCTGGCAAGAAGTAATTGCAAATCCAATCAGTGATACAATCGATTAACACATTTGGGATTTTTATCTTTTGGGATAACAGAGTAGAACATCGATAGCCTTCTTTTGAAATATTTTTTGTTTTGTTTATCCAAACAAGATAACTTGGCTAACCACATTGATCAGTTTTGTCACGAATTTTTTTCTTATTCGCAAATTAGATTATCAAACTAGCCTGAATGGCAGACTTTAGCCTGCGTCGATCAGGCGGTATATCAGGCGACGACCGAAATATTTTCAAAATAATATTCGTATCGACCAATCATAGGGTATTATTCGTAACCAATTACAAAACACACGCATATAATACACTAAACAATAATATCCGAAAAAGCGCGTCAGGGCAAACTAGGAACGAAACATGTTAATAAGGTGGAAAAAGCAATTGTCAGAAACATTTGCCTGTAGAGAAATTTACTTATCTGAGTATAAAATTGCTCAACTACAACAATTATTATCTGTGACACGCCCATACATACAGGTTCAAAACAAAGACTACAATGTTGATGCGAGACAATCATCGTACTTGCCAAAACTTTTTGGGAAACAGGGGTTCCCAGAAGGGGGCACTTTGCACAGGGCCCCCAGCAAAAGGGGAGCCCAAATAAAAATAATGTGAAATATGCATATAGATATTACTGTCAAATAGTCTCCCAGAATGCCGCAGGAATTTGCCATTCCGAAGACCCTAGATTTTTTCCGGGGGAAAGCACCCCCGTACCCCCTATGGTATTTAAGTAGTGAATGCAGGACTAATATAAAGGTTCAAGTATATGGAAATCAGTTTTCTAAAGGAGCACATGACCCCAAAGATCTGATGACGACGAAAAATCACTAGGGCCTGTATAGGGGCCCAGAGTTATAATATGCCCTGTCTCGGTTCCAAGTTTGACCAGACCTCAGTGTTTATATGTCAAAGGCTTAAAGAGTTGGTCTAAACAAAGGACTATTTCGAAGCTCAAACGTTTAAATTTCCCCCCCCATTGACGCAGAACAGAGCTCAAAGTGATTCTTCCAGCTTTCCAGATAGTAGTTCAGATTGAAAATTTACATTTTTTCAATTAATTCATATCTTTTAATCTTTTCAAGAATCACAATTAGTACGACGAAAGATATTTTTCTATTTATTAAATAGTATATTAGTAACTATATCTACAGACTACACAACCTAACATTATCTTTAAAACCTAATTTCTAACATATTATTCAGTTGAAATTTAATTTTAAATTTTCTAATTACAGTAGGTATACCAGCTACCCTCGTCAAATATAGAAATTGGGATATAAATGTGCAATCAAAATTCTATGAATACAACTATATACTATATAGTGAATGTGCTATGTAAGCCTTAAAATCTTACCGCATCTTGTCAACAAGATGTGTTCATAACAGGCTTGTAACAAGCTTGTCAAAAAGTTGTAATAATGTTGTCATTTTATCAAGTTGCTATAAGGTTGTTACTCGCAACTTGTCAACGAGTTGTTGAATTGCAGGACGATAACAGGTTATTGGAACAACTTGTAACAAGTCTGTTCAGTCAACAACCTTGTAAGAAGTTGTCAACAAGCCGTTGACAACTCGTCAACAAGCTGGGAACAAGCAGTGCGACCACATCCCGATAACAAGTTGTTGAAACAGCATTGGTACATGTCTGTTGCAAGTTTGTTACAACTTGTGCGTTGTTTCGCGTGAATACCGGCCTTTCTTCCGAAATTGCCGCGTCATTTAACACGTTTACACACTGCGATTTGTCAGGCCGATTTCAGATGCACGTTAATGATATTTGAAAAATACGTGGCAAACGTCATCTGACAACATCACCAACTGAAAATATTCGTCATTAACATTCACAGAAACCTAAAATCGGTCCGACAAATCGCAGCGTGTAAACGTACCTTTACTTAAGTTTTAGTGAACTTAGCCGTTACCCGCGCGATGACCCTTAAACCTAATTTCAATTTACCAATTAGCATCCCGAGACCTCCCAGTCGTATTTGTTCATATCAATTTTTAATTCAGGCTCCTCTTTAAAACCTTTGTTAATATGAAATAACGGATTAATAAACATAAATTCATCTGGAACTGGGTCCAAATACGATGAATCTCTGTTGTTGAAGTTTGCAGTTCCTAAAAGTGGATAAAAGTAAATGGTGCATGTCCAGTTTATCAGGGCAGTCGGAAGCGCTCCTCCCACCTCCAACAATTTCCTCATCCAGGATTGTACTTTTTTCATGCCCTTTCTATTTCTTGCAGAGCCAGCTGCAGTCAACTCATTTGTAATAGCTTATCGTTACATGATTGACATTGTGTATATATAGATAGGAACAAAATCAATTCACTGATGCTTGTAATTGTATACGGAGGTAACGGAGCGAATGTTATTTCAAAACTTGGGGATGAAGTTGTAAAAAGTTAAAAAGTGCGTTATAAAATCTTGAATTGTAAGGTGTAAAAACTTCACAACTCTCAGGTTCCACTGCATGTAATTATCTCACAGCTATTATATTTATGCTGCCTACATCTGACATTTTATCAAAATATTTACCCTGATCATGCTCCCGTCGTTGCAAGTAACGCCGTCTCTTCACGTAAAGAACAATTACCATGACAATCGCGCAAAGCACGACAGCAAAGAACGACATGCCAATTGCCAGTGGTTGCCTAGATTCTTGTAAAAAAGACAACAGAATAGTTAGCAAAGATAACAAAGCAAAAATGTAGCAAAGTGGTACAAAATGGGTTTGAGGATAAAATCCAAAATAAGCTTGAGATTTCATGCATGTAGAGTTCAAGTATATATAACAGTGATTGGCAATTATGCTGTTGCGAATTCCCTGCCACTATGTAATATGTACAAGATGTACAAGGCGCGAATTAAAACAAATATAACTTTCTTTATACTGGATGGCTAAATGGCTCCATCAGTTTTAAACTTGAAGTACAGTAAGGAATAATAGTAGAAGGTGTTTTCAGTTGTAGATGGAATACTCGAACGAATATTTATATACATTTTTAGACCTAGCCAGGAGCAGTTGCGAAAAATGCAACTTTAGGCCCTCTGGTAGGATTCGAACCTGCGGCCCTGCGGCCCTGCGATCCGGTGCAGCGCTCTAACCAACTGAGCTACAGAGTCCAGTTGCTGAGCTTTAATCGCATATTTGTGTATTAATAAATCACGCAAATCGTTTTGTGGCCTAATCTGGGTGGCGGAAAGTGCGGTTTTTTGGAGGTAAGGGCCCACAGAAAAGCTGGAGAAACAACGTCAGGGTGAGAGTAAGGGTCCTCACCGTTATGGACACTGAATCCCATGTCCGAGCCGGGCTTCCCCGTGGTGAAGTGACCGAGAGATGCGAAGATCAGGACGAGGGTAAGGGCCCCCGCCGTTATGGACCTTGCTCTCCTTTGCCGGTGTGTGCTTCACCGTGGGCGAAGTGTGGCTGTGTGGACACCACTTCCCGCCCCGCTGTACTTTATTAGTTTCGTCAAATATAGGTAAAATTATTTACAAGGTTGATTCGAACAAAACATAGTATGTTTATATCTACATACTACATAGATATGATTACAATTCAATTTCGCATTTTAAGTTCCTAATTAAAACGCGCAATTAATAGGTGTTTTTTTCTTAACTAAAGGTGTGGGTGGGTGGGTTTTTCTTTTTGTGTTTTCTCACAGGCAGTTGAAACCAGAATAAACTGAGTTGAAGTTTTGGCTAGCTTTTTGCTGATAGCTAAAGAATGTCGGCTTAAGGAACTACGCAAATACTGATAATCTAATCCCAACGAATTGACAGAAGTTGAGAGTTGTTGCCAACTTGCTGTTTTCTTTTCTTATGTTTCCCGTTTCTGTCGACAGGTTTTAGATAAGAATGTTGCTCCTTATTAACTCCAATTTATGTATTTTCCATAAATTGGCACTATATAGTGGAGTGATGCCAGTACAAGGTATACGTAGGTAAATATCAAGATTTGTTTGGGCATCTCGTTCGATAGAACTAATAGTAGAAGTGTTTTGTGGATGGAATACTCGAAGGCTACTCTATTTTGGCCCAGTGCTACTACAGGAGGTAACTTAAACCAAAATAATTTTTATTGACTGGATAGCTCTATATTTTACCTTGTTCTCCTAAAAGGTCCAATAAGGGAAAGGGTTATTAAGTGTTTAAAGGTTTTCTATACATCCTATTTTAATAGGTTCTCTCAAAACAACACAAAATGATTTAACTTAAATTGTCACCACCTGCATATATTACTATATTCTATTACTACTACTATATTTTTGACTTGTAATGCTTACCTTCTTTTTTACCAGAAACTGTACAAAAGAAAATGTAAAAAGACATTAGATGCGTTTTACAAACTAACCGTAAAAAATAGATGAGAACGAATTTAAGAGCAATATATAGAATTAAATGGCTCAACTATTACCTTCACCCGGAACCGTTATCGATTCCACGCATGTAGCGCCTTCCACTAGTACTGGGTAAACAAAGATATAATATAAATATTAAGTACTTTGATAATATTCAGGGCCGCCGAGAAACATTTGAGGCCTAGTGATTTCCATCGTACAGTAGTAAGGTACGTTATAGGGGGTTTGGGGGCATTCTCCCCCGGAAAAAACCTTGAAACCTAAGGTCCCTGGGATAGCAAAATCCGAAATTTTGGGAGACACATTTATAACTCGTATGCATATTTCACTTTATCTTTTAGTTTGGGTCCCCTTCACTCGGGTGCAGGGCAAATTGCCCCCTTTGCCCCTCCCCCCCCCTTATTGGCACCCCTTTATATATGTAATCCATAGGGCACTGGAGCAAGTTTAGGGTGGGGAGGGCGGAAGCTGCTTCTTCTTTTCGGCGAAAGACTTGTTGGGACCGGCTGGGGCCAATTTGAACCATTAGGATTGCATTTAGTATTCACCTGCACAACAATAGTGCCAGTCAGTCACGATCTAGTGACCGGAATATTCCATTGTCTGTTCATTGTTTTGAAAATTCCACTCCATGCCACCCATGACTTATAATAGCATTTATGCAATCTTTATAGGGCATTACTTTGCCCCCCCCCCTGGGTCCGGCCCCTCTTATTACGCATATCATTTCGGTTCTGCCTTTGCGGCAAAGCCAGTCCATATCAAAGTATTGTACAATTCAGACATTCTCTTACGTTTAAATCCCTGGTCACATTCACATATTTCCCGTTCACTTATCATTTCGCATCTTCCATTTTCACAGGTGCATGACGTCTTCTCTAGATAATTGAAACGAAACGTTATGTTACAAAAACAGTTAGCAATATCTATGTCTTATTGCTATTACACATTTATACCTTATAGTAAAGTAAAAGTAACAGATTATGATCGATTGAATGTATAATTTTGGCAAAATAGTACTAGTTTGGTCAGTAAAAAACAGGAATAACGCTGTCGGTCCCCGACCAACCAGTATCTAACTGAATAGATATGTTTTACACTGGATAGCTCTATCATTTTAACTGTTTTTCAAAGAGCATTGGAGGGCTTGGAGGTCCAGTAAGAGTTAATCTTCAATTTGTTCAGTGTTACTACAGGAGGAAACCTAACTTCTCCTGGTTAGGCCCAATTTATGTAGCTAAACTAAACTAAGTTTATCCATACTGGATAGCTCTATCAGTTCTGTGTCTGAACTGTTCTCCCTAGATCACAGAGGTTATCTTTTATTCGTCTTAATACAGTAGGATTAAAGTAGACAAACTGGGGTCCTTTAACCCCGACCAAATCGCAAGTATTAACTTATGAGAGATGGAAAATAAGGAATGCATGGTCTGAACAACACACAGTGTGGAAAAGAGTGAATTTGTTATAGGTATACCGAATAAAATTTACATGTTTAGCTTTGCATTATGCAAACAAACCACATTAATCGCTTTTCACAAGACACTTTGTAGATTTCACATTCCGTGTTTCTATATCGGAATAATCATTCCCTCTTTCCCACGGTTCAGAAGTCAAAACCTCCGATGACTTGCGTCTCGCTTGATCAGGGCTGTATAATAGAAAAAATGGCACCTACTATGTTCACAGTTTCGACCCTCCCAGCCAGCAAAACATGTGCACGAATAATTTGCCACAACAACTTCAGGATACACAATATGTATCGGTCGGCATCGTCCCTTGTTTCCACATGGAAATGAATCGCAGTATTGCGTCTCTAAATAACACCAAGAACAAGTCACAACTAAACTAAACAATGCTAAATTTTAGATTAAACTTAACAACTTCATTTAGACTGGATGACTCGACTAGAACTGTCTGAACTATTCTCCCATTGACAAAACTAAACTAACAGTATAAATAGGACCTCCCTGAAAACAACGTATGTGATGGGAGCCTCCTGTTTAAATATTACTTTAATAATAAAAAATAGTGGATAATTCTATCAGTTCTGGACTGTTCACTCTAGAGGTCCAGAACGGGCTATCCTTTTATGGTCCAGTGCTACTACAGGGAAAAACGTGAACTAAACTAATAGTATTTATACTGGATAACTCTATCAGTTCTAAACTGTTCTCCCTAAAAGTCCAGTTACGGGCTGAATAAGTTCATATAATACATTTAGTGTTACTCATAGTAAAGGACAAAAGCAGACAATCCACAGAAAATCTACGATGGAAGCACGGGTGGCAGATGCGATTAGCGCGCTGCCTCTTACCTCGGTTACGCCTATTACACAGGAGGTCGGGGGAGGGATTTACTTCATAGGTTGGGTAACTGCCCTGTGCTTTTTTTGTCAACACGGACGTCAGATTGCCGAGGGGGACTGGATTAAAAATTGTGTTTGTATCAGTTTGTGGTAATCTTCAACGCATATGACAAAACATAAGATTTTTGCTTCCTTACACGAGCGCTATGATGCAAAATGCCGCCAAATTTAGACATACCAATTTTCGCCTGACGTCCGTGTTGACAAAAACGTAGCTTGCTTAAGCTTACTAATACTACATACTTTCTTCACAGCTTGGTGGAGCTTCGTATCCAATACGACATCCACAACGATAACTACCAGGAGTGTTATGACAAACTCCACGTGTTCTACTACATTCTGTCTGTCCAGCACATTCATCGATATCTTAAAATAGAATAAAGGTTAGGATTAAGAATAAGGCTTGGATTAGGGTTTAGATTATGAATATCCAAATAATGTATTTGTTCTTACCTATCTCACAATGTCTTCCCGTGAACCCCTGCGCACACTTGCAGGTATACTTGTGAACGCTATCCACACATTGTCCGTCGTTTTGACTGCAAAAACATAAAAAATCACCTTTGACGTTTAAAGAACAAAAGCTTATCAAAAATGGGTTCTCAGGAGCATGGTATGTAAAGTATACATTCTGGGAATAGACAGTGTCAGTGAGTAAAATGATAGAAAACGGCAAATTAGGGCGCATACATTGCTAGCAAGCAAGTAAGTAAGTTAGTAAGTGAGAGTGTGCTAATCATCCTTACTTGCAGCGTGCTTGCAGCGTGCTTGCAGCGTGCTTGCAGCGTGCTTGCAGCGTGCTTGCAGCGTGCTTGCAGATGAGAGCTGAGCTCAATTATGAAGGACGCACCTCGACTTGATCGAGTCGAAGGCTTATTAAAAAGGTGCACCGTATGACTCATGTCTGATCAGGAAGGGCTAGTTTGGGGCTAGTCCCAAACCCACCCTGTCAACATTCCCTGTGGGAGGAAACCGGAGTACACAGAGAAAACCCACAACTTTCGGCAGAGCGTTGACTGACTCTTTTCACATAAGTGTCATGTGTCCGCAGTGAAAATCGAAACCACGATCTCAGAGGTGAAAGGCGCTTGCCCTGACACTGTGCCACCGAAACCCCTAGCTATATAGAAAATCTATATTTCTACACACCAGACTACGCCTTTACAATCATCTATTTCTGAAAAACAGGAATGAGAAAATAATTAGTGAATGGAGAAAGATAGTTGAGCTGCTCAGCAGACTTGTAGCAATGCTGTCTCAACAACTTGTTATCAGGATGTGTTGGCACTGCTTTAGACTTGCTACAAGTCGACTCCATTGACGCGCGGTAAAGCCCAGACGCGTAGTTAAGCAGTCCGTATTAACCCAGTCATTATGCGAGTCGACTTGTAGCAAGTCTATGCTACAAGGTTGTTGACTCAACAGACTTCTTACAAGTTGTCCCAACAACTTGTCATCGTCTTGCAAGTCAACAACTCGTTAACAAGTTGTGAGTGACAACCTTGTAGCAACTTGATAAAATGACAACATTGGCAAGCTTGCTACAAGCCTGTTGCGAACACATCTTGTTGAGAAGATGTGAGATTTTTACGTGTGTAGTTCATGCAATAACATTGGCCAAACACCGTTGTACAGAGCCAACTTAATTCACTTATATACACTTACTTTGATCACAGTTCATGCCGTTGTAATCTTCCTCACAAATGCATTCGTACGATCCTTGAGTATTTCTACATTCTCCATTAACACACGGATTATTTTCACATTCATTTATATCTGGAATTGTGATGTTCATGAATAATTAACGAACACGCAATAAAATTTAAAAGATTGGGTCGCATGTAAATCCTTGTAAACATCTTACAAAAAAACTTGTAAAAATGTAGACTTGTGCTAGCCCCGGCGACTGGTGTGACACTGTTTTGTTTTCTGGAATGTACTGGTGTGAAAAAGAAGCCTACTGGTGTGCTAATCATCCTTACTTGCAGCTCAGAACTGAACAGAATTACAAAGGACGCTGCTCGACTTGATCGAGTCGAAGGCGTATATATTAAAGCCCCGTACAGACGAGCAAGTTTTCCTTGACAAGTTTAATTTGCTGGTGTGTATGATAAAAATTTGACAAGTTTTCCTTGACAAGGAGCCTTGTTTAAAAGCTGGTCATCCCAGACAAGGGAACCTCCCTGTGGGAGGAAACCCACGACTTTCGGTAGAGCGGTGAGTGTCATGAGTCCGCATGCAGCGAGAATCGAACACACGATCTCAGAGGTGAAAGGCGCTTGCTCTGATGACTGCGCCACAGAAGCCCCATTAAACCCGGATCTTTGTATCTATAACTCGACAGATAGCCACAAAATATAATCTGTTTGTTAAAACAGCTCATACCTGTCTCACATCGAGATCCTCTCCAACCTTTGTCACAAGAGCAGTTAAACCGATTTTCCAAACTGGAACAATTCCCATTCTCGTTGCACGCGGATACATTAAACAGGTCATCAGAACACCATGTGCTGTCTAAAATGCATTTAAGTTATCCATTAAATACCATCATCATTACCATCGCCATATTTTTATCACCACTACTACAGCTATCACAACCACCACCACCACAGTTACCATGATCAACACCATCATAGTGACCAATACCATCATGCAGCGTGCCAGCGTTATTACCATACATTACTGTCACTGCTATCAGTCTATCACCACTATCAAGGATCACCACCATTATTATCATCGCCACTACCAGTATTCGCCGGATTTATACTAAGGACGTTTGGAAAGTTTGCAATTGTCTTGTGTTTTCAATAAAACGGATAATCCTTTATAGTATAAATTCGACAGCTATAAGCTAGTAATCATCACCATCTCAATTATTACAACTTGAAAAATTGAAATGAACAGAATTTTCACCATTCAGAAACAAAGTCACATTCATACTTTGGCTATCGCAGGGTTTGTATGAGTTTTTGTTCAACTTTTTGGGTAGCTATGTTTGCTGTTAAAATATTTTTAAATCCTCTGTTCTACTGATTTTCGCGAAAACCGGATGGGACCAGATGGGCAAAACCGGGTTGCTGGTTAGCCATTCAGATTGCTAGATTTTCATTGATACAGTTCACTAAGAATAGACGTGACATACTTGAGCAACAGGAAGGACCTTTCAATCCATTGGTACAGTGACATGTGAATGAATTGAGTCCATAACTGCAGATAGCTCCCGCACAACATGGATTCTTTTCGCACAAGTTTACCACTACGAAGAGGAATAAAGATAGAATTACCGTAAGTTTCCTTTTCAATTCATTTTAATGGACACGATGGAAAACAAATGGAAAACAAACGGAAAACAAAAGGAAAACAAAAAGTTCTGGTGGTCAGGGTGGTGTAACCTAACGTTTTGGATCACTTGCTATCAAGGAACCGGTTGGTCATAAAAATCGCTTGCCCAGAATAAAATTCACTTGCCGCACTAAATCTTACTGACGAGCACACATAAATTACAGAAATAAATGAGTCACGGAAGTGTTTGTGCAGTGAACAAAGTATTTTGAAATTTATCAAGAAAACTAAATTACATTTTTTACTTAATACCACATTTTGGTGCCAATATTTGATCGGCGGCGTTTTCTAGCAAATCAACCTGATTGTACTTTACTCGTCCGTGATCATTTAATCTGGCAAGTATTCCCGGGCAAGCATTAAGTTACACAACTGTGATCTACAGATCAGATTTTATAGACTCCCAAAAAATTAGTAGATCATCTTACTTTTCTCACAGTTTTTTCCCGTGTATCCAGTTGGACAGAAACAGTCGTACCCAGGCCCCGTAATGTTCTCTCGACATTCTCCATTGTTTCTGCATGGACGCCTTTCGCATTCATTTATATCTAAAGGATGAAGTAAGATTACTTAGTAGCCAATTGGTGGCTTCAGTAAGCGTTTAGTATGGAACAGCAGATGGTGATGAACTTCACTGCTGACACTTTTAGGAGCAAGAAAATGAAGCTATATTCTCTCAATTCTAGTCATTTGCCACCAAATACAAGACTACTACATATAATGAAAGTGATGAACATTATTTCCTTTATTCAAACTTACCTATCTGACAGCTCATTCCTGTCCAACCCTCGGAACAAACACATTTATAGTAACCAACATAATCAACACATCGCCCGTTAAAACCACACAGACCATTTTCTGTCAGGCCAATTCCTTCGTCAAAATCATGATATTTTGGATCACAATTATCAATATCTGGAAAATGACACAAAAATATCAGCATATCAAATCTACAAACAGACATCATCCTAATATATTTTAATATGGGAACGTGTAGCCAGGTTGAATGCGTAAAACCTAGAATATTTACCCTCCAGTACTGAAGGTAGACATGGGGTGGGGGCATCCACATGTTTCAATTCGGCGCTGATGCTGACCTTTTGCTGGGAGTGTTAGCTTTCTCTAGGGGGGGGGGGGCGAACGCCCGGCAGAAAATTCGACTAGTATGGAGGGCTTACCATTTTCACACAGCTCTCCGTCATATCAATAAGCGTAGGTATCTACCGTACCATACACCATACACCATACACCACACACCACACACCATACACCATACACCATACACCATACACCATACACCATACACCATACACCATACACCATACACCATACTACAATACACCTACCGTTTTCACACAGCTCTCCATCATACCGATGTACAAAGTCAACGTTGAGTGCAGAACAATCACATTCAAAGCCACGAATGGTGTTATTATTAATACTACATGATGCGTTGTGCCAACATGGCTGCCAGGTGCAGGGTGTGTTCTCACACAGAGTACCGTTGTATCCTTTCCGACATTTACAGCGGTAACCAGCCAGTTCATTCACGCACAACCCACCATACTGACACGTGACGTTATTGCAGTAGTCGATGCGGTTCTCGCATTGTCGTCCTGAAAATATGGAGAAAAACGTCTGTTCAGTTGCTGCTGTTGTTAATTGTTGTTGTTAATTGTTGTTGTTAATTGTTGTTGTTAATTGTTGTTGTTGTTGTTGTTGTTGTTGTTGTTGTTGTTGTTGTTGTTGTTGTTGTTGTTGTTGTTGTTGTTGTTGTTGTTGTTGTTGTTGTTGTTGTTGTTGTTGTTGTTGTTGTTGTTGTTGTTGTTGTTGTTGTTGTTGTTGTTGTTGTTGTTGTTGTTGTTGTTGTTGTTGTTGTTGTTGTTGTTGTTGTTGTTGCTGTTGCTGCTGCTGTTGTTGTTGCTGTTGCTGCTGTTGTTGTTGTTGCAGTTGTCTCCGTTGCATGTGAGAAGAGTGAGTGCTTCCAGTTTGACTCTACAAAACACCACAGGTTTTCTTCGGGCACTCCGGTTTCCATACTATTAATACCATACCATACCATACCATACCATACCATACCATACCATACCACATTCACCATACTACAGTATATTATACCATACTATTAATATAGTATAATACCATACTGCACTACACCATACTTAACGTACCTTCATAACCCAAGGCGCAACTACACGAGAAGTTTCCAATCTCATCAATGCACGTCGCATTATTTAAACATGGTAATGATGAACATTCGTTGATCTCGATTTCACAATCACGACCTTTATAACCAACTGAGCATGCGCAGTGATATTGATTGATACCATCATGACATTGACCATGTTGACATGGACTGTCTACAAAGTACGAAAATAGACGTTGTGTTATAAACAGTGGTCCTTCTTACCACTTAAACGAGCTCAAATTGACAATAAACAAATTTCTTGTTTACTTCGTTGCTACCAAATTCACAACTTTGGATAACTAGGAAGTCCTAGCACGGGTTAAATGCCGGATATAAAAACGTCGTCAGCACCAGAAGATTAAGAATCGTTGTCTTAGGGCTCATTACAATACACCAAAATAACATCGCACACGACAATCGTGTAGTGTAGACCGACCTTTACACTCATTTCATCACTTACTTTTACACTCATCAATATTCACTTCACACAAAGGACCAGAATACCCAGCTTTACAGAGACAGCTGAAATAATTCACACCATCCACACAAACGCCATTATGTAGGCAGGGCTGAGGTTGACAGTCGTTGATATTGATCTGGCAGTCTTTTCCCGTGAATCCCGTTACACATGAACACTACAACGAGAGTACAAATTGAATCTTCCAATTTGGAGCTGTGCAAGTGGAAATGACGCGCCTAACTACATCAAGTCGTAATAAAATTTGAATTCAATCATAACATGTGTAGTCTAGTCGTCCTGAAGGGGCTCTAGGACTGGTCTGGATTATCATAACATGCAGCTGGGACTGAAAGATTTTAAATATGCTACGGAATACAATCAATTTGGCAAATTTCTCGATCAATTGCGTCTGTGTATGATCCATTTTAAATATACCTGTAGTTAGTTAATTTGGCCATTTTACTTTGCTTGTTAAAATTTCTGGATTCATTAACTTTACGGACCCTTTACGGTTACCAGTAATGAAGCGACAAGCTCTGTGGGACTAACCTATCACATCTGTCAAAGACTTACATTGTAGTCATTTATACTATCATGACAGGTGCCATTATTTCTGCAGGGTTGTCCAATACATTCGTCAAGATTTGAAGAACAGTTTTTGCCCACCCAACCTTGAACACAGTTGCATGTATAGTCGTTTATTCCGTCTGTACAGTTTCCTGAAAGAGATGAAAATTGGTTTTAATGTGGACGTCTTTAGTTGATAAAATGCAAGAGATGTAAGGATAGAAGTGAGAAGAATCAAATGAATGGCAGAAATGTAAGAACATAACAACGAAGGGAAGGAAGGAGAAAGAAATATACGAATGAAAATGAAAATGAAAATAATATTTAAAGGAAAATGGCAACAAAATTCTGTTTGTCCGATTTGAAAGAACACTGAGAATAGTTTTACAAATAGTTTTACTTGGCCTTTTACAAATTAATATTCTCTATGGAATATAAATGTCTCAAAAATACCAAAAACTAGGATTTAGCATTAGACTGACACGAGAATTGTTTAATGTAAAAAATAATTTTACACGGTTTGTGACGTCACGAATGCCCAGTGATGGATTTGCATATCAAAGATGGCACAATGATTTTTGCTTAATATGATGTGGAATGTCACAAACGATAGAAAAAAGGGTGAAAAGTTTTTACAATATCTTGAATGAATGCCTCTTTCAAACAGGACAAACTTAAGCCCCGGTCGAATGGGGATGACAGCTGACCGCCAACTCTCATCAACTCTCATGCACTCTCATCAACTTCGAGCTGGTTCAAATTTTGATGAGAGTTGACGAGAGTTGACGGTCAACTGTCATTGCACGTTTGACCGGTACGCGCAGTTATGTCAACTTTACTCTCATGCAACTCGGAACATGAAAGTTGATGAAACTCTCATGGAAACTCTCGCTTGCTAACTATCATCCTCATTTGACCAGGGTTTTAATCTTTGTTGTCATTAAGAAGGGAACAAAGTCAAAGAAAGGAAGGGGAAAAAACAAATGAGCACGAAAATGATCTTACCATTATGTTCGCAGGGAATAGGATCACATTCATTAATATTCTCCTGACAGTGGCGACCTCTGAAGCCGTCTAAACAACTGCAAGTGTAACTATTGATGCCATCTTTACAAATCCCGTGGGGAAAGCATGGATTGCCAGAGCATTCGTCCACGTCAATAGTACAATATTTGCCTGCGTAACCAGGCGGGCAAAGACAAGAATAGCTGTCTATACCATCCTAAAGAAAAGAGGAGATACGGTTAAAACCTAAAGCAGGTTTTCCATGCGCCATGGCGGCATGGCCATATGGTCAAGAAACTCGACTTCTATGATGAACTTTCAAAGCGTCAAAAATGAGCTACGATTTTATGTTTTTATGTTGAGACAACTTCACCGTGCACAAATATTTTGAAAAATACCTAATTTTATCATTTTTTATCACTTAATAGGGGGTCTGGAGACTACTGGTACTCCAGGAAAATTTTAGTGACCATGCATGCCCTTTAGATTGACTGAAAATACGACCATGCCTGCCACTAAAAACAATCCATGACAATAATTTTTTAATGAAACATACCAGGGTGAATTCTATGTAAACTGCGAGGAGAGATTTGAAAATCTCTTTTACAAAAAGTCAACATTTTTCTTTTCGGTTCCACGGAATTGAATATTTTAGAAAATCAGAATATTTTCAAATTTGTTCAGCAATACATAAAGGAAACTAATCGCTTTTCTTAATCAAATATGTTTAAACTAGGCCGATAGGTGAACCAGTCGTTTCACTTTTTATGTTGTGGAGTGTTACTAAGAATATATGTAGCGTGAGCCCCCTAGATGAGCTGTATGCTCTTGGGCAAACGCTAATTGAAAATTAAATGTTTATACAAAAAAAAAATTAGGATAAGTGATGTAAATTTAGATAAGTGATGTAAATTATTCTCGAAAGTTTTAGTGGGTTTTATTACTTCAAATCACAACAAATGTTATCATGATCACTGCACATTTTCACTTTATCACTGCACAAATTGGTCATCACTGCACACTAATATCTTGATACTTCTTAACTGACGATGGCCTCGCGTTTATATATTTCTATATGAGTGACTCATTTGAATTTTCCCCTCAGTGCCAGTGGTGAAACTTTGTACTGATGAAAGAAAGAAAGAAATTGGCAAACTTACTGTACAAATGGCGCCATTTGCACAATTATTCGACACACACTCATCTATATCTATCAACGAAACAGAAAATCATTTCACAATTAAGCAACAAGATGTGTTCGCAAGCTTTAGCAAGCTTGAAAACAAGTTGTAACAATGTTGTCATTTTATCAAGTTGCTACAAGGTTGTCACTCATAACTTGTTAACAAGTTGTTGAATTGCAGGACGATAACAAGTTGTTGAAACAACTTGTAACAAGTCTGTTGAGTCGACAACCTTGTAGCAAGTTGTCAACAAGCCGATGACAACTTGTCAACAAGCCGAGAACAAGCAGTGCGAACACATCCTGATAACAAATTATTGAAATAGCATTGGTACAAGTCTGCTGCAGGTTTGTTATAACTTTTTACGTGTGTATATCGTAGAAGTAAAATATTATATTTACACTTATTCAATTGAACGTGATGGAAAAGGGGTACAGTTCAAGAACAATGAAAATAAAAAATTATTCATGAAAATATATCGTTCAAAATCGTTCAATCAAATTCAATAAAATTCATTGCTGATCGCCCTCAGAATCGCCCTATTATCTCTGGTGATGAATTTGTAAAACAATCACTTTGAAGTTCACTTACTGTTTTGGCACAGACGGCCGTCGTAACCTGGGAGACATTTGCATTTGAAGTCAGTTCTATAGTTCAAACAAGTCGCATTGTTGGCACAAGGTGTTGAGGCACATAAATCAATTTCTGAGACAGGAAAAAAGGAAAATATATATAAAGTAATACATAACGAGAAGGAACACGAGTAATTGTTAAAATTATATAAACATTCAATAAAGCATGGCAGACCACAAAATTTACCGGCAAAATTCACCAAAAAAGTTAAAAGCGATCAGAAAAGTGTGACGTGTGTTGGCTGAATGTTTGTGGTTTCGTCGAAAATGTTAATTAGGAAAGACTTAAAACACTCCCTTTTTTACCACTAAAAATCACAAACAGTAAAAATAAACTGATCAATGAAAAGTCTACGAACACACAATTAACTTTAGAAAAAACATTCAATCTTGTACAGCTTTTATGAGAGATTCGCCCCTTTGGAATTTACCACAACAGTATTTAGTGCATCTGTGCCGGTATGCGAAAGAACACAAAGCAGACTGATAGCCGCATAGTTTCAAACTTAATCATCCAGTTTTAAGTTTTAACCTTATGTTTTCGAAAAGTTACTCATCCAGTTATGTTTCTCGAGACCAGTGGTTACGTCCGGTAACAACAAACAACTAACGGTATTGCCAGTGCAATGGCAACAACACACATACCTTTATCACAATGGTTTCCATGGTAACCTGGCGCACACTGACAATAATAACTGGTCCCATTGTTCTGGCAAAGTCCTCCATGTTGGCAGGGTTGACTTCGACATGAGTTCATATCTGAAAAAAGATTTTCGGTTTGGTAAACCTAATATATGGGTTCTACTAAGCACTGTCGTTCACAAGATGGTGGTCGACTTGCAGTTAATTCTGCTAATTATATGTGGTAATCTTCTATTCCGTGTTAAATGAATAAAAGAAAGAGATTTGGTGTAATTTGTCCACTCCTAAAAGTGTGTTACTCGATACTTCTGAAGTTGGCCAGTAACGACCACCAATGGCACCATACGTTGCCCAGTAACGTGACCAAATTTTCACTATTTTATAGTAATATATATATATAATTTTCACATTTTCACTATTTTATTTAAAAGACGCTATGTGTACAGAAATTTGACTAATGACACCATGCTACCACTACTGTTTCTATTATAATGTTTTGTTATCCCAATATAAAATTAGAGCGTATTTTGCTGTTTGTGGAATGTAAACGTTGTTTAGTATAAGACATTTCAATATTTGCACATACAGATAATTTCGGTTGTTAAGAATGCCACCTAAACATCACAATTATCAAAACCGGCAAAAACGTATCCTGAACCATATTTAGTCCAGTCAGCTCTATCAATTCTAAACTGTTTTTTCTAGAAGTCTAGTAAAGGTAATCCCTTATTGGTCCAATCTTGTTGCTATAATCATTGATATAATCAGCATAAAATTGCACGTTGCAGGAATCGAAATACAATCAAAGAAGTGAAAGGCACATCTACAGTGATGCTAAACATGTAAAAACGCACAAGTTGTAACAAACCTGCAGCAGACTTGTACCACTGCTGTTTCAACAACTTGTTATGAGGATGTGTTCGCACTGCTTTTTCCCAGCTTGTCAACAACTTGTTAACAAGTTGTGAGTGACAACCTTGTTTGTAGCAACTTGATTAAAAGACAACATTGTTACAACTTGTTGACAAGCTTCCTACAAGCCTGTTGCGAACACATCTTGTTGACAAGATGTGGGGTTTTTATATGTGGTTAAGTTACTAACCACTTTGCAACCAACGGCCGAGAAAAGGTGTATTACTGTACCTTGATCACAGAGAGCCCCACTCCACTCTGGTAAACATATACAATCATCTCCATTCTTACAAACACCTTTGTCTATATAAAATACAGTAAGTCTGTCTTTTAAAACATCTCAAATCAGGCATATTTGCGTTAAATCCCCGAAATCCCCGAAAAAATCACTTCACGACCCAACATTTCAACACTGCCGTCTAGTATCTTCGTCAAGGCCCAAGGGCACAGATTATAGAGTTGAACCAGATCACAGATGTCTCACTGGGGATCTTTCCCTAACATTTTCGTGTCCACGATTTTCGCCTCGCGGATCACGAATTGCACGGGCTAGATGACATTGCGACACTTACTGGCAAAATGGCGGCGATTGCTTACGCAATGTCACGCCATCCTATTGCTAGGATACACGCTCTTTCTTTGTTTTTTGTTCGGTGACTGAAAACAATGTGGCCATGAATGGCCATAATTTGTGAATTGAAAACGGCAAGTTTGGCCCAAAAAATGTGCAAAAATTTTTGTTCAAGTATTATTTTTGCTCAACGTTTTGGACCGTTAATTTGCTTTTTAGTGAAAATTTTGCCAAAAACGAGGCCTCGAAGTTTCGGCGAGCAAAACTGTGATAAAATCTTGAAAGAAAAATCAATGTTTCAACGTAAAATTCAAACTTTGAGAAATGGAGGTTGGTATATATTGTTTCCTTAGGTAGGTGGAACATAAACAGCAAATAATGTTACTGAAATATTGAAAATAGGCATTACTGAACATGGTTCATGGAAAATATTTGGCTGCCTGTCCTTTCGTAGGCATTTCAAGATTTTTCAAGCATCTTTTGGGGAAATTTCGAGCATCTTGTGGAAACCCCTAACAAGTGAAAACCTGTCCGGTGAAGGTTTTCACTTGTTTCCATCTACCAAACTGACGTTGCGCAATGTTCCCGATTTTCAATTTCGTTTGTCTTGAATTTTCTTCATCAATTTGGTTGGGGTTAGGTTTGGTTGGGGTTAGGTTTGGTTGGGGTTAGGGTAGGTTTTAGGGTTAGGGTGAGTTACAAGGCTATTTTACGTTTCTTCAATCTTGAAAAAATGACGTCACGACCCCCCCACACAACGCCCCGCCCTCGCACACAAACAAACAGGGGCGAAACTACCACCTTTCCGTTTCAACTAATCTTGTTCTTTTGGTCTTTCTTTCCTTTTTTTTAAATCCTTTGCGCAACTGCACCATGACTTCGGTGCCCTGCAAGACCTTTGATTGCCCTGCCAATCGGTCATTTTTGTATGTTGGTGAAAACATAACCTCCTGGAGGAGGTACCGCTGTTAAGACCTGTTCGCACGATCTGGGTTGTCTGATCCGATTCTCCTCCTGACGTATGTGATTTCACACAAAACAGCAACAACTACACTTTTCGCCAGGTATGAGCCAATAGCCTTACTCTTGTCAGCAAATCCAGTAAATCACATACGTCAAGAGGAGAATCGGATCCGACAAATTGGATCATGTGAAGCCATTGGCTCGTGAATGTAATATGCTTGATATTATACCTACTGGCTGATACAAACTTCAACTAGAATTAATTATAACAAACTCGAGTCATACTAGCTGAAAAAGAAAAACAATGAATTTACTTACGACAACCCTTCTTAGGAATGCATTGGTCACAATTCACACCCTTCCAGTTGACATTACATCTGCAGTGGTAAATACAACAATGAACGTCATATCATGTGGCATATTTATGCGCATAATGGCCCCTTTTATTATTTTACATGCCAAGCGTTCGAGAAATCCTCCCGTGATTTTCCCTACTACTATATACCAAATTGCGGTCACAAGGATTAGGATTAGGATGATGGTCATAGGTTTAGGAAGTACCTTCAAGTTGTAGGGTCACACTTCGTCTTAAGCTAGGGCAGCTCTTCTGTTAGAAAAAGGCACTTTTCCCATTGTTTTATCTGGAGAAAAGGGCACTTTGAAGAAAAATTGGGGGACACGTGTCTCATATGCCCCCGGTTCCTACGCCATTGATCTAGGTGAGGATTGCACGGATTAGAAATAGTTTGAGGGTAAAATCGATAAAAAAATTTGAGGATATGTTAGCATGGGAATTGACCCCCATTTTACACGTATTGTGGGCTGCCTGTCGGTTGGTACCAAGGTATGACGAATTACCGTTAGGATTAAGTGTTAACTGTAGTGGCTTAGGTGTTAACCATTCCACCTACATGAAATAATTTTCTTCAAAGTAAAATTATAATAATATTTACATACATGCATTCTCCAGGCTTGGTACAATATCCATTCTGGCAACCCTTCTTACAAAGCGCTATCAAAATAAGAACGTATATAAGTGTAAATTTCTGACTTATTATATATGCAATTTGAATAGATACCGAAAAACGGTCAACACTCGAATAAATCACTTTGAGATCTCGAGCAAATTAAGGCCGGAAAGTTTATCCTTCTCAGGTGGTTCAGACACTACACACGAGCTTATTTGAGAATTAAACATTGTAGCACTAGAGCGGCAAGAATATTTTTGCAGGTTAGTATATCTTTATAAGATAAGATAAGATAAAACTTTATTTAAACACGCTTACTCCTTCAGCAAATTCGCTGGTTTCCAAGGAGGGCGTGCAGCTTAAAATATTATACATAACTAAGAGAACACACACTACAATACATAAAGAAATCTAAGGTTACATAATATATATATATCAGTATACAAAGATCTACAATTGATCTAAAACAGGCTAGTATCAGCAATCAACGTATTAAATGAATTCAAACAATCTGCAATTCTCAGATTGCGAGATACGCCATTCCAAAGTTTAGCTCCGCAAAACCCAATACTTTTCTTTAAGTACTCAGTATCTAGTTTTGGCAAATACAATTTGAATTCATTGTTACGCAAGTTATAGATACGTTGTGAGGCAAAGGAATTTTCGAAGATTTCGGTCAGAGCAACGTACCGGTACTTGCGAGTGAGTAATTTTATACATAAGTCTGGCCTTCATGATCAGTCTGCGTTCTTTTAAGGTTTTCCAACCCAATTCGGATAGCGCTGCTTCGGACTGACCATGCTCATTTCTATATCCTAATATTCCCCTTGCTGCTCTATTTTGTAGAGTCTGAATTCGATTTGAAAGCGCAGTAGTCAAAGTATGGTTGAACCAAAGCATAATAGACTGATACAAGTGACTCACGAGATAACCAGGTTTGCATGTCCCTTGCACTATGCAGTCATTTCTGATTATAATGTCGTCTCAGTCGCATGTGAGAAAAATGCTTTCAGTTTGATCAAACACCACAGATTTTTCCGGCTACTCTGGTTATCTCATGCAGTAACACATGACCAACAGGGGCGCACATTAGGGAGGTGTGAACCCCCCCCATCATTTGTGAATTTTTCAAAAAAGTCCCAAATTGTAAAATTACACTACTTAATTCGGTCCGAGTTGGTCCGAAACATCCTGTCTAATAAACGTATAATAAACGGTACAGAAATTGTCAATAAAAGAAATCAACATTGTAAAACCCAGAGATATATTTTCCTCTTAAAGCAATATACTCAAATGTAAGATGACCACGACTGCACTAAACCTCCTAACTTTTGCTCTGCCGGATTGTGCGTTCTATTTCCACGTCAGTATTAGTCAAGTAAAATTAAGTTAACTCTGTTGTAAAAATGCAGTTTCTAATTGGGTCTTTATGATGTTGAAGGTTACGTTTTGGGGGGCGTTTTCTTTAAAATAACTGCATTGAAAGAAAATTGAAGCAAAATATTTGAATTCGAAACTAGAGTGTTTGAAATCTTATATATATTAATGAAAGGGCCTATAACGAAAGAGGTAGAGAAGACTCTACAGACTCAAGTTTTTCAAAATTTTCCCCGTCGGCGCCAACCATGGTGGCGCCTCGTAGGAGTCGGCCCCCTATGTTTTAACAATCCTTCTACACCCTTGGCACTACACATATTTTTACATTAACTCGTAGTACATGTTTTGATGTGGTCAAACAAATATAAAAAGCCGGTCCCTGAACAATGGACACCCCCCAAATTTTTTTGGAATGTGCGCCCCTGATGACCAATAAGGGATTGCCCTTACTGGACCTCTAGCCAGGAAGAACAGTTAAGAACTGATGGAGCTATCCAGCATAAATACAGTTAGTTCAGTTTGGGTTTCCTCCTGTAGTAAGTAGTAACACAAGACCAATTAGCGACGACCTTTGGGAGAACAGGTTATTTTTTTCAGACTTACGTTGCTTGCAATCCGTGCCTTGCCAACCTTTCCTGCATATTTTTCCTCCAATACGGTTGCATGTATAATGCCCGGTTGCGTCAGTATCCTGAACTTTGCAGTACGTGGAACAGTAGCCATTGTAATAATCTGGATCACAATGTAGGCTCAGAGTTATTGTTGTTGACGTGGGGCTATCGACACCTGAGCCTCTTCTGGAACCAGTTAACTACACAAAACGACGAATAGGGACAGTAAGCACACTATTTCTGAGACTTATCTTACGTTTTGTTTGTCTAGGACCGGTTGTTCAAAAGCCGTTTAACGGTGAAATTTATACCCACCTCGCTAGGTGTGTTAATACGATTTTTAATCCTGGGTTAGGCAATAATTCTGGTTAAATAAATCGACTTTTGAACAACCGACCCAAGAAAGAGATAAAAACTTCGTCGCTTCGAGCGAAAGTGCTTCGGCTGAAGTGAAAGTCAAGGTTTTTTTCCATCTCTTCCAGGAACTTAGAGCAAAACGAAGACAGTTTATTGTAGAACACTGAACCCCCTCGTTTGAGGTAGTTGTGTTACTTGACAACGCTTGGGTTAGTTGTGCGACTCGCACTTCATATTGTATCCTCAGATTGATAGGAAAAATATAAAGTAACACTTTCCTTGTAATAGGAACTCCTACTTAAACAATATCTCTGTTGCGGTATTTCAATTTTGGTACTTCATATTTTTGCAAACTGTAAATCCTTGTTAAGCCCCCCGGGCTTTCGATTAAGCCGAAACCCAGTAAAAAGCACAATAAACTAACGGCAAAACGGAAGTTACTTACGGTTTTTTGGTATATCTTGGGTTTATTTGAATCAGGACCAGCAGCAAGCTTTTTAAATTCCCAAAATCCCTTATCAATTAAGTCTCGGGCACTGCCAATACCAAAAACATGCCCTCCATCGTTATCCCACATTTCCATGTAGATACCAAACTTGCCCTGTTGGGGAGAAATTTCGGATTCAAATTGAAGAAATTCAATAAGATGGCGTGACTCATGGGCTATTTATCAAGCCTTGGTAAATTTAAAGAAGGCTCAAATCGCGATTTAACAACGAAAATTGGTGGCTGAATAATTTTACGAGACAAGAAGTTTGCAGACTGAACTGGCAATGCTGAACGTTTCACAAATAGGCAACCATCATTTGGGCAAATGGTCGGAAATTCATGGTCGTTTAATTCCCAAAGGTAGAAAAATGTGATTTCGACCACTCTTTTTCACAGGATCGTATTGATCGCAGAGATCGCAAAGTGGTGTCATTTGAGAGCTAAAAGCCTGATCTTTATTTGTGTGAAAATGGTAAATATATAAACTAAATATTGTGCGCGTGATAGCATGCCAAAGTTGGATTACCTTTTTTTTTATACAGAACGTACGCGGTGCCAGTGTGGGTAGAGTATAACCAAGATTCGGCGGTTGACTGTTGTGTACTTAAAAAATACAATAAGAACTTCGACGTTTTGAGCGAAGGCCCTTCATTCCTTCGCGGAGGGCCTTCGCTCAAAACGTTCCTTCGCGAAAGGGCCTTCGCTCAAAACGTCAAAGTTCTTATTGTATTTTTCAGCCGAATCTTTTTATATACACCCTGTATAACGGTTAAGCCTGTTACTGTCGAAGTCGAGGGAAGGGTATCGTTACTTGATTGGCAATCGTGCTCTTAGTCGCTGTGCTTGAAAACTCGTGTAAGTAGAGTTGTGGTCGGTCATGTGTTGCTGTCCTGAACTACCTGAAGCCAAAGTAAATACCTATATATAATATAGTCACCGCATACCTTCCATGAATCATCAAAATGGTGCACCAACGGGTTTTGTTCACCTTTCAAACCAAACTGAGTGCCAAAAGCTTTTATAAAATTGAAATTGTCGTCTTCACATAGTTTAGTTTTCACAGAGATGTTGCAGTTTCTCAGCGAGCCCACAAGAGGGTAGGTTGTTTGTAGGCAGATCGCAAAATACGTATCGCAGTCATCACATTTATAAACAAATGGATCACAGCAACCACCGTTATAATCTCCTTTCCCGGGGTTAACGTAGTCAACAAAAGTCACTTTTAATACACCTTTAGGTTCTGAATTCTGAAAATATATTAATTAGTTTTTTTCTGATTAATAGGATAATATAAATTTATTAGGATTTTTACTATGTATAGGTGGGCCACTAGGGAGAATACAAAATATTTTTGTAATAGTGCTACTCACATTGAATAAAATCGATTGATTGATTGATTGATTGATTGCGGCTCTCACCTCCACGACTGGGGTTTAATTCCTGCAATCAGGGACGTAGCGAACGGGGTGCGTTGCGCTTATTGTTCAAGCAGAAAACAACTATACAGTACATGACTACATCTCAATCTCTAATCATCCTCGGACATTGGTTATCCTGTACTATATTGTTTTTAAGTTCAAGGTGACTTTAAGTGACTATATTTCAACAGTCTGTCTTTTAAATGTCTCTCCAGAACTTTGGAAATGTTCAATTCCATTGTGAAGGCAGATACAAATTAATAGACTAGTTTTTAGGAACCCCGCCTTCGAATAAGCGCCACCCGTAATAGGCGCCGCATCAAAAAGCATTACAAATTTGAAGAGCCCGGCAGCGCTGAACTAATTTTGCATCAAACCATGCAAGACATCTCGGAAGACCCTGACATTGAACAAATTTGAACTTCCTAGTATGTCTAGTCAGTCTGATCAACATGTTTTGATTTTTAATCGCTTTCCTTTCCATAACAATGTCTGTGTTTTTCTTGCCTGATTTTGTTTGCAGAGAGTGGCAATAATAAATTGATCAAAATAATGATTAATGTCTGAATAATTGAGTTGTAATTGCGCCTAAGAAGAAGTACGTTGCAACTTGTACCGGTTGTGTTTGAACAAGTACATCGTTTCTGTTTGACTTTCGTTTTATTTTACTGCACGATTTGCCACACAGAACAAACATAAAGTTAAACTGAAACATCACATAAAATACATACCAGCAGGACAGACCACAAACATACTCTCCTAATACGGGGTCCCCAACAAACGTAACATTATATATACAGTTTACAAGTAGTGACCTTTATCAAATACTTTTCGTAACGACTTGTGTATTATGACTCTATTATCGTTTTTAGTTTATATGAAAGTTGTGTAATTTGCATGCAAGAACTATATTGCGTGTGTATAGCTCCGGATAATAATAATAATTCCGGATTTCATAAAAACTTCATCTTGCAATAATTGTTTTTGTGTTTTTAATGACCAAGAAAAAGGCTTAACATTTATTTAATATAACGACGTTTCGGAGTTTACTCCATCATCAGGTTAAAAGACTACACTGAAATTTGCGATCTATAAACAGCTAGCATATGCACGTTAACGCTGACCAGCTCTTAAAACTAGATCTTATATCATGGTATCTCATTCTCACATCCATAATATACACCCATTCCTAAAGTACGTGTTTATACACCAGCCACACAAAGATGCGCGTACTTAAAAACGCATGATCTATATTCCACTTTACAGTAGGTATGTCCATACTCCATGACCACGTGCCAAATAATAGGGTGCCAAGCCCCCAAGCAGCCCCCGTTGTTCCTACGCTTGCGCCTCGGATATGACTAGGATTTTTGATCACCTGTTGTGTATGTTAACCTTAGTGTTGAGTTTTAATCTTAATTCGTTAATTAGCTAACTTTTACGGGTTTACTAAAGGTGTTTTCCAGGGTGTTTTCTGTATCCTGAGCGTGCGCTTGTACATGTCCGCTTTCAAGTTCACAATTAAGTGAATTAACCAAATTAACCTGTTCCGATATAGTAAGAATACTCTAATGTGAAGCAATTATCTTGCAGGGTTAGAGAAGGTCTCGAACAGTTGGAGGCTACCAATTAATCAAATATATGTGACTTAAGACAATATTGAAAACAGATTACTCTTTCCGCACTAACTGATCCAATATTGTACAATACATTTCAAAGCTGTTGTTTCATGCACCTTGTTTGCCTGTTCCTAAATTTCTGTACTATATTTATAGTACTTTATAAGGGGTACAAAGAGGTGAACATTAAAGTTCCTCTGTATATGAGTCCTATATCAGAAAATCCTGCTAGGAAAGGTCTTAAGGTCTCGGAATCGCCAACAGAGATCTCACTGAGTTGGTTAGCGGCAGCGCCGCTACGTAGGTCAGACAAGGTGCCCAGCTCATATCGTATATGCTCATACATGATATATTATAGAGTTAGAAACTTCCATGCATAAGTTCACGTATCAATAAGGGCGCTGTATACAGGTCTTTTGCTTGGCGAAACCACTTCGTTCGTTTTATCTATGGAAGGAATTTTGTATATCAAATTTCAGAATACTTTGTTGCTGTTAGTCAAAATAAGTATACAGTTTTGGAATAACATTTGTCGGTAACTATTTAAACAACTTCCCTAAGGTAACATCACTAACATGTCCTATCTTGCTGTTTTAATACGCCCACACAGCGAGACATGAATCCATGACCATAAGAAACGTGGAAAAAAATTAGATGTACCGCAAATTGTTCAGCATCGTTTACTTTATACTACGAGTGAGAACCAGCCCTGCATGTCAATGGGGACTATTAACAGACCTGCATGAAAAGTGTTTAACACCTCTCTTGCCTTTTTCAAATAGATCCGATTTGCAGAATTATTGGAGCGTACCATTATAAACGCATAGCCTCGACTTCATTCTTTTGAAAACAGACAGAAACTTTAAACATTACGTAACGGCAAGACTGGATATAATTCAAAAGAAATCAAGGAATGAAGTCGAGGTTTTGTGTGTATAATGGTCTATTGATGTTCATAAAAAACGTAAGGTACTAAAACAATCGAAACTTTTATCGTACATTGCGAAATAATCCACTTAACAATCCTAAGTATAAGTATGACTTTTTATAATAAGGCTTTTCCATGAAGTACGTGTGAAAGATTGACAATGTTCCTCAATTCTGTTGCTAGGGAGATTATTCGTCAGGCCTCCCGATATTCCACTTCTTGCCCGGTCTGGGCACAAACCTTTCTTATACGAACATGAAAAGTAAACTAACCATTCTTCAGCTAGGGGCTATTTTGCCTTTAAATGAAAATCAATATTGAGATGGATGAGGCTACTCCAGGTCACAGGAAACCCGAGGAAGGAAACCCACTAGCCGGATTTAATTTCATATTGACCAACTTTCTAAGTCTTTTACGCACCCGTAGAGCAAAGCAAGATTGAGTATGTGCATTTGTAGCGTAATAGTGTAGTCATTATTTTATGACTATGCAATATTCTCTTATTAGCTAATCGCAAAATCTATCTGTTAATCTGCATACTTATCTTATTTGCCCTAGACTTATTCAAGTTGCGCAAGCCCCGCAGATGTTCTTTTATCATACAAAATTTCTAGCGGTCCTTAGTCAAATTCACCACATGCGCATTTAAAAACAGCGCGCAAATGTTCTGATTTCTTTCCAAACCTCAAACCTAACTAAACATGAATCTTCGATTTTTGATGATTGATTTGAAGTTTTTTTACTGCTTAATATAGTAACTGAGCGACAATGCATGCTTTGATAAAAGCTCGGATAAAAGTGTAGGACAGTGTAAACCTCTTTCAAACACATTATTTCAGTTCAAAGTTTTCGCGTCAACCAGCGAAACGCGTCAAGCAACAACCATTATAGCGTAAACCAGCGCGATACAATAAGCGCATTATTGGACAATATTGTTTCATACAAAAAATTGAACCAATTGCCTTACCTTTGCGAAGGTAAAAAATACGGTCATCACACACATAGCCCAGAAGTGTTCCATCTTTTCTGTGGAATTCTGTTCTTTGGTCTATCTGTGTTGTCTTATAATGTTCTTGTATTAGAAAATAAAAGAGATCTTGCAGCTAGGTACGGCTTTAATAATTCATGCATAGAGGTCAACGAGTTGACCCTGATTAAATGTCATGTCAAATATTGCCAATTACGAGTGGTGAGATCCAATGACTAGAGGTGTTACTAGGAATTACTACCGCAAGGAAGTGCTGCCGCAGAAGCCTTCAACCACACAGGCTATGACCAATGTGCCTCTACTTCGCTCTACATACTATAGTACTCTGTGTAAAGAGAGACAACTACACGGTTTAAAGGATCTCGCTTATTATATGTAAACGGCTTCTATTAATACAAGCTATGACCAGCGTCTACCGTTGATATGATAACGATTCTACCTCAGCTGTTTGACGTCTTGGCTTGATGCCAATGCTTGCGCATTAACTTCAAATATAAAGTGATTTTAGACAGAACTGCGCCAATTCGACGATAATGCATTATATTCATATCAACGAATAAAACCATCGCTGATCGCTTGTTACGCATCGATTTCAATGCTGAGTTTAAATGTTTTGGTTTCAAGGTTTATAAATTTGCGCCAAATTTCAAGATTCTGTAACCAGAATGATTTCAAATATCCAGTCTTTACTATTTATTAGTGAACATATCCAGATTTATTGCTCAAAGGTCGACCACTTTGACCTTTACGTGAAACCTGATACACGCGCTAACGAACTACAGTACTATTATGTTTTGCTCTGTTGCTATTCCTATAGCACTTGGCTTAAATTTGTGCAAACTAAAGCTGTAAAAGTAAATCACGCACCGGGCTGACACTCTACCTATTGAGCTATCAAGACGACTGGGTCGAGCACAAGTTCAAATCCTATATTTAGTTCAAATCTACCCGCTGTTGCGGTATCCCTGCCATCTTTTTCCACGTATGTGATCGTCTTTCAGTCGTGTAAATTATTTATGAATGGCGAAGCTAGTAAGATTTTTGAAAAACCCTAAAATTATTAAAAGCGCACGAGAACATCTTGCATCTTACTCGCAATCCTCGCAATGGCAGTGCATGGCACAGGCCACAGTGTTTCAATTCTACTGTTTCTACATAAGATTTGAACCTGTGCTCAAATCCTCTGAAATGTGTGAAATATAGTCCCGACCTTGTGTTTAAAATATTGTGTCAAAATGCCATAAAAGCTTGTAAAATCTCGAGATCTAGAGTTGAGAACTAGCAGAGCACATGGCACAGAGCTCATTTTACAAATTCACTTTGAGCTCAATTTTTGCCCCGGAATTACGGACAGACGCAAGATCCAGATCTCGACAATATATAGGTCCGCGCAAACGATTTGGCCGAGTGAACTCTGGAGAAACCTTGGCACGTCAATAATAGTGTGCTGCCTCGCTGAGGCTCGGCGGCACTGACTATTTGGTCAGAAGACGCCAGTCGGGTTAAAATGTCTATAAAATAAAACGCAATGCTTGTTCATGGATTTGTCTTATGATTATATCATAATTTATATGTACTTTGGTCATCTGCTGTCAAACATACGCCTACAGAAGGATTTTGTCTAATTTACAATATGTTTTGGCAAAATTAAACTAGAACATGAACGCTTTCACTGTTTCTATGATATGACACGATGTAACAATATATTTTTAAAAGTTCTAATATTTCAGATTTCAACATCATTTAGCCTGATTCTATTTTTCAACAACTCGTCTGACAGATTGTACATTCTTATCATCTTACACAATTTAGTTTTTGGAAATGTGAAAATCCTAAATTGGAGACATTGTGGACATAATAGGGACATAATAGGGACATAATGGGGACATAATGTGGACATAATGTGGACATAATGTGTGGACATAATGTGGACATAATGGGGCTTCGGTGCGAAGTGGTTAGCGCACTTGCCTTTCACCTCTAAGGCCGCGGTTCAAGTCTCAGTGAGAACTTTCTCAATGCGACTCGAACCCAGTCCTCAAGTGAAAAGAGTAAAGTCAACGCTCTGCCGAAAGTCGTGGGTTTTCTCCGGGTACTCCGGTTTCCTCCCACAGGGAAAGTTGACAGGGTGGGTTAGGTAAAAGGGCCCACAGTAATTGGCATATGCTGTTGTGGTGACCCTGCCCTAGTTGGCGAAGCTAAATAAATAACCCTGCCCTAGTTGGCGAAGCTAAATAAATAAATAAAAATAAATAGAGTCATTGAGAGCATCAAATTTCCGACAACCCCCCATCAGTTACACTAAAAATAGGCTGTTTTCAACCCTTGTTGGTCAAAATTCCCAGAGGCATTGCGACTTGCGAGCTCCCTAGCCTGCGACACAGATGAAATATATACAGATGTGTAACTTCAGGTAAAAAGTTGTTCCACGGCCGCCATGTTCCTATTGTTCTTCATTGCTTTCAACCAGCTCAAACATTTAACAATGATGCTCTTAACTGTTTTATCCAAAAATTTCGATCTAAAAAGGCCACGAAAGAAAAAAAACGTTCGTGTTTTTCACGCCGCCATGTTCCTAGCAAGCGCCATTTGGGGAAATTTGAGGACACAAATTCCTATGAAGTTACACTTCTGGTATATCCTTAATCTGTGCCTGCGAACAGGCATAAACTTTAGACACGAGATTTACAGTTTACACTCTTTAATATTAACTCAATTTAACTCAATAAAGTACTCTAATATTCAAATCTTTCAAAGATGTACAAAATAGCAGCGTGTCTCAGTCTTTCACTAATAATTTTAGCCCAATGTATTTTATCCTTTGCCGCTGAGGAAAAGTTGAATATCGGTGTTAAGAAACGAGTAAAAGACTGCAAAGTCAAGTCACAAAATGGCGACACGTTGCATATGCATTATACGGTATGTTTTAAATATTTTGATGAACTTTACACGGCTAGTATATTCCAGATGCTTCTACGTCTATTTTAAGCGCGAAAAGGGGCTTTGCCTTTTACATTTATGCGTAAATATTGAAAATTTGCGCTGAAATTTACATGGCAGACAAAGCAATATGGATATTATTTGACTGGGGCAACTTAAGGTGGCTCGCAAACGTTGCTGTTCTTTATTTTGCAGCAAAGTATAAGATTTTTTGAGATTGTTGGTTGGTATTTCAGGTTGTTGACTCAACCGAATTGTTATAAGTTGTTCAACAACTTGTTATTGTCCTGCAATTCAACAACTTGTTTTAAACAAGTTGTGTGTGACAACCTTGTAGCAACTTGATAAAATGACAACATTGCTACAACTTGTTGACAAGCTTGCTACAAGCCTGTTGCAAACACATCTTGTTGACAAGATCAGGCCTTCCTGGGAATGGCGTGCGATCACACGCGCACACCTTGACACGCACCAGGGCTTCTCAAGAAGTGCGATTGTTCGCACACCTCCATAAGCTCGATTAGGCTACAATGCAAAACAACACAACTATAATATTTTATCATTTCAGCACAAATCGCCAGAAATTAGACGTCTTCTAAGCTCTTTTATTTTTTTAGTGTTTACTTTGTCATATTCTCTGGAAGCTGTGCTTCATATTATAACATTCTATAACCAGATTTTAGTCTAGTCGCTAACCATTATTAAACACTTTTTAAAAAGCTGTGCGGCCTGCTGACCATGCAGGGAATGAAAAATTGATCACACTCCACTGCATGCCTAGATAGCTCAAGGAGTGTGATTGGTTGCACCCCTACCATATTCTTCCTGGGAAGGCCTGTTTGGTACAATCAAACATGAATTATTTTTCTCACAAGACAATGGTGTACAACTATAATCACACAACTATAATTACAACACAATATATAAACAAGATCACAATATATAATTTTTGGAATAAAAATATAGGGAACATTGAAAGATGATGGCACAGAATTTGATAGCAGTATTCCAAGGGGTGAACCATTTGTGTTTACATTGGGAACCGGCCAAGTTATTAAAGGTATAATATATTGCAATGATTTCATTTAATAGAAGCTTGTGAATTTTACTCGCCCATGATGACCAATAAATGTCATGAATGGAAATGCCTCATTTAGACATCAATCTTTACATCTCTTTGTTTTTTTTCTATTTTATTTTGCTATTTATAGGTTGGGACCAAGGTCTTTTGAAGTAAGTATTCGTTTGAAAACACAAATTGAAATAAAAAATTTAGGTTTGGCCATTACATTGGCACTTATACCAATGCATAAGACTTGCCTATTTAAATTTTCAAAATTCTCTCATAATTAACCACCAAACTAATAAAACAATTTGAAACTATTGTTTCTGCCATCCTGAATTTTTGCTGTTGAAATAACTACTATTTTGCTTATTTAGCATGTGTGAAGGAGAAAAACGAAAGCTTGTGATTCCACCTAGCTTAGGTGAGTTGAAATTGGCCAAAACTCAGTGGTCTAACTTTGGGATAAGGGTCCCCCCCCCCAAGTCCAAAGGAGTTATGTCACTGCCAAAACTGAAATAGGACATCTTTGATATTACTAATAACGTATCATCATTGGGATGGATTTACCATTGGGAGTGTGTAAGTGCTGCACCCCCCCCCCCCTACCAAATCAAGCTGGACCATCTGAATACCTTCACTATTTCAGTGTTGTACTTAATTTTTTGAAATATTTCAATTTTGAAATATTTTTAGGGTATGGTGATTCCGGTGCCCCTCCAAAAATCCCAGGTATAAATATATTAATTTGAAATTTTTCACATTGAAGAACAAAAATATTTGAACAACTAGTTGTATCTGTAATGCAAAATAGAGAGAAAGCAAGGTTTGTGTTTCAAAGACATTTTATTTTTTATGTTTACAGGTGGAGCTACTTTGGTATTTGAAGTTGAATTGATAAAGATTGAGAGAGAAAACCGTTCAGATTTATAAAATATGTTGTAGTTTGGACAATGATATACGTTCATAACACTTTAGCTAATGAAATTGATATGTTGAATGTTGGTGTGTTCAAATTAAAAAATCACTTGTTGTGACACTTATTGTAATTGTTGTGAAATATCAGGGTTAATGTGGGGAGGTACAACCAGGGTACAACACACAACAAAAGCACACACAATGGGCCCCTCTGGAAACGTAAGATGTCCTATATCCTCACAAAAACATGTTCCGTAAAGCTGCACATTCACAGTATCTGACATTTTGCACATTGGATTGGTTTGGGGCTACATGAACTCCAGGGGCATGCTCTGAAATGGCATTTCCTGGTCAATTTCAGGCAACAAAGAATCTAATACCTTCATATTAGTTTTCCCACAGTGACCACCCTTTTTTTTTGGGTGGGAGGGCTTAATGGGCTTACTCACATTGGTGTGCACCAATCAGATTTAAGTAATTTCAGCCAATCACAGAAGCTCGCGCGCTTTCATGAAAAAACGCGCGTTGAAAAATTAACTTCTCGCCATGGCAACGAAGTTAATAGCAACACCACAACAAGACAAATGGCTGCCGAATGCCTTGGTGCACCGTTTTTCCAATACAGATTTCCCGATGTTGTCTCGATACAACCTCAAGCAAGTGATGTCGTTTGGGTGAATAAACGCTACACTCCAACAGATCTTAGAAGTACAACGCCTGTCCAACGATGGAAATTTATAGGTATAGTAGGATTAGTAGACAACAATGCTTATACAAAGCAATACATGCAAATTGGCTTGGAAATAACTATAAGATTTTTTGTTATCATAGATTAGTGTATAGTTATATCACCATGTGTATGTTTGTCTGTCATGTACTTGATCTACAAATCGCTATATCAATCCGTGTTTAGACAACAAATCTATTTCTTGTTGTTTTGTTTGCAGCTTGATAGTAATTTGTTTGCTTTACTTGCGCAGCATGCAACTTAGAGGGCATCTCTTCTATTAGAAAAAGCCACTTTCCCATTGTTTTTGCTGGAGAAAAAGGCACTTTGAAATAAACTGGCAGGGGACACATGCCCCATAAACCCCCCAGTTGGCCAGTTCCAATGCTACTGTTTACTTGTACAAGCAATTCAAACCAATCCAACAATCAACATTGGTTGGATCAGGTTCTGACTTTTCATCCAACATTGCTGGATGTTGGAATGGTTTGAATCGGCCCGTAAAGCTAAAGAAAAATTCCTGAGTTGCACACATAGTTTGAACCCGTTGGCCAGAACCTACAGATCACTAGACTTACACTCAGCCAGTAGAGCTAAAATCGGCTCCATATCCACGCTGTATCCCTTGTGACATCCGTAAATTCAGCTGCCAAAGCATCAGGCTAGCAATCTGGAGTTTAAGCTTCTTGCCCAAATGTGTACTGTTAGTTCCATATATTATAGCTCAAATCCAGGCCATCGTACATAACAGAAAATTGACAATTTTTACCTAACAACAGCCTATTTTGAGTGTAAATGGGGGGTTTGTCAGAAATTTGAAGGGTTTATCGGAAATTTGAAGGTTTTGTCGGAAATTTAGGAGGCTTTGTCCCCCACCAGAAAAAGTGAATTCCCACCACTGACATCAGCTATACTGTAAAATTACCATCATATATGGATAAATACTTTGTTTGTTGCTTTTATTATTATAGTCCGCCCAATATCAGACAACTTGAATAACATTCCAAAAGCATGGCGTTACCAAGTTGATGCACCTTCTGAAATACGTGCTCGCGACAAGGAAGAGTCAAGATTATTGCCTTATTCTCATGCAACACGATGTGAAGAATGGTCAACGCTAAGACAAATTCTGCCTTCGCGGGGATATATGAATAAAATTGCTTCTCCAAGGTGGGGAACTGGGCCAGCACAAAGGAATTTGGACTACAGGAAAGAAGCGCCACATCGGTTTCCACATATCAACAGCCCAATGACTAGGTAAACTTTGTTATATTTGCACAGTGATACAGGTAAATCTTGTGCAGGTGGCGATAAACAATATACTTGTGGATTTGTAGGATCAAATTACCTGAAAAGTATGACAAGAACTTCAATGCTTCAAGCAAAGGCCCTTTGTAGGCTACCAACTTCCAGATGAAGGGCTCAAAATGTCGAGCTTCTGGTTATATTTTTCAGGTAGATGATCCTGCAAATCATTAAGTATGAAAATTAAGGTAATTATCTTGGGGTGTAGCCACGCTTCTGTCCTTCTACCCCCACATTCCTGGCAGCTGTATGTGGTCCAGATAACCTACAAAATGTATTTTGTTTTTTTTATTTTCAGATATGTCGATGACATGCATGTGAACCACAGAAAGTTCAAACTTCATTAGATATGATCTGCACAATCCTTTTCAAAATAGTTTTTAATATCATAATATTTATGTAGTTTAATTTAATATATACTAATTAATTTTGTGTGAAATGCATTAAAAGAAATTCTAACATCTTTGAAGGTGGTATAAAGGTTTTGTATGGAGTGGAGTCAGGGTTCGAATTAGCACGTCGCAATTCGCAGGGGCGGACTTTCGCAACTTGCGATTTCAGTGTGTTATAAATATCATATCAGAGCTTCAAATCACGTGTTCTGGATTATTATCATTCTGCAACATTAACCGTGTTTGACCAAGAAAATCCGCAGACTTGGAAATCAGTTTGTCTGAAATGCCACAGGGCAAGACAACTTACTGGAACAATGAAATGTTGTTCTTAAATAATCTAGTTGATATTCCGTGTAATATAGTTCATTTTATCCGATGTAGAGTTGGGTTTTTCGCCATTTCGTCGTAACCGACGGAAACACTATTTCGTTTATCTATTTCTTTTCAACCTATTGCTCTCCCTACTTCGGATAAAATGGACTATACTGTAATCTTGTTTGATATTTATACTATATTGTGAAGCTAAGTGTTGTTTTGTAACAGGTCACTAACGTAATTGGCTCACGCTGTGTTAGTGTTCCTGAGCCGTTTTCCTGTTTGTATATATGTTTATAGTTGTGTAACGGCTGAAGTTAATAAATAAATAAATAAATAAATACCTACTTAGTCTTCAATGAATATTTATTGCTATTTGTCATGCACAATTTCATGGGAGAATTTGTTCTTGGCACAACAAGGGACATTGGCTTGAGATAGTGTGTAAACTTTATACATAAGTGTCAACTACTTAACTTGGCAACCATTAAATGGAAATCTTCTTCAAGGTTATAGTGAATATACTATCTGTTCTTTCATCGATCATCAACATGCTGAGTATAATTATTTTAAATTGATCACTTCTGCGATATCTGTTCTTTTCAGAGTTTTTGTATTACCAAACATTAACAAATAATATTTTCTTTGAATGCATAACATTACTTTTCAAGTTTGCAAATGTAGTACCCGCTCTTTTCAACAGTATATCTCTAATAACCAGTATTACTCTGTTGACCAATAAAACTTAAAATTGTTATTTTTGAAAACATTGCTTGTCAATAGTATCTGTTTTATTCATATATTATTCAATATTGTAACATATGCAACATTTAACTGCCGACAATGCAGACAAGTCAATTTTGGGATGAGCCGATTAATTGGAAAATAATTGGTCATATTTTAAATCGGTAAAATAATCGGCCATAAGACTTTTTTGCAGTTGCCACGCACATGCTAAAATACTAAATACAAGCGAATAGATCGGTTGTTTTTCACAGGGTTTCACTATGAACATATTGCAAAAGAACTCACAAAATTAAAAGCTTCCATACAATGCATTTCTGCTATGCCTATGATCAAAGTACTTCAAAGCAACCGCCATCTTTGAAAGGTTTTCACACAGCCGTCTTGCTACTTACAATAATCGGCAGATACCAATTAATCGGCCAATAAGTTGAGATAATTGGCCTCAGTAATCTGAAATTTTCGCTATTGGCTCATCCCTAATTTTCATTTCTCAAAATACATCGCTTGTGTAGTATCTGTTCTTTTCACCATTAAATATCTTAAATCAAACTCATTATAATATATACCTTACATCAGAACCTCTAAAACAATAATCTGACCGTTTTGCATAGATTTCATCCCTCTTCTGCTAATTGTCATCAAATACTAAAAGATATGTCTTGACGGAAAAGTTATAAAGTGAACAGACAACTATATGACCTATACTATGTTAAGTTTGATTTGCATTATAAGGATCTTGCAAATGAACACCCAAAACCCAAATTGTTTTGAAAACAATTTACAGTTTCAATTAACATTTATCTTAACCCATAATTGGCCCAAGCTCCCCCTTCTTGACGAGTAAAAATTAGAGGTCGTTGCAGCTTCGTATATGTTACTTCGAAGTAACTGGCCTGATTTGCATTCTGTTCAAGATTAGTGGACAAACAGTTAACCTCATTGACATAGTTTACTTGCAAAGTTACGGGACATAAAAAACATACTTCAGGCTTTCAAAACAATATTTACAGAAACGCTGAAAACCTTTACCTGACCCATTCTCCCTCGCATACTTACTGGAGGGTGAACTCAAAAACTTACGTATTATCCCAGAGGCTTTATACAAGTAATGAATGACTTGACTCCAGGGTGTGCAGGGAATGTCAAGCATCCATTGTGCTATACTGCATGTCATAAAGAAAGGGAAGAAAATATTTCAGTAACACGAAAATTTTACATATAGAAATATATTATTTACCAAGCAATATTTACAGTCCAATAACTTTTTCGCACAAAAAAACCAGTTGTTAGAGCACATGTTCAAAAAACCTGAAACGTTGATCGGATAATTTTTGGTATGAACAGGCGGACACAAATTTGTCAATTCTGTCAAATATCAATAAATGTTTAAATGCAACTACTCTTAACAACTGGTTTTCTGATTTTTTCATTCAAACATCTGAACAACAAAGAGGTCCTCAAAAAGTGTTCATTTTAAAGCTAGCTTATATATAAATCTTTAACACCGATACTTTCCTGACGTGAAAGACCCCGAATTACATAATAATTTGCAACAGTTATAGTAATTTTATGTATGATACAGTAAGTCAGTCAAAATCAATCTTTGTCAACCTTACCCTTAGAAGTTTTGAAAACAAAACAAGGGATAATTCTTGAAGCCAGTATCAGGCACCACACACCTAGCATACAGACCATTCATTTGTCGGCAGCATTCACATCACATTCTCGGCAAAACTCCAACGACACATGCCTGGGTGTTACATGCAGACACACCCCACCGTTCGATTGCTTCATTTGTGGTTCACTTTCATCGTTCACATTTTCAACTCTTTTTCGTTTCTGCGATTTCACTTGCAGCGGGTTGTTGTTGAACGATAACCCAGAATGCTTTGTGATCGCACCCAAGACTGCGGACAGTGCACTCTCGTTGGCGATCACATTTTCCAAATATTCTACTTGCTTCTGGAGACTCGAAACCTTTTCGCCTAGTTGTACATTCTTCTCATTTAGTGCTTTGTTGGTCTCTTTCAACTGTTGGCACTCCTCTTCAGTAGCTTTGACATGATTTATTTTTCTTTGTCTGTATTCCACTGAACGAACGCGGTCTTTTTCTTTCTTCTCTAGCATTCTCTCATGTGCTATCTTACGACGGGATTTTGTAGTGGTTTGTTTGCTAGCGGGTTTTGTAGGGTTACTTTTAATGGTTTCTTTAAGCGAAGACAGAGTGCATACATCCTCGTCATCACTACATTCGACACCAGAGGACAGACATTCAGTTTCAAATGAGCATTCATTTTCGTCTTCAAAATTTAACAAATAGTCGGTCAAAAGAAGCTCACTTTCCGCTGCCATTATTTCTGCACTTAAACTTGTAAAGGTCGTCTCAAAAACTCCCTTGGTAGAGTAGAAATCACTTCGGTCTAGAACTTCTTCGAACTCCGCAAGGACAATGCTTGTGTCTTCCCGAAGATTTTGTCGACCTAAAAGTGTGTTTAAAGACATACCTTCGACGTTTAAACAAGAATTATACACTTAATGCGATTCTATAAGTATTATTGTGACTAAACGGTTGAGTCTTACCTTGAATTTGAGTGGATTTACCTTGAAATTTTCGACAAAACCAAAAGCCTTCTTTCTTGGTTTTTCAAAACGATCATCGAACGACAAAGAACGCCCGCGTGACGTTTTGTGACGATGACGTAATACATGTGATCGAGGCTAGGGTTTCCACCTTGCGGAATGAGATTTTCTTGTAAATAATACAAAATTATCATAAGCTCAAACTTCAAAGTGGAAACACACTTACTATGCCAAGTATTTTCCCATCCTCTTTTCCATCATTCAAAACATAAACTTTACAATTTTAAAATCACGAGGTTGATCAAAGTTGTTTTAAAATTTGACAATGAATAAAAACTAGTACATCGACAAACACTTATATTAAATGCAGCATTTCATAGCAAACTAAAAATTATCCAAAATCTAAATTCTAAACAAAAATCTAAAATCTAAAATCAAGTCTAGACGACTTCTGAGTGATCCGAAATAGTCAAACTTTGAAAAAGATATTTTATTGACAACAATGGCTGCACGTGTCGATTTTCGACGATATTGTTTATTATTTTTATTTATTTTATATCACTTATGCATCGTTTCTGGACGTATGTCCAAAAAACTCTACCCTCCAATGAAAGAGGACATACCTTTTATAAAATGTGACGTCTGTCAAAAAGCTGTCAAATATTTGTTTAGGAAGGCAAACTCCATGCGTGAAGACACTACAAAGGTTGTACTATTAGAATTATAAAACTTTTAAACTTGATATTTGTTCAACTTCTTGGTTGGATTAAGTTTTGAAAACTGGGGTCTATATAATTTTAAGAGAGGAAAATATGATCGGAAAATAGGACCGGACCCCCCCCCCCAAACAAAATGTAATGTCAGGGTACCCCCTGATCTGTCCCCCCTCTCCCCCAAAAATGTAATGTAATATGTCAGAGTATATCAAACTTTTCAAAGATTTCTCATTCAGTTTTCATCCAAATTGAACCAAAAGTAAATTGATCTGACCTTGGCCTATGCCCTGCATTAGCTTCAACAATACATGTTCATATTAAAATGTTAAATAGTTTTTTAGTTATTCAGCTAACAGACAAACATACAAACACACACACACAAACAACCCCAGGTGAAAACATAACCGGCTGGCAGAGGCAATAAATGCAAAATATTCTCTAGGTTGGAGAGGAGAAGTTACAAGACCTTGTTGACAAATCTTGCAATCCTGAAAAATTTGAAGGGGAGTGGCTTGCTAAGTTGGACATTGTGGAGAAAAATGGTGCACTGCAATTATCCGAGCATAATGACCTCGGATCATGCAAGGCCGAGTGTAGAACTGTTGCAAAAGCTTGCGATGACACAGTCGGTGAAGCAGACGTTGACATTGCTGAAGAATTATGGAAAAATGAACTAACTTTGTCGCAGTTAATCAATGAAGTTTGTTATTCGGATACAAAAGCTTGCGGCAAGAACAAAGTGACATATAAAAGTGGCAGTAGGAAGGACGAGGAATTTCAAGTAATGTCTGAAGATGAAAAGAAAGCACAAGAATATCTCAAGAAAGCAAGGTGATGGTAGTGACGTAAGGTGATGGTAGTGACGCAAGGTGATGGTAGTGACGCAAGGTGATGGTAGTGACGCAAGGTGATGGTAGTGACGCAAGGTGATGGTAGTGACGCAAGGTGATGGTAGTGATGCAAGGTGATGGTAGTGATGCAAGGTGATGGTAGTGATGCAAGGTGATGGTAGTGATGCAAGGTGATGGTAGTGATGCAAGGTGATGGTAGTGATGCAAGGTGATGGTAGTAATGCAAGGTGATGGTAGTAATGCAAGGTGATGGTAGTGATGCAAGGTGATGGTAGTGATGCAAGGTGATGGTAGTGATGCAAGGTGATGGTAGTGATGCAAGGTGATGGTAGTGACGCAAGGTGATGGTAGTAATGCAAGGTGATGGTAGTAATGCATTGATCAACACCTTGCTGAGTTGCTGGTATCAAAATTGGATACCAACTAACAAGACAAAAGTCTAACCTGAATCTCTGTTTGATCTGTTTATATAGTGATATGCCGGGAATGCCTAACATGCAGATGTACTCTCGTGAGGAGATGATGGAAGAAATGGCTAAACAAGAATCAGTGCAAACTGAAGATGAGTCAGATACTTCAGAAGATACACCGCGGTATCCAGGTGGAGAATTATCAATATGGGATACAATTGTTCAGGTTTTCCACAATATTTGGCACTGGATAAGAAACTTATTAGGATTAAGGAATAAGGCTTCTGAGGACTTGTAGAGTACAACAAAATTTGAGCAGTTTGTTAAATTTGAACTGAAAAGGGACCTGGATTGATGCTATCTTAAAGTTCATAGTTGTCATAAGCAAAGCGCAAAATCCTGCATAAGCAAAAGCACAGTCGGTTTGGAATAGCGAAACGAAATAACATTTTACATGTAAATGTTCCTGTTTGAAGGCTTGTGGTTTAGGGTGTAACTGATTTTAAATAGAGTTACTTCTCGTAATAAAGTGTTTTTTGTCTACGAAATTGGACTTGCTGTGCAGGTCGCTTACGGAGTTCCGGGCCAACTGTACTTTCTAAGTTGCTACAGTTAACATTGATAAAATAAAGATTTAATAAATAATAACGTCTGTGCATTTATATACAACTTGTCAGTTAGGACTGTAGTCAAGACACTTCGCCTTGAACATCAGAATAGGGCCAACAAAAAGCCATTCTGTATTATTTTGGGTCTAAAATAAGCACCTTGTGATAATTAGATGTTCTTTCTTTGGAACTTTGAACTTGCCTGTGAATACATCAAACTTCTGATACACCCTGACTTTCTTGCATCACTGAGACCTCGCGGTTTTCATCCAGCCATCCAGAAACCAGGCCTTAAAATATCGGTCGGTCACGGACATTGTCCGACCCATTCGTGAAATTATCCGACCAAGAAAGAAACGCACCGGACATTCTGTCCGACCAAAGGAAAATTGAGGTTTACCGTTTGTCCGACCCAACTGTATTGATGTCCGACCAAACTTTAACTTTGTCCGACGTAAATTTACCCCGTAAATGTTTATCAGAGCTGTTATGTGGCCCGCTAAGCGTGACAGCGGAGCCGGGTATTCGTTTGACCAGTCGCATCGTAAGTCAACGCAAGTTTATTTGCGATGACTTGCGTTCTCGGACGTCTGATCGGGCCTTAAAGTATCAATACATAACTGCCCAACATTTAGCGCCAGTATACGATTTTAAAAGAATACATTTTCGCGCCAAACTAAACATAAGGCCATCGGACATTATTACAAAAATGTCCGACCCATTCTGAAAGACACCGGACATTTTGACCGACGGCACTGCTGACCGATATTTTAAGGCCTGAGAAACCATTCCAGTCAATCAAAATACTCACAACTGTCTCATCTTGACCACTGGTGATGGCTTGCCTGATATTTGCTGAAAGATCAAACTTCTGAAGCCCCCTGACTTTCTTGCATTACTAAGACCTCTCTGTTTTCGTAAGTCCAGAAACCATTCAAGTCGATCAAAATACTAACAACTGTCTCACCTTGACCACTGGAAAGAATTAATCAAGAATTGGTTAATGCGGTGTTGGAAAGCGGTGTAGGAATACTGGAATAGTCTGTGTAACTTGTGGTGTTGAAATATAGATTTTTTAAATGTCCCACCCAGGAATCGAACCATGGGTCTCTGCTTTAACAATCGTCCCACAATCATATCTGTTAAGCTTGTTGTACATGTAGACTGAATATCCCACATTGCGCGTCTACAGTATATGTATTTTTCAGTGTGTCAATCGATCATCCCAATAGCTTAGTGATCAGAGACTTGGGATTCGATTCCTAGTTCGGACATTGAGAAATGAATTTTCAGCGCGGGACATGCACAGTATATGTCATAAACTTGTGGTCGTGTTTGAAAACAAATACAAATTCGTCACCGTAGAGGTGAAATAAATATTCATTGGCTGAATCAGATTTACTGGCAAACTAGTGACGTCAATATGATATCACATTCGTTTCCAAGAGAAGGACACGTGCACGTTTCTGAAGATCAAAATTTAAAGCTGTTTTCCACTGCACCCGTATCGTAGCAAAACGTAGCGTATTTCTTTGTTTCTTGAGCACTCGAGTAGAACTAATGAGTAATGACTTCGACACAAAAGAAAATGCGACGGTATCTTAAACACGATACGTTTGAATTGTAAAACGGCCTTTACATTTAAAACTAAATTCCGTAATTGCTGTGAAAATAACGTTTCGGTAGAACTTAAGCGACAATGCGTCCCTTTGATTTAACTCATAATGATTAATATGTAATGTCTCCAAGGACCAAGGTATACCTGTTAACGAGATCTTGCAGAGTTATCTTATATGGATCATTGGGTTTCACCATGTCAAATATTTCATCCTGCATAAATTATATCCTTCATTAGTCATTGTGGCACTTGCAGGGGCTTTGATTCCTCCAGTATGAAGTTGTTCTGACAAATCAGTTTTCTAAACAAGCACATGACCCGAAAGATATTTGAGAATGGAAAATAGCTAGGGACCCAAAATTATTTTTTCCACGGGCCCCCAAATTTCCCTGTGCGGCCCTGGTATTACTTCACTTCAGGTTGATGCAAACACATGCGAGCAGAGTGCTTCCAGTTTGACTCTACCAAACACTTCAGGTTTTCTCAGCGGGTACTCCGGTTTCCTCCTGTATTAACACTGGATCAGTATGAGATATGGTCCTTACTGTATAGGCAGAGGAGGAAAAAGTATCGGATCCTGGGAACCTAGTTCCCAGAAATATTTTTGGATCTGAACTCTCGCAGAAAAATTTTTCCACAGAAATTTATAAAGTTAATAATTAACTGATGAGTAATAACAAAACTAGAGTATGCTCTAGTCTAGACTAGTAATTGTAATTAATTTTGTATTCATTATATCAAATTGAACACCACTGAATATCAAGAAACAACACTCCAATCAGTCCAACAGAGGTGGAAAATGTTTTCTTCTTTCTGGGAACCTGGGTTTCCAGTGTTTTCCCGCCTATTAGGCCTTTCACAGCCGCCTATGTCTTTGTTTATTTGCAAAATCTATATTTGTCTTTCATCTGGAAATTTTGAGCACAGACGCCTATTCTTGAAATTCAGCCTGCTATTACAATAATTATTGAAAACACTGAAGTTTCAGACTATCAAGAATATCAAGAAACAACACTCCAATCAGTCCAATTTCAAAATCAATCAATGATCATTGAACGTCATTGATTATTAATTTTGAGTCTGAAACCCAGGTTCCCAGAAAGAAAAAACTTTTTCCACTTCTGACTGTAGTCTGTATAGGCTTGAGGAGGTAAAACATTAAATATTGAGAGTTTCTCCAAATATGGCCAAACAATTATACACGCACCTGAATATCTTGAAATAGTACGGGATCATGACCATGTTTTTGCATCTCCATTTGTATTTCCTGCGTAAATTTGAAATTGAAAAATATTACCACACTGTACAGGTTACCTTACATGTTACTAAAACCGGATCAAAGTTACTCTGGAGTGAAGCCAGAACACGATAACCTCCACTGTACTTACTCGAAAGAAATAGTTAAAGGAAAAGTTATTAAGATAACCCAGACCCTGCAAAAGAAGCAAAGTTTGTTTAATAATATTATTTAGTAAAATTACATATAGGTGATTATTGAAAATTCTCAACGCTGATTGGTTGCGCTACCTCGGATTAATACGCGATAATCACCTAAAGCGAACCTAAAGCGTTTTTAAGCCGCTTTTATCGTAAATATTCAATTAAAATCTTTTTGAAATGTGCATTTTTTATTTTTTTCCAAATAATCACCTATGTAATTTTACTAAAACAATTATTCGCCTCAGGCTCGGTGAATATCGGTGAATAAAAACCTCGACTTCGTCTCGGTTTTTATTCACCGATATTCACCTCGCCTTCGGCAAATAATTGTTAAATAAATTCAAAGAGAATCAATTTAAATATTCTAATTCGTAATATTGTTTTACCTGAATGTCAAGCATTCGACACAAGTACTGCAAAGACTAGAAAAGAAACCGGTGAAAAATTCAAAGAAATATATACAAAATTATATTATCCAATTAAATTTATTGATGTACTTATACCATAACATAAAGGGCCCTGGATCATAAAGGAAGATGGAACTGATAGCTAGCGCTATCCAGTGTAGATAAATTTAGCTTAGATGATATAAGAGTATTCACCTGCGTTTCTTTTCGGTTTTCTAAAGCCAGAACGAAGTCTAAATACGTCTTGTAATCCTACAAGGTAGTAATCCTTTATATTTCAGAAAACTGGGACATAAATTATGACGTGAACAAGGTACCAACTACAATACACAAACTATTCCCCTACCATTTCCCCATCGTAGGTCAAACATTCCTGAAACACTCGATCAACAAACACCTTGGTTAGTGTCCCGGATCCATATCTATGTATAAAAGAAAGAAGATATTAAACAAAGGAACAAATTGTATCCTTTGCGCAGACCTGGAAATAATTCCAAACCTTCTTGGATCCTACGCTAATGATCAAATAATTTCTTTAAAAACACGGTGGCTTTACTACGTTTTGGATTTAAATCAATCGTACCTAGTAATGTTGTTGTACCACTGTACTCTGTAGGGACTGATTTGAACTGAATAATCGTTTATCTTTAGGCATATGTGCAGTAGATGTGTGCGTCGGGTCGGATTGGCTTATTTGAATCCGGAGGTTGGTCTAACTTATTAATCCGAATCCGATCCGAAGCTGAAAAATGTAATCCGATCCGATCCAATCAGAAAAAAATATATATATTAAATCCGCTGCTAAAAAGTCTTAATCCGATCCGAACACTGATAAGTTGTATACTTTATATTTTATAACTTCCTTAACTTTAATATTATAACCAAAACAAATAAATTGGAGAACAGTGAAAACACTGAAAAGTGAGAAGCCTCAATGACAGTTGTGGAATATAGCAATACCTTAATTAATTGTTTGCAATGATTTTTAATGACAAAATCTGACCCAATGTTACCCAAATGCGAGGAAAAAACAAATCCGATCTGATCCGACAAAAATCAACAAAATCCGATCCGACAGAAAAGCAACAAAATCTGAATCTTTGTCCGAATTCGCACACCTTTAATGTGCAGTAGGTTCGCAGACTATCGCACTCATGAGCTAACTAATGGACTGAGCACTTGGCACTCCAAAACTTTCTTAAAACCAAAATATTTTTTTGGAGCGAGCATTCCAGGATCCATCATTATTTTCAGGTCTCTCTTTGTTTTGGGGAGCACTTCCATTGACGAATACACTAATACAGTCGTCTGGTATTAGACACGACCATTGAACTATAATAGACTGAGTTCACTGGACAAGACATGGTTCTAATCATCAGTCAACAATGGTCAATGCATACAAACCCATACAGTATTGGACACTCTCTTGAGCATAGTACCTTAGAAGTTCATCCTTGCTCAACATTCCATTGTGATCACTGTCCAAGTTCAAATATTGTCCTGTAAAAGCCAATGGAACAGATTACAAAAGAAGGTCACGAAAACTGGCAATTTAGATACTTCCAAATCTTGCATGGTAAAAATTTATGAGTGGTGCAACGCATTAATGCATGAATGTACATAATATAGTGTTTGCATTAATTAAGAACTTTGGTCTTTGCTAATTCTCTTACCATAAACTCTCAATGCAGATGGCGCTGAAAACCAATTTGAATCTTGCTGTTCTTTCGACAAATCTTCATCACGTAGCTAGAAATGTTATGAAACCAATACATGCTTCTATTCAAATATTTTCTATTCTAGAGAAAATTAGCATCTTTGACTCTATATAGAGGTTCAGAATTTTCATAGTTTTGCCTACCTCCAATAAATCATCAAGGAAACTGCAAGCCAGAATGTCTTGTATTTTTATCTTGCCTGTACAATCAATAGAGAACATATTTGTTTGTTTTGGTTTGTGGAAAACACCACTGACGTTTACGACACTTTTAGCTTAAATCATTAGTAGCAGAAGGGTGAACGTCCTTACAAATCTGCAGTCAACCTTGACAAATCTATAGTAGATAACTACAGGTAATAGAGGGGATAGATTTGTCAAGGTTTGACTGCAGATTTTTAAGGACATGTACCCTTCTGCTACCATCACAAACAATATTTAACATCACAAACCTTTTCTCATTGGATCAAGAAAAAAGAAAAATTTCCTCACTGCTGTACAGACGTAAAAGGAGTAAAATGATTTTTCCAATCCCTCGAGCTATAGATACAAAAGGACACTTAAAGACCATGTACGCAGGGGCGTACCGAGCGGGGTGTGTGTGGGGGTACGATACCCCCCAGTTTTTACGAAAACTGTCGGTAAATTGATCTTCGTCGGTTAAAACGTAGAATTTGAAAGTAACTTTGTCGGTAAATTTCAGAAACGGTAATTCTAAGGTGTAAAAACCTCAAAATGTTTATTAAAAATCCTCTCAGGAGACACGGAAAACGCACTTCTGAGGTTTCAAAAATGAAAAATTTTCCTGGGGGAGCATGCCCCCAGACCCCCCTATGTCCCTCCCTCCAATAGCAATTTGCTGCGAGGCAAACTAATAACGCTGTGCTCTAGTTGAGGCTTAGCAACTAACATCGCCTTTTTTTGCCCTGCGTTGTCGGTAAATTTTGCCATGAAACGTTCTGGGTACGCTACTGCAACTTGCAACGCGATTTCTGACATACAGTTGATCCATGTTATATAGAAAAGTATTCACAGAAAATCTGTGAACTTGAAGCTGTAAAAAAGTTGAAACCATTTAAAAATTGAAAATGGTATTATTTAATAGTACCTGAGGTAGTGTAGGTATTAATTCTAAGATGTAGTTTTCAAGGTCCTACAAGATAGGAAGAGTTTATTTTAGAAAAGCGAGACCTTTGTAAAGTTCGGTGTCATTGTAATGGAGTCACTAAGTGGCTGATGATGAATTTGTAATATATTCAAAATATAAACATTTTAACGTCTTCTCTTGATTTTGACAAATATTGTGCGTCACAAGATGATTTTCTTTGACCAGCGTGCTTAATTAATACAAATGCCGATTATTTCCTGTTTTTAACAATTTTTCCATACTCACACATTCTCTAAGATATCCTTGTCCAGTCACATCGTACAGACTTAGACCAATCCTTGTTTGATGCAACCAAACTAAAGAAATGAAATATGAATAACTAGAATAGCCACAAAGAAAAATCTATATTGATTTCTCATTCAATTAATAATAATAATAATAAATCCATTTATATAGCGCTGTTACACTAGTTGTTCACAGCGCTTTACAATACTACTATTGTCAAAGTTAAATTCGCCAAAGATAAAAATTACAAAATTACTTGTATAAAATATATATTACAAAGTACAACATTGGGGTTTTCGTACTGCATATTTGAAGCCTTTGAAGAAGTCCGCTTTGGCGAGAGTACCGGGCGGCACTGCTGAGCGCTGCCGCCCAGCGCCACCCACTGTGGGCAGAACCCTGTCAATTTCGATCTAGAAATATATATATTGTCACTGGTGTTCCTTTGTTCATACAGTAGTACATACCTTTTCTCATGACATAGTTAAAAAACTGCATGATTGATATCCTAAAACATTTACAATTATGGTTTAAACTTTATCACTGGCAATGGTCTAGAACTACGACTCACTATTCCGCAACTTTGACTACTGCATGAGTACGGACACTTCTGACTTACCTTCCAAATGGGTCATTGTGATAAAGTTTGGAGAATATTGTTGCTGTGAAGAACTTTTTACACTTGTCGCCAGTCTGTTCTTTGACTTTGATAAAATCTTTATAATTTATCATCTATTAAAATTGTCATGTTACTATCAATAGATGGATAAACACAAGAATTTTAAAGAAAGTGAAGGGGAAGGCAATGAGGATAGCGAGTGAAAAAGTCCACGGCTGAAAAATACATTTCAAAGAAGAAGGCATTTAGAAGAATGCTCTAAAAACATATAGAATGGATTGTTTCAGATGATTAGCAGTTAGCTACTGCATCTTTAAGTTTTCAGAGCTCTTAAATACATTCTAAATATTTAATGACAATCATTTGGTCCAATTTTCTACCCACCTGTTCATCATGAAGTGCAGGAAGTGTTTGATGTTTGTCCAATAAATACCACAAGTTCTAAAAATACAGTCCAGCTCAGTAAATACAGAGGGAGACCCTTCAACAGTCAACCACAAGAAAAGTTACACAAAGTTACACAGCTAGGGTTCTTACGTCAAACAAGAAATTTTATCCACCCAGGTGACAAGCCTTGATGTATCTTGCTGCATATTAACATGTTCAATTTTTTGAGGTCATTTACAGAATGCCACATTGTAATGTAACAACTGTTGGGTGTATTGAGGGCCATTAGGAAGAATACTCTTTGAGTAATAATGTGCAAACTCCATAAATAACGTTTATAATAATAATAATTTAATAATAATAATAATAATGAATGATGGAAAAAAATATGGTAAATTTCATATGGCAAAATCATGTGCACACCAACAGAAAATCTTTGGCATCGGGTCAGACAATTGGCAAACTGCAGTGTAAACATAGCTTAAATGGCTAAATAATAATATTATTCTGACTTTCAGAGTTTAGCATTATGACCTGTAATTCATCATTGTCTAACAACTCTCTACTTTTACGTTGAAGAAAGGCTGCTCTGGCATCTTCCCTCAATTTTTGGAGCAGAACTTCTTCTTCTGAAGGCAACTGCAAAAGAGATGTAGCATGTATTAATTTTCCATCTACAAAAACCCTTCAACTATTATTCAATCGAGTGAGATGCCAACAAAATTTAATATTTAGCATGTATTAACATGTTTTACATTGGCTGCATGTGGTAAATTATCAAGCATTGAATTTTGCATTAGGGATGAGCCGATTAATCGGAAAATAACAGGCAAAGCCGATTAATTGGCCATTTTTAAATAATCGGTAATTGGCCGATTATTGTTTGATAATCGGCAAAATAATCGTCCATAAGACTTTTTTGCACAGTTGCCAAGCACATGCTAAAGTACTAATTAAAATACAAGTGAATAGATCAAAGTTTTTTATCAAAGTCTTTGGTCAAAGAACTTCAAAGCAACCGCTATCTTTGAAAGGTTTTTACACCGCCGTCTTGCTACTTACAATAATCGGCAGATACCAATTAATCGGCCGACAAGTTGAGATAATCGGCCTACAAATAATCGGCCTCAGTAATCGGCAATTTTAGTTATCGGCTCATTCCTATTTTGCATGTGTCGAAATCAATTCACGTTAGATTTGTGCAAATTACATACATGATGAAAATAGATGTATGTAGTTGGTTATGAAAATGGGTGTGGAAGCACAATTAAGTACCTTATAATAAAATCTTGGAATAGCTGCAGATGGGTTATCTTTTTGTTTGGCATTTTTCCACTTCAGGAAATATTTATTGAACAATTCAATGTCATCTTCCTTCTGGCTGCTTGGTTTCTCTGAAGCAGAAAGCACAACAAAAAATGATCAAAATACAGTGGACTAGTGGAGTCTCGCTATAATGCTATGCGTCTCTATAATGCTATGCTTCGCTATAATATGTAATGCTATATATGTAACAATATATGTCATTCCTTGTGACGTTTCGAGAGAAGGCCCTTCATTTGGGTACTGATTTCCAGACCAGAGACCAGAGGCATTCTCTCGAAAAAATGTGAAGTTCTTGTTATATTTTTCAGGTAGTTTGATGCTACAAATCCTGAAGAATATAGAATTGTAAACCATTTACTGTTTCTACTGTCCTCACTTGCTCACAATATAAATATACACTGTCCTATACACTGTCAAGCAATTGCACAAAGAAACACAAGCTTCTGTTATTCCTATTAAACCCTCATATAATTTGACTGTATTCATGGATAATGTACAATAGTTTTGTTTAATACGCTTACATCAGTCAATGTTGAGAACTAGTATTTAAATCTGTCTGTAAATTCTGAATGTTCATGACAAAAATTGTTTTGTAAAAACGATCAGTTTCAAAAAGTGCAAAGCAGCATACATTTTGCTTCCCTTTTCATAGTTTTCAACTCACCAAGTCTCGACTTACCAAGTGATTCCTTTAGTTTTTCAACCCAGTCCATAAAAAGCTTTTTATTTTTGATTTTGTGAACCAAAACAGCAGAAAATTTCATGTAAACATTAACCACCACATTTTTGCCACAAATACTTGAATAGCCCGCACACAGGCTGATTATCGTGCTTTCCACTTTAATTGAAGAAACTTTCACTTATCAAGAACAATTCTAAAATCATTCTAACGTACGAATTCTAACGTGATATGAATGAAAATTCTGAGAAACATTTGTACAAAAGTACTGTATTATAAAAGATTATTTTAGCACTTTAAATTGCTTTGAACCTCTATAAAATATTGCAAATTTCCAACTCCAATCATATCAGCCTTCTGGAAAAATTCTTCTGAATCACTGATCCATTTTCTTTGATGCATCTTCCCCCCTGGTACAAGGGATCACAACATTTACTTGCATACAAATCAAGGTTCTCGTCGGGGGGTGAAAGCGGGTATATTTACTCATCTCATTAATATGCTGATTGCCTGATTGCTGACACGTTGGCAAGGGGAAACACTAGCAAATATTTATTGATTGTTTATATTACCCTCTAAAGTGTATAATATATCATTATAAATATACACCAAAATCGACACTCAGTATAAATAGTTGTTTGTCTCGCTTGTCACTGAAGGAATTTAAGTGATTTCTGTTGCAGAAAGATCGTCATATCACGGCGAATTCGGTATGACAAGATACAGAAAAGTTGTTGTGCTTTTCCTGGTGTATTTTTGGAATACCTCGGTAGTATACGGAGAAAGCGAAGGAGAAAAATATGTTCGGCCACCGTGGTACATAGGTCTGTTCTGGAATCTACTTGGCTACGCAACTATTATAATTCCTGGTGCTATAATTATTCGTTTGGTAAAAAACTCGAACTTTAACGAGAGTGCAGGTGTGGTTAATTTGTAACTTATTAATTAGTAACAATCGTATCTATTATAAACTGTCAAATTCTTCTGTTGTCAATGTATATGACCATTTTGGCTTTGACCATATTTCAATTAAGGAAGTATATGCATTACATAATTATGTATTGTATCAACATTTCTTGAATATTGTTCAATGCTGCCCACAATGGCCATGATAAAGCTATCTAGCTTATAAATTTAGTTTCGTTGACAGCATTTCATGTTTTGACAAAGAAATATTTGATAATGCAGAACAAATTGAATTGGCTGTGATTGGTTTACATAATTGTACATAATTATGTACTTCATTTTATGGTCAAAGGCAACTTTGAGTGATACCAACACAAGATTTTGGAGGGTTTAATTATCATGCATAGCTGCATGGGAGGGGTCCATATTAACATGATTGGGGTGTACAAAAGGGTAAGAAAACCATATTACTGCACAGAAAAATACAGAAATAATGCACCGAGAATATCTTCGAAAACTGCGATATGCAATTTAGACAAATATTCCTGGAAAACTGTACCAGAATAACATAAACAGTTACAGACACTGGCTGAAATATTAGGGATGCAAATTACAGTCAAATCTGGTGTTCTGTTGCAAGGAACATTACAATATTGTAAATCAAATGCTCCGAGCAATTGGATTGGAGCTTCCTTTTTGCTAATAGCCAATCTGGGACTTTGTTTACAAACCTGGTTGTGAATTTCAATTTGAAATTTGTTCGTGTCGGTTGCAAATTGCTCAGAGCCATCTCCCAATCAAAATTGCAATATTGTAACCTTTTTGGTTCTTAATTGTCACAATTGAGAGAGGGTTGCCCCATTTTGCCCCCTCTCATGTCAACCACTGAACATAAAACAGCAAAATTAACTGTTATGCCTTCTCATGTGTTATTTTTATGCCTTAGGTAGAGGCTTTCTGTTCAAACTTCTTCAAAACTTTGTGCATGGACAACCAGAGGAAAAACGAAGCTTGGAAGAAGGTCCAGTTAGGGCCCCCACAGATGGAAAGGAAACATCGAAATTGGGTGTTACCGCTACGAAGTTGATATTTTGTGCTGCAGGTCTACAGGGGGCATATCTAACCTGGGGGGTCGTACAGGAGCAAATCATGACACAGACTTATGACGAGCTCACGGAAGACGGCATTCTACACAAAGTGAAATTTGAGGACTCCCAATTCCTTGTATTTGCAAACAGAGTCCTGGCATTGGTTCTTGCTGGAGTGTATATATCCATTGCAGAACAACCATATCACACTGCACCATCCTATAAATACTCCTACTCTTCATTTTCAAACATAATGAGCAGTTGGTGCCAGTACGAGGCATTGAAATTTGTCAGCTTCCCGACGCAGGTGCTCTGCAAAGCATCGAAAATGATTCCAGTTATGGTCATGGGAAAAATTGTCTCTGGAAAAAGTTACCCGTATTCTGAATATCTTGTTGCCGTTTTGCTTTCCTTCGGCACCAGCTTGTTCCTCTTGTCGCATAACACTGACCACGCCCATCATGATCAACCGACGACAGTCGTAGGCCTTGTCATTTTACTAGGGTACATGCTTTTTGACAGCTTCACATCAAACTGGCAATCGGCATTGTTCAAGAAACATAAGATGTCTTCCATGCAAATGATGTTCGGTACCAATGTATTTTCAAGTTTGTTCACATTCTGTTCACTTATGCAAACTGGTGGTCTCCTTCGTTCTTTGTCGTTTACATCAAGACATCCCCAGTTCTTGTATCAAGTATTTGTCTTGTCAATGACCTCAGCGATTGGCCAGTTGTTTATATTCTACACAATCCAAACCTTCGGTCCCATCGTGTTTGTAATCATCATGACAGCAAGAATGATTTTCAGTATTGTGCTCTCCTGTATTATTTACAAGCATACCCTTGCATCGCAAGCCATTTTTGGCGTCGTTATTGTCTTCGGAGCTATATCATATAGAACCTATCTGCGATATAAAGCATCGAAGGAAACGGAAAAAGTGTCAACTCAAAACAAATAGGTGTAATTAACAACTTGACAAAGGAGCTTTTGATAATGAGTTGTACTGTAACAAATAATACCATTTAAATTCTGAATGTGACATAGTTTGGTCTGTGGAAATGAATACTTTAATATGGATTCATTGAATTTACAGATTCAACTAGTCAGAATTAGTCTGTGTTAAGTTTAATTAAACCCTAAAGCAGTGTTGCAGTGTTTATAGATGTCAAAGAATAACTGTAACAGTTGGTTGATTATTTGTTTTGTACAGTATCAACGTTTTTACTAACTTAGTTATTGCTTGTTATCTGAGACTGAGTTTTGATGTTGTTTTCCTGAGTTGTTTTTAAAACCCCTACATTTTATCTAATTTTCCATTGTTTGCAATGAAAGAAGGATGAACGGTTGCAGATAAAAAACGTTGTCTGTGCATAGAGTTCACGTCAAGCTTTCGTGTTTCTCAATTAAGAGCATTCAGGCACAGAGTAATTACATAAGTTAATATTTCACCGATATATATATGTAATTACTCTGTGATTCAGGGCTCAAAAATAACGGCCGATAGGTCTCCGGTCAAAATGACGGTCAGCTTGATTTTAGCTCGGTCAAAATCTGTTTTTGACCGGTCACTAATACGCATATACTAACAGTGAAACAAATCATAAGAATTTGTTCAGAGACATCGCTTTTGTTGTTTCGCGGCGACGTTCTAAACGCTCAAGACGTTAGCAATCACCCTATATTTAGTTGAATAGGCAACGTTATCAGTGTTACTGTAGTGCTTTCGGCCGTTATTTTGAGCAGGGCATTGGACAGGTTTTACAAACGGTTTCACGTGAGAATAGACCATGTTTTCACCTGCATCTCTTCATCCCCAGATCTATGCACTGGAGTACCAACATAAATTTGGCGGTTACCACCAAAAATACTCAAGTGTGAAATGAATGGACATAAAAATAAATTATTTTTTTGTTAAATTTATTGAGTACTCCTTAAATAAAAACATTGCAACATATATGACTTCACAGTTACATTATGTAAAAATACCTCGTACGTGAGAAGCTCAAAAGGAGAAGGCACGAACGGGACATCAAGACCCTTGAGGCACAGAATAGGAAATGACCAGAAAGGCCACTCAGCAGTGCAACGTGACACCCTATTTTTATGCAGTTATCTGGCCAGAATAATGGCGGACCAGCCAGTTCAGCGTGTTTATTGGTCAGAAAATGCAATTGACTGGCTAGAATAATGGTAATGAACATGCGTAATGCGACATGCACAGCGTCAAAAACTTCAAAGGTTCGGCCTCAAGTGGCCCTTCTAGTTATTTCCTATTCTACGCTTGAGGCGCCCCTTAATTACATCTAAATTGAAGTTTATATAATTAATAGTCATTTTCCAATTTACTCAATTACCATAATGTTAATTAACTATACTAATCTATTTAATTAAAAATGCTTATCTATTTACAATATCTCCGTATGAGATATGACAACCGCAATCACGGTTAAGTGACCAAGTACAAGTAATTTCTTGGTCAAAAGTTGTTTTTAGCATGTCGGCATATTTTTTCTTCAGAAATCTTTTAAAGCATGATGGACTTGAAAATATTCCATAATTTAACGACGCGATTGAAGTATTAAGATGATTTATAGGCAGTAGTTCGACCTCTATGAACTATGGTTCGACAAAACGGAGTTTTTAAGTATTCAGATTTGGATCGACGAGTTCAGCCATGATTAATGATCAAATGATTCCTAGAAATGAACATGATGCGGTTACTGATATGACTGGAGCATTTGAGGTAATACAGCGTTCTATATATCATTTTGCAATGATATATTAATAAAACAAGTCATAAACAAATGTGAAATGATTCAACTAAATGAGAAATTATCCAACTAAAGGAGAAATAATTGAAATGTGAAATCAAATCATGATTCGATCCTAAATCTTCTTCTTATTCTAATACAATCTTTACATAAAGTAAATGCCTGTGGAGGTCTACCGCATCACAGACGGGCGCAGAAAAAGCAATATGGCGGACAAAAATGACCAACTTGGTGACTACCGCGAACTCTCTCCTAAGAAATTACACGAATTACTACATTGTTTTGTCCATATAACACTTTTGGAGGGAGAGGAATTACAAGGTTGGGTTTACACGATCGATCCTGTATCGCATACCATCGTTATTGCGAAAGACAGCGACGTAAATGATGCCGAAAGACCGAGCCATGACGCAAGGTCCATTGTATTTGTCATGAGCAAGGCAGTAAGAGAGCTTCGTGTCGTGGAAACAACAAGAAAAGAACCGGAATGGCTGCGAACCTTTGCTGTAAAAGAGCGACAGAAGTACACAGACGAAGAGCTTCGAAAAAGGAAAGCTAATCTTATTGATTGGTTGAACAAAAATCGCGTGCCAATTATTGATGACTCAGCAGAAAATGAGGTCGTGAAAGTCCTTGGTTGTCTGGTAGTAGAACCTCCTTATGATGTAGACTCATGTAAAGGAACAAATGAAATAGTTCTAGATAGAATTAGGAAATTAATTAGTTCAATGCCTGATGGTTGAATTAAATATACTTTAGTGAAAAATATTGCAATTATTCACTTTCTATAAATACTATTAAAGGTACGTTTACCCGCTGCGATTTGTCGGCTGATTTTAGGTTTTGCTGAATGTTAATGACAAATATGTTCAGTTGGTGATGTTGTCAGATGACGTGTGCCACATATTTTTCCAATATCATTAAAGTGCATCTGAAATCGGCCCGACAAATCGCAGCATGCAAACGTAGCTTAAGTCTGGTTTTCATTTACGTACGATGTCACATTCAGTATTCTTGTTGACAAATGAAAAGATGTGCTCGTACAACTCAATATTTATGCTTTTGTCTATAGCCTCCTCTGAAGGCATCGCCTTAGATGGGTGGGCAGAATTTGTAAGTGCAGTAATCCAGGTGATCTTGTATTCTAATTCTATGAACTGGTCTATTGTTCACACTGTTAACCAAAACGCACGCGCAAGAAATATGTTGTTTCGGAGACGCCCGTCAGTTGATCGCTCCCTTGCGTGAAAGCGTGCGCAATGCTAATTAGATGACATCACAAACAAATTACTTTGTTCACGCACTTCGCCCACGTTAATATATTTTAAGGCTGCTTTTACAATCTGGGTGTATATATATATATTTGAAAGAAAAATATATCTTCTTTAAATGAAAATGGCATCGAATGTTTCCCAAGAAATTAATGACGAAAGTGAGATTTCTTTACATGAAAACTTAGATATTTCTCGTGGAAACTTAGAAAAGGTTTCGCAGTTGGAAGTCGATGTGGACGCTCTTACTCAGGAAAATAGCGAACTGTTTGTACTTCTCCAAAACGAGCGACGAAAATCAAAACTGCTACAAAGCGAGCTCCAACTCGGTAGCCTGCAATATAATTCGTCGGAGCAAGGCGGAGTAACGGCAGATAGCGAAGCATCCGAAAATTTCCTCCAAAATGTTGTTTTGATATTGAAAGAAAAACTGGACTCGAAGGAAAGTGAATACGAGGATCTGGAGGATAAGCTCTCCGTGATGAATCAAGAGCTGGCCGCACAAGGCGAAGAACTTGCCCGCGCCACTTTGGAATTTCAACACCAAATCAAACATCTTCACGAGCTGCTTGCGCAGGAGCGAGACCTGAATGGTCTTTTGAGCGAAGAAAGTGATCAAACTGTACGCGAACTGGAGATAAAAATACAACGAAAAGATGAACTTAATACAGAACTTAAATTTATCCAAGATGAAACGTCTGAACAGATGCAAACTATTGAAGAACAATGTCGTTTTTATCAAACCAAACTTAACGATACTGAAAAACGGTTAAGTAGCATAGCTAGCGAAAATGAACAGCTTGTTGCTATAGAAACGGATAGCGTTTCGTGCCAAGTCAGTGAAAGCGAGCTGCACGCGCTTGAGGAGCGTGAGCTCGAATCACGCGAGAGAAACACGTTTAATGAAATATTCACGGTTCTGTGGGACAAGGATGACTTTGAGATGAATGGACTTAGAAATACAACTAGATATAGGATGGATATTTTCAACCTGATTCGAAATGGTTTTAAATGGCTTGGAGAAAGCGTCTAGTGCATGATTCTTACAAGAATAGTTATAGGAAATATCATTTTATTTTATCTAAAAAAATTTATGTGTATACATATTTATTGTATAAAACTAATTCTAAAATATTGAAATTATATTATATATTAATTAATATTACTTGCGCCCTCGACTTGCGTGGTTAATAGTTCAGTTTTCTATCTTCAATAAAATGCTAACAAATTATTTCACTTATTAATTTATATCACAGATTTCTACCTACATTAATCTTCTACTAAACTTACATAAATTTCTAATAAAAATTTCATATAAAACTTATTTTGAAATTAAGAAATTTTTCTAGACTTGTAGAAAGGTGAGGCAAATTACGTTATATAACCCTCGATTATGAAATATAATGTGTCCAGATTAGAGCATAACTTCCGTTATGAACAAACCATCCCCAATACAATCGAGTATTACCGCCATAGTTTATCACTTCGACTCAGTTCTTCGCAGTACCTCTGCCGGCAAGGCTTCGAAAAACATGAGCACGCTTCCCCGAGCGTAGTTCACCGCGGAGTCCTGGACATCGGTGTTCGTTGTTTGCTGCGAGGTTGGCTGCGGGGTTTTTGACCTTCCGAACGGACTTCTCCTTGAAATACGATTTCCTTTGTCCGCACTTTTTATTGGCGTAGTTTGCACGTCTGGTGCCGGCTTGACGACGTTATTATTAAGGCGACAAACATGTTTCCCGCGACTCTCGCGTGACAAAGCAGTCTCCTGCACTTTTCTCCCTGAAACGACCACGTAATATTTCTCCGTGGAGCACGGACCGGGGCCTGGCACTAGGGTAAGGGTGCGCACGTGATCATCAAATAGCTTCAATGACGTAATCAGTTCACCGGAAGTGGCGTCAGCAATGAGTAATTTCCCGCCACCCGTTCCAATCCACACCGTGTCGAGCACAGGTAGGACACAGATCACAGCAGACTCGAGTAAATCACATTCAGAAGGGTCCAAGAATGACTTACAATCAATTTCGAGTGTTTTTTGTCTCGTGTTTACGTTCCAAGCGGTGACAATGGAATCGCCTTTCGAAATACACCAAATGTTCGATTCGTTTAGAACAGTTTGAGAAAAGGACGCAGAAGAGGCGCTAAATCTGACAGCGTTTAACTCGTACACTGGTTTATTCTCGTCCCCCTCCGCGTGGAAGATTTGTATACATTTCCCCGCCGTAAACCAGAGGTATTCGTTACCCACGGCCGTGACACACGTGACAGGTTCCGAGTGACTGATTTCAATAGATAGGACAGTTTTAGTTCGGGATGCGACTAGACAAACGCCGCTCGACATTCCTAAGAAGATGTAAGACGCGTTTGAACTTAAGGAGAAAACTGGTTCCTCTAAGGTAATTTTAGCTGTCAGTTTATACGATGCTGCATCATAGATGGCGACAACATCCCGATCTCCGCGTAAAACAATCAGAACCTCCGTGACATTGACGTGCATACAGTTAACTTGAAGGCACAAAACGGGACCGCCCGTACTTAAGCGGTTGATGGTAAATTTCGTTTTTAAGCACCAATTTTTCAGATCATAAACAAGCACCATAGTTGTTGTTTTGTCATCAACAGCTACCCATAATTCCATAGTAGCGTGGACCAGACACGCGTGACGAACAGACTGCGGGCAGGGTAAGGCTATGACGCCTAGGAATAGCTGGAACGACGTTGACCGCAATTGCTCTGCAACGGTACTGCAGGGATGTCGCGAGTTGGGCTCATAAGCCAGACAACTTTCCATCAACCAAGTTAGGCCCACAAACCCGATGCGGGCTGGGATGATGTCATCGTATTCAGGCCATCTGCCCGCAATGGTCATATTATTCACCTGTAAAAACATCGCAAACAATTTATTGCCTGCTGATACTGCCTTACTTCAATTACCATATGAGACTAGATCACTCTCGAATATGATGTAATGCAAGGTCACACTAGCCTGCGAATACAGACTACCCTCATCGGCCGCTTTATCTTGATAATATGATATAATTAACATCTCTACTTGTAATTTCATTAATAATTCATGAAAAAACACAAATGAGATCATGACCGTGAAGGAACTTGTATTACTGATATAAAAGTTTGCTGATTTACATAAACTTTAAGTTTCTTTTCCTCACCAAACCTCATTCATGTTTTTAGGATTATTGAAGAATACAAAAGTTTTCATCAAGGCGAATCACAAGCTATGTACGTTCACGTCAGTGTTGTATGAAGGCCTGTCCACACGATCCGATTTGTCGCATCAGATTCTACTCTTGGCGTATGTGATTTACTAGATTTGCTGACAAGAGCAAGGCCATTGGCTCATACCTGGCGAAAGGTGCAGTTGTTGCTGTATTGTGTGAAATCACATATGTCAGGAGAATCAGTCTGAACAGGCCTTAAGATATAGAATACATACATACCTCGGCAGATGACTTAACATTAAAGAACGGTTGTCTGCGAGTGATGAAACCGGATACCAATATCCCGAGGGCAAACACGTCCACTTTCTCGTCGTAGCCAATTCTTTCACGGAATTCTTTCAACATCTCCGGGGCATGATAGCCGACCGTTCCCACAAGGTCGCGCAAACCTTCGTTAAACTGAAAAGCAGCCGTGCCAAAATCGGTCAGTTTGATATTAATATCGTGTTGCTCTTCGTAGGACATTACCAACACATTCTGGGGTTTCAAATCACGGTAGATTACTTTGAGTGTATGAAGGAAGCTCAATGCATCTGCCACTTGGTATAGCATACGGTACATAACGACACGTTCGATTTGAAACTGTGGATTAAACAAGGTTTTCGCAAGGCTGCCTTCCACAGCAAGCTCAAGGACAAGTCGGAACGGACGTAGACAAACGCCAATAAGGTTGACAAGATAAGGGTGTTGTCCCAAACGTCGAAGGATATTTACTTCGTTACGAACTTCGCAGTATCTCTTCATGGCATCTTCTTCGCATGTCGGTGATGAGTATTCCTTTATTGCAGCGTCTCTTTGTCGACAGCGCCCACGGTAGACTTTCCCGAAACCACCTTTATAACACAAATAGGATTTTTGTCCACTCCAAAACTTTTAAACTACTTTAACTTAATTTTTACTGGATAGCTGTAACTCTAGACAACTTTGGCTTGTTTATACCCAATTCACAACTTCGGATAACTCGCATACATGCCTAGTTACTGCTGTTCTAGTTTCCAAAACATAAAACAGAACAAAAGTAACTAAGTATTAGAAAGATCTACATGAGTAAATAGCTCTTATACACATTTCTAATCAGCTTAGTCATCTTCGTTTTATTCTATGTTTCCCAAACTGGAACAACAGTGACTAGACATGTGAGTTATCCAAAGTTGTGAATTGGGTAGCAACGATGTAAACAGCGTTAGCAAAATCTGCCTGTTCGGCCTAAACTACTCTTAAACTGCTCTTCTTAGAGGTCCACCAAGGGTCGCTGTCACTACTACACCGCCCTGCAGAATATCCTGTTAACTACAGGAGGAAACCCGAGCACCCAGAGAAAATTTGCAGTGTTTGGTAGAGTCAAACTGGAAGCACTCTTTTCACGTGCGACTGAGGAGAATCAAACCCAGGACCCCAGGTCACAGAGACGAAAGCACATACACTAACGACACTGCCACTTATTAATATAGGTTGCCGATTGATAAGTTAGTAAGCTAGTTAGTGAATTAGATTGTTAGGTCAGTAGCTTAAAGGGATATGGCAATAAAAAATTAGTTTGTCTCATTTGAAAGAACTTTTAAAATTATATGAAAATCTCCCTTACCGATTTTTCGTATCTTTCTTAGTTCTTGAGATATTTTGACAGAAATAATCAGAAATCAGCGAGCTGTCCGCCATCTTGGATTTTTGTGGATATGCATGTTACGTCACAAGCAGGGTCACGCAAGTATTTTACCCAGAAAGCCAATGGTCATTATGAGTTCAAAATTATACTTCGGTCACTATTTCAAATAACAAATTGACTGACAACTTTTTAAACATCTACTAATTGTTATTTGGTCACCTAGGAGTAGTTTTATATGGCTAACCCTGCTTGTGACGTCACTAAACCACCGTTAATGAGATCAAAAATTAACCCAAGATGGCGGACAGCTCAATGTTTTCAGTTAAAATATCTCAAGAACTAAGCAAGATACGAAAAATCGGTAAGGGAGATTTATATATAATTTTAAAAGTTCTTTCAAATGAGATAAACTAAATTTTTATTGTCATATCCCTTCAACTAACAAAGACCACATGTTTACCTTTCCCAACGATGTTTGCCTCTGATCTTTCATACTGTAACTCATCTTCTTGCAAGAGCAAGTCCGCGTCAATATCCTGTAGGACCACATCAGGCGCTATGTCTTGTATACTAACTTCATGCTCGGGACACTTGACAAAATTTCCCATACTGTACTGCGTGACACAGGAATCGAACGTGAACATGTGTGGCTTGGGGTTGCCATCCTTCTCACAAGTGCGACATGGGATAAGTTTTTGAACGGTCGGCTCCGCGCCGTATGTCATCAGAAGGCCTGGGTACCACTCTTTGATTAAGGTGTCTAGGTGGTCGACCACAAAGGTCAAAAGACGTCGTCCGAGGGGATTGGGGGAGGCTGCAATTTCCACCACGATGGAATCCGACAGAGGCCGATACGCCACGGCAAGGAATACTTCAGGATGAGCAAAACACACACCAGATCGCCAACAATGTAAAAACTTCAGTTCTATCAACTCGGCCACGTCTAGGGCAATGGTAACTAGTTGGTCGACGGCTACATTTTCCTTACACAAAGTACACTTTTGAGTCTCGACAGCCTCCGATTTCGTTGCTCCATTTTCCGGTTCTGGGTCGTGAACGCGAACACTCTCCGGTTGTTCACCGACACTTTCTGATTGTTCATCGACACTTTCCGATATTTCACCAACATTTTGCGACTGTGTCCCGTTACTTTCCGAATGATTTCCGCCACTTTCCGATTGATCTTTGAAACTTTCCGACTGCGTACCGCCACTTTCCGATTGATTATCGACACTTTCCGACTGTGCATCAACACTTTCCGATTGTGCGCCGACAGTTTCCGATTGTGCACAGAAACTTTCGAATTTTTCACCCACACTTTCCGTGGGTTGAACCTTATGACCAGAATCGGTGACGTCACTCACTATGACGTCACACGCCATGGCGTCATCGACCTCGCTTGCAAGTACATCATCTGTACTGTGGTCAACATTGCCATTCGCGTTTATTTCAGTGTGACAATCTTTACTGCAGTTCAGTTCATTCGTTTCGTCTGTAGACGCTTTGGAATTTTGGAAGCTATTTTTTGAGGGATACCCGTTCAGGAGATCTGGGTTATTGCCGTATGGTGGGGAATTTGAATTTAAGAGAGGTAGCTGGTTCTCACCGAGTTCAGTTTGACCAGGTTTTCCGTCAAGCTCAGGCAGTGTTTGAAAGTCTAAGCTACTATTTTGTTCAAGCTGTGTACCCGAGTATTCTTTAGGGGGATTGGCCACTGCTTTGAGGGGCTCATTAGAGTTTGTAGTCGAATTACTAGAAATAGATTCTGAGAATGCTTCACAGTCCGTGTCTGTGGGCTCGTCACTTCTTACCGATGATGTTGTGCTTCCACTTTTAGATATGGAATTTCTTGAAATTTCGTATGGTGCTTCCACTTCACTGGCAGTGGTGTTTCCATTTTGGGATATGGAATTCTCCGAAACTTTGTATGCTTCTACTTCGCTGGCAACTGTCTGTTCACTAGAAGCGTTATAATCGTTACGAGGCGGAGAAATGATACCAAAGTCCTGTCCACTATGAGATGCGTGGCTGTCATTGCTTGACACAGACGCGGTACCTAACGCCGCATTGTTACCATCAAAACTTTCATCCACATCCCTAGTTTCTGAGAATGACTCGTTTTCCAGGAAACTTGATTCCGTGGTCAGAGAATGTAGACCTTTAGTTTCCCTCCAAGATGAAAGACTACAGACATCGCTACATGAAAGCAAACTCGTATTGTCGTCGGATTCTACGAAATCAACTGTTGGTATTTTGATTCCGCCTTTGCTTTCCTCACTCTTACTGTATTCACTCTCTGTGGTTTCGGATATATCATCAATATTATCGATGGAGTCATCATCTATGATTATATTAACTTGATCAGTCGCCAGTGACTCCTCTTGATGAATTCGTTCCGACGTCGTACGCTCTACATTGTCTTTCGGTTGGTCTTCTTTTCCTGGCGAATTTTGTTCGCTGTCTTCAGCATTCTCCCCCTTCTCTACCGAAACATCTTCGGTCGTATTCGGAGCATCTTCGGTCGTGTTCGGAGCTTCTTTGGTCGTATTCCGCAAATCTTCGGTCGTATTCGGAAAATCGTCGGCCCTATTCGGAAAACCGTCTGTCGTGTTCGGAACAACTTTGCTCGTACTTCGACCACCTTCGCTTCTTCTCGGAAAATCTTCACTCACACTCGTAGAGCTACCGTCATCCTTCGAATCGTCTCTATTCACTTCATCTTTTCCACGCAGCTTCCTAAATAAAGCAAGTTTAGTTCGTTCACAACATCAGTAAATTTGTTTGACCAAGTCTAAGGCAAAAGCAGCAAAGGGCCCATTCTGCTTATTAGGCTTCCTTATTGGTATACATGTAAATTTTAAGAAAGGAAGAGAATACCTTGACCTGTTCTCCTTTCCTGATGAATCCGAATGTTGTCTTTCAGTGTTTCCTACTTCCTCATTGGTGGAGGATGTCGACTTTTGTGAGTCACGAGGCGAATCTCGTAACTTGTTTGATAGGGAACCATCATAAGAAGCGATACGCAAGTTCAAGGCTACGCGTTTTACGCTTTCCGTTTTCTTGTCGTGAAATGAGCCAGTCCTGTAACAAATTGAAAACTGAATGTTTAGTTTAGAGGATGGTGCCATAGTGCATCTGCATTTCACGTACAGGACCAGGGTTCAATCCCACAGTATAGCAGTTGTCTGATCATAATTTCGTTTCAGTCAGTCACATGCAAGACTACTTCCAGTTTGACTCCATCTGACAAACTGATAAAAGCTATCAAGTATCAAATACAACTAAAGTTAGTTTAGTTCAGGTTTCCTTTTGTAGTGCCAATAAGGGATGGCCTTTAGCGGGCGTCGCGAGAGAACAGTTTAGAACTGATAGAGCTATCCAATATAAAGTTAGTTTAGTTAATTAATGTTTCCTTCAGTAGTAACACTGAACTAATAAGAGATGCCCTTACTGGACCTCTAGGGAGAACAGTTTAGAACTCATAGTCTGTCACAGAGCTATCGAGTATTCCAGCACAGAATTAGTTAAATTTAGGTTATCTTCTGTAATAAGCAGGAACACGAACAGTGGATCAATAAGGGATTACCCTTAGTCCCTTACTGCTCCTCTACGGAAAACAGTTAGACAGAAGTGACAAAGTTAGTTTAGTTTAATCTACGTAAACTGACAGCAGAGCTTAAAGCTCTGGCCAAACAGATGAGCGTTGATGAGAGTTGGCAAGCGAGAGTTTGCATGAGAGTTTCATCAACTCTCATGACCCAGTCAAACGGGAACAAGAGTTGCACGAGAGTTGACTGCATAAAACCACACGTACCGGTCAAACAAGCAAAAACTCTCATCAAAACCTGAACCAGCTCAAAGTTGATGAGCGTTGGCGGTCAAACGCGAGCGAGAGTTGTAACTCTCTTTGACTCTCATCAACTCTCATTCTCGTTAGCCCGCCTTACCGGGGCTTAAGTATTCAATGATCAAAGCAGTTCTCACCTGCGACTATAATCCATGGCAGTATCAACTTGGTTAATCACAATACGATCCCCATCGGTATCATCCTGAAGCTCTTCATCACTGAATATTTTAACGCTTGGATCAAGTAACAACGCTTGGAAATCGTTATCACCACCTAGATTACCACCAAACATCGCTGGACCAGGCATTGATCTGTTATTAGAGCAAGCATTGCCTTGTGACGGACTATAGTTGGAAGTAGAAGCTTCTCTCCCTGAAGGAGTTCTAACAGCAGGGTCTTTTCTCGTAGACTCTTTTTTGTTAGACTTTTTCTTCGAAGGGTCTTTTCTTGACGAGTCTTTTCTTGACGAGTCTTTTCTCGAAGGGTCTTTTCTCGAAGGGTCTTTTCTCCAAGGGACCTTTCTCGAAGAAGCTTTTCTCGAAGGGTCTTTTCTCGGTGGGTCTTCTCTCGATGGGTCTTCTCTCGATGGGTCTTCTCTCGAAGGGTCTTCTCTCGATGGGTCGTTTCTCGAAGGGTCTTTCTTCGAAGGGTCCTTTCTCGAAGGGCTTTTGCTCGAAGGGTCATTTTTTGTTCCCGTAGGCGTGTTCTGTGAGGTGGAACTCGTCGTTGAGGCAGATGAACTGGTGGAACCCGTTGATGTCCTCGTAAATCCTTCAGACTTGCTCCCAGTCTCCCACTCAGCGCCGTCCATAAAACATGAAAATGTTCTTGTACTACAAGTATCGACGCGCAAACACGAGCGACAAAAGTGGCCAAAAAACCCGTGTTCGCTATCCTTGGCTTTCTGATAACGCGTCGCATCGACTGCAATCATCTCCTTTACATAGAAAAAGAAACGAGACATGAAACGCGACCAGAATCCGTGAATCCGCTGATAGTCGATCTTGTAGACTCGTCTCACGGGCGCGTACGGCAATTGTAGCTTCGTGACGACTTCGGGCTCGTTCTCGGGAAGTTTCGACGGCACGAGAACTCTCGACGCATCCAGCAGGTATACGATTTGAAATCGAACCAGCAGTCGTAAGTATTGATCATAAAAGTCGAACGGCAGGTCTTCGCTATGGAAGAGTATTTTGGTTTCTTGTACTTCAAGGACTCCATCTTTTACTAAGTCTGCGTGACCGCGTATCGTGATTACGCGAGTCATCAGTGCACATAGCCAGCGGGGTTCGATAAAGTAGAGGTCGCTAAGGCCCTCGTTGGGATCGTCGAAATGCATCACGACACCTTAATGGAATAGGATCAAGTTTTAAGGTTGCTCTTAAACCGAAAACTTGAACTAAACTAACTTAAATTTTATATTGGATAATCTGGAGGAGGCCCAGCAAGACTGTTTCAACAATTCTTTATCAGGTTGTGTTCGCACTGCTTGTTCCCAGCTTGTTGACAAGTTGTCAACGGCTTGTTGACAAGTTGCTAACAGGTTGTTGACTCAACAGACTTGTTACAGGTTGTTCCAACAACTTGTTATTGTCCTGCAATTCAACAACTTGTTAACAAGTTGCGAGTGACAACCTTGTAGCAACTTGACAACATTGTTACAACTTGTTAACAAACTTGCTACAAGCCTGTTGCAAACACATCTTGTTGACAAGATCTGATGTGAAATTTTAAGTGTGTAGCTTGTATCTGAACTACTGTATCTGAGGGTCGGTTGCGTAATCGAATTTTCAAATGAACTTTTTGAGTGTTGTGGAAGCGAACGCTTGAGTGCCGATGATAATAATACCACATCTACTATAATCTCAGCCACTAAAGTACCAGAAGAAACTTTTAAACATCTACTCAAGAATGATACTCAAGGTAAGGAACATAATAACGATAGATCAAACCCATCTTTGTGTGAATTATTATGTAAACCTGTTTGCGGTTGCCAGTGTAGCGTGTTGGCTGCCGAACTTGAGGAGGTTAAACTCGATATGGTCATTCTGAATAAAAATATAGAGTCGAAAATATTTACAGCTAGTAACGTACGAGAGGAAGACGAAATAGTTCACCTTAAAAAAGATCTTTATAACGAAAGGGAAAAATCTAAGCAACTTGAAGACGATTTGGCTATTTTAATCAGAGGAAGAAATCAGGAGATAAACGATTTGAATAACACTATTGTCTCCCTTGAGAATACAGTTAAGGCAACTGAAGCGAGTAATGAATCTTTAAGAGCAACAATTATGCACATATATTCAGACAAACTTTTGAAATCAAAACAATGCGGAGTTTCTCCAAGTCCAAACCAGCCCAACGATCGCGAACAAATCAATTACGGCCGTCTTAACGAGAATGAACCAGTAAGCGATAATAATACAAATAATCCGGTAAGCGATAATACAAAATATACCCGTATTGAGAGTCCTCTTGGAGATTTGTGTCTTAATCAGTCTTTTACAGATGCAAATATCGATACGATTAAAAACAATGGCAGTCCGAAGCGTGACGAATCATTAATTACGTCGGTATGTCAACGAATTGAAAATCCTTTTGAAATTAAAACTAAGGGTATTCAGAAGCATGTTGATCCACCAATTATATCGGTTTGCCAACCAGTTGAAGAATTGTGTTCTACTGCCAATACCGATGTAGATAACCATATGGCTAGTAAATTATCACGCTTAAGAAATGAGAATGATTTACTTCAAAGAAATGTTACCGTTTTGCGAGACGAAAATAACTTGCTTCGTGATACCAGCGAAGTCTTATCAATGGAATTGGAAAAACGCAAAGTTAAACCTAAAGTTTGGGATTCGTCTCAAGAAACTTGCCCAGAAACGCAAAACAACCCACAATCAGAAGGGTATTTGCCATCCACTTATTCCCAGCCCTACATAAAGAGTAAAGATTGGAGAAACTATCTAAGACTAGTAACTGGGATTCCTAAGATCACACCATGTACAATCGCTGAAAACCTTAGACCGATTGCATTAACCAGTGTTTTATCAAAAGTTCAGGAATCCTTTACCAACAAGTGGATAAATGAAGATATAAATGGGAAAATTTCCAATATGGAGGGCTCCCAGGATCTTCGACTTTGTATGCCCTTCTAAATCTACTCCACAACTGGTATAGAGCAATGGACGAGCCACAAAGAGTAATACGAATAATTTTTCTTGACTTTAGAAAAGCGTTCGATCTAATTAATCATAATATACTGCTAAGAAATATGAAAGAGATGGGAGTTAGATTGGCCTTAATCCAATGGTTTGGAACATACCTCAATAAAAGATCCCATTTTACTAAATTTGGGAATGATACGTCTGATTATGCATATATCAATGGCGGAGTGCAGGAAGTAAACTCGGACCAATTGCCTTTGTAATAAAGATTGATAAACTTCCTCTGTAATAAAAGAAGAAATCCAACTCATGATATCAACCAACATGGAAACTAATGTTATACTTGAACATGATACATTAATGTTTATGGATGACACTACATTATACGAGGTACTAGATGTCAGCCACCATATTTCTGGGAAGCAACTGGCTGAAAGTAAAGTTAAGAGCGTTTTAAGGTTTACTGAAGAAGATATGATGGAGTTAAATCAAACGAAATGCAAAGAAATGATAATTGACTTTCGAAAAATGTAACTGTTATTCCACCGCTAGAAATCAATAGACATGTATTTGAAAGGGTTAAATGTTACAAATTACTTGGTTTATGGATTGATGACAATTTGAAGTGGTCAACTAACACATGCTATATTGTTAAAAAGCGGTAAAAGACTGTATTTTCTGAAGATGTTAAAAGGTTATGGTGCACCAAAGCAGGATTTAAAAGCCTTTTATATGGCTGTCATAAGATCGACACTTGAATATTGTGCTAAAATTTGGCACGGAAACTTAACCAAGGAACAGTCTACTGACATAGAACGAGTTCAGAAGCGTGCGCTTAGGATAATTTGTCCTGGTCTGACTTATGAAGAAGCATTACTGGACTGTAACCTTAAAACATTAAAGGCTCGCAGAGAAGAGATGTGCGGAAACCTTATAAAAACAATGACAGACCCTAGACATAGATTACACAGTTTATTGCCAGAAACAGTTAATCAGATAAGACAGAGACAAACTAGATCAAATGGAGAAAAACTGTATAATTTTAGATATCGAACTGAACGATTTAAAAATAGCCCAATTGTGTATGGGATTGAATGTTTTAACCGAACGCTGGAGTCGAAGTAAATTTATCGAATTCTATCAAAAAAATTTTCAAATTTTATTTAAGATTACTTGTAAATATTATCTCTTAACATTAGTCTTAGTATATTTTTTTATACAGTTTAAATGTAATTCACATTGTAAATTAGTATTTAGTATTTACTATTTAATGTGAAATTCTAGAAAGATTAAAGATTAAAGTAACCGGAACAACAGGACAACCCACCATATCCATACTTTATCCGAAGCGTACCTCTCTCTCGTAGAAAAACAGTTGCATCTCGAACATCCATTGGTTCCTGTATATCTCTCTTGCAAAGCAACGAGTTCTCTTTAACCATTGCATCAAATTCCTCCTTACGAATAATGGGTGACTCATGCTGTTGCTGTATTTCAGTCTTTCGCTTCTCGATACGGTCAATCAGGGAGAGAAAACTACTAGGGATTGGTTCACCCATTACAGGTATACGGCCCTTTTTCAGGCTGGCAGCAGTATCGTAGATAAGCTGTCGAAGGCTGTTAACTTCTGTTGAAGAACAAAAATAAAGCATTTCAGCTGCTGACGTTTATGCACGAACCGAGTACGATGCCTGCCGAAGCGGTTTCCTTTCATACAACTGTATTTGTTTTCTTTTCTAAAACTTTTTTCTTTGAAAAACACTTTGATAAACAGAATAAATACTCAACTTTTTTAAACAGGATAGGGTTAGGATTGGGTACTGGCTATGCGGGCAAATGTGGATTCCTATATTTTAGTGTTGTTTTAGTATGGCGATTTGAATTTAGTTCTAGTTTGGTTTTAGTTTGCAACAGGAAGTTCATTTTAGTTCTATGGTTCAAATTCAGTATGTATTGTACACAAATGCTCGTGCGAGGGAAAGGCATCAGAAATTTTATATTTGAGATTCAAAATTCCTAAATTTTAACTTGCAATTAATGGCGGGAAGCGACGGCGACAGTTTACGATCGTGCACGAATATTTCCGAAGTACGCCTCTCGAAAATTTCAAAAATAATTCATACATAAGAAATAATCTGTTGACTATATTCAAGTTTTAGTCCCAGTTATAAATATTTAGTTTCTGTTTAGTTTTAGTTCTCAGCAGAATAATTTTAGTCTTGTTTAGTTTTAGTTGTCGATGTTGATGTTGATTTTGCTTTAGTTCAAGTTTTGTTTTAGTATTTATCTCTAAAATTGCTTTAGTTCTAGTTTAGTTTTAGTTGACTAATTCATTTAGGCATGAATAGAATAGGGTTTTAGTTTTAGTTCTAGTTGACTAAAACAACACTACTATATTTAGGCGCTATTATACCAGTGGTGATTTCGGTGATTTTATCGACTACAACACGCTATTGAACACACAGAAATGTCTCTAACAAAAAACCACTTTATCCATGCAAAAAGACAACGAAACATTTTCTAATAGATATCGCTCACTCCTTAAACGGCGGCCATTTTGAACCGAGGCGATTTCGCAATCATAAATGAGACAACATTCTGAACGGGTGACCTGTTTGCGACACCGAAAGAAAACAGAAAATACTCATTTTAAGACTCGTCGAGTAACAATGTTTTATCTTTGATTGTTCGTTTACAGATGCAAACAACGCCACACAACAACACAAATAGAATGATGTGGCACAATTGCTTTCTGAGACATTGTGCTTGATATCTTAAACATTAGGGTGCTTCATATTGCACTCAGCAGAAGCTCCATTCAGGTATTTTACAAGATCAGTGCCCTCACCTGCACGTGAGCCTCCAAAGGCACACGACACAGCACAAATGCCATCTTGTGGCACAATTACTTTCTCCTTGTATCGAGGCTTCCGCACCAGCTCTAGTACCATCTGTTTCATACGCGAAACATACTCGCTACCAAACTTCTCAGGCGAGATGCAATCCAGATGTGTTCCAACTATGATAACTGTACTCTCTGGTGATCTGACCGCGATGTTATCTAACCTGGTTGGGTAGAGATGTGAAAAATTTGTGAAGAGCATATATCTAATCATTTTCAGTTATGTATAAAAATTATTCTTACATTACTGTACTGTACTGTACTGTACTGTACTGTACTGTACTGTACTGTACTGTACTGTACTGTACTGTACTGTACTGTACTGTACTGTCTAGTGTCCAGCTCTTCCCTGTGCTGTGCTGCACTCTGCTGGATGGTTACCATTGGATGGTCGCTTCGCTTAACTTTGTATAAACGTGGTAAAAAAGCTGCCTCGTACCCAGGAGCTTTGGTTTGCTTCTTTGCCACATCACGCGCGCGTGGGACGACACACGAGGGGGGGGGGGAAACGGAGAATATATTCGGCGGGTTTTCGGCGGGAAATTTACGATCGCGCGTCCCATGTACGCGCCCACGCAGCAGCGTAGCTAACCACGGCGCTTGGGTACGAGGCTGGTCAAAAAATAGAACAAAGACCTTCGCAGAACTTCGCAGGGTTTCCAGATCAAATCTTGATTGACTATGGATACCAGGGGTGGAAAAAGTAGCGGACCATTGGCCCCAGAAATTTTTTGTGTTCAACAGGAAAGGAGGAAAAATATGAACATCAAGTAAAACTGCAGTCAGCAGATGCAGAAGAATTATACTCTCAGCACCTTGATCAGGTGACCCAACAATGAACCGTCAACAGCGTATGAAAAAAGCATTCTCCGAATGAGTCACGAAGAAAGCACGACAAACGGCAATATTTCGATTTTATATTAAAACCAATTTATTCGCTATACTCACAAGACATTTATTCGCTATACTCACCATGGAGTTAAACCCGCAACACCTTCCTTGCCGTCAATCAGTCGCCAAACCAAGAGATACAAGGCCATTGTCGAAAGAAAACATTGATGTGTAGCATAGTAGTCTTCTTGGCCACCAAAGTCCCAGACTTTGAACATGAACTCTTTATTGAACGTTCCATGTCGTACAGTGAGATCAGAGATTTCCGCACCTAATATGGTAAAATTGCAGTTGGAATTACCAACAATTTTCTGGAGAGGTGCAGATGTGCGAGAAAGCCTCCGCCAAAAATGTTCAACAGCCCTCCAGAATAAATCACCTTAGCTATTCAAATGAGGACTAAACTAAGCTAACATTATTTATACTGGATAGTATTGAAGAAATATGAGCACATAACATCTACACTCAAAGAGTTACGGCTGCTTCCAGTATCTGAGGTATATAAACTTAGAGATGCTACTCAAATGTTTAAATGTATGAACAATCAAGCACCTAGTTATCTAGTAAACATGTTTCAGAAGAGATCCCAGATTCACAGTTATAATACAAGGAACACTAATAATCTTAATCTTGCTAAGTGTCGCACAGCACTGGCCCAAAATTATTTTAGCTATAGAGGTGCAGCATTATGGAACTCGCTGCCATCTGAGCTCCACAATTTGTCTTGCCTGAACACCTTTAAACGTAGTTTGAGAAGCTATCTTCTCAGTAGTTGGCTTGGTTAACTATATATATTCATGTAAATAACAGTATATTTTATAATTGTTATATCTTTTATCTTGTAAATTTATGTACATGAAGATCCTTACGGGGAACCTAATAAATCTTATTGTATTGCACTGAGTTCTGAGCTGTTCCCTCTATAGAGATCCAGTAAGACTCACTCTTTATTCATCCAATGTTACTGGCGGACGGCGGTGTTTGGAAGAGTCAAACTGGATGTACTCTTCCCATATGAGATTGAAGCGAAATCACAATCAGACAACTGTATATTGCAGGAATCGAACTTGAGTCGTAGAGGTAAAAAGCATTCCGGTTTTCCGAGGATACCGATTTCCGAAGTGTAAAATATTTCTGTGACGGATCCTTCGTCTCAGACGAACTAGCTAGAATAGCGCGCTTCATACTGGTAATGGTTCTGTGAACATATTCTACCAGATGGTTCGTCCAATGCTGTATTTATATACATAATTATGAAGACAGATCATCCGTCGAGACGAGCTACGCGCGCTGCAAGTTCGCCCATACGAGTCAAGATTTAGGGGCATTTATTGTTTTTGCATTGCATTGCATTACATCGCATCGCATCGCATCGCATCGCATCGCATTGCATTGCATTGCCTCATTCTTTGAAAACCTCACTTTCTGTTGACATTAGAAGTCCTTACGTCACGTCACTGTCAAACAACGAATATTTGACCTACATATATCCCACATTGCATTGCGTATACCTAATGTCTATATGGACTGAAAATTGTGTGACGTAAGCACTTCTAGGTTTAATAGTCTGCTCCCAAATTCATGATTGCCCAAGTTTTGTCTGTTCCACGCTCTGTTCCTAATATAAATCGGGCCAGTGAAGATGTTCAATCGTTCATACCTTGTGTGAGATCATTGTCTTTAAAAGTGAAATCATCTCGGAGTCTGTGAACAAGCGTCGTCTTCCCGTGGCCTCCTTTGCCTACCAACATCAACTTCATGGTGTAGTAAGGTTCACAGTTACGTAATTTCCTACGCAATGTCGCCACTAAATCTTCAGCATTCTGTCTCACGTGTTGTGGGGGGTCCGTGATCTGCAAAAAAATCAGTAACAAGAGGGACAGTATAATTGCCGATCCGTCAACTTGTTTTCAACTGAAAAACGATTCAATATGTCTTCACAAACGCTTGTTGTACCACTTTAGAATTTTACTTTGGCCTAAATTCGACGATTTTACTCGTCTAATGGAGGACCTTGTGAGTTGTGATGAGCTCACCTCGCGTGACTAGAATCGTTTTGTCAATCATTTTTGTATTGACAACTACAATATTGGAATCTTGGACATAACTGGTTGAGATTACCTTTTCCTCAGCTCTATACAATATTCGCATGTACGCTTACGGTAAATTCCCTCTAAAATCAAGTTGTTCTTCTTAAGTCCCCACTCCCCCAACTCCCGAAAGTTGGTTCGGGGTTGGTCACGACATTGAACTGGGGGAAGGGTGTCGCCAAGTTTGTCTTGTTAATGTACATTAACTTTGAAATATTGTGAGGAATGGTCTCAATAGTTATGTCCAAGACTGTAGTTATCATCTTAGATAACCCACTGATTTCATCGGGCATGCCCTCACTGTGGAAATAAATTTACCTGATCCAAATTCTTGAGGCTAATATGAGTAAGATTCCGGAGTTTTCCCATCTCACTTGGCAGATAGTTTATCTCTCGATTATCACTCAGATCCAGGTCCTTTAGCGAAATGATCTCGCACACGGACAGCGGTACTCTGGTGAAATTATTCCGACTCAAATTCAACGTCTCTAAACAGGACCTAGCTACACTGGCTGGCAGCGAAGACAAATTATTATCACTGACATTAAGTGTTTTTAAAACCGTTCTCCACTGTGGAATCTCAGGTAATTCTGCTATTGCATTGCCGGAAAGATTCAAATCACGCAGACTGATGAGCGAAAATAGCAACATCGGTGCAACTTTGAGTTTGTTTTTGGATAAATTCAAACTAACCACCATTTTAAGATCAACTACGCATTCTGGGAGCGAAAATAGATTGTTATTCGAGAGGTTTAAGTATTGCACCCAAGATTTGATATGAACCAGCCAAGATTCATCGATTGTGCTCAAGGACAGCTTACTCCAGTTGACTTTTTTCTCTTTGACACGACAGGACGTGTTTAGGAGTAGATCTTTCAACACGGTCACTTGGTTTCCCAAACCTGGTAGCTTTATTACGACGCTTGTGTAATCTTCCACATTCTTCAAACTTTCCCTGGAAAATAGAAAAGCCGTCAGCATCGTTAAGCCCTGGTAAAACGAGAATGAGAGTTGATGAGAGTTTACTGGATATTACCACGCGTACCGGTCAAACGAGCAAAAACACTTTCATCAACTCTCATCAAAATTTGAACCAGCTTAAAGTTGATGAAAGTGGATGAAAGTTGATGAGAGTTAGCGGTCAAACGCGAGCGAGAGTTGCACAACTCTTATTGACTCTCGTCAACTTCCATCTCGTTTGACCGGGACTCGCTTCAGTGTGGTTGGGTTTATTTCTTCATTTTGGTACTTTTTCAGGGCACGAAATAACGGCTGGAGGGTTGCCGGTCAAGGTGACTGGCCAAACCAACTTTAGCTCGGACATCCCGGTCATGCGAGAGTTTGACCGGACAACTACTCATTTTGGCTGGACATTGTCCGTTGACCAGCCGTTATTTCGCGTCCTGTTTTTAGCACTCGTTCCCATCTCTTCATCAACTTCGGAATGGCTAATTGTCCTATAGATACATGTATGGCAACATAGAATAGAACAAATTAAAGTAATTATGCATTAGAATAATCTACTTGAGTGAATAACTCATACATTCATAATTCTAATGCTTAAGCCACGGTCAAGATGAGAGTCAATGAGAGTTGCAACTCTCGATCGCGTTTGAACTCCAATTCTCATCAACTCTCATGCACTCTCATCAACTTTGAGCTGGTTCAAATTCTGATGAGAGTTGATGAGAGTTTGTGCTCGTTTGACCGGTACGCGTGGTAATATCCAGTCAACTCTCATGTAGCTCTTGTTCTCGTTTGACCAGGACATGAGAGTTGATGAAACTCTCATGCAAACTCTCGCTTGCCAACTCTCATTAACTCTCATCCTCGTTTGAACGGGCCTTTAGTTAGCTTTGTTCTATTCTCAGGTTCGTAAACAATAGTAACCAGGCATGTGAGTTCTCCAAAGTTGTGAATTTGGTAGCAACGATACAAATAAGCATTTTAGTGTTACGTAATTCTGTTCCTTGCGGCTAAATGAATTAAAATAACAAGAAAGTATGAGGTGCCTTGTAACAGACCAAGTGACCAACAACAGCGACAGTTTCTTAAGAGCCCTCACCTAATTTTCTCAACGACAGTTCCAATTGGCACACTCTGGTCAACAAACTGCTGTAACCAATCGCAACATTCCAAACTCTTGTCTAACAGCATTTCCAACATATCCACGTCTCCTTTTAATGCGGCATAACAAAGCAACAACAACGAAGAGATTCTATAATGGCCATTTCGTATTGATATACAGATACTCTCTTTGATTTTCTTCGCTCCGGCAACAAGGAGCATGCAGGCAGCTTCGAATTTCCCCCTGTGACATGCCTCGATCAATGCGTCATCAAAACAAGTGGCTGTGATGTCTTTTGTGGAAGTTTCATGAAGAAGGACTTTCAGTTCTTGTGGATCATTCCCCGCTTCTCTGATAATTTCTGTTACCAAAAACATTTTTAAAAGTAGTGTAAGTATGCATTGTACAGAACAGTTCCAACAAGTGGATCCTATTGGAAAGCTCTAAATGTTCCAAACCGTTCTACCTAGAGGTGCAGTAAGGGCCGTCTCTAATTGGTCCAATGGGCAGTACGTGTTACAACAAGCAGAACCTGGAGTATCTAGAGAAAACCTGCAGTGTTTGGTTGAGTGAAATTCGAAGCACTCTTCGATCATCCTAACACAAGATCCTACTTAGGATCCTACAAGATCCTACTTAGGATCCTACAAGATCCTATTTAGGATCCTACAAGATCCTACCTAGGTTCATATAAGATCCTATTGATCCCACCCAAGATCCTACTTAGGATCCTATAATATCCTACACAGAATCCTATAAGATCCTACATAGAATCCTATAAGATCCTACCCAAGATCCTAAACATACACAGGATCCTATAAGATCCTACACAGGATCCTATAAGATCCTACCCAAGATCCTATAAGATCCTACATAGAATCCTATAAGATCCTACACAGGATCCTATAAGATCCTACATAGAATCCTATAAGATCCTACACAGGATCCTAAACATACACAGGATCCTATAAGATCCTACACAGGATCCTATAAGATCCTACCCAAGATCCTATAAGATCCTACATAGAATCCTATAAGATCCTACACAGGATCCTAAACATACACAGGATCCTATAAGATCCTACACAGGATCCTATAAGATCCTACCCAAGATCCTATAAGATCCTACATAGAATCCTATAAGATCCTACACAGGATCCTATAAGACCCTACCCAAGATCCTAAACATACATAGGATCCTATAAGATCCTACACAGGATCCTATAAGACCCTACCCAAGATCCTACACAGGATCTGACAAAATCCTACAACTATATAAATTAATATAAACTAATTTATATTCTCCTATCAAAAACAATACAATAGACAAAAAACCAAAGCACTTTCCTAAGTAATAGGTAGATATAGGCCGGGGTGGAATGCCATATCACAGTATAAAGACGACCAGTAGGGCCACTCGGCGATGCAACATGTAGCCGGCTTTTTATGCAAAAATATGCAGTTTACTGGCCAGGAAAGTTAGTCCAGCTTGCTTATTGGCCAGAAAAAGCAATTGACTGGCTGCCAATGCATGAGCGGCCACACAAAATTTCAAATGAGTGGCCCTACTGGTCTTCTCTATACTGTGGCCATATATTGACACAGTAAACCAACAACTTCATAACTTTCTTACCAGCACTCTTTAAACACTTGGCAGATTCTTTACGTCTATGTTGGATGGCGGTCTGATACGGAGTTTTATTGAAGTCATCCAATGCCTTGATATTGGCACCATTTTTCAACAAAACCTAAATGATGAAACATGTTCTAATTGTAATAATTAATGTTAAGAAATACAAATAATAAAAAGTACAAAAGCTTGCAATATCCCACATGCACATTTAAGGTCACTGTTGCAGGATATACCATATTAAACGTTGGTGCAAATCTCTTGCTTGGCACACCCACTTGGGGTTTTGTGTAAGAGTTTTAAATCCGCTCCTGTGCTCGCAAACCCACAATTGAAGTTGAAATGTTTTAAACTTTCCCGGTGAACTCGCATGTTCACATCGAGTCCACAGAAGCAAGTTCCCTTCGCCCGCACAGGCAACAAAACCGTAATGGATACATAGGCGGATTTTCAGATTTTGCTCTGGGGGGGTGCCGAAAATTTAGGGGGGGAGGTGAGCGACAGGGTGCGTAGTGCCGCCGAGCAAGCTGCAGCAGGGTCTGGGGCACAGTTGGCAATAAAAGCTCTCAGAAAATTTTGAGATTTTTGGTCAAAATTCTTATTTTAGTTCAAATTCCTTGTTTTTAGTTTTACTTAGTTCAAAATCTTTATTTCAATCACACTACTGTCATTTATCCCAATGAGCATTTAAATTTTTTTGGGGGGGGTGCAAATTTCTCTAGGGGGGGTGGAAAACTTTTTGGGGGGGTGCAAAATATTTTTGGGGGGGTGCGCACCCCCCAGAAAATCCGCCTATGAATGGATAACAGCCTTAATAGCACTGTGAAAGTCTTAGCGGATATATGTCAGACTGACTGACTTACCGACCGACCAGCCGACCAACCAGCCCTTGCAATTTCAATAATGACAGCAGTTCCTTTGGCCCAAAATGACAATTTGAAGATGCACGTCAATAACAAATGAATTATTTCAAACCTGAAGTATTGATGTCTTTGATAGTTTCTTCTGCAGCATATAGTAAATAGTAGTGTTTGATAACCATCGGCAAAAAATTGCCATCAATAATTTAATCTTTGGTGGCATTATCAGCCGCAATTGCCGTTTGCCACCGAAGATGCGAAGACTCAGGACCAACTGATTACTGTCTGGATGACTACAATAACAGACTAACTGGTTGACCAACCAACCAATTACCCAACTGATTGCATAACTGACTATCTAACTGACTATCTAACTGTTCAACACAATGACCACTTGAATATTTTAAAGCTTTATACCCATGATGGTGACCATGGCAAAACTAACCTTGATACATTTGACATAATCCATGGACGCCGCAATATGCAATGGTGTGTAATTTCCATTGGCCATCGCATCAACATTACCACCATAGATAAGCAGCAGTTGTAAGATATCATCGTGACCCTGACACGCAGCTTCGTGTAATGGAGTATAGCCCAAGAAACCAAGACGTAAATCAAGCCTGTTGGCAATATCAGTGTTCTTTTGCAAGATCTCTCGTACTTTTCGAAGCTGTCCTTTCCCACAAGCATCGTGCAGACTTTTATCTTGTCTTGTTGACATTCCTTTGTTTAAATCTCGCTAGAATTTATTATCATAGTCACATTTGGAGGAGTATCCTCTAAAAATTCCTAAGAAGGAGAAAGGGCTAGTAATAAGGTACTGAAAGAAGCATTTCAGGGGAAGACTAGATTGAATTAACAGAGGAAAAGTTTCATTAGCCACTGGTCAATGCAAACATTAGGGAGCCATATATGGAGTGACGCTACACGTCCACACTCTAAGACTAAAGAGGCTAACTCCAAATAAAAAATGTGTGTTTTCTGGAGTCAACTCGAAAAATCATGTGAAAGAGGTGGAGCTAGCCATCTAAACCAGGAGTTACTGACTAACTCCAAAACTCATCATTGGGGGGATCTGCCCCACAAGCCACACGCCTCGAGTTTCATTTCAGGTGTGCCTGCATAGCTTAGCTCCATTCGAAGCAATGCATAAGGATAGCATAAGCATCACTGTGTGTTTGTATAATAGACAATATGATTGTGGGACTAGAATTAACTCAAATAAATGATGTATTAGATGATGCCGAGACGCTACTGCGAGTGGCTCCACACCAGGCAAGTGAAAAATTGCTTGACCATGGTGGGAATAAAACCTGCCACCTTTAGTTTGATTGATCTATTAGACTAAGCACTTATATATTCAATTTAACTATTGATTATCCAATCCCCAAATACTGCAATTCCCCAATGTCGGGGCCAATAGGTGGTGTGCAACCAAAGCCCAGGGATTCAAACTACAAATTTTTGCTACATTGGATGAAATTACAATTGCAAACAAAAAATGTCCTTGTCAAATTCGTGCAACATGGTGCCAAATAGATTTGATCATGTGACCACAGCCCCAGATTTAGGTGGAAAGCCAGGAATTCAGGGTCACAAAATAACTAGGTTACTGTAAATCTGTACTTAGTTGATTTCTGTAACAAATTTACTGTAATATAGCATGATAATCGTGCCGGAACGAATTTATAATTGAATAGGCCATTAAGAAGCGCTGTGTGCTGAACTACTTTAATCTTCAGTGACTCAGACCCTTTAAACTTCCAAATTGGCTCATGATAGGACTTTTAATAGCTTGCTTACTAACCATATGAAACTGGAATGTTCACTTTCGACTATAAAACTACTTCAAACGAATACAGATAAGATTAAAATAAATATTAAAAGCTACTCACAAATTATGAACAATGAACAGACGCACTTCTAAATATACAACGCAGAAAACACCATTCAGTCATTCACACAAGTCGTAAACGAATATTTGTATTCAAAACATATTCTTGGTGCCTCCTTTATCGATTCAAATGTTTAACTTGTGAACTTCTTGAGAAATAATGCAAACTATCCATTCATATTTAGACAAATACGCGCAAGTAGCCATATAGGAAGTACACAAAAACCCCTTGGAGATCTGCACATGACTTTCCGGTGATTTTTCGAAGAATGTGGTTCCAGTCACTGATCTGAATATAGGCAGATCAGTGGTTCCAGTGGGTTCCCTTGGTTCCGGATTCCACCTTTTAGAACACGGTCGCCACTTGTTTCCATCTACCAAACTGACGTTACGTCATTTTTTCAACATTGAAGTAAAGTTAAAAACTTTGTAACTGACCCTAATCCTAAAACTACCCTAACCCTAAACCTAACCCTAACCAAATTGATGAAGAAAAATCAAGAAAAACGAATATGAAAATCTTTGAAAATCGGAAAAATTGCGTAACGTCAGTTTGATAGATGGAAACAAGTGAAAACCTTGGAACACAGGCTTTCTTTTCCAGTCGCGCGTTTTTATTACGCATGTATACGCAAGAAATAGCTGGATTCCATTTCAATGGTACATTGTATGGGAGAGAGTAGTATGGGACATTCACACCAAACCTGCGTGAAAGAAGCAGAATAATTCTAGTTCCCCTTTCAGCTCGCTCACATGAAGCGAAACGGTGTATTCGTACATTCGTAGCGAGTGCACGTGTGAGTAAGACAACCCTCACGTATTGCCCCAATAAATAATATATACATGTCATTTTCGGAAGTTTTTCAAAATAATTTACTCTCCAATATTCATACTGATTGTGAAGCAGTCCCAAAGATTGGGGGCGTTTGTAGAGGACTGGGTACCATGCTAAGTCTTCAGTACGCCGCAGTCTCAAACATCTGCTCGAATTCCAAAATTAGTTCTATCGTTGCTGCCCATGCAATACACATTTTTTGATAACCCATATTGCTATGGTTAGTATAATGTCGACTGCGCATCCGAATGGTATGAGGGGTGATTTCCGCCAAAATCCCACTTTACATTATGTAATTAACAGAGGCATTTTGTTAACCTGCTTGGTATTCTATTATGCTGTTTTGCATTTCGATGTGCCGTTTCGTATTTCATTATGCTGTTTTTGCATTATATTATGCCGGTTCGTATTTCATTATGCCGTTTCGTATTTCATTATGCTGCTTCGTAATTTGCTTTCATTATATTTCATTATGCTTACGTCATGTCCTGCATGACTCTCAGTAACACGTTTTTGCACACACGGTCGCGCAAAACTGGTCGAACTCACTTAGAGTTCACTGGTCGAACTAAGTTATATATATTTAAAAAAACATGGTCGATGATTTGGAAGGAACATGCGGCTAAATCGAGAGTTGCCACCAGCGCCTAACTATCACTGAAATCACATTAAATCCGGACTTTATTGCCTAAAGAGTCCAAAAGTGGTAAAATTTAAAAGAAAATACTGCGTGAAAAACAATAACGTAGGCCGGTTGTATAAAGTACGTGGAACAAGCTCAAAGCTATATATAATTTCCGTATTTATATTTGTAAACACTTGTGAGGATATGTTGACAAATTAGACGGATTATATATAAACTTACCCTTGTCTCACTGTTCCACATTTTACCTCTCTGATCGCGTTATCATTCAAGAAAACAAAATGTGGAACAGTGAGACAAGGGTAAGTTTATATATGACCTCTAATTTGTTAATATATCCTCACAAGTGTTTACAAATAATACGGAAATTATAGCTTGAGCTTGTTCCACGTGCTTTATACAACCTGCCTACTTTATTGTTTTTCACGCAGTATTTTTTTTTAATTTTTACCACTTTTGGACTCTTTAGGCAATAAAGTCCGGATTTAATGTGATTTCAGTGATAGTTAGGCGCTGGTGCAACTCTCGATTTAGCCGCATGTTCCTTCCAAATCATCGACCATGTTTTTTTAAATATATATAACTTAGTTCGACCAGTGAACTCTAAGTGAGTTCGACCAGTTTTGCGCGGCCGTGTGTGCAAAAACGTGTTACTGAGAGTCATGCAGGACATGACGTAAGCATAATGAAATATAATGAAAGCAAATTACGAAGCAGCATAATGAAATACGAAACGGCATAATGAAATACGAACCGGCATAATATAATGCAAAAACAGCATAATGAAATACGAAACGGCACATCGAAATGCAAAACAGCATAATAGAATACCAAGCAGGTTAACAAAATGCCTCTGTTAATTACATAATGTAAAGTGGGATTTTGGCGGAAATCACCCCTCATAGAATGGCACGTCGGGATAACATTATATTGCAGTTGAATCATAAAATGTAGCTGAGAGGAGAATTAAAATATGCATATCAATCAGATGTACAATGTATCATGTTCAATCATCTATTCTTGCTTTCATATAGCCACAATAGAACTTATTGCTGCTGTGTAATGTTTTGTAATTTGAAGCAAGCCAACCTTGCGAAAACTAATTGTTTTTTGAGCAACTTTTTACCGCATATTCAAACCACATTGCAGTTCAATGGCATTTATTGAACAATTGAATATTTGATACTCATATGCATATAGTTTTAATTCTTCCAGTCTCCGCTAAATGTTATGATTCAACTGCAATTTTATCCCGCTGCAGAACGCGTCACTATTTGGAAGTCGACATTACGAACTCGTCTAACGAGTGACTTTGTTATATGCTATGCTGCCGTAAACAAGAACAATAGCAACTAGGGAATTTGGTAGCGGCATCGTAAACAAAACGTTCTTTTTGAAGTGCATTTCAAAGTATAAATTATAACAAAAAAATTATATTCCTTAAAAATCGGCTCTCATCGCAGATTTTGTATTTCTTCAAGGATTCTTAACCGTGGTCCGAGTGGAATCCCAAGATTTTGTAATCGTTGTTCTGTCATGTATGGTAGTTCCAAGATGCCGATCTCCTCAGCTTTGAAATGTGGGATAAATCTCTAATCAAGTAGAAATCAAGACTTACAATGAAATGAAGACAAGACGACAACGACTGAGAGACAACGAAAACGACAACAACAATAACGACAGCAACAAGAACAATATCAACGACAACAAGGACAACGACAACGACGACGACGTCAACGACGACAACAACGACAACGACGTCAACGACAACAACAACATCAACGCCAATTAACGACAACAACAACCAGTAAGTACCTACCTAATATGAACACATTTTGTGATTGGCTTTCTGAAACAAAAGTTATCAGTGTTTATGACTCGTTCTTTTGAAAGATAATTTCTATACTTTATTGTCTTCCATTGTCATAATCAACCAATCACAAAGCCTGTTCATATAGGTTCGTGGCGACCCACAACAACAACCACAACAACCAACAACCACAACCAACAACCACAACCACCACAACCACAACCACCACAACCACCACAACCACAACCACAACCACCACAACCACAACCAACAACCAACAACCACAACCACCACCACAACCACCACAACAACCAGCAACCACAACAACCAGCAACCACAACCACCACCACCACAACCACCACAACAACAACAATTATTGTTCTCATTTACTCTTTATATAACACATGATACACGAGGGTTTATTATAGTGATTTGAAACACCAAAAAGTGTATTGTGCGTCACTTACTTCATATCCCATTTTCTGTAACAAAATGGCGACCATGGGCGGTTCTTCTCCAAAGAAACTAAAAGGAACCATAAAGTTGTGTCACGAAAAAAACAGTTGAAAAACTGTACGGAATATTTTGTTACCGGTAAGTACTCTTATAGTAGGAGTAACTGGCATTATACCTTAAATTAACTAAACTAAACGAAGAGACCTATAAAGGGCCATCCATTAGGAGGAAACCGGAATACCTGGAGTCAAACTGGAAGCCCTCTTTTCAAATTATTATCAAACGGGATTGCGGAAATCGAATCCCAGATACGGAGGAAAACCACACGTACTAACCCACTGTGCTACCAACACCAAGCTGTAGACTGTACGAATAACTACCTTTTTAATTTTTGAAGTCTGCGCAGTCGCTGATCGTAATCTCTTGATCGTTGTGGAAGTTGTTTATGAGAATTATTTCCGGAATAAATTGAATCCTTGAATTCATGAACATCAATGCGAAGTTCGTCCAACTGTTGACTCGTCTCGGCCTGAGATCGAATCTCTGACAGGAGATGGTCGATATTTCTTGCAAGTGTGACGACATTGGACTCGATTCGGTTAAAACGTCGGCTCACTGATCTAAATACAAATTAAAGTTACAATTGAAGCTCCCCTAATACGGACATCGAAGCGACAAAGCATTTGTCCGTATCAGAGAGGTGTCCGTTTTATAGAGGTCACCAGGATGACGTCACTTTAAAGGTCTGTTCACGCGATCCGATTTGTCGTATCCAATTCTCCTCTTGACGTATGTGATTTACTGGATTTTCTGACAAGAGTAAGGCTATTGGCTCATACCTGGCGAAAAGTGTAAGTTGTTGCTGTATTGTGTGAAATCACATACGTCAGGAGGAGAATCGGATACGACCAATCAGATCGTGTGAACAAGCCTTCAGACTGCACTGAAAGTTTTAAGTGTTCAGTAACTAAAATCAGGCAGGCCACACTCCAGAGTAAAAGCCTGGATTCTATTTAGTCGTAACTGTCGTGAACATATCAAGGTGAGCGATGCAATAGTGTCGATATATCTCTACAGTCAGTAAAGACTGTTTTGCATACAGCAGACAAAAGACGGTCGAGATAGATCCAGACTATTTCACATCGTCGAGTATGACTTGTTCACGACAGTTACGACCAAATGAAACCAGGCCTAAAGGAGGATTTCCAGTCCTCGCACGAAGCTCCTCGGCGCAGCTCGCTGCGAGTACTCGCACGAATGTCATTCCGTTGCCACCACACGCCGTTTTATTATTGGTTTATTATTGCGAGCTCTCGCAGCGAGTAAAAAATATTGAACTATTTCCCGCGAGCGGCAAAACACTCGCAGAACGTCTGGAGCTTCGTGCGAGGACTGGAAATCCGCCTTAAGGCACGGTCTATCTTGATTCACCATTTACGATTCACTACTTTCAGAATAGAACGATAAGTGTGAAACCGCAAACAAGAAATTGTATAACATACACGAATTACCATCACCTGTTAACCGGATCAAGTGTCCGTAATAGAGAGGAAAATTTCTATCTATTTGCTCTCTGGAGGTACATGAAATTTTTAAAGAAAATGTACGAACTTACTTCATGTCTTTCGTTCGTTGTTTTTTGGAGTTCTTCCCCTTGACTATAGAAGTTTACAAAGAGGTAATATTTTATTCTCACACCGATAAATGTTTCACAGTTAATATAAAATTTTACTTTGGCCTTTGCGCACCCAAGCTTCAAGTATCACTGACAGATTCCGGGAAAACACCGTATTCAGGCCTATTCAATTCAATTCAAACGTCGCGCTTCTCATGTGTCGAACCTAATTCGTAATATTAAGTAATTAATATCAGCAAAATTCGACGTTGATTCAAGCATCGACTGACTTAATTTAGTCGAACTTAGTTGTTAGATGGAATAGATGCGAGCTTTCTTTATCTTTTGAATGGAGCTTTTCTCGACCAAATGCGTCAGATTCGGCACATGATATAAGTTCGCCGTTTGAATCGACGACGCGCCGCGTCGAACTATTAAATAGGGACTTTGAAATATGCTAAATCTACGACGCGGACGTGACGAAAAACAGTCGCTATTTTCACAGTTTCAGCCACACTGGGTAAAAACTATGGACTGCGGTTGTAAACAAAGTCGGAGACGCGAGAAAAACAAATCAGTAAAACTGGTTTCCAAACATTAGCGACGGTTTTTTTCGTCACGTCCGCGTCGTAGATTAAGCATATCTTAAAGTTCTTAATACATTAGGCACGACTGTCTTTGCCGAACTTAATATCGTTGTCGAACTTGATTAAAATCATCGAATGATTCAAACGTCGCGTTCATCATGTGCCAAACACTTCGAATTAGTTTCGGCACACGAGAAGCGCAACGTTTGAACTAGGCCTCACACCGACTCACCTTGTAACATGGCCATTCGAGGTAAACCCAATTTTGTTTTTCTTCTACTTTCCACCGAATCTTTATCCACGACTGTGAGCAATTTCTCATACATGGAATGCAGAACATCGATCTGAAGGGAATTCGTAAGAATCAGGGACCTTGCATATATAGGGAGGTACCAAAATATAAGCACCCTGGTAACCTAGTTAGAATTGGTTCAATCTTGAAGCAACGAAGTCATACGTTCGCGCATGCGCAAGTACCTGTTGCTGTACATCTCCAGTGTTGTATTTTCCTCCGTGCCTGAAAGAACCTGGAAGTATAAAATACCAATTTGAATGACAGGTTTGCAAAAGACACATAGGCACAAAGACGTACGTGTCTTTCATCTCTCAGTGCGTTGTTCGATTCCTGGGTAAAACTCTCATCAACTCTCATCAACTCTCATCAACTCTCATCAACTCTCATCAACTCTCACCAACTCTCATCAACTCTCATCAACTCTCATCAACTTCGAGCTGGTTCAAATTTTGATGAGAGTTGATGAGAGTTTTGCTCAAATGAGAGTTTTGCTCGTTTGACCGGTCATGAGAGTTGCATAAGAATTTTAAACAACTATAGTCAGACCAGTGTTTTTCACTTTCTATATAAGAATTAGCTTAACAAAGTAACACGTTATGACTGTGTCTTATGACACGTTATGATTATCTCTGTCGCGACTCTCATGCAACTCTTGTTCTCGTTTGACCGGGGCATGAGAGTTGAACAAACTCTCATGCAAACTCTCACTTGCCAACTCTCATCAACTCTCATCCTCGTTTGATCGGGGTTTTAGTCTCATGTGGAAAGAATGCTTACAGTTTGACTTTACCAAACACAGAAGACTCTTCCTGGGTAGTCCGGTTTCCTCTTGTAGTTATACTGCATGCCCTGTACGTTTGTACCTCTCTGGTTAGTTTAGACTAGTTTTTAAATAGTTTAATGACAATCGAAATTTACAGTCAAATACACTAAATAATGACTGAATTGAATCCGAATTTACAATAGAAGATACCTACTTAGTTATAAAAAGTTAAGAGAAATATGACTACATACAATATTTTAAAAAGCCTAAAATTTAAAAACCTAAAATTTTAAACTATTAGAAATTATGAATGAGTTCTTGAATCGTTCTGTCCGAATTTTGGGAACTAAGAAAGTTCTGGTCTTTCTTAACGAGTATGATGAAGTATTCTTTTCTGGTACTAAACTATATAATTTATGATCGATTAATAGTCTGTGAAAACAGTTTTTCACAGATCTTTGATCTTCGATCAGACAGAGCTGACAGATTATGCTGTTTAATTGCCTCAGCATAAGACAATTCGGGGTGAATTTCCCAAAACAGTTTAGAACTGATTGAGCTATTTGGCATAAATAAAGTTTTGTCATTGTAGAATAAATTGATAAGTGACGAAGAACAAACCTTGCGAAATAAAGCTGTCACGAGCGTGCAGTCCAGAAGCATCTGATGAAAAGTCCAGCGGTAGATCTTCAAACGACGATGCCGAGGATAAATCGGGTAAGACAGGGGTACCGGTTGATGATAAAGATCCTCTATCCAGCGATGTACTATCATCCATCCCGAAATCGAATTCCAATCCATAATTATCCCTAGCATGAAATGTCTCATCTTCGGGAGTTAAGAACACGGCATGCTCTGGAGTTTCAAGTATTACATTCGAGGTTGAAACACTAGTATGTTGTAGTGTATGGTCGTTGTTTTCTGGTGAAGACCGACTGTAAAAAGAAATGTTTAGGTTAAATGTATTATAAAATCCACGTTACACGCGGCAATTTTTGCTGCAATTTGCAACGAAATTTTGGGTCAATTTCCACGTTAACAATGTCATTCTAAATACAATCATAATCATAATCTTAACTCTTATCCTAATTGAAACAAAATTTGATCGATTTGTTCTTGGACTAGGGTCTTAGCTCCACAAATTTTCGTAATAAATTGTCGGATAGTTATCGAGCTTGCAGACAAACACACGCACAAACCTACGTGAACACATTACGTCATTGCGGAGGTAACAATATTGGCCTTCTTACCTATCGCGATTTTCCGCATCATACTTCGACTTGGTCGATGTTCTCGTTTTGCGAGAAGGGTGGGATGGCTAAAAATTCAAGAAAATCTATTCAAATATAGTTACTCTATCCTCCACAGAGAAAACCCACGGTGTTTGGTAAAGTCAAAACTACTCCTAGGTGACCAAATAACAATTAGTAGTAAAGTTGTCAGTCAAATTGTTATTTGAAATAGTGACCGAAGTATAATTTTGGGCTCATAATGACCATTGGCTTTCTGGATAAGATCTTGCGTGACCCTGCTTGCGACGTTAACATCACTGAGCTATACAAGGTGTATCAAAAAAACTGAGACCTTTAGAAATTATCCTATTGACTTTTAATTAACTTCTCCGTGCATAAAATTCGATTCAATTGTGTTTACGCACCCATGGGTTCAGTATAGTACTCAGGCATTCAAATTATAACAATAAGGTGAATTTCTAAAGGTCTCAGTTTTTTTATACACCCTGTATAGTGGTTAACATGCATATCCACAAAAATCAAAGATGGCGGACAGCTCGCTGATTTATGATTATTTCTGTCAAAATATCTCGAGAACTAAGAAAGATACGAAAAATCGGTAAGGGAGATTTACGCATAATTTTAAAAGTTCTTTCAAATGAGACAAACTAAATTTTTATTGCCATATCCCTTTAAGCGTTACTCCGAGATAACCGACTAACCGAAAAACAGATTCAGAATGTGAAGAAAAACCAGTGCTGTGTGTGTTGAAATATAGAGATGAATGAAAGACAAGTTTTGTTAACGTCTCAAATGTATCTCAAAACCACATCCAACGTTCTAATGACAACGAAGCTACGCGGTACGCCATCGGGAGTTCACATGGTTCTAGAGGAGACAATCAGACGAAGAAATGGACAATTCAACGCTATTTCCAGAACCGTCAGAACCAAAATCGACTCAGCCTATGGCTATAACCACTTTGCCAGTATCACCCCCACTGTTAACGTAGGCCGCAATTTGTTGCAAGCCGTATAATCCTTACCATATATCCAATATTATCTAGAGACCTCTCAGCTCGAGCGTGTTGAGTTCGAGTTGAATACGAAGTAGTTTCGGAAAGAGGCGATGACGTTTTACCGTCGTGATGCTGCGTAAATGAAAGGAATAGGAAATAGTTATTTTAACTAAAATAACATGAAGGATATCTCTACAGTGTACAATACGCATTTAGCAATAGCAATATATCAAGGTAATCACATATATAATAATATAAACACCATTTACCAAGCGTAATATTGATGGATCAATACTGTCATTATCAGTGTCTGTGTCACTTCCCGCAAGCAGTCCAGGTAATGCCTCTATAGTGGGTGTGGTTCTACCATTCATGTACGCGTCATCTTCACTATGGTAACCTGAACTGATGCGACCATTTACTGGACTTCGCGATTGACTTTCATCCATTTTCTTTTCATTTGGATATCTGACGTCCTAAAAATCAAACACAGATAAGATGTAATTTGTATTCATCACCTCCGAGATTTTTAAATTCGCGGTGATGTACCGTAAACATGAATCCTTTCATCACACAAAACTCAAGCCAGAATCGATTTTTATACTTTTTAGAGCTTTTAGGGGTAGTGATTAATCTGTCGCAGCTTTAGTATGGTACTTGTTTTCTACACCAGTATACAATATGTCTAAGTTTTATGACTTTGACATTGGACTGAACAAATGTAAAAATTTTTGTAGCCTCTAACGAATATTTTTCTTCCATTTTTCAGCCTTGAATTCGCGCGATATAATTTTATTCACACTAAACATGATGTATTCACGGCGCGCAATTTTAAATGTGCAGACTTAAAAAAGGAACAAAACACTAAGCCGATGGCACTGATTACTATAAAAATTCAAGAGTAGTGTTAGCTAAAGTCTGCAAGTCAAACGAGCACGAAAAAATCCTAAAAAATATCAGAGAAGAAAGATGTATTTGTGTCGATGTAACAAAAAACGTTTTGGCTAGATGCATAATAAATGTTTTGCCTTTTTCAGTATTTTGTGTTGCGCGGATTATATTTTACTTCGCACACCTATTAAGCCAAGGGCAAGGTTTGCGCGTATACTAATAGTAATACAGCTCTGGGGGCGGCTGTATCAAGGCCGGATAGCACTGTCCACCAGATAGCGAATTTTTTGACTGTTGTAAAAATGCTCCAAAAGCTATAAAACTACGAATGTAGACCCCACAATTAATAAAAATAAACTTTAACTTATAAATGCTAAGGTTTAATCTAGATTATACAAATCAACGGACAATTTTAGGAAGGTTGGAAGATTCGCTATCCGGTGGATAGTGCTATCCGGCGTTGATACAACCGACCCCAGGTTTGCAAGAATTATAATTCCAAAGGTTGGTGCGAATTACAGTAGGTTTGCGCGTTACAATATAATGAAGTACCAAGGCACCTCAAAATGTGTTTCCAGACATTGAAACAGTCTTAGGATGCTTCTTAATTTGCCTTCGATGATATCTGAAAGACAAGGATGAATAGTTTAATAGCATGCATAAAATATGTTTTTAAACTTTATTCATTTGGTATAAACTGTACAGACACTAACCTTCAGGTGATATACCAGTTGTCCTGAGTCCTTCTGAATTAATGAATTGAAAACATGCATGGATATTATCCAGCTTTTGCGACCATGTCACTGGCTGTCGATAAATACCATGGACACTTTTTCTGGCTGAAAACATTCATAGAGTTTCTATCAGCAAACATGATACTCATCAAGAACGCGAAGACAGTGGAATCCTAAATTATATGGTGACAAAAGAACCATAAAATTTGGTCCATGTTTGTTTTAACAGGGATCTTTCTAAGGCAATGTATTGCAGCATTACGCCAAAAAATATTCTGTGCCTGGGTGAGCGTTTTTCCCTTTGGCTTTAATTCCTAATGGGGCGCTTTTTTGCAGAAATGGGTGAGTATTTTTGCTACCCAATAGCTTTATTAAAGTGTATAGTGACTTTTTATGCTTCTAATATTAAAGAGTCATCAAATTTGCAAGTCTAAATAGAATAAAATGAGAACTAGATACTACTGCAAAAAATATTATTTCATTATTGGAAAAATGACAGTTAAAAATGACACGCGCGCTGGCCAGAAACAGAATGTTCTTTTTACGCCTTATTGTACGTTGTAAATTGTAAATTCATGCATCTGGTTATCTGAAGAGAGGGGGGAGGTCTCCGGGTTAAACATGCATAAAGGACTCATCACTTGACCACAACTATCTGCATGCCCTTAGGCAGGTTAAAATTAAAGTAAAGCCTACGTTACATGTGATCTTTGGATGTCATTATTTTGAGCTTCGCTATCACTCTATCACATAGCTTGGGGTACCCCCCCCCCCCCCCCTTTACACCACAACAATGCCAAGGCACAACCAAAACTTGCCCCGTTCAGGAATTCACGCTGGAGTGGTCTACCCCCTCCCATCCTTTCATCCACCCCCCCCCCCCCCCCCCGCCGGCCTGAGCAGGCCAGAGAATGTAGCGACGACACATGACACAACCACTGGACACAACTCACGCAAGTTTCAGTTATGCGTGTGGAGTTTAATTAAACTTGGTTACGAGCTATTTGTTCAAAGAATGTAATCCTTTTAGTCTATTTGCAAACATCGTTTTGCAAACACTTTCAGCACAAACCCTCAACGCATATTTCTAAACAAAAAGGAACTGTCAAACAAGTGGTTAAGTAAACGCGACGTTAATCGCGCTAGACAAGTTTGACAGATATTGCCGTATGGCGTATATATAACGATATACGGGAACTTACTCAAACATTCAACAAGATTTACTAAAGTTAAACCATCGCCTACAGCCGTTCTTAGATCAGGCGTAATTTCTCTGTGTAAACTCCTGACTAAATAATGATTACACCAAGCAGTATAGTCCTTGAAAAACATACAAAATAGTTTGTTAACATTAAGCAAATATAGGATCAATCGAAGTGTACGTTCCACATATTAAATTAACGCTGTTTCTAACTGTCTTTAATACATCCCTTTTATTTTAGCTCTGGGAAAGTCGAATTCATAAATTGTCCTTGATATAACGGGGTTTATTAAAGACCGAGGCAGTTCGATACAACGCAATTTACTGTGGGTAAATACCTAAAAACACTAATAGCATTCTGGAATGCAAATATCGGGCATAGCCGAAACTAAAATGTCACAAATGTGGTCACAAATTAAGTTCAATTAACAGTCTAGAACTCTGTTAATTTCATGTTTTTTGTAGTAATTTTCAAATAATATTTACCTCTAAACCTTTTTCATAACTCGGACTTGTTTTCTGGACGCTGTTTGTGGTTTCTTTTGAGATTTTGGACGAGCTTAAAGTCGAAGACGTTCGCCTTCGCTTGCTCAACCGGCGTGCTTTGGTCGCCAAGTTTGTCCAAGAATTTTTCTTGTTAATTGATGGTCGCGAATGCGGCAATGGTTTAGAATTACGCTCGTTTTCGGCTGTCTAAACAGATAAAGCAATTGACGAATGCGATTTGAAGTATTTTGCCAACCTTTAGCTGTTAAAACCATTCAGTACATTAGTATTAAAATACGGTAAGATACCATCATTGTATCTATAAATATAGTGATATATGAGAACTCGTTAAATGCCCATACCTGACGTGAAATGCTAACACGGCTAACTCGAGAACGAACTGCTTCACTCATATTACTTCTTTTAAACTAAATTCATATAAATTTGTTTCGAAAAGCGGACGTTTAAACCCTGCGTGTATATATGCAAAGCGTTGTCTGGTTACGTGGTTAAACAATGCCATACAATCTATCATTCATATAGTCGGCACTTCAAGTCGATTGTTTACAGTTGACCTTTGGTAATGAGATCATTCAGGGGTCATAAATATTAGGCCGAAAAAAAATCTTCGACTTCTGTTTCTGGTCAGCGCGCGCGTCATTTTTAACTGTGCACGTCAACTTATTTTTTGGCAAACATGGTCCATCAATATCCTTGCAAAATGAAGTACTCTTAAATAAACATTTTATTCTATTAAACCTGCAAATTTGGCGACAGTTTAGCATTAAAAGCATAAAAAATCACTATACACTTTATAAAAAATATAAAAATACTCACCCATTTCTCCAAAAAAGCGCCTCCTTATTAACCCTAAAAAAAAGGGCGGAAAAAAAAGGCCGCGTCGCCGCGTCAATTCTGCACAAACCCACGGACCAGAAACAGAATATTTTGAGATTTAATCAGCGAGTTGCTCGCGTTTGACCGTCAACTCTCATCGACTCTCGTGAACTTTGTTCAAATTTTGATGATTGCTCGTTTGACCGCTACGCGTGGTAATATCCAGTCAACTCTCATGCAACTCTTGTTCCCGTTTTACCAGGGCATGAGAGTTGAGAAAACTCTCATACAAACTCTCGCTTGACAACTCTCATCAACTCTCATCCTCGTTTGAGCAGGGCTAATTTGACCACCCCAATAATTTCTTAAGGCCTTTTAACAATAGCTGATTAACAGAGCTAAGTCACGAAATTGTAATGCTATTTTTCGGTCATGAAAAATCATTCACGAAGTGTCCCCCACAGTGAGCTGTGGGCATAGTGTAAACCGATATAAGTCACCAGTTCTATTCTTTTTAACTCGTCAATATGGCAAAAAGATAAAACAAAGGCCAAAGGCCAAAGTAAAGGCCTTTCCTGATTAAAATCAACTCTCATCAGTTTAAAATACCAAATTATATACGAAACCCATTTCCTGCTTTTGCGCACATGAACTCATATCATGACCGGTAGCATTTGCCAACTTTTTCGACGAGTTGGGAACAAAAATGCCACAACTTCAGGTCGCTAAGCGTTCAACAGCAAGTAGTTTTTGCCCGCGTTTTTCTTTCATAATTTGAGTTCGACTTATTTTTATTGTATCTTCAGTGTTCCTGTTAAAACTACAATACAATTGTGCTTAAAGCAATGTCAAAAACATGGCGACATACAAGATGCACTATGACAGTATCGTAATGATTAAGTCGTGATATTGGCAATATATATTTCGGAAAAACGTATACTTGTAAAACAATATATTGAAAATGTACTTAACAAAAAACAATATACATGGTACTCAAAAGACTGGGTTACAATCACAGATCGAAATGTCTTAATTACTGATTGAAAGTCATAGTCACTAATCGAAATATCTTATCCGAATGGTAGTTTATTCAACATTATCTTGTACAGGATCAACTTGCATTTTTGACTCGCTTTCATTTTGCTGGTCACCATTTTCAGGTTGACTTTTACTGTTTTGAATATCTGCTACTTCTCCAAGGTCCATAATTTTTTCACTAGTGGATGGTTCTCCTGTGGCTTCTGTGGTCGCTGTCACAGCTGTTTCAGAATTGTCCCCATCCTTTGTGGGTTCGCCTTCAGGACCCCTGTTTACCCCTACATTCCCACTAACGTCCTCTTCGGTTCCCTGTTCTTTCCCTTCTGGCATTTCCTGTGTTTCCACTTTATTTTCCTCCACTTTATTTTCTTCCCCTTCTTTTCCCTCACTTTTCATTTTCCCCTCATTCACTTCACTCATTTCCACATCTCTGTCCCTTTCTCTTACGTCCTCTTGGGTCCCCTGTTCTTTCTCTTCTGGCATTTCCTGTGCTTCCACTTTCTTTTCTTCCACTTTCTTTTCATCACTTTTCAATTCCACATCATTTCCTTCTCTCTCTTCCACATTCCCTTCTCTTTCTACATTTCTTGATGTTTCCACTTCCTCACCCCTTAAACCTCCCTCATTCGTTTCTCCTATTTCATCCTCTATGTTTTCCTTTCTCTTGCTAGTCAAAATCACCTTCCTACGTCCCCCTTTCACCTCTTTCCTTCTACTATTTCCCTCATCATCACCGTGTTCTACCCCCTGTTTTACATCGGGTTCCTGATTATCCCCATGTACCACCGACTCGTTCCCAGGTTCATCATCACGCGCGTCATCCTCTGGCTTGTGTAAGACCTCGGCTATTTCTTGCCTTCGTTTCTTAATTTCATCTACATCAAAGGAATAATAGGTTGCAGTTTCAGGCTCAGCAACTCTGGTGGCGAAATGGTTAGTTCATGTACTTTTCCGTCTCTGAATCGTCAGAAGAACTACCTTATCTTTGTTCAAATATGCTCTTATATTAACACCTTTTTACACTCATCTCTAATCCGCTCATCACTTCCAAATTGGCAAATACTTACCCTCAACAAGTCCTGCGGTTTTCTCTAACAAGCCCAGGGTATAATCATTGTGTTTTGCAGGAAGATAGAAGATATGTGGCTTCGTATTTGTTCTGATAAACTTGCTCAATATTCTGTCATGATCTTCCCATTCTTCCAACTGCAAACAGAAATGGATAAGTACTCTTAGCTCAGTTGTCCGGGAAACTCAATCGAGACGGATGAATTATTCCAGTGTTCTTATTACTGTTGTTGGTAGTAATGACTTGCAAGTTATCCCACGCAATGTTTTGTTTGAAGTTTGCCAAAGGCAAAACAGTGGGTTATATATTAAACGATGCAGGACAAGCGCTAATCGATCCAATCTTTAGACAAACGTTGCAGAACACAGAACACTAGTGTGAGTAGAGTCCAGCCTCTTCTATATTTTCGCCAGTTTTACAGAAACCAACATTTCCTTACCATTTCTGCCACTTCCATTGTTCGTTGTATCTCCTCCAATTTGATTAGTTTTTCTCTGCGAGCAACGAAAAGCTCTTTCTTCTTACGAATTGCCTGTTCTTTTTCTTGTACGGCAGCCTCTTCGAGCTTCTTTTCAATCTGTTTTCGTTTTCTTTCCTACGAGAAAATATTAAAGGCCATGTACACGAGGAAATTTTCCCTACAGTTTCCAAAGCAATTTTTTCAGGGATGGATCCAGCTTCAAAACAATTGCAACGTAAACGTTGTGTTATTTCTAACAATATGGAACAATCTCCCCAAAGAGATCAAGACAAAATCTAGCGTTACTTCTTTTAAGTTTGCCCTTAAAAACCACTTCCTGGACTCATATAAGGGTATTGATCGATTTGAACAGTTAATGTGATCAGTAAAGCTTCAGTAAATTGTAGATATGTATTTTTATATAATCCTAAAATCTCTTCTATAATTCTCTTCCTAAATAGCTTTATCGTTTTAAAGTAGATAGAATCTATAACTTTGTATATATTGTATGAGGGCCACAGGTTTTTCAGCTGTATTGCTGTCATGTGTTATTTTTACCCTCTTTAAATAAAGTTGTTCATTCATTCATAACTACAGTATTCTGTATACAGTATAAACCCTTTCTGCGTAGCTCGTCTACTCAGACGAATTTGCTTACGAAGTTCATCTTGACTGATAATCTGCCATGTGCATAAATACGCCATATTGCTGAACTACCAGGAAATATCGGCCAGACATGATTTGTTCCTAAAACCACGGTCAGGAGTACAATATAGATCGCGCTATTTTGTCTTGATAGTTTGTCTTGATAGTTCATCTTGTGTTTGCACTGATGGCAAACATTGATGCGCCTAACAAATCATCAGATGAAGGGCTTTTGTAGATGGAAATTATCGAATGTAAGACTTAGATTAGACCTAACCAGGAACAGCTGCGAAAAATGCAACTATAGGTCCCAGGTTCGATTCCTGCCAGGGACCTATATAGGGGTGCACCGGATAGTACTTTTTACTATCCGGCCGGATACCGGATATGCCGGATAGTTTAAAAATATCCGGCCCGGATATCCGGCCGGATACCGGATATTTTGATTATTTTCTTATTCAAGACTCGGGCCTCCTTTTCAGGTTGAATAAGGGTGTGCATCAATGCAGGCAATGATGCCCGAATGATGCCCAATGATGAACAATGCACTACTTCATGTTAGGACTATATAGAGATTCATTATATAATATGCTGTTTGTCATGAAGTATTGAAGTATCAATATAGTGACCGCTGGCCAACATTTTCGGCTTTGCTATAATAGAAATACTGGAACAGTAAACCAATTCATATAATATTGTTCTTTTGTTTGTTCTATTGATGTGCAACTGTTTTCTTTTCATAGCATATTTATTGATATTTCTTCCGTTTTTAAGTTGAAACAAAATTAATACGCCTTGAAAAAAATATCCGGTATCCGGGCCGGATATTAAAAATATCCGGCCGGATACCGGATAGTCGGATTATCTCATTATCCGGCCGGATATCCGGTGCACCCCTAGACCTATAGTTGCATTTTTTCGCAGCTGTTCCTGGTTAGGTCTAATATTGTATATAATTTACACTCGATAATTTCCATCTACAAAAGCCCTTCATCTATTATTCAATCGAGTGAGATGCCAACAAAATTTGATATTTAACAGATCATCAACCTTTAAAATATATCGCTAACTCACCCGCGCTGCTTCCTTGGTACTGTTTTCTTTAAACTTTTGCAAAGTTCCCAGAAGAACTCCAAACATTCGCTTGTTTCTTAAAAAACAAAAAAAGTTTGTGAAAAAATACTGAATATTTGTTATTGACTTTATCTGGTAAAGATTTCATTCAATCCTGGCTTACAAGATTGAAAGTTCAAGTAAATAAACAAAAGCAAAATAACACACTGTACCTAGTCTGTGTTTTTGTGTCTGTCTTTGCTTCTTGTTGTTGCCGAGAAGGAGCTGGTGTCGCTACAATGGACGACTGGAGAGTGGGCTAAAATAAAAAATTCAAATTTACATATATACATGTAAAGACTGTGTAATGCTTAAATATACCCTACTCAAAGTTTTGTCAATTTTAAAGACAATTAAGCCCCGTACAGACGAGCAAGTTTTCCTTGACAAGTTCCTTGTCGAGTTTACTTGTTCGTGTGTACGACAAACAAGTTTTTTTCGATCAATTTTTCCTTGACAAGTTTTACGAGCCCGTGTATTAACGACACAAGTGAATACTTCATGTTTATAATGGCAATGGCCGCTCAACTAGATCGAAAATAAGTGTGCAGTGTCATACTGCGCATTTCCTCGTCAGGTTTTCCTTGTCGGCCGTACACACGAACAATTTTCCTTGTTCAAAAGCTAACATGACTAGCTTTTGAACAAGGCTCCTTGTCAAGGAAAACTTGTCAATTTTTTGCCGTACACATGGGGCAAACTTGCTCGTCTGTACGGGGCTTTACACTCCATATTTTCATCCGAAACTCAACTTTCAGTTTAGACTGCACAGCTCCCATACATGTCTGTTTTGTTTTGGAGCAAATCTGTCGCAGTCATGCACTTTTGTATAGAAAACTGCTTTAAGCTGATTGCCTCATTACAGTTCCTGTTGTCTTCTGACAAATCAAATAAGTTTGTCATAGAGTTATGCAGTTGTTACAGATTTTTGCACTACTATTTGGGATTAACTGCACTGAAATCAGTCAATCACAATCTTCTTGTATATTATTAATAAACTATGTTATTCCATAACATCTAATACTTCACTGTACATAGACACACTGTGCTACCCCCTATCTCATGTACTCTTATATCCATTATTTCTAATACATAATGTACACACACGTACAATTATGTTACTCCTTATAATTCCAGTACTATAATATACACACATGTACTATGTGTCTCTCTACTGTACTTCTAATACCTTAATGAATGCAAATGATCTATTATATCCTCTATCTCATGTACTTTAATATCCACACATGTACTGTGTTACCAATTATTCCTAATATATAATGTAGTCACATGTACCATGTTACCCCCCATTTTCTAATACATCGATTTATGTATACACACATGTCCAGTGTTACTCCTTATCCCTAATACTTTAATGTACACATATGTCCCATGTTACTCCCTATTTCTAATACATTAATGTACACATATGTAGTAAGTTATCCCATACTTTCTTGGCATCATCCTCTTCTTCTTCACCATCACTCTCCAATTGTCCAAAACGTCGATTGTTTCTGTCATTTGCTCGAGGTCCAAGTCTGGAATGGATGACATATTGGCAATGTATGCATGTGGATGTAGGGTGGGGAAGGTGATTGGGTGGGGAAGGTGATTGGGTGGGGAAGGTGATTGGGTGGGGAAGGTGATTGGGTGGGGAAGGTGATTGGGTGGGGAAGGTGATTGGGTGGGGAAGGTGATTGGGTGGGGAAGGTGATTGGTGGGGAAGCTAGTGATTGGTGGGGAAGGTGATTGGGTGAAGAAGTGAGTAGGGCAATAGAAAATGAGAAATGAATGTAATGCTAGAAGTAAGGTAGTGAGGGGAAGTATGACTGTACATGTGTTGTGGGGGAGCGGATCCATTGATGGACAATTGCAAGAGAATATGGACAAAATTGCCGGGACACAAGAAATTGATAAAATAAACCCGACACTTTCTTTGACATTTTTGTTACTATAAGCTCTACTTCAAACACAGCTATTGCTATATTTATTGGTCCCTGCACTTCCTCCCACAAATTCTTCCTATGTTCTCACCTGCTGTATGCATTTCCAGCATTAAATCTCTTCTGAGGAGGTCCACCAATCCTCTCACCAAAATTCCTCTTCACAACAATACGCCTGTTTCCAACAGGTCCTCTGAAATGCAATTATAAGCCTTTTACAATTTTGAAAAGTGGAAACAAGGCTCTCAACCTTACACAGAGGCTTATATCTGAAATATATATCACAAGAAGACTCAGGGAAAATTTTGCCCCAGGCCCCACAAAATCTTTAGGTGGCCCTGGTGACAACAGATTGACATGTGATTTTGGACAGCACTGAATTCAAGCCAAAATATCAAAGGTGACACTTCAAATTTTGAAAAGGAAACAAACATGCTAAAATTGTCAAGCTTCAAGGTTTTAACGCAATTACCCTAATAAAGTACCGTCTGTCACAATATGGACTGTTCGATCGGAGACGGAGTTCGATTGTTTAATTGATTGTTCCTATGTTTTGTCAGCTGTTTTGTTCGCCATTGATTGCTGTTCATAAATACGTACTTGAAGCAAGCAATAAAATCAAATTTTGTCTTGGAAATTGTCTATTTGTTTTGAAAATTTTGCCGACCTAGATTGAGAATTATCGTTTTTAGGTCGGCACTTTCTTGCCGACCTAAAATTTCAGGAGTTTCAAGGGCTGACCAAGTGTTATGCCAAGAGCCCAGCAAAGAATCTGCAAAGAATTACACGAAGCTGGCCAGAGTATTAAATCTCACACAGTCACACCAAACCATATCGAAACTCCATGCCAAGAATTGTCGAACTTTTGTACACAGAATTCATCATGGCTGATTGGTATGTTACAGTTTACAGTATCAACATAAAATAAGCCAGTATTTGATGGCTATAATTCAGTATTTTATGGTGTGTTTTAGATGCCGTATGTATTTTGCTATTCTGTGATTACTCAGGAGTCAGGACCTCAGGGCTCAGGTACAGTACTCTACTAAGCGAGTCTAAGGCCTGGTTCTTGGTACTTTTATTCAACAATGATGCTTTCATCCTTTTAATAGTTTATTGAAAAATATATTTCCAACGGTTTTGACCTAAAATAACCGAAGTAATATGGAAATTTTAAGAAGCGAATGTCCGATGATGCCACGACGAAACATTTAATTATTCAAATATTAGCTATCAAAAACATCGATATATTCTGCTCAATATTTCACAAAAACTATATTTCTAACCTCGCCTCGGACGGATCCCTGCCTGTTAACTTTTTAATGTTCTCATCGACGCTTTTTAGCCCTTCTTTTGCAAGTTCAACTTCGCGTTGTAGCGAACTGACTACCTCTCTGGCTGCCATATTGAAATGATCACGTGTCCGCTTCCCCCCCCGTAAATGTGCCGTAATGCTTTCCCCCCCGGGTTTCTTATGAAATATTCAATATATTTTTCTCAATATTTATGATTTTTTTTGCAATAATGTTGCGAAGTTTTCAAATACAAAAAGGTTTAAAATATACTATTCAGTCGAGAAGAGCATTTTACTTGTGGCTGAACAACATATTCAACAGGTTAGATTTAATAAAAAAATTTAGGAGAGGCTGGAAGGAGTGCTTTCCCCCCGTCCCTGCAAAGGTGCACCCCATGCAGATAATTGCAGCATTTTCTTTTTAATTTTTTTCAAGAGTTGATCAGGACAGGCGAGAGACTGTTGGTCCTGAAAGGTCAGTATCGGAGATGATCAACATATATCATCCATGGCGATCTCGCCATGTATTTATTTTTGTAGTAAAAATTACTGTGTGTTTATATGGACAAGTGGGCTGGCCTGGTTCCCGAGATCTCGCTTGAAAAAGGCGAGCTATTTTTAAGAACTGTCAAAACAATGTCAAAGGTCAAAACAAAATCATCCTGCTTGCCGGGATGAAATTTTCTCATATAAACACAAGAGAAATTCATCCCGGTTACTGGGCTGGCCCGGTTAGCAGGGCAGCCTGCCATCCATATAAACAGCCCCTTAGTGAAAAACCAAGTCAACCTATCCAGATGAACTAGCTAGAACAGCATAAACTGTACTGGCAATGGTTCTGGGAACAAATAACGCTTGACGATGTTTTGTCTAATATGCCATGTAAACACATCGACAGATCATCCGTCAAGACAAACTGAGTCGACAAATATTAATATGAGCAGATAAACTATGCAGATAGTTAGTCTTAAGGGATGATCAATCTGTCAATTTGCCACATTTATACACAGACAAATCAGATTATAAGCTATATCTTTTCTTTGCTCAGGTTTGCTCAGGCATATTATCTGACTATAGTATAAATTTGACCAAACAATATAGACAATTTACTGATTCTTGCACAAAAATTGTATGGCAAATTAGACTCTTAATTATTTAGAGTTGCAGGGGAATGGATATTAAGATGTGGTGGAGGTGTGAAGTTTACAAAAATTGATAGATATATCTGGGATTACAACGCCTTGCCTGCATGGTCTAGAAACAAATATGAAGTTGAAGGAATTGATGCTAAGAACACATATATCACTGATGGAGGGCTTGATCATTTGGGTATGTTCAAGAATACTGCTTGTTCCTATGGAATATGGGCTACCATATTAAGGCATTTATGTGAAAGGTGATGTGCATATTCTGTAGTGAAGTTCTGCAAATTTTATTAATAAAACGTTTTATATAACTTGTTTTCAAAAATGTTTTGTCTTCTTCCACAATTATAAAAATAGGTTCGTATGCGTCCGTGTACGCATTGTGTACCTATTTTTATTGATGAAAATTCCAAATCTATAACATTAGATGGGGAGCAGTAAAGTTCAGACCAAATAACATAATATGTTGATTAATAAAATATATGTATAGAGCAAGCGGAATGAAATTACGGCAGATTGTCTTAGTTTTTTGTCCAACAAATCCCACTGTTCTCAATTCTCTACTGTCACTTATTGATATTGTTCTAATGTTCTTAAAAGTCTTTGATTAGCTGCAAAGGGGCTGTTACAGTAGGCAAGCAGTAGTTCCAAAATTTCAAGAGATCAATTTTATCATTGATACTTTCTTTTAGTTGGTCTTGAGCACTTGAAGTCGTTAAATTTGAACAGCTGCAGATATGTTTCAGACTTGACCCAACTTCTGCCAGTCAAGGAAACTTTGGAGGAACTTGATATTAGCAACTGTTCTGAAATAACAGATCTTTCCTCGTTGTTTAAGCTTCGGTAAGTATTGCCGCCTTGTTAATTCATTAAAGCCTGTCGTGACCAAGTCATGTTCGATGTGAAATAGTCCGCATATATCTTGTTTCTGTGTTCTCCATGGCACATGGCATCAATGGCATCAATAGAGAAAAGAACAAGCTTTAAAACAAGACTAAAATCATTTTATAATGACTAGTATTCTGAAAATTATTAAACATAAAAGATGACCTCGATCCGTTCTTTTTATGCATCATGTACAGTGTCCAACTGAACTCATTTATACTTTTACTTTTCTAATACTGAGAATTCATGGATGTAAAATATACTGCAAAGTCATTCCAAAATGTTGACTTCTTATATACAAGGCCAAATCAATAATGGCGTTTGAAAAAGGACACCAAAAGGCAAAATAGGCAAGTTGTAGTGTAAAATATCGGATGTCCAATCGAACTTTTTGGTAAAGGTGATTTGATATTTCACTTTAATACTTCATTTTGTTTTGGAATAGATATTTCAGTCTGAGATAAGAATGATATAAAAGTGACTCCCAATATTATAGTCAAACAATTAATATCTGTCGTCACTAACTCACTATACTTACCCGTGTGGATGGTTAGGTGCAGACGTGGTCAGCGAATAGTCTATTGGATTTGAGTTACTTGGATTCAGGTCCGAATCACGTGAGCATGTCCAGTCGGGACCTGACCACCGAACATCTGCACCTTATCACACCGAACAACGTGTTCGGTGGAAATTAGAAAACCGAAATTCGATAATTTGATGAGAAGAAAAAATTGAAATTAGCATATATTCTTCTCCCAGCAGAGTAATACGGCGGTTGGCTATATGTTAGCATTTGAGCCAAGATTCCACGGTGATACATAACCTAAATTTGGCCGCCCAATGAGCGGATATGACGATTTCACCGACAGCTCTTAGCCAATCAAAACTCTTGAATTATTTTCAATAAATAATAATCAGCAATGAGCCTGCTTGTCACTCTCTATATCCGACCCTTTAGGGCATGAGTCGTTCCCAGACTGCGCGCGGTTGCTATGATATTAACCTTGGTCACTATGTAACCTCATTTTTTATTTTAAAAAACCTGGGTGTAAAATTGAGTCAAAAGCTTTGCGGAAGTCAACAAATCAGCAAAAAGGTTTTCCTGAGGTTCGGTTTCCAGGTAGAAAACCAAACTGTGACGGACGCAATATGTTATGAGTGTTTATAAGATTACTACTTTGGAAGATTAATTCAAATTTAAAGTGACAAATAAAGGAGTTTGCTTTCAGCTACCATAATTTCGTTTGTTTGCTGTCGAAAAAGCGATAATATTAAATTTGCTGCACCTTTTTTAAACTTCCATGCGATAGCATGCACCCATGAGACCCGTCTAGATTTTTTACTTTTTTTGACTCTCGATCACTATTAATCACAGACGGCCACTTTTTGGGGGCTGCCGCCTACTTCAAATCATTCTGAAAGCCCTGGAAATGAGGATGAAACACAATAATTTGCCTAAACAACTTCTAACACGAACACTCCTATAATTAGAAGGATCTGATTTATCGCCTGATTTCTTAATCCTTTAGACACAGCTTTACAGTATTACACCGTTTACACGAATGCAAATTATACGAAATCTCTTTGTCTTATATATTTGCCACTAAAAATAAGACTAAATAAAACAATTAGCAAAATTTTCTTACTCTGATAACTACCTTTTGACCACCATTTACTGCATGAAAGTGCTTACCACCTACAAATACCAGTGAAATGTTCGTAACTAATACAATAATAAGGTAAAGAAGATCACATGCTTACATGTTGGCCAAATATGGTTGCAAAGGTTACGACCCTAAATCACAAGACTGATTTCGAAATTTGTATTTCCTTGAAGACCAGTTAATTCTCGGTAAACATTGAGCGTTGGCGAGAAGGGCGTGATTTGAAACGAACTTGTATCGCTATATTCGACTTTAACTTTGTGTTTTTAAACGAAGAGAAACGTATTCGAAGTAAAATTGTATCAATATGTGAAGCAGTTTCCTCTGGTTAAACAACAAGATGTGACTTTGTTTAATTGTCGAGAAGAATATGGCTTCGGGTTACGACGCAACTCGTTTTCAATCAGCCATTGACCAGGGCTTTACGTGTCCTATTTGTTTTGGTGTTCTAAAAGATCCGATGCAATGTGAGAACAACGAACATTATTTTTGTTCGGGATGCATCAAGGAACATCTAGAGAAGACCTCGCACAGCTGTCCAGTCTGTCAAGATAAACTGACTGTAGAGACACTGCGTAAGGCACCAAGAATTGTTTCAGATTGTGTTTCACGTTATAAGATTAGTTGTGACCATGCAACGAGAGGCTGTGGTGCAGTTTTAGAGATCGAAGCGCTACAAGCACACGTCCGAGACTGTGATTTCATCCCTGTTTCTTGTTCAAACGAGGGCTGTGACGAAGTGGTGAACAAACGCGATGTAAAGCAGCACGAGCGCGAGTTATGTCGGTTCAAGACAACGACCTGTGGCGACTGTGGGAAGAAGATGCCTCATCATAAATATGGCGGACACGGCTGTGCATTACGACGTGATGTAGACGAAGTGAAGAAAGATCTGGCAGAAATGAGAGAAGGCATGCAACGAATGACGATCGCAATTGAAAATCTAGAAAAGTCGTGCCGAAATGTAGCCAACTGGCCCAACTCTATGAGTAGTGATATTGTTGTCATCGCAGGTCGGATTCCCAAACTAAATCAGCCCCTTTCTTCCGTCGAGCGATTTAACTTGTTCAACCAAACCTGGACACCACTGGCGGAGTTGAAAATAGCTCGATCTGGTCATGCAGCTGTGGTGTTGTTTGACCATCAACTACTTGTTTGTGGTGGATATACCAATAACACTCTCGATGATATCACAGATAGCGTAGAAGTGTTGGATCTGAATGGTAATCCTCTAGAATGGCAGGCGTTTTTTGTTAATCTTCCTGTAAAAGTTGCTGGTCATAAGTGCGTGGTTTATGGTAATCGTTTGTTGATCATTGGTGGTCGTCCGAAGCGAGGTGAGACTTTGGATACGATATACGAGCTGCTTCTTGTCCCTCCTTATTCGTCCAAGTTGCTTTGTCACATGAAGAAGAAACGAGCGTTTCATGGAGTAGAGTTATTCGGTGATAAAGTTTTAATTGCTGGCGGGGTAGGAGCGGAAATTGATGTGGAAATATTCGACATAACAAGAAATGAATGTGTTGAAATGCCATCATTACCATCTCCTCTTTTGAGTATGGCGACAGTTCGTCGTGGTCAAACCATGCTTTTGATTGGAGGGATGGACAACGAAGGGAAAATCAGCAATGAGATTATCGAGTACGAGCTTAAAACTAGCCAGAGTAAGGTTCTATTGGTCAAGGACACAGTCACAGAGCGACCTGGTTGTTCGGCTGTCTTACATCAAAACACGCTTGTTATAATTGCTGGCTCCAAGGGTGCTGCAAATGAAGTGGATTGTTTCAACTTTTTATCAAATTCTTGGAGGAAATTACCCTCAATAACCGAGGCAAGGATTTATGCCTCTCAAGTTGTTGTGAATAAGAATTTTGAATTCTGACGGTTGTTTACCAGAATATTGAAATACTAACAGTAATCTAAAATAGTTTAAAATGGACAAATATATAAGACTCTACAGAACACTGCATGAAACAATAGTCATTGCTTAACTTTGTAGCCAATATATAATCAAATGGATTTTGTAATGAAAATGCTCAGTGTCACTGAAATACGTTTGACGTCAATTGCGGCATGCATCTATAGGGGCTTCGGTGGCGCAGTCGTCAGAGCACAGTCAACGTCCTACTGAAAGTCGGTTTTTCTCCGGTACGGGTATCCTCCCACAGGAATGTTGACAGGTGGGTTTGGATTAGCCCCAAACTTAATTTATTTTGATTAGTAAGAGTACTGTAATAAACAAGTTTTTCAATTAAAGCATTATAACTACTGAAAAACTGTTATAAATACTTTTCAAAAGACTATAAAGGCCCAAATGAATGTCATGTCTAAAGCCCGTTTTCCACTATACGGGAATTTGTTCGTGTGAAGCAAAAAACAAATTTCAGCAATGTGATTGGTAAACGAAAACAATTCGCCGCAAAAAAGTAGAACGGATGCAATATTTTCGCGGCGATTTGTTTCGCTACCAATCGTATTGCCGAACAAATTCGCCTACTTGACAACTTCAGCTGTCAGTTGCAGTCAAGTGAAAGCTGAATAATAAAACCACGAGAACGTTATCTAAATAAGGGAAGAGGTTGCTGCAATATTGGTAAGACTCGTTTCCATTCTCCTGAATCAACCTCGGTATGGCGCATTCTCGTTCCCAGGCTACTATTTGTTTCTCTTCCAAGTCTCATTCCGTATATAGTTTCATATAAAATAATTCCCATAGTTCCTAGCCAGAAACTTTGGCACTCTATTTGGACAGTTAGTAGTTATTCCAAGAAACGTACATGGCATCGAGAGAGAAAATAACGAGTTTTAAAACAAGACTAAAATCATTTTATATGTAAGGACTAGTATTCTGAAAATTACTCAGCATAAAAACGGACTCTGTTTTTTATACACCCTGTATAGTGACTAACTGAACTCATTAAAAATTTTACTTTTCTAATACTGAAAATTCATGGATGTAAAATTTATCATAAAGTCATTCCAAAATGTTAAATATAAACTTCCATTTTACTTATTATATTCAAGGCCAAATCATGCAATAATGGCGTTTAAAAAAGGACACCAAAATTGGCAAGAAGTATATATATCGAATGTCCAATTAAACTTTTTGGTAAAGGTGAATAGATATTTCAGTCTGAGATAAGAATGATATACAAATGACCACCAATATTATAGTCAAGCAATTTTGATAACAGACCTGGGTGCAAAATTGAGTCAAAGGCTTTGCGGAAGTCAACAAATCAGCAAAAATGTTTTCTTTTGTTCGAATTGGAGACATATATTTATCTATTAATGTCCGGAGAGAGAATATATGATCTGAGGTTCGGTCTCCAGGTAGAAAACTGTGACGGATGTAATATATCAGTACGAGTGTTAACCGCGAACTCAAGAAGTCTTGAAATGAGGATGAAACACAATAATTTGCCTAGACAACTGGTAACATAAATACCCCTATAATTAGAAGGATCTGATTTATCGCCTGATTTTAATATGAATCGGGGTAACTAGCCACTAACGTCAAAAAAGTTTATAAAAAGGACAAACTATACACCAAAATACTCCTCGTTGTTCAAGGATTCTACCGAGATATAGCTTTACGCATTTCGCAAGATACAAGCGAAAACGGCACTTCGATGAAATCCACGATAATGCCATCCAAAATGGCGGATTATTTGGCATGACGTAATATTCTCGTGCGACTTCAAGAGCCGAATATAGGCCATACGAGACACATCGTAAGAGGTTGTACTAACTTGTGAAATATATCTTACAATTTTAGGAATTTGAGGATTCTTTCATTGTCCGGGATGGTATCAGTAAACGATCAAGATTCGACAATAAATCGTCTCAAAGAACTTCTCCCCAAATGTGAAATAAACCAGTCAAATGAAAATGGGACTGAGAAAGACGTAACTGAATAGGTCGAAAGTAAAGTTGGGAGACTAACTTGTTCGGCTAAATGAATGGATATTTTAGCCAGTCAATGAAACCGACCATGAGCATGGCGAAAGTGGAATCACTTGTGGTCCAAGAAAATTCGCAGTTTGGTCAAGAATACTGTTTAAGATTTAACGAATAGTTAGAGTTGTTATAATTATGTTTCAAGTACTTGACATGACCAGGACAGTTATTATGATTATGAAGATCAATGACAATGTATAAGAATATGTATGTGGATTATGATTTATGGTATTATGGATAAAAGTCATTAAAGGACTAAATACTAAAATACTTTCTAATGTTTAATAGTACAAATTCAATATATGTTAATTTTTTAAACACAAACTAAATTGAATAGCAATATAGTTTTCTTCTGTAAATAATATTGCAATGCCTTATTATATGGTTCAAATGGTAAATGCTAACTACAATAATGGATTTATTGCGCCATCCAGTGATCGAAATGTTTCATTGTTTTGAAAATCCCTTATTAAAATGGTACTAACCCCAAAAATTATTTTTGTATATGTGTAATATTTGGATCATTCTAACAAGAAATGCAATATATCTTTATAGTAAAAATCCTCATCTTCATCAACTTTTTCACTGTCAAAGTGTCCGGATATGATGTCATTAGATGAATTTTAGCATAAAAAAACAAAGGAAATCTAATTTATAATTCACCTAATGACATCATATCCGGTAACTTTGACAAGTTGATCAAGATGAGGATTTTTACTATAAAGATATATTACATTTCTTCTCAGAATTATACAAATATTACACAAAAACAAAAATAATTTTGGGGGTTAGTAGCACTTAGGCCCGTTTCAGACGCCGCTCCACTCATGCGCCGAACTTAAATGACGAATTAGGTGCGACAGAAGAGCGACGTTTGAATCGACGGAGCCTGTCGCATTATGCGACGTTGGAGCGACATTGATTCTAATTCATACGCCGCTCCACTCATGAATGTGCCGAACCCAAATCAAAATTTGCTGTAATTTATTAGGATTAGTTTAGCCACTTTGTAATGTCTACCCTATTGTTTTCATTTTAGAATTCCCGCGCGAACACGCTCTCTCGTCAACATTATATTTTGTACGCCGTTTGAATCACTGCCGCTCTTGTGTCGCTCCAGAGTCGCACCTAATACAATTAGGTTCGGCGCATGAGTGGAGCGGCGTCTGAAACGGGCCTAAGACGGGATCCGTAGACGAATCTAGTATACCTAGATACATACTAGTATAATAATAATAATAATAAAAGCATTTATTTAAACACGATAATAATTTTACAGCATAGCTGATGTGGTCGTGTAACTACCTAATAACTAACAACTATATTGTCAAATATGACTACTAATATTACGTATAACGTACAGTATGACTAATATAACGACTAATTATTCACATAAATACTTTACAAAGATCACATTATTTGACATTTACAGTTACACTTATATCAAGAATTACATAAATCTAATGAGTATATAATGAAAACTTTCATCAATAATTATATGACTATCTACTTCCATGCAACATTGCAAGATTATTTGCATCATGCACAACGCAACCAAATGCCATCCTAATTTAACCAAAGAATGTCTATCTAATTATATTTCTGCAATTTTTGTTCCCATACTGTACATGAGCTCATTTGAACTATTTTGAAATTGTATTTGTTTATAATTTGGGGGGGGGGGTGTAGTCATATAATTATAATCAACAGCATCGCATACATCGCATAACAAAATACCGGGCAATAATTCACAAAGTAAGTTTCTTTCTTAACTCATTTCTAATGTTCAACATTCCTTTGACATCTTTTACTTTGACAATATCCGCCATAGACAATCTATTCGGAGTAAAGAACTGGCCAGCTTTTTCGTCGATTGCGTCATCGCTAATGACAGCATGCGCCATTTTGATGGCGTATAAAGACGACATCCTCTGTGACGTAAATGCCGGGAACAACTTGGCATGCCAGAGATTTGTCATCGTGCAATCGTTTGGCCACAAATCCTAAATACGTAAAAATATGACGGTTTAGGAATTAGAAATGTTCACATGATTTTTATAACGTGTGGTGTCCAAAAGGAGTAGAATAATCTGCGTAGAATCAGTTTCGGAATGTCTTAAGGTACGTTCACACGTTGCGATTTGTCGGGCCGATTTCAGATGCACGTTAATGATATTTGAAAAATACGTTGCAAACGTCGTCTGGTGACATCATCAACTGAAAATATTCGTCAAACCTAAAATCGGCCCGACAAATCGCTGTGTGTGAACGTACCTTTAACCCGGATCAATTCCAAGGGCAATTCTCACCGATTGACACACTCAGAATCTTTTGATACATACAAAATGCTAAACCAAAGATCTTGGGTTGAATTCCGTTTTGGGCATTCAGACATTTATGTTTCAGCAAGTGACTCTGCTCTACTCTCGTCAACTTTGAGCTGGTTCAAAGATGAGAGATTTTAATGAGAGTTGATGAGAGTGTTTGCTCGTTTCACCGGTACGCGTGGTAATATCCAGTCAACTCTCATGCAACTCTTGTTCTCGTTCGACCGGGTCATGAGAGTTGATGAAACTCTCATGCAAACTTTCGCTTGTTAACTCTCATCAACTCTCATCCATCAGGGCCTTACCAAACAAAGGTGAGGTCAGCAAACAAAAAATCTACCATACCAACCTTGATATAGTAACATTGTATAATTGGTGCAAAAAGCACGGGGTTTGTCTCTTAACACAGACAAGACGGCTCAAATTACAGACCGGTCCCCAGGCCAATAACCGGCCAAGATTTTGACATGACCTGCGACATTTTTACGCTACGCATTATTCATTAGTGATATACAGTATTTAAGTGAATCACTCATATATTAGTACCAACATAATATGGGTCTTTTTGTTAACTTATATTTTGGTTGGCATTTTTTATGCATTCTTTCAAAGCTTACCATATTTGAGGGAGTTGACTAGTTAGATAGAAATCGCGTTTGACCGGTCACAATTGGAACTACTATTGGTAACAAAGTCATCATGAGCGCCCTAACATGAAATGTTATTTTGTTTCAGCACCTCTGTTTAAAAATAGAAACCTTTTGACCAATTTACCTCTTGTTCAATTGATAAACTCTTCAACGCTATATCCATAGGTTGCCCACAAAATTGCAACACATTCATCTTATCAATTGGCATGACCTTCTTTACATTATCCTTAATGCTAAACACAACAGTAACAAACAAACCATCTGTTTCATCGACCATCACACAAACTGTATGAAAGAAACAGCCAGATGGAATGGTGGTGCCGGATGGTAGCAACATGTTACTAACAATTGTACCATCACTGATGGTAACACCAGCTTCTACAGAACTGTATTCCACCACACATCGTTTACCCAATATAACATTGGTACTTAAGATGGTGCTAAAAATACAGGTAGATTCAGGTTGAGGTGGTAAGGGTGAATTTACATCAGAACATCGTACAACTGCTTGGTTTGTGAGACACATTTCATACCTGCAACGTAAAGGATTTCAGTGAGTTTTGTTATAGGGTTGTCACACCCAACATTGGCAAGCATCCACTTGTACTCTAGCTAGACAACCCCCTTTACCCATAACTCACCTCATAACTAAATTATCACAGAATGCCTCGATGTACTCCGTCATAGTTCCAATGTGATAAAACTTAGATTTATTAAACAACAAAACATTAAATTGTGTTCCCTGCAACTCGTCATAAAACTTCTCCCGTGTTTCCACAAGCTTGGGAACAACTTCCACAACATTTGCAACATTTTTACAATACTCCTTATTGCTGTTTTCACCAAGGGCTTGAAGGAAATCTCCAAATGCATCTATCTCGCAACCTAATGGTGAAAGTTTCTTGTACAGTTTAACCAACTTTGTGGTAGTCGCCCAGTCTATATAAAATTCTCCATCTGTATACACAAATTCCTCATTGGCAATCAAGAAAACGGCATTTGCTTCGTGCATTCGTTCTTTGGAAGGTTTGTGTAAAAATTGAATACATGTCGATTGGGTGACAGAGGGTAGCTCAGAGTGGTTAGAACAATTAACATGTGGTTTTTCTGCTAATATGAACACACCATGTGTGGTTCCAATCTCAATAGGCGATGGATGAGCTATTGCGGTTATTCCAGGTTTTTCGAAACCCCAATCACCATCTTTGAGTGAGAACGGTTCCATGATATCAGGGCAGGTTATGAAGATACCAGGTGCCATATGCTGTGGAAAGTCGATACAAAGCGCTAGCTTGATTTCAAACATTTGATACAGTGGGTCACCTAAAAATGAAATCACTTTAAATCCCTATTAAATTTCAAAGCTACAAGGTAGTTTGTCTTGATGGATAATTCATCGGCCGATAAGTTGAGATAATCGGCCTACAAATAATTGGCCTACAAATAATCATCCTCAGTAATTGGCAATTTTCGTTATCGGCTCATCCCTAATACATATTGCATGTCCACACACATCTGGATTTGTTGCGTTTTCGACTGATCACATGTATCCAAGAAAACAATACAAATACACTAGACAGAGCATGTGCTATCGAATGGATTCTGTACTGTTGTCTTATTAGCATGGGTAAATTTCGTAAATTTACGTCGTTTTAAAAACTCGGGCCTTATACTCACCATATGGTACAGCTGTGAAGATCTTGCCAAGCACACTAGCACTGGGTAAACGTTGACTGAATCCCCCTGCATGAAGCATCAATATTTTACACTGACTCAAAAACTCAGTGCCCAAATCTTTCTCCAGTCTTTCAATAGCATGCAGTGTTGCACCACCATTTCCAATCTTTGGCCCAGTCGGGTCACTTACTACTTTATAAATTACCCCTTTTGGCAGCTCCCCGCGAGAGAGTTTTGCCTCAATTTGAATTTCATACCCTAAAAGTTGTTTTTTATCAACTGCAGTGACTACAACTATATCCCAGAAAGGAATGTTCAATTCGTTTACGTCTTTACCACGTATTGAGTCAAATAATCTTAGTTTTCGCAACGTAGATTCGTGAATTTCTTTGCTAACTTTGTCAGAGAGTTTTGCTCGCTCTTCTGCCATGTTGGCAATTTGGAATAATTAATTAGCTCTCTTTGTAAGAATACGGGGGGTGGCCCTGCATCTAAATATGGGGGTAGTAATTTTATCGATTTCGGACTTATATTTTATTAAAATTTAAAAGTAAAATGGCATTTTAGCTCAAATTTCAGCCGCTAGTTTGTTAAATTCACTATAAAACATTATAAAAAGTAAAATTATATCAGGTTGACAATATATATAGCCGATATAGGCATAATTTGGCCACAGTTTTTGTGTGCTTCCACTTGTCATAAATTTCCAACTTCCACTTGTCATAAATTTCCAACTGCCACTTGTAATTACAAGATGGCGGACACAGATTCAGTTTTCGAATTCTTACATATGCAGATTGTAGAGTACATACATGAGGTACATGGCAAAGAAAGTGAGGTGAGAGAGACGAATTATAAATGGTTATATCATCGCTTCTTGAGCGAATCGTTGCCATATTGTATTTTCCTGTTCTTAAATGGCTGCTGCCTATTTTATACAATAAAAACAAATGCTCTTTATATAAATTCTTATTTAAAGTCAATAACGTCATATGGACACCTTGCTTTGTTTACGTTTTCCTGGCTACGTTTTCCTGGCAGGCCAAAGTTTTGAAAAGCTCCCAAGAGAGCTTTGTTATTGTGGTATTCATTGTAGAATCACAATGTATTGTATAATCAGAATTTGCTAATGCCAGCAAAATGTAAACAAGCCAATTATTAAAGGACTAAGGACTATTAAAGAAGTCTTTATATATACAACTTATTTGCATCATTTAGACATTTACCAATTAACCTAGTTCTGGAGGTATTGCCCTATATTGGAAAATATATGATCATGACCATTAAAGTTTAATTATCAGGGAAGGGTATCCCTTACCCCCCTGCACATCCACTAATAACAAATTGCTTTTGAGAAAAAATAAAAACTATGTAAAAGAATTTCAACCCATCAGTTATTGGCCATAACTATGACTACCAGAATGCTTCACAAGGATCTTAAAAGACTTAAAAGAAAAAGATTGCAAATACTCGCAAAGCATTCTGGTAGTAGTAGGAAGGAAACATTATGCACAATGTCCATTCTCTCTGTCTCCCTTTAAAAGGGATAGAATATTAGACCGGCACAATGGACCTTATGCATATTGACGTTTCCTTGTGATGTGTGACCACTACTACCAGAATGCTTTGCGAGTATTTGCTATATTTTTCTATTAAGATCCTTGCGAAGTATTCTGGTAGTTGTAGTCAGTCTAGAGGTGGAAAAAGTTTTTTTCTTTCTGGGAACCTGGGTTTCAGACTCAAAATTAATAATTAATGAGGTTCAATGATCATTGATTGATTTTGACATTGAACTGATTGGAGTGTTGTTTCTTGATATTCAGTGGTGTTCAATTTGATATAGTGAATACAAAATACATTACAATTACTAGTCTAGACTAGAGTCAATTATTAACTTTATAAATTTCTGTTAAAAATTTTCTGCAAAAGTTCAGATCCAAAAATATTTCTGGGAACTAGGTTCCCAGGATCCGATACTTTTTCCACCTCTGGTATAGTCACACACTGCAAAGTCTATTGACAAGATTAACTTATTTTGAGTTCAGAATAATGCTACAAACAAACTCGAAGAAATGGGTTATACCATTGGACAAAGATTATCTGAGAGGTGAGGTACTACAATTTGAATTTTCACAATTTTTTGCAAACGGTTCTATACCTTAGTTGAGCAAAGACAAGGGCTGTACTGGTGTTATTGCATAACATTTTATCCTTTGTTGTTTATGTATTGATTGCATTCCAGATTCACAAAGGAAACAGCAAGATTTAAAGATGATTTAGATGTGATGAAATATATTTGTAAAGAATTTTGGACTGCTTTATATAAGAAACAAATTGACAACTTAAGAACAAACCATCAGGTACTCTATACTGTATCCTCATTACAAAGTATTACATAGGTTTTCTGGAAGGGTGCACCCCTCCTGGGAAAAGTAAGCACCCCAAACCCCTCCTGAATGAAGAGTCAGCATCGACCGATGCATATAATGAAATTTCATAATTTATGGCATTTTTGCAAAAATTTGTAGTGGTGGTGAAAAGGTGCACCCCCATCCCCTTCCTGAGGAAATCTGCAACCCCCTCTATCAGATGAGCCTGGACCTTCCCCTGCAATAAAAAAATTATCTATAACAGTAAGTTGTAGTGCAAGGGTGTCCCCATTAAGACATTTTGGGTGTACCCCTCCAAATTTTGTAATCTTATACTTCCTTAGGGTGTATTTGTGCTCCAAGACAACAGATTCAAGTTATTGACACAGATCTCAGACACTGAAGAGTTTATTGTTCCTGCTGCAAAGGTCCATCTCTTATGAATATGGATTATAATCACTTAATACATTACTTAATGCACAAGATTTCTTGACAAGTAAAATAATCTGGCATCAGACAGACTAAAATGGTCTGGAGTTAAACAGAGTAAAAATAGTGTTGTGTCAGACAGAGCAAAAGTTGCACGAAACGTTTTCTGACTATTCTTTTATAGTTTCGAATGACGTCACAAAATTCTAAAATTAAAGCTACAATGCTACCTGTTTTATATGTTGTGTATATTGTCACTACGAGTGTTCACAAAAAATTTTGAGTCGATACAACTATTTCTGCTCAAGTTATTGAGTTTTGAAATCTATTTTTGCTGATGTCATCATTATTTTCAAAGGGTTTTAGAACCATGTTATAAACACGATTTAGTTTAAAAATGCTTGGTTAATGTTAAAAAGTGACTTCTAATATGACCTGAAAAAGAACCTAAAAATTCCGGCTAAAACTCGCTGTTATTTTAGCGTTTAATGTTTGGCCGCCATGTCAGAATTTTGTGACGTCAATCGAAACCAAAGAATAGAACATTGCATTTAGTGAAGATGGCCTTGAATAATGTTTATTTCTATTTATTTACAGTATCTATCATTGCCGTGTGGGTTAATTCGTGGTGCTTTGGCTAACTTGGGAATTCCATCTATTGTTGGTGCGGAAATAACAACGATGCCAATGTGTGAGTGTATATTCTTCTAGTTATTATTGCTTCAAATTTTGATTTTTTAGTTTAGAAAAACTGCGAACAAATCATATTATGTTTTACGCGTTTCTTAGGGGCTGTTTACATGAGCCCGGTTTGCCGGGCTGGCCCGGTTAAACGGGGCGCCTGGCTTCATATTAATTTCCTTTACAAAACAATTTTACTTTACATGAAAACAGGGCCAGCCCGTTTTGCTGGGATCTCACTTGAGTCAATTTCACGGGGCGCCCGGGCTGAAATTATCCATGTAGCAGAAATACCTCGTTTAACACAACGATATTGATCCGAATGCCGTGCCGAACGCATTACAAACAATAGATAATGAGGCATTTCATCTGATTATGTATTGTTTTTAATGCGTTCGGCACATGAGAAGCGCGACGTTTGGAACAGGACTAAGTAGTTCAACATCGAATATTTGTCCAACAAAGCATGAATTTGACTTTCTTGACAAACCTTACACTCTTAACTCGTAAATATGTTTTTCCCGCCAATTTTGGCTTGTTAACGTTTCAGCCCGGCTAACAGGGCCAGCCCGGCTAACAGGGCCAGCCCGGCTAACAGGGCCAGCCCGGCTAACAGGGCCAGCCCGGCTAACAGGGCCAGCCCGGCTAACAGGGCCAGCCCGGCTAGCCGGGCTCATATAAACAGCCCCTTATATGATCCGCTGCTTACATGTTGTCTTTTGTTATTTATATAGGCAAATTTACAATCAACATCCAGAAACATTAAAATATTGGCGAAGGCGTGTCCTGCCACTGCCTTATGGATAATTAATGGTGAAAAAATGACAATGATTGTTGATCGAAGTGGCAATCAGCCACAGGCCTGATTTATGAAATGTTCACCGATCTCTGTGATGCATTAATTTAATGTCCTTGTTGGCTTGTAAATATTATATTTCAAAAATAATTTATATTTTAAGAATTAAAGCCACATTTACATGGTACCAAAAAAGTTGGGAACCGTAGCAAAGCTTGTACAGTTCCATTGGTCCCCTGTAATCGTCTGATATAGTGTGACTAGGGCCTAAAACAGTTATACCGCCGGTCTATTATGTATATAGAAGTATGAAAACATTAAAATTGACAAACAAAAACATATTTTCACAAGTTTTTTGAAAATATACCGGGTGGGGCAAAAAAAAGTACGACTGTTTGATTTAGTATAACTTAAAAACTAAAAGAGCTATTACACTTAAACAAGTTTCTTTGCATTCAGCGATGTCTAACTTAAATTTTGATATATGCCATGTGCATTTTCATGCAATATTGACTGAGATAGCTGCGTTTAAACTTGACTAAACACTTTTGGAACTGTCGAGAATTAGCTAAAAACGGCCTATTAAACTAATTTGATAACCGTTACCATTTTATCGTAAGTATTATTTAAATGAAGTGAAGTTGAAGTTAGAAATGTTTCTTGAATAGATATGCTCTTTTATTCTAACATTTGGCCTTCTAACTTCAACTTCACTTCATTGAAACGAATACTTGCGTAAAATGCTAATGGTTATCAAATTATTTAATAGGCCATTTTTAGCTAATTCTCGACACTTCCAAAAATGTTTACTCAAGTTTAAACGCAGCTATCTCGGTCAATATTGCATGAAAATGCACATGGCATATATCAAAATTTACGTTAGACATCGCTGAATGCAAAGCAACTGTTTAAGTGTAATAGCTCTTTTAGGTTTTAAGTTATACTAAATCAAACAGTCGTCCTTTTTTTTGCCCCACCCGGTATATGTCATTCATGTTTTATTTTTAATACAGTTCAATACAGCGATAACTAGCTGGGGATCGTATACTTCAACCGATCCAGTGTCACAGCGGATAGTGTCCCCCCGCGGATAGTGTCCCCCCCGCGGATAGTGTCCCCCCGGACATTATCCGCTAGCGTATAATGTCCCCTTTAATTAGATTCCCGCGGGTAGTGCCCCCCACGTGAAATTCGAAAACAAAACCTCAGATTTGTGTGGAAATTTATTTTCCATGTCGGTTATATCTCCCCGCGATACTGCGTTTCTGAAAACGCTTTCATTAGCTATTTCTATTTGCATTAAGACTTTGGAGAGTGTCGATTCGTTAGCGTGAATAAACCTGTTGAGCGATATTTTGATTATATATATGTTTTGGGGAAACGCTCTAAATTTCTATATTTCGATCAAAGAACGCAAGAACTAAAACTTATCTCAGTATTTATTTGGGGGGACAGAATCCGCGATGGGAGACACTATCCGCCTCGCGTATAGTGTCCGGGGAGACCGTATCTGCTAGCATATAGTGTCCGGGGGACATCCTGTATTTCCGTTGTGACATCCTGTATTTCTGCCTACAGTTGAATAAGGTCAAACCGAAGTTGTAAACATTGGAAAAATTTGAAATCCATGCGGAAATAATATGGAAATGCTATTTACATTATCCTCAACGAAAGTCACGACGTTAATCTTGCCTGGTCAAAGTGGAAAAACGCTTTCCTTGCCGCTGTAGACTATTTCATTCCTAAAACAAAGCTCAAGCGTTCATTCACCCCTCCGTACATCACCAAGGACTTACTCCACGCCATCAAAATGAAAGAGTCACTAAGGAGAAAGGCTAAGGCTAAGAACTCACCTCAACTTTGGGAGAAATTCCGCAGAACTCGGCAACACGTCAAGTGTTGGATTAATTCCAAGAAGAGAGAATATCTCTCTGGACTGTCCGAAAATGTTTTCAATGATCCTAAATCATTTTGGAGATTCTTTAAGAGTAAATCCTCAAAATCCTCTATCCCTGACGTGATTAAATTGAATGGTGAGAAACTTTTTTCTGCGGAGGAAAAAGCGGATGGCTTTAACCAATATTTTGCGTCAGTCTTTATCTCCGACTCCGACACTAGTTCTTCATCTCTCGTCTCTCCTAACTCAACATCTATATAACTCTTTTGACTCATTAACTATATCTGAATCCGACGTTCAGTCTTTGTTGTTCAATTTGTCACCCTCTAAGGCTACTGGTCCTGACGGTATACCAGCTTATATTCTAAAGCGATGTTCTGAAGTAATCGCCCCGTCTTTGACTGCTCTCTTTGAGCTATCTCTTCAGCAGGGTGTTTTCCCTTCTGAATGGAAATCTGCTAATGTCGTTCCCCGATACCCAAGAAAGGCGACGCTCATGAGGCCACTAACTACAGACCAATTTCATTACTCTCCATTTTCATTACTCTCCACGTCTAATTTTCAGTCAGGTTTATTCTTATGTTATGAACTCTTTGCATGATCTTCAACACGGCTTTCGTCGTCATAGGTCATGTGTTACTCAACTTTTGAATGTGCTTCACGACCTTGGTCATACTCTTGACTCTGGTAAGGAAATTGACATGGTTTATCTTGACTTTGCTAAAGCGTTTGACTCTGTGTCCCATAGCAAACTCTTGTTTAAACTTAAATCGTTTGGAATCTCTGGTCCACTTCTTAACTGGTTTGCCGATTACCTTCGTGATCGCAAACAGTGTGTTGTCATTGAAGGAGTTTCCCCTGCCTTTCTTAGTGTTACCTCTGGTGTGCCACAAAAAGGTAGTGTAATAGGTCCTCTCCTATTCATACTTTATGTGAACGACCTTCCAGAGGTAACCAAGAATAGTACTGTTGCACTTTTTGCTGATGACAGCAAATGTTATCGTGCTATACAATCACCAGATGATCGAGATCTCCTCCAGCTTGACCTGGACGCTATGTCCAACTCGTCGCTGTCCTGGCAATTGAAATTTAATGTCTCAAAGACGCTTTTACTCAGGATATCCCGCAAACGCAACCCTCCAACTCATTCCTACTTTCTTAACAACGAACCAGTCAAGAGCATATCTAGCCAAGTAGACTTGGGTTTGGTTATTAGCAACGACCTAAAGTGGTCCCCACACATAGCCAGCTGCACTGCAAAAGCCAATCGTATGCTTGGTTTCCTTAATAGGAATTGTACCCAAATGAATGATATTCGTTGCCGTGGGCTTCTTTATCTTGCTCTCGTCCGATCTCATCTGTCTTATGGTAGTGAGATCTGGGCACCTCAAGGATCGTCACGCGATCTTGCGATCCTCGAGGGTGTTCAAAGACGTGCTAGCAAATTCATCCTTCAGGATTATGAGTTGTCATATCCTGAACGTCTTAAGAAGCTTAATTTTACTTCCGATATCCTACTGGCTTGAACTAAAGGATCTCGTCTTCTTTTTTAAATGTAAACAAGGTCTCTTCGACCTAGACATCTTCTCTTTCGTCACTTTTTCTTCTCACAGCACGTCTCGCACCCGTTCAAGTAAGGACAACTTGCTTCAAGTTAACCATTGCAGGACGTCTCTCTATAGGAACTCTTTTTTCAACCGAATTGTCCTTCTCTGGAACAATCTCTCTCCCACCATTCGTAATAATTCATCCGTTTCCTCCTTCAAACACAGGCTAACTGTTTATTACTCTTCTCTACTACACTCATCTTTCGATGTAAACAGAATGCGCACTTGGAAAACCTTCTGTTCTAAGTGCCGCTCTTTCAATTCGTCATGTCTTCTGTAAATTGTATATTTGTTCTCGTCTTTTTTTTATGTATGTTATGTTTGTTTTCATTAAGGTCGGTCTTCACATGGGACTTCTCGTGTCCTGTTGACCTTACCTTCAACCATATATTTAGTTATTCAAAGTTTTTTTTCTCTAATTTAATAGTTTTAGTTCTTTCACATTTATGTATGGTTGTAAAGTTAATAAATAAATAAATTTTCCATATTATATGCATGGTATATCCATAGTATGAAAATAGCAATTAGGATGGAATTTGTATAATTTCCATACAATTGCCATTTTCATACTATTTCCAATTCGGATCCGTATTATTTCCATTGTATAAAGGATTTTGAAAAAAATTCCAGTGAAAGTTATATATAACACACTCGAAAGCCATTAAAGAACTCGACTATATAGGTCTCGTTTTCAACAAACTTCTCCGTGTTTGACAATCAGATAAAGAACGATTTATCGTGTAACAATTACATCTTAACCGCATGATCGCGCGCATTAATTATTTTCGAAAGACGCCAACTGTTAGCTTACAAGAGGGTCCTGATCCCAGTTCCCAGCCCAAATTTTGACCAAATCCCATAGTCCCATCCTATGTTTTGTTTGTGAACCACAGTCCCAGTGCATGAAATCTCATTTTCCCAGCCCAGAAGCAGACGAATCCCAGCTCCCATTTTACCCCTTCAGGGCCCTCTTACAAGTTACAAATATTCTTTGTAGTTCCGGGTATAATTAATAAAAAAACGAAATATACGTTTTTATCTGTAAACTAATAACGTTTTAATAAACTAAAGCTGTTGGTTTGTTTTGTGCGTCGAGTTGCAACTGGTTCTTTTGTCTTTTGACATCTTGGAGTGTAGAAAACAGTCTTCCCTCCCGAACTGGTATATAAGTGAGCGATTTAAGGGTTCTCCTAATTCTTGAGATAATTTTAATCTATATCGTATATATCTATACACAGTTTGACCTACAGTAATGCATGGCCGCCATGCTTGTTCAACCCCGGGGGTCTAACAAGTAGGTGACGTCATCACTACAACTACCATCATCTAACGTAACCAATACCATCATCTCGGGCATAACCCTAGCATCATCCACCATCATCACCAACAAACTAGATTTGATAGGGTTATTCAAATGAATCGAACCAGTTTGTCCTGGTGTTTTAAAAAAAACATAAACTATGTTCAATTTGCACACAGCTGAACCTAGACTTCCTCTCCCAATTTTCTCGCCGCCCGTCTCCCGCCCGCATTTTCGCGCGCCCTAATATACTCCCCCTATAAGAGACAGACTTGGAGCAAGCCTAAGCTGAACCGAGCGCCAGAACGAGTTCTGCTATTTTTCGCTCAACCAATCCGAATTTACCTTCCAAATTCTGGAAAGTGACGTTTTGCGGTATATTCAGCATAATTAGCATAATTTTAAATTCAATATGGAGTTCAACGAAGCTGTGAGCAAATTATGCATTTTCACAAGAATCACGCTTTTATATCAGAGATTCTGATTGGATGATCAAAATAGACGTTGTGAAATAGCAGAACTCGTTCTGGCGCTCGGTTCAGCAGCAGTGGCGCCGGCAAGGGGGAGCGAGGGGGGGGCGGCCGCCCCCCCTCAATATTTTACAGAATGGGTTTCTAGATTCGCCAAATCTGGTGACAAAGGGGGGGGTGACGGGGTGTATAGAGAATGAACTGTGCTGCGTAAGTGCCTCCAAAATGCAAAATGAAAGTGCTGCGTAACTCTCCAAGTGCCTCCAAAACGCAGGAAATGCCATTTTAGACACCCAAAATTTTCCAGGGGGAGCATGCCCCCGGACCCTCCTAGAATTTGTTTGCCCCCCCAAAAATAAATCCTGGCGGCGCCACTGTTCAGCAGACGTTTGTTTTTCGTCGCTTGGCGTGAGAAAAACGTCTGCGAGCAGGCTATGTTTTTGTATTAAAAAGCATATTTTTGTTGATGTGATATAGTTCAGTATATAATCATCAATCCTTATCGACAGAGCTGCAACCTTCAACCTTGTACAAAACAGTTGAGACCATCATGATGGCACGAAATGTTCAGTGCCGAAACTTAAGTACAAACTTTGACATCCTCGCTTGTTCAGTTCAATGTTACACACAACTCAACGCAGGCCCGTAGCTGGCCCTCTTTTTTGGGGGGGGGCACGTTTCGATGTCTGTCCGCGTTCGTCAAAATATTTTACCTATTCCGACAGAAATTCTTTATTTTCTTGTCGACGGGGGGGGGGTGAGGTGAAATCACATAGTATTGCGTTAGTAATGTATTACTTAATAGTTAAAAGTTTATATATATAACAAATTCAGTTTTTCAAATGATATATATAACAAATTTACTTTTTCATAATGAAAATTTACGTTACTGTTATTTGTGCTAGGGGGGGCACAGGGGGGGCACAATTTTCCGCTAGGGGGGCCTTGCCCCCCCTGGAGACCCCCCAGCTACGGGCCTGACTCAATGTCAACATTGCATGGGGAAGCGGAGGTTTAAATAGTGCAAAATATAGTAAAAGGGAACTTAAATTAACGGGTATATAGGTACTGACTCTTCCACAGCCCTCGCTATATGCCCGTTCGCAGGCTAGGTGATGAATGATGCGACTGGGGACGAGTCAGATATAGGTATAGCCCGCTCAACCAGTTATATATTAAGCAAGCGCGCAATGCATCAATCCATATAGTTAATTATTTTCGAAGCCTGTTTAGCCTGTTCTGTGGCCTGCTCAAGAATTTGGACCGTGTTGCCTTGCGCATCGCACAAATTGTCGTATTTAAAATCGGCTGAGGTAAGATAGCATGTACACTCAGTAGTGTGCTTTCATTATTCAATGTATGCAACGTATGCTGCTGCACTTGGCGTTTTTGTAAGCGGCAAAATGTTTCCCTGCTATGCGATAATGCGAACAATGTCGCCGAGCATTATATTACTGTAAATTAAAAGAGGTTTATTTTAGACGCAAACCAGATTGAACGTCAAAATTCAAAATCAAATTAACGAGTATAAAATTAAGGCGGAATTGCACTTTATTTATCGGGCTTATTGTTTATATAGAATGGGGTAGCTTTAACAAAGCATGTATACATGTATTTAATATGTTAATTTTTAATTTTAAGGCGTTTGTCATTTGTCAACAGCGATCGATATCTAAAATTACATATTGCTGAACAGACACACTGTTGGAAATTTGATAGGCATGCAAGATGTTCGTAAATGGCTTGGAAATACATTAAAGTGGTACTAACCCCAAATGTGATTTTTGGTATGTGTAATATTTGGATAATTCTGAGACGAAATGTAATATATCTTTTTATTAAAAATGCTCATCTTGATCAACTTTTTCACTGTCAAAGTTGCCGGATATGATGTTTTAGATGATTGTAAATTAGTTTTCCTTTGTTTTTTTATTCTAAAACTCACCTAATGACATCATATTCGGAAACTTTGACAGTGAATAGTTTATCAAGATGAGATTTTTTACTATAAAGATATATCACATTTCTTCTTAGAATGACCCAAATATTGCACTTACCAAAAATCATATTTGGGGTTAGTGCCCCGTAGTGGCACTTTAATTAAACAACGATGCACTTGCATTCCTTTCGCTGAGGGGAACGGTTCTGCGGAAGGATTCTGCATAGCTTCCTGTGTTCTGCGGAGGAAGACAGGAAGCTTTAAGTATAGTGTTAAGCATAGTGGTGCAATGCTTTGGAACCAGGTCTCCCCCAAAAGCCAAAGATGGCAGCTTCGCTCTGTCAATTTAAACGAACAATCACCACTTTGCCTGTCTGATACTTTCAATACTACATTTAGTCATCTTTTCTACTCTTAGTGTAAAAATTCTACTCGCCCCTCCTGAAAATCAACACTTCGTATAGTTGTGAGTGGCTAGCGTGTTTAAATAAAGTGCATTCATTCATTCATTTCGATTCATTCATTCATTCATCAGTTCAGGTTGGACCTGCTGTAAGGTAAAACACTCGGGTCAAACTAGGATGAGAATCAATGCGAGTTGCAACCACTTAGAGTTCACTGGTTGCAACTCTCGCTCGCGTTTGACCGCCAATTCTCGTCAACTTTTGTTTGAGCTGGTTCAAATTTTGATGAGAGTTGATGATAATTTTCCCTCGTTTCATAGTGACAGGTACGCGCGCGGTAATATCCAGTCAACTCTCGTGCAACTCCTGTTCTCGTTTGACCGGGGCATGAGAGTCGATGAAACTCTCATGCAAACTCTCGCTTGCTCACTCTCGTCAACTCTCATCCTTTAATTTGTTTGACCAGGGCTAAACTGATAACTGGAATAAACTGAGAAATTTGGAGTGACATCTTCCAAAACAGCTTAATTAAGGCCCGTTCAAACCAGTCCAACATGTTGGTGCGACATCATCAGCCTACATTGTTGGATGCAATATTGTTGGCTGATGTTAATAGATCATGTTTGACTTTAATATTTATTCAAAATTTTCACCCAATGCTGTCCAACAATGTTAGACTGGTTTGAACGGACCTTTGCTGACAGCTGACAATTACTGGTTACTAGGCTTGATTTTAGCCAACAACTGACATACAAATAAAGATCCGAATTAATTAAGGCCCTCCGAAACACGACTCGCGACCTCTATTCAGCTTTATTTTAGAGATCAGTTAGTCCTTGTCACAAGGACACAATTACTGACGTCATAACGACAATGAAAACAAATTAATATTTTTCACCTTCGATGCAGTTTTTAACCATTTCATTTTTAATAGCAAGATGTTAATTGTTCTTCTTTCTGGTAGTTGCCTCGTATTCTCGTTGGTGCTAAAGATCATGAATTAATGGTGAAACTATTTGCAGTTCCATAGTACAACAGCGTCCAAGTTTTGTCTAAATAATTTTTAAAATGTAAGTTGCATTTCCATTTGTTTTTGAGCCAGAAACACCAAGTTTATGTATTTCAGAAAGCTAGCTTGCGATCGAACAGACCGGGTCTTAATCGGTGTAAATATCTATAAAAATCGCGCGGACTTGCGGATCCGAAAAAGCTTCGCAAATAGATGTAGATGTAGTATTTTCCACAAAGAAATCAGTTATATTTTATATCGCCATGGAACCTTCCAACAATTTTGTTTTTTGTTATATATTGTATAGTTGTATTGAAAGTTACTTTTTACTTAAAGTTAAACTAATAAAAAGCCGAAATAGACGTGAAAGCTTCACACAAACCTTTTTGTTTTAATTCGCAAATCTCTTTTGAAAATTGACATCTTTTCTTGCGACCGTCAGCTTTTACGTTTCTAGTTTTCGCTCGTACGACCGTCAAAAAACTAAACGAGTATTGAAAAAAGAACACAAAACTTACATTGTTTTTGACCGGTCTTGATATAAAAAATGTTGTTTAGTTAAAAAAATGAATTCCAGAAAAACAAAAGGCACAAAACAATGAAATAAGCATTGTTAAATTTGGCAAGCTGAGCATTGCTGAGCATGCGTTAAATGGTACATTTTGGTTTGTTCTGAATATTAATGAGCGGCGAGTACTAGTAGATGGTTGTAAACTTCAGAAATCAGTTTAGCACTGTAGCTGTGATAAACGCGTGTTTTATCGTTTCACATTACCATAGGCTGAAAATCACTCATTGCCATGTAATCATCCAACAAGGCACAGAATATTCAACGCATTCCAGATGACATTGAATTCGAAACCGTTCGGTTAGGGTCGGAACTCCTACCCGTGTTTCCACTCCTGGGCGAAAGCACAGATTAAGTATGAACAGATGTCTATCTTCTGTAAAAAACTCGTTCCGCGGTCGCCATCTTACGAGCAAGCGTGATGGCGTGGCATGACGTGTAATTCGTCATTTGTTACACGTCATTGCTTTCATGCCCTTTGACCTTAATGCCTTGACATTTGCGGAAATGAAATAACCATTATCTCAATTAGTTAAACAAATTACCACTAAAATGGCACAAATGACAAGAAAGAAAGGACGTGAACAGGCGGGTACTACTTGGTGTTCGGCGATTAACTGTTCAAATAATAAAAGGGAAATGGAAAACGTGCATTTTTTCCGTTTTCCAAAAAACCCAATAAGGTAAATACTATATGTCGCTTTATATTTTTAGCCTCAACCTTTTCGTTTTTTTAACGTTTAACAACCATCCAGAAGTAATATATTTATTATTTAAAAACACAGAAAGCAAGGAAAACGGTTTATATATTAAAATTATCTTAGGTCCGGACAGTGGGTCATTGCCTGTGGAAGGAATGACCTTGTGAAGAAAAGCGTGAACTATCTTTATCACAACTGCAAGCTGTGCGAGGTCCATTTTGAAAATATTTGTTTTGTGAATATAAAGCTAAAAAATAGTCTTCAAGAAAGTGCTGTTCCATCAATTTTTCATGCCAAACGGAAGCTGGTTTTTGAAGATAATGAAGAACTATTAAACGGCGTCAATTACGGTATGTTAACTTGGTTGTTGGATAAAGTAAATATAGTTATACTTATAAAAAAAAACACTGCGTGTCATCTTAGTTTCACTATATAGCGTTTAAAAAACTCATTAATAATTCATGAGGAAAAGACAAAGGAAATCACTACCGTGTCAGTGGTTTTATATGTGATAAAAAATCATGTTGATTTTCTCGGCTTAGAAAATGTTTATTTTTAAAATACTTCGCCAATGAACTCATAAGGTGGGTCGTTTCATAGTCCGATAAAGCACTCCGCCTGCTCGTGTTTTAAATAGTACATAACTGAAAATACTAAATTACTTGTGTCCTAGCTTGTGACGGACTGTAGAGCATAGTTTAAAGAAACTCACATTCCTTAAAAATAACAGTAACACAGCATTCTCACGATCGTTAGTCTCTTAGCATACTGTATATATATGCTTAAGTCCTTAATTCATTTTTTGAGCTTTTGAGAAAAACAATTTTAGTCACTCAACTCTCAAGCTTTTGAGTTGTGTTTCCGTGATTAAAATTGTTTTTCTTATTTTAATGCTCAAAAATGAGTTAGGCATAAATGTTTATTTTACATCGCCATCGCTTTTTTGTCTCTCACAGTTGTGCCCCTTTGCCTTTTAAATCTTATCAATTATTAACATGAGTACTGACAGTCTGACTATAAGTCTAAATTAATCGGCAGTTGCTGCAGCCGGCTTTCAGCATTTGCCATATCACTGTAAATATATTTGTGCTTATGATGAGTTATGGCATATTTATAAACACTAAACATTGAAAAAACTGCTTATTGAAAAAGTCCAATGCCAATGACCAACGGCAACGTATATGACCAAGTGGTAGTGTATATTTATAAATAAAAGTCATACATATAGTTTTATACTTTTACGGTTCGAATAAACAGTTTCGAAAAACATTTTGGCTTCACTCATTAGTTTAGCAGAAAATAGAACTTCACTTTTTCTCGTTTTAGTTCTACCACTATACTCACTAGATCATATGAACAGTTTGAGCTCTTATTTCAAAACAGAATTTTATTCTTTTTAAACGATGATCCAACAATATTCAATTAGCCTTTTCGATGCTTCACAATAGTATATACAAACGAAAAACAACCTCGAGAAGCGAAAAAATCCTGACATGCATGGAACGTACCTCGAATGCTTCATTATGGACTTTCAAACGTTTCTCCTTTTACCTTAATCGATCTTTACCAAAAATCAGACCACACTTTATCCCTTGAGCAAAAGTCAGGGACATTTCCCGTTGCATAAATGTTTTAAAATATCCCATTGAAAACTGCATGAAACTAGTCCTGAACAAGCTATCAGTTCGAATAGCCAACTGACAATGACAGCGCGCTGTGTGATTACTGATTTTACAGACGTCTCAGATCACGTGAAAACCATGTGATCCGAAATATTTGCCAAATAAAGGCATCACTATAATTTATACGGAGAATAATTAATTCCTTTATATATATTATAATATATTATATATCTAATTAGGGACGGACCATTGGAAGGAAATGGGACAGATAACCTAGTAATCCAAAATTTTCTCTGGGGAACATGCCACCGAACCCCCTGAGCACGGATCGCTAAGGTATATTCTACAGTTTGATTTCTGCCCCCCCCCCCACCCCTCTCGAAAAAATGCATGCAAGGCATCATAGCCAGAACAAAACTACACGCACGCCAGATATGGATATATATAATATTTTTTCAGAAAAAAATCTTCTTAATACTTAATTCATTTTAAGAAGATTTAAGGCAATATAAGAAGATTTTCGACATTCAAACAAAAATTTAATGACGTCATGATATGATGTCATTTTGGTGATTTATACGTTTATACGAATGTCAGACAGTTGTCAAATAGATCTACTGGTGAAAAACTAACATATTTACATTAAAAATGACTGATTTACGTAACAGACAATTTTGATTTCTTGAATAAAGCTATAGAAAAATTGAATAATATAAGAAGATATAAGAAGAAATTTGATCTAAAACAAAATCTTCTCAAAATAATATAAGAAGATATAATATAAGATTTGCCATCCTTGCGCACAGCTGACCAATCGAAAATAAATTCCTGACATGACAAAAATCCCCCCCCCCCCATCACTTCTCTAATGGTCCATCCCTTATACAGAAGTACGGCACATAAAAAATGCCAGTGGAATATAAATGCTGGGATTAAAATGTGGCTCAGATAATTATGGATATACTTTTCAACGATTTCAGTATTTTGTTGGATCGGATTCTGATCATGTTTTCAACCCATATAAATAATTTATATGGAAATTTGTAAAATTCATGAATAATTAATGAGCTAACTACCCAATAAATGAACCATATTTATGTCACATGACATCTTTGTAAACCCCAATACAGGTCAACAATCTGATAAAGCTATGTCCTAATTAGTATTCTTAACTTTTGATACAGCTGTATCCTAATTAGCATGCATTTATTAACTTTGTTAAAAATGCTCCTGATTAATATTCATATATTGGACACGCACGAAACAAACAAGCATTTATTTCTTCCATAACACATATATTTGCTAAAAAGCACACTTTAGATTAAGTATTATTTCTCACATTTTGTCATTCACCACAAAATTTATCGTACAATTATTGAAGACAGAATGCGTGCAAATGCTATCAGCATTTCTGTTGCTACGAGTCGTTTCAAACTCTGGTAAAGGCATTTCAGCTAAAACACTATCTACCACATCAAATTGAAAATCTCGCAAATAAATTTGCTGAGCCAAAAGCTAACGCTATTCGGGGACATACGGCCCAAAGGTACCGTTAGATCATCAACAATTTCATATTCAAATTCATCATCCTGACCATCTCCGCCTTTATCGTCAGTGCCTTTTTTGTTACTGCGGATTGCTTGCCATTCTTCGAATATTTTAATCGCCCATTTCGTGTTATACCTAGTATTTTTAGGTACAGATTCTTCAAGGAACGACCACTCCTCTTCGTTAGATTTTGGTTGGCGAAAACGACGAGACATAACAAACGGATAACAAACTATACGCCAAGGAAAAGCTATATTACACATACAAGCAGAACACACCCTGTTTATTTTCATTATGTTCTCGTTCAGTGCACATAGAGAGCATCTATACAAAATATTCTGATTAGAATCTTATTATTTTCGCCTCATCTGCCAGCATTGTGTTAAAATCCCATAAATTATATTCTTTGAAAACCACCTATTACCGATATCATATTATAAAACCAACAGCCATGAAACAATTCCAAGGCAGAAGCACAATAAAACAACTGATCCATTAAGTGGCCGAGTACTGCATAATATTAAGCTAATGACTTTCCACACTCATTACCTATTGTTTCATTTTCTAAGTACGATACAATACTCGTGTCAGATCTGTATGGGGATTTACTTCGGCTCGCCTTGTAAACCCCCATACAGATCTGCCACTCATATTGTATCTATTACATAAAGATTAGATATAATTTGTCCTACATGTTTACCACAATGCATTGCAGGTCATTGTAATTCATTGTTTGACACTGGCATATGACGTATGCATGTTTAAGGTCTATTGAAAAAGAGTACTAATAATATGATTGCGATATTAGCCAGTTTCTTATTAGAAATAACCCCTCCACACGTTATATTCCTTCTATTATTAGCGGAATATAACAGAACAGAAACGCCAGAATTACATGCAGCATCCTGTACCATTGAAAGGATAAACGATGATAGATATACAATGTCTTGTATTGCTGTAAACTCAAGTAGGTACTATACCAACATTATATATATCAACACGTGAAGTTAACATTTCGTGTTTCATCAAGCTATACATTTTCAGTATTCAATTCTAGAATAAACTTTTTACAATTTTAGAAGAGAGTAGTCCAGAATTTCTATGTACTTTCAGTCTTTCATTATAATTCAGATACTGAAATGCAGCAAACACCAACACACTCTACTGTGGTGCGTGATGAAATTTATAGTAGTACATTTCAAGGTATTACAATCATGATTTTACAGTACTTTCACAATACAATGCGGTGAATGGTAAACTTTTGCATTATTGTAGAGACTCCCAGGATGCAGCAAACACCAACACACTCTACTGTGGTGCGTGATGAAATTTATAGTAGTACATTTCAAGGTATTACAATCATGATTTTACAGTACTTTCACAATACAATGCGGTGAATGGTAAACTTTTGCATTATTGTAGAGACTCCCAGGATGCAGCAAACACCAACACACTCTACTGTGGTGCGTGATGAAATTTACAGTGGTACATTTCAAGGTATTACAATCATGATTTTACAGTACTTTCACAATACAATGCGGTGAATGGTAAACTTTTGCATTATTGTAGAGACTCCCAGGATGCAGCAAACACCAACACACTCTACTGTGGTGCATGATGAAATTTACAGTGGTACATTTCAAGGTATTACAATCATGATTTTACAGTACTTTCACAATACAATGCGGTGAATGGTAAACTTTTGCATTATTGTAGAGACTCCCAGGATGCAGCAAACACCAACACACTCTACTGTGGTGCGTGATGAAATTTACAGTGGTACATTTCAAGGTATTACAATCATGATTTTACAGTACTTTCACAATACAATGCGGTGAATGGTAAACTTTTGCATTATTGTAGAGACTCCCAGGATGCAGCAAACACCAACACACTCTACTGTGGTGCGTGATGAAATTTACAGTGGTACATTTCAAGGTATTACAATCATGATTTTACTCCTAGGATGCAGGGAACACCATTGTCTACCTATAAAAAAAGGCCATTTTAAAATCATTGATTATTATAATTTTGAATTATTTTAGCCGACAACATGCCAGCTACAACATTGCATAATTTGGGTGATTGTTATTTCAAAATTGACAGTTTTGAAGGTACAGTATTATAACTTTTTATCACTTTAAGTATACAGTAGCTAGATAAAGTAGGTTATCCACATACCTACGTTTCGAGTATTTTCTCGAAGTAGTTGATTGGCTTTGTTTAACATTGGTCTTGAACTTTAGATACAAGAAAATGTAACCCATCAATGGATGCACAGTGTCAGACAAATCAAGCAATATCGAATAACACCCCACGAAAACGGAAACAACAACAAATAATAAGCCGGCAGCGAAAGCAGTTAACAAGGATTCGTCGTACCTTGAACATGAAGAAGAACAAACATCGGAATGTAGATAAGAAGACAGCCCTCGAGGCCATTCGCAACCTTTTACCAGCCAGGATTGCCAACTTTGTGGAAATGCAAGTTGACCTGCATTCTCGTCCCAACAAAGGCCAACGTTACAGTCAGGAGACGAAAGCTTTTGCTTTGTCCCTTTATCACATCAGTGGCAAAGCATACCGATTCCTTTCAAAATTTTTCCACCTACCTTCCAAGTCAAGTCTACTAAAGTGGGTATCAGGGCTGCCTGCCAAACCAGGCATAGTAGATGAAGCATTCAACACTATCGAGACTAAAGTTAAGACCATGAGCGAAGCAAACAGAATGTGCACACTATCCCTAGATGAAATATCCATAAAATCCCATCTGCATTATGACTCGGCAAAAGATGAAGTCATTGGCTTGGAGGATGATGGCAACACTAAAGGCGATCTTGTGGCAAATTCTGCACTGGTTTTCATGGCATGCGAATTCAAGAAAATGGAAACAACCCCTTGTCTACTACCTTGTCAATGGCAGCTGTGACAGTGAAAAGGTCAAGAAAAAGCTTTTTGAATTACTCGATAAACTCAAGTCTATTGGTTTAAATGTTGTGGCAGTGATTTCCGACCTCGGTTCAAATTTTCAGAAGTTCATCAATGCGCTTGGCATCACCGCTACCGAACCTTGGTTTCTGCATAATGGTAGAAAGATCTTTTACCTCTACGACCCACCCCACATCATAAAAGCTATCAGAAACAACATGATCAATTATGAGTTTCATTTTGACGGGAAAATTGCAAGTTGGAAAGACGTTGAAGCCCTCTACGCCAACGATAGCAAGTTGCCAATCCGATTATGTCCCAAATTAACAGACAAGCACATGCATCCTAACGGCTTTCAAAAGATGAAGGTGAAATTGGCCACTCAAGTGTTAAGCCACACAGTATCTGCAGCTATTTCAACCTATGTCAGTCTGGGTAAACTTTCATCAGCAGCATGTGGTACAGCAGAGCTCTTGATAAAACTTGACCAAACCTTCGACTGCCTTAATAGTTCATCCCTGCAAAGCCCTAAAGTGTACAGAAGAGCTATGACACCAACATCGCCACACAAGGAGTTCATGGAAGAAATGTTTGATTTCATCCCCACAGTTAAAGTTATCAACAAAGAAAACAAGGATGTAACCAACCTCTTGAAATGCCTCAATGCATTAAGAGTGACATTAAATGGAACATTGCTACTTTGGAGTGAACTGCAGGGAGCATCAGCAAAGTTTTTATTAACAAGACGTCTAAATCAGGATCCTCTTGAGAACTTTTTTGGGTCCATACGTCAGCAGGGAGGCAATGCTGATAATCCTACGCCGATCCAGTTTTGCCGAGCTTTCAGAAAGTTGTTTTACAACCACTTCTTGGAGCAGTCATCTGGGAACTGCGCAGAAGATGTCGACAACATCCTGGTGTCACTCCAGTCTCCTCCAAAGAAAAAGTTGTCAGAAGAAAGTCAAGCCCTGGCCCAAGATCGACCTTTTGTAGTAGATGAGTCGGACTATCGTGATCTTGCAATTGGTGCAGATCAGGGTAATGCTGGTGACAATGGCATCACATATGTAGCTGGCTACATGATTACCAAATGTTTTCAAAAACATAAATGCGACACATGTGTTTCAAACCTTGTCAATAATGAACTGGATAGCAGTAGTAAACTCTTGTGCTATTTCAAAGGATATGATTCGACAAAGACATTTGGTGGCCTTACTGTCCCAGCTAATCATTTCACACAGTATATCACGACAGTTGAGAAGAAGATAATTGAGTTATTCCCCACTGTCATAAAGAAGAAAGGTGTTGCAATGGATTTGCTTGCACAGCTTCCGCTCTTCACTGTCCCATGTCCCTATTTTCCCAGAGAATATGTTCTAAGACTTTTCTTGAGAATGAGAATCTACTATATTTTGAAGTTTGGAAACAGAGATTTGGCATCCCCAAAGTCGAAGGGCAAAAACAGAAAATATTTTAAAGTGCAACATCTGTAACATTGCCACTTAACTGGTGCATTAGCCTATGCAAATTTGGATATGAAATTGAAATGCATAATTAAGTCTGTGAATATGTTGAGAACTGACGAGTCATTTCAATTTAATATTTTAACAGCCTAACCTCATCAGCATCATATAGTTGCTGTTATCTATGAGGGTGCTGTAGAAATTGCATTTGAACGTGAATAAATTATTTATATGCTTTGATGAGTCATGAGAAGGAATTGAAATATAATACAGTAGAGGATTTGTTTTTGTAAATATACAAGTATTTCATGAGCTACATGTACAGTAAAATCCCATGTATAAGAACCTACTATTTCCTGATCAGGCTGAAAGTTCTTACATAACATTCATATGCAGGTTCTTATGTAATGGGTGTCTAAATGGCAAATTTCAGGCTGTAGGTTCTTAATCCACTAGGTTCTTATACACGGGATTTTACTGTATTTTATGGGTAATACTGTATTAATGTTCAATACTGTATGTTCCCAATTCCTTTAGTTGGATTGTTCAGTGTAAAAATCATAAGTTGTCATTTTGACTTTTAAAATAGTTCAACTCAACTCTCGTACGAAGGTTGTGAGTTAATAAATATTTTATATCAAAACGTATAAAAATATGAGATTTTATTGGGAGACCGCTTGCATAACTGAGTCAAACTTATCTGTCTGCTCACGGTTTTATACCTTTTCACGTTATATACAAGTACATTATTTAAAAAAGATACAAAATTAATATAAAAATTCGATACATAGTGATAGAAATCAAACTTTCTATATAATTCTATATCTCTGATACATACCGTTTCTTAGTTTCTGACTTTCAGAGACATCTCAATGGCCATTATTGTAATTTTCATTTAACATTGATCAAAGATATTCTTGATTGTTCAATCCAAAAAGTTCGACCCAAAAAGACCGCGAGAAAATGCAAAACACTGATAGAAGAGTTGTTCGTGTTGACGCTATCAAACGCCGCCATCTTACCAGCAAGCGTGATGGCGTGAGCATGACGTGTACATTTTGGGAAATTTGAGGACACGAAAGCCCTATGAAGTTACACTTCTGGTATATTCTTATTCTGTGGCGAAAGTAACAACAGGGCCATTTATACGGGAGAAAATAAGTCGCGACTTACATAAGACGCGTCTTATATAAGACGCGAACACACTCGTATAAATGGTCAAATTCTAATAAGTCGCGACTTATTGTGGAACAGCCTGAACCCCTGTTCTTATTTAAGTCGCGACTTACTAGAATTTGACCATTTATACGAGTGTGTTCGCGTCTTGTATAAGACGCGTCTTATGTAAGTCGCGACTTATTTTCTCCCGTACAAATGGCCCTAATGATTCATTTCTGTTAGGCCAAAGGGACTATTTATTTATTTAAAATTATTTATACACGGTAGCTTATCAACATAATACATCAATATAAAGTAAAAATAATTGAATATTTTCTAGGCTCTAAGTAATTAAAAAGGTTGCTTTTCAGAAGGCCGTGTTAAATTAATGTACTACACAAGTATTAAAAAAACAAAAGATAATTAATTTCTATATAGCATGCATACATTATTAAGTTACTATTTAACAATTAGATTATGAGCTCAAGATTTCTATGAGTTGATGAGGGCGAAGCCAGAATGAACTATCATCTCATAGAAATCGAGAGCGAATAATCTAATTGTTTTAGTAGAAACCAGCAAGAAAACAGTATTTCAAAACGTTTTTCGTTCAAAATTGCGCCGAGGAGATGGCTGTTTCGCTACTCGCTATCTATCGACAATTAGATAGCGAGTAGCGTAGCCAATCAAATTGCAGCATTTGCAATAGTATACTAGTATGATTCTACTAATACAGTGGAACCCCGTTAATACGGTCACCAACGGGCCGAAATAATATGGCCGTATTAACGGGGTGGCCGTATTAACGGGGTGGTCGTATTAACGGGGTGGCCGTATTAACGGGGTGGCCGTATTAACGGGGTAAGATCAAATGTATTAGTGTTTTGCTGGGACAAAAAAAAGTGACCGTATTATCGAGGTGACCGTATTAACGGGGTGGCCGTAAGGTGGGGTTCCACTGTCATTGATATTATAAAATTCACAATTAAATTCGCCTTAATATGGTAATAGATTTGTATCATCACTGACACTGGCAACTTGAAATTTGACTGATTTCATTTGCAAATTTTAACACCGGCTGAAATTTCATCTCGGCTACTAAGCTAACCGCACGAACTCCCATGTTGAACAAACAGAACCGGGCGAATTTGCGTGTGGTTCCGACTTCGTCCCGTTTCGTGTGAACGACGTAGTCTATTAAACTGAAACTCATCTATTCGTTTTCTTCAAGGGCCGAACAGCAACGTCTCTTCGGCAACGACAAGCGTGTCGGAATGACGGGAAAAGTTGATGTCGACGTCTCGGAGAACAGTGTAGACGATGATGGCCGGGAAAGATGGAGTCGCAAGATCGAGTTTCTTCTCGCCTGTATCGGCTTTGCTGTCGGCTACGGGAATTTTTGGCGATTTCCATATATGTGTTTTAAAAATGGCGGAGGTAGGCATCGGAGTGGATCGAGAAATAGATTTTGTATTTCATACAAATACTCAGTGGTTCTCGTAATTAGGTAGCGAGATAACGATGTGGTAAAATGTCTAGGGCATGCATGTAAGTCTCTAAGTGTACTAAAGGAACTGCATGGTATATATATATATATATATACGTGTAGGTTTAGGTCTACGAAACGCAAAGAGTGCTCGACAACATATAGTTAGAGCAAATTATAGATTTTCGCTTACCTCAAAACTTGTCTGCAACAGGCTGTTTCATCTGTAAAAGAATCAAAACGAAAATCTATATATATATATATATATATGGTTGCATTGCCATCCAGAGAGATGCGAATACCTCGGTCAATACTTTACACCTAACCCACCCTCCAAATTGGTTTCGAAGATCGATATACAAGTGTATGTACCACAGAATACCACACAAATTTACATGTTCCATATCTTTTGTAAAATACATATAATATGGCCTGTTAATATTTTTTTAGTATAGTTTTCCACTGTATTGCAGGGTTCGTACCAAACTTGAAAGTCCTTGAAAGTCCTTGAATTTGAAAACAAAAATTCAAGTCCTTGAAAGTCCTTGAATCTATAAAGAGGTGCTTGAAAGTCCTTGAATTTATAATGAGGTGCTTGAAAGTCCTTGAATTCTTCTTGCTTTAGTTTTTGGATACTGTGTTTTCTGAAATTTGTCGGTATGTGGCACGATTGTACAGTTTAACAGCACTTTTTGCCGACTTCTAGCGCCTTCTTTTCAGCCCTAAAGAGTCCTTGAATTTCCTGATACATGGCCTGGAAAGTCCTTAAATAGTCCTTGAATCTTATTCTTCCTGATCTGTACGAACCCTGATATTGGTGTTATTAATGGTCTAGGTACATATTTGCTATGGCGGCACTGCTTCTAAAAATCGTTTGCTGCTGCAGATTAAGTCGTTAGTAGCTGTTTGCAATAGAGCGGCCCGTGTTGTGTATTATCACGACGCCTGTTTTGGTTTAAGATTTAACTACAATACGGCTACGGGCGTCGCATCATCCCGTCGTCTGCATAAAAGGATTAACCTAAAAAATCCAACAAGAACTTCGACGTGTCGAGCGAAGGCCTTCTTCTGAAAGTTGGCTGCTAACTTCCAGACGAAGGGCCTTAAGGCTCTTTTCCACTCATCGCAAAACCAACTCGCAGCGAGCTTGCGAGTATACTTGCGAGTACTCACAACGCGCTTGCGAAGACTCGCAGCGAAATTAAATAATTTGAACAATATTTTCTGATCGCGCGAACAAAAATGACCTATAGTCAATGAAGTATAGTAACAGCAAAAGGCGTCGACTTAAAGCAGCCGCCATTTTGTAAAATAGACGCCATAAAACTTTAAAATATCGTGTATAGACGTTACCCACACTGGGACCATCCATCACAGTCCACAGATAAAAACATTGTCTATGTTCACGTGAAACTTGATAACTCAATAAAATTAGTCTTTGCCGACAAACATAGTAAAGGTTCCAATTAGCTCAGCCAATCAGCATTGACAAATATTGAATTTCCATATGAGAGTAAACAATCCTGAGCAAAAACCCTCATCCGAACTCTCGTCAAAATTTGAACCAGCTCAAAGTTTTGATGAGAATTGATGAGCGGAGTTGATGAGAGTTGGCCGTCAAACGCTAGCGAGAGTTGCGACCAGTGAACTATAATAGACTGGAACGCTAACTCCTATGATCAAGTCCTATGATTCGTTGAAGCCAAGCTAGTTTTTCTGAGGTTTGAGTTGAAATACTTAACGCCGAACATTGGGCTGTATATGAAATTGAAGCTATTAAAAAGTTCTATTTGATATAAAAACTTCAAGACTTTAGGCAAAATGGAAATACTTAAAAAATACAAAAATACGGCAAATTTTCCCTCAAAGTTTTAAGTATTTCCTTTTTACCTAAAGTCTTGAAGTTTTTATATCAAATAGAACTTTTTAATAGCTTCAATTTCATATACAGCCAATGTTCGGCGTTAAGTATTTCAACTCAAACCTCAGAAAAACTGAATTAAGCTGGCTTCAATTTCCCCCCCTGAGTTATCGTTCCAGTTTATTTATAGTTCAATGGTTGCGACTCTCTGCATTGACTCATCAACTCTCATCTTCGTTTACCGGGGCTTTCAAATTTGCTACCATATATGGTTGTTTGTATTTCTAAGTTTTCCTAATATCTTATTCCAGGAGCCTTCCTAATTCCATATCTATTGTGTCTGATACTGGCTGGGGTACCTGTGTTTCTGATGGAAATGAGCATCGGTCAGATGATGCAGACTAACGCCGTGAAGGCCTGGAAACAAATATGCCCTCTCTTTGGAGGTAAATTAACCGCGCATCGCGATGTTTAGACGGTGATGTTTAGGCAGTGGTGCACACGTAAAAACGCACAAGTTGTAATAGACCTGCATTAGACCAATGCTGTTTCAACAACTCAGTCAATGTGTTCGCACTTCTTGTTCCCAGCCAGCTTGTTGACAAATTGTCATCGTCTTGTTGACAACTTGCTACAAGGTTGTTGACTCAATAGACTTGTTACAAGTTGTTTGTTCCTGCAGTTCAACAACTTGTTAACAAGCTGTGAGTCGTGACAACGTTGTTGCAACTTGTTGGCAAGCTTGTCACAAGTCTGTTGCGAAAACATCTTGTTGACAAGATGTGATATTTTTACGTGCCGTGTAGTTTATTAACCGCCTTTTCCACCTTTTCCTAATAATACCTAAGACATTTTTTATGCAATTCGACCGAGCGTTGCATTCATTTACTTAAAACTAGAGTAGCGAGAAAAACATGTCTGAACCTCAAATTTGCTCTCTCCCTACAGGAATTGGTTACGCTAATATGGCCATTTCCTTCATGGTATCAATATATTACAACGTGATCCTTGCCTGGTCTTGCTACTATTTCTTCCATTCCTTCAAAGCCAGCCTACCTTGGGTCGGCTGTGATCACGACTGGAATGAAAATTGTTTTGTTTATAATAAGTCAAACCCAAATGCCACTGGCGTCTCGTCAAGTAAAGAGTTTTATGTGTATGTCGCTTTTCGTTGACTTGATTTTGTTCTAAATAACTAACTTTACTTAGCGAGGATAACTCTATCAGTTCTAAACTGTGCTTCAGTAAGGATCTTCTCGCTGCATTTTCTGCACAGAGCCATGTTATGTAGAAATGTACGCACGGAAAAACAGCGAACATGGCCCGCGTTTCACTTCACCGATATTATCATTCTCGTTCATTTCTTTGTTACCTTCTGGGCATGTTTAGCAAGAAAAATATCGGCAAAGTAACTCGAGATTTATGCTCACAATTTCTCTGCGAATATACTTTTTACCTAACATCGCTCTGTGTCCGAAATTGCGTTGCATGTTGCAGCAAAAATGCCTCGTCTAAAGGTACGTTCACACAGAGAGATTTGTCGGGCCGATTTTAGGTTTTGCTGCATGTTAATGACGAATATTTTCAGTTGATGATGTCACCAGATGACGTTTGCCACGTATTTTTCAAATATCATTAACGTGCATCTGAAATCGGCCCGACAAATCGCTGTGTGTGAACGTGCCTTACCAGAACTGATAGAGCTACAACATCCAGTTTAGATATAATTATAAGAAAGTTCTCATTTTAGATGTTCAGTTGAAATGATTTTGATTGAATTAGCGTGCGTGCTTTAGTTGTAACGTGCATGTATACGTAGAGCAAGATGAAAAAATACAGGGGGGGTTGGGCTATGAAAAATTGGGGGTGGTCACTATTTTTCAATATGTCAAAAAGGGTGGGTCAGGAAAAATAATGCACTGCATTAGGGGTGGGTCATAGTTAAATTATTCACGTCTCACTATTCTCTTAACGACAAAAAACATTTGTGAAATCTCTTTAACCTAACTTTATATGACACCAGGAATTCACATTTTATATTGGAAAGTGCACTGAGTGATTAAATGTACTATCATTATGTTTCTACTTGAAGATACATGACTTGAAGAAACATGGTAAGCCAATGCTGCCAACGTACGGGTACCTATCCACATTATTGGTTTTGGTTGGGGCACTAAGTTTTTCTGCCCTACTCCAGTGGTGGGCCACCCCAATTCTTTCTCATAACTTTGGGGTGGGTCACTGTAAACCAGTCTTTAGCCCACCGCCCCCCCCCCCCCTCCTGTACTTTATGACCCGTCCCTAATAGAGTACGACTTTATTTTTCCAACAGAAACAATGTACTAAAACTGACAGACAGCATAGATAACCCAGGCGATATGAACTGGGAAATGTTTGGGTGTTTATTACTTGCCTGGGTCCTTGTTTACTTCTGTATATGGAAAGGAATTAGGACAACAGGAAAGGTCAGTGTCAAAACCTTTATGATATCATTGTATTGAGAGTATTGATGATATGTATATGAATATGCTAATTCAGTCTTCGAATCATATGTTGCCATACATTATATATAAACGACCAAAAGTACTTTATTTTCTGAAATGTTACCAAATGAAAGTTTCCCATAAAATTATATCTTGTGATTCACCTTTATCCCAAGGTTGTGTATGTGACTGCGACAGCACCTTATATTATTTTGATAATATTATTCTTCCGTGGTGTGACTTTGGATGGCGCCATGGATGGTATTTTGTACTTTGTAAAGCCGCAATTTCACCGTCTTACTGATTTCGAGGTGAGCAAATTGACATAAGTCGTATACCGGCGTAGTTAGTGAATGGGTAATGGTTTTCATGCGAATCACGTACGCATATATCCTGCCTGCAACGCCAAATGTTTGCACAAAGTATTCGGTAGAAATCGGAAAACCGCAGTTGTCGCAAGAGAAAAATGAAAAGATAATTAAACTTTCACTGTATGTGGTTTGTTAGAAGCTATGTACTTGCATAGTTAGCGATACCTTTAACTAATGAGGAACGAGCCTGCTTGCTAACTTTTATTATAGCCCTAAGGATTTGGATCAAAAGCAACAGAAATTGTCAAAAAAAGGCAAATACAAACTCGAGTGCATCAATTTTCCAGCAATAATTAAGAGACCGTTGTTGCAAAAGGAATTTGTAAACTAGGCGTATTTCCATAATTATTTAGATCTATAAATTCTCTCTATAGGTTTGGGTGGATGCGGCATCGCAAATTACGTATTCATTAGCTATTGGTTTTGGAGTATTACTTGGATTTTCTAGCTATAACGACAAAAAGAACCCCACATTGTACAGGTAGGCCTACTCAACGGTTAGTTTTGTGACGCCTGTTTTGTTTCCTAGTAATGTTGGTATTTTCTGTTCTATTTAAGCCGTATTGGGGATTGTATATGTTTTTATAGACTGTGCACTAGGATCCCTTAGCACAATTTCTAAAAATATATTATATTCTTTTCCAGAGATGCAATTTTAATTTCGATCATTAATTGTTCGACAAGTATCTTTGCTGGTTTTGTGATCTTTGCTGTCGTGGGCAATATGGCGGCCTCCCAAGGAAAGTCAGTGGAAGATGTCGCCTCGCAAGGTTTGTTATTCAAAACCGAAATTGAAAAATCATCAAATTTCTTGTGTCTAAAACAAATGCCTGTATCGATCCTCACTTGAGTATTTCTCTCCTAAGGACCCGGACTGGTGTTTATTGTTTACCCAGAAGCCCTTTCGAAGCTACCGATTCCACAATTTTGGTCCGTCATATTCTTTCTTATGTTGATTACACTTGGCCTGGATAGTCAGGTAGGTTCACACACCCCCCTTGCGGTGAGCTTTGTATATAACTGGAATGATGCCAAGCCATGCATGCTTGTCAACGTTAAGCCTTTGGTAAACTTTGGAAACATTGTTTTTAATCTAACCGTGTCTAATTCAGCAAACATTGTTTCCACACCAAAAGTCACACTTGGGAAACAAGATGTGTTTCTGAATTTGTTGGGAAACATTTTTGCTTCCTAGAAAGCGTTTTACCTAACATCGTTCTGTGTCCGAAATTGCGTTGCAAGTCGCAGCACATGGCCTCAACTCTGTTCTTCATTCTAGTTTGGTCAAGTAGAAGTGTTATGCGGGGTTATTATCGAGAAATATCCCAAGAAACTTCGACCTTATAAAGAATTAGTCGTCTTAGCAGTATGCTTTGTTCTCTTTCTACTGGGAATAACCTGTGTCACACAGGTATGCCGTATATTGTTTCATTTTGGAAATCATCAGCTTAAAAAGGAGAGTTGACAAGCCAGGGCAGGAATATTAAGTGCCTCAAAAATTTATTGTTATAGATACATTAATGTAAAAGTAAAGCCGCGGTTAAATGAGAATGAGAGTTGATGAGAGTCGACGAGACCAACTCTCATCAACTATCATCAACTATCATCAACTATCATCAACTATCATCAACTATCATCAACTATCATCAACTTATCATCAACGTTGAGCTGGTTCAAATTTCGAGAGTCCTCGTTTGGCCGGTACGCGTGATAATCCGTCAACTGACCTTATATATAAAGGTTTTCATTCAATTCTAGTTTGTCACTAGCTGTGATTATCTTTTTCTAATTAGACTCACAAACAAAAAGCGTAATAAACATGAGCACAACTTTCTCAACATGTACAAGTCACCAGTCGAAGATTATTTCGAGTCTTTTACTATTTCAGAGCCTTTCTATACTGTGTACGTTTAATTAAGACGCGTTCCATATTTCAGCGGCAAATTCCCAATGTATAATAACACCTAAACCATACTATAGTCTCTTAATGGTCAACTCTTATGCATTCCATTTTTAGGGCGGTGTGTACGTGTTCAACCTGTTAGATTCCTTCGCAGCTGGCGTGTGTCTATTGTTTGTTGTTATTTTCGAGTTACTTGTCATTGCTTGGGTGTTTGGTAGGTATGGCCCCAGCATATATATGTGAACTACTTGAACTGAGGCCACTATCCAGGTACGCCCTGCGCAGCGATGCCCAGAATTTTCTAAAGGTTCCTCATACCAAATGTAAGACTTTCGGGGACCGAGCTTTCGCTGTAGCAGGGCCTAGAGTATGGAATCAACTACCACTTGACATTAGAACAAGTGCTACTGTGAACACGTTTAAAAACAGACTTAAAACTTACTTCTATAAACTAGCATTTTTATAATGCGATTATTAACCTTTTATCAGCACTTCATTAATTAGAGACTATTTAGATTAGTAGACCTTTTAGTTAGATTTTATAATATGTTGCTATATGATATAATGTATTACGCTTTTTAATTTTTTACTGTATGTAAAGCGCTTTAGAATATTCATTTCAATTAAGCGCTATATAAATAACTGTTATTATATTATATTATATATCTTTTTGGGGTTATTCACATTTTGAACAGCATCCCTTGCTCTTGGGTCCCTCCCATTGAACTATATACAAACTGGAACGCTAACTCAATACGCCAAACCCGATAATATAGGATGAAGCCATGCAAGCTAGTTTTTCTGAGTTTTGAGTTGAAATACTTAACGCCGAACATTGGGCTGTATATGAAATTGAAGCTATTAAAAAGTTATATTTGATATAAAAACTTCAAGACTTTAGGCAAAATGGAAATACTTAAGAAATACAAAAACAACCGCAATTTTGTAAAATACGGCAAATTTCCCTCAAAATTATCAAATATAACTTTTTAATAGCTACAATTTCATATACAGCACAATGTTCGGCGTTAAGTATTTCAACTCAAAACTTGGAAAAACTGAATTAAGCTGGCTTCAATTCACCCCCCCCCCCCAGCGTTAGCGTTCCAGTCTATTATAGTTCAATGGCCCCTCCTAATTGAATTTCCAAAATGATAGACCCTCCCCTTGGAAATTTTTAAGTGTAATGGAAATTGTAATGGAAATTTAACTTTCTTCTCTACGTGTGTTTATCCGATTCATTTAATTTTTAGGTGGTAGAGTCTGGGTTGAGGAGATTTACACTTTGACTGGAACAAGAATACATTCTTGGTGGATCATATGTTGGAAATATATCTCTTTAGTTTTGGTCTTTGTAAGTACAAACCATTTGTCACGCTTAATTGAGAAAAAAACTGTGTTTGTGTCGTTTGCATCTAACAATGAACAGTCGCATATCACCGTTCAATATTGCGTTCCAAAGGCAATGGTTAAAAAGTCAAAAGTACCCACCCCCCGTCCCCCTCGTGCACCATTCAATATTTCGTCGCTATGTGTTAACCTGTTCGTTGACCTGTTCTCTATCGAAAGTGGCCGAAGAATTCGTGGTAGCTGATTACATTAAACCTGCCGTAATTAAAACAATCGATCCCAATCAATTTGGAACAATCCCAGGTTCTTCAACCGTTATGGCCTTAATTAGCATGGTTCACAAGTGGCTCAAGGAGACAGATGGCACTGGCTCGACAGTTAGAGTTCTTCTGTTCGATTATCGAAAGGCTTTTGATCTAATTGACCACTCTACTCTTATTGAGAAACTTCGTCACATGGATATTCCCAACAGTGTCACCAATTGGATCATAAGTTTTCTCTCCGGAAGATCGCAGAGAGTTAAACTGGAACAGGACTGTTTCTCAGAGTGGGGAGCCGTCCCTTCAGGAGTTCCTCAAGGTACCAAATTGGGCCCCTGGTTGTTTCTGATAATGATTAATGATCTGTCAATCTCTGGAAGCTTTGATATGTGGAAATATGTCGACGACTCCACAGTGTCAGAAGTTATAGCCAAAGGTAACTCCAGTGTGTCACAATCGGCTGTTGATCAGGTCTCAGAGTGGTCAAAAAGGAATTTGCTTCAACTGAACTGCAACAAATGTAAGGAGTTGCCTATCACCTTCAGTCGTTCTCGGGATCTACCACCGCCAGTTACCATTGAGGGATCCGCCATTAACACAGTGAGTAAAGTAAAGTTACTTGGCGTAACCATTAACAGCACTCTTACGTGGAACAATCATATCGAGGAAATAGTAAAAAAAGCATCTCGCAAGCAGTACTTTCTTGTGCAGCTCAAAAGAGCGAAGGTTCCAGCAAAGGATATAGTCGCTTATTACTGCGCATGCATTCGTTCTGCTATCGATTACGCATGTCCTGTCTTCCACTACTCGCTTCCAAAATACCTACAGGATGACCTGGAGAGGATACAGAGAAGAGCACTAGCCTGTGTTTATCCTTACTCCCGATATGAAGATGCCCTATCGCTCGCTGGCCTAGAATCAATTCAAGATCACCACGAAAGGTTAACCAAAGCCCTTTTTAGGTCAATTGTAAGCAAGTCGAATAACAAATTGCATGTTTTATTACCACAACGAAATACTAATGCTAGATACAAGCTCAGGAAACATAGATCTTTTAATGTACCAACTGCAAAAACCAAACGTTATGCTAACTCTTTTATCATCCATAGTAGTGAGCTTTATGATAAGGTGTAAAATAGTTCTGAATTGATCAATATAGTGATATCGTTTATATATATATATATATATATATATATATAAGTTTTATGAAGTTTATACATATCGTACATAGTTTAAGTTAACGTTTTTATAGTAGGTAATTTTTATGTAATTATACACTACTAATCTATTACTTGTAAAGTTACGCAATTCAGTCTTAACTGCAATGTAACTTGGATTAATTAAACTATCTATCTATCTATCTATCTAAATGGTCCATTGACTTGATTTTTCTAAATAACCCCCCTGAATTATCTCCGACTATAGTCTAGTTTACCTATACTATGTGTTTTCTTCCAGGGGGTGTTCTTGTTCAGTCTGATCAAATATCCTGAGAAAGGTATTACGTATGAGAAGAAAAGATATCCAGTATGGGCGGAGGTATTTGGTTGGTTTATTGCTGGTCTACCAATGTTCTGTATCCCTGTCTATGCTGTGTGGAAGATCATTCGCACAGATGGAACTTTGAAACAGGTACAAAAGCATAGACAAATTAGGCTAACGCTGTTTACATCGTTGCCACCCCATTCACAACTTTAGGTAACTCGCATGCTTTGTTACTATTGTTCTAGTTTGCAAAAACATAGAATAGAACAAAGGTAACTAAGCATTAGAATTATGTATAAGAGCTATTCACTCATTAGATCATTCTAATGCTCAGTTACCTTTGTTCTATTTTATGTTTTCGAAACTAGAACAATAGTAACTTGGTATAAACAATGAGCGTTAGCCAAATTTGTCTATTTCATCAATTTTCCGCCTTGCTTGTACTTTAAAGCCTGATTTCAATTTGCCGTGACCAAGTCATTGCAGGGGTTAAAAATGTTTGAGAAATGCCGTACGAGGTCGTACGCTCTATAAATAAGTTGGCATACGGTTTATCGATGTTGACGTACGATTTTCTGAACTATAGTTTTACCCATGTTCTCGGTTGTATATATTTCATGTTTGTTAGAAATAGAGCATTTTCGCGGGCGTTTACCGAGTTTTCAAAACGTTGTTACCCGCGAGTTAACCATTAAACAACGTGAAAATTTGTTGGTAAGACTAAAAAGCGCTGCAGATCGCGAGATGGAAAATTGATGACGCTAACTCAGACCAGAGAATGCTCGTTGTCTGAAGTAATTGTAGGCTAATACAAAGGAGCTGTAGTAAGTGTACGTTATCGTACGTTTCCTTAGATACTTGACGTACGCCAAGCATTTTTCGGCGTACAATCGTACGTCCGTACGCCTATTTTTTAACCCCTGCATTGTCGACGATGTGAAATAGTCTGGAGTCTAGCTTATCTTTTGTGTGTAGCTGTATGCAGTATGACGACTTCGCATAAATACTAATATACAGTATGTCAAAACAATGAATGACTGGTGGCATGGAGAACAGTGAGATTTCCAAAACATTGAACATTCCGACGAATGAAATGGGACTGGATGGGCCTATTGAAATGCAAAGTGTATACAGGGTGTCCCCCAAAAAAGTCCCCCTTTAGAAATCACTCTTGTGCGTTATTATACCTTTGGGAATTTAATTGAATTGTACATGAACGGCGGAAGTATTTACAACTTCCCTTCGTCCAAATAATCTAACGCGACGTATAAGTTGTTACGACAAATACTCGTTGCTCTGTAGTCAGTTGAACCATTCTTACTCGAACTGACGGTAAGACGAATTTGTAATTTGACATTTTTTTGTTGCTGTTCGTTTTAGAAGCTATTTTAAATTCCCATAGGTATAACAACGCACGTTTAGCAACAAAAGAGTGATTTCTATAGGGGGACTTTTTGGGGGGGCACCCTGTACTTTGAGTACAAACTCGTTGCTCTGTTGTCACGGTTGAACCATTTTTATTCGAACGATTTTGTTTTTCAGCGAATCGCGTTCTTGCTACAGCCTGAATTTGATCTAACCCAAGTCAAGGTAAACAACAAGGATGTGGAACTCACTGGTTTTCATGCCGCCGACAAAAGTGCAGTGTGATCAATTGTGGTCAAACTATTACTTTAATTAACTGTTCTCTTACAAATAATCAATAGACGTTTAACATTGTTATCAAGTTAAAAATAAGACACACAGTGGCGCCCAATCTTCATAAATTATGCTGCGTTATATAAGCGCAGAATTTTAATAAATACAATATCAGATTCTATGCGCAATTGCGTGGATAGATCGAATAATTTATATTATTATTCATTGTACTGTGTTATCGTTTTCTCATTGGCTAAAAACTTGCGAATTATTATCGATATCTGCCGGTGCCCGCGCTATTTTTCAGCGGATACAGTAATCTGCAGAGATAATTGGACGGCGCCCGGAATATTCCAGCGGTATATCGCATAAAATTACAAATAAGCGGGAAATTTTGAAGTTTGTTTTGTCTTCAAGTTTTAATATTTACAATGGCTAGTGCTCGTTTCGCAACGTTTTCAAACGAAGAAATTGAGAAATAGTAGATATTTATGAACAGTAATAAAAAAAAGTGCGTTAAAAACCTTGAATTCGTAGGTTTTAGAAACTTCACAATTTTGATTAAAAATCCTCTCATGAAGCACGGAAAATGCACTTCTGAGGCTTCAAAAATGCAAAATTTTCCTGGGGGAACATGCCTCCAGACCCCCCTAGGTTCACCCCCCCCCCATAACAAATTGCTGTCGATGGCACTGAATCAAAATGCGCGACGGAGGTTTGATCGTCGGTAAATTTTCGGTGAATTTCAGCCCCCCCAATCCGAAAAAGCTTCAACGGCACTGCAGATGATGGTGTAGTAAAGATTGAGACAACCGTCAAACATTTGTTATACATGTTTGTTTGTAAATTCTCTACTGTAAAAGTTAAGATTTACCATTGTCATTGAGTTACGTCCGAGCTATATGCATGAAAAAGATTAACGTTTCGATGTTCTGAGTGAAAACCCCTAGTTTGCAGATTTAAGTAGAGTATAACGTTTCAAGCCTGGTTCACACGAGTGAGATAAGCACAAGCATAAGGAAAGACATAAGGAAAGACAAAAGGTAAAACAAAGGGACGCAGTGAAGTGTGCAACATAAACGTCGACATAAGCACAAGCCTCTAAGCATAAGCTAAGCCGGAACAAAAGACATTTCAAAAGAAAATTCTTTCCGCTTTGTCTTTTTAAGCCCTAGAGGGAAAGTTTTCTTTTGTATTTCTGCTTCTGCTTAGCTCACTCGTGTGAACCAGGCTTTAACGAGGACCTGAATTCGTTCGACAATCTCACTTAATCTTCAGTATATCGACAACCCAACATCAACTTTTTACTATGTATTTATTTGCCAAATGCCAAATTGGCTTCACAAAACGTATGTTGTATTAAGCACTTCATTTTAATGCTGTGTTAAGATAGTCTCCTCTTCCCTAGTCCTGCTAGCTAGTTCTTGCCAGACAACGGGTCTTTACCGCTTCAATATAAATGGACAGTAAGGATTTTACTATAGCCCGCTGCCTTTGTACACTATTACTCTAGATGTCCTCAAGGTAACAGACAGCTAATTGATGTAGAAAATTACTTAAACTGGATTCTTCGATTGTATAAGTCCAGCACCAAACTTTATATATAGGTATGGCATTGTACCCGTGTGCATCGCTAGCTTGTTAAGTATAACCCAAAGCCCTCTAGTTCTCTGCTCAGACCGGCTTTTGCCCTTTCGATAGTATCAGTACACAAAATATTTTACTTGTCTACTTTCAACACTAACCTTGCCTTGAAAAAGTATAATCTTCGTCCAGTATAATCCCCATTTGAACAAGTGGGAAATCGTATTGTTGGCGTTCCACACTTGTGGCTTTTATAGAAACCATTTTACAGAAACCAACATTCTCCGCTAGCACCGATATAGCTTCGTATCCAAGTCTAACTTTGCCTCAATGTACTATATTCTTTATAACAGTGTGAATACGTTTTAAACATGGTAGGTAATGGTAGGATAAAATAAAAGCTTATTATATTCACGGCCGCAATGAAAACGGCAAACACAACGTGGTTGAAGACTCTGTGTGATCATCACATCATGGTGTATGACGCATGCACACAATAATGTACCAAATTACCATACATACGTAATCATGGTATGTTAATTTGTGCGATGCATCGCACAACCGCACATGACAACCACACTACAATCACTGTAAGTCATGGTATGTTAATTTGTGCGATGCATCGCACAACCGCACATGACAACCACACTACAATCACTGTAAGTCATGGTATGTTAATTTGTGCGATGCATCGCACAACCGCACATGACAACCACACTACAATAACTGTAAGTCATGGTATGCTAATTTGTGCGATGCATCGCACAACCGCACATGACAACCACATTACAATCACTGTAAGTCATGGTATGCTAATTTGTGCGATGCATCTCACAACCGCACATGACAACCACACTACAATCACTGTAAGTCATGGTATGTTAATTTGTGCGATGCATCGCACAACCGCACATGACAACCACACTACAATCACTGTAAGTCATGGTATGCTCATTTGTGCGATGCATCGCACAACCGCACATGACAACCACATTACAATCACTGTAAGTCATGGCCGACAAATCGGGTCGTGTAAACAGGCCTAAGCTTTCAGTTTTTAAGTTTTAGCCTATTTTGCACTTACTCCAAAAAGATTGAAGTCGACTGAAACTGGCTTTGTGCTTATGCTTACGCTTCACAAAATTTCTTGGTAGTTTGTCTTTTATCCTTTTTTTATGATGGCGCTTGCGTCGCAAAACTAATTTTAGAACGGCATTAATTTAGCAAGCAATCTTTACAGATTTCTAGTCGGTGCATGAGTTAACAATCAAAAACAAATGAACATGAAATGGATAGTTTTGCAGTCAGTACGCTATGTTTTTTAAGAATTATTTACACTTTAGTTGGAATTGGAATATTTCTATAGTCACTGATCTATATATAATTATATACATTAGCGCCAATTATGCAATTAGTAATGAATATCTGGAGTGCCCCGATGAGAATCGTTGCAATACATATAATTAGTGTAGTGCAGACGCACATTCCCGCAACGTTAATTGCCGCGGCTGCCGCCAATAAAAACGAAATATAAAGTTTAACAAGTTATTTCAATATTTTCATGCAAGTGTGAAATAAAATAAGTTTTTCTTCTTGACAATTCATTAGACTAAAACGTAAGGCAATCTATCCACAATCGAACGAATTTTTTTGCACTACAGAGTAAAGTACTTTTAGTCCAGTCAGTAGATGCCATATCCTAAAACGGCCAGTTTAATATATTACAGGATCGGGACCGAGATACGAGTTTTCAAAACTAGGACAACGCCATTTTAGTCCTGATTAGATTTCTTGTGTCAAAATGGATGGCTGATTGGCTAGAATTTTATTTTTACTCAACTGCACAACTTTGATTTCGAGGAGAAAATGATTATCTAATTACCAATGTCTCTTTGGTACCACTACCCCTGGTATTGTTGAACGGTCCATAATTCCATAATCGAGAGATGCCACCTCGAACTCAATGATTTCCAAATTACTCACATACCGAGTTACCACAAATTTGGCTAACGCTTGCTTGTACCCAATTCACAACTTTAGATAACTCACATGCCCAGTTACTATTGTTTTAGTTTGCGAAAACGTAAAATAAAACAAAGGTAACTAAGCATTAGAATGATCTACATGAGTGAATAGCTCTTATTCGTATTTCTAATGCTTAGTTACCTTTGTTCTCTTCTATGTTTTCGCAAACTAAAACAATAGCCATGTGATGTAAACAGCGTTAGCCAAATTTGCCTATATTATGTGAGCATAGAATGGAACAATGGTATTAAACCAAACATTTATATTATTATGTGAGTGAATTGGGTGGCAAAGGGCATAAACAGTCCCTTAATTACCATTTGCGTCTATAACGCTGACTTGAATTTCTTTTGGATGTATTGTATTCAACTTGATGCTCTCAGCACACCGGGTTGATTTCGTATACTCCTCTTTATCATCTCTCAATGAGCTTCGTATGGTTTGGCCGTGTCCAGCACACAATGTTTGAGAGAAAGAGTTTCCATCTCTCGTGTGACGCCGTATACCAAATCTTGTTGGCCTTTTGAACTGCCTGTTCACCTGAAAGTATTCATCACAAAAGGTTTATATATAATGCTTTAAAATTAATTGTAGGTTAGAGATTTAAAGTGGTTAACTGGCGTAGATTTAAGCGAAGTAAATGGCAGGTATATCATACATGGTCTTTTAGAGGGGAGTCAAAGGGGAGTCTCTGACGTTACGTATGATGATCAGGGGCCAGCTACCCTATAGTAACTGCATTTTTTTGCCTCTCTGTCACAAACCCCCCTGCGCTTTCATCTTTTCCCATCCGTTTTCTGTGCTTGAGGATAATTGGATTCCATAATTATCTTTGTCGTAATTTTGTAGGATCTACACACTGTACAGAGTGTATTCTATTTCCACGGACTTAAACAGAGCGAACGCGATTTCTTCTCAACGATATCGATCTTACTACGTTCTTTTAACACAAATATCGCTTATTAGGCCCGCATTGTTTCCACAGAAGGAAGCCTAAACTAATTTTCAATTCTATTCATGCATGGATAGCGCTCCATCAGTTCTAAATAATGAGGTTCTTGTTCTCCCTATGAAGCCCAGTTAGGGTCATTCGTTGTTATTCCAAGGTTATTACTGGGGTAAATCTTCACTCTTCGACTGAGCCGGAATTCTTCATATTTTGCCCAAATCCATGCAAATGCACCACCATATAAACACACACACTCACCTCTTCAAATCGCTTGCACTTGATACAAGCATGAAATATCATCTTGAAAGAATAATTGAACTCTCTGTTTCGGTACGAATAGATGAATGGGTTTAGACAGCTATTGCTATAGTGCATCCATTTTACAAAACGCCAGAGATGGGTGCGGCCTTCTATGGTGCTGGGTAGGGCTTCTGGGAGGTAGCGACCCAGGGCAAGGTATATAAAGAATGGGGACCAGGCGATTACAAATAGCCCTGTGACTATTAACAAGGTTATGATGGTTTTGCGTTGACTGGACCAACTGACTTGCTGGTTCTTACTGGAGCGCACGTTTAAGCGGGTTCGTTTCATTGCTGTACGGAATAGGAGGGAATATGAGGTGGACATTATCAGCACTGGTAGAACGAAGCATACTAGGATTGTATAGATATTATACCAATCTCCATCGGTGACTTTCTTTTGTGGTAGCAACCGTAACAACGTGCTGACGATTGCGAGAAACCATACTGCGAATACCATAGCATAATAGAAGAACACTGGCATCGAACGGTGACGAACCGGGGCGACGATTGAAAAACATCGCTCTAAACTGATTGCGGTTAGCTGGAATATCGACGCGGTACCGTTGAAAATATCGAACGATATGTAGAACAGGTATAAATGCATGTTACTGACTGAATTGAAGGTATAGTAAACCCACAACGGAATCGAAATCAGGCCAACAAGGAAATCACATAAAGCTAAGCTGACGAAACACATATTTGTAACAGTTCGGAGTTTGTAGTTTACTTTGAAGGCGAGCATCACCATACCATTACCGATCAGAACGATGGAGGCAAGAATTGATGAGAATACAGCAGATATGATGTTTTCTCCATCGTATCCGTCATAAGCTGTGAGAGTCGAACCGTTCGAGGCCATTCTTGTAACATTCAACACGCTGCCTGCGTTGGATGGGAGGCTGGATGAGTTCACGGAGAATTCCATGCTGTGATGTGTAGGACTTCTAACTCTGTAGCGAAATAAGAATGTTAAATTATATAAGCTACGTTTTTACTCCCTGCAGCGCGCAAAATGCAAACAAGTATGTGTCATATTTACAGAGCAATGAAAATAACGGTCTTGCGCAAATTTACAATGTGCTAGCGTAAAACGAGCGAGTGCGCACAGTGTATTTTTGAACTATTATGTACACTTATCTTGACTTACATATAGATTATGTATCTACTGTTGTATATTTTATGCCTGGATAGTGGTGTTGTTTCATTATATAATAATATAGTATTCTGGGGTTTTTCTCTTCATGTACACATGCAACTGTCAACAGGCTGTCATCAAGCTTAATGGCCTAAATTCTCGCTAATCCGGTACAAATTGTTTATCAAGATTGTTTATGTAAATAATCCTTCCCTCCTCGAGGTTTTCTGGTCTTTTAAAGTCGAATACTGTCTCTTTTTTAGCCTGGTTTACCGACTTTAAAAGTTTCTCTGATCCGTACAATGGCATCTTCTAACATGGATATTTCAAGGAAAATGTTATTTTTGAAAACGGTTGACATTGTATAGTAAGCAGCTGTAGTAAAGCAGGAATTTAACAACGTTATCTTTTTTAATCAATAATGTAAATACGAACCATGATTACAGAAGATAGGAATTTAATATTATACTCCCACGAATTAAAATTGTGAAATTTAGTTGGTGGTGCAATTTTTTATAATCTTCTTTTTAGATAGTATCGTCAAGTGAAAATATTGTCATGCGGAAAACATCTAAAAAATGTTTGCCGGTTTGCTTTTTTCAACTCAAGTACCTTCATAAATCATAGAGTAACAACTATATTAAGTAAGCCTTAGGACCCCGCCTTTAACTAATACATCACCATACAATTTAAACTTTTAAAAAACCTCTATGGGAGGTCGATCGCACATGGGATCCTATACGAGAAAGTGCATAAAATGATTAGAACGCGTCTGTTTATTTTGCTGTTTGACAATCCTGATTAAATTAACTTTCTTTACTCTGGATAGCTGTATCAGTTAGGTCAAACTGTTTTCTCCGATACTCAGCCCAGTGGTGTAGAAGATGGGGGGGAGGAGCTTGGGGCGGATCCCCCTTCCTCACACTATGGGGCGGGGGGGGGCTGAGCCCCCCTTTTTTTAGAATACTTGAAAATATTCCCATAGTTTTCACTCTCCAAACATCACTATATGACTATTTCAGGCATGAATATCCGTATAAAGATGCGATCTGGGGATTTGGGGAGGGAGGTTACTTATGACGTAATCCATTCCCGAATGTTTCACACTTGGTAAGAGCCCTCTTAGTTATGAATTTAGTTCTACAGTACTGACTCAGCCATATAGTAAGTCCTAGTAAGGATCATGCTTTGGTCCAGTTGTACTACACGGCCAAAAATCATCAACTTGTTGGTTGAGTGAAAACAACAGGACATTGAACAATGTTGTGTGTGTTTGTTTGTCACCACAACAAAACAACATTGTTGAGCCTGGGCAATGACAATCATGTTCAATATTGTTGTTTGTTGACATGAACAAACAATGTGGGCACAACAATGTCTCCTGGTTGTTTACAGAGCTCATAATTTTTTTTGCGTGTACAGGATGAAACAGAGTATTCCCAGAGAAACGGAGTATTCCCAGAGAAAACCTGTGGTATTGCATCATTGAAACTAAGAGGACTCTTTCACTGGGACTATAAGTCTAAGAAGAATTCATAATAATAGGACAGTATATTCTAGGCAAAGCTCCCGGTCTCAGAAGTGCCGAGGCACATGCACCGGGTAAAACGGCAATATATCATAGCGCAAAACTCAACCCAAAGGGATGCTCTGTACTGAGAATAGGCACAATTTCACTGCGATTGTTTTGCCTGAATTTCATAAATTGTTAATAAAAGTTATCATATGTTGATAATGACGAGAATTTTTACGAAGCGAACTAAGCTAAGCCTGTAGTCTTAATTTTCGATGTGAGCCATTAATCCAAGCATATAAGACAATCTCGCCAACGCAATTCAATTTGCACTTTATGTAATCACAGATGTAATTAACGTTGTATGAATATTAGCTTGTACACAATCTCATCAACTCATGAGGCTACGTTCACTCCCTGCAGACCTCAAATTCGTCCAGTTCCATTTGCAGTTCACACGGGAATTCGTCCTCTTTCGTGCGTCCAGTGGCAGTGCGAAATTGTACAAATTTGTGTACACTCCAGAATTCACCCGGTCCCATTGGAACGTAATCTGAGGGTACTGATATATTGCTACTAATTATTAATACAAGCAAAAACTCAAAGACGAAAACAAAAGAGTGCGTATTTTGGCACAAACAAACAGCAGCGGATGAACAATGTTTAATACCGAAAGATTTCAGAGTTGCAAATGTATTTAAATTTGTTTTTAACTAAACTCTACTAGACATTTCTGACTAATAGTTTTTCTAGATTTCAACTTCAAGGACGCCTTCAGTCCATGGGTTTCTACACCGCTGCTCTACTCCAGCTGGCTCTACCATTAATAAATCAGTAACCGACGGGGATGGGTAGCTGCTTCAAGGGTCGGTCACTCTCTATGCCAATGGTAGACTCAAAGTTAAGAGTCTTGCCCTTGTTGAGTTGTTCAAAAACTGCCCATGCCAGTTTTTGTCAATTTCAGTTGAACAAGAAAATGTACTAATGCGACCGGCGGTCAAAAGAAACTTGTGTCTTGTTTGTCGTGAGCAAGTGAATTTGCCAAGGAAATTGTCAAGAAAAACTTTCACGTTTGTGCGGGGTTTTTATTTAATAGCGTTCAATAGAGCCCTTGGGCTTTGCCGTCGGCAATGTATATTGGCAATGGCAATTCTAGTCTAGTAAAACAGCTGCAACAAGCTTATGCCCTGAACTGGGAATGCAATGAATCATTATCAATACGACAATAGGCAACATAGTCAATACTGACCGATATTTAATTTTAGACGAAATGCTTTTGACGCCGCAATCAATCAAACAAGTGTATAATATTATGATATGATATGTGTACTGTCTGGGTTTTGTAGTTTTCCGCGGTGTCTCAAACACCAGAAGTACCTTACTGCCGGGCAGGGGTTTTATAATAAGGTTTAAAAGTATTACGCCTTTGCAATTGCGCCCTACTGCCGGGTCATGATCAGCTGGGCCACAGAGGCTTCAAATATTCCTGGACATGCAATAGTTTGCGCAAAACTCGTCAACGCTGTGATATAAAAAAATTGGCATGCAGTAGAATAAATAGCGCAACGCTATCGAATATAAGGGCATTATATGATGATTCAAATATTTCACGGGAAAATCCTGTTTGTTCAACTACAAAGAAATGCTGGTAAACTCTTGCATCGCTGACGACTTTTCCTTGCAATCTAGCAAACAATTGAACCCAGTCAGCAACTACAGCTGTCGAAGGAATTTGTTAAAGAAACACACCCTTCTCTCTTTTAACGGTTGTGAGAGAGGTTTTAAAATCAACAAAAACACACATAAAACCTGAGTTTGGAAGAAGTTGCAAGCACGCACCATGCCTAGGCAAAAGCGGATAATAGATTAAAGTCGAAGAAGACGGTGCAAAGTCAAAGCCGACCGGCGAATCTCTTACAGTTTTTCTAGAAAAAACCCCTCAAATAAGTCAAAGTCTCAATTCTTTTTGCGAAATGCAAAATAAACTCAGTCTTTCGGCCTTTGGCTCGGCATTTCAACAGAAAATTAAAGTCGCGAATTTATACTATATGGCATATAATAGATATAGATATCAACGGTACAGTTTCAGAACAAATAATTTGCTATTTATATAGGTGAGATTAAGCGTCTGGTTGAGGTCAAACTCAGACAGAATGATGTCAAGCAATTTTTGTTATTTTTAGAATAGAATCCAAACAAATCTTCAAATAAGATACAAAATAATATATACACATTGAACAATGTTATAAAAATAATTACCCGATAGATGGTTTGTTATCGAGTTTTGGATATGTAATGTGAAATTTCACCACGCAAAAACGTAACTTGCGTTTCGCCGTCTGTTTTTCCTGCCGGACAGTTCCAATAGTTAGGACGGCATGTTGGTTGGCGTGAATTTTATACAACAAAACAGCATGTAGCTTGTAAAAAGTAGAGTTTTATGTAATTGTTGTTCTTTGGAAAACAATTCTGCTTCCGAGCATAATGACTAATGTCGTTAGCAGTGATTGTCTGTGAATAGTTGAAAAATAAAGCCAGTGTTTTGAACAATGGTTACCGGTTGACCTTTTGAATTTTGGCGTTTGTTGCGTTAACTCAGTTTTGAAATGTGTAGCGATTGCTTGGTTATATTAATAAATGTCTTATTTTAAAGTGGAAGTTATAAGGTTTAAGTAAAACCACAAAATAGTACTTACGAGTTAGGAAGGATTATGTTGTTGGTGCGTTGTTTGTAGCAACCGATTCGCTTCGTCAACTCCGCGATACCGAGTGATCAACGCCAAAAATCACCTTCGCCTGCCTTTGACGTTTATGGCGATAGTCAAATAGTAAATTTGCCTTGAAATTTCATTCAAGGATCTTATTGTGGCTTTATTCCCGTTCTAAGATCCTGACGTTCTAAGATCTAAGGTTCTCTTCAGCTGACTGTGTCATTCTAACTAAACTAGACTCTAAAAATTAGCGAAGACACGTGTCTTGAAATGGCGAATTTGATTGGCTACCTTATAGCGATATTGCGTTCTAATTGCACTTTTTGTGCTCCTGATTAAAATGCGAATTGGAAATAGCATTTTAATGAGCTTGTTGACGCCTAATGGATCGCGTATGATATAATAGGCTCACAACAAAATTTCGTTCTGCAGCAAGTTAGCAGCAGATGCACAGAGATAAAATGCACCGCATCGGCTTAAATTAATAAAATCTTTGGAGAAAAATGCTTTTGTAAATAGATTTTGCAATATGAAATGAATTCTCAATAAGCGCGTGGAAATCTTGTTAATGTGATATGCAACATTTTGGGTTTTTCAAATCGCTTTGAAATATCGCCGCCATGATGATTTCGTTAAATCCTTTTTTGCGAGGGCAGACCCTGGCACGGGGATGTTTTTAGCATTTCGCTCTATCGCAGAACAATTATATTTGTCCATGGGACATGGATCAAAATTTTCGGTCGGGAAAGGGTAATTAAACGTCTAAGAAATCTCCTTAACTCTTTGGCACATACTCCGTCTCCTACTACAAAGCCATACGATTATTTTATATACACGTCATTATAATTGGTAGAGAGGAGAGTGTCCGTTATACAGGATTCTTAAATACCGAACCTGTGTTGAAATTCTCATACTATTCCGTGGATTTGTCCGATCTTATCCTACCTTATCAAGCGACATCCTTGAAATACGGAATTTGTCTATTTTTCTTCCTTGCATCTTGCATTTCCCCGTTATCAAAAGACAAAATAAGTGCCGGACACATCTATAGAGCACGAAGTTTGTTCGTAAGTTTGTTCGTTCACGGCAATTAGACGTTTCGCCAGTCCGCGATGAAGACACTATATAGACTGAAGTGTCGAAACGTTGGGTCGTGAATGGACTGAATGCAATTCGATCGTGCTTTGCATTCATTTACGACCGGCAGAGTAACGAGCGAAAACATGCCTCATCTTTAGAGCATGTTATTTTATCTTAGACTTAGCTAGGCTGAAAGTTCAGAGCCAGACTGCTGAACAGCTGAAGTATGCCGTATATGGAAGACTTTTATTCGAGCACGATTACTGTAGGCTGTAGCGTATATATATATATTGGGAATTTCATACTCATCGTAATTTCTTACGATTTCTACCTCAACTTCGGACTCTGTGATTTGATATAAGCATGTGTTGTCCACATTTCTAAACATCACAGATATTGCAGCCGGGATTAAATCTTCGGCTTAACATGCCCCTTGCAGTAGGAAACATGGCAAGTAAAATTAATGAAAGTTTAACTAAAAATAAATCATTTTGTGGCACTAGTGGTCTAGACAGTCTTGGCGGCAAACTCCTTAACTTTCCACATATCCTGCGGCAAAAAGCGCAAAGAAAAAATAACTCAAAATATATTTTGAATTTCCAACCGCCGGTCGGCCGGGCAGTGCAAAAATCTCTACTTTGTTTACACAACTTTCAATTATGAACTTCGTAAAGCCAAAAGCAATTAACGAAAAGCGTACAATTAAGAAATTAAACTCTAGAACAAATCAGCCTTGCAATGAAAGCCATTGCTTCTTGTTAAATTCATCTTACTTATATGCGAGACAAGAACCAATTAACGCTGAAATTAATTGAAGACTTAACTCTTCGCTTTTTCCAAAATAAGAAGCGATAACTTAGATTTTTTGTTTATAGTAAATATAACATTTTTTAGTTTTCAAAAAATTTATCTTCCTTACCAGTTACCACTTCAGCCCATGTCAGAATATTTTGCCAACGTAGGCTGTGTCGCCGAACAAAATTTGATTGTATGCAGTATATTGTCAAAATTACCATTCATATTCAAATTTTAGTTTCAACAATTTACCGTTTCCGTGCGGTGAAAATCAGCATTGATTAGCTTGTTTGCACTAAAATATGAATAATTTTCACAGCAGTATAAATCCGGGAATGAAACCAATTTACACCAAATTGCGAAAAAATATATAGGATTCCGAAACTATTTGAATACTGTATATTTATCTTGTAATGATTATGTTGATCGCAGTGATTTTTCTCATTCATATACCACAGTGCATTTGGTTAGTCAGTCGTTCGAAACGTCGAAGTCCTCCGGTTGAATTTTTCAGCTAGTTAGATCCCAAACACCTGAAGCTATTTGAATTCTTCACCCAGCCTTCTCCGCGGGCATCTCTATGGGGGTTACTGTGGTTTAGGACTGAAAAACCTCTTTTTCTCACCCTGACACAGATGACCCGTAAAGAGATGTCTGTGCACACTGCCGTGGGGGCTATTCTTCACCAGGGAGGACAAAGTCCTAATGAAGTGTTAGGGGAGTCTATAGAACTGACCAGATCCCAGGGAGGCAGAAACTCGCATGGGGTGTCTGTACATACTAACAAATATTTCAAAAGCAATTTGGATCGGGTTTTATCAGGTCTGTTACAGAATGGTGCAGTTGTTGGTATATATTTAAAACTACAAAAATATAGCAGTCATAATTTCTATATAAATATTAGTTATATATTTATTTCTGCATTGCCTACTGGCACAAATATTTTAAAAGGAATTTATAGTAACAACCTGAAGTTAAAATAATGGAAGACCAGTTACTGCAGTAAACACTGTTCTAAGCTTTCATTGAAGACTAAAGAAATTTATGAACAACCTGAAGTTAAAACAATAAAAGACCAGTACCGCAGCAAATACTCAGGTTCTAAACTTTCACTGGCGTTGAGATAATTCTTAGCTTTTTATGTTTTTAAAAAAATTTGAAGATCGTTTTGCTCTCAAAAACAATAAAAAAGATCCAAGAATCCCACTGGCCCAAGCTTTTACTGTTTCGGCAAAACACTTGTTTGAAAGATTTTTTCACTTCCAGCCGTTTCTTTTAAACAAGTAATCATTGCCATTGCTTTTTTAACTTATTTCGACGAATGCATGTCTATATATATATGAATATTAGTCAGTCTATTTAGATTTTGTTGCCTTCTGGCACAAATATTTCAAGAGGAATTTAGTTATGCAACCTGAAGTTAAAACAATAAACGACCAGTTACCGCAGCAAATACTGTTCTAAGCTTTCATTGGCCTTGGTAACTAGAGCAGTAAGACCTCCCATTGTGTACATAAGGTGTAGATAACATGTTGCGAAAAGGTGAGATCATATAGTTCAAGGGTTAAACGTTAGGACGTTAAGACTTCAGGAAAGAAGTCGGGACAATTGCAACCGTAAGTAATTCTTAGTTTTTGATCATCAAAAGTTACACTTTTCACTTTTTTAAATAACTATATAAATCATTCTTTATCAAGCACACCTGGCATTTCTGAAAAGAAACTAGTTTGAAAACTTTTTCTAACTTCTTTGTTAAAACTTAATTCAATGAGCGAGACTTCGGGAGACATTATCCTTTTTCTCCATAGATATAATCTCTAACTATGTGTGTCATAACTTTAAATATAAGCTGAGGTAGTTGTAATCATTATTTAAAATTGTTGTTACTTTAGGTTGACTTAAAAACGTTACAGCTATTACACTTCACTATAAAAGACACTATTTTAACCAAACGGTCAAGATCACTGACATATTCTCTATTTTTGTTAGAAAGAAAAATGGTGCATGGTTTTAAAATCTTAAAAGTAACACTTCTCCTCGCAATAATAGCCAGGCAAGGCGTCTTTGGTACCGTCATTATCAATGGTAATGTTTGAATAAAGAACCAGACCATCCTGGAAACCAGAGGCTATATAGCCCCCATCCCTCCGAATTATAAGTGGGGGAGAGGGCTAAGAGCGGGAGAACTTAATACGAAGGTGTCAGATTCTTCACTGAAATGCAAAGTGAACAAAATGACCTAGTTTCTGCGTGTAAAATCTTCCCCAGAACGCAAAAAATGCCATTTCAAAGACTCCAGATTTCAAAATGCTCTCCCGGACCACATCCTCCCCCCCCCCCCCATCCCAGAGTTTGTCTAGCCTCCCAACCAAAACAATCTTCCGCCGCCAATGCTTGAAATACAGGATAAAATAAGTGTCAAGACAATGAGTGAGTGGATGGCATGGAGAACAATGGAATTATCAAAACAACGACAATGAAACAGGATCCTATGACTGCATCGAAACTGTTTGGCACTGCTGTTATTGGTAAGTGTTATGCAAATGCCTATTGTACTTGATAATCTATTCTGCTATTCTACGTGTTCTAGATCCGAACAGGAGATGCTATCCGCCATATGGCTGTTTTGATAACTCTGGCCCTTGGAGCCCTTTGGTATTCGCGCCTCCAGAGAGTCCAACTGAAATCAACACTTCCTTCAAACTTTATAACGAAGCCAAACCAGATGGTGTCGTATTGGACAATACCAGCCCTTGCACTACTGACATAGAAGCAGGAGACAAAATCGTCGTCTTGCTTCATGGTTTAACAAGTATGCATCTACATAATGAACTATTTAAATTGTATCTATTTGTATCTGCCTTCACAACGGAATTGCACATTTCCGCAAATTTTTGGAGAGAGAGTTAAACGACAAAGCATTGAAATATGCTCACGGCTTTGGACTTGAAAACAATGTAGTACAGGATAATAAATGTCCGAGGTTGATTAAAGATTGAGATGTAATGTTCGGTCGTTTTCAGCTCGAACAAATCCGTCCAACCGTACTTCGATTAAGCGCCACGTTGTTGTGCCGAGCCAGACGCTCATGATGCACATGCTCGGCAACAAAGCTGATAGCCTGATTTTTTTGATTTTTTTTATTCAACTTCGCCTCAATGGCAGGGAGTCCACAACAGCGTCAGCCAATGCACAGGAGAGAATCTCAACTTACATGAGTTATTTGAGCAAACTGCCGATCTCATGCGAGTACCAACAGTGACCTCGACCTGTTGTGAAACAGGCTCAACTCAGTGGTAAGAGGCAGCGCGCTAACCGCTTCCGCCACCCGTGCTACCCTGAAAGATTGCATGATTGCATGAGGGAGGGAGGGAAACCGGAGTACCCGGAGATAACTACCCACTCGAAGCACAGAAGAGAACCAAAACTCTGCTGGCTACACAAGTTTTCATACCAGGGCAAGTCGCTTAAAAATGCCTATACCCTCGGGCCCCGGCAAAGTAAGGGTGTCCCAAAAATGCCCCCCATTATATTTTGTAGTATAACTACGTCAACTTTCAGGTTTTTATATTGGATGGAGTAATTATCATATCATGCCAATACATTGATATTTGACTGATCAAAATGACCGACCGTTTGCCTTCTAGAATCACTTAAGGTGGCGACACCAATTTTACAACCCGTCCAAATTATGGACATTAGGTTAAAAAGTATTTCCAATCAATACTTTTAGAAGCTAAGGATTTTTAAAGAGAACATCTACCTATCATCTGCACAACTGATTATTTGTGATTCCTTCATCATCAAGATTTTGTCTCATGTAAAAATTAGTAAATAGGAGGCTAAAGCCCCGGCAAGATTGCGGAAAATACCCAGAATTTACTGTTCTCTATCTATTTTGTCCCAAAAACAACAAATTAAGTGCATTTTCCTTTCCCTCACTGCTCATTCCTTTTTACCGTAAACAAAATCTTGATGTTAGCAACAACAAATCATCAATTTTAGAGTTGATAGGTAGTCATTTGTTTTAAAAATCCTTTGTAGAAGTTTCGAAATAGGCATGGTTAATCATAATTTTCCTATATTGAAAAATTATGACTAATTATAGATTAATCATAATGATCTATATTGAAAAATTATGACTAATTATAGCTTAATCATAATTTTCCTATATTGAAAAATTATGACTAATTATAGATTAATCATAATGACATATATTGAAAAATTATGACTAACTCTAGCTTAATCATAATTTTCCTATATTGAAAAATTATGACTAATTATAGCTTAATCATAATTTTCCTATATTGAAAAATTATGACTAATTATAGATTAATCATAATGACATATATTGAAAAATTATGACTAACTCTAGCTTAATCATAATTTTGCTATATTGAAAAATTATGACTAATTATAGCTTAATCATAATGATCTATATAGAAAAAATAATGACTAATTATAGCTTAATCATAATGATCTATATTGAAAAATTATGACTAACTATAGCTTAATCATAATTTTCCTATATTGAAAAATTATGACTAATTATAGCTTAATGATAATGATCTATATTGAAGAATTATGACTAATTCTAGCTTAATCATAATGATCTATATAGAAAAAATAATGACTAATTATAGCTTAATCATAATGATCTATATTGAAAAATCATGACTAACCATAGCTTAATCATAATTTTCCTATATTGAAAAATTATGACTAATTATAGCTTAATGATAATGATCTATATTGAAGAATTATGACTAATTCTAGCTTAATCATAATGATCTATATAGAAAAAATAATGACTAATTATAGCTTAATCATAATGATCTATATTGAAAAATCATGACTAACCATAGCTTAATCATAATTTTCCTATATTGAAAAATTATGACTAATTATAGCTTAATCATAATGATCTATATTGAAAAATCATGACTAACCATAGCTTAATCATAATTTTCCTATATTGAAAAATTATGACTAATTATAGATTAATCATAATGATCTATATTGAAAAATCATGACTAACCATAGCTTAATCATAATTTTCCTATTTGAAAAATTATATGAATAACTATAGTTTAAGCGAATTTCCATAATTTGGACAAATCGCAACATTGGTGTCGCCATCCGGCTTAAGTGATTCTAGAAGACAAATGGACTGGTTAGTTATTTTCATCTGTCAAATACCAATGGATGGACATGATACGTCTGTTATTTAATCCAGTGCAAAAATTTGAATCTTCGATTAAAGCTAATGAAGTAAAATACGACGGGGAACATTTTTGGGGGCACCCTGTAGTACAGTTGACTCGATGTAACCGCATTTGCCACACGAGCATGAAATTTGCTTTTATTCCTTAGTGCTCCATTGAGCTGCCACCCTCTTGTGCATTGAGTAAGATTTAAAATGTTATGAAATGTTAACCAATTAACTAACAGATTAACAAAATATATCCTAGCCCAGGGAGGACATGACGAGTCGATGTACACAACAATGAGACCGGACTTACTCGCTGAAAGGAACGCACAGAACCAAAAGTATTTGTACGTCATTACTGTCGATTATACTGGAGCATTGCATAAGACTACGAATATTATCGGTGATCTTCAACAGAATCTTGGAAATGCTCGATTAGTTGCCGCACAGATTTCCTACTTACTTAAGAAGTTGGAAAGCGAGAGCAAATTGTCTTGCGATGACGTCCACATCATTGGGTTCAGTCTGGGTGCGTCAATCGCAGGACTTGTAGGAAAACGTTTGAAAGATGAAGTGGATGATTGCAAAATACCAAGAATAACTGGTGAGTGATAATTCGAGAAAATCCACGAATTCCGGCAGAGGGTTGACTGACTTATCACATGAATTTCTTGAGCACGAATCGAGAATCGAATCCACGATTTCAGAGGTGAAAGGCGCTTGTTCTGATAACTTCGCCACCGAAGCCCCATTGATTACGATCCGAGGGTAAATAATTATCTCTCTATCTTAAACTTATCAGGTTTGGATCCAGTCTTGGATGGATATGAAGACACATTTGGAGGCTTGGACAATGCAACCAAGCTTCATCGTTCAGATGCTAAATACGTGGACGTCATACATACACGCACACGCCACCCAAGGCGTATTGGATATGCGGACTTTTACCCGAATGGAGGATTTACACAACCTGGATGCAGTACTAGTAAGTTGAATCAGGGGCTGCGGAACCGGGGGGGGGCACTAGGGGCATGTGCCGCCTACATTTTTTCAAAATGGAAAAAATGCCCCTTCTCTGAAAGGAAAGTGACCCCTTTTCTAGTCCGAAAGTGCTCCTTTCCAATCAATGGGCAAAATCCGTGTACTTATAACTGTTAGATTAGGTAAGAATATTACTCAGAATGTAGGAAATGGTGTTGCAGAGACCTTAGGAATCCAAATTGTCACCGGGGAGATCCCGTCGGTCCGCCTTACAATGCTTGTTCCTTACATTGTACCATCAGGATAATTTTGACCACCTCCCAAAAAAATGACGCTGTGTGTACTATTAAAAGGTGCCTATTTTTGCCGGTGCCCCCACCCCCCTCCCCTACTTTTGAGATGCTTCCGCGGCGTTTGAGTTGAATATTAGAGACCTTAAGATTGAAGTTTACGGCAAACCGCAAACCGCTGTGAAAGTTGAGGTTTTGCTGTTGTAATTCACCAGCTTTTACACAAATTTTGAAAGATATCAAACATTCATATAGCTTACGAAATTGTGCACTAATCAATTAAACAAGATTAATCACCATTGGCGTTCTCGCCAAACTAGGAAACTACATCTTGACGTTTGAAGTTTACATTTGGCGTATAAATTTCATGCTTGAACGCCTAAAGGCACTCGTAGGCGTACAACGGTAAACCTCGAACCTCAAGATGTAGTTTCCTGGTTTGGCGAGAACGCCAATGGTGACTAAACTTTGTTAATTGATTAGTGCACAATTTCGTAAGTTATACGAATGTTTGATATATTTCAAAATTTGTGTAAAAGTTGGTGAATTACAACAGCAAAAACCTCAACTTTCACAGCGGTTTGTGGTTTGCCGTCAACGTCAATCTTAAGGTCTCTATTAGGGAGTTTAAGCTTCCCGTTCATACGTCAAACGACAAACGTCTGGCGAAGAAAAAATGAACGCAATAAAGGAAAAATGACCTTGTTATTTTAAAACTGTAATGTATGATGATTCTTTTGAGATAAAGAATAGAACACGAAGCGAAGAAGTTAAACTAAAATTCTGGCAAGAAAATTCGACTCTGCCGTTTGCCGTTGCCTTCAAACGTGAAGCTTAAACTCCCTATTAGCAATTATTCGTTCAAACCACTGTTCAAGTCTTCTGTTTACTTACCAATATTAAAATGATACTAATTTGTTTCGTTTTAGCTGAATGCCATCATTTTCGAGCTGTTCAATTATTCACAAGCACTATCCTCCCTGATGGTGATTGCTGTGAAGCTACTAAATGGTTTCCTAGGCCGTCAAACAGTAGCGATCCAAAGCGTAAAATGGGTTTTGGTAGCAAAAAGGAAGATGGACCAAAAGGAAAATATTACCTTACAACTGGTAGTAGTGATCCATATTGCGGTAAGTTAACATAAAGTGCTTTGATAAAGTGCTTTCGTTTTCGCTGAATTGTTAGTTAATGTGGATTAACGCATCTTCATGTTTCGCGCACGAATATATTTCTCCTTGATCATGATCCGGCCTATCACAACCCTATCTCTAAATTTATATACGTGCGCTAAAAATAGGAATATAACCTTAATGATGGCTCTTCACCAGTCGCTCATCTCGCCTTGAACGATGCAAATGCAAATTTTGTTTAGAATATTCCCATTGGCCTTGCGTTCTATTGTTCTGGTTAGAGCATTTCCATGGATAATTGCGCGAATTTTAATTTTTTTTCCGAAGTGAATTTGAGGGACTGTGGAAAAGTCAGACCCTAATGTGCAAGCCCATAGATTATGCTGTTCGTGTATATAAAGCTGGCTTTCCGAAGAGCTGGTCCCTGTTCGAATTTTTGCTTTAGTGTTTAAATTGTATTCTAATCAACGTACCATTGTTTACTCTGCTAATTCGGGTATTTCAAAGCCTCTGGATTTGATAAAATGTATCCCGTTGAATAATAAACCAAACAAATATTTTGGATAGGTTTGTAGCAGCTTATAATTGCCCTTAGAACTTGCTTTCCACTTTGGGTAAAGTAGAAACTTAAGGTCTTTTAATAATCAACCTATTTGCCAGCCTGAAGTGGTTCCTGTATTTTAGATGCTTAATTGCCTAAATTTTTGGTGGTTCTTAAGCCTTGGTCAACCGAGGATGAGAGTTGATGAGAGTTAATGAGAGTTGCAATTCTTGGTCGCATTGACCGCCAACTCTTATCGACTCTGATGCACTCTCATCAACTCTTATCAACGTTGAGCTGGTTCCCAATTTTCCATTCATGAGAGTTGATGTGAATTTTTGCTCGTTTGACCGGTCATGAGAGTTGATGGGAGTTTTAGAGTTGATGAAACTCTCGTGCAAACTCTCGCTTGCCAACTCTCATGAACTCCCATCCTCGTTCGAGCGGGGCTTTAATCGACTTGTTGTTTTAGGGGGAGTTTTCCTGTATCAGTCAAGTGCTATGAGGAGAAAAGGTTTGACAAAGTGTTGAATAGATCATAATTCGAGCGATTTCTCTTATTGCTTGCAGGTTGCAGTTCCAGTGGCGGTAAAAGTCACTAAAGACAAGCAGAAGACTCAGAAATCATCTGTATCAGATATTATTTATAGAGGAAATATCATGTAAATCAATATATTCTAAAATAACGGGTCTTGGGATTTTGTATTGGTGTTGTTTGCAGAATGTAAATAATAGGGAGCTTTAGCAATACGGAGCTTTAGCAGTGACTACGAGTACGACTACGAGTACGAAATTCGTCATTTTCGCGTGTTGTTTGTATACACCATCTCGCAAAAGTCGTAGTCGTCGGGCTTTTGAGTGCGAGATTTATCAAAAATCTCGTACTCAAAAGCCCGACGACTACGCGTACGACTTTTGCGAGATGGCGTATACAAACAACACGCGATAATGACGAATCTCGTACTAATAGTCGTACTCGTAGTCACTGCTAAAGCTCCCTACTACCACGTAGCGAGGTGTGGCGGAGCGAGAAAGAGAGACCTGTTAACTTCGGAAAATCTCGGTTCAAAACTAAACCGAAGCGGCTAGACCACTGGACTTGACTCTCTTTCATTATCTTTCTGTATCGATCCACTACAACTCATGTTATTTTCCCTTTTGTGGATCGACACAGAAAGGGCAATGAAAGAGAGAGAATTGGAGCAAGTCTAAGAAGGACCATGTAGTAGACCTGTAGAACGTTAATAGACATCCAAGTGTGACACCCGGTGTCTCCTCTCTAAATACACTTTCCCCCGCCCTTCAGTGTCCAATTAGGAAGGTGTGACTGTATTCTTACGAGAATTGATAATTTTCGAAAGTTAATTCCTCTGGTATATTTCCCATGAGGTATTCGGCCAAAATATTTTCAAACGGCTTTGTCACGTGAGTTTTGTAATGAACTATATCATGTTCTTTAAAATACTCCATTTTGGGCCCACCTGTGCCACCTGGATACGATGCGGTCAGCGGGTGTACGTCAAGAATCTCAAATCCCTCTCGACACATGAATGACGTGGCATATGCATTGAACATCGCGATACGCTGAAAGGATGAAATGGATAGTTAGATTTTGTTTGTATTGATGGGTCATTTTATTGAGCATCATCGTGCGGCGCGCGCGCCGCAGATGGTGGTCAATCAGCAGTTATCAGAGTGAGAAAATAATAGGTGGCGGCTTAAGCCAGCTTAAGAGTTTTGAGTTGAAATACTTAACGCCGAACATTGGGCTGTATATGAAATTGAAGCTATTAAAAAGTTATATTTGATATAAAAACTTCAAGACTTTAGGTAAAAGGAAAATACTTAAAACTTTGAGGGAAAATTTGCCGTATTTTACAAAATTGCGGTTGTTTTTGTATTTTTAAGGTGGTCGTATCCCTTTCTCTGGTCATTTTTTCCAAAAAATTTTTTGTGTCATTTTGGGTATTTTAAATATTGTAGATTTAGAATTTGTAATTACTTTTGTAATTACAAAAGTAATGTATGAAGCAGGAGCATTCTGAAGCATTCTGAAGCCTTCTGTAAGGTACATTTACCAAACTGAAACTTTCGCACTGGATTTTCTCCGATTTGTAATTTGACAGGAGTCAGCAATACCTGTGACATTGTAATTTTCTAGGTTTTTATTATAGAAGCTTCATATTTTGCACATTTATAGCCTGTACCATTGTCTAGTGCCTGACACTCTTCAAATTTCAATATTTTTCATTATTGATGAATTATTCACAAATTGCATCATAAATATCTCAATAAAAGTACAAATAATGCAACAATTCCGGCACTAGATCAAAACAGGCACTAGATCAGGTTCTAAGCTTTTCAAAAATATATGGTTCATGAGATATGATGTTTGCGCCGCTAGGCAATTATGGCCTAATTAGCGGCCGCCATATTGGATAATTAGTGTAATTAGTGACTTTGTGAAAAAAAATTTGCATAGGTCATTTTACTTCACCTTACCCTTTCAGAAAATGATATTTTCACTTTATTATCTTTAAAATTGAAAAAAAAAGGTTAAAAGGGATACGACCACCTTAAAGTATTTCCATTTTGCCTAAAGTCTTGAAGTTTTTATATCAAATAGAACTTTTTAATAGCTTCAATTTCATATACAGCCCAATGTTCGGCGTTAAGTATTTCAACTCAAAACTCAGAAAAACTAGCTTGGCTTCATCCAATTATCGGCTTTGGCGTATTGAGTTAGCGTTCCAGTTTGTATATAGTTGTTCAATGGTTCGTACTAGAAGGTGCAGCGCTCCGGCAACTGAGCTACAGAGTCCAGTTGCCAAGAGCTAACCACAAGTATATATACTTGAGTGATGCCAATAAATTTTGAAACTTGTCTCAAATATTGAGTTTCAAGATGGAACTTCTATTCGGAGTTTGTTTCTCACTTTGGCTGTAAATTTTACCGAGTTATTTCTGCTCCAAAAGAGTTCTTCTGCAGTCATCGTTTTGGAGTTGAATTTACCCCGTCAAATTTACAGTGTTATTCTATAAATACACTGGTTCATGTAGTTTAACTACATACTGGATTGCTCTATACTGTGGCCACAGAATAAAGATGTATACAGAAGAGCCACTCAGCGGTGCAACGTGTCCTCGGTTTTTTATGCAAAAATATGCAGTTTACTGGCCAGAGAAATGGCGGATCAGCCAGTTCGGCGTGCTTATTGGCCAGAAAAAGCAATTGACTGGCCAGAGAAATGGCGGCCAACATGCGTAATGCGATATGCTCGACCCCAAAAAATTCAAAGGTTCCCAAGAGAGTGAACCCTCTATATAATATTTACTCTATGCTGTGGCCTAAATGGCTCACACGTGCGAGGCAAGCACAAGCTATAAGCCCAAGTAAAACATATAATATGACTAGTGCATGCCATGGGTTTTGACTTTAAGAAGATATATATACAAACACAAACAGTCAATAATTTTGAGTATGGTCAAGCGAGAACAAGAGTTGCATGAGAGTTGACTGGATATTACCACGCGTAGCGGTCAACCATGCAAAAACTCTCATGAACCAGCTCTAAGTTGATGAGAGTTTGCGGTTAAACGCGAGCGAGAGTTGCAACTCTCATTGCCTCTCATCAACTCTCGTCCTCGTTTGACTGGGGCTTAAGACTAAGCTGTTTACCGCCATCTTTATTCTATGGTTATAACTAGTTGTTGTTTATAGCTAAACAAATTTTCAATTATAACTGACCTGATCATGAATGCATGCTCGTTCATAAAACTTTAATAGTACTTTGACTTTTGACAGTCTGGTAGAAGCAATAGTTGGACGCCATTTAGGTATTGTAAGGTATGGCCTAACGCTAAAAAGACCATGCTTCGTGGACATGATAGAGCTTAAGCTGGATCAGTTTTAAAGAAATGGTGTACAACCAAACCCGAACACGAAAGGTATAATGAGAATGAAAATTGTATGTTAAGAAAAATGAGCGAATAATATTCATCTCGTGGGACCACCAAATGAATGATTATTTGCACAAAGCACCATACTTTGTCGTACCATATTTGGGTATGCGCAAGCGCTATGACATGGTTCAGTGCAGCTATTTATTTCGACTATTGTTTTTCCTTGCCCTTGTGCCTGTAATATTTCGCAACTAAAAATAGTGTCGACTGCGCATCCAAATGACGCGTTCTGCGTCGGGATAAATTGTATATAGTTCAATCATAACACTTGAAGTTGAGACTGAACGTTTTTAAAATTCTAATATCAATGACAAAGTATTCAACTGCATGTTTAATCATCATCTGTGTTTTACACCAAGGCACAAGGCATTAGTTTACAAGCGCGTAAATACGAATATAAATACACCCAGTTACATTGGTAGACCTTTATTACGGAATTCGGACATCATCAAAGAGAAACACGTTATTCAAATACGATCGAACTTGTTGTGTCCTAGATTTACCAGAAAAACGGCTGAAAGGGGTCATACTTTTACGGTCAGATCCTCTATTGAATGGAACTGCATTGATATGGTTATTAGAAAAAAGAAAACAGTTGCTAGCTTTAAGTACAATCTATATAAGTCTTATTTAGAAACCACCATGATCATGGATCTGTAACCACTTTTAACATTTTTGCCTTTTTAACTAGCGTAGTATATTCAAATTTAGTTTGGTATATAGTGAGGGCCACGAAGTCATCAGTGTAATTTACTACCGTTAAGTGTTAGCCTCCTTAAATAAAGCCTATAATAATAATAATAATAATAATAATAATAATAATAATAACAACCTACCTAAACTACCTGAAAATTACAATAAAACTTCGACGTTTCGAGCGAAGGCCCTTCGTCTGGAAGTTACTACCTTCCAGATGAAGGGCCTTCGCTCGAAACGTCGATGTTCTTATTGTATTTATCAGGTAGTTTCACACAACTCAACCGCCGATCGCGAATCTTCATTATACTCTATATCCACACTGGCACCGCACGTTCGAGAAATTTTTATACTACCATGTTTGTCTGTAGACGTTTTATGAAACGTATTGCTTCTCACTATTTTGTGAAACCATTTCATTATTATTTTATATACATGTCCATAATAGCTAGAAATGCTGCCCCCCCCCGCCCCCACCACCACCAAAGTACAATGTTGCATGAGAAACTGTTGATTTCTGGTTTACTTTTGTCGCGCAAATAAACATTGTAAGGGGGAGGGGGGAAATTTGGAAAAAGTCTACGAATTAATTTCCATGATTGTAGCATGTTATGTCTTTTGTGCAAAACAAAATAAAGAAAGGTGCACTCAACAAATTTTTTGAAATTTGAAGCGAGCCAACCTTGATATATCTGAATATTTTAAATCTTCTAGTCTCAGCTGCATGTTATGATCGAACTGCAATTTTATCCCGACGCAGAACGCGTCATTTGGATGCGCAGTCGAAACTCCGAACTGGATAATTCACCTTTTGAACTGTTCAACTGATCTCATATAAACTTACCGGATTGTTCAAAAATCTTTTAAAATCAGAATAAAGCAGTTCATTCGTGTCCTTATGTTTCGAAATTTCCGTGGTCGTTTTCCATATCATTCTCGCACTTTTCTCTCCTTCCCTTCGACGGGCTTTAAAAACTTCCACAACTCCGCGAAGTAGCTTGACATAATTTGAAAAATTCGTTGTTTGCAAGTAATGTAAGCCAAGATTCAAAACCATTACACTGTTTCCTGACATTTCTGGAAGATCTAAGACCCTCTTCATGTCATTTGTTATTCTGCTTTGATCAAAATCTAAGTCGTTCTGATGTGGAAATTCTCCCATGTATGCGTAAACCCAATTTCTACTCAGATTACAAGCTTTGAAAATCGTCCTACATAAATTTGTATTTAGAATTTCGCCGTACATTCGTCTAGCTTGTGAATCCCCATAAACCCATAATGTGTCGTACAGTGGGCCGCTTGTTTTAGCAATAACGTCACTTTGGTTCTCAGCGTTTACTTGCCTGGCTATAAAAATAAGTTAAGAACATTTACTTATACAAAGATGCACGCAACATATCGCAATTTTGCAACAGCCTAATGACTTTCCCCCATACTGTGTAGTCTGTTTGGTCCAATATTAATAACAGGACTGTAATTTATAGTGCGTGGATAGTGAGTATTAGTTCTGAACTACTCTCCCAAGGGATCTAGTACAAGACGTCCCTTCTTTGTTCAGTGTTACCAACGAAGGAAAACGGAGTAGAAGACCTGCGGCCGTTTGGAAGAGTCAAACTTGACGAACTCTCCTCACTTGGTACCGAGGGTAAATTATAACCAGAAAACTACATATCAAACCCTGGCCGGAGAGGTTGAAAGCACATGACCCATAACTTCTGGTAATGTGCTACTATGCGACACTCAGTATATCAACACCAATTTACTATTCCACTTTACTTTTCGTATTTTGCTTTTGTCCTATTCATTCCCCACCGCCGTCTTTGACTGCACTCTTAAGGCTTTTTTCCACTCGTCGCAAAAACCAACTTGCACGCTCGCTGCGAGTACTTTCATCCAATCACAATGCTCGACAGTTTATTTTAATTACATGCAAGAACTCGCAGCGAGTTTGCGAGTTGGTTTTGCGATGAGTGGAAAAGAGCCTTTAGTCATAGTCGATCATATCAAGATATGGTCTGGAAACTCGGCCTTTGTTCTATCGTTTTGTTCATGTTTATGCAAACTTGTGCACGGTGAAGGCAATGAATTTTTGGCATAATGACGCAATCGTCCAATGGCATCATCTTGTCGAATCACTCACCGTACTGTTGAAATATTAAAAAGCAAAATTTCAAAGGATTTGTGCACGGTGAAGACGTCTCAACATAAAATCTTAGCTCATTATAGACGTTTTTAATTTTTACCGAGTTTCCAGACCATATCTCTATCAGTGACTATATTCTGATGAAGTGCCTTTGCTGGAAACGTCAAAGTGGTAGTTCAGGCACAAACTACGACAGGTTATTATATTCTAAAAACTCGAACGTGCGATGCCAGTGTGGGTAGAGTGTAGCAAATATACGGCGGTTGACTGTTGTGTAAAACTACCTGAAAAATACAGTAAGAACTTCAACGTATTTTTCAGGTAGTTTACCGCCGTATATTCTAAAATACTACCTATACACTGGACCTTCACATGCATTTGATATGTCCTAAAGTAATCAATGCATAAATAACCTTTCAAGTAAGGTTTCCACGTCTCATCTGCCCATCTTCCGTATCCATCCCATATCAATTTACACTTCATTCCACAACTAAAATCATATCTCTTGCCCAACTGCATCAGAACATCTCTGGGCAAACTGTTGAATACGAACAACCCTTAAATTAAACAAATAACAGAAACAGTATTCAGTAAATCATTTGCAGAATGGGTGCTTTGTACACGACGTAGAAACGCACCAGTTGTAACAAACCTGCAGCAGACTTGTACCAATGCTGTTTCAACAACTTGTTATCAGGATGTTTTCGCACTGCTTGTTCCCAGCTTGTTGAGAAGCTATCAACGGCTTGTTGACAACTTTCTACAAGGTTGTTGACCAATAAACAGACTTGTTACAAGTTGTTCCAACAACTTGTTATCGCCCTGTAATTCAACAACTTGTTAACAAGTTGTGAGTGACAAACTTGCAGCAACTCGATAAAATGACAACATTGTTACAACTTGTTGACAAGCTTGCTACAAGCCTGTTGCGAACACATCTTGTTGACAAGCTGCGAGATCTTTACGTGTGTAGTATGCTCCAGGATAAAAATGAAAAGCGCCATAAACATTGGCAAAAATATAGATTAGCTCTCACTCTATGAAATGATTAAAGCTTATCTAAATCAAAATACATTTAGATAGCTAAAGCTACGTTTACAGTTCAGATAGAATAGATCCTTACCTCTACCCGTGGGGAGTCGTATATTTATAGTTATTTTCTTTCCTCCTTGGAATGGCTGAAGTAAGTAGTCATGTTTTCCACGACCTCGCAAAGCTCCTCTTGGCTGCATTTTACCTTGGGCGTTTCCTAGTGAAATGGAGATCTTCCTTTTTTGCTTATGTTTTAGAAAAAAGGGACCTTCACTGGAGAGGCCAAAATAGTTTACTGGGGGGCTAACATGGGGGCCTGCATCATCCATCTCTTGGCTCTAAGGAATGGTAAAGATGGCCTTTGCTAGACCTCTAGGGAAAATAGTTTAGGATTGAGGGATGGCTTTTACAGGGATGGCTTTTACAGGGATGGCTTTTACAGGGATGGCTTTTACAGGGATGGCTTTTACAGGGATGGCTTTTACAGGGATGGCTTTTACAGGACCTCAATACTGAGGAAAACAATTGACAGAGATATCATTTTTAAATAATTCAAGTAAATAAAGATAAAGTTGTTTAGTTTAGGTTTTCTCCAGCATGAACAATGAATCAGCAAGGAACAGTCCTTAATGAATGTTTAGTGGGAACATTTTAGAACTATAATAGAGCTATTCAGTATAAAAATTATTAGTACAATGTAAATTTGAAGGAGTATAAAATTCAATACCGAACTCGGATGACAGAGCAACTCTTTTGGAGCCAGAGTTGCAAAAAAGCTGCGGGTATGCGGGCACCACCCGTGAGGAAGGTTTACTGGCATTGAGGAAGGTTGAAACTGAAACACTGAATAAAACATTGCAGAGCAGTAAGTACTAGACTAGTCAGGCAAGTATTAGTAGCGACAGTCAGCATTGCAATGGCCAACTGGCAAACCTTCGTGTTGGAAAATTTCCAGTTATTTTGAGTAAGGTTGGGAAAACCCAAAATCCTATCCGGAGGAAGGATGAAAATGTTTTGCAACATCAGAAACAACTCCGGGAAATTTACGGTCTATATAGATCAGTTCTTACCAAGTATAAACCAGTTCTCGGGTGGATCCCGGAAACCGTTGCAGAGCGTGTAATCGAGCGTGATCTCCACGTGATAGATCCCAGGCTCCACGATCAAAAACACCACCTCGTACGTTCCATTCCCAAGATCAAATACTGTTGGTCTCAAACTTGCAACTGGACTGCGAATTAGTACTCGCCACCAATCTCCCCCGGTCGTTTTCAAATCTTCCTCTCTTGAAACAGCTTGAATGAAAAATCGGCTAAATTGCCCGGCCGGCTTTAAGTCCCAATGGGAGACAAAACTCGTAGAGGCGTTTGTTTGTATACCATCTCGCTCGTAGGTCCATTTTATTTGGTCTAGACATGGCCCTAGTACACGCTGAATGTCCGTCCTTGCCCGTCTGACCCGGCACCAATCTTTCATAAAAACCTGAAAATCGTTTAGAGCTTCTAGCTTCGGAATCGCGAAGAGAATTTCAGTTTTCTTTAAAAAATAAGCAGCCAAAAGTACTACTGCTAAAAGCTTTAGGATTATAACTGCAAACAAAGCTAACTGAAAACACTTCAATTTCATGTTTGCCTGTTCGATGAATACATGTCTATATTACAAATATTAGTCTATATAGATTTCGGTTCCACTGGCATAAATATTTGAAAACTAAAGAAATTTAGTTATGCAACCTGAAGTTAAGATAATGGAGGACCAGTTACCGCAGCAAATACTGTTCTAAGCTTTCATTGGCCTTGGTAACTAGAGCAGTAAGACCTCTCATTGTGTGCCGCATAAGGTGTAGATAACATGTTGCGAAAAGGTGAGATCACATAGTTCAAAGGTTAAACGTTAGAGATCAACAGGCAACGAAAAAGACTTGATAAATACTAAGACTTCAGGAAAGAAGTCGGGACAATTGCAACCGTAAGTAATTCTTAGTTTTTGATCATCAAAAGTTAAATCTTTTCACTTTGAGATTTTGTTAAATAACTATATATATTTAATTCTTGTTCAAGCACGCCTGGATTTCTGAAAAGAAACTAGTTTGAAAACTTTTTTCTAACTTCTTTGTTAAAACTTAATTCAACGAGCGAGACTTCGGGAGACATTAGGGAGTTTACGATCTACGACGCGACCAGCTCGACGACGCGCCTGCAAAACAAAGATATACGGTCATGCAAGACAAAAAGGATGAATAATTTGTGGTCCCAGGGGTTTCCTCAACAGCGTTGACATTCTTATGACATCGTGAAATGAGGAATTTTCACGTCTTCTGAATGAATTGCGACATGAGAGTTGTTTTATAACGTTGACCGAGCGGCAAACATCAGATAAACATCGGAATGTTTTAGCCTAATTTAAACGTTTGTAAGGTTGTTAAAACATGTTTTAGACAATTAAAGCAGTCTAGTTAAACTCCTGTGGCTTATGTCAAGCATAAATTGACGTTTCTCTATAGACATAATTCTCTAAATGTGTGTGTCATAACTTTAAATATAAGCTGAGGTGTAGTTGTAATCATTATTTAAAATTTTTGTTACTCTATGTCGACTTAAAAACGTTACAGCTATTACGCGCTTCGCTATAAAATACACTATTTTAACCAGACGGTCAAGAAAATAAGATCACTGACATATTCTTTATTTTTGTTAGAAAGAAAAATGGTGCATGGTTTTAAAATCTTAAAAGTAACACTAGCTTCTCCTCGCAATGATAGCCAGGCAACGCATCTTTGGTGCCGCCAATAATGGTAATATGTTTGAATAAACTAACCAAATCATCCTGGAAACCAGAGGCTATATAGCCCCCATCCCTCCGAATTATTCAGGTCGTAATTCATCCTCGGCTGTCAAAGTGTTTAAACGCTCATTGCGTCAATTTTCTGATATTACATAAATGCATTTTATATAACGTTTTTCCAGTTATTGTTCTTTTTATTCCAAGTGTGACTAACTTTTATTTAAGAACATGTAGCGTGGGCCCCAAAGATGAGCTATTGCTCTTGGGCAAATGCTAAGAATAAAAAATGTATATATATATTTTAAAATAACGGTGTTCTTGGTAGAATGCAAGGGTACTGCTTCCATTTGATAACCTACTTGTAAAGGGTCATTGGGGAGAATACGGTTAATACCTCTAGCAATGTAGAAATTTGCCCTTTTCAAATATAGGTCATTGCGTCATTCATTCATGACGTAATCGTGCAGCCTCTATAAAGCCCGGATGAAACGAGACGCAAGTCGTCGCAAGTTTAAACTTCTGAGACATGGAAAATAGTGAATGAGTGGTTTGAACAACACAAATTTGGAAACGAATCAATTTGTTAAAAATATACAGCGTACAATATTCATGTTTAGGCAGTTTAGCTGTATATTACAAACAAATCACATTATTCACTTTCCACAACACACTTTGTGTATTCCACATTCTGTGTTTCTTTATCAAATTATTAATTCCCTCTTTTCCATACCTCAGGAGTTTAAATTTGCGATGCTTAAAACAGACAGCTCTCTACTACGAACACTTTGCTCTGGTGCCACATTAGAGAGGTTTAACTGTATTGTTAAGAGAAATGATAATTTTCGAAAGTTAGTTCCTCTGGTATATTTTCCCATGAGGTATTTGGCCAAAATATTTTCAAACGGCCTTGTCACGTGAGTTTTGTAATGAACTATATCATGTTCTTTAAAATATTCCATTTTTGGCCCACCTGTGCCACCTGGATACGATGCGGTCAGCGGATGTACGTCAAGAATCTCGAATCCCTCTCGACACATGAATGACGTGGCATATGCATTGAACATCGCGATACGCTGAAAGGATGAAATGGATAATTTACACACGTGAAAACGCACAACTTGTAACAAACCTGCGACAGACTTGTACCAATATTGTTTCAACGTACAACTTGTTGTCAGGGTGTGTTCGCACTGCTTGTTAATTCCCAGCTTGTTGAATTGAGTTAGTGTTGAGGGTCGAGGGTCGCGGGTCTGAAGTCGAGGGTCGACGGTGAGGTCGAGGGTGAAGTCGAGGGTCGCATGGACACCATGGACATGAGTACATTTTGCTAAAGATATTGTAAACTCAGTGTACTGTATATCTGGTTCGCGTTATAGTGTAATTAGATAATTTACAATAAATATTATTACTAATTTTGCGAAATATTCATTAAAAATTCATTAATCAAATTTTGAAGAAAAATAATTTTTCGAATAATTTGCGACCCTCGACTTCACCCTCGACTTCACCCTCGACTTCACCCTCGACCTCACCCTCGACCAAAACCCTAACTCTTGACAACTTGCTACAAGGTAACATGTTGACTCAACAGACTTGTTACAAGTTGTTCCAACAACTTGTTATCGTCCTGCAATTCAACAACTTGTTAACAACAAGTTGCAAGTGACAACTTTGTAGCAACTTGATAAAATGACAACATTGTTACAACATATTGACAATCTTGCTACAAGCCTGTTGCGAACACATCCTTTTGACAAGATATGCGAGATTTTTAGGTGCGTATATTGGTGGGTTATACTAAGCATTATCGTGCGGACGCAGATGGTGGTTAATCAACAGTTATCAGAGTGAGAGAATTGTAAGTGGCGAAAAGGTTTTTGCCAGTAGATGAAAATTTTGAGCGAAAATTATATACATATTTTAGACCTAACCAGGAGCAGTTGCGAGAAATGTCACCATGGACCCTCTGGCGGGAATCGAACCTGTGGCTCTGCGATTCCTGTGCAGCGCTCCAGCAACTGAGCTACAGAGTCCAGTTGCCATCAGAGTGGGTGATGCCAATGAATTTTGAGTTATTAAGTTTCAAGGTCTGCTCGAAAGGAATTGTTCTGTTTTGGAGTTGAATTTACTCCTTATGTTTTGGAGTTGAATTTACTCCTATTTATTTATTATGATAAATGCAGGTTCACGCCGTTTAACACACTGGATTGCTCTATACCGTGGCCTATACATGGCTCACACGTGCGAGACAAGCAAGCTAAGCACAAGGCCACAAGCAAAACATATATAACATGACTATATAGCATGCATGGCCATGGGTTTTGACTTTGGGAAGATAAGTCGTTTAACTGACAAACACAAACAGTCAATAATTTTGAGTATGGTCAAGCGAGAACAAGAGTTGCATGAGAGTTGACTGGATATTATACCACGCGTAGCGGTCAAACATGCAAAAATTCTCATCAAAATTTGAACCAGCTGTAAGTTGATGTGAGCGGCTGAGCGCATGAGCCTAGTTGATGAGAGTTGGTGGTCAAACACGAGCGAGAGTTGCAACTCTCATTGACTCTCATCAACTCTCATCCTCGTTTGACCGGAGCTTAAGACTTAGCTGGCTGTTTACCGCCATCTTTATTCTATGGTTATAACTAGTTGTTGTTTAACTAAACAAATTTCCAATCTTAACTGACCTGATTATGAACGCTCGTTCATCTGTAGCCAAGTAACAGTTGGACACCATTTAAGCATGACCTAACGCTAAAACTGATGACCATGCTTAGCTTTGTGGACATGACAGAGCCAGTTAGTTTAATTAAACTGAGTCAGTGTTAAAGGAATGTGTTAAAGGAAAAAATTCATCTCATGGGACCACCAATGATTATTTACACAAAGCACGATACTTTGTCTTACCATATTTGGGTATGGTAATACCTGAATGACAAGGCGCAGCGCTGTTGTATGCTTCACTACAGTTTTCTGTTTTGACTTTTGTTTTTCCTTATGCTTGTGCCTGAAATATATTTCGCAACTAAAATTAGTTGTTTGCGTCAGGATAAAATTGCAGTTAAATCATAGCTAAGACTGGAATATTTAAAATTCTACTATCAAAGTATTCAACTGCATGTTGAATCATATAGGCACAATGGAACTGCTCGTTATACTAGCATGTTTTTTCATTTGTACAAAGCAAGATAAAGAAAGGTACAAAGTGCCTTAGGGAACATATTTTCTAATTTGAAGCGAGTCAAACTAATTGTTTTTCGAGCACATTTTTTCGTATTCAAACCAATTGCAGTTCTATTGGACCATTGCACGAGGCTATGCAACACGAATAGATGATTGAATAGTTGAATACTTCGATATGTATATTATAATTCTTCCAGTCCAGCTGCATGTTATGATTCAACTGCAATATTATCCCGACGCAGAACGCGTCATTTGGATGCGCAGTGGTCGAAACTCCGAACTGGATAATTCACCTCTTGAACTGTTTAACTGATCTCATATAAACTTACCGCATTATTCAAAAATCTTTTAAAATCAGAATAAAGTAATTTCTCCGTATCCTTGTGCTTTGAAATTTCCGTGGTCGTTTTCCATATCATTATTGCATTTTCCCTTCCTAATTCCCTTTGACGGGCTTTAAAAACGTCCACAACTCCGCGAAGTAGCTTAACATAATTTGAAAAATTCGTTGTTTGCAAGTAATGTAAGCCAAGATTCAAAACCATTACACTGTTTCCTGACATTTCTGGAAGATCTAAGACTCTCTTTATGTCATTTGCTATTCTGCTTTGATCAAAATCTAAGTCGTTCTGATGTGGAAATTCGCCCATGTATGCGTAAACCCAATTTCTACTCAGATTACAAGCTTTGAAAATCGTCCCACATAAATTTGTATTTAGAATTTCGCCGTACATTCGTCTAGCTTGTGAATCCCCATAAATCCATAATGTGTCGTACAGTGGACCGCTTGTTTTAGCAATAACGTCACTTTGGTTCTCAGCGTTTACTTGCCTGGCTATAAAAATTGATTAAGAAAATTTACTTAATACACAAAGATGCACGCAACATATCGCAATTTTGCAACAGCCTGCTTACTTACTTACTAGTAAGTATTAGTTCTGAACTATTCTCCCAAGGGATCTAATACAGGAAGACGTCCCTTCTTTGTTCAGTGTTACCTAGAAAACCTCAGCGGCCGTTTGGAAGAATCAAACTTGACGACTTGGTACTGATGGTAAATTATATTAATGCAGAAAACTGCATATTAACTCCTGGCCGGAGAGGTGTAAGGCACATGACCTAACTACTGGTAATGTGCTACTATGCCGCAACACTCAACACTACCACCAACACCAGTTTAATATTCCACTATACTTTTCGATTTTGCTTTTGTCCTATTCTCTCCCTACCGTCGTCTTTAACTGCACTCTGTTTAGTTTTTTTCTCCACTGTCGTGCGTAAAACCAACTTAGATCACGCTCGCTGCGAGTACTTTCATCCAATCACAATGCTCGACAGTTTATTTTAATTACATGCAAGAACTCGCAGCGAGTTTGGTGAGTTGGTTTTGGCGGACATGAGTGGAAAAGAGCCTTTAGTCATAGTCGATCATATCAAGATATGGTCTGGAAACTCGGCCTTTGTTCTATCGTTTTGTTCATGTTTATGCAAACTTGTGCACGGTGAAGGCAATGAATTTTTGGCATAATGACGCAATCGTCCAATGGCATCATCTTGTCGAATCACACACCGTACTGTTGAAATATTAAAAAGCCAAATTTCAAAGGATTTGTGCACGGTGAAGACGTCTCAACATAAAATCTTAGCTCATTATAGATGCTTTGAAGTTTCCCGAGTTTCCAGACTATATCTCTATTGACTATATTCTGATGAAGGGCTTTTGCTGGAAACGTCAAAGTGGTGGTTCAGGCGCAAACTACGACAGGTTATTATATTCTAAAATACTCGAACGTGCGATGCCAGTGTGGGTAGAGTGTAGCAAATATACGGCGGTTGACTGTTGTGTAAAACTACCTGAAAAATAATAGTAAGAACTTCAACGTATTTTTCAGGTGGCAGGTAGTTTACCGCCGTATATTCTAAAAATACTACCTACTGACCAGTGGCGTGCTGGCTTGTGTTCGCCAGGAGTTAGCGCAAATTTGGCGCCCCTTGTAATTTGTGTATGGTTGAGCGTTTGTGAGCGAGACTTAGGGGGTCCGGGGCATGCCCCGAAAATTTTGAAATTTAGGATCCATAAAATGTCATTTCTGCGTTTTGGGAGAAGATTTGATTTGGAATTTGAGAATTACAAACATCGTAAAAATAAAATGCGCAAGAACCAACATTCAAGAGTTTGAATAAATATATAATTTATAGAAGGATTCAGTTTTTTTTCGTAAACAAAGAAAAATAGACGGCGAACATTCATGAAGTAGACGGCGAACTTACCACTGATCGTAAAGCCAAATCACTTCACATTTCCACAATTAACAATTTACATCCTTTGAGATATTACAGACTGACAGTAATGCTTATAGTTGTAGGTAGGCTTGTGTGCGCGCTTTTGTGTGATTTTGTACCTCTGGCGCCCCATTTATGTTTCTTTTGGCGCCCCTGTGGTCTTCGCTGGGGGAGCCATGGCCCCCGGCCCCCTGCCAGCACGCCACTGACCAGTGGCGCTGGCTTAGGTTCGCCAGGGAGGCTAGCTGCGAAATTTGGCGCCCCCTTGTAATTTGTGTATGGTTGAGCGTCGTAGGCGCGAGACTTAGGGGGTCTGGGCATGCCCCGGGAAAATTTTGAAATTTAGGATCCATAAAATGTCATTTCAAGGGGTTTTGGGAGGCGATTTGACGGAATTCTGAGAATTACAAACATCGTAAAAATAAAATGCGCAAGAACCACCGACATTCAAGAGTTTGAATAAATATATAATTTTATAGAAGGACTTTAGTTTTTTCGTAAACAAAGAAAAAATAGATGGCGAACATTCATGAAGTAGACGGCGAACTTACCATTGATCGTAAGCCAAATCACTTACATTTCACAATTAATTTACATCCTTGAGATATTACAGACTGGACAGTAATGCTTATAGTTGTAGGTAGGCTTGTGCGCTTTTTAAAAGATTTTGTGCAATTTCGGCGCCCCATTTATGTTTTGGCGCCCCCTAAAAAATCTTCGCTGGGGGAGCCATGGCCCCCCGGCCCCCCCTGCCAGCACGCCACTGCACTGGACCTTCACATGCATTTGATATGTCCTAAAGTAATCAATGCATAAATAACCTTTCAAGTAAGGTTTCCACGTCTCATCTGCCCATCTTCCGTATCCATCCCATATCAATTTACACTTCATTCCACAACTAAAATCATATCTCTTGCCCAACTGCATCAGAACATCTCTGGGCAAACTGTTGAATACGAACAACCCTTAAACGAAAAACATAAAACAATAAATCATTTGCAGAAAGGGTGCTTTGTACACGGCGTCGAAACTGCTGTTTTAACAACTTGTCATCAGGATGTGTTCGCACTGCTTGTTCCCAGCTTGTTGAGAAGCTATCAACGGCTTGTTGCCAACTTTCTACAAGGTTGTTGACTAATAAACAGACTTGTTACAAGTTGTTCCAACAACTTGTTATCGCCCTGTAATTCAACAAGTTGTGAGTGACAAACTTGCAGCAACTCGATAAAATGACAACATTGTTACAACTTGTTGACAAGCTTGCTACAAGTCTGTTGCGAACACATCTTGTTGACAAGCTGTGAGATATTTACGTGTGTAGTATGCTCCAGGATAAAAATGAAAAGCGCCATAAACATTGGCAAAAATATAGATTAGCTCTGACTCTATGAAATGATTAAAGCTTATCTAAATCTAAATCAAAATACATTTAGATAGCTCAAGCTACTTTTACAGTTCAGATAGAATAGATCCTTACCTCTACCCGTGGGGAGTCGTATATTTATTGTTATTTTCTTTCCTCCTTGGAATGGCTGAAGTAAGTAGTCATGTTTTCCACGACCTCGCAAAGCTCCTCTTGGCTGCATTTTACCTTGGGCGTTTCCTAGTGAAATGGAAATCTTCTTTTTTTCCTTATGTTTTAGAAAAAAGCGACCTTCACTGGAGAGGCCAAAATAGTTTACTTGTGGGCTAACATGGGGGCCTGCATCATACCATCCTAAGGAATGGTAAAGATGGCCCTTGCTAGACCTCTAGGGAAAATAGTTTAGGATTGAGGGATGGCTTTTACAGGGATGGCTTTTACAGGACCTCAATACTGAGGAAAACAATTGACAGAGATATTATTTTTAAATAATTCGAGTAAATAAAGTTTAGGTTTTCTCCAGCATGAACAATGAATCAGCAAGGAACAGCCTTAATGAATGTTTAGTGGGAACATTTTAGAACTATAATAGAGCTATTCAGTATAAAAATTATTAGTACAATGTAAATTTGAAGGAGTATAAAATTCAATACCGAACTCGGATGACAGAGCAACTCTTTTGGAGCCAGAGTTGCAAAAAAGCTGCGGGTGTGCGGGTACCACCCGTGAGGAAGGTTTACTGACATTGAGGAAGGTTGAAACTGAAACACTGAATGAAACATTGCAGAGCAGTAAGTACTAGACTAGTCAGGCAAGTATTAGTAGCGACAGTCAGCATTGCAATGACCAACTGGCAAACCTTCGTGTTGGAAAATTTCCAGTTATTTTGAGTAAGGTTGGGAAAACCCAAAATCCTATCCGGAGGAAGGATGAAAATGTTTTGCAACATCAGAAACAACTCCGGGAAATTTACGGTCTATATAGATCAGTTCTTACCAAGTATAAACCAGTTCTCGGGTGGATCCCGGAAACCGTTGCACAGCGTGTAATCGAGCGTGATCTCCGCGTGATAGATCCCAGGCTCCACGATCAAAAACACCACCTCGTACGTTCCATTCCCAAGATCAAATACTGTTGGTCTCAAACTTGCAACTGGACTGCGAATTAGTACTCGCCACCAATCTCCCCCGGTCGTTTTCAAATCTTCCTCACTTGAAACAGCTTGAATGAAAAATCGGCTAAACTGCCCGGCCGGCTTTAAGTCCCAATGGGAGACAAAACTCGTAGAGGCGTTTGTTCGTATACCATTTCGCTCGTAGGTCCATTTTATTTGGTCTAGACATGGCCCTAGTACACGTTGAATGTCCGTCCTTGCCCGTCTGACCCGGCACCAATCTTTCATAAAAATCTGAAAATCTTTTAGAGCTTCTAGCTTCGGATTCGCGAAGAGAATTTCAGTTTTCTTTAAAAAATAAGCAGCCAAAAGTACTACTGCTAAAAGCTTTAGGATTATAACTGTAAACAAAGCTAACTGAAAACACTTTAATTTCATGTTTGCCTGTTCGATGAATACATGTCTATATACAAATATTAGTCTATATAGATTTCGGTTCCTACTGGCATTTTCGGTTCCTAAAGGAATTTAGTTATGCAACCTGAAGTTAAGATAATGGAGGACCAGTTATCGCAGCAAATACTGTTCTAAGCTTTCATTGGCCTTGGTAACTAGAGCAGTAAGACCTCTCATTGTGTGCCGCATAAGGTGTAGATAACATGTTGCGAAAAGGTGAGATCATATAGTTCAAGGGTTAAACGTTAGAGATCAACAGGCAACGAAAAATACTTGATAAATACTAAGACTTCAGGAAAGAAGTCGGGACAATTGCAACCGTAAGTAATTCTTAGTTTTTGATCATCAAAAGTTAAATCTTTTCACTTTGAGATTTTTTTAAATAAATATATATTTAATTCTTGATCAAGCACACCTGCAGGCATTTCGAAAAGAAACTAGTTTGAAAACTTTTTTCTAACTTCTTTGTTAAAACTTAATTCAACGAGCGAGACTTCGGGAGACATTAGGGAGTTTACGATCTACGACGCGACCAGCTCGACGACGCGCCTGCAAAACAAAGATATACGGTCATGCAAGACAAAAAGGATGAATAATTTGTGGTCCCAGGGGTTTCCTCAACAGCGTTGCCATTCTTGCGACATGAGAGTTGTTTTATAACGTTGACCGAACGGCAAACATCAGATGAACATCGGAATGTTTTAGCCTAATTTAAACGTTTGTAAGGTTGTTAAAACATGTTTTAGACAATTAAAGCAGTCTAGTTAAACTCCTGTGGCTTATGTCAAGCATAAATTGACGTGGCGTCGTCGAGCTGACCGCTTCGTAGATCGTAAACTCCCTATTATCCTTTTTCTCTATAGACATAATTCTCTAAATGAGTGCGTCATAACTTTAAATATAAGCTGAGGTGTAGTTGTAATCATTATTTAAAATTTTTCTTACTCTTTGTCGACTTAAAAACGTTACAGCTATTACGCGCTTCGCTATAAAAGACACTATTTTAACCAAACGGTCAAGAAAGTAAGATCACTGACATATTCTTTATTTTTGTTAGAAAGAAAAATGGTGCATGGTTTTAAAATATTAAAAGTAACACTAGCTTCTCCTCGCAATGATAGCCAGGCAACGCGTCTTTGGTGCCGCCAATAATGGTAATATGTTTGAATAAACTAACCAAATCATCCTGGAAACCAGAGGCTATATAGCCCCCATCCCTCCGAATTATAAGTGGGGGGGGGGGGGGGGAGGCCTAGAGCGGGAGATCTTAATACGAACTAGAGATCGTAATTCATCCTCGGCTGTCAAAGTGTTTAAACGCTCATTGCGTCAATTTCCTGATATTACATAAATGCATTTTATATAACGTTTTTCTTAATCGAATGTATGGTGTAAGCCAAGCTGATTGAGAACCAGTTATTGTTCTTTTTATTCCAAGTGTGACTAACTTTTATTTAAGAACATGTAGCGTGGGCCCAAAGATGAGCTATTGCTCTTGGGTAAATGCTAAGAATAAAAAATGTATACAAAAAAAATAAATATATATTTTAAAATAACGGTGTTCTTGGTAGAATGCAAGGGTACTGCTTCCATTTGATAACCTACTTGTAAAGGGTTATTGGGGAGAATACGGTTAATACCTCTAGCAATGTAGGAATTTGCCCTTTTCAAATATAGGTCATTGCGTCATTCATTCATCACTTTCCACAACACACTTTGTGTATTTCACATTCTGTGTTTCTTTATCAAAATATTAATTCCCTCTTTTCCATACCTCAGGAGTTTAAATTTGCGATGCAACAGACAAAACGGGTGTTCTGTTCGAGGAACATTGTATTTTTGTGACGCGAACAAATTGCATTGTTAAGAGAAGAATTGATAATTTTTCGAAAGTTAATCTTCTGGAATATTTCATGTTCTTTGGTAAAAATATAGCCTTTTATGAGTTTTGTCCTATATCATGTTCTTTAAAATTTTGGGCCCATTTTGGGCCCACCTGTGCCACCTGGATACGATGCGGTCAGCGGGTGTACGTCAAGAATCTCGAATCCCTCTCGACACATGAATGACGTGGCATATGCATTGAACATCGCGATACGCTGAAAGGATGAAATGGATAATTTACACACGTGAAAACGCACAACTTGTAAAAAACCTGCGACAGACTTGTACCAATATTGTTTCAACGTACAACTTGTTGTCAGGGTGTGTTCGCACTGCTTGTTAATCACCAGCTTGTTGACAACTTGCTACAAGGTTGTTGACTCAACAGACTTGTTACAAGTTGTTCTAACAACTTGTTATCGTCCTGCAATTCAACAACTTATTAATAACAAGTTGCGTGACAAGTTGCAACAACTTGATATTTGTAAATAAACATTGATTGCTACAAATGCCACGAACACACATTTTTGACAAGATAAGCGTGCGAGATTTTAGGTGCGTATATTGGTGGGTTATAGTGTTGTTATCTAAGTGCATTAGCATTAGACACGAGATGGTGATTAATCAAATCAATTATCAGAGAGAGAAGAGAATTGTAAGTGGCGAAAAGTTTTTTGCAGATGAAAAAAAATTGCGAAAAAAATTATTATATTTATATTTTAGACTCGAGCAGAGCAGATGTGCAACCATGCCACCACCGACCCTCTGGCGAACCTGTCTGGCTGCTGATTCGATTCGCGCTCCAGCAACTGAGCGACAGCTGAGTCCAGTTGCCATCAGAGTGGGTGATGCCAATGAATTTTGAGTTATTAAGTTTCAAGGTCTGCTCGAAAGGAATTGTTCTGTTTTGGAGTTGAATTTACTCCTTATGTTTTGGAGTTGAATTTACTCCTATTTATTTATTATGATAAATGCAGGTTCACGCCGTTTAACACACTGGATTGCTCTATACCGTGGCCTATACATGGCTCACACGTGCGAGACAAGCAAGCTAAGCACAGTGCCACAAGCAAAACATATATAACATGACTATATAGCATGCATGGCCCGATGGGTTTTGACTTTGGGAAGATAAGTCGTTTAACTGACAAACACAAACAGTCAATAATTCTGAGTATGGTCAAACGAGACTGAAGAGTTGCATGAGAGTTGACTGGATATTATACCACGCGTAGCGGTCAAACATGCAAAAATTCTCATCAAAATTTGAACCAGCTGTAAGTTGATGTGAGCGGCTGAGCGCATGAGCCTAGTTGATGAGAGTTGCGGATGGAAAACGCTCAGGTTGGACACCTATAGAGAAAGTTGAAACATGTTCGCTCTGCCTGCACGGGCAAAGCGACATGGCGGTTAAACGCGAGCGAGAGTTGCAACTCTCATTGACTCTCATCAACTCTCATCCTCGTTTGACCGGGGCTTAAGACTTAGCTGGCTGTTTACCGCCATCTTTATTCTATGGTTATAACTAGTTGTTGTTTAACTAAACAAATTTCCAACTTAACTGACCTGATTATGAACGCTCGTTCATCTGTAGCCAAGTAACAGTTGGACACCATTTAAGCATGACCTAACGCTAAAATGACCATGCTTAGCTTTGTGGACATGACAGAGCCAGTTAGTTTAATTAAACTGAGTCAGTGTTAAAGGAATGTGTTAAAGGAAAAAATTCATCTCATGGGACCACCAATGATTATTTACACAAAGCACCATACTTTGTCTTACCATATTTGGGTATGGTAATACCTGAATGACAAGGCGCAGCGCTATTGTATGCTTCAATGCAGTTTTCTGTTTTGACTTTTATTTTTCCTTATGCTTGTGCCTGAAATATATTTCGCAACTAAAATTAGTTGTTTGCGTCGGGATAAAATTGCAGTTAAATCATAGCTAAGACTGGAATATTTAAAATTCTACCATCAAAGTATTCAACTGCATGTTGAATCATATAGGCACAATGGAACTGCTCGTTATACTAGCATGTTTTTTTCATTTGTACAAAGCAAAATAAAAAAAGGTACACTTAGCCTTAGGGAACATATTTTCTAATTTGAAGCGAGTCAAACTAATTGTTTTTCGAGCACATTTTTTCGTATTCAAACCAATTGCAGTTCTATTGGACTATTGCATGAGGCTATGCAACACGAATAGATGATTGAATAGTTGAATACTTCGATATGCATATTATAATTCTTCCAGTCCAGCTGCATGTTATGATTGAACTGCAATATTATCCCGACGCAGAACGCGTCATTTGGATGCGCAGCGGTCGAAACTCCGAACTGGATAATTCACCTTTTGAACTGTTTAACTGATCTCATATAAACTTACCGCATTATTCAAAAATCTTTTAAAATCAGAATAAAGTAATTCCTGCGTATCCTTGTGCTTTGAAATTTCCGTGGTCGTTTTCCATATTATTCTTGTATTTTTCCTTCCTAATTCCCTTTGACGGGCTTTAAAAACGTCCACAACTCCGCGAAGTAGCTTAACATAATTTGAAAAATTCGTTGTTTGCAAGTAATGTAAGCCAAGATTCAAGACCATTACACTGTTTCCTGACATTTCTGGAAGATCTAAGATCCTCTTTATGTCATTTGTTATTCTGCTTTGATCAAAATCTAAGTCGTTCTGATGTGGAAATTCGCCCATGTATGCGTAAACCCAATTTCTACTCAGATTACAAGCTTTGAAAATCGTCCCACATAAATTTGTATTTAGAATTTCGCCGTACATTCGTCTAGCTTGTGAATCCCCATAAATCCACAATGTGTCGTACAGTGGACCGCTTGTTTTAGCAATAACGTCACTTTGGTTCTCAGCGTTTACTTGCCTGGCTATAAAAATTGATTAAGAAAATTTACTTAATACACAAAGATGCACGCAACATATCGCAATTTTGCAACAGCCTACAGACTTTCCTCCTGATACTGTGTAGTCTGTTTGGTCCAATATTAATAACAGAACTGTAATTTATAGTGCGTGGATAGTGAGTATTAGTTCTGAACTATTCTCCCAAGGGATCTAGTACAAGACGTCCCTTCTTTGTCCAGTGTTACCTAGAAAACCTCAGCGGCCGTTTGGAAGAATCAAACTTGACGACTTGGTACTGATGGTAAATTATATTAATGCAGAAAACTGCATATTAACTCCTGGCCGGAGAGGTGTAAGGCACATGACCTAACTACTGGTAATGTGCTACTATGCCGCAACACTCAACACTACCACCAACACCAGTTTAATATTCCACTATACTTTTCGATTTTGCTTTTGTCCTATTCTCTCCCTACCGTCGTCTTTAACTGCACTCTTAGTAAACTGACCTCTTCTGATGAAGGCCCTTAGTTGGAAACGGCAAAGTGATTCTGGTCTTCTCCAGATACTAAGTTCAGGCACAAACTGTCCTAAAGTAATCAATGCATAAATAACCTTTCAAGTAAGGTTTCCACGTTTCATCTGCCCATCTTCCGTATCCATCCCATATCAATTTACATTTCATACCACAACTAAAATCATATCTCTTGCCCAACTGCATCAGAACATCTCTGGGCAAACTGTTGAATACGAACAACCCTTAAACAAAAAAACAGAAAACAGTATTCAGTAAATCATTTGCAGAATAGGCGCTTTGTACACGACGTAGAAACGCACAAGTTGTAGCAAACCTGCAGCAGTACTTGTACCTATGTTGTGTCAACAACTTGTCATCAGGATGTGTACGTTCGCACTGCTTGTTCCCAGCTTGTTGACAAGTTGTTATCGGCTTGTTGACAACTAATAATAAACTTTACTGACAACTAATGATAAACTTTGAGTATAATTACATTTGTACAAATATCATTAGAATAGATTGTTAAGATAAAAGTTTATTTAAAAAATTACAGTCAAAGTATATTTAGAGTGTAAAAGTCTTATAACTACACATATGAACCCCACTATTAATATAAAACAACCTTAGTTTATAAATGCTAAACTGTAATCTGGGTTATACCAACCAACGGACAATTTTAGAAAAGTTTACATGAACAAAACGAAACCTATCGGAAACCCGGCACGCAAAAATCCCGCATAGATCACAACAGGCTATTGAACAATACAACGTTCAAACAATCAACGCACTATAAACATCCCGCCTTTATCTGTCAAAATCTCGTTGGCAAAACAGGTGTTTTACTGGTTGTTTTGCATAAAGCTTTGTTAATTTTTCAAAATTTACACACGCATGCAGAGATGCAAAATCAATCTGTTTCAGATATTGTTGTTCTCTCAAAACAACTAATAATTCAACAATTATTTGACGGACTTTGAGACTGGTTTTCATAACCTGTATATATTTTGCGGTTTGCTGAAGATTATAGACTATAGTCGCAGATTTACTGGGACTGGTAGTACCAGGGCAAACACACATAGTATAATATAATAGTATTTGAACACATTTTGTTGATTTTACAGTACTTGAGTCAAAAGTTATTTTGTTCTACACTTGCAGCGGACTTGCACTAATGCTGTCTCGACAACCTTTTATCAGGATGTGTTCGCAGTTCGCACTGCTTGTTCCCAGCTTGTTAAGAAGCTGTCAACGGCTTGTTGACAACTTTCTACAAGGTTGTTGACTAAACAGACTTGTTACAAGTTGTCCCAACAACTTGTTAGCGTCCTGTAATTCAACAACTTGTTAACAAGTTGTGAGTGACAACCTTGTAGCAACTGGACAACATGACAGCATTGTTACAACTTGACAAGCTTGCTACAAGTCTGTTGCGAACACATCTTGTTGACAAGATGTGAGATCTTTACGTGTGTAGTATGCTCCAGGGTAAGCTCTGCGGATTCTCTGCAATGATTAAAGCTTATCATTTTACGGGGTATATATACATTTAGATAGTTAAAACTACTTTTACAGTTCAGATAGAATATAGATTACTTACCTCTACCCGTGGGCAGTCGTATATTTATTGTTATATTCTTTCCTCCTTGGAATGGCTGAAGTAAGTAGTCGTGTTTCGCACGACCTCGCAAAGCTCCTCTTGGCTGCATTTTACCTTGGGCGTTTCCTAGTGAAATGGAAATCTTCCTTTTTTGCTTATGTTTTAGAAAAAAGGGACCTTCACTGGAGAGGCCAAAATAGTTTACTGGGGGGCTAACATGGGGGCCTGCATCATCAATCTCTTGGCTCTAAGGAATGGTAAAGGATGACCCTTGCTAGACCTCTAGGGAGAACAGTTTAGAATTGATAGCTATATCCAGTCTTATCTTGAGATAGTTTAGATTTTCTCGGCTATAGCCGTAATATACGAATCAATAAGGGATGGCCTTTACTGGACCTCAATAGATCAGTTCTTACCAAGTATAAACCAGTTCTCGGGTGGATCCCGGAAACCGTTGCACAGCGTGTAATCGAGCGTGATCTCCACGTGATAGATCCCAGGCTCCACGATCAAAAACACCACCTCGTACGTTCCATTCCCAAGATCAAATACTGTTGGTCTCAAACTTGCAACTGGACTGCGAATTAGTACTCGCCACCAATCTCCCCCGGTCGTTTTCAAATCTTCCTCACTTGAAACAGCTTGAATGAAAAATCGGCTAAACTGCCCGGCCGGCTTTAAGTCCCAATGGGAGACAAAACTCGTAGAGGCGTTTGTTCGTATACCATTTCGCTCGTAGGTCCATTTTATTTGGTCTAGACATGGCCCTAGTACACGTTGAATGTCCGTCCTTGCTTGTCTGACCCGGCACCAATCTTTCATAAAAATCTGAAAATCTTTTAGAGCTTCTAGCTTCGGATTAGCGAAGAGAATTTCAGTTTTCTTTAAAAAATAAGCAGCCAAAAGTACTACCGCTAAAAGCTTTAGGATTATAACTGTAAACAAAGCTAACTGAAGACACTTCAATTTCATGTTTGCCTGTTCAAAATATGATTTTCTACACTAGATTACGACGCGAAGTAGCCATGTAAAACGTGGCAGGAATATTATTATGCAAATTGTGCGTGTACTGATTAGTTACATTGTTTTATTTTGTATTACGAGTCAATATCTTTCGTAGTTCGCAGTTTTGTCAAGGCAACAGCGTTTTACATCTCCATTCGATCAAGGACAAACGTGTAAAGATATCAATTAATTAACCTCTCACGATATATATTCCGACTTCTGGACTTGCCGCATTGGATTACTTGTCGGGTTTGCCCATGGCAAACTATAGGAAACGTTTTTGCGGTAACATTTGGAAAACCTCGAATGTTTCGCCGAATGTTTCCCAGTTGCCCACACTTGGAAACATTGTTGCGGAAACTAATTTTGCTCCTCAGGAAGAAAAACCCACAAGTTCAGTGTTTCAACGAGAGCTATCCTCTGAGCAAAATGTTATTCGTGCCTGTTTGCTCAGCACTTAGCTCGCCGTGTGCGCGTGAATTTCACTGAGTTTTTGGCCTCATGCAACCTTCGACTCGCGAGGCGGAAATCTCACCGTTTGCGCCGGATGTGAGCTAGATGCTGAGCCAAATAAAATAAACAACCAATAGCAGCGCATTGTTTTGTCACATGACTAAAATAGAGATAGCAGCATGAAGCAGTCAGCGAGAATATTTTGGAGGACACACTTGTTGATTTACAACCAGCGCAAACGGCGAGATTTTCGCCTCGCGAGTCGAAACATGTTTGATTTTTAACTCAAGGTTGCAGGAGGCCAAAAACTCAGTGAAATTCACGCGCGCACGGCGAGCTAAGTGCTGAGCAAACGGGCACGAATAACATTTTGCTCATGGGATAGCTCTCGTGTGCTAATAGCAGGCTGCATTTCAAAAATGGGCGTCTGTGGTCAAAATTTCCAGATGAAAGGCAAATATATATCTTGCAAATAAACAAAGAAAGAAGCTGCCGCGAAAGCCCTACTAAATAGGCGGCGGTAACCGCATTTTATTGAAAATACTGCAAATTCAGAAAAAAAGTTTCAATCCCAAGAATTTAAAGTTTTTTTATGTTGCAAAAAAAAGCTAAAAAAACACAGTTTTGTATTTTTTATTTTATTTTTGTATTTTTATTTTTTTTGTAGAATTTTTATATATATGTTATATGTATATATGTATGTGTATAATGTATATGTTTATATATATATATATATATATGTATATATATGTCTATATATATATATATAATTATATATATATATATAAATTATGTAACTATAATTGATGTAATATTTATAATTGAAGTCAGTCATATAGTGATGTAAATGTATGTGTGTGTATGCTCATGCCAGGCAGACTAGATTTAGGGACTCTATATATTGTGTTGTCTGGAGCTCCTTCCAATCTTGTTATTGTAAAATTAATAAAAAAAAATTAAATAAAATCTTATCGATGTATTTGACCATATGTATTTGACCATAGTTAATATGATTTGACCATGATTTGACACGTCAAAACATTCACTCTGCCATTAACTATATGACTCTGCGAAGCGGCCATGTTGTTTTAAAGTATCTATCCTGTAGGTCATGGCATTAGCAGTTCTAAATGTAATTACGTAATTTAAGTATAATAGATTTACTTACACAACTTCCTCACTTGCCCACGAGTTTACGAAGTAACCACACTGCAACACATGTCACATATATTTACGATATTTAATGACAGTAATATTTCTTACAAACTCAACAGTGTTTGTATATAGGTATATTACATTGATTTTTACTCGCATACAGGTAGCATCTAGCTCCAACGAGTTTATTACTATAATACTACAATATATATAACAATAAAACAAATGAATGTAGAGTGCTTCGATTGCACCAGGCAATCTACACTCTAGCCATTCGAGGCATTCTAAACGTTAAAACACACTTAGGAACCGATTATTATTTATAATGGAAAGGTAGATAAATGATGAAAAATCGACGTTGTTGTTGTTGCTGTTGTTGCAGCTGCTGTTGTTGCTGTTGTTGTTGCTGTTGTTGTTGCTGTTGCTGCTGCTGTTGTTGTTGTTGTTGTTGTTGTTGCTGTTGCTGTTGCTGTTGCTGTTGCTGTTGTTAGTACTGCTACCCGTGAGTTTTACAAAGATGACAAATTGCACTCATCCTTCGGGCTCAATTTTATTAGCCTTTGAAAAACTCACTCGTACACTTATTCCAAATTGAAATCCCAAAGTTGACATTCGTAAATGTAGTGTTGATTCATTTCAAAACATTTCCATATCTGTGCATTCGAAATTAAATAATTCACTGTAATAATAAGTATTTTTTTCTGTGCAGATTCGTGGAATTACGGTTCTCTTAAGTGGACAAACTTGGAATGACTGGGTATCGTAGTCGCGAACATGCTTTCATAATTTTTCACATTCAATATATACTGTACAGAGTAAGTAACAACGTACTATTAAACTAGAAAGTCTCAAAAACAAATAAACAAAAAAACCTTAATTATGTGTAAACGTTAGCTATCCCACAGGAGGTAAATAAACAAACAAACTAAACTGTGTAAATATTTAGTTAACCCACAGGGATGAATTATTATTCATCGTTCTCATGCAGTGGAAGTAGTTGTAGCTGGCGGAGGAGGCGGAGGGATTGGGGGCCAGTCACGTGAGATAACTTTTAGTCGTGCCTTGGCCTGCTTGTACTCTTGCTTGCTGAAATACTGCTTGAAGATCTTATCTTTTTCGTAGTTGTCGCGGTAGTGGTCAGCTCCTTGTATCAAGGTCAACACCACACGCATGTAGAGGTCAGGAGTCTTCTCAGTGAGCAGTGAGTCACGCACTTCTTGCACCAAACTTTGCTTGATTTCTAAGAAATATTTTGAGAAATGTTTAGAGAAAATTTTAAAGAAGTATTGGAATTAGTTTCCCAGAAATGTGGTTTTCGCATATTGTATTTCATTATGATTATATATTTTAATTAAAGGAACCTTCTAAAACACTATTTTCCTGAATTTTAGTAATTAAACAATCAATAAATCGACCACCTAATCAACCAATCAATTACCTCATCAACAAAATCAATAAATGAAACAATCAATGAAACAATCAATCATTTCATTAGTTAACTAATAAGTAAATCAGTCAAACAATCAATCAAACAAAAAATCAGTCAATACATCAAGCAATATCTTAACCAACCAATCAATCAACAAATCGATCGATCGATCAATCAATAACAATCAGTTGACTCTCGAACATCTTTTTAATCAATCTTTTCCGATCAAATGTATCAATCAATTTATCAATCAATCAATCAATAATCAATCATCGATCAAACATCAACTTATCAGTCAATAGATATATAAATAAATAAATCGATAAATCCAATAATAAGGTACATCGAGCAATCTATCAATCTTTGGAAAATACGTATAAACTTCATATGAGCGTACCTTGATTATTGAGATAAAACCTTGTACCGACAGACAGCTTTTCTTTCCTGAAGAAGCCTCCTTTCACCAAACTTTCAAGAGCGACATACGAAGCATTCTTATCATCATCTTTGTCAACACTTTCCTCAAGCCAGTCCACTAACTCACGAGGTTGGTGTCGTTGTTCAATCATTTCAGTTAGCGCCAAGCTGTCGAGATATGTTGATGTGCCTTGGTTATGGTCCAGCTAGAATTGAAATGATATTGAAATAACTAACTTTATACACCCCACTGATTCACACTGGATAACTCTATCAGTTCAGCTAAACTGTCCTCCATAGAGGTCCAGAAATGACATATCTTATTGGCCAAGTATTACTACATGGAGAAGTAAACCTAAACTAAACTTGATAGCTCTATCAGTTCTAAACTGTCCTCCCTAGATGTCTAGAAAGAACCATATCTTATTGGTTCAGTGTTACTACAAGAAGAAACTTAAACTAAACTAATTTTCTGTATACTGAATAGCTCTATCAGTTCTAAACTTTCCTCCCTAGAGCTCCAGAAGGGGGAATGTCTTACTGGTCCAGTGTTACTATGGGAAGAAACCAAAACTAAACTAGTTTTATTTATACTGGATAGTTCTATCAGTTCCAAACTGTCCTCCCCAATTTATTGGTCAACTGTTGCTACAGGAGAAAACCGGAGTATGTGGAGAAACATGTGATGTTTGGTAAAGTTAAACTAGATGCATTCTAGATCTTCTCCCAGTGCCTGCACTGAGGCGAAATTATAATCAGAGTAAACACCATAAACGGGTTCCTTCCAATAAGTTACTAGGATCATATAGTGGGAAGAAAATGTGAAACATGTAGCCTCATCCTGCAGTTACTTCACCTTAGCGACACTAAGCAAGCTAAGAAACATTCTACCTTACAACATCCGTAAGAACTTGGTACAGGCCCTGGTTTTGTCAAGCCTATATTATAATGACATAATTTACCATTCACTACGTGACTACTTAGAGAAAATACTTCAAAGGGTGCAAAAAGCAGCAGCTGGTTTTGTATTGGGCAGATATGCTAATATAGATGACGTCTTGTCCCTGAACTGGTTACCAGTAAGAGAAACAACGCGAATGGAACACCCTCAAAGCTGTAACAAGCGGCGATTCATGTAACAAGCGGCGATTCATCGCTAAAGTAACAAGCGGCGATTCATCGCACAATAGATTGGCCGAATTATTTGACACTAAAAATAGCTGAACACTCTCGAGTTCTTAGGTCACGTAGTAACTTTTTAACAGTTTACCTACTGAAATGAGGAATTGTGCGGACTACAACGTATTTTGTAAATAAGTCAAAAACGTTTTATTTTTAACTCAGTAGAATTTTATTCATCGTGCATGGGATTGTTTTTTTCCCTCAATTTAATTAGTTTTTAATATTTGGTTATTTCGTTTTCACGAATTAGTAGCATATCTGCAAGACTACATGTAGATAATCTGTATACATAGAATATTGGTAGGCGAAGAGCCACTCTGTGGATGTATTACCAATAGATTATTATTATTATTATTATTATTATTATTACAAAAATATCAAGAACTAATTAACGAACAGAACAAAAGATATGAAACAGTAAAATTTGTAAATTTATCTATCAGTTCACTGGGAGTTTTCAGTCAATCATCGCTGGACTTTGTTGAAATGTTGAAAGAAGTTTGATGAGCATGAAATGTAGAAAGTACTTCATTAGGAAAATTATTAACACTTGTGTCAGGTCCTCATATTATATATTCTGTAAACGTAACAAAGAATGGGATAACCCACAACTAATGTCATACTAATATTTTTGTCATATATATATAGAGTTAATTCAAGTAGACACTGGTAAACTACCTGTAAAGAGAGGTTTATCACTGTAGTATGTAAACATTGATCGTAATTAATAAAGTTTCCATGTTTATTATTATTATTAATATGTTTATAGTTTGTTTTGATTAAATCCATCTGATTGGTTTATTTTTTATCACGTGATCGCTTTTGTATTCACTATAAAAGCACATGTTTTTCCCCCGACCCATTCTACTAACTTCCAGACGAAGGGCCTTCGCTCGAAACGTCGAAGTTCTCATTGTATTTTTCAGGTAGTTTTACACAACAGTGAACCGCCGTATTTGCTATACTCTACCCACACTGGCACCGCACGTGTATTTAACGCATGCTCAGTAAATACAGGTCAGCCTGGATTGGTTGCAAGGCAACGGTTGCAATTTCCGGTTATGTCATCTTTAAGAAACTTCAATTCATATATTTAAATAACAAAAGAACATCTGTTAATGCTTGGATCATGTCTCAAGTTCAATACGACAAGTGGAAAACGTGCATCAGCTTAAGAAATAAAATGCGCTTATGATGCGCATTTCCAACAATGAGGAGTTTGAATGGTCGAGGATCGAGAATTACTAGTCGAGGGTCGAGGGTAAATTGTTGAATGTTAGGAAAACTCATGTAAATATCAAATGTATGGTTTATATATAACTGGAGATAAAACATATCGTGTTAAAGAGGTTGATCAAACGATGTAACTATTTGAAAAAAACATAGAAAGTTTAGTTCATTGTTGGCTTGTTGTGTTTACCAGTCTGAGGTGGACGAAAAGCCTTTAATAAAAACCGAGACGAAGTCGAGGTTTTTATTCACCGATATTCACCGAGCCTGAGGTGAATAATTGTTTTAGTAAAATTACATAGGTGATTATTTGGAAAAAAATAAAAAATGCACATTTCAAAAATATTTTAATTGAATATTTACGATAAAAGCGGCTTAAAAACGCTTCAGGTGATTATCGCGTATTAATCCGAGGTGGCGCAACCAATCGGCGTTGAGAATTTTCAATAATCACCTATGTAATTTTACTAACAGGTTTTACAACCCAATTGACAAAGGTCTCCGAGTGTTAGTTATAGTTAATGCCTAAGGGCTATTTTGAGTGAGGAAAAGAACCCGAAAAAACCCCTCGAAGCAGAAGAGCTAGAGAAAAAACCAACCTCAACTTACACGAGTTTAGCAAGCACATGCAGGGAGGTTATATACCCAACCCTAAGTACATACCCAACCTAAGTACATCACGGTATAGCCGGCTTAACTCAGAGCGACAGCGCGCTAACCAGCGCATCTGAAAAACCTAAAGAATTCTTAGAAAAGGCCCTGGCATATAGTGGAGGCAAGTCTAATTTTTCACCATTGAGAAACCCAATATTGAGTAGCAGGTGATGCCAAACTTTGTGTGAAGGGAGCAGCTACCAGTGATAATCACCTGGATGCTATTTACGTCAGCGTTGCCCTATATAGTTAATATCTTTGCCGCCAACGCGTTGTTTTCGGAGAACAAAAGCAGTTTCGAAGCAATCTTGATCTTTTAAGGTGTAGAAGCAAGAAAATTAAACTACATCTCTCAATTATATTTGTTTCTCTTCAAATACAAGATTAGTACATGCATATAATGAGAAGAATTAACATCATTTTCGCACTCTGGTAACTGTAGGTTGACGACCATCTGTTGCACGATAGCTGCTGCTTAGCAAAATTCAACTACCAGTAGAATTTGGAGATAAAATAATTTTGAGAGGCAGTTTTTTCTAGCAAATCTACCTGTACATGTCCACCCACGTACTGTCAAAGTTATCCCACTGTGATAAATGCACAAAGGGTTTCTCGCTATTATCTGTCCTTTATACCGCATATACACGCTAGGAATAAAGTGCTACCAATTGGAGAGTGGGTGTTTAGATCGAACAACGTTATCTCCAAAGGAACATGAACAGCTGGGCTTGACAGCGAAGATAGTTTTTAAACGTCTTGTCATACACTTATCTATTTATTCTCACTTATACTATACTGCCTACACATTGTTTAAACTCTACGAAAAACAAAAGTCGGATTCTCAATCTCATTTGAAGTTTTTAAAGTTTTGAGGAAGTATAGTGTTGCATGCCAATATAAAAATAAAACTTGTGTGGGTGGTTTTCTGAGAAAAAGTCTTTTTCTGAGAAAACTGGAACATGATAAAGCTCAATGATTTAGATATTTAGCGATCAAGTAATGCATGTCAAATATAAAGCCTTGTACATGCTAGGAAACATTGTTGCAGAAACATTTTAAAATTTCGATGTTTTCGCGGATGCTTCGCGTTTGCTCGCTAGGAAACGATGCTTCAATGACTTCTTAAACATTTTCATTTTGAAATAAACAATTTTAAGAATTAATCTGTTCACCTGCGTCGCGTGTGAAGGAGTCTGGGTACGAACACAAGTAGTTCCGTTGCCCAGTCATTTTAAGCTCAGTGGCACCGAGTGAAGGATTGACATATCATATATGTTTGACAATAGATAAACTGCATATAGATAATTATAATTTCATGCAGTTTAAACTTTGACATCTATAAATCAAATAGACTAAGTCATTAACAAGTTTTTCATATAGAAGTTGACTTTTTGTTAGTTTTGGCCATTTTGTTGTTAATAATATTATATCATTCGCGTGGTATTGTGTTTATCGGTTTTCACAAAAGACAATTTACTTCACACATTTTGAAATTGTTGAAAAACAGCAACTGCTTTTAAAAAAAACGAATCAGAATTGAAAATATAGTAGTTCTTATATGTTCACAAAATATTCATATATTTTATAGTAAAAATAAAAACGCGCATGCGTGTAACATTCCCTAGTCCTACTATAAATATTATTTTAAACATTCGATGTTGCTAGGCGCATTTCAACTTTATTTATTCTTTTGCATTTACATAAAACCGTTGTTTCAATATCTTCTACGTATCGTATATATTTAATGTTAACTTTAACTTTAACCTAGCAGGCCTATTTGGCATTATAAGCTGTCGAATACACTAAAAGTTTCCGTTATATATATCATATTTAACGCATTAACAGAAGCCAGGCAGATTAAAATCCATATTTTACTAATAAGTTCTAAGCTTTAATATACATGTGGCATATCAAACCACCTGCCAAATATCTTTGTATATATGCATAATAATAAATAGTGATATTACACGAATTATAGTTTTATTTAAAGCTTTATTAGAATTATACATTTTTTTACAAGATATACGCCTACAGCCTTGTATATATAGGCCACACTTCGTACTAATCGTACGTGATGTTTTTATACTTGGTAGGGGTAAGAAAAAATGTGTTTGAGAGCGGCGGGACAATGGCTTGAACGTCAGAGGATTAACACTTATTTTTTGCAAGCTGCTGTAGTAGATGCGCATAATTTAATGCCATCTGGTCTTATCTCGGAACGGCAGAGCTTCCAAACACTGCTAAGATGACGCCGAACTGTAAAACTACGAAAGTCGTTGTGATAAAAAAAACACAGCATTCGTCATTTTATCAGACCCAAAACGCAAAATACGCCTTCCCACCACTCGCTAAGGTACAAAACTTGAGAATGTCAGTTAGCGTTTAGTTTGTATACTAGATCAAAAATGTCTATTGCTTGCTGTTTGAAAGTCGAAATTTAGCACATTATACAACACATTATACAGAAGATAAGACCAACTCAATTTCCTCTAACTGGCAAAGAAAACGAACTTTAGAGCAAGAAATATGAAAACATCCAGTAAAAATAACATCAAATTTGTTCTACAGTCATGTATATACTCTGTCACTCACACACAAAATAGATTTTAGAATTTTTCGCGCAACGCTATCGAATTTTTGGGAATAGACAATAACAGCACAATTATTGCCAAGTCCTATATCATGACAGGTTTTTTTACGAATGAACTATACACTATTTTGTTTTCGAATCCTTTCGGATTTTCCCTGAAATTTCTGCCCATCATATAACTGTTTTATCGAGGAATATTATTAGTCATATTCATACCATAATTGATACACTGAAAATGTTACAACCATGAGGGATCGAATCGTTTTAAATTTCCAAAGTTTAAGAACCAATACAGAGCCTTCATTATTGTAGCAACTAGTCGCTACGATCTTAAACTATAATCAAAAGCCTTCGGCCTGAACACCGGCAGTTTTGATTCCTTCGCCTTTATAGCGTAGCATGAATCTTTACCGAATATTTCATGAGCGCTATAGACTGATCGGCGCTTAGATGTGCTAAGATGTTCTTTAAGTAAACTGGTTTATATATCATCATTATAGAGCTTGTCGTCTGTTTGCTGCGAATGGCAAATAAACGCAGCTTTTCGCCGTGTCAGACGCAACTGAGTCGAATAAATCATCTACAAAATCCTTGATTTTCGATATGTTAAAACTCAAATTGTTCCAAAAACTTATACAGCATAAAATGTTCTAAACTTAACAATATTTACTACTCTAAATAACAGCAACGCGAGTCAGATAAAAAATAAGGTTAAGCTAAAGTATACACAGAAACGACAAACAATTTGCATTTAGACAGGTGCATGCAACGATACTTTTAACACAATGCTTCGAGAACATTAAAAGTCGCAGTAAATATCTAGAAACCATTCTAAACTGTCCCGCAAAAGAATCATTTCGGCATACGGATTACGGTAGAAAAAATTATATACTATTTGTGAAATTCATCAGCGTATTTACGCTACGATCAACTGTTCATGCATAAAATCAACGGGCGTCAAAATATAAACGGACAAAGCGACTATAGAGTGAATATACCTTCGTTTGCAGTTCGAGCTAGTAGTATAGTACACCACACATACCCTCAAACCGCAGTTATTAATATTAAATGTAAAGTAGTGGAGTTTATACGCAAATCATTAGAGTCCCGTTGAGGACAATAAGAGCGAAACACTGACGAGACATGCAGGCGTAATGAACTCGCTCGCGTTTAACTGAATTTTAAAGCGTACTCACTTCGACCATTTTCTTCTTGGAGACCAGGCAAAGACACGTCGATAGCATATCGTTGATGCGGATTTTCTCCATAATAAGCAAATCTAACAGGCCAGCGCAGTAGACGCATACGAGCAGATGTAGATCGCTGTGGCGGCCAGCGACCTCGCCAGTAGTCGAGTTCTGCCAAAGTAGACAAACCGCTTGCGAGATCTTCAATTCTCGTTGGGCCAACGCGCTTCTGTCCCACAACGTCGAGCACGTCATGACGTCGAATTTGCCCGCGAATTTGTCGGCTATCTCTTCAATATCCTCGTCCGCCATCGTTTGTTAAAATCGGGAAGAATACAAAATTTGTTGTGAACGAGCTAGCGAGCGCGGAGGGAGTGAAAAAATACTCGATATCTCAAATGCACCTGTTTAATACTTCAAATGAGCAACGCGCATGCGTATGGCGCACTTCCGGTTACAATGAGCAGTTAATGAAATTTAATGATCGCTTGGCTTTGACTCTGAGATATAATAGCTAGCGACCAAAGTCTAAAATATTCTTTTATGCAAGCAACTTGCGAGTAAATATTCTTTTATATAAGAAATTTTATGATAAGACATTTATAGAGACAGCGCGCCCTGAAAATTATAATTTCGTCGCTCGTCTAATATTCTAGCATATAGGCATATGATATCGGCGCGGCATATACAGACTATACATGATATGATATGAATTCCCATTTGGTTATTTTGAATCAAGCAGGCCGATATCATAAAGCTACCAATTCCCACTTAATAAAATATAAAGCTTCTTTGATATACTGAAACTAACGATAATTTTTTGAAAGTTTCAATACTGAATTGCCGTAGTTTGTGTCTGAATAACTTTTCGCTATTAATTCTGACAAAACGATCGAAATTCGTAGTCGAGCTGTTTTTCGTTGACGGTGTTCTCTGCAGTGTGACAGTGTCAGTGAGCATTATAAGGTTTTCTTTTTCCTACAGGATGATCTGTAATGGTTGTGCTGTGAACCATCTAGAAAAGGAAAAAAACTACTTCGACGTTTTGAGCGAATGCCGTTTATCTGGAGCCGGTTGTTCAAACGACAAGCTTTAGCGGGAATTATGTGAACGGAATTATGTAGACTCTGGCACAAGTATTTGAAGTTTCATTTCAGTTGACGCGCACATATTTTACAATGGTGTGTTGGGAAAAGTTTAAACTTAAATTTTAAACCGAAAAAGCATGAAAATATAGACAGCTGATTAAATTTAACCTACGATTGGTCGCTAATCACGTTTTGAACAACCGCCCCCAGGACGTTAGTAGGGCTACAAACTCCTTAACATGTGCCTTCGCTCGTAACGTCCAGGTGCTTTTTATCTTGTAATTGAATTCTTCCTTCGTAAATTGAAAGGACACCCAGCCCACCCACACACACCATTCCACCCACCCACCAGTTTTCAACCCAAGTAATAAGCCCTAACCAAAACAACACAACGGGGACTCTGCACACATTGATATGGATGGATAACTATATTAAGCCAGGTTTGAGTGATCCCCATTTGGTCATGACGGCCGTGGTCACGTGACCATGTCAAAGTATCCCATCATTCATCGCACCTCTTTTCATCCCACGTTTCCCACTGGGCTGTATAAATATAACTGAACTACGTGGAGACTTAAAAATCATGAACTGTAGTCTAAATTGTAAAACAAGCATGCTGTACAATAAATAATGAAGCATAAGTTAGGAACTTGTTCAAAAATATTACGATTACTATTTAAGCTTTCCAACTTCACAACTTGCATCACTTTGCATTTGAAATTTGAGACCAAAGTTACGTTCACTGATGTAAATTACAGTCTGTATATCTATCTATCTTCTGATGTCTTTTGGGTGCTGTATACAAATCAACTTTACTGTAGAGATGCATAGACAGTCTATTACATCTATTAGTGGCAAAGTGTATTAGTGTATATTCAAGTTGTTATGGTAACGGGAAAGGACTGAGTTGTCAAATTGATTAAATTATCGCTTGTAAAAGTATATATACTATACACTGTAAATTTTACGGCGTTATTTCTATCAGAAAAATTGTTTTGTCATCGTTGTTGCTTCAAAAGAGTTCTGCTGTCATCGTTTTTGCTTTAAAAATTTGTGCTGTCATAGTTTTGAAGTTGAATTTACTTTTTGAAAATTACAGTGTATTTTGTCCCCATGCAAATTTATCATAAATTTCGCTTCCTATCACTAAACATAGTTGCAACGTTTCAACTAGTTTTATAAAGGAAATCACTTCATATTTGAAAAAAGGAAATGATTATAACAGCAAATTGGACTTCCAGTCTGTTGATAGAATAGATCCAGGCCCTTTGGATAGAAAAGCAGTAAGAAACAAATTATGATCTTGCGGGGGTGTATGTTAATAAACTGAGTCGTATCTAAGTATTTGTATCTTGCAATTTTTCTATTATTTTAAATATATTAAGAATTTCATATAGTATGAATTGTCAACAAGTTGTCATTTCTCATAAAAACCTTTTTGACATCTCCTCAACCGACCCTTGTTCTTCATTATGTAGCCCGAACTACAATTAAAAACTTAATTACACTTGTTGTCGCGAACACTAAATATGTAAAATAATACTATAAAACTCAAAAATATATATTCATGAGATACGATTATTTGAAATATCGTTATGAGAATCAACATTGATTGGTTATGTTTAAAGTGCATATGACACGAAACTGTTTAATTTCAATATGTTTTCAAAGTATAATATCTCTAAAGAGGAAAGTAGAAATTCAAAATTTTAGACGGGATTTCAATAAAAACCAACAATTTTATAGCCGTTTGAATGGTCCCATTCTACGTCTAAAAATGGCATTCAAATCGCGCGGCCAAAATGCCACGTGATGTGGCTAGTGACGTCACTTTGCATGGTTGCAATGTCAAGCAATAAATAGGCTGAAAGCAGAAACTTGCAACCAAAATGACGTCACGACACATACAAATTAGTTCCCAGACCCCGTTCGTGTCATATGCACTTTAAATTAAGGCTCGTTTACGCATGTCACACGGCGACGTCATCAATTCGTGCAAATTTATATTCTTTTCAAGAAATATCTTAATTTTGCAGTCTATGAAAGTTGTTTATACTGAGACTGTCACACATATTGACCAAAGGTAACAATTTCGAATTTACACTCAGATTGTCCTCAAGGCATTAGGCTGGCCAAAATAGGATACATTATTGCGGACTACATAAGAAAATCTTAATGTTTCCTCAAATGTTTGGCCACCCTTGAAAACATTGTATTGAAACATTTGAAAATCTTGATGTTTCTTCAAATGTTACTTTGTTTTCTCATCCTTGAAAACATTGTTGCAGAAACATCTCAAATTCTTGATGTTTCCTCAAATGTTTTCGTTCACACACAGCGATTTGTCGGGCCGATTTTAGGTTTTGCTGAATGTTAATGACGAATATTTTCAGTTGATGATGTCACCAGATGACGTTTGCCACGTATTTTTCAAATATCATTAACGTGCATCTGAAATCAGCCCGACAAATCGCAACGTGTGAACGTACCTTTAAAGACATTGTTGTGAAAACATCTGAAAATCTTGATGTTTCCTCAAATGTTTTCGCTTTTGCCTATCCTTGAAGACGTTTGTGCATGAAAACGTCTGAAAATCTTCCTTTTTAGAAAGGAAAACAACGTATTTTTTCAAACACATGCACAGGCGCTGGCAACGCAACGGGTCAAATTTCATTGTGGTTACACGAGCAACGATAGTTCAGCCGCGTCGTGCTTATAGACTTCTTAGACTTTGGACAGTCGGTTTCGATTATCTGAGATACTCATTGGTGGAACATTTAATATTTATATGTTGTTTGTACTGTGATCAAAATAATTAATTTTGTTTTTGTGGATAACACCACAATCATTAATTTACCAAAGCTTTCTTATTTCTCGCATGTTTCCACTGATGATCCAGTCTCACAGATCGAAAGCTTTGGTAAATAATTGTGCTATTTTCCACAAATACAAAAGATTATTCAAAAGCACACAGCAAATGAATGTATACGCTATATAGTTCTCAGAGTTAGTTCACACTCAATAGTTCTTAGATATTAAATTCGCAGTCTTTACAATGAGCTACTCAGTACTCGCCTTCTTTCACCCTCCTCGCTGTAGTTTTCACAGCAAACTGGCCATGCACAAGCGAATTTCATTGGCTGGCTTAAAATAATCATTGCGTTTCCTGCTCAAACAATGCCTGTGTAATTTGATATTTTCAGCAATCGTTGCCGAAAGTTCAAACATTTCAACTTTCCGCAACGATTGCCGAACTCGAGTTACAATTGCGTTGCCGCGCCAGATATGAGACACGTGCAATTTTATCACTCGCGCCGGCAACGCAATGAAATTTGACCCGTTGTGTTGCCGGCGCGAGAAAAAAAATCGCATTATTCCTAAATGCTTTTTCACGTGGCCTTTACTTGACAATTACTTTTACATCATTAATTCTTGCAATATTGATAGAGTTATCAGTTTTCAAGGCAATTCAATGGACGCCTGGACGCGGTACAAACGACAAACGTTTAATTGTTTATAGATCTCAACCAAGCTTAACAATTAAATCAACGCCTACGACCGCATGACTTTAAGTAAGCGTTGTCATGTGAGAGAGTTAGCGGCTGTTGAAATAATTTTAAAACTTCTTTGGCTTTGTCGTATATAAACTTACGATGGAAATCCTTCTTTTACAGGTATCAGAATTCGAAATAGCAGCTGGATAGTGGTGAGTTCTTTGTTGTAATACGTGAAGTCAACAATACCAAAGTGGAAAAAAAGTGGAAAAGACAAAAGCCGTGTTCCATCTATCTGTTCTTGATGGCAAGCAAATGCCTGGAAATATAGCGACACAATAGAAACGCGGCATTTTCTGTATTTAATGACATGTTTCGACTTTCGTTATGTTTCCTTTATCAAACTAGTTGAAACTTTCTAATTTGTATAACTACAGTGCACGAAAATTTGGGAACAAAATCAAAGTACAAGATATGCGTCATATGCCCAATCTCGTGCCCAATGCCGTAATGACTAATGTATACAGCTGATACCTCCATGGTAGTTTCAGCAGGAAACCGTATGAGGAAACACATGGCCATAGTCATATCATGGGTTTTTTCCAATATAGAGACAGTAAATCGAGTTAAACCAAAACAAGGACTACGGTACGGTGCGGTGCCCACGGTTTTAGCTTTTACATAATAATTTATACCCCCCCCCCTTATATAGTTGAAAATTGCCTTCATTTGTACCGAAGCGTAGATTGCTGCATTGCATTATCCATAAGGTAAACAATATCCTGTCTGTTGCAAAGAATATACTACGGATTGGAACCATTTCGGTGGTGTTATGTTATCTATGACTATGTATCAAGGCAGTGTGCCAAATAATAACTGCAGGTAGAGTGTAGCAAATATACGGCGGTTGACTGTTGTGTAAAACCGGCTACCTGAAAAATACAATAAGAACTTCGACGTTTCGAGCGAAGGCCCTTCGTCTGGAAGTTAGTAGCACTGAGACTTTAGTGTATAGCTCCGCGGGTAGACCGTCATGCTCTCTCCTCGGCAGAGGTTTTTAAACCCGTAAAATCTAAGACATGCGGGTAATCATGGTGAATGCTAGACTTGCTCCAAGTCTGTCTCTTAAAGGGGTTTCTTTTGGGGAGTTATAATATGGGGAGTTGAAGGATTCGGGACTGTTATAAAGGGCGCACGAAAATGCGGGCGGGAGGAAATTAAAGCGGGCAAAAAATTTCCTCCCGCCCGCATTTTCGTGCGCTCTTTATAACTTCGTGCGCCTTTTATAATTCCGCAATCCTTTATAACTCCCCAATAGAAACCCCTTTAAGAGATAGACTTTGAGCAAGTCTAGGTGAATGCTCGCGGGGGATCAAGTCCTGTCTTCCCTTGATTCCATGCGTTCATTTACCGATTACCCGCATGCCCTACATCTTCCGGGTATGTAGCCCGCGTGTTAAACTAAAACGCCTCTGTGAAGGAGAGAGGACCGTCTGCCACGCAGGCTACACTCAGTGCGTCGAAAACTGGAAGACGAAAAATGTCCTAACCAATAGGTTACTGATAGGTAGATAGATAGGTACTTTACTAATGTGTCACTATTCCAAGCTGGTTACAGCAATAACTTAGTGACTTTATGTACCACAACAACAAGGCCCATTATAACGTCTGTAAGAGAAAGCTCAGCCTGAGCTTCAGTAAATTGCTTTTTTGATGGTAAGTCAGCCAGAAACTCATTGTAGCTGCAAGGTTGACAACTTGTTTGATTCTAATAGGTTTTCAAAATAATTCCATGTACCTGCAGTTTTCAACCCATCCTTTAGTTTTTTAATGTCATTTTCAGTCACATTTTTTGCAAAAGCAGGTGCTGGGTTGATATCCTCAGTGTTACTGCGTTTCCTGGTTGAAGTTGCCTTTTTGCTAAATTTAACATTATCAGTTTAGAGTACATCAGTTTTAACATCCTCACTTCCTGGTACATGCCACTGTAATTGTTTTCGATAACTATTGCGTCTGTGCTCAAATGAATATAGATTTTGGAAATAAACGAAGAAATAAGTGGCTGTGAAAGGCCTAATAGGCAGAGGTAAACCGCCGGTAACCGCCTTTTATCGGAAACACTGCACTGTCATCTGGGTCTTCAGTTAGTTCAAGCTGAATTTGAAAAGTAGGGTAGCTACATGTTTGCAGCAACCACCCTGTCCAGCTACACATGAGCAACTTGCAGTTGACACTTTTCCTGTGTCCTGGTGAAAGTGAACATACACACTATATTGCACCTTTTTCATTGACGCAAGAGATTGCATTTAACGAGAAAGTGACGCTCACTGAGTTCCTTTTAAAATGTCAGGCTTATTAACTTGTACTTTCGTGACCATTTTTTCTTTAAAAAGCTGGTAGCCATATTTCTTATGCTTGTGTGCAATTGGTGGTTTCCCTTGTTTTCCCGAAGTATCAGTAAGTAAATACTGTTTTAGCAGCTCGTATGTAAAAGGAGGAATGCCTCTGAGGTCCTTGTCCACTGTGTTTGACCAGGAAATGTTTGCTCCATCCTGCATAGGCGTACGGGCACAACTTTCTTTGTGGGGGCAGCCAAAATTTTGCCCGAATTTTAAAGCTTAGCCAAATTGCCCGAATTTCGATAACAACATCTTGATAACAATTATAACCACTTTTAATTGTATTTAACAAATTAAGTATCTATTTTTTTGTCGAGGGGGGGGTTGGGGGGAGGTGTTATTTTGCGGTTTCCTATAGCCCCGACACCCCTCCTTTAAAGTGTCCTTTAACTAAGACTAAGAGGTTCTTTAACTTAAGTGTCCATTAATCCTCTTATTGGTGTATATTTTGGCTATATATATTTGATAAATAGTCAATCTCGTACTCAAAGTATGGCCTTCTAAATGGTAGGCAATATGAACAGTTATTCTGATTTTGTACATATTAATTTCTGATGAGTGATCAGTGATCCTTTACCACTAATTACTATAAGAAGAATTTATTACTGCACAATATCGCGTTTACGACTACATGCATGCACAAACTCGCTGCAGAAATTGGTTATAACTGCACCTTAAAATAATCCCTGTTATATGAAATATATGTATTAAATTTAAAAGCACAAATGTTGTAGCGAATTTGTGGCAATTCTGATATCCAACGTTATTCATAAACATTGTGACGACGTTCCTTGGAGTCGACAATTCATGGTACCAGGACGTTCATGACCAACGTTTTCACAATATTAGACGAACGTTCAGACAACGTATCTGCAATGTAATTGTGCTGACTGCGTAAATTCAGGAATTCCAATTGTGACTATTAATAACATTACTATAAAATTGCATAATTATACCGTCGCTACTATAAAGCTTAAAACACAAATAACCACTTGTTAGAAAGATAAATGAATGAGCTTTAAAAAAGCGAAATCATTTTCTAAGGATTAATAGTTTGAAAATTATTAAGCATAAAAAATGGATTTTTTTATACACCCTGTATAAAGGCTCTTTCCACTCATCGCAAAACCAACTCGCAAGCCCGCTGCGAGTACTTGCATCTAACTAAATTAACTGTCGAGCATTTTGATTGGATAAAAGTACTCGCAGCGAGCTTGCAAGTTGGTTTTTGCGATGAGTGGAAAAGAGCCTTAATGAACTGTTTTAGCTGAGAAAATCGAACGAAAAGGTTATGTTATAATCAAACCGAAATATGTATCAGATGCACAGACATCGAAGACGTGATACCATGCAGCCGAGCATAATGTTTTTGATGTTGAAGAACATGGGGAACCCAGAGTTTTGGCATGGAATTGTCAAGCCCTTCACACGTGGTTCTCTAAAAGTATTGACTATTGTTATGAAAAATACTACAAACAGCAAGCATCAATTCCTATGAACTATAATTATGTACAATAGCGGGAATCGGCATCGGTTTTGACCTTGGATCTGAAATCGCAGCGTCTAAACGTACCTAATTTACACTTACTTTTATCTACATTATAAATTTGAAAATAAACAAGTTGCCTCGTGTGAGAATAATTGCCTCGTGTGAGATGGCCATGTACTTTATAATTATATTTCAATAACTTACAGTATATCCGTTATCTGGCCAAATATATAGAATATATCTATACTCTATAGTGCCTAGTTTAAAATTTTTACATTTTTTTACTTTGTCTAACACTATAGATGATTTTACTTCTCAAGGAGTCAGACTTTGGTATTAATTTGGGTGAATCAGACAATCTGCTTATATCTCTTGTTACCACTACTTTCTGCTTTGTATTTTCTTCAGTCTTCGCACCAGACTTTCAAAATGGAAAATTGAACTCTGGGGAAGGGGGGGGGGGGTCCTAATGGCTTAACAAAAACCTGAAATCTCCTGCATATTTAGTGTCAGAATGATTTTAAATTTTGCCAGTGACAGGGTCAAATATTTTCCAGTGCATGACAGTAAATATTTTCTTGTTGACTCAAAAGTTGCTCATAAGCATATACTTATTAAACACAAGCTCACATACATAGGAATGTCCACGTTCAATTGGCCATATTTAAGATATGGACTGCATGTTTTAGCTGAGAAAATCAAACGAAAAAGTTATGTTAATCAAGAAAAAACCTGTATTCTATTACACAGCATTTGAGTCCACAGCATTTGAGTCGCCGTAACTTTGTCCATTTTTATTGTTTTTCTTTGAAAGTTGGTCAGTATGTACTGTTTTTAAAGCTCTATAACACGGTCATGTATTAGCGAAAATCACACGGTTTTTAAAACAGAAGTTATAATCGACCAAAGGTACTGAATATATAATTGGTTTACGATATAATAAATATCAGATTACAAAGGCGTTAAATCTCACGGAGATCTGTAAAACAACGTGTTTAGCGATTTGTTTGCTGAAGCGATTGGTGGTATTTTTGTCCGTTTTGGGTGAGGGGCGCCAAAGATACAAGCGCTCAAAGTCATCATCCTCTGGAGAACGATATTCGACGGTGCCGTCCAGAAAGAGTTTCAACAAATAATATTAGCAGATATATTTATTATGGTAGGTTCTGGTTAAAAATATTATTGCCCAGCAAATGAATATACAAACACTGATGCAAAAAGTCAAGATTTTTTGAGTATATAACGTTTTAAGGGTGCGTTTCAGGGGAGAAATCGTGATCTTCCCAAAATGTAATGCGGCTCATTATGTAAAAAATTGTGGATTTTTATTTCGATTTTTCTCTCTGAAAATGTTGTATTTTTGAAGGTCTGTTCACAGGCTAGTGTGGACTCGGTGCGTTTACTGCTGTGGAATCACTAGAATTTATAGCCATTTCTAGACAAAATAGCAACGAAAAACGACTTGGAACGACTTTTATTCATCCCGTCTCCGTACTAGACAAGGCATTGCTTAAGTTCGGGAAGTACGGGTGGCGCACACGGCTAGCGCGTCGCCTTTCACCACTAAGTTCCAAAGTTAAGCCCGGTCGGGCGAGGTCAGTGGCTGGATGGGTTACCACCTAGACACAGTCTTCGTGTCGACTCGCAACAACTAGGGACTCATGTGAATAGAGTTGTCGTAGTTGATCTCTCCCGTGCTTCGAGGGTTTTTCTCCGTGTACTCCGGTTTTCCCCCCTCTTCAAAATCAACACCTAGTTGCATGTGCAGATCATAAAAGGGGTATGAACTAGTAGCGGCTGCTAGAGGCGCCATTTGTAAGCTTACGGTTTACCTCGGTTTGTTCATGTCTGTGTAATGTCTCTGTAGTCGTAATGTAAATGGTTGTTGAAAAGCCCTGTAGGGAACAACTATTAAATATCTATCTATCCATCTATAAAGGAGAAAAAAACTCTAAAATGCCGAAAAGAAGCTGATAAAGACAGCGCAACAGTGATTATGGAAAAATTATTTTACTTAAATTTTAATCCAATTTAATGCATTCTCAACGCTAAATGGTTACAAGTTATTAAGAAAAAAGGCTTAAACAGTAAATATCTTTGAAACTCTTAAAATGAACAAAAACGTTAGAATTAAGTTATTACTGCTGTTTAGTTGAGCCGTAGCTGCAACATTGACGACTACTCCTTGCGAAGGCTTTTTACTTGATCTTCTATTCCTCCTGGTAATTGCCCATACCATTCTTCACGTTTCAAAGAGAATTTGTCACCTTGAAACCTTGTTTCTGTAGACAATTCCCAGTCGCTAATTCGAGACAACACAATCGCTGAAGAAACCCCATGAGCACCGGTAGGAAAGACGTCAGTGATATCTGGGTAACCCTTCTCTGTGTACACCTGCATGAGACGAAAGATCAATTACAAAATGCATAGTCGATATCTAAACTACGTTACCTCTTTCAAATTGGAATTTTATCACGGTTTATGACAGTTTCCTATACAACATACGTATGAACAAGTTCATAGCCATAGGCAAAATTATTATTATTATTATTAAAGTAATATTTAAACAGGAGGCTCCCATAACATACGTGGTTTTCAGTGAAAACATATGTCTTTCTACCCAAGATATTTAGGAGAAGTGTCTAGTCCCTCACCTGTGGTTCTGGATCAATACCTCCATAATATCGGTGGTTAAACAACACCAACGCATCGTCATCACCCACTGGCAGAGGGAACATAGAACAGTTGTAAGAAGATATATCAACCGTATCTCCTGCTTTTACAATCAGGACATCTTCTGGTTTGCCTGCAGGAATATCGTTGTTGAAGTTTTTCTCCCTGTACATAATCCAAGTGCCATTCGAGGCAGAGGCCTTTACATAGGTATTTTTGGCCTTCAAATCTTTATCAGAATCGCTAAAATCGTGTGATAAATTACCCGATGTATAAAGCGTGATAGACATACTCTGCAAGGTAAGAAACAAAGTTAATAGTTGGACCGCTTTTCTAACTACAGCATGAAAGAGCAAAAGGACTTCAGACCAAATACAATGGCAATGTTTACGGCCTATTACACTTCTAATATAGGGACTGACAACTTTATGAACTCTAGAACATGCTTCGTTGAATAAATGCCAATGAAATCTTCAAAGAATCTTACCTCTTCTTTTGTATTCAACAACGTTCAGCAACTCTCTTCAATAATCAGCCTTGTGAATGATGCCCAAGAAATTTGGTGGCAGCTATATTTATAAGAATTAACTCCTAATTATAAATTCTAAAGATAGCCCTCTTGCCAGTGTGGACACAGTGTGGTACTGTAATTCGACAGGAAACCAGTTGGATATCTTGGACAACCACCGGCAATACTCAATAGATAGAAATTCCATTGCATGAGAACTGATTGTGACAAACATCACGTCCGTTATAAATCCCTCAAATTCTAAACCACGTTGTCTTAATCAAAAAAATAATATTAGCAGCAGTGACGTAAAGCAACCTCAGGAGGCCCCCCCGTCAATCGGCCGCCCTCCCCCCCTCCACTAAAGAATAGGCTGTATGTCAACACAATCGCAACTGCGGATTTTTATTTCGATTTTTCTATCTGAAATAATCAGCCTTGTGAATGATGCCAAAGTAATTTGGTGGCAGCTATATTTATAAGAATTAACTCCTAATTATAAATGATAAACATAGCCAGGAAATCAGTCGGATATCTTGGGCAACCACAATACTCAATAGATAGAAATTCCATTGCATTGCATGAGAAATGATTCTGACGAACATCACCGACATCACGTCCGTTATAAATCTCTCAAGTCCGGAAGTAGGTAAAAACTACGAAACAAAAACATCACGTCCGTTATAAATCCCTCAAATTCTAAACCATTAACTACTTGGAAGTGGGTAAAAAGTACGAAAAGTCATTTCTGGAAATTATTGTTTTCTCGTATTGTTCAATCGACACCAAAAACAGGCAAACTTTATTATACAGTATGTGACGTCCTTGGCATGGACTTGTCACGCCCTTCACATGTGGTTCTCTAGAAGTATTGACTATTGTTATGAAAAATACTACAAACAACAAGCATCAATTCCTATGAACTATATGTGCAACAGCGGGAATCGGCATCGGTTTTGACCTTGGATCTGAAATCGCAGCGTCTAAACGTACCTTTACACTTATTTTTATCTAAATTATAAATTTGAAAATAAACAAGTTGCAGAGATAATTGCCTCGTGTGAGATGGCCATATACTTTATAATTATATATAAATAACTTACAAAATCTAGATTACCTGCAGGCAAGATATTTTCAAATATCCAGCGATATCCGGCCAAATATATAGAATATATCTATAGTACCTAGTTTAAATCAAGTTAGTTTGTCTAATATTTTTTTTTACTTTGTTTAACTAACACTAGATTTTTTTACGTCAAGGGGGGGACTTGGGTTGGGTATTAATGTGAATAATTGTGTATCAGTTTGAACATACCTTTTTCATTACTAAATATTTATACTTAAATTTTTTATTTGACAAGTTTGTATTTAACTACTGAAATATTTTGAACCGGCTTTGGAATGAACGCCTGGAATGTTGAACTTTGGCAAACAAATGTCTTGCATAATGCATAATAATGTATATCTGATATTTCACGCACGTGCAAATATAGTGGAGATAAAGACTTTTTATTCACATGAATCAGGAGACAATTTGAATGTACTTGTGAATATTGACCTCAATAATGCGACCTACCGGAGTGCTAAGATGTTATTAAAGAGGAAAGTGTGTGTGTGATTTTGCGGTTTCCTATAGGCCCTGACACCCCTCCTTTTAACTAAGTGCATGTCCTTTAAACTAACACTAACACTAAGAGGTTCTTTAATTGAAAGTCCTTTTAACTTAAGTGTCCATTAAACGTCTTATTTGTGTATATTTTGGCTATATATGTATATAAATAGTCAATCTAGTACTCGATGATTTTACTTGTCAAGAGGTCAGACATTGGTATTAATTTGGGTGAATCAGACAATCTGCTTATATCTCTTGTTACCACTACTTTCTGCTTTGTATTTTCTTCTTCAGTCTTATAGGACCAGACTTTCAAAATGAAAAATTGAACTCAATTAACTAACTTCATTTTTATACTGTACCGAAACTGTTGATAGCATTTTTGAAACACAATTCACTTAAAATTTAAAAGTGCGTTGTCTTGGGGAAGGGGGGGTCTTAATGGCTTAACAAAAACCTTAAATCTCCTGCATATTTAGTGTCAGAATGATTTTAAATTTTGCCAGTGACAGGGTCAAATATTTTCCAGTGCATGACAGTAAATATTTTCTTGTTGACTCAAAAGTTGCTCATAAGCATATATACTTATTAAACACAAACTCACATACATATGAATGTCCACGTTCAATTGACTATATTTAAGATATGGACTGCATGTTTTAGCTGAGAAAATCAAACTAAAAGTTATGTTAATCAAGAAAAAACCTGTATTGTAATACACAGCATTTGAGTCCATGGTGTTTAAGATGTACAATCACTTGCCTTCTTCTCATGTTTATTGATCTTATACACCACGGCCGTTAATGCATATTGAGTTTGCCTATTTTACGTGTCAATTGAACAAAACGAGAAAGCAATAATTTCCACAAATGACTTTTTCTTGTTTGTTGGGTACTTTTTACGTACTTCCAAGTAGTTAATAATTTAGAAATTGAGGGATTTATACCGGACGTGATTTTTGTCACAATCAGTTCTCATGAAATGGAATTTCTATCTATTGAGACTTGAGTATTGTGGATTTCTGCCTGTCCAAGATATGCCACTGATTTCGCACTACATCGTGTCCACGCTGTCTTAATCAACAAATAATATTAGCAGATATATTTATTATAGTAGGTTCTGGTTAAAAATATTATTGCCCAGTAAATGAATATATAAAAACATTGATGCAGAAAGTCAAGATTTTTTGGAATATATAACGTTTCGTCACATTAAGGGTGCGTTTCAGAGGAGGAATCGTGATCTTTCCAAAATGTAATGCAACTTTCCGACTACGCATGGTGAAAAATTGTGGATTTTTATTTCGATTTTTCTCTCTGAAAACTTTGTATTTTTGAAAGTCTGTTCACAGATTAGTGTAGACTCGGTGTAGTGCGAAATCAGTGGGATATCTTGGACAACCACCGGCAATACACAATAGACATGAGAACAGATTGTAACAAACATCACGTCCGTTATAAATCCCTCAAATTCTAAACCAATAACTACTTGGAAGTAGGTAAAAAGTACGCAACAAACAGGCAAAAGTCATTTGTGGAAATTATTGTTTTCTCGTATTGTTCAATCGACACCAAAAACAGGCAAACTCTATTATACAGTATGTGACGTCCTTGGCATGGACTTGTCACGCCCTTCACACGTGGTTCTCTAGAAGTATTGACTATTGTTATGAAAAATACTACAAACAGCAAGCATCAATTCCTATGAACTATAATTATGTACAACAGCGGGAATCGGCATCGGTTTTGACCTTGGATCTGAAATAGCAGCGTCTAAACGTACTTTTACACTTATTTTTATCTACATTATAAATTTGAAAATAAACAAGTTGCAGAGATAATTGCCTCGTGTGGGATGGCCATATACTTTAAAATCATATTTAAATAACTTACAAAACCTAGATTTTCCAATATTCAGCATGCATATCCGTTATCCGGCCAAATATATAGAATATATCTATAGTGCCTAATTATAGTATAAAAAAAGTTAGTTCTTTTTAAAATTTGTACATTTTTTTACTTTGTCTAACACTAGATGATTTTACTTGTCAAGGGGTCAGACTTTGGTATTAATTTGGGTGAATCATGTAGACAATCTGTCTATATAGTACCTAGTTTAAATAAAGTTAGTTATTTTTAGTATTTTTACATTTTTTTTACTTTGTCTAACACTAGATGATTTTACTGGCTTAACAAAACCTGAAATCTCCTACATATATAGTGTCAGAATGATTTTAAATTTTGCCAGTGATAGGGTCAAATATTTTCCAGTGCATGACAGTAAATATTTTCTTGTTGACTCAAAAGTTGCTCATAAGCATATACTTATTAAACACAAGCTCACATACATATGAATGTCCACGTTCAATTGACTATATTTAAGATACGGACTGCATGTTTTAGCTGAGAAAATCAACCGAAAAAGTTATGTTAATCAAGAAAAAACCTGTATTCTATAATACACAGCATTTGAGTCCATGGTGTTTAAGATGTACAACCCGTACTTGCCTTCTTCTCATGTTTATTGATCTTATACACCACGGCCGTTAATGCATATTGAGTTTGCCTGTTTTCGGTGTCAATTGAACAAAACGAGAAAGCAATTAATAATTTGCACAAATGACTTTTGCCTGTTTGTTGGGTACTTTTTACGTACTTCCAAGTAGTTATTAATTTAGAAATTGAGGGATTTATGACGGACGTGATTTTTGTCACAATCAGTTCTCATGAAATGGAATTTCTATCTATTGAGACTTGAGTATTGTGGATTTCTGCCTGTCCATGAATTAAGATATGCCACTGATTTCGCACCACACCGTGTCCACGCTGTCTTAATCAACAAATAATATTGTGGATTTTTATTTCGATTTTTCTCTCTGAAAACTTTGTATTTTTGAAGGTCTGTTCACAGACTAGCGTGGACTCGTTGTAATGCGAAATCAGTGGGATATCTTGGACAACCACCTGCAATACACAGTAGACATGAGAACTGATTGTGACAAACATCACGTTCGTTATAAATCCCTCAAATTCTAAACCATTAACTACTTGGAAGTAGGTAAAAAGTACCCAACAAACAGGCAAAAGTCATTTGTGGAAATTATTGTTTTCTCATTTTGTTCAATCGACACCAAAAACAGGCAAACTCTATTATACAGTATGTGACGTCCTTGGCATGGACTTCTCACGCCCTTCGCATGTGGTTTTCTAGAAGTTTGACTATTGTTATGAAAAATACTACAAACAACAAGCATCAATTCCTATGAACATACGTAGCTACAATAGCGGGAATGGGCATCGGTTTTGACCTTGGATCTAAAATCGCAGCGTCTAAACGTACCTTTACACTTACTTTTATCTAAATTATAAATATGAAAATAAACAAGTTGCAGAGATAATTGCCTCGTGTGAGATGGCCATATACTTTATAATTATATATAAATAACTTACAAAACCAAGATTACCTGGAGGCAAGATATTTTCCAATATTCAGCATATCCGCTATCGGGCCAAATATATAGAATATATATCTTATACGCACGTACAAATATAATGGAGATAAAGACTTTTTATTCACATGAATCAGAAGACAATGTACTTGTGAATATTGACCTCAATAATGCGACCTACCTGAGTGCTAAGACGTTATTAAAGAGGAAAGTGTGTGTGTGATTTTGCGGTTTCCTAGCTATAGCCCCGACACCCCTCCTTTTAACTAAGTGTCCTTTTCTTTGACTGAAAGTCTTTTTAACTTAAGTGTCCATTAATCCTCTTATTGGTGTATATTTTGGCTACATATAATATTTGATAAATAGTCAATCTCGTACTCAAAGTATGGCCTTCTAAATGGTAGGCAATATGAACAGTTATTCTGATTTTGTACATATTAATTTCTGATGAGTGATCAGTGCATGATCCTTTACCTGCACTAATTACTATAAGAATTTATTACTGCACAATATCGCGTTTACGACTACATGCACAAACTCATTTATCGCTGCAGATTTCACAATATTAGACGAACGTTCAGACAACGTTCCTGCAATGTAATTGTGCTGGCTGCGTAAATTCAGGAATTCCAAATGTGACTATATTAATAGTAACATTGCATAAAATTGCATAATTATACCGTCGTTAAAACACAAATAAATACTTGTTAGAAAGATAAATGAATGAGCTTTAAAAAAGCTAAATCATTTTCTAAGGATTAATAGTTTGAAAATTATTAAGCATAAAAAATGGATTCCGTTTTTTTCATACACCCTGCACACCATAAAGGCTCTTTCCACTCATCGCAAAACCAACTCGCAAGCCCGCTGCGAGTGCTTGCATCTAATTAAAATTAACTGTCGAGCATTTTGATTGGATAAAAGTACTCGCAGCGAGCTTGCAAGTTGGTTTTTGCGATGAGTGGAAAAGAGCCTTAATGAACTGTTTTAGCTGAGAAAATCGAACGAAAAGGTTATGTTATAATCAAACCGAAATATGTATCAGATGCACAGACATCGAAGACGTGATACCATGCAGCCGAGCATAATGTTTTTGATGTTGAAGAACATGGGGAACCCAGAGTTTTGGCATGGAATTGTCAAGCCCTTCACACGTGGTTCTCTAAAAGTATTGACTATTGTTATGAAAAATACTACAAACAGCAAGCATCAATTCCTATGAACTATAATTATGTACAATAGCGGGAATCGGCATCGGTTTTGACCTTGGATCTGAAATCGCAGCGTCTAAACGTACCTAATTTACACTTACTTTTATCTACATTATAAATTTGAAAATAAACAAGTTGCAGAGATAATTGCCTCGTGTGAGATGGCCATGTACTTTATAATTATATTTCAATAACTTACAAAACCAAGATTACCTGCATGCATGCAGGCAAGATATTTTCCAATATCCAGTATATCCGTTATCTGGCCAAATATATAGAATATATCTATACTCTATAGTGCCTAGTTTAAAATCTTTACATTTTTTTACTTTGTCTAACACTATAGATGATTTTACTTCTCAAGGAGTCAGACTTTGGTATTAATTTGGGTGAATCAGACAATCTGCTTATATCTCTTGTTACCACTACTTTCTGCTTTGTATTTTCTTCAGTCTTCGCACCAGACTTTCAAAATGGAAAATTGAACTCAATTAACTAACTTCATGTTTAAACTGTACCGAAACTGTTGATAGCATTTTTGAAACACAATTCACTTAAAATTTAAAAGTGCGTTGTCTTGGGGCAGGGGGTGTTGCTTAATGGCTTAACAAAAACCTGAAATCTCCTGCATTATATAGTGTCAAATGATTTTAAATTTTGCCAGTGACAGGGTCAAATATTTTCCAGTGCATGACAGTAAATATTTTCTTGTTGACTCAAAAGTTGCTCATAAGCATATACTTATTAAACACAAACTCACATACATATGAATGTCCACGTTCAATTGACTATATTTAAGATATGGACTGCATGTTTTAGCTGAGAAAATCAAACTAAAAGTTATGTTAATCAAGAAAAAACCTGTATTGTAATACACAGCATTTGAGTCCATGGTGTTTAAGATGTACAATCACTTGCCTTCTTCTCATGTTTATTGATCTTATACACCACGGCCGTTAATGCATATTGAGTTTGCCTATTTTACGTGTCAATTGAACAAAACGAGAAAGCAATAATTTCCACAAATGACTTTTTCTTGTTTGTTGGGTACTTTTTACGTACTTCCAAGTAGTTAATAATTTAGAAATTGAGGGATTTATACCGGACGTGATTTTTGGCACAATCAGTTCTCATGAAATGGAATTTCTATCTATTGAGACTTGAGTATTGTGGATTTCTGCCTGTCCAAGATATGCCACTGATTTCCCACTACACCGTGTCCACGCTGTCTTAATCAACAAATAATATTAGCAGATATATTTGTTATAGTAGGTTCTGGTTAAAAATATTATTGCCCAGCAAATGAATATATAAAAACATTGATGCAAAAAGTCAAGATTTTTTGGAATATATATAACGTTTCGTCACATTAAGGGTGCGTTTCAGAGGAGGAATCGTGATCTTTCCAAAATGTAATGCAACTTTCCGACTATACGCATGTTGAAAAACTGTGGATTTTTATTTCGATTTTTCTCTCTGAAAACTTTGTATTTTTGAAGGTCTGTTCACAGATTAGTGTGGACTCGGTGTAGTGCGAAATCAGTGGGATATCTTGGACAACCACCGGCAATACACAGTAGACATGAGAACTGATTGTGACAAACATCACGTCCGTTATAAATCCCTCAAATTCTAAACCAATAACTACTTGGAAGTAGGTAAAAAGTACGCAACAAACAGGCAAAAGTCATTTGTGGAAATTATTGTTTTCTCGTTTTGTTCAACCGACACCAAAAACAGGCAAACTCTATTAAACAGTATGTGACGTCCTTGGCATGCATTTGTCACGCCCTTCACATGTGGTTTTCTAGAAGTATTGACTATTGTTATGAAAAATACTACAAACAACAAGCATCAATTCCTATGAACATACGTAGCTACAATAGCGGGAATGGGCGTCAGTTTTGACCTTGGATCTAAAATCGCAGCGTCTAAACGTACCTTTACACTTACTTTTATCTAAATTATAAATATGAAAATAAACAAGTTGCAGAGATAATTGCCTCGTTTGAGATGCATGCCATATACTTTATAATTATATATAAATAACTTACAAAACCTAGATTACCTGCAGGCAAGATATTTTCAAATATCCAGCATATCCGCTATCGGGCCAAATATATAGAATATATATCTTATACGCACGTACAAATATAATGGAGATAAAGACTTTTTATTCACATGAATCAGAAGACAATGTACTTGTGAATATTGACCTCAATAATGCGACCTACCTGAGTGCTAAGACGTTATTAAAGAGGAAAGTGTGTGTGTGATTTTGCGGTTTCCTAGCTATAGCCCCGACACCCCTCCTTTTAACTAAGTGTCCTTTTCTTTGACTGAAAGTCTTTTTAACTTAAGTGTCCATTAATCCTCTTATTGGTGTATATTTTGGCTACATATAATATTTGATAAATAGTCAATCTCGTACTCAAAGTATGGCCTTCTAAATGGTAGGCAATATGAACAGTTATTCTGATTTTGTACATATTAATTTCTGATGAGTGATCAGTGCATGATCCTTTACCTGCACTAATTACTATAAGAATTTATTACTGCAAAATATCGCGTTTACGACTACATGCACAAACTCATTTATCGCTGCAGATTTCACAATATTAGACGAACGTTCAGACAACGTTCCTGCAATGTAATTGTGCTGGCTGCGTAAATTCAGGAATTCCAAATGTGACTATATTAATAGTAACATTGCATAAAATTGCATAATTATACCGTCGTTAAAACACAAATAAATACTTGTTAGAAAGATAAATGAATGAGCTTTAAAAAAGCTAAATCATTTTCTAAGGATTAATAGTTTGAAAATTATTAAGCATAAAAAATGGATTCCGTTTTTTTCATACACCCTGCACACCATAAAGGCTCTTTCCACTCATCGCAAAACCAACTCGCAAGCCCGCTGCGAGTGCTTGCATCTAATTAAAATTAACTGTCGAGCATTTTGATTGGATAAAAGTACTCGCAGCGAGCTTGCGAGTTGGTTTTTGCGATGAGTGGAAAAGAGCCTTAATGAACTGTTTTAGCTGAGAAAATCGAACGAAAAGGTTATGTTATAATCAAACCGAAATATGTATCAGATGCACAGACATCGAAGACGTGATGCCATGCAGCCGAGCATAATGTTTTTGATGTTGAAGAACATGGGGAACCCAGAGTTTTGGCATGGAATTGTCACGCCCTTCACATGTGGTTCTCTAGAAGTATTGACTATTGTTATGAAAAATACTACAAACAGCAAGCATCAATTCCTATGAACTATAATTATGTACAACAGCGGGAATCGGCATCGGTTTTGACCTTGGATCTGAAATCGCAGCGTCTAAACGTACTTTTACACTTATTTTTATCTACATTATAAATTTGAAAATAAACAAGTTGCAGAGATAATTGCCTCGTGTGAGATGGCCATGTACTTTATAATTATATATAAATAACTTACAAAACCTAGATTACCTGCAGGCAAGATATTTTCCAATATCCAGTATATCCGTTATCTGGCCAAATATATAGAATATATCTATACTCTATAGTGCCTAGTTTAAAATCTTTACATTTTTTTACTTTGTCTAACACTATAGATGATTTTACTTCTCAAGGAGTCAGACTTTGGTATTAATTTGGGTGAATCAGACAATCTGCTTATATCTCTTGTTACCACTACTTTCTGCTTTGTATTTTCTTCAGTCTTCGCACCAGACTTTCAAAATGGAAAATTGAACTCAATTAACTAACTTCATGTTTAAACTGTACCGAAACTGTTGATAGCATTTTTGAAACACAATTCACTTAAAATTTAAAAGTGCGTTGTCTTGGGGAAGGGGGGGGGGGGGGTCTTAATGGCTTAACAAAAACCTGAAATCTCCTGCATATTTAGTGTCAGAATGATTCTAAATTTTGCCAGTGACAGGGTCAAATATTTGCCAGTGACAGTAAATATTTTCTTGTTGACTCAAAAGTTGCTCATAAGCATATACTTATTAAACACAAACTCACATACATATGAATGTCCACGTTCAATTGACTATATTTAAGATATGGACTGCATGTTTTAGCTGAGAAAATCAAACGAAAAAGTTATGTTAATCAAGAAAAAACCTGTATTGTAATACACAGCATTTGTATTAGTAGTTATTAATTTAGAAATTGAGGGATTTATACCGGACGTGATTTTTGTCACAATCAATTCTCATGCAATGGAATTTCTATCTATTGAGACTTGAGTATTGTGGATTTCTGCCTGTCCAAGATATGCCACTGATTTCGCACTAACAAAGCGCGGACGCTTGATAAATATATGACTATATTGATTAAATTTAATGATTCATTAATTCACACCAACGAACATATGAAAGATAAACTGTCTTGATCAGCTTCCACTCAAATGCAAAAAGTCAAGATTTTTTGGAATATATAACGTTTCGTCACATTAAGGGTGCGTTGCAGAGGAATTGTGATCTTCCCAAAATGCAATGCGGCTCATTATTATTAAAAATTGAAATTTCTGACTACGCATGGTGAAACTAATTGTGGACTTTATTTCAATTTTTCTCTCGGAAAATTTTGTATTTTTGAAGGTCCGTTCACAGGCTAGTGTGGACTCGGTGTAGTGCGAAATCAGTGGGATATCTTGGACAACCACAGGCAATACTGAATAGATAGAAATTCCATTGCATGAGAACTGATTGTGACAAACATCACGTCCGTAAACCAATAACCGTCGTCACGTAAACCAATAACTATACTTGGAAGTAGGTAAAAAGTACGCAACAAACAGGCAAAAGTCATCTGTGGAAATTATTGTTTTCTCGTATTGTTCAATCGACACCAAAAACAGGCAAACTTTATTATACAGTATGTGACGTCCTTCGGATGGACTTCTCACGCCCTTCACACGTGGTTCTCTAGAAGTATTGACTATTGTTATGAAAAATACTACAAACAGCAAGCATCAGTTCCTATGAACTATATGTACAATAGCGGGAATCGGCATCGGTTTTGACCTTGGATCTGAAATAGCAGCGTCTGAAAAATTGAACTCAATTAACTAACTTCATGTTTAAACTGTACCGAAACTGTTGATAGGATTTTTGAAACACAATTCACTTAAAATTTAAAAGTGCGTTGTCTTGGGGAAGGGGGGGGGATCTTAATGGCCGTTAACAAAAACCTGAAATCTCCTGCATATATAGTGTCAGAATGATTTTAAATTTTGCCAGTGACAGGGTCAAATATTTTCCAGTGCATGACAGTAAATATTTTCTTGTTGACTCAAAAGTTGCTCATAAGCATATATACTTATTAAACACAAACTCACATACATATGAATGTCCACGTTCAATTGACTATATTTAAGATATGGACTGCATGTTTTAGCTGAGAAAATCAAACGAAAAAGTTATGTTAATCAAGAAAAAACCTGTATTCTATTACACAGCATTTGAGTCCACAGCATTTGAGTCGCCGTAACTTTGTCCATTTTTATTGTTTTTCTTTGAAAGTTGGTCAGTATGTACTGTTTTTAAAGCTCTATAACACGGTCATGTATTAGCGAAAATCACACGGTTTTTAAAACAGAAGTTATAATCGACCAAAGGTACTGAATATATAATTGGTTTACGATATAATAAATATCAGATTACAAAGGCGTTAAAACTCACGGAGATCTGTAAAACAACGTGTTTAGCGATTTGTTTGCTGAAGCGATTGGTGGTATTTTCGTCCGTTTTGGGTGAGGGGCGCCAAAGATACAAGCGCTCAAAGTCATCATCCTCTGGAGAACGATATTCGACGGTGCCGTCCAGAAAGAGTTTCAACAAATAATATTAGCAGATATATTTATTATGGTAGGTTCTGGTTAAAAATATTATTGCCCAGCAAATGAATATACAAACACTGATGCAAAAAGTCAAGATTTTTTGAGTATATAACGTTTTAAGGGTGCGTTTCAGGGGAGAAATCGTGATCTTCCCAAAATGTAATGCGGCTCATTATGGTAAAAAATTGTGGATTTTTATTTCGATTTTTCTCTCTGAAAATGTTGTATTTTTGAAGGTCTGTTCACAGGCTAGTGTGGACTCGGTGCGTTTACTGCTGTGGAATCACTAGAATTTATAGCCATTTCTAGACAAAATAGCAACGAAAAACGACTTGGAACGACTTTTATTCATCCCGTCTCCGTACTAGACAAGGCATTGCTTAAGTTCGGGAAGTACGGGTGGCGCACACGGCTAGCGCGTCGCCTTTCACCACTAAGTTCCAAAGTTAAGCCCGGTCGGGCGAGGTCAGTGGCTGGATGGGTTACCACCTAGGCACAGTCTTCGTGTCGACTCGCAACAACTAGGGACTCATGTGAATAGAGTTGTCGTAGTTGATCTCTCCCGTGCTTCGAGGGTTTTTCTCCGGGTACTCCGGTTTTCCCCCCTCTTCAAAATCAACACCTAGTTGCATGTGCAGATCATAAAAGGGGTATGAACTAATAGCGGCTGCTAGAGGCGCCATTTGTAAGCTTACGGTTTACCTCGGTCTGTTCATGTCTGTGTAATGTCTCTGTAGCCGTAATGTAAATGGTTGTTGAAAAGACCTGTAGGGAACAACTATTAAAATATCTATCTATCTATCTATCTCTGTTCATTGCGATTAGAAAAATGAATGCAAATTTCGGAATTATGGCAACAAGTCAGTAAAATTCAATCTCGAATACAGTCAAATTGTTTTCAGGAAATGTGGTAAACAAGCCAGCAAGCTACAGTATGTTGTTTCAAGTTCAGGCTAATGGTAATAATGGCTCGTTGTAATGCGAAATCAGTGGGATATCTTGGACAACCATCGGCAATACACAGTATATAGACATAAGAACTGATTGTGACAAACATCACGTCCGTTATAAATCCCTCAAATTCTAAACCATTAACTACTTGGAAGTAGGTAAAAAGTACGCAACAAATAGGCAAAAGTCATTTGTGGAAATTATTGTTTTCTCGTTTTGTTCAATCGACACCAAAAACAGGCATACTTTATTATACAGTATGTGACGTCCTTGGCATGGACTTCTCACGCCCTTCGCATGTGGTTCTCTAGAAGTATTGACTATTGTTATGAAAAATACTACAAACAGCAAGCATCAGTTCCTATGAACTATATGTACAACAGCGGGAATCGGCATCGGTTTTGACCTTGGATCTAAAATAGCAGCGTCTAAACGTACCTAACTTACATTTATTTTTATCTACATCATTACCAGAAATTTGGGACAAGATGGCGACGGACATGCGCACATTGCCCTAATATGGCAACCAAAAATTACTATAAACTACATTGGAGTTGATAAAAATATCAAATTTTAAGCTACTTTGTTTAAATATTCCATGGTTGTGGACTTCGATAATAAGAGCGACCTGAACAAGCAATATTTGTACATAAATTTTGCCAGCATTTCTTTCCGTCTAAGTGGTTCCCGCGATCGATGTATTTTCACTGGCAATTCGATGCATCTGATAGTGTAATTTTTAGTAAATCTGGCTATACACGAGTTATAACTCCGTCGAATAAAGCAATATCCTTTCGGGCGATGCAAACTGTGGACTTCGCGATGTATTTGCCGAAGTTCAAACAGTTAATATTGCCCAAAAAAGTGCTGGTTATTCCACGACAAACCGGTTCCAAAATCGTTTAAAAGTTTGCCTTTTTAATGGTGCTTGCATGTCGCCATAACTAGCATAAGGTCATATCTTTGAAGCCGAAAATAACAAGCTGAAGTCTTAAATATATAAAAGTTCGAGCAGCCATCTTTCTTGTTTACGTGCAAGGCTTGTTACCAGTCTGCTACCTAAGAAAATCCGAGAGATTTGCGTGATCTGGTGACTTGGTTTCGTGTCGAATTAGCAATTTGCGTGCATATATTTCGAGCAATTTTCCATGGCAAAACATGTACTGACAAAAGGTCAGCAAGTATCAGGTGTCACGTCATGCTGGGATTTCATACTACAATCGCGGGACAAAAATATGCATTTTCCCCCTTAAATTTCTCGTTTCTCGCTTTATATATAACATTCTTAAGATATACGCACAGCTTTACACTCCTGAGATATTGCGCTATCTCCTGTTGTGGATGCTTGTTTTGGAAGTGATAAAAAGTGCGGTACTTTTGGCCTCAAAGTCGCGTGACTTTGCATCCTTTACTATAAAATCATCGCAAAATAAGCCTGCGCCTCGTGTTTGAAGCGTCTCAACGCTGTTTTGCCGTGCGCAATGTTAAAATATACTCACAGATTCAAAACGACTGGGTTCTTGCGAACATTTTGGTGGGAAAATTGGGAAGTTACGACTTCGCAAGCCGTCTGCAGTAGGAAAATTCCCCTTAATAGAATGCTATTATGAAGTGAATACCCGCTGACCAAACGCAGTCGCAAAATGTCCCAGATTTCTGGTAATGTTATAAATTTGAAAATAAACAAGTTGCAGAGATAATTGCCTCGTGTGAGATGGCCATATACTTTATAATTATATTTAAATAACTTACAAAACCTAGATTTTCCAATATTCAGCATATCCGTTATCCGGCCAAATATATAGAATATATCTATAGTGCATGCCTATACTCTATAGTGTAAAAAAAGTTAGTTCTTTTTAAAATTTGTACATTTTTTACTTTGTCTAACACTAGATGATTTTACTTGTCAAGGGGTCAGACTTTGGTATTAAGTTGGGTGAATCAGACTTTGGTATTAAGTTGGGTGACTCTACTACCTATAGTTTAAATAAAGTTAGTTATTTTTAGTATTTTTACATTTTTTTACTTTGTCTAACACTAGATGATTTTACTGGCTTAACAAAACCTGAAATCTCCTGCATTATATAGTGTCAGAATGATTTTAAATTTTGCCAGTGACAGGGTCAAATATATTCCAGTGCATGACAGTAAATATTTTCTTGTTGACTCAAAAGTTGCTCATAAGCATATATACTTATTAAACACAAACTCACATACATATGAATGTCCATGCACGTTCAATTGGCTATATTTAAGATATGGACTGCATGGTTTAGCTGAGAAAATCAAACTAAAAGTTATGTTAATCAAGAAAAAACCTGTATTGTAATACACAGCATTTGAGTCCATGGTGTTTAAGATGTACAACCCGTACTTGCCTTCTTCTCATGTTTATTGATCTTATACACCACGGCCGTTAATGCATATTGAGTTTGCCTGTTTTTGGTGTCAATTGAACAAAACGAGAAAGCAATAATTCCCACAAATGACTTTTTCCTGTTTGTTGGGTACTTTTTACGTACTTCCAAGTAGTTAATGGTTTAGAAATTGAGGGATTTATAACGGACGTTATTTTTGTCACAATCAGTTCTCATGCAATGGAATTTCTATCTATTGAGACTTGAGTATTGTGGATTTCTGCCTGTCCAAGATTATATGCCACTGATTTCGCACTACACCGTGTCCACGCTGTCTTAATCAACAAATAATATTAGCAAATATATTTGTTATAGTAGGTTCTGGTTAAAAATATTATTGCCCAGCAAATGAATATATAAAAACATTGATGCAAAAAGTCAAGATTTTTTGGAATATATATAACGTTTCGTCACATTAAGGGTGCGTTGCAGAGGAGGAATCGTGATCTTTCCAAAATGCAATGCAACTTTCCGACTATATACGCATGGTGAAAAATTGTGGATTTTTATTTCGGTTTTTCTCTCTGAAAATGTTGTGTTTTTGAAGGCCTGTTCACAGGCTAGTGCGGACTCGGTGTAGTGCGAAATCAGTGGGATATCTTTGATGTTGAAGAACATGGGGGAACCCAGGGTTTTTGAGGGGGGTGGGGCTGCAAAAGATGGCAACCTTTTTCGTAATTTAACATCATGAATGGCAACACACTGCACTCAATATTCTGTACATTAGGAGATCTATCATGCAGGAGGGAAGGCCTTGGACTGTATAGGTAAAATTCAATTATATATGACGTATCTAAATTCTAAATTACGCAATAATTTTATAGGCATACAAGAGGGTGGTTAGAGTGGATAGTAAGGGATAATTTCCGCAAGTGAGGAGACACTATGATGTATCATAAATATACAAAATCGTCATTGAACAAATTGCAAATATTTTGAACTTGGATTCAGCGTCGCATGATTTTTGGCGAAACTAATTTAACATATAATAGCAACAACACAAAGATCTATAGTTGTCTTTGAGAAATAATATCGTTTACAAATCTGCAGTGTTGGTGATATATGAGTATATAATATGACATTTTATCTTGGAATCTGTTCTCTATAATAGTAGTTTACTTTACACCTCGCCCATCCTTGGTCGCCGTATTTCTCTTTATTATAAGGGAAATGCATGCAGAGAGACATTTCTCACGAAAATTCCGTGTTTCAGGAACAATTGATCTGACTATAGAAATTATAAGGAACAAATCTAACTTTACACCAACTAAATCAAACGACTAATACTTAGAAATACTCGCCACATGTATATATATATATATATATGTTATACACCACGGCCGGTTGTGCTGTATATATATATTACATGTATGTATTTATGTATGTACTATTCCGAGTGATAAGAAATATCGAAGAAGCAGAGCCTAAAGCTATTGAGCTACATACCAAGATAATTTAGGATTTGGTCGTGGAAGCATATATATATATATACCATCATGCGCATTGCATGACCTGCTCCAAACTATATACTATGCATTCGAAAAGACAGGTTAAACACGACAATTCGAATAGCAAAGAAAATCTTTAATCAAATTTAAATGCATTCTTAACACTAAATGGTTACAGTTTATAAAAAAAGTTTAAACATTAAATTTCTTTAAAATCCTTCAACCTTCTGCATGCATTTGAACGCTTTGTACTTCATTTTCTACTCCAGGGTTTAATACACTGCACTGAGTTCCGCTTCCCAATCTTTGCGATAACCCTGTAGGATCATACTTTTTCTCTGTAAACACTTTCCATTCGGTAGATCCAGTCACAATCGCTGAGGAAGCCCCTTTATCAGGACCGGGAGGAAAGTCTTTCGTGATATCTGGGACAGAATCCACGTACATCTGCATGAGACAAATGAATACAAAATGCATAGTCAAAATCTACACTAGATTTCTTTTTTTAAATTGGAAATTTATCACGGTTTTCCAGTTTCTTATACATGCATGAACATACGTAACATGGAAATACACAAAATGTCTTTCTACCTTTTAGGAAAAGTATCTATAGTCACTCACCTTTGGATCAGGGCTAACACCTCCAAAATTAACCTTTTTGAACAACACCAACGCATCTTGATGACTGGGTGGCAGAAGATACATAGAAGCATTGTGATCTTTTATATCAACTGCTGCATCTCCTTCATTTAGAAACAGGATATCGGCTTTTGCACCACCCGGAATATCGTTGTTGTAGTTTTTCTCCTTGTACATAATCCAAGAGCCTTTATTGACAGTAGCTGTTATATAGCTGTATTCGCTTTTCAAATCTTTCTGACTATCTTGAAAAGTGGAGGGCGAACCACCTGCACTAGTAAGCTTGATAGACATACTCTACAAGAAAAGAAACAAAGTTAATAATACTGGGGCCGCTTTTCTAACTATACAATATGAAAGAGCAAAAGGACTTTCAGACAAAATACAATGGAGATCTTTATTGCCTATTATATACTTATAATATATAGGACTGACAACTTTTAATATATAGGACTGACAACTTTATGAAATCTAGACTGATAGCTATATGTTTCGTCCATTACATGTGAATGAAATCTTCAAAGAATCTTACCTCTTCTTTAATTTGTATTCAACAACGTTCAGCAACTCTCTTCAATAATCAGCCTTGTGAATGATGCCCAAGCAATTTGGTGGCAGCTATATTTATAAGAATTAACTCCTAATTATAAATTCTAAAGATAGCCCTCTTGCCAGTGTGGACACAGTGTGGTACTGTAATTCGACAGGAAACCAGTTGGATATCTTGGACAACCACCGGCAATACTCAATAGATAGAAATTCTATTGCATGAGAACTGATTGTGACAAACATCACGTCCGTTATAAATCCTTCAAATTCTAAACCACGTTGTCTTAATTAAAAAATAATATTAGCAGCAGTGGCGTAACGCAACCTCAGGAGGCCCCCCGTCAATCGGCCGCCCTCCCCCCCCCACTAAAGAATAGGCTGTATGTCAACACAATCGCACAAACAGCAAGTATCAGTTCCTATGCATGAACAGATGTACAATACTTATATTACACTTATTTTGATGTACATTATAAATTTGAAAATAAACAAGTTGCAGAGATAATTGCCTCGTGTGAGATGGCCATATACTTTATCATTACATATAAATAACTTACAAAACCAAGATTACCTGCAGGCAAGATATCAGACAATCTGCTTATATCTCTTGTTACCACTACTTTCTGCTTTGTATTTTCTTCAGTCTTAGCACCAGACTTTCAACTAACTTCAACTTAACTTTTTTAACTAACTTCATTTTTAAACTGTACCGAAACTGTTGATAGCATTTTTGAAACACAATGCACTTAAAATTTAAAAGTGCGTTGTCTTGGAGAAGGGGGTGGTGGGGGGGGGGGTCTTACTGGCTTAACAAAAACCTGAAATCTCCTGCATTATATAGTGTCAGAATGATTCTAAATTTTGCCAGTGACAGGGTCAAATATTTTCCAGTGCATGACAGTAAATATTTTCTTGTTGACTCAAAAGTTGCTCATAAGCATATATACTTATTAAACACAAACTCACATACATATGAATGTCCATGCACGTTCAATTGGCTATATTTAAGATATGGACTGCATGTTTTAGCTGAGAAAACCAAACGAAAAAGTTATGTAAATCAAGAAAAAACCTGTATTCTAATACACAGCATTTGAGTCCATGGTTTTGAAGATGTACAACCCGTACTTGCCTTCTTCTCATGTTTATTGATCTTATACACCACGGCCGTTAATGCATATTGAGTTTGCCTGTTTTTGGTGTCAATTGAACAAAACGAGAAAGCAATAATTCCCACAAATAACTTTTTCCTGTTTGTTGGGTACTTTTTACGTACTTCCAAGTAGTTAATGGTTTAGAAATGAGGGATTTATAACGGACGTGATTTTTGTCACAATCAGTTCTCATGAAATGGAATTTCTATCTATTGAGACTTGAGTATTGTGGATTTCTGCCTGTCCAAGATATGCCACTGATTTCGCACTACACCGTGTCCACGCTGTCTTAATCAACAAATAATATTAGCAAATATATTTATTATAGTAGGTTCTGGTTAAAAATATTATTGCCCAGCAAATGAATATATAAAAACATTGATGCAAAAAGTCAAAAATTTTTGGAATATATATAATGTTTCGTCACATTAAGGGTGCGTTTCAGAGGAGGAATCGTGATCTTTCCAAAATACAATGCGGCTCATTATTAGTTAAAAATATTATTGCCCAGCAAATGAATACATAAAAACATTGATGCAAAAAGTCTATATTTTTTGGAATATATAACGTTTCGTCACATTAAGGGTGCGTTTCAGAGGAGGAATCGTGATCGTCCCAAAATGCAATGCAACTTTCCGACTACGCATAGTGAAAAATTGTGGATTTTTATTTCGATTTTTCTCTCTGAAAACTTTGTATTTTTGAAGGTCTGTTCACAGACTGACGTGGACTCGTTGTAATGCGAAATCAGTGGGATATCTTGGACAAACACCGGCAAACACAGTAGACATAAGAACTGATTGTGACAAACATCACGTCCGTTATAAATCCCTCAAATTCTAAACCATTAACTACTTGGAAGTAGGCCTACGTAAAAGTACGAAACAAACAGGCAAAAGTCATTTGTGGAAATTATTGTTTTCTCATTTTGTTCAATCGACACCAAAAACAGGCAAACTCTATTATACAGTATGTGACGTCCTTGGCATGGACTTGTCACGCCCTTCGCATGTGGTTCTCTAGAAGTACTGACTATTGTTATGAAAAATACTACAAACAACAAGCATCAATTCCTATGAACATATGTGCAATAGCGGGAATCGGCATTGGTTTTGACCTTGGATCTGAAAATCGCAGCGTGTATAAACGTACCTTTACACTTATTTTTATCTACATTATAAATTTGAAAATAAACAAGTTGCAGAGATAATTGCCTCGTGTGAGATGGCCATATACTTTATAATTATATATAAATAACTTACAAAACTTAGATTACCTGCAGGCAAGATATTTTCCAATATTCAGCATATCCGTTACCCGGCCAAATATATAGGATATATCTATAGTGCAGCCTTATAGTGTAAAAAAGTTAGTTATTTTTAAAATTTTTACATTTTTTTACTTTGTCTAACACTAGATGATTTTACTTGTCAAGGGGTCAGACTTTGGTATTAATTTTGGTGAATCAGACAATCTGTCTATATATATATAGAATATATGTATAGTACCTAGTTTAAATAAAGTTAGTTCTTTTTAGTATTTTTACATTTGTTTTCTTTGTCTAACACTAGATGATTTTACTTGTTAAGGGGTCAGACTTTACCTAGTTTAAATCAAGTTAGTTCTTTCTAGTATTCAGTTTACATTTTTGTTACTTTGTCTAACACTAGATGATTTTACTCGTCAAGGGGTCAGACTTTGGGTATTAATTTGGGTGAATAATTGTATCAGAGTTTGGAATATACCTTTCTATTAAAGTATTATACTTAAATTTCTTCTATTGACAAATTTGTATCGTCCTGATTTAACTCAATCTATATTTTGAACCTGCTTTGGAATGAACGCCTGGAATGTTGAACTTTGGCAAATGTCTTGCATAATAATGTCTTTCTGATATTTCACGCACGCACAAATATAATGGAGATAAAGACTTTTTATTCACATGAATCAGGAGACATTGTGATTGACCTCAATTATGCGACCTAACTGAGTGCTAAGACGAAGTTATTAAAGAGGAAAGTGTGTGTGTGATTTTGCGGTTTCCTATAGGCCCCGACACCCCTCCTTTTAACTAAGTGTCCTTTTAACTAAGACTAAGAAGTTCTTTGTGTCCATTAATCCTCTAATCCCATAATTATACCGCATGGCTTTAACAATACCTGAACCCTGCATATACAGGGTGTCCCCAAAAAAGTCCCCTATAGAAATCACGCTTTTGTTGTTAAACGTGCGTTGATATACCTCCGGAAATTTAAAATAGGTTCTAAAACGAACAGCAACACAAAAATGCCAAATTACAAATTCGTCTTACCGTCAGTTCGAGTAAGAATGGTTCAGCTGACTACAGAGCAACGAGTATTTGTCGTAACAACTTATACGTCGCGTTAAATTATTTGGAGAAGGGAAGTTGTCAATGCTTCCGCCGTTCATGTACAATTAAATTAAATTCCCAAAGGTATAATTTCGCACAAGAGTGATTTCTAAAGGGGGACTTTTTTGGGGGACACCCTGTATAGTGTCAGTGATTTTAAATTTTGCCAGTGACTGCAGGGTCAAATATTTGCCAGTGACCGTACATATTTTCTTGTTGAGTCAAAAGTTGCTCATAAGCATATACTTATCCAACACATACTGACATACATACGAATGTCCATGTTCAATTGACTATATTTAAGATATGAACTGTTTTAGCTGAGAAAATCGAACGAAAAGGTTATGTTAATCAAGAAGAAACATGTATCCTAATATACAGCATTGAGTCCATGTTGTTTAAGATGTACAATCACTTGCCTTCCTCCGCCATGTTTGTGCAGACCACGGCCGCTCATGCATGCAACCTCGTACCCAGGGCTTCTCGGCGGAGGTTATAGCTACATGCGGGGTGCGTGTATTGCATAGATATAGTCTATAGATTATAGGAGTGTATTGCAACGTTGTGTTTGTGAAATCAAACTACTATATTTTTACAAATGCAAAGTCAATTTTACTTGAATTTGTACAATTCCTTTTTCTAGTAAGCGAATCATTATTTATATTATACACGGGGCTTATATTTATTATCAGCTAAACTTGGTTTATGAGGTTTTAATAACTATATTCGTGCCATGTCTTCGAGCATGCGCTGTGTTTTACCGGATACCATGTTTTTGTGGTATCCGGTTTGGATTTCACCAGAGCCCCTCGTCGCACTGCGTTCACATCGCGTGAGACGGGCTCTGGGTACGAGAATGGCATGTGTGAAAACATCTGAATATCTTGATGTTTCCTCAAATGTTTCTTGTTCGCCCACCCTTGAAAACATTGTATGAAAACATCTGAATATCTTGATATTTCTTCAAATGTTACCTTGTTTTTTCACCCTTGAAAACATTGTATGAAAACATCTGAATGTCTTGATGTTTCTTCAAATGTTACCTTGTTCGCCCACCCTTGAAAACATTGTATGAAAACATCTGAATATCTTGATGTTTCCTCAAATGTTTCTTGTTCGCCCACCCTTGAAAACATTGTATGAAAACATCTGAATATCTTGATATTTCTTCAAATGTTACCTTGTTTTTTTCACCCTTGAAAACATTGTATGAAAACATCTGAATATCTTGATGTTTCTTCAAATGTTACCTTGTTTTTTTCACCCTTGAAAACATTGTATGAAAACATCTGAATATCTTGATATTTCTTCAAATGTTACCTTGTTTTTTTCACCCTTGAAAACATTGTATGAAAACATCTGAATATCTTGATGTTTCGAAAACATCTGAATATCTTGATATTTCTTTGTTACCTTGTTTTTTTGAAAACATTGTATGAAAACATCTGAATATCTTGATGTTTCTTCAAATGTTACCTTGTTTTTTTCACCCTTGAAAACATTGTATGAAAACATCTGAATATCTTGATATTTCTTCAAATGTTACCTTGTTTTTGAAAACATCTGAATATCTTGATGTTTCGTATGAAAACATCTGAATATCTTGATATTTCTTCAAGAAAACATCTGAATATCTTGATGTTTCTTCAAATGTTACCTTGTTTTTTTCACCCTTGAAAACATTGTATGAAAACATCTGAATATCTTGATATTTCTTCAAATGTTACCTTGTTTTTTTCACCCTTGAAAACATTGTATGAAAACATCTGAATATCTTGATGTTTCCTCAAATGTTTCTTGTTCGCCCACCCTTGAAAACATTGTGTGAAAATATCTGAAAATCTTGATATTTCTTCAAATGTTACTTGTTTTTTCAGCCTTGAAAACATTGTATGAAAACATCTGAATATCTTGATGTTTCCTCAAATGAAAATCTTGATATTTCTTCAAATGTTACCTTGTTTTTTCAGCCTTGAAAACATTGTATGAAAACATCTGAATATCTTGATGTTTCCTCAAATGTTACCTTGTTCGCCCACCCTTGAAAACATTGTTGCAGAAACTTCTGAAAATCACGATGTTTCCTCAAATGTTCTTGCGTTACTGTGTAATGTGTTAATAATAATAAAGACTTTATTTAAACTGTTAAAAATGCCATCAGCAAAGCTGCTGGTATAAACGGGTGAACAGTGATTACAATTATCAACGTTACACTTATTTTATATACAATATAAACATGCATATTCTTATACACTACAAATATGAGACTTATTGTCAAGTTCTAAAAGATGCGTATAAACAGGACGTTTAAATTTTGAGAAGGATATCATTTCTCTAATGTTTAAAGGTAAAGAGTTCCAGTCTTTTGCACCAGCATACTTGAATGTTGATTGGCCTATAGCACTGTTCACCTTCGGAAGATCAAGCAGCGTCTTATCCCTCAGGTTTCTGTTGTGCATGCAACGTCTGAATTTGAACGTATCTCTCAGTTGGCTAGGGCAGTCCAAGTTATACAGTATCCTGAAAATACTTATAAAGCGTAAAAATCGTCTCCTGCTATGCAATGTCATTGTGTTAACAAGAGACAAACAAAATGAGATAGCTCGGTTCACTCCGTAATGCCCAGGAGTCTCCATATACAAATAGAACCACCTTGTTTTAACAGACAGAGAAAAATAATAGTAAGGTGCATTGCCATTGAAGTATATTTCCACCTTTATTTATACTAATTACTTGCCTTGATTTTCATGAAGTTTAATAGGATGGCGGAAGGGTACCAGTGCACAAGGTAAACAAGCTACACGAGAATTATGTGTGGACGCTCATGTTCAGAAATGTGCTCGTGTCGACAATGTTTTTTATTACTACCGGTGTCAAGCGAAATTTATGACTTCTGCGAAATACCACCAAGCGTGATGGGTCATGTATGCCGCGCGTGTAGGTGGGAAACTGATGCGCTTGCTAAATTTCTGACTCGATCGAAACGACTTTTCCGTATTAGTTTATATCTCGGTTTATATCATGTTACATGTTTATAATAATGTTTTGCATTCACTTCCGAAACCGGAATCAATTTGATATTGCTGCATGATATCGCGAATAGCGGCGCGTATTGTAGTAAAATGAAGCGCAACATGGCTTTAAAAAGCTGTCGATTACTATAAAGGGGTGAACTTAAATTTCCGGCATGTCATTCCACAAAACAGGTTACAGATTTTTCATAGAAGGATATTTAAGTAAAAAGGTATTGTGAACAGGTTTTAATACAGTAAACGTTTACTGTTGTAGAATCACTAGAATTTATAGCCATTTTTAGACAAAATGGCAACGAAAAACGACTTGGAAGACCCACAGCTTGAGCAATTGCAAAATTTATGAGCCGAAGTCAACCATGCGCATCATCGGCGCATGTGCGGAACTACAATATTCATGATTGCGCAAGTCATGAATTTCTCTTGATATCTGGTTTTCAGCGGGGGATAAATATCTCCACATGACAAATTGAACTCAACTAACCGCTTCATTTTTACTCCACCAAAGCTTTTGATAGGATGATTGAACTCAATTCAGAACTGAAAACTGAGTTTTGGGAGGCACTTTATGGGCCTAATAGATACCTGAAAACCCCTGCATAGTGTCAGAGCAACCTCGTACCCGGGGCTTCTGCGTGTCAGAGTGATTTAAAATTTTGCCAGTGACTGGGTCAAATATTTGCCAGTGACAGCAAATATTTGCTTGTTGACTCAAAAAGTTGCTCATTAGCCATGTTTATCGACTATATTTTTAAGATATGAACTGTTTTAGCTGAGAACTAAAGGTGCATGTATAAAAAGCATGGAATCCATCTTTTATTCTTAATGATTTTCAATATAACACACCTTTCAAAAATATTTAAGCCTTCTTTTAAAGCACTTCTTTTCCCTTTCTTACAAGTGGTTATTTGTGTGCAAGTAACAACAGCAGAAGAGAAAATTTAATAGAACGCATCATTTTTAGATTGTGCAATTTTAACGCACACGCTGTATTATTGCATCTCGAATTATTTATTCTCCAATCTTAGACTTAGTCGCTTAAAATAATATTTTTCGTAACCCACCGTTAGGAAGGTGAATGGCCATGCTTTCAAATGAGTGCGGACATATAGACTTTACTGCTTTATTCTTTTCAAAATTTACATTTGAACCGAGGATTCCGTATTTTTTAAACACCCTGTATACAGTACCTCCCATGAAAGACCAAATCGGAACGGCATGTTCAACACAAAGTATGGCACACAAAGAAAATATGCCAATAATCAATTTTAATGCATTCTTAACAATAAATGGTTACAATTAAGATATAAAGAAGACTAAAAGAGTAAACTTCTTTAAAAACATTCAAATGAACAAAAACATTACAAGTTATTACCAGTGATATTTCGTTCACCTGTCCGTGCAATCTCGATAACACTTATTTCATATGTTCAATGCTTTTTACTTCATCATCAATATTTTTTAATAAAGTAGGGTGACGACTATTAGCATCCACATTCTGCTTGTTACCTTCAGCATTAACCTTTGCACACAATTTCCATGCGGTAGATCCATACACAATCGCTGAAGAAACCCCTTTACCAGCACCGGGAGGAAAATATGCAGTGATATCTTGGTCTGTTTCTGTGTACGCCTGTATGAGAAAAAAGATAGATGGAAATGCAAAGTAAAAATCTAAACAAAGACTACTTTTTTTAAATTGGAAATTTATCACAGTTTTCCACAGTTACTTATACAGCATACGTTACAAGTTCTTAGGCAAAAAGTATCTAGTCACTCACCTTTGGATCAGGATTAACACCTCCATAATATGTCTTGTAGAACAGCAGCAACGCATTTTTCCCCTTGCCTCCCAGTTGGTACATAGAACCGTTGTGATGGTCTATGAATAACTGCTCTCCTTTTTTTGCAAACTTGATATCTTCTGCGGTTGGACCTGTAATACTGTCGTTGAAGTTCTTCTTCCTGTAGAAAATCCAAGTGCCCCCTTTGACAACAGCTTTTTCACAGTTACCAACAGAGGCCTTCAAATCTTTTTCACTAGATTTAAGTTCCTGTTCGGAACCTTCAACAGTATAAAGAATGACAGACATACTCTGCAAGGAAAGAAACAAAGTTACTATTTGGACCACTTTTCGAACTACGGTATGAAAAAGCAAAATATAATGACTGTTAGACACAATGGGATTCTTTACTGACCATTATACTTCTAATACATAGGGACTGACAACTTTATGAATTCTAGAATATGTTTCGTTCATTACATGCGAATGAAATCTTCAAAGAATCTTACCTCTAATTCTTCTGATTCAACAAAGTTCAGCAACTCTCTTCAATAATCAGCCTTGTGAATGGTGCCAAAGTAATTTGGTGGCAGCCTTTTATAGGAATGGGTAGGCACTGTTCAAGCAAACCCCGCCCACACGAGCCCGGGTCAACCTTTTCACACATCGCAAACCCTTCTCCAGAACCGGGTTGACCCGGGTTGGCGAGGTACATGTCGAGGCGTGAAAATTGTGCAGTGATAACGAATTTGTGTAGAAATAAACAGATAAAATGTGCACTGTCAACACCTTCAATCTAGATTGTTGAAACTTTAGCCATTTTAGTTTGACACTTTCCATGAGTTGCGAACTATTTTCAATTTTTATGTGAAAAGTTAAACGTTTTTCGCGGTTAAAAAAGTTCTTGTCTGGATTGCTGTTGGCACATTCAAAGAAAATGAAGTTATATGGCATTGCAAAATGTCAAAAAACCAACAAAATTCAACGTCCCCTATAATTTGTCCAAATCACTACATGACCGATAGTGATGGTAAAAATAATGATTTTTGTTGAACTGTGCCTGCTTACAGGAGCTTTAACACTCATCAATGTAATATTCGTATGTTAAATGCGAAAGATCGCCTTAGAATAAGTACGCAAATTTGGATGAAATAATGTACATGGAAGATCGAAAGGTTCAAAGCATGTATATCGGCAAAATAGCGTGTAATGAGAGTGTTATTGTGGCAATCCAAATGCGGTAATCCAAGCAGAAAATGCTAGCTAAATCTTATCAAAACTTTTTGGCAGTATTCATCCCATGCACACAAGATTTTGACAGCATTCAAAGTTAATATCGCCGATCAATGTCTGGCCGCACTACACGTATACAAGAGCTGGTAGGAGGGTCCAATGGTCCAACATCACACCACCTTAACGCTAGCTGATTGGCTGTACAGTATTCAGGTCACTCTTTTTATTATGATAGTTTCAGCTGTTACAGAATGAACTATACAACGTTATACAGGCAATTTTGCAGGTAAAATTTAGAAAGAAAAACAACTGCAGTGTTACATGTTTTTCAAACATATAGATTATAGTGAAAAGGATTTTGCATTCAGATTTCTATCAGAGGATACTAAAACCTTTTTCTGGCATGGCTTTAAATTCCGCGTTGTGGATTTTCTCAACTTTCCGAAAGCGCGATAAAGCCTATAATTAACAATTATTGGATGAGGTTTTTGCGATATCCGGAATTATCAACATTAATCGCACTGTCATTAAACTCCTTCGATAAACAACGATTTAAATTCTGTTGCACAAAACAACTTTTGGTTCTAAAATATTGGGGTAGAAACCAATTATAAAAATAAAACAAGAACGACAAAATATTAGAAATCTAATATACTTACTATAGTTCTGATAAAAGTTTCAAAAGAGTGTATTTTTTACGCAAAAACTTTCAAAAAGACATCGTTTATTCATGTTTTTTTTCTTCTTGTTTTTATTCTTGTATGTACAGCTGCCGCTCGCTAAAAAGTACGTACTGCTGGCTCAACCTACAGATAACTGAGTTATCTGTAGGTTGCGTGATTCCCATATTTAACTGTAAGCAACAAGACGCTCTATTGAGCGTGAAGGCGCTGGGGGCCTATAGGGCTATTGAATTTGAAATTACCCTATTTTCCCCGTATATAAAATCATGCATATGCGCCTAGAAGCGAATATTTACTTGATAGTTGCAAAGCCCCAGGTTACCTAAAATGTAGTACATGCTGCCTTTTTAGCATAATTTCAAGAGTCAAGTTCTTCAATGAAATCAGGCGCTGTTGAGATTCTCTTTTGGAGTTGCGTGATCATGTCAAGTCTTGGCCATGTGCCTGGTAGTGCGACTTAGTATTACGCCTCTGGCTTTCTTACTAATTACATAAGTCGATCACGCGGCTTTATGGGGTCATGTTGTAATATGTATATGTCACGGAAACTAACGAATTTGTATAATTATAAATCAGGGATTATTCTAAGGTGCAGTGATCGATAACCAATTTGTGCAGTGATAAATGAGATTTGGGCATGCAGTGATAAATGAGATTATGTGCAGTGATAAAATGCGATATGTGAAAATGTGTATATTTTTGCATGAAATAGAATATGCAGAATGCAGATTTGGGCTCATGAGCGGTGATTTTGGCTCATTTGCCTGCATATAATATATTAGTGACATGCATGAGGTAAACTTTAAGTTGCAGAATCAGAGTACATGCATGCACTCATGCAGGGCAGTCGGAACGTTTTCTAAAATGTCGCTAAATTTATGATAAATTTTATCATTTTTCGCGCTTTTGTGCAGTGATAAAATTTCCTTAGAATAATCCCTGTTATAAATACATATATATAGTTTTTCAACAACGACCATACACTAATATTTAACTGATATATATATATATACCAGTATCTTTAGCTATCGAACAGTATATACTCTGTATAGCGATATAATCCAGTGCCCATGAGTCGTCCTGTCATTCTGTCGACGCATGCACAACATGCATGCAGCATTAAACAATGCGTGCGGCTAAAGATGTGCATCAATATTCATCATTTTTCAGCTAAGCTATAGTATATGTGCTCACCAATCAAATATTTAATAATATGTAGCATATGTACATTGTCAGCAGGGAAACTAAACAAATTTTAGATTTTTTGTCGATGATTTTCCGATATTGAGTTACAGTGAGTTGACATTGTCATTGACATTATTTCAAGCAAGGTCAGAAATATAGACGCAAAATTCTTCTTATATACTGTGCATGTTTCATACTATATTGCATACACATATACCGATATACGTCTAACGCACTCGGCAAATAAAAGTGCTTTGAAAGCGTCTATAAGGTGAATAAGGCGATGATCTTGAACCATATTACTATTTCATAAGTACACATGCGATGATCTTGAACCATATTACTATTTCATAAGTACACATATAAGTGCTTGCTATAAACATAGACAATGTAAAATTTATGTAGTTTATCTCAACATGCGCGACTGTTGAGATGATCTCCATTCAAAACAGGGTCAATGCGGGCCTAACCGTCTGTAGTTCGCTACAAATATCAAATTTGTTTTATAGTTTGTGATCAAAATTCAAAACCTTGAATTTATATACATAAGTCATGATGCCGCTTTGTTTCATTCTATCGTCTACTGTATTCACTAATTCAGGCATCGGCAGTATTTCAGCGCTTGTTCATTTCAACTATGCTATTCCCTTCAATTTTAATTCATGGCAGGCATTTGTGTTAAAGATATATAAAGCAGCATATATGTTGGTGCTATGTGTGGACTCGCATGTCTAACGCACAGCGAATGAAAATGCTTCGAAAGCATAGTTATCTATTAAAATGCGACCACGAGGACGAACGTTAACTCTAACTAAAGCGGCAAGTTCTACAAGCCAAGAAAATGTAAAATTTGCGTAGTTGCATCTCAAGAGGCGACCGTTTAGTAGTTTAATTAAAGTCGCTTTTAAAAAAGGTCGTCCATGCAGCCTTCAACTTATGTCGTTTGCTTTGCGCTATAGTTTGTGACGTAGAAATAGCGCCAATAATGAAACCTGGGTCACTGAGCTATATACGAAATTGGCGTAGTACCCAGGGTCTTGTGGCCGGGTGAACAACGAAAGGATCCGAAACCGAAACCTAGCCGGATATGTATGTTAAATTTGACTAATGTGATACCCTATACTCGGAAGAAGGGGCAAATTGACTATTAAGAAAACACAGAAATTTGTGTGTGGTTGCAACTTTCAACCAATCACTATTATAGACTACAGTCAACAACACTAAGTCATTATATTGATGCTGCATGTGTGCTTTCAAACGGACCTCTTATGAGGTCAAGGGACTATACATTTTGTAAGGTTTTGTCAGGTATGGTTGATAGATAGATAGATAGATAGATAGATACACTGTTAATTTGAGGTGTTTATTTAATAAGAGTGGTGTCAAATAAAAAGTTACAGAATAGCACACCGGAATCGCAGCGTCGTGGGTTCAATTCCTGCCAGAGGACCTAGTGTTGCATTTTTCGCAACCGTTCCTGGTTAGGTCTTAAATTGTGTATATATCTACTCACTTGGATTATCCACAAAACCCAAGTTCAACCAAGTGAAGTGCAAAAAATTTTTGAAGTTTACCTTTTGGGTGGTATTTTAACACCACTATTCAAGGTGCCAAATTAGCACCTGGCGAGGTGCTAAAATAACAGCACTGATTTAGGAGTTGGTTAACACCCTAATATTCTCATCAAAATAACACCTGATTTAGGTGCTATTTTAGCACTAGTGTGAAGTGAAGAGATAATTGCTCATTGCTACAAAGCAAATCCAAAATATATACCCCACCTTTTTAACAAAGAGAAAACACAATCTGAAAATATATGAACATCCTTTATTGAATTTATATAGAGAATAATACATGGGTGCGCGGAAATACCGGATTTATTTCGAGTGTTGAACATGATATCATGTTCAACACGAGAAATAAATCTGGTATTTCCAAGTATCCATGTATTTTTCTGTTTATTATACTAACAACACTAAGTCATTATATTGATACTGCATGTGTGCTTTCAAACACAGACTGTATACTTTGTTGGCAGTTGCAGCGTATCGTTCATCCTTATTATGGCCTTATGTGTTTCATGTCTGGTTTAACATTCGTGATCCTCAAAATTTCATCTTTCCTTTACATATGGTGCTTGTTATGCACATTTCCAATGGGTATGTTGCCGTTTCCCAGTTCCCGCGCGGTTTCACAATGCATTTTGGGATCGCTAGGGGGCAAACAAACACTCTCGAACCGTCCGCGGACGTCAGCGTCCGCGAGCTTGTTTTCAAGTGACAAACGATTCTATATGTCTCCTACATGCTTAAATTTGAATATTACGGTGCTCTCGTTTAGTTTCAGCTTGAAATACACCTTGCAAAAGCTCTTTCTTCCCTAAATACAATCTACTTTTAATCTAATAAACGTGTTTATGGAAATCTAAAATGGCGATTTAGTTTGATAAACTGCCATATAATTATATGCAACAACAATATTGCGAAGAGAAATGGTATTGAGCCGAAATCAAAATATCTTGGACATGTAATGTATAAGCCTATAAGGGCAACACTTGCATATGTAAATTGAGACGGGGAACGATATTGCAATATATCCTTTTAACAAAAAATGCAATGTTTAAAGAAAAACAACAAAATATTGACAAAACGTAATTTTGATTATTGTTATCCAAATAATACGATACTGCGAAATATATAAATTTTCATATATTCAACGTTTTGCAGCGAAATTTTCTTTAAAATCTCATAAATATCTATGAAAATGGCTTGTACTCCGACTAATAGACATGAAATTAAGCTCTCCGGGAATGGAGATTGTTTTTATCAAACTATGGCTCTCGTTGTTTATAATCGTATTTAAATACTGAAGTGTTTGAAGCTTTATATCTGTTCAAATCAAAATCTCTCTGTTCAACTGTAAAAGAGTATCTTAAGAAAAGGTACAAAGGATGGTACGTGGGCAGAAGCGATCGATATTTTTAGTTGTGCGACTGTACTTCAGCGCGCCATAAACTAAACTATACTATATAACTTATTCGATCACGAGCCAGAAGTGGGTGAAATTCGAGCCATCTGTTATTCTCGACGTACAATCTTTGAATCTTTTAGCTGAGGTTGCTTGCTTGCTTTAGATTTGCGCTTTAAATTCGTCTGTTTAGTTTTGGCAATTTAACATCACAGGCGATTGAAGATGCGATGTCATGGCTCGAGTTCATTCACTTCTGGCTCGTGATCAAATAAATCATACTGTATAAGCTATAGTATAGACTATAGTATAGACTATACACGGTTTTAGAAGAAATCGCTCATGTGAGACACAGTTAATCTCAACGATTCATGATTGGGGAAAATCTATCAACTTGAGGAACAAACTGATGTGATACTCTTGGATTTTAAGAAAGCATTTGACTCCGTACCGCACGAGCGTCTCTTGACCAAGCTAGACTACTATGGAATCAGAGGGAATACAAGAATGTGGATAAATGCACTCATTACTAATCGTTCCCAGGTTGTTTCAGTTAATGGAACCCACTCCTCTTCCAAACCGGTTATCTCTGGAGTACCTCAGGGATCAATTCTAGGGCCAGTAATATACCTGCTATACATAAACGATATTTCCAGCAATATTCAATCTAGCCTACGTCTCTTCGCTGATGACTGTGTTCTTTATAGAGTAATTGACAGCCACCAGGATCATCAAATTTTGCAAAACGATCTAGACTGTCTATCATCTTGGGCCGATTGCTGGCAGCTTAAATTCAACGTGTCCAAATGTTACCATTTAGGAATAACCTGCAAGAGAGTCCCTTACACGTATAAATACTACTTGAATGGTCAGATTATCTCCAAAGAAAATTCCACCAAGTACTTAGGGGTCACCATTACAAGTACATTGCGATGGAATGAACATTGTGACACTATTTGTAAAAAGGCTAATTCCACCCTCGGTTTACTTAAACGCATCTTAGAAAGCTGCTCTCCTACAGTTAAAGCTAGAGCCTATCTCAGCCTAGTCCGCCCAAAGCTTGAATACGCTAGTTGTGTTTGGAACCCTTGTACTAAACGTAATATTGACAAGATTGAAATGATCCAACATCGCGCAGCACGATTTGTAAACAACGACTTTTCCAGATATAGCCATGTTTCTCCAATGATCAATCATTTAGGATGGGACACACTTGAACGACGAAGACTGCTTAACCAGTCATGTATGTTCTATAAGATCAACCAAGTGTGCCCACTGAAAAGAAAATCTCGACTTCCTAATCAACATCCCTTTCATCAAGTTTCATGTAACAATGATATTTTCAAATTTTCCTTTTACCCAAGAACTATTGTAACCTGGAACAATATCCCTATTAATAACGAACTGCCTACAAACATCAACGCTTTTAAAAGTGCTGCATTAGCTGCACTAAAATCATCGGTATAAATTTGACATGACACTTTTATTGTACATTTTTCTTACTTTTTAAAGTTTTTCATATATATAGTTCATAGTTATTGTTAAACATATATAAGCATCTCCTAGTATAGTGTAAACTGATTTAGGAGTGTCTGATTAAAGATTAAAGAATATAGATTAATATATAGTGTACTCCACTACAGTCGCACAACCAAAAATATCGATTACTTCAGCTCGGTAAAACATTTTCCACCCCGCGGACCTTTATTTCACGTCTCCCAGTCGGAGTACAATCCATTTTCATAGATATTTATAAGATTTTAAAGTAAATTTCGCTGCAAAACGTTGAATATATGAAAATTTATATATTGCGCACTATTCGAGAATGTTTGTTTGCCCCCTAGCGATCCCAAAATGCATTGTGAAACCGCGCGGGAACTGGAAAACGGCAACAGATTAGATCTTGCAGTCTGTCTTGCTCGCCTACCTGGCAGAGTGTTCATGCTGTGTTCACTCTCCTCCGCAGAGGCTTCTAGGGTATTTTAGCTTTTGCCAGGGTATTTTAGTTTTTGCCATATATAATGTTTTTGCCACGTAAAATTAACCTTAATATTTCGACTTGAGCCAACAAAACTTGATTTTATCCCTTGTAGTTATCCCTTTTCCGTATTTTCCCTTTATTTTTCATTGTTTTAAATTATTTTTAAGGATTTTTTAATGCTTTTATTGGTTTGAAATGTGTTCAAGTCGTCGCATGGCAATAAGAATACCGTATTGCCCGTGGGCAATACGGGAAAATCCTGCCTCGTCAGCGACCAATCAGATTGCGAGATTCACCAAAACAAGCACTTGCCATATAATAATAGAAATTATATAAATAATTGTCAAGCCTCTGCGGAGGAGAGTGTGCTGTGTTAACACAAATATAATCTTACGAATGACACCTTCTCGGCAGGTCTTAATCTTCTATATTGGATAACCCTCTCCAATCGGACCTATTATATGAGGTCATTAATATCACAAAAACCTCATCCAATAATTGTTAATTATAGGCTTTATCTAGCCTACGTCATAGACCATACTCGATTCCTCGTAGAAATCTATATGACGTAGGCTAGGCTTTAATTTATCGCGCTTTCGGAAAGTTGAGAAAAGTTTTCTGTTATAACTGACCTGACAATTGAAGCGTGCCAAGGTACCTCCAGAGGATCTTATCATGTCAGGTTTCCATTATAAGGGACTGATCGTTTATTACGTCTCAGGGGGGGCGGTGGTTTTTTAGAAAATGAAGTCAATAAAATTTGCACCCTCCCACAATTTTTTCTAATGAAAAAAATACCCCCTTGTTTAAAATACCCCCCATTTCATATTGCACACTTGTCATTAAATGAGGCCGGTTAAAGAACTGGGTACTAGTCTGGATCTGTCCGTTTTTAATTATTATCATATTATATTATTAATTATTATCATGTTTTAGTTTGAGCCCGCTGCAATAATTTGGTTCAGCGGAGTAATGGAAACTAGATTCTAGTCTTCTACATACTAAAGTTGCACACAGCCTTATATATTGTTGACTATAGATTGATAATAACTCACGTACAGTTAAATTTCTTTCCAGAAATGACATATTTCTTCAATGTTAAAAGAGTAAAGATTTCTTATCTCATATTAATGTCATTTGGCTGGTTTGCAATTCAAAATTTCAACGCCTCCCCCCCCCTTCTTTTAGGGAACTAAAAACTTACCCCCAAAAATAAGCATATTTCAAAATCCCCCCCCCTGTCCCCCCTCCCCGAGACGTAATAAACGATCAGTCCCTAATCTCCCAGAGTATTTGAACATGTCCTTAGAACAAACACAAAAGCGGGCAATGAAGATTATCTACGGGTACGATACTCCGTACGATCTGGAACATGCAGGAATTAACAAATTTTCTGAGTGTAGACAACAACTATGTGATGATTTCTTCAATAAAGTAGTATCAAATCCTAGAGACCGATTATATGACCTAGTTCCACACAATGAAAATCCACAAACTTGTCTGAGACATGTAAGACCGTTTGATATTCCAATATGTAGAACAGATCGATGCAAGAACTCCTTTTTAATATCAAGTGATCGCCGTCATAACGACAGCAACAGTTAATTTATAGGCGAATTTTAGGTTATTATAAATTGCTGCATACTTTTGTAAACGAACTTTATACTTTTGTTTTAAAATTGTATTATATGCTTGTACTCAACTTTTTACATAGATTTTTAAATTTTAATAATATCCACTGTAAATTTAAAATCCTTTTCAATTCAGTTGTACAGCTGTAAGAAGCTGTACCTACCTACCTGCCTACCTGCCTGCCTACCATACCTACCTACCATACCTACCTCCTACCATACCTACCTAGCTACCATACCTACCTACCATACCTACCTACCTACCATACCTGACAAAACCTTACAAAATGTATAGTCCCCAAGGCAGTGGCGTGCTGGCAGGGGGGGCCGGGGGGCCATGGCCCCCCCAGCGAAGATTTTTAGGGGGCGCCAAAACATAAATGGGGCGCCGAAATTGCACAAAAGCGCTAGTCCGAATTGGAATTTTGTCAGATCCGATGAGCCAACGAGAGAAAAAAAGTTTGAGAATGTTAATGATTGATACATTGTCGTTTATCTGATAAAACTTATCCGATGTCAGGTTTTCTTGGCTATCGCAAGATCGCATTACTTACTGCCGCAAGACGCAAGTACTGTTCAAAGTGCTGGTACGCGCCCTTAATTTGAGTTCTGTTATTCGGAATACGACTTATACGAGGATTAAAAATTCACCAGCCTACCTACAACTACAAGCATCACTGTCCAGTCTGTAATATCTCAAAGGATGTAAATTGTTAATTGTGAAATGTGAAGTGATTTCGCTTACGATCACTGGTAAGTTCGCCGTCTACTTCATGAATGTCCTTCTATGAATTATATATTTATTCAAACTCCTGAATGTGTTGTTTTTTGTTTTTTTTATTATATGTTTTATAATTCAGAATTCCGTCAAATCCCAAAACGCAGGAAATGGCATTTCAGGACTCTAGATTTCCAAATTTCCTGACCCCACTAGCCTGCCTGCCTGCCTACGACGCTTGCCACCATACCTACAACCATACCAACTAGCCACCAAATTCCCTACCATACCTACCTACCTACCATACCTGACAACGCCACTGCCCCAAGGTAAACAAGATCCTGCCTGTTGCAGGATTAACTTGTGTCTTGTGCCATTAACCTGTGCACTTCGCAATTTACGAAGCATTTAATAGATTTTGCGATGCAAAATTAATATGAAACTGGGAAAAAGCGAAGCAAGTTGAAAGAATAACTCTAACATGCCCTCCTGTCTTTAATACAGTTGCTGCACACTTGTTTACTTCATATATTTTGCAAACTTAACACATTGGACCTAAATTATGCATCGTCTTTCGTTCCTTTATCTATTTTTGTACTAAGAGGATGTGTAAAAAGAAGAATATGGCTGAAAATCATTCGAAATATTCACGAAATTCACAACGAAATGGCCGCCATTTTGTCAGTGTGTCCACTTTACAAAATCGAAGATTTCCTTGAAATTTCCTTAAAATTTTCATGAAGAAAATTTGTGAATCGATTTTTCCTTTATAATTCGTACCCTGAAATACTAAACATTTTGGTGGCGTTATGTTACCTATGTATCAAGACAGTTTGCCAAGTTAAAACTGCACTGCACTCATTGCATCCTAGGCTGGAGGAAGGGGAAAAAATTCCTTGGCAATAGTAGATGCTGAGCGATGTCATTTAGTGTCCTCAAACTCAAATGATTAATAAAATTGGCCTAATTTACAACCAATCTTCAATTTAAATAAATCCCGGGGGTTTATATTAAAATTTGACCTTTGACAAATTCATGTATATATAATGGGGTGATGCCAGTAGAAGGTATGGGTAAATATCAAGATTTTTCGGGCATCTTGTTCGATAGAGATGATTCCCTCAAATCCCCATTTTCTTCTCACCTCGCTTAATTTTTGCTCATCTTGCATGCGCTCAAAACAAAACTCACTCCTCCAAAATAGAACGGGGCCTCAGTGCCTTTTTTAACCATATCCCAGGGAAAGGATTTGCCCCCCCCCCCCTTCTTGTGTGTAATTCATATTATTCTTCACCTAATATTTCATAATAGCAATAGATTTCATACAAAAAATCTGATAAAATGGCAAGATGCTAGCCTTTCCAAGCCTTGCGACTATTTTAGTTAATAAATTAAAGTTTTACAAAATCTCTCTTCTGACTCGCGCGTTCGCCAAACCTCGACAGCTCATATTTTTCGTTCTGCCTTTTTTTGCTGTTTTGCCCCCTGTGAAAATTCCTTAAAAAAGGCACTGGAACGCCTGCCACGTAGGCTAAGCTTGGCATAGCAATTTTAACATTTGGCATGGCATTTGAACATCTTTCTAAATGTCTTTGTGCAACTCGAGTGCTGGCATATCTTTGGCATGGCCTTTACATAAAATGCACTGTGGTCGGTATATCAGTGATACTGTATACCAAACAACTCTTGGTGTTAGACACTAACTTGTTGCAAATGTCTGAAACTTGCAACATGTCAGGGTGTTGCATTATGCAACTTGCAATGCCATTGAGTTGCAACTTGCAAGTTGCAGCAATAAACTTGAAAATTTATTTTCAAGTTTGCTATGCATGCTATCTATACAATAGTGCTATCTACATCACAACTTTTAAAGTACTTTACCTTTGTCAGAATTAAACTTCATAATTTTTACACTGTAGTTGACTTTTGTCATCAAATATTTTCGATGGAAGTGATTAGTGATGGTATAAACACCGAAGTCCTTTTCATGCAAAACTTGAAACATATCATCAAGAAAGTAAAGGAACGATTAACCATATATAGATTAACCAAGCTAGCTATAAATTAGTTGTTGCATGGACATAGTTTTCTAGAAATTTTGAAGTTTCCCGCAACTTTTGCATGGCAAAATTAGGAAGTCTGAAAAGATGGCGAACTCGAACGTAAAATTTTGCGCGAGAAATTTTTCGCATATCAGAAAATGAGCTCTACATATAACTGGAGTAAGCGTCGGTAATTTCAGTAACGCGTGGTCGCCCTCTACCTCTATGAATAGGCTTTGTGATTGCAGGTTTAATTCATTTATTGTAACAATATAAAACCCACCAAAGTTAACTATAGAAATCTTCTTTCTAAAGAACGAGTCACAAACGTGTTCATACGCACCTGTACACCACCTTTTGGGCTTGGCTTTTGCTTTACATAAAGTTCGCATACCTCTTTGATAAATTCCCTGTTACAACATTTTAAGCACCCCCCCCCGAACTCAATGTCGAGTTTGTGTTATGCTAAATTAACAAAAGCTCTTCGGGGAATGTTGGAAACATTGAAGTGGGGGTAATGAAATTTGACTTGTCAATGACTCAATGTACATTAATTTTTGTAATATTTCGAGCAATGATATCAAGACTAAACCGATTTGTGGCAAACTAAACTAAATTTTGGGCGCAATTTCCATATTAACAACCTGAATTTTAATACCAACTTAATCTTAATCCTAACTCTAATCCTTACCCTAATTCTAACCTCAACTTTAATTCTAATCCTTGTGACGTAATATGGGAAGTCACCCAAATTTTGGAGTGCGTTCCGTATTATCACTGACAAAATGTAATTGTGGATCTCATTCAAAGTAAAACAGTTACAACAGTTCATTATAATTTCTAAATAATTACATTTATTGACAAAACTTAGACTTAGTAACTGATATTTAAGTACAATAGTAACAATTCAATATCTTCAATAATAATACCCCTTAAAAAAGCCTAATCGTATGAAAGAACTGATTTAGGCGTAAATAAGTACAAAGTGCGACCATGCTCACATTACTTTATATTGTTACGAATTATAGCATAGAATGCTAGATAAACAAGTTTAGGTTATTTCCAATATTTAGTTATAAGGCCCATGGGTTTCTTTAATCAGCCACATCTCATCAATAACTCTTCCACCCTGAAACAAGATAATTTTTGAAATAAGAATTTATATAATTATATCAATTTACAAAATTGCTTTTCATAAAAGTCAATGGAATGACAAGATAGAAACTATAGGTAATAGACCTAATAAAAACTATGTGTTTAGCTTGTTACTACCCAATTCCAGGGTTCTGCCCACGGTGGGCGGCGCCGGGCGGCAGCGCCCAGCAGTGCCGCCCGGCACTCACGCCAAAGCAGACTCTTCCGCCCGGCACTTGAAAGGTTTCAAATATGCAGTACGAAAACCCCAATGTTGTACTTTGTAATAGATATTTTATACAAGTTATTTTATATATTTTATCTTGGCGAATTTTATTATTTAAACATTAGTATTAGATGAAATTCAGTACTACAATGCGCACAATATTAGTTACTAGTGATTCGGAGAAATACGCCATCCCCCCAAAGCCAGTTTGCACTTTTGTTAATTGATGTAGCGCTTCAAGCTACTCTGAAACCAGTCGATCAAGTTGTAAAAGTTGTCGGCACGGTACCCGGCACTCACATGGTCCTGGGCAGAACCCTGCAATTCACTCACATATATAATTTGAATGCTTGGTTATCATTCATCTAATCTTTCCTTGCACCTATTCTCCTATGAGCTGAGCAGCTCAAACGTGACCGTGTCAATAGCTTACTAGGGCGCCTCTGGTTGCTTGTGCAAGTGACGTCACAACTCGAAATTGTGTGGCCTCCGGTTTTTTGGGTGGCAAATTCTACCATTTTCATTGGATAATTTCAAACTAATTAAAATCAAAATCACTATAAAAGCACATGTTTTCCCCCGACCCATTCTGCTAACTTCCAGACGAAGGGCGTTCGCTCGAAACGTCGAAGTTCTCATTGTATTTTCCAGGTAGTTTTACACAACAGTCAACCGCCGTAATTAAAATCAAATTCAACATGGCTGACAATTTTTTAAATCGATACGTACGCCAACTTTCCTGAATAACTCGAGTTCTAGACATGCTAAAGCAACAAACTGTACACCAAATTACTCACCGTTGTTCAAGGATTCTAGAGAGGTATAGATTATCTTATAACTCTCGGTATTTCGCAAGATATGTATAAACGAAAACGGCACTTAGTGAAAACTCAGATTTCAAAATTTCCCGGGGGAGCATGCCCCCGGACCTCCCTAGGCTGCTCCTCCGTTCGGCAATTCCTACCACAGGAGGCTCAGGCTCTATTTGCCCGCGCCCGCCTCCCTTGCTAAGTCGCTGGTCAGACAGACGGACGAACTGACCCCCTGACCCTTACCTGGTCAACGCTCACTTGTTCCCAGTACAAATGTGTCGCGTTGTAAACCGTCATTCGTGAGTAGCCATAGTCGAGAGAACGGAACGCTGTGAAATATGCAGGGTCTTTCTTGAATGGATCATGGCGTTCACTGCAGCCCTGGTGAAGTAAAATGAAAAACTGATCAAGACTTGAGAAAGGGTAGTTTGACAAATAAAATGGCCATGTAAATAAAGACGTGTTCTTAAAAATATCATTTCACTCTAAGGCCAAACAAAAAATATTCTGTTTCTGGTAAGTGGGTTTGTGCAGAATTGAATTTTTTTTCTTAACAGTTAATAAGGAGGCGCTTTTTTGGAGAAATGGGTGAGTATTTTTCTATTTTCTATAAAGTGCATAGTGATTTTTTATGCTTTTAATGCTAAACTGTCACCAAATTTGCAGGTTTAATAGAATAAAGTTTTTATTTAAGACTACTTCATTTTGCAAGGATATTGATGGACCGTATTTGCAAAAAACGCCGTACCAAGGGTCAGGGCGCTTATATGTACTTATAATATAGTCATCCACCGTATATGACCTATTCTGCAATCTGATTTGCTGAATATCAGCTCATATACAGTGAGTAGCGAAAACAATATGGCTACTTCGGCCCGCAGGCGAGAGGACCGCAGGTTCAATTCCTGCCAGAGGGCCTAAGTTGCATCTTTCGTAAATGCTCCTGGCTAGGTCTAAAATGTATATACATTTCCGTTCGAGTATTCCATCTACTAACACCTTCTACTTGGTAGAGCATGCCATTGCTTAAATACAGAAACGCTATTAAATTTGTTTATGTTGTAGCCGATACGAACTTGCCAAATTTCATAAACACCAACTGAATATCCAACACGACTACCACGTTTTCGAAAGCTCAGAGGCTCAGTGCCAAAAATCGTCAGCGAAACGGAGACAAATTTCTTTGTCCGTATGTGCGAAACAAAAATGACCTATTATATATGTTAGCACGACTAAAACGAACTTACCCCAGATCCTGTTGTAATGTGTACTGGAGCTCGTGGGTTGGTAAAAGGTGCATCGTAGGAGCCATTGTACACCTAAAGATTTGGATCGTTCAATATGAATACTGTTCAGTTTTGCAATTTAGGTAACACTTTCTTCTTTATTACAGATAATATTCCTTTATACGGTACCTTTTGATCATATATTGGATATATACGTTCATAATTATGTTCATGAGCCATGATCAACAAATCAACACCTTATATAGGAAAAGATATACAAATGATACCAGACAGTAAAGGTTAGCAAAGGTAGTATTCCACAATAACATTTGTCTGAAAGTTAGTAGAGCTTTCATTTGCAATTTTCCTAATCACATTTGGAACTTTGAAAAATCCTTTTCCAAATCCCTTTAGGAACTTTGCAAAGTTCCTAAACCTTTGCAAAATTCCTCACTTCCTGTTCAAAGTTCCTCACTTCCTGTTTGAATGCCCTCGAGCGCAAAGAAGTCGCTTATTTTGTTGAATTTGAAGTTGAGAGACGTTTTATTTGCATGTAAATATCCTTACCAAGCAATATTTACATTCATAAACCGATATAAAGAGCTAAAAGTCCCAAAAATAATGACTTTCGGTTTTAAACTATTTTTACACTGCAACAGGAAGTCAAAATATTTCAAGAGGAACCTTTGACCACTTGCAGTTGAAGGGACTTAACCGCTAATTCAATTAAATAATTCAAAATCGAAAGTCTTTATTTTTGTAACTTCTAGCTCTTCATATCAATTTATGAGTGTAAATATTGTTTGAAGGGAAATAAATTTAAGAATACAACGTCTCTCAACTTCGAATTCAACAAAACCAGCGAGTTTTTGCGCTCGAATTGTCAACAGGAAGTGAGGGGATTCAAACAGGAAGTGAAGAACTTTTAATAGGTTTAGGAAATTTGCAAAGTTCCTAAAGGGTTTGCAAAAGGGTTTTTCAAAATTGCAAATGTAATTAGGAAAATTGCAAATGAATTAGGAACTAAAAACTCTCGCTTGCCAACACTCGTCAACTAAGGGTTAATGCTTCTTTATTTTGATAACCATACTGGAGAAATTGAATTTTCAAGAACCTACCATATTTGTAGAGAAGTGATTCCAGCGGAAACAGATGAGAAGATGTTATACCAACACGCACCTGGATTATTCAAAAACGTTAGAGTGTATTAACAATCTTAAGCGAACTGAGCACCAAGGACGGATTTTCATTTTTTTAACAGGAGGGGTGGAAGAATTTTTTGTGGGGTGCAAGCGGCGCCACAAGAGGCACCACTGTCTTTGTTAAAGAATTTTAAACAAAATAGGGGGGGTGAAGCGAAATTTTAGTGGAGTTAAATACTTTCTAAGGGAGGTTAAGGAAAATTCAGGGTAGGGTTCAACCCCCCGCCCCCCCCCAGAAAATCCGCCCATGCACAATACATTGAACTCAAAATTTTGAACTTTATACCCTGCCGTATTCCTTAGTACATTCATCACCATCGTTATCTGAACAATACATAGGCCTGTGTCCCATCACCATGATCCATGGCCGCTCTTTACGACTTTCATATGATGTTGCTTCCTATTAAAGTGAATAAAATCAAAAGGGGGCTATTATAAGATGGTGGTTAGGCATATTAGCCAGGAGTCCGTCTTTGGATGTATCTACATTTTCTTGGTGGTTTATCAGGAAGAACCAATCATTATATGGTGGGAAATTGCAGCTTTTCCCCGCAGTTTTCGGTCGTACTGTAATACATATATAATATCTGTTTGAAATTGCGATCAGCTAAGATTATTTACTGCATAGCAGTCAGAATAAAAACGTTAAAACGTTAATATTTGGGTGAATGCGAGTTAGGAAACCAGGGCTCAAAATAACGGCCGGTCAACGGTCAATGACCGGCCAAAAATGCCTGTTGACCGGTCACTTTTAAACCTCGCCGGTGATTACTGATAAAGATTTCCCAAAAGCACTACAGTAACACTGATAACGTTGCCTATTCACCTACAGTAAATACACGGTGATTGCTAACGTCTTGAGCGTTTAGAACGTCACCGTGAAACAATAAAAGTGATGTCTCTGTTAGTATATGCGTATTAGTGACCGGTCAAAAACAGATTTTGACCGAGCTAAAATCAAGCTGACCAGTCATTTTGACCGGAGACTATCGGCCGTTATTTTGAGCCATGGAAACACCTTCAAACCTCGTAACACCGCCTGCATATTTTGAAAGCCCTGAACATGTATTCCACCCTTTGGTACAGTTATAAATGTACTTACTTTCAAATCGTTGATAAGCCAATCATACTGATTATCAAGGAGACGAATCCCATCTTTTAAGTAGTCAAAGTAAACCTCTGTAGAAATACTGATGATATGCATTGGTCCAACGTTCCAACTAGGAAAAACACTCACAATCATTAAATAATGAAGAGGTTTTATTATGTAAACCGTTTGTATTGCTACAAAGAATAGCATTGTTATGTATAATCTTACACACATGTTGTAACAAACCTGCAGCAGACTTGTATACCAATGCTGTTTCAACAACTTTTTATCAGGATGTGTTCGCGCTGCTTGTTCCCAACTTGTTGACAAGTTGTCATCGTTTTGTTGACAACGTGCTACAAGGTTGTTGACTCAACAGACTTGTTACAAGTTGTTCCAACAACTTGTTAACAAGTTGTGAGTGACAGCCTTGTAGAAATGGTCTTAGCCTGCCGGTCTTATTTAGAATTTGGACGGCCACTTGGAAAAGATGGCTTTTGGATGGCCGATTATCGTATTGAAGCCTTTCGGGCGGCTTCTAAATATAAATAGCCATCATGTACTTGATGGCTAGTGTAGCTAGCGATCATACACAATAGATCTTTATATTACATCTAGTCATTGTCGAAAAACTTTAATAATTTGTTATCTCCATTAATCATGGACAGTCAAATTGGAGGCAATTCCAATAAGATTGTATTTGGCTAAACACTAGAATGTGATCATTCAAGTTCGTAAATTAATTTTATCCGTGTTATCGCTCTTAATAAGCCATCAAAATACCATAATAATATGCAAAATTGCCAGAGAGTAAGCCTTAACACGATTCAAAGAGATTCACTGCCGCGTACGTGTTAAGTTGTAATTTGGACGCCCAAATTCCAGATCCTGCCCAAGACCATGCTTGTAGCAACTTGATAAAAGGACAATTCAAACAACTTATTGACAAGCTTGCTACAAGTTTGTTGAGAATACATCTTCTTCAAAAGATGTGAGATTTTTATGGCACGGTTCAATAACTATAGAAGGAATTTTTTGAGTAAGGAAACTTGAAAGAAACTTCTTTGGTACCTGTAGAAGATGCCTTCTGAGTGCCCTGGCATGGAAAATCGATTTCTGTAGTTGGAGAAATTGCTAAAAGAACAAAACATTATCTTGATTATCGTGAAGCACTTAGTAACTGCATCATAATATTCATGTGTTAAATGATAAATATTTCAACATTGCTGACTTACTATGCATATTCATGGTTTCCAGGGCATGTCATGTATGGTCGTGCCGATGCTATTGGCACAATTTGTTTCATGAAAGCATCGCCAACACGACCTTGGTCCTAAGATAATAAAAATAGGTAGGCTATGTGTAAAAGGTATGGCTGATGTTGTTTTGAATATTTTGTCCATCTGTCAAACCAACTTGCTCACTGATCAATACCCAAAGTCCAATTAGTTTATCAAGTTATAATTGTTGGAACATTGCTAACGTCAGAGTCCGCCCAGTTTTTATTTAGATATTTCACTGTAGCAATAAATTTAACTTTCAAGACTTATACCAATTACATTTTGTTGATATGCAAGTTATACTGAGAGAACATGGCAATGATTTAGCCCATAAAACACAAAACATTAATATTTACTTACAGAAGCCAAGTCATAGGCAAAATCACCTAAACAAAACACAAGAAAAGGAATCTTTTAGCATGTCTTAGCGGTTTTTGTTGATGGAAATTTCGAGTAAAAATTCTCTACATATTTTAGACCTGAATGCAAAGTCTATAGGCTCTCCAGCAATAGTCAAACTTGCAGCCCTTCAGTAGGAATCGAACCTGTAGCCCTTGAACCTTTTAGTAGGACTAGTTACATGAGCTTAGCGAGAGGCCCGTCTTTTGGACGGGTATTTTTGAATGTGGACAGGCAAAAAAATGTTAAAACACAAAAGTAACTCTGGCAGTATTCCATCTTTAGTAGTTAGTTCAACTGACTACAAATTGAAATTATAATATAACATATCAACATCCAATACTCACCAGGGGTGGAAAAAATAGTGGACCATGGAACCAATGGTCCCAGAAAATTTTTGGGGTTAGCAGAAGGAATTATCTATGTTTACAATCTATCAATTACTTGCAGAAAATTTTCTTATGTTTTATTGCGGTCCCAGAAAATAAAAGATTTTTTCCACCCCTGCACTACACATACCTTGACTTGAGTAAGGGAAACATAATTTTTGGGGAGGGAGGCAGACCATACAACTAGATTTTTTAAATGTAGAGTCACATCACAATCTGTAGCTTACCAACATGCAAGATTGCATCAAAATCATCCCTGGCCAATTCTTCTTGTATGTAACCCAAAGACATGGCATTTGCATTTCCCAAATCACCATAGAGACACAATCGTGGTATCCAGTTGGTTCCTTCTGGTAAAGTTTTGAATCTGAACACTGAGCTCCAGCCCAGCATGCTACCACAGTGATAATCTGAAAGAACGGAATGAGTATTGTCGAGAGGTGTATTACTTAAAAAATCTTCATACACTTCCTCAGAAATAAAAAAAAAATCCCGATATCCTGTCAAAATTTGTTGGAAAATTCCTATAAAATCCCTAAATTTGCCATAAAATCCCTCTCAAACTCCTCCAAATCTCAAAGGTCAACCCAAAATTGGAACACTGCAAATTTCAGACCTTGGTATATGGTTATTTGAAACAAAATCTTATTGCTTTGTCAAACTGTAGTGATAGACCCCAATAGGGTCTTAGCTAGGATTTTAGATTTTGGGGGTGTTTCTGGTTTTTCTATGTGTTATGCATGATCGAAAATTGCACGGAAAAATGGCCATAACACTGAGCTTCATAATATGGCATCATAGGCTTTTTGTTTTGCTTTACTTTGACGTATTTATAACAAATTAATGCCCAAATTGTGAGTTTATGGTGTTTTTAATTACGCTTGAGTTTCGTAAGGTTGTTTTTAGGCCTTTTGCCTTTTCTTTACTTTAAATTTTTACCAATAAATAGAAAAATTTGCCGACTATATCTTGAAAATATTAGTAGTTCGCCTCATCAATATTCAGTATACGTCAGCATGTACAATCTACACATGCCCAGATAAGCCAGGCTGACCTGGCTTAGGTGTAAATTTTTGGCCGCAATTTCCAATGGTGAGTAAATACAAGGCCAGCATACGCTCATATTTCACACTAACATTACAATGAGCTATTTTAAGGTAAGCATGTAAAGCAATATTTATAATAATCATAGGCGGATTTTCAGATTTTGGTCTGGGGGGGTGCCGAAAATTTAGGGGAGGTGAGCGACAGGGAGCAAGCTGCAGCAGGGGTCTGGGGCACAAAGCCCCAGAAAATTTTGAGATCCTTATTTAGTTCAAAATCCTTGTTTTTAGTCTTTCAATCACACTACTGTCATTTATCCCAATGAGCATTTAAATTTTGTTGGGGGGGTGCAAATTTCTCTAGGGGGGGTGGAAAACTTTTAGAAAATCCGCCTATGATAATAATAATAACGTACCATATGAAGTGGCTGGTTGCAATCCTGTCAGCTTCACTCGATGAATATACCTCACGGTGTGTTCTGACCCACCATCAGTAAACTTTGTCACACTTCCTGAAGCTGTCAGTGCAAGAGCCTTGTCAGCAAGTCCGTACTCTACGATAGAGTCCACATTTTCCGCAATTGTCACCCACGTTATCACCATTTCTGTTACATCACCTACATAATGCAATCAGTTAGGCTGTTAATTGTCAGTTTTGTGCTCTTTTACAATATACCCTTTCGATAATTATGTCACAAATAGTTTAGTTCCTTGACCTAGGAGCTCAGGAAAGGCAATTCCCTTGTGATTCTTGAGAGTGAGGTTTCCAGGCCCGGGAGAGACTTGTGATGTATTAAACTATGTGCCGGAGATATACCAATTTTTACTATAAATACATAGTAATTTTTATAAATCATCTGACATGGAATACTGTACATGAAATGCAGATTGGGTGATCACAGCAGCTTACAATAAACGCTGTGGTTAGAGGTCCGACACAGGACGTTTAAATTCTACGGTTATAGATCCGACAATCAGTAGTTTTGGTTCGAAACTTTACATTCAGGTTATATTGCAAAATATCTAAATAATGCATCATGTTTTATCTACAACAGACCTGTCCAATCACATTCTATTCCAAATATTTAACAACTTCATATCTGAGTAAAAATAAGCCAGACAAGATTTTATATAGCATTCAATAAATTATTTTTCGATCATGGGACAAGAGTAACGCACAGTACTTTTACTATTTCCATCAATAAGTTAAAATTTTTTGAAATTTATACAGTAAACACATAGCATTCAGAAATGTCAAAAAAATACTAGAAATACATGCGTCTATTACCTGTCGCAGAGATATGAACTTGTTCTGGTTGTGGATATACTGGATCTCCTTTGACATTCACTGGCAGGCTAAAGGAGTAGCCATAAAAACAGAAAAATAGAGCGAAAAAGAATTGAAACTCCATTGTTTATGTTTGAAGTTTCGAAAGACGCAACAACCGAACAACGAAGGGAGTTTCTGGAGACTGGTACTCATCATGTGACTTTCATGTGCTCAATATCATTCCATCACGTGTTATGACGTCATGAGCTAGCGTTTCCACTTTAATGGGAGAAAGTTTTGAACTCGATGCAATTTCAAGCGAAATTTTAGAAAGTTCGAATTTATGTAAGTGAAAAATAGGTACCGTAAGCGTACATGTATCTGCTCATGCGTACTTGCATAATTGTATAATTTAATAAAGCATTTAAAGAGTTATTGTTTTCCATATGAGGTCTACAGGGTGTATAAAAAAAAGTAGACCTTTATAAATTATCCTATTGACTTTTTGTGAAACCTTCAGATTTTTTGTAGACAACAGCGCACTATTTACACTCCGCAAATAAATATTACATACCACCTTGACCTAGTCCCCCTATAGTCACAACAGTTTGGGAAAGAAACGCAATAGTACCCTGTGAATAGGTGGAACAGTTTCCTATATATAAATCCTAGAAACTGGAGATCGGTTTTCCGCAAAAGATAAAGGGCAAATGTATTGTTAGTATTACATGTAATGTAGCAAATCCTATCAATTTGCTACAGTTGAACAGTTTCATGAGTCATGACTAGTTCACTGGTCATGACTAACATTTGGCGGGAAAATTAGCATCGAATATATAGTTTTGTATTGTATATATTGGATATACAGTTGCAATGCCATTGGTCCGTTTGTGAGTGTTTTATACCTGTACATGTTTTGCTCACGTGGTAAAAGCGTGTTGTAATAATTAGGCGCCAGTTTGTTGTTTTTTTCGCGCACAACGGCACAAGCCATAAGGACACGTTGCGTTCAACAAAGCGAAGTAAACACAACAGCGACAGCACGCATTTCTGTTTTACTGTACAAAAATCGGGCTTAACACGAGTAGAAAACGATGGGTGAAGTAGAATTCAATAAAGAAGACGAATATAAAGTGAAAATCGTCGATGGAGGGGAATACAAAGAGCCGGGCGGCGGTGTTCGTAAACCGAGCCAAGAAGAAATCGATGCATACAAGATACATCGTATCGTTGTCATGGTCATTTTTGGGCTGGTTGTAGCGATTTTGCTGTTGCTTACAGTCATCTTAATCGCCACAACCGACGGCTGTGAAGCGGTCGACGAAACGAAACTCCCTTGGTATAAATCAGGCGTGATGTACAATATCTACCCTCGGTCGTTCAAAGACTCGAATGGCGACGGTACAGGCGATTTCAAAGGCATTATCGAGAAACTTGGCTACCTCAAAGGACTCGGCGTAAACATCCTCTACCTTTCCTCCGTGTTTAAAATCGACAAGAATGTAGACTACGGCTATTCTGTGATCGGTTTTAAAGACACGAATCCGGAGTATGGTTCCCTTAAAGATTTCCAAAAGTTGGTCGACAGCGCACATGAGAAAGACATGAAAGTAATCATCGAATTTGTGCCTTGCGATACGTCGATCGAGCATGAATGGTTCACGGAAAGCAGCGAAGGTCGAAACAAAACGGATTGGTATGTTTGGAAGGCTAATACCACAAATACTACCGGTCTGCCTGGGAGTTGGTCGAATGACACCGCAAGCGGACGGTTTTACTTGCATCAAAAAGGGTACTCGAAAAAAGCGAATCTAAATTGGGACAACGACGCTGTAAAAGCCGAACTTCAAAGCGTTTTGGGCTTCTGGCTGGATAAAAAAGTCGATGGTTTCCGTGTAGTGTCTGTTCAGAGGCTATTTGGCGGCAATCCGACATCAAACGGTAGTATAAATTGAATATCTTTAATAGATTCACCCAAATGCCATTCGAATTTTATCCCTGCTCAACAATTATGGCTAAAATGTTATTGTTTTAACGTTGCAAACAAAATTTGACACTTTAAAAAGGTTAAATTCAGAGTTTTAGGCTTTTAGCATATATTTTTATCCCAAAACGTTTGTTTTAAAAAGTACAACATGTGCAAGCAATAAGTTGCATCAGCCCATTCTTTGTTTGTGCAGGACAAAGGTCGCACAATTTACACACGTGAACGATATCAGACCTGATCATAAATTTGAATTTTAATTACTTTTATCAGGAAACTGTGGGTCAATTTCCGTACTAAGAACAGTAATTTTTTTCCCTTTAACTATTTCTAATCCATACTTTAATTCTAATCCCAATCCTTACTGTAATCCCATGGATCGTTTCTTCCAGATTGGATCAAGATCCATGCTATTGTTGAGAAATGGCAAAATTATACGACAAAGAGAAATCCAAAGAGTATCTTGATTGGCTCTTCCCACCCAGCAAATCTAAGCCTCTATGGAACAAAAGATCGCCCTGAGCTTGACATTGTTGTCAACTTTGAGCTTGTCGCTGAAAGCATCGGCAACTTTTACACAGCTACCAGTTTCAAGAAGATCATAACCGACTACATCAATAAACTATCGGAAGGAAACTGGCCAAGTTGGGCACTGACCAGCTGGGTCCATGGTCGGGTTGGAAGCAACGTTGACAGCAAACTGGCAAAATCGTTAGAAGCACTTCTGTTGACACTACCTGGAACACCCATTGTGTTTTATGGTGATGAAATTGGAATGCAGAATGTGAATAACATTCGCAACCTAGCAATTGACAACAAAGCTCCTATGCAGTGGAACAGTTCAAAAAATGCAGGTTGGTATTATTTGATACAAAGATGAACTTCAAACTGGCTTTGTGCAATTCAAATTGGCCAATTCAAAAACTTTTCTTCCGGACTGTTTCTTGTATGGGGGTGCCTTAGAGAGAAGCATCCCCGACTATTAATCTCTGCCTAAACATCCTCACATGTCATCTTCCTGAGTTTTGTGTCTTTGTAACTTCCCTGGTGTTTGCCACCTGATGTTCCAATAAAGTGGCAATAACCTCCTGGTTTGGATTCAACTGAGACTTTCAAGAGATTGTAGTACTGAATGAGATTTAGAATGAAATTTAGACAATCATACTTTTTCCCATCATTTTCTTGGCACTGATACAATATTTTTCCTATCTTCCCTTAGGTTTCACTTGGGCTTCTTCAACTTGGTTTGGTGCTGTAGGCAACTCCACATACACAAATGCAGAAGATGATCAACTCGGCATCAAGAAAAGTTTCAAAGATGCCGTAAAACTACGAACGGAAAACGCAAGTGTACTCCTCGACGGTCCCCTTGCGAACTTTACCGTAATTAACGAAGGAGATGTGTTAGCGTACACATTTGTAGATAAAACACCCAGATTTGCTGTAGCCATTAACTTTGGTGCCACTGCGAAAGTGATTAATCTCAATAAACTTGGGATCAAAAGTGGTACACTGAAATACCACACAGCTGATAAGAAACCTGGGAAAATTGACATTGAAGCCATAAAGGTTCCTGGATATGCGTTGTACCTTTTCAAAGTCACTGGGAGAAATAGCACTAACCAGTAACTGTTTATTTTTGGGGTTCATATTTAAAAAGTCTTGTATAAGTCCAAAGTATTTTGGATTCATTTCATTCAAATAAAAGCTGTGTTGACATTCAAGTTGTGGTAATATACTGCCTAGAATGATCTACATGAGTGAATAGCTCTTATACATAATTCTAATGCTTAGTTACCTTTGTTCTATTAGACTATGTTTTTGCAAACTAGAACAATAGTAACTAGACATGTGAGTTATCCAAAGTTGTTAATTGGGTAGCAACGATGTAAACAGCGTTAGCCACATTAATCAAACCTGCGATTCCAGTGCAGCGCTCTGACCACTGAGCTACAAAGTCCAGTTGCCAAGCTAACCACAAGTTCAAGTATATATACCAGGGTGACGCCAATGTGTGTTATATAAGCTGACTCGTCCCCAGTCGGAATGGGTTAGGGTTGCCTACCACAAATGTGGACATCGTCAGTAGCGGGAAGAAATTTCGGTGAGGGGTAAAATAGACAATTGTTTTGCCCTCCAGTAACAGTACACTTCCAGTGACACAATTTCCAGAAAAAGTTTGCTTCAACTAGTGCTACTCAAATTTCCATGATTTGTGGCACTTTTCACAGCATTTGCAGGGTAGGGTGCCCTCCCCCCCTGGAATGGCTGAAAAATCTGTGTCCCCTTATCAGATGTGTCTGAATGCACCCCTGGTGGAAACTGCTCAAAATGGATACAAACAAAGACCAAATTAATACAATAATATAAAAATAATCTAATAAATCAAAATATAGACGTATTTCATACCCTACTCATCAATTTGTCTATAAGTTCAGTCTAATGTTTGTTTTTCAATTTATGAATCGTAATACTTAGATTCTATTCAAATATTTTAATAATATAAAATATAGTATGGTTATTGTATTATGTTAAAATGGTTTCATTTCATGAACCAGTAGGCATTTTGGTTGCGCTATCCAATCTTGTTGGGAAAAATCTGTCATTGTGTTGTATTAACATTTGTCACATTTCAAAAGGATACCATGTTAATGAAGAGCCTGTTGCTTCCAGCCCCCTTCACCATCCAAAACGAGCACACTATGATGGAACTAAACAAAGAGAAACTAATATTTTTGACTGTGTACACATTATCTAGTGCACAGCTGGGTCCTGGGGGCTCGAGGACTTAACTAAACTAACTTTTCTATTTAAACTATAAGCAAACTAGAAGACCAGAAAGCAACAAGGGTTATCCTAGCCTGCAAGGCAGGCTCATTGTGTTAGGGTTAGGGTGGCGCAGGCTCAGGTTATCCCGAACCGGTGTACTTGGAGAAAACCTGCACTGTTCGGTAGAAACAAACTGGAAGCACTCTTCTGAAACTCATTAATAATGAAAGCCCTGGCCAAACGAGGATGAGAGTTGACGAGAGTTGGCATGCGAAAGTTTGGATGTGAGTTTCATTAATTTTCATGCCCCGGTCAAACGAGAACAAGAGTTGCATGAGAGCTGAGTGGATATTACCACGCGTACCGGTCAAACGAGCAAACACTCTCATCAAAATTTGAACCAGCTCAAAGTTGATGAGAGTGCATGAGAGTTGATGATAGTGTAGGAGAGTTGATGATAGTGTACGAGAGTTGATGAGAGTTGATGATAGTGTATGAGAGTTGATGATAGTGTATGAGAGTTGATGAGAGTTGATGATAGTGTATGAGAGTTGATGATAGTGTATGAGAGTTGATGATAGTGTATGAGAGTTGATGATAGTGTATGAGAGTTGATGATAGTGTATGAGAGTTGGTGAGAGTTGATGATAGTGTATGAGAGTTGATGATAGTGCATGAGAGTTGATGATAGTGCATGAGAGTTGATAAGAGAGTTGATTAGAGTTGATGATAGTGTATGAGAGTTGATGATAGTGCATGAGAGTTGATGATAGTGTATGAGAGTTGATGATAGTGTATGAGAGTTGATGATAGTGTATGAGAGTTGATGAGAGTTGATATGAGAGTTGATGATAGTGTATGAGAGTTGGTGAGAGTTGATGATAGTGTATGAGAGTTGATGAGAGTTGATGATAGTGTATGAGAGTTGATGATAGTGCATGAGAGTTGATGATAGTGCATGAGAGTTGATGATAGTGCATGAGAGTTGATGATAGTGTATGAGAGTTGATGATAGTGCATGAGAGTTGATGATAGTGTATGAGAGTTGATGATAGTGTATGAGAGTTGGCGGTCAAACGCAAGCGAGAGTTGCAAATATTTCTTCAACATGTACCTGTTGAAGACTTTCTCGATGGCCAACTGATATCAATGTAATTCCGAATGAGTCGCATAACTGATAAAATTCATTTTCAGTTTCAACATCTAACGCACTGCTCGCTTCGTCTAGAACTAAAATTGAAAGAACGTTCACTTCTTTAAAATCAGTAGCTGACACCAGGGCGGACAAAAAGGTGGGAGAAACTGTATTCCATCAGACAAACTACCTTTTTTTTGCCAAGCTCGTCCAGACGGACTATCTGTACCAGTAGCGTAGCCAGCACGCCGATTTAGTCCCGTTATGCAAATTTGTTCGTGTTCATTGACGGTGAAAACAATCAATTTCTAAAGAAATTAATAATGATGATTTGAAATTTGCATAGCGGGACCAAATCGGCGGGCTGGCTACGCCACTGATCTGTACCACCCTTGAGGAAGGTTTACTGGCATTGAGGAAGGTTTACTGGCATTGAGGAAGGTTGAAAAGTAAAACACTCAATAGAAACATTGCAAAGCAGTAAGTACTAGACTGCATGTCAGAAAATTATTTTGAGGAAGGTTGGCAACACCTAAAATCCTACCCGGAGAAAGGTATTTAATATCTGGTATAAAAGCAATCTACTATGATACATTACCTGCACAATCAGGTTTGTGGTAAAACAACCTGGCAAATGATAATCTTTGCATCTCTCCTGGCGATAATATGTCTTCCCTATGGCAAAGAAACAGCAATTACTTTACCTCGCCGCACAATACAGTAATATATTTTGAGATCAGTGACTAACATCTTTAAACTTACCAGTTCCAGTCTACCGCTTGATCCACGCCACCAGCACGATCACAAATGTCGGTCTAAATATTCATGAATGTAAACTGTTAATATTACTCATTTATAATTCATGAAAATCAGCCAACCACATTGCTTTATCTTCGTCACATGACGACCAACATTCTTACCAATTTAACAAGTTGAAGACATTCCTGAATTCTTTCAGCTCTTCTTGAATCTAATACAACATGATCTTTGTTAACTAAACACGATATTACCAATGCTTAGTCATGTTGCTTCTCTTAGGGCGTTGTTAGCAGAGTGGCAAGTGCGTGTGCTTTTCACCTCTAAGACTGGGATTCGATTCCAGTAATATGCAGTTGTCTGATTGAAAATTAGTTTCAGTCGCATGTAAGAAGAGTGCTTCCAGTTTGTCTCCACCAAACACCGTAGATTTCTTTGAGTGCTGTGGTTTCCTCCTGTAGACTGTAGATTTTTCTAGGCATCTCGTTCGATTGGATTAATAGTAGAAGGTGTTAGTAGATGGATTACTCGAACTGAAATTTAAATCGCCTGCCCCTGGCTAGGTCTAAAAAATGTATATAAATTTCAGTTCGAGTATTCCATCTACTAGCACCTTCTACTATTAATCCAATCGAACGAGATGCCGAGAAAAATCTTGAAATTTACCCATACACCATATACTGGCATCACTCCCATCTTATATATACCGAACTTGCGGTTGATGCTCAGCAGCTGGACTCTGTAGCTCGGTTGGTTAGAGCGCCGCACCGGAATCGCAGGGCCGCAGGTTCAATTCCTGCCAGAGGGCCTAAGTTGCATTTTTCGCAACTGCTCCTGGCTCGAGTATTCCATCTACTAACACCTTCATAAATAAAGTTGGTTTAGATTTGAGATCACACTTATAATGAAATAGAAATATTACCGTTAAGAAGGTCATCTAAGGATGAATCCTCATCTTCTGGATAAATGATCTAAAGAAAGATATTCGAACCCGTCATCAGTTCGTCATCACATATGTAGGCATAGCAACAAGGAGGAATGACATTGATAAAGAGCTGGGTTTCACTAAGCACTATCGTGCGGCAGATGGTGGTCAACCGCGACAGTTATCAGAATGAAAAAATAATATTGATCACAGGGTTCGTACAAAACTTGAAAGTCCTTGAAAGTCCTTGAATTTGAAAACAAAAATTCAAGGCCTTGAAAGTCCTTGAATTTATAACGAGGTGCTTGAAAGTCCTTGAATTCTTCTTGCTTTAGTTTTTGGATACTGTATTTTCTGAAATTTGTTGGTATGTGGCACGATTGTACAATCTTGCACGCTGTTGACTCTTTGAAATTCATTAAAGTTACAATTTGAACAGCTTAACAGCACTTTGTACAGACTTCTATGCCTTCTTTTCAGCCCTAAATAGTCCTGGAATTTCCTGATACATGGCCTGGAAAGTCCTTAAAAGTTCTTGAATTTTATTCTTCCTGACCTGTACGAACCCTGTAATCACTCTTCAATATATGTAGTAGTCTTGTATTTAGTGGCAAATAATATAATACAGAGAATGATATAGTTTAATGTTCTTGCTCAACATTTCTGAAGTTGACCACCATCTGCTGTCCTGCAACAGTTTATGAAACCTACCAATATGTTTAATAGAATTTAGCACCTGTTGTTTTAAAGAACCATCAGTCAGAAGTGGTTTTTGAGGCAAAAACAGAACTGTGTACTTCTCATCGACTGGTCTTGTAACAACTTTCCCTGTTAAACAAACGCAAGATGAAAATTAACGATAAACTTTCAAGTCTTTGAAAATGGTTTCTGTAGAAGAAACCGAAACGTTAGACAAAAGTATTTAAAACTTTGTAAATAATCTAGAAGAACAATAAACAAACAAAACTTTCCCTGTATTGAAAAAAAACATCGTTACCATGCGCTATTCTAGTGTTGTACTAGTACTATCAGTTCTAATCTGTTCTGACTTAAGAAATCAGTTGCTACAGGAGAAATCCTGCAGTGTTGATATAGAGTCAAATTGGAAGGCTGTACTCTTCTCACATGTGACCAAGGCGAAATTACCGAGGGCTCATTAATATTTAGTGAATGCCTGCGAGCAAAATTCATAACTTCAAAATATGCCTGCAAAATGCGTCTTATTTTAGTTCAAGTATAAAGCAAAATATTAAGGTAGAAGGTTTAGGTGGTGGATATTTCGAGTGAAATAATATATACAATATTTTAGACCTGAACGGGAACGGCTGCGAAAAATGCAACTCTAAGTCCTCCGACAGGAATCGAACCTGCGGCCCTGCGATTCCGGTGCAGCGCTCTGACCACTGAGCTACAGAGTCCAGTTGCCAAGCATTAACCGCAATATTATCAAAAGGTCAGAATTTTAGAATGGCATGCAATATACAAAAGTGCCTGAGAGCGGCGCTCGTACGCTCGCGCACTTTATTGATGCCTGAAATTACCATCAGACACCTGTATAACGGCATGCAGAGTTATAGTTAAAAGCAAAACGTAAATTTATGCAAGCAGTCACTGACTTACCACAATCAGGTTGCCATAGACCACACATAATCCTCAACAAGGAACTCTTTCCACTGCCTAAGATAAGACAAAGATAAGAAAAACAATTACTGACATGCCCAGTTTCTATTATTATCGATTTAATATAAATTATTATTTTACTATTGTAAAAACAACGTTGACGCGCACAGTTAAAAATGACGCGCGCGCTGACAAGAAACAGATTTTTTTTCGCATAAGATTTGGTTGGTCAGCCGGGCTGCGTCGGCTAGTGATTGAATGTCGACAGTGCATTCTCTCACCTGTTTTCCCTGTTACTAAAAGATTTTTTCCATGGCTGATCTCCAGATCTAGGTCTAAGAAATGGAAATATAAATCAATATACCAAATCTGAATTTCAGAATCAGAAAGATGGTATTTAATGAGACAAACCTCTAACTAAGGGTTTATCTATGGATTGCGGAGCAGAGTAGGTCAGATTCTCTATCTTGAATAAAATACCATCGTCCAAATCATCATCATACCTTTAGCATACAATATATAACAATATAATAAGACTGCATTAAAATAAATTACCAATTGCAGCGATACAAAAAGTTATGTAGATATTCATACAAAATAATTTTACAAGGACATTAACAGCATTGGACTGCATGCACATGACTGCCCAAAATTATCGTGCTGAAAAGGTGCTGAAACACATGCTGAAAAGGTCTAAAAGTGCACAATTTAGCACAAACCTAAATGCATCTTGTGATGGTTTAGTTTTTTCTTTGAAAAATTCCAACACCTCGCCAATCCTGTAAAAGAAAAATATTACAATCATATAGACACTCGGTAAAATGATAGACGCCTGCCCGTTCCGGGGCAAGAATTTAGCCGCAGACGTGCACATAGCACGCCAGACGAACAATTCTCCAATATATATATTTATAATATAACATTTATAGTAGGCGCGTGCTGATTGGTCGAGAAGCGTGTTTCATAACTGTAGAGAAGCACGGAAAATTTTCCCGCCAAAATTTAAAATCATAAAAAAAATAAATTTAACGCGAATTATAAAACTTTGAATACTATTTAAAAACAATTTTAATGCTTTTATACATTTTTTACTGTTAATTTTCAAACAGAGTTGTTTTCTTGCAGCGAAATTGACGAGCAAAGGTCAGCATGCGTACGTAATGAGAATTTGTAAATTAATCGAGTTTAAAAAATGTATTTTGATTTATAAGTGTATAGAAACACGGAAAATGTTTTCTATTTCTTAAATATATAGTTCACACAAGTTATATACACAAGAAAAAGTTACCTGTGAGTGTATCCGGCAATATCAGACACTTTATTCGAGAGATCAATAAGTTGCGTGAATGCATGGATGAGATACATCGATATGAAAGAATACTGAAACACGTTAGGTAAAAGTTAGTGCATGCTATCCCATTTTTGGCGTGTGTAATATTCGTGTAACATTCTGAAAATAAATGTAATATATCTTTGTTGGAAAAAACTTCATCTTAATCGAATCTTTCATTGTAGAAGTTGCCGAATACGATGTCATGAGATGAATTGCAAATTGCTTTTCCTTAATCGTTTTTTCGCTGCTAAAATTCATCTAATAGCATCATATCCGGAAGCTTTGACAGTGAAAAAGTTGATCAAGATGAAGTATTTTACTAGAAAGATATAGTATATTTCTTTTTAGAATGACTCAAATATTACTCATGCCAAATATCATACAGTATTTGGGGTTAAAGGCACTTGAAAAATCTAGAACATTAAGGTACCAACGACCACGCATACCTTGCTAATAACGGCAGCTAGTTCGCCCGGCATTAAGTCATCAAAGTCGCCAGTAAATAACGGAATACTGACAACCATGTAACTCACTATTGAGCCAAAATAGTCAAAGAAATTCACAGAACCTAAAAGACAACAAAATCGTCAAAATAATATACAGATTCAAAAACGCCATGAATCATGTAATTCCAGGATTTCCAGCCTGTATACATGGTTCGAAATAGGGAAAAATATGGGTTGACAGTTTATGTTTTTCTGGCAGGAAAAATACATTTTTTCCTTCCATCTCCAATTTTGAAATGCCAGAATATCCCCACATCCATTTACCAAGTATAACTTTAAAATTTCCTTACTTCTCTTAGGAGTAGGAGGCAATGAAATGAAATGAAACAAATCTGCGTGACTGTTTCGCCTGTCATTTTGTTTTCGACTTGGCAGTTCAAAATTGTTTTCGCCTGACTTTTCTCAAATGTGGCCTGCTTTTTGCCATTGGCAACCCGCTATTTCGCGTTCCGAGAGTGTGCACACTGTACAAGTTTATGCCGTGCTTATTCTGTGGGAACTGGCTTAACCTTAGGTGTACCACATCGGTTTATTAAATTACAATACTTACATTGAAGCAAGAGCTGATAAATAACCAACTTTAGTTGAATACCAAGTAAATTCTAAATAGAATTAAATAGCACAATAATTTATAGATTTAAGATCAAGAATGTCAAGATGAAAAATTATTAACTGTACAAAATCATGAACCACTTTACGCGTACAGCTCCATGAGTTGTTCTTGACTATAAAACAAACCTAAATTTCATCGTCATTACCTAATATTTACCTCCAAAAATCATCAAAAACTTACGTCTAACTTAACATTTGTCTTTTTTTCTTCAAGCAAACCAGAGCTGAAACACAATGGAGATACAAAAATGTTTTTGAGCAAACTGATTTTTATGACTTATTGTTCTTCTACGAAACGCGGTTTGCACTGTAGCTTACACCAGCGCCCTGCTTACACTGAATGGTGCTACGCCCCTATGTCTATAAGTACTACTATTAAATCATGAAAGTAATAACAGCTTACTGGTAAAAAGCAGTTGATTCAGCATTAACTCGAAGTTGCATGTGTTTGAACCTTAAAAAACAAGAGTAATGTCAAGTTGTATATTGTTTTCCATATCAATTTTCAATTAGACATACACACTTCAGTCCGGCAACGCATATATTTTATCTGTCTTCGCACACATGCGCTTAAAGGCTGATTTCCACTCAGTGCAAAATGTCGAGTGATCGACTTGTTGCAATCGTTTTCTTTTGAATTATGAGCATTCGACTGGAACGGATCCGGTCGAGGGCTCATAATTCAAAAGAAAACGATCGTAAAAGGTCGATCGCGCGACATTTTGCACTGAATGGAAATCAGCCTTAACGCTTAAGCCTGGCTTTCGCGCAAATAATAAACAATTAATGAATGTAGCTGAGCAAAATATCAAGAATTACCCACGCGGGATCAACGTTATCTGCCAAAGCCGAAGGCCGATGTCCACTCACCTGAAATTTCCTTCAAGTTTTTCCTGTTGAAACACAAGTTTGATGATGGGTGCCATTAAAAGCTTGTTGACTAAAGTCCCGACAATAAAATAACCATATATACTGAGGGGACCAATATATCCTATACTGAGAAAAGTTGGGAAAATATTAGCGTGTTGGGATTTATCACTAACAAACCAATCTCTCCATTTTATGCCTAACTGTTCATTGGAATGACAGTAAAATTTCCCTAGAATAATGGCCTCATCTATACTATTTTACTAAAGACAAGTAATCGGATCAACTGAAGTATACGACCCCCTATATAAGTATATCGCTGTATAGAACTAACTCGTTATTTTTGTCCTGATATAGTCCAATTTACCCCAGAAGGGGTTACGTCACACAATTTTCAATCCATATCATCCAATGTGGGATACATGTAGGCCAATAAATCATTGTTTGACAGTGGTGTGACGTTAGGACTTCTAAGGTCAATTGACGAATAAAATTTGTCCTAGATAGAGAAAATGGAATTAATTGTACAGCGCTAATTTAATGGTGGTCCCATACTCCAATTGATCTTCGATTATTCGTCTGGAAGAACTTTAGCTTAGGCAAAGAAAAGCCAGTATATCTGATGCCTCGTCTGTGTATAAACACGGCAAACAGCTAAGCATCATCCGTCAGATGAACTATGTGTAAACTAATTACCAGAAGTGGCGTACCGAGCGGGGGGTGTAGGAGGTGTTACACACCAGCCCCCCCCCACAATTTTTGAAAAACTGTCGGTAAATTTACCTTCGTAGGTTAAAACGTAGAATTTGAAAGTAACTTGGTCGGTAAATTTTAATTCTATCTATTTTTTACAAAGCCAACTAAAATCAACTCATCTGTAATAGTTTGTCGTTACTTTCACATTGTACATATATCAGGAGGAACAAAACCAATTCACTGACGCTTGTAATTCAATACGGAGCAAATATTGCTTCAAAACGTGGGGATGAGGTTGTAAAAAGTTAAAAAGTACGTTAAAAATCTTGAATTCTTAGGTGTAAAACTTCACAATTTTGATTAAAAATCCTGCCAGGAAGCACGGAAAATGCACGCTCAGTTGCAGAGATGAAAAGCGCATTTCTCACACAGCATCGGCCGCAAGCTTGAGATGTATTTATTACACAATTGCTCGTTTTACAGTAAATTCAATAAGGAGCACACCACATGATATGAGAACTAGTAAAAAGGGGGTGGACGGGTGGTCACTTATGTCAAGCTACGGCAAGCAACCATATAACCTGCACCACCCGCTAACCGTCGGCCTCAGCCAACGGAAATAACCCTAATTACTAAACCACACAGATTAATGAATCCGTTCGGCAAGAAATGGAAACGCGAAAAATGTATTCTTAAGTAGAAACTTTTAAAACTTAATCGCCCACACCTTTTGTAACACTGATAAGTGTAGTAGCCAACAATGAATGGTGAGATGACGAGAGTTGAGAAAATACTGCTGAACTGATTACTGAATTTATCCACATCTTGAGTGATTCGCTGATCTCTAGAAAAGAAAATCGCTGAATGGGTTCAGTGGATATCAAATATGGACATGTGAATGTTCATGTACTATTTAAAACACAAGCAATGTTTGCTTGACAACTTCTATTTGCTTGTGTGTATGACAAAAAAATGACAAGTTTTCTTTGACATCTCTGTTTGTGTAAAAGCTGTTCATGCAAGTTTTTGAACAACAAGAAGTCCAGGGCCGTCCTTAGGAATTTTTACAGGGGGGTGTAAGGCCATTTCAACCGACTGACAATTGACAAACAAACTTGTACTATATCCTATCGAGTTTCCAAAAAGTAAACCTCCCCTGAGCCCTCACCATAGCAGTATATCATTACATTGTCATCCCAGAAACATTTCTTTATCAAAACAAGTTTATAAAACATACTCACAAGTTGTCAATGTCTTGTTGTAGGATATTCAGTTCGTAGTAAGTGTCTTGGGCAAAGTAAAATCTCTGGATAAATTTGGTCAGACTTCCTCGCCAGTTAACATACAAAACACCAGAAACAAAACTCACCAGACTTTTAACCTAACAAGAAAATTCACGACTTACAAAATGGTGTTCATACAATTATAGGTAGCCACAATGTTCAAAACAATTTTCTTCAAATATTTCTAGTGTGTGACTTGTACATTTGAACTGTATTTATTAGTTATTTACCTAGGAGGTTAGGTTTTCACTTTGGCGACGCCAAGTGCTGCACATTACTGTATTAAAATTGCAATGCACCCTAACGCACACTCTTTTACTACATTAGTTTATTCTGTCTATAAACAGCAAATAATTTTACCCATCAACTGGTGACCCTTGGACATCATGGGTTTGCCAAGAGTTGTGCATTATAATTAATGGTTAATTATTCTCACTATCTAATACTTTCTTGACAGTTTTGCTGATAAAGTTGGATATTTGTAGTTATAAAAAATTACCAAGGATGTGCTGATGACAAGAATCATTGATGTAACGAGCACTTGTTGAAATCCAGATCTGTCTCTATCGACCATGACTTCAATAAATTGACTTGAAATTAGACCAGCATTGTAATACAATGCTTGCTCTACATAAAACAAAACTGAGAGAATGAAACCTAGATTCCTGAGCAAATAAATCCTGGGGTCAAATAATGGCTTGGATTATGCTTTTTGCTTTTGTTCATTTGGACCTCATCAATATCTAAGACTTACTGAAGTCAACATATTAACATATACACCAGAATTGTAATACAATGCTGAACAACCATACAAAACAATCATACAAAACAACCATACAAAACAACCATACAAAACAACCATACAAAACAACCATACAAAACAACCATACAAAACAACCATACAAAACAACCATACAAAACAACCATACAAAACAACCATACAAAACAACCATACAAAACAACATCAAGTGTATGAAACAGACAAGCATAATTTGATACAAGTTTATTATGCCTGGTTCAACATTTGAGCATGTACAAAATAGTTGATCTGTGTTTGCACAGTTACATGGGCCTGGAGCTGTGATTGTCTCTTGTTTTTTCCAAGTGAAAGTGCTATGCATTTTGCAGTTCAACCGAGATGTGATCTGATTATTTTGTGAATATGAGTTTATAAGTTGCAGGGACCTTTCTGTTTAGAGATGTTATTTTGTCACTTGGTTTTGGCGTATGTCTGCTGTATCATTCACATGGAATGCATCACGGCAGTCACCTGACTGGAATCGGTGCATGTTCCACCAAAGATTGTGGGGTACAGAGATGACTCAGTTAAATCCACCGGCACATATTATCAAAGACATCTCTTTAGAAAATTCATTAAACTAGTAAATATAGTTGTGACTATTATAAGTGTGTGATATGGCAATTATCTAATGTTACTCAATATCGACTTCATATGGCAATAATCTTTATGAGCTGCACTAATGCTGGCGTACAACATTTGTGACTCATTTCATTGGTGGAAAATATGTGGCGGATGACTAGCTCCAATTTCAGTAGGAGGTAGTCATGGAGGTCCAGAAGTGTGTGGTACTGCCGATTAAAATCATTTGGGTCCAGGGATGTCTGTTATCAAAGGGATATTTTTAACAAAGGGCACAAACAACTGAAATAACGCCTGATGATCGTACTTGATAAACCTTACGAGTTAAAATAAATTGAATTAAAGGTTTACGTAAGTAATCTGCTCGTGTTAAATCTGTTCGTGTTAAATCTTCTGTGCACCCGTTGCCCATAGTCTGCACCCACATTGCACCCAGAAAGTTGTGAATACAAAAGGCAAGGGGTGCACTTGCACCCGCTGCACCCGTGGTTCCGGCATCCCTGTTTGGGTCAATAATCAATCACATGCAAAAATCACTACATACTATGCCATAATTTATATCTATATGACAGCACGTTTAGATCATTACATCTTCATAAAAAACACTCTAAATACTGCAATGCACGACGTTTATAAATATCCACTTTTGACCTTACGTAAAAACGACAATCCCAAGAGCAACACAAACAGAAGCGTAGATGTCGCAAGCCAGGTTGGAAACATTATTGCAAGACATTTTTTGAAGCGGCGCAAGAACACACGATCCAATTTTGCTCTAAAATATGAACAAAACACGTTAGAAAAAAGATTTAAACGTATTTATAAAACTGAAAGTATATTAAAAGCTTACCCCTTTCTTGCAGCCATGTTTCCCGCATATTTTCCGTAAAAAATAAACGCCCGCAATGTCAGCTGTACCGTGAGATACTTCGTGTTACCACAAGTTTAATACCCGAACATACCGTCGGTTGCATCTAAGGATGAACACTCGCGAAATAACTTCAATGTTTGTAGCGAGCACTGATCTAGCGAGTAATTGAATGTATTAATTAATATGCAAATAGTAAATTTAGTTGTTTTTTATAGATTAAGGTGTGCTCTTTCACACTACATGCACCATAACTTAGTAACTGGTCGGAGACATAAAATTGCCAGAATATCAGAAAATGTCTTGCAAATTGCGTTTTTTGAACGAAGTGTAACTTGTCTCCTTATAAAGATACAAATGAGCGCGATGCTAGTTAAACACTTAAACGTGATTGCCTCTGTTGATCAGATTGAAATCTGTCAGGTGCTTTTGACAAACATTACTGACGTTTCACGTAGGCATAGAGCACTGACAATCTGTTCATCCTTAGAATGCATCGAAGGTTAATGTTACTTCCTCCTCTCAGAACGGGGTTCCATTCTTGCAACATGCAGTTGTCTGATCATAAGTTCGATCAGGTTTGCTTCCTGTAGCAACACTTCAGAATCAGCTACAACCCTTGCTGGACCTCAAGGATGAACAGTTCAGAGCTGATAGAGCTATCCAGTATGAATAAAGTTATAGTCAAGTTCAGGTTTCCTCCTGTAGTAACACTTCAGAATAAGGTACAACCCTTGCTGAACCTCTAGAGAGAACAGTTTAGAACCGAGCTATTACAGTCTCCATAAAGTTTCATTCAGTTTATAACCTTCATATCCTGGACACATCGCATCAATACAAAACAAAACAGAGAAAAACAGGTCAGACAAATCAATATTTATTTTCCACATTACTGTTAAATAACTTGCATATATATCAAGATAAACTATGTCTATGATTACTTGTACGATGGAATGGAATAATGACCTGCCCAATAATTTTTATATAGATACCAATTTAACGTATAAGGCGATAATATACAATCATACTGTTGTTTTTTAAACCTTTATTCTGATGGCTTTCTAAGCTAACAAGGTTAAAACATTACCTATACAGGCGATCTGCTAGCCTGCGCAATCGCCTTTTTCACTCAACTGAATCTACAGTCGCAAGGAACAATATTTTTTTAACATGAACAGTTTTTAATAATATACATATATAAGGTCAGTGTATCAACCACTAGCCTGACTAGAAAATATATTATACGGTGGTATAGTCCAAAGCAATCCAGTTGCTTTCAATGTATGGTCGTCTCTCACAGAAAAGTGCAATTTGTACTGTATATGTCTAGGCAAAAAATGTTAAATCTGGTCAATTTCAGGATTGCCAGACTCCGATACATGCTCAGAGGCAAATATCTTTTGAAAAGTGAATCTACCAAATTAGGCCAAACTACTTTTAGTTGAAAACAAGTCAACAAGGAGCCAACCCGTTATTGCATGCTGAATTATTATTATTTATAGTTCTCCGTTGATCGGCTATATAACTGGACGAATTTTACATTTTTACTAACGCTGAAAATGCTATTGAAATTTCAAATACAATCAACCCCAATCAATCGATGTTTTTTACAAGAAAATCGAAAAATTCTTCTGACCTTCAGAACCTAATTTGATGAAAAACAAAACCGCCATATTAAAAACATATGGTCCAGTGTAGGTAGTATTATACAATAAACTGTTGTAGTTTGTGCCTGAATCACTTGAAAAAAGATTTAAAACACTTAGACATTTCAAGGCCCCTCGCAGGAGGTTAGTATTCGCTAACATCTTAACGCGAAAAATCGAAGTGTTTTTAATTATTTTTAAGTAATTCAGGAACAGCGCTTATTGTATCGTCTACCTACAAAAGGGCCTTGGTTTTAACGTGATATTAATATGGCAATTTAAGCGCATCACTTTCTGCAAAATTGAAGCACTTTTCTGTGAGATCAAACAATTAAGATTATTTCACTGCGTCAACGCCGGATCATTGCGTGATAACTAACATGAAGTACCAGTCATGCTGTAGTAAAATGGCGGTTTAAATATATATTAGAGCTCGCTCCTTTTAAGCGAACACACAAGCACGGAGACCAGCGGCATCTAGCCGAGGTCACGTGAACAACATGCGACTTTTGCATCAACTAGAACAATATAACTGCAACTAAACAACTAATCTACAATAACACAAGGACTAAATGTAAAACGGTTACACGACAACATGCGCATATAGGAGGCAACTATGTCTAAATGTGGATGTGGCCTTAACATGAAAGATAGATCCATGAATCACAAATATTATGCCAAGTCGGATTGTGTCAATCTTATGGAGACACCATCTCCGCAGGAATATAGCTTAAATTTTTGAACCAAAAGTCAGTGGTGGTTACTTCGTCAAATATTGGGGGGTGCCGTGAATTTAGGTCAAAATATTTCGTCTTTATCGTGCTGAAAATTTCAGTTCTCGACGTTGAAAGAACCATTGTAGAGTTTATTTTTAAATAGTTACACTTTCAGACATTATTAGGGGGAAGCTCACCTTCACCCTTCTAAATGCTTAAAATGAGTATATAAAAAGCAACACTTTTGGAAGAATGTACTCCACTTAAAACCTTAAGGTGAAAGTGCTTGAAACATTAGAACTTCTGTTAAAGCCACATAACACAATCTAAGTCGACATTGTCATGCACATTTGACATAGGGCGACATAAGTCAATACTAAAACTAGACACCAGACCTCCACGAGGTTCTAAGATGACGACATACACACAACAACAATAGTAAATATCTGACAAGGATATTGGATATCAGCGTGTCAGCTGACGTGTCACATGAATAATTGCATCATTCTTCAGTCATGTACAGTCTGTATTGTCTAAAAATAGTAACGGACATTTTAGGGTAAACACGACGCGAATTATAGTTTTAAAAGCTAAAGTCTCTAACTAGAATCTCTAACAAACTCTATATTGAATGCGATAGAGACAGAATTCATTGATATGCACAAACGCTGTGAATACCATCAAAACAGTAGTGAAAAACATCACATTAATCACCTAAAGCGTTTTTAAGCCGCTTTTATCGTAAATATTCAATTAAAATATTTTTGAAATGTGAATATTTTTTTCTCCAAATAATCACCCATGTAATTTTAAACATTATTCGCCTCAGACTGAGTGAAATCGGTGATCAATTATTCGTCTCAGGCTGCCTTCGGCGAATAATTATTAATTAATACGCAACAAAACTTATTCACCGATATTTACCTTGCAGAGCGAATAATTGCTAATTAAGTCATACTTAAGCACAGGGATTCCAAGCTGTTGTTGATGCCTTCAACACTTTCAATTGATGCTGAAATAGGATAAAGACAAACATTAAATTATTCGTATTTACTTTAATATAGTTACTGTATTTGTTGTCGTAGGGCCATACAGAAGACTGAATGATTGTACTATTTTGTTAGATGGAATAACCTCACTTTGTTTAATGTTTTCGCCTCATTTTGTTTGCTCTATCAGTTCTCAACGATTTTTCCTAAAGGTCTTTAGACGGTCTAAGGTTATATGGGTAAACGTTCTAAACTTTGGGTATCTTGCTCGATAGAACTAAACGTTTTGTAGACGGAATATTCGAGTGAAAACTACATACATATTTTAGACCTATTATCCAGGAGCAGTTGCGAAAAAACGCAACTATAGGCCCTCTGGCCGGAATTGAACCTGGTGCAGCGCTCTAACCACTGAACTGGACTCTATAACTCCAATGTTATATTTAACAATTAGATTATGAGCTCAAGATTTCTATGAGGTGATAGTTGATGAGGGCGAAGCCCGAATGAACTATCATCTCATAGAAATCGAGAGCGAATAATCTAATTGTTTTAGTAGAAACCAGCAAGAAAACAGTATTTCAAAACGTTTTTCATAATTTATTGAAATAAATTCGCGCCGAGGAGATGGCTGTTTCGCTACTCGCTATCTATCGACAATTAGATAGCGAGTAGCGTAGCCAATCAAATTACAGTATTTGCAATAGTATACTAGTATGATTCTACTAAGTAGAATTAGTAATGCGACAGTAAAACTATAGCAGTACAACTAGACAGTAAAACTAAGTCTAAAAAATGTATATAAATTTTCGTTCGAGTATTCGATCTACAAACATCTTCTAATATTAGTCCCCGAACGAGATGCCTAGAAAATTCTTGATATTTAATTTTATTTATACTGGATAACTCTATCAGTTTTAAACTGTTCCCCCAAGAGATCCAGACCAGTAGGGTCATCCCTAACTCTATCGAACCACATACCTTGGTGTACGAGACCCAACATTGGCTGTCTTTGTTTCGATGCAGGATTGGGAGCTGACTTTGTACGAGAGACAAGAGCATGCGGACGAAGCTATAACAAAGTCATGAAATAGAAATGTTTAAACAAACAAAACTACCTTTATATTTGTACTGGACAGTTCAGTCACTTCTAAACTGTTCACACTAGAGGTCCAGTAAGGTCCATCCCTTTTAGTCTGGTGTTGCTCAGAGGTGGAAAAAGTTTTTCTTCTTTCTGGGAACCTGGGTTTCAGACTCAAAATGAATAATTAATGAAGTTCAATGATCATTCATTGATTTTGACATTGGACTGATTGGAGTGTTGTTTTTTGACATTCAGTGGTGTTCAATTTGATATAGTGAATACAAAATGCATTACAATTACTAGTCTAGACCAGCGCATACTCTAGTTTTGTTATTACTAATCAGGTAATTATTAACTTTAGAAATTTCTGTGAAAAAGTTTCTGCAAAAGTTCAGATCCAAAAATATTTCTGGGAACTAGGTTCCTAGGATCCGATACTTTTTCCACCTCTGGTGTTGCTACCCGAGGATATCAGATACCCGGGAGAAAAGCTGTGGTGTTTGGTAGAGTTAAACTGGAAGCACTCTTCTCACATGTGACTGAGGCGAAATTCTAATCAGACGACTGCGTATTGCATGAATTGAAGCACGGTCACAGAGGTGAAAAGCACATGCACTAACCACTGTGTCACCAAGACTGTTCATTAGATAGAGCCATTCGTATGCATAGACAAGTGAGCTTTATGGTCATTTAAGTACAGTAGAGTTAACCCCGGCTTCCATTTGGTCGTAACGATCGTGAACATATCAAGGTGGCCGATGTAATAGAATGGATATTACTTGATTTGCATAGAGCCAGTGAACTCTAAGGGGGCTGGAACGAAGCTGAAGCCACTCATGATGGCCGCCATGTACGTACGGAGTCGAAAAATACACCACTTGGAAAACATGGATTTACTCACGTTCTACAGCAGTTACAGCAATGACTAAAAGCTGAAAATAGACTTCAATACTTGGACTTTAGTACAAAACAAGTTTTGGGACTGTCGAAATGTTTTAAAGTAGCTTTTTTCGAAGTTGAAGAGCTAAGTTTGGTTCGGCACGTTCAAACATTTGCCATTTTTTCGTATACAAAACTGTTACCCCTCGAATTTTTGCTGTAACTAAGTGTAGAACAGTGAGAACTATCCAGAAAACCAGGAACAGTTATTTTAAATTGAAGCCTTCGGATGAAAAAATGACTTTTCTTGCTCATTTTCGCTCAAAAACAAACTTCTGACGGAATTTTCCACTCCTCGAAACTCTCCCTAGTCTTTTTGAAAGTGCATTTTTCTCGCGCGGTTCCCGCTCTTAGCTTCAAATTGGCTTCATCCAATCACAGGACTTGATCATTGGAGTTAGCGTTCCAGTTTATGTAGAGTTCACTGCATAAAGCACACAAAACACAAGAACGATATGCAGACTATTTCACGATATTTAAGACCAAATGGAAATCTCGCTTTAAGCCCGTTTTCAACTAGGCAAATTTGTTCGCTTGAAGCGACATCGATGTCGATATTGATGACGACAAAGAAAAATGTCGCTTCGCGCGAATAAATTCGCCTAGTGGAAACATAGCTTTAACTCTCTCCAGTCGCTTCTCTACAGGTTGCCGGAGCATTATAACATCTTACCGGGGGTCTGGGTTTATAATATCCATCTGTAGTATTACTTCTCACAGGGCCAGGTGCTACACCGCCATGACTATTACTGTTAGTTCCCCTCAGTTTATTGAGACCGCGTTGTGAGCCTCGCTGTTGTTTCACGTTGCCTCCAATGCTCGACGCATCACCCATATGGAATGGCAAACTGCTAAACAAATGAAACATGAGCGACACACGTTAAGCAAAGCCATTGGAGATTCGTCCGTTATTTGAACTCGCAATATCGCCCCTTAGCAGTACAGGATGGTCAAATTAACAGAGGTTCTCGTCACCCCCCTCCCAATTTCGATGTTTGAACTACGGTAAAAAAACTTGTCTTCCGCACGCGTAATAATAGACTTTGAACCGATTGCCGAATATCGTTAATATAGTTACTAAAGCGCAACAATTGTAAAGATTATGAAAAATTAAGAAAATTTTGTCCGTTTAACACAGGTTTTTTGTGTCTTTATGTGCCAATTTAGGTGTCCGCGTCCGCTTAGTAGAGGTGTCCGCTTAATAAAGGTTCAATTCGGGACTTTACAAAGATTCAATTCGGGACTTTACAAAGTGTCCCCTTAATACAGGGTGTCCCCTTAATACAGGGTGTCCGCTTAATACAGGTTTGATTGTATTTACTTACCGGCCTCTGTCCTGTGAACCTCGACGCAAGTTAAAACGTTTCGCGGACATGAGACATTGTTGTTTCCATGACTGAAGACGCTTCTTTTGTTGAGCGGTGAACGCCTGTAGAGTGAGAAAATGAAGATTATGAATAAAACTCTATAACAATAACTAAGGCCTGAAAAGATCGAGTGAATATTGGAATAGTTAGGGCTAATATTTGATCGAACTGGGTTCAAAGGGTACACTCAGTGATGTAGATAAGAAATGGGGTAGCCGGGCTAATCTGAAATCTAGAGGGGACATTGCGGAGCTGGGGACCTGGGACATACTATGGGGAAATTTTGAAATGTCTGCCTGTAAATATAAGCTGAAGCATTTCTTGGATAATAAATAGTAGGCTAGTTTCAAGTATTATAATGTGTTCCAGCTCTACTAAGTCATCCACTAAATTAGGAATAACTGTTCGCTAAAGCTATAATGTCACATCGTGACATAAATCAATAACTTCAGATGGCAGTTGAGAAGTATGTGGATGCAGGGTGTTGGACGTCGTTATTCATTCTTTGACTTTATTTTCAGTATAGCTGGTCTAATCCGAATTCTTATGGAGACATTACTCCGATTTCCACACATTTTTTTACAGTACTATTACACCTGTATCTTCTAGATTTTTAGCACAGTTTAAAGCCGGTCCAAGAGCGTGACATACCCGGGCCAGTGGCCCGTTGCCCGGCTATTAAATACATCACTGTACACTGTTGAGACACTTGAACAAGGAGCCAAGCCAAAGGGAATACTTTCCATCTGTTAAACTGTACAGTTCATTTGGCTGTTTTAATTTTAATATTTTCTTTCGACGTTTTCTTCTGATTTTGAACAATTCCTATTTTCCTTCTGCTGGCTTAAAACATTTTCTGGGACCAACGGTCCCATGGTCCGCTATTTTTACCATCATTGAAGTTAAGAGTCTACATATAGTATTCGGTGGTTGACTGTTGTGTAAAACTACCTGAAAATACAATAATAACTTCGACGTTTCGAGCGAAGGCCCTTCGTCTGGAAGTTAGTATAAGACGAACGGCCTTCGCTCGAAACGTCGAAATTCTTATTGTATTTTCAGGTATAGTTTTACACAACAGTCAACAGCCGAATCTTCGTTATACTCTACCCACACTGGCACCGCACGTTCCACATACTATTAACTGTAGTTTCATCGAAATATATTTCGTACCTCTTTGTTTAAAGCCTTCTCAAGCAGACTGATATAGACGGCGAAATTCTCATCATTGGGCTTGGAAACCAAAAGTTGAGTACAAGCTGAAAAAGACGAATTAAACCCATTATTAGGAGCTAAAGCTAAAACTAAACTACGTCTATTTAAATACTGGATACCTCTATCGTATTGGTTCAACGTTACTACAGGCGGAAACCGGATTACTCGAAAAAAGCTGCGATGTTTGGTAAAGTCAAACTGGAGGGAAATTGTACAGAGAAACTTACTGTACATACTCAACGAGCCGCGGCACATTTCGAAAGTTCTGGAGACAGAGTTAAACGACAGAGCATTGAAATATACCCACTTTGAACTTAAAAACAACGTTAGTACAGGATAAGCAGTGTCCGAGCTTGATTAAAGATTGCGATGTACTGTACTGTAGTGTTTCAGCTCAAACAATCATAAGTGCAGCGCTTGCTCTCGGTGCTTAAAGATGATGTAAAGTCCCGATGTAAACAAACGGGCAACGTCCGTTTGTTTACATTTTAAACACGCTATATTTAAAAAAATATGATGTGTTCTGGTTCGCTATGCTTTAAATAAATACAGATTCGATGAAAAGCTCATGCAATGACCACTGTGTCAATAACACCCCTAAAACAATGTCTAAAACAGTTATCGTTACCTTTTCCAATGACCTTAGTAAGTTGAGCAGGCAAATCGTCAGGATGCGGGCCAGGAGCAGGCGGGTGTCCTTCTGCCACAGACAAATCTTGGTTGTTCGCAGGAACAAATGGCTTGATCGGCGTTTGAAGGATGTTTCTTAGTGACTCCAACACAATTGGTAGTTTTCCTTCGTCGTGAACATCCTAATAAAAGGAGTGACGATGCATATATAGGCTTGAATGTAAATAAAAAAGCGTGTATGCAAATACAGTCGACTGTAATGACTTCAGTTCATTGTTTATATTAGGGATTACATGCACGCATTTGATTTTGCAGCGTAAACATGCGCGTAAAACGGACTAAAATAAAGAATGCCCTCTCTCAGTTTAAGATACTTACAGCAGCACAATTGTTAAATAGACTGTATTGACAGTGTTTTTTATATATTTCACACGAAGCTTACCTTCTCCAGGCACGATAACAATTGCGATCTTTCAGTTAGTTTTGAAATACTCAGCAATATCTTCGTCATTGCGCCTTTTGTAACATTCTGGAAATAGAAGACATAAACTCAGTTTTATTTCTTTACAAACAAACGAACTTAAACTAAATTTACTGACATTGAATAGCTCTGTTAGGTCTATACTGTTCTACCTATAGAGTCTAGTAAGGACCAACACTTATTGCTCGAGTGTTTCTTAAGAAACCTAAACTTTATTTTTACTAAAAATGTCTAACATTTTCATCTAAACTGCTCTCCCTAGAGGTCAAGAAAGGGAAATCCTTATTAGTCCAGTGTTACTACAACAGGAGACGGGAGTTCTTGAAGAAAATGTGCGGTGTTTTGTAGAGTCAAACTGAAAGCACTCTTCTCACATGCAACAGACTGAGATAAAAAAATTATAGTAAGACAACCGTATTTATTTTATAGGTTGTATAATTAAATACACTTTGGTAGATCACTATGGTAGGGTTCCCATAGCATGTTGAGTTATGTTACGTCGAGTTGTTGTTAGTATTGATGACAGTCTGTAGCGAGGGAGCGACTTCTGCTGAGCAGCACACTTCTGCCTCGTTAAAATAAAATTAAAAAACAAAAAAATTTTTAACTATATAAAAATAACTATATAAAAATATATTTGGGTCTCGTATGGGGACCCACAGACCAAGTTAGATGAAATATTATAATTAGTATGCTATGTATATGGGAACTTGACAAGTGGATTCCATTTAGAACACCTTTAATGCCACATAGATTGATAGTGATCTACCAAAGTGTACTTAATTATACAATCTATAAAACAAAAATTATAGTAAGGCAACTGTATGCTGCAGGAATAGAACCCTGGGGGCAGAGGTACACACACTGTACCACCAACAGACTTTAAGTGTTGAGATTATTTGAGATCAATGATAAAGAGGCCAATATCTTTCCTATATTGGTCTGGATAGACTACATTACCTTCGATTCGAGTTCTTTATCTGCCACATTAAACATGTCGTCGTAGGTTATTTTGGAGAATAGCGGGTAATATTTATGAAGTCGCAGGCTTTTTAACCACAATATATAATCTGAAAGGAAATTATCAAGATGAAACTGCATGATGCGCGGTTATTGACACTAAGAGAACCTAACTTAAGTTTATATATATTACATATATACTGGATAGCTCTATCAGTTTTAAATATTCTTCCTAGAGGTCCAGAAGTAAACACCATCCTATATATTGGTCGAGTGTTTCTACTGGAGGAACCCGGAGAAAACCAGCGGTGTTTGGTAGATTTACCCACACATGCAGAAGAGCACAAACTATTGGGGTGGGTTATAGTTTAACCCAGGATAAGCAGTTATCGATCTTTGGACAGCTAATACTTGATGTTCTCCATGGGTGTGGATTTGGTCCCATGCAATAAAGTGCACAAAATTTTCTCAAGCATGGTTTCAATTTGGTCGCGACCATGTCAATGTAGCCGATGTAATGGAGTGTGGATATGTTTCAACAATCAGTAAGACTCATTTGCATAGTACTGTATACATCAAAGACAAACTTGAGTCCAGACTATTTCACATCTGTGACCTTGACTTGGTCAAAGTTAATACGAAGCTTGTATGAACGTGTTTCGTGATTGACTTCCTTGAACAAAAGTGATCAGTGTTTTTGACTCCTTTATTCTATAGTTTTATTGTGTCTTATTATTAGAATCAACCAATCACAGAACCTGTCCAAACCACGTGCTTTACCTTTCATCCCAGGGTTGGGATTCTCCGGATAGTTGGACATTTTCGCGGCGCTGTTCGCTTCATCCGTTTCGCTGTCGAATGAAGACTGGGGAGACAGTGGAATCTTGTTGAACTTCTGTGGATCCACGGGGAACGACAGGGATCTCCCAGGACGATTGATGAGTTCCGTGCCATCACCCAACACATCCTCGCTACCGTTGCTTAAAGTGGCTCTGTCATGTTGGATACTAACAGCCGAGTTCAAGCTGTGGGTTTTGAACACTTTTGGATGAGCGGTGGAGGCATTTTGAGGCGCGGTGGGTGGTAGACCCGGTGGGTTGAAGGGGCCGGAGTGATAATCAAAGGAACCACCAATACCGGAGTCCTTCTTTTCAAGTTGTCGATGTCTCTGCCAGCCATCCAATCGTCGGTTGACATTCTCTCGCTGAGGGAAGTCATTGATTTTCGAATCATAGAATCCGTCTACGGATTCCTCGTTAAGAACTTCAAGCCATTGTTGTAGGCGGGTTCGTTCGTCGGCAGGGAAAGCGGGGTGAACCAGGGCAAGGGATAGAAGCTGTCGGCATTCCTCCTCGTGTACGCCCTGGCGGTGGGAGTGTGACAAGACCTCGGGTAGAATGTTGAGGTATTCCTTCCTTGCGGCGTGGTTACCTGGCTGGAGGAGGGGTAGGTGTACGAGGAGTTGTTTTACAACTTCATCTCGCGATTTTGAACTTAGACGAATAAGGAATTCTACAACAGAATGAAATATATTTAGATTTATGAGCAGTTGATGTCCATCTTGCACATCGTTGTGCTTAAATTCGTGCCCGGGGGGGGGTTGATACTACAGTGATGGAAAACTTCAGTCTTTGGTAGTCATAAAAATTGCATGCCCTGAATGAATTTTACTTGTCATACAACGTATGAGACAGATGAGTTGCGAAAGAGCTTGCTTTGCATTGCCAATGAACTTATTAGTATACAGTTCAAATATTGTTGGGCAAACTATTTTTTAGTTAATTCTTTACACAATACAACAATTTGAGGATTATAATTATACAGGTGTCTTTGTACATGTATCTGTGTTTTTTCCCTGGTGAAATCAACCTGTACTTGTCTGAATGAACAAACAAGAAGTAATTTCTAGTCGCCTACCTAGTTGTCCGTGGGCGAGCGTTAAGGGTTTTGTGCGCGCTAATTCAGTCTATCCTACGTCACAAATTAGTTGAACGTGACTTCTTGTTTGCATGTGGCATCTATATTTCAAAACTATCTCTAGAAACGTCTAAAGTTAGTGAATGAAAAATGTATATGCAGCAAATATGACCGCAAATGTATTATGATGATAAATTATTCAAGAAATTACCAGCTAAATTGGAACAAATATTATCGTAAATAGATTTAGTAACTGTTTGTAAATATAGATATTTGTATCACCAAAAAAATACTTGATTACGTAATGTTATCTTTTCAACATTTTTATACATTTCGTCTATTCTTATTGTTGCTTTTGTTTTGTTTTGTTTTGTATTTTATTAAAATACTGAGTGATTACTGAAAATACTTCTATTTTTGCATTTTCATGAAAAGCTTCGCAAAGTCCGGGCAATGCCAAAGGTTTCTTTAACCCAATATAAACGTCTACGAATCTTTTGCTGACGAAAAAAGTCGCCTGGCGTTTAACAATAAAGACACATTGGGCGCATGGGATATAGGAAAAGTTAACAAGAGACATGGGTAGATACTGTACAGTCTGATTTCCCCCATCACGTTAAATTCTGGCAAGGGACAACACTGGGTCCCATTGGGGGCGTTTTGCAGCTGAATGGGTTAACAAGAGATATGGGCAGTTAATCTGCTTTTTCAGCATGTAAAATTGTAAATATATCCTAATGAAATGTTTAAATTTAGTACCTCACTCAACCCACATTGGCTTTCGTGCCTATATTTGTCTCAGGTTTGCATTTATTAATTAACCCACTTAAATGTGATATTCTATTCAGCAGACACCTGCAAACCAACGGAGCAGGCAGAAATCTTAAAAGCACTGCAAAATTTTATGTAATGGTCTCACACAAGTCAACAAAATAACTAAACCTTAAAAATTAAGGATTTTAACATGAATTTGGGGAAGTGTTTTTAGCAATAGGAATTTGGTGAAAGACGCCTACGTGAATGATTAACAGTTTAGAACAAAATATTTTCGACAAGCACTACCCACTCCAAGATTACGCTGACACTAGGGCAGCCATTTTTTTCAGAATATTTTCAAAATATTTAAAGTGCTTTTTTAAGCTTAGGCACTGAAATTTTCATGCCCTGAATCAAAATTTGAAAACACCATGAAAAGTCTATGACTGTATAATATACAATTGTATAATGATTATACAATTTTACATGTAGTCTTTGTTTTGACAACATATTGAAATTCAAAGTGTGGCTGCCCACAAGTATTATAGCCATGTGATTAATCTTTTTATGTTAATTTCCATGAGACAAGATTGGACTAACTGTCTCAATAACACTTTCTGAACAATCAGTTTTAAAAATCTACAGATATATATAATATATTATAGAGCCTCAAAACAAATCCTTGAATTCACACCCACATTTCCCACCCCAGACGGTTCACTGAACGTTTTTTGACCACTATCAAAGCAAGTTAGGAAGTCATTATATGAATAGTTTTGAGCAGGGCTGAAATTTCAGCCTGACTGCTAAAGTAAGGCAAGGAGTTTTTTTAAAACATACAAAGTATTGAAACGTTGAATGTGGTTTCTGAGCATGATTTCGTAAAAGCAACCTAACTGCTCACATTGAGAATGTCGTATACTATAATTATATAATGTTAACTAGAGGGTAAAGTATACGGAAGCCTTCGTAATTCACCTCGGCACTGATCAATTGCAGAAGCACTGCATGCTGAGGGATATTGAGAATGTTCTGACTTTCCTCAGCAAAAGATCGCTGATTTTTCTGGGACAAAAATAGGTGAGTTATGAGAGTTGGCATGACTAGAAATATTGGTTGAAAAATTTGATCTTTATGGCACTCAATGAGCAGTTCAAATGACAAATGATTGAAATGACAAATGATTGAAATGACAGATAACTAAATAAGGTAGGATTGTAGCAAGGCAGCATAAACTGAGTGGGGTTTTGCAATGAGCCAAAGTCAAGATGCACATATGTTAAGTATTCATTAGGACACAAATAAAGCAAAAAGGGGTTGTCCATTTAGTACATAGTACATGCACATCTGTGGGGAGGGCGTGTGTCAAAATATTTACATACGCTGGCCTATTGTTTCACAAACATCTTTATTCTTTGCCAAAAATTGCTATTTCCATAATTTTCAACTGATACATGACATACATAATTGGCATGTATTTGAAGGACTCTTGATGTATGAAACTTTGTGTCTTACCATCTCCCCCAACTCATTGGATTTAGAATGGTTTTGGGAGAAGTAGAAATGAGACTTCTCACTTTCTCTCACCACTGCAAACAATTTCCTCAACATATTTTTTGCTTCAATGCACAAAACAAAATTGATTATAGTTAGTATTGATGAGTTTCCTTGTTCAGTCTTGCCAGCTTTCAAACAAGGAAAACTATGGGCGAGTTCAACAAGAAAAATATTTTACTTCCTTGTCCGAACAGCCTCAGCATGAGATAGATTATCATATTGGTTCTCCCTAAAATGTCCATTATTCTTTGTCGAAAAGAATCATGTCTTGAAGTTATGCCTTATAAATACAAAATGTTTTGCAGTGAAAAGCAGGCCTTCTAAACAATGTCATTTTGTCATACATTTACTGATCATGAAATTTTTTCTACCAGTCATCTGTAGTTTTTTATGTCAGTGTTGCAACCTATTTCGTCACTTAATACATTTATATAAAGCTTAAGTTTTGGTTTGAATTATTTCAACTATTACTGTTTGTCACCATTCATCCAAACCGGATAAAATACTAGACATCTCAAGTGCAATCAGAGACCGAAAGTTTTGACCATGGTGCTTGTTTTGACAGGAACGTTCTACACAAATACACCCTTTCGATAATTATGCCAAATATCTCGTTGGCCAGGAAGCCTCGTTTTCCCAAATCGTGAGCGAATAGCCTTTAGTCTTGATTCATGAGAGCAAGGCTTCCAGACCGAAGAAGTATTTGTGCCGTAATTATCAAAATGGTGTATTGCTAAATGAAATTTGCAAAACGCTTAACTGAATATTGCATGTAGATTTCATATAAAATCTGCCAATCACAAATTTTCCAGACAAACTTAAAAAAATCACCAGTCATTCTATTTTGAGGCCAACATGACCTCTACTTGCTTCCCCAAATGTAAGTGTTGAATGAAATGTGGAAACTTCCAGCTAGTGGGTGTATATTTCCACCCTCATTTCTTGAAGATTGTATTTCAAAATATTTTTGCTAATGACCTGCTTGATTAAAAGAAGCAATATGTCATGTTTATTACAGTGATATATTTTATTGATTTTATGTAAAAAATTGTGGTTAACTTTTGCCTGATACCTACGTTTCCCCAGATGAGAAAAATCATCAGGTGTTAGACTGAGTAATATATCAAAGTAGGGCACATTTGGATGGATCATTAGGCTTAAATGATTACAGAATATAGACATGGGCAAATAGTTGGCTAACTCATTAACACACAACACTTAATTCCCTTTTAGAAGTAAAATAATCTGCCATTAGACAGAATTGAATACCAAAATAGTGTGCAATTGGGAGCATTGCACCTAACAAAGTATGGGATTAAAAGCAGGATGTCTTGATCCTATCAGTGTGGGCGTTAAGGTATTTTCATCTCAATACAATGTTGAAAGCCAAGCATATTTTGTGCTGATAATCATATTTAAGTGATTAAAATATTGCTCTGTTCATGAATTTAACTTTAATCATATGATAAGGCTCAAGATGTAAAATACTCTGCCCATACAAGCATTGTGCCATTGATTTAATACATTTGCCATATCAATACTTGAAAAATTATTTGGAAAAACTGTAAAATATTACATTTAAAACATAAACCAAAACCTGCAGACCACCTTAACATAATCATTAATTGATATTTTCATATAGGTCATTATAAATTCTTCAAAATCTTAATGATTTTTCCTTGAAATCTACTGGCTGATAGCATGCACTTCATTTGCAAACAACTTTATGTCAAAGTGTTATTGTTGTTACCAAGGCTTTTCAAATATATTTTGCGTGTTGACAATAACAGCAACTTAAAACAGTTATAAAAGCATTAATTCCTATTAATTGGACTGCATAGAAACATCAAAACAAGTATATTAGTTTGGGGTACAAATTTAGCAGAAGCCCTACCATTTGAGACTCAAGCTTTGGCAATTTATGAATGACAACTTAAAACAGTTATAAAAGCTTAATTCCTATTTATTTTGCCGCATAGAAACATCGAAACATGTCTATTAGTAGTTTAGGACAAATTTTAGCCTTTTTCCTAGGCGATATATATTTAGCCTATCATTTAGCATATAATTAAGTACATTTAAAATGCGACACTGATAAAGCACTAAAATCTATCCTTCAAAATATTGAACTGCCCGGCTAAGGGTATTGTCTACAAATCATATTCACTAATAATACCTTTGTCGTTCGCCTGTTCTTCGTACATCTGTATGCGATAAACTTGATCGCGAAACGTGTGCTCCATAACGACAGACAAAAACCTTGCATGAATCGGCGTCATCTGTCGGAGTAGCGAGTACAAGGCGATCGTTCGCTCGCATTCGTTCCATTCATTAAACCACGTTTGGATGGCATGGACTTGACTTCGAAACGCGTTCGCAGAAGCAGGCCTCATTTTCGAACGCCAATCAATTTCGTGTGAAGACGCAGTTTTTGCTCCTAAAATACAACAAAATGGCTGCTAAATTCTACCATTCTATAACACAACTAAAGTTGTTATAGTTTTATATAGACCTGTGGTAAATAACACCCTATAATATCCACACAATACGGGTTGCTAAAACGCAGTAGAATTTTTAAAAACCGCGTATTTTATAAGTCATTTTAGAATTTCGAATCTATTTTAATAGTCATTCATTCAAATCAAAATGCACGTGCACTTCAATTGTAAAATGGCCTCCAAAATTCCCTGCTAAATAACCTATATGTTGTACGTATACATATAAAAACGGGAATACCTTGTATATATTACGGTATTATAGGCGTATTTTAATAGCATAGAAAGCTCAAACAGATATCAAAACTTTCGTCAACTTTGCGTGTTTCTCTACTTTGTTGCAGCACAAATTTGAAGGCTTCAAAAATTAATAACATGCAAGCCAAAAGAGTTTAAGTTCGTACACTAAATATTTATACCTTTCGACTTTTGAATGCGCATTTATTGAACGGGAATAAATGAAAGATATCTTTGCAACCAAATATATTTCGCCCACATTAGGTGACAGAGCAACCTTGAAAGATCTATGGACGTCAACACCGACCTACACTTTATAATTAAAATTTTGCTTCGCTATCCGAACAGATATGCGAATCACGCTTAAATAGATTCCGCATTTAACACCTATTTCTACCCTATTTATCCCACACATTGACGCAAATTCAAAACGATGTAGAACCGCATTAATAGCGGGCATAATTGAAAGGCAAAATTGTGTTGTTTACTTCGCGACCGACTGAATTATTCCAAAAACTTCCTTGTCAAGATGTGACTATTTTGACCAAATAAATTACCCCCTAAATCCCTTAACTAGATATATACAAAGTACAAAGTATTAAGCAATCCTCACTGTATTCCTTTCAGTTGATTTATCACTTCTAAACGAGGTATTTCAAACTTTCGGTAGTATCATAATTACAACAGTTCATAATAGATTTTCCTGGGTAGTTCTTTATTAGCTGATATACCCCTTTGAATTCCACTTTGCTCCGCTTGTATATCGATAATATTTTCATCCAAGGAACATATTTTACAAATACAGCATCGTTGGGATTGAATCTAAACGCGGATACCAGCAATCTAGCTTCGTTTTCATTCAACACTCGGTCTCAACAACATGGCCGAACACAAAAGATTTCTAGTTCCGCTCGTGTGTATTTTTGAAATGCAAATCAGTGAATGACAATATGACGTCATAAGCGGGGCACCTAGCGCTCCCCCCGTGCGGACGACAACAAAAAGCTGAAGCAGAGGCGATTGGCGAAACCAAATATTGTCAAACATAGACGTTTTCCGGCCTTGTTTACTTTGCAAAATATGCCTAAAACTTTGGATTGGATTTTCCAGTTTAAATGCATTAGATCTAGCCCTCTGGCTGCGAAATACAATACATGACGCAGAAACCGTTGAGGCCTGACAATCGCTCCAAGCAAAATTTGGCCTTCTGCGGTGTCGCTAACCAATTAATGTTTGTAAATTAAAAACTGTTAAATATTAATCCCCTACCTTTCGTCCAGTAGACCATTCCTCGAACTCGAACTTCTTCTATCGGCTAACAACAAAATCACGCACTGAAAGCGTTGCTTTTGGAAGCGAAAGTGAGCTGAAGTCGAAACGCTGAAGGTGTTTACCCGGCGAAATAAATAATTATACGACAATGCCGTGCAGCTGATGCGAACTGATGCTTCTATATGGAATTCGAGCGTGGGCTTAAGAATAGACGTGGGCTGTGTTGAACCATCGGCCAAGTTTGTGATCTAAATGCGTTTTCCGGGCATTTTTGAGTAAATATAGCTCCCACACGACAGCTAATCAAGGACGTAAAGTACATGTTCACTAAGTTAAAAACTAACTGAAACACGCGCAATTTTACAGCTCTAGGTATAAATGCTCTTTAATCAACCCGCCCATGGCCCCATACTCTAGTGAGGCTCTTACAGCATAGCTCAGTGGGCTCTTAGATGTGCTAAGATATTGAAACGATCTTTCTCGAAGTTTATAAATTATAATATAATTTGTGTGAAAGGAAAGAATAAGATCCCCATACAGTTTTAACATTCTTAATCATGTTAAACGATTTGAAAACTTCGAAATACGCGATTGTACATGTAATAACACGATTAATAGTTAACCTTGACATTTAGATATATTAAAAATAGCAAAGTTAAATACGGTGTACGTGCTCTCCATTACAGAGTTATTGTATTGGATCAAAAGTAATATTTAAAACAAACAATTTGATATATGTAATTTTAATTCGCTGTAACAACTGATGGCAGCCTGGAACAAAATAATTTTAAACCTTGTGTTTTAGTCTTTTTCGTGGACAGTTTTTAAATGAACAGAAAAACGCCTTTTATTTCATACATTCATTAATTATTTTTCAGTTTTGGACTTTTTTAAGCCCCATATTTTCTGCGTGGTTATAATTGTATCAGCCTGTATAGCCGTGTTGATCAGAGTGTGTGAGCGTTCTTGGCAACGGATCCACGGGGATACGGGGTAAATGGCATTTGCGTAAGCGGGGGGCTCAGACTCTCAGTGTCTCGTTCTAATACATAAAGACAGACACAGTTAGGCAGTGGACAACTTTAAGCTTTGTCATTGCTTTTGTACTTTTCTTATATACACTGATATTATATTCAAACTCTAGTAAATGTATGTCAATAAGAAATAGATTGAATACTGTCATACATGACCAATGGATGACCCTACTGGTCTCAAAATATAACTGGATTGAGTTCTTTTGATACGGTTTCAGCTAGCATTATCGATTTATCGTGCAGCAGATGGTGGTCGACCATTAGTTGTCAGAGTGTTTTCTTGGCAACGGAGCCACGGGGAAGCGGGGAAAATGACATTTGCCCTCACTCACTGACTCGAACAGGGGACGGACAGCTTCCGACCGAGCTTAGTAGCCTGTTTGTACTTTTATATCCACAATATTATTTTATATTCAAATTTTAGATCAGTAATTATGGGTGTCAATAAAAGCTTTTTGAATAAGCAATCATTAGTCTGAGTGGACTGAGTTATAGTACCACTCTAAGTAACCTCGTACCCAGGACTATATTTCACTCGGTCGCTCGTTGAAAGTATTATGGCTTTGGCTCTGGGTACGATTGGGTCGGTTTCACTAACAACCGACCGGTTATCAGCGAGATCAGAGTGAGAGAATTGAGATACTTTGAGAGTCTGTGTGATTACTCCGGTTACGGAGACCGGGTACGTGGGGGTACGTTTGATATATTGAAATAAGTCAGAACGAAAGTCACGCGATCGATGTCGAAGAAAGTAAAATGTTATTAATCATGTCCTCATGTTGTAATTATGTATCACCATCACTATACTGGCTTTCTGTTGCGGTCTTTCTGTACTCTGATGTACCAACTCATGAAATAAACGCAGTTCTACCAAGTCAACTAAAGGTTACAATGTCGACACTGGACTAAAAATATTTTATTCCGCAATTTTTTGTACAATACCCGGTAATGAGGTATTTTGATTGCCTTTCAATGGTCAATTTATTTGATTTTATGCACAATTAAACACGGAATATTTGCGCTATCAACTCTTTAATGAGCCCCGCGTTAACACGACGCTCAATCAGCTGGATTCCAGTACGTGCTTCACATGGTGCCGTATACACATGGTGATCATGCAACTTCAAATGTAATGAATATCGACGCTTTTGGAAGCGAGCAAACGATGCTAATTAACTACATTACATGCATTTGCCACCAAACACAAGGTCAATATACAGGGTGTCCCAAAAAAAAGTGACACTATAGAAATTATCTCATTGTTCTTACCGCTCTTAAACGCGCGTGATTACACACCTGGGAATTTAATAAAATTCGGTATTAGGGTAAATTGTGTTACAACAAATACTCGTTGCTCTGTAGTCAATTGAACCATTGTTGTTACTCCAACTGATCGTATGATTTACATGTAATTTGATTTTTATGGTAATAGGAGTTATTTTAAATTCCAGAAGCAGAAGTTTATGCACTTGTAGGTTTAGCATAGTGCTCAGGCATTCAAATTATAACAATAGGATAATTTCTAGTGTCACTTTTTTTTGGGACACCCTGTATAAAGTGAACTATTTAAATGCGTGGTGCCAGTGTAGGTAGCAATATAAAAGATTTACTTGAAGGTTTGTGTAGGATCAAACTCAACCAGGAAACTGAATATAACAAGAACGAATCGAAGACTTTTCGTTTGGACTAAGTTAGTAGGATGGAAAATCATGTTTAACTATGTTTTTTTTCCCTTACTCACGCTACAAACTTCTAGACAAAGGGCCTTCACTCCAACGTCGAAGTTCTCGTTATATTTTCAGGTAGTTTGATCCTATAAACTCTCAAGCATATGCCGATATGGTGAACAATTCCGCACTAGTTCCAATAACTCTCTTTTCTTTGAACTTTTTGGTCAAAAATCGCTATTTTTTAAAAACTGAAAAAGTGGCCAAAATCTGCCCAAAAGTAAAGGGGTTAGCCTTAACAAAAAGTTAAGGGATTAGCCTTTACTTTTTGGCCATTTTTAGCCACCTTTTCAAAAACTGAAAAAGTGGCCAATTTTGGCGAAAAAGGAAAGGGGTTAGCCTTAATGTTCACGCTCACAGTCACGGTGAGCATGACACCGTCTAATAAGACGAGGTTAAGCCCTTTCAGGTAAAATCTTTTTCAACGCCCCCCCGAGTTAAGCCCCTTTGCCCCGACTTTTGCCCCGACCACCCTCTTTCGAAAAAAAGAACGCTTTTCAAAAGAAAAAGGAGTTAAGGGACGGGAAGTAAACGTAAGTCGAGTTAAGCAGAGTTGTTGCTCGAATTTTTTGGCAAAATTGTTGGCCCTCGAGTTATATGTCCCGACTTTAATATTAAGTGTCAAATTCAATTAAATTGTCAAATTTTCACACAGACATTTCTCGAAAAAAGAACGTATAAATCGCTAAACGTATACGACTATCAAAAACATAATCTAACTATTATATCGTTAACACTATTTTAGGTTTTCATTTTTTGTTTTCATTTTTTATCACCAGCGTTTATCAATGCAGCACGGTGTCGTGGTTCAAGCTGGGAGACTGGGCTGGCCAATCATGGTCTGACCCTCAATCCTTTGTCTACGTTGAGTCGTTGCTTCGCAGCTTCCGTTGAAATACTTCTCTCGGCTCAAACAATTTAACAACAATTTTATCATTAAGCCCGGGGGCGGCCTCGAAACCCCGCAAATCGTGTTTCGTTCTTCGAGTTAAGAGTTTTACCGCATTTGGGCGTGGTGGGGGCAAAGGGGGAAAAAGAGGGTCGGTCGGGAAAAAGGACTCGGGCTCGAGGGCTTAACTAACCGAGGGGGCTTAACGAAGATTCCCGACCTCTAATAAGACCCGCCCACTATAATCCGTTTGCAGTTTAAAACTACTCGGTCATATCGCGTCGAATTAATGTATTTTACTCTTTGTTTCCAAATTTGACATGGACTTGTAGTTCCTGTTACTAAATATATTCGCAAAGTTTCAACTGGGTTGGTTAAATTCCATAAAGGAAATAGAAACTCATCATTCTTAGTTTCTATTTCCTTTATGGAACCAGCCCAGTTGAAACTTTGCGAATATATTTATACAATTGACTACATTTCCATTCTCTTAGCAATCACGGAAAAACATAACTCGTGCACAGAGGCCTTTGGACTAGTTTGTGAGCAATCAATCCACTAATCTCGTACCCCGAGCCTGCGATCCTTTGGAAAGGAACAACATTTAATATGCCACTCCCCAGCACTCCCCCCGGTTCTTAATGGCCGCGCCTTAAACTGATCTATTTTGGTATTGCACCTGCTAATTAAATGCCACATACTGTAAAATTATATTGCTCGAACTTCCGCAGTCGATTCAATATTCCATTCAAACATAACATTTGAACAAAATTAACATCACATTAACAGTTTACTCGAATGACGGGAAACACATTAGCGCGTTTTCATTGGGAAACAAGGTATGAAAAAACATATACTTTTGAAAAGATCTTTTTGGCAAACAACATCGTTGACTGGCTAGACGGTGGGGGCCAGCGTTCAAACAAGCTGTCAAAATTATCGAGGAACATCAGAAAGGAAATCAGCAATTATTAATTAGTGACATTGATATCGACAATTTGAGACAAATGCAAAATAAAACATGTATAATTCGTATACGTCACATGAACAGGAGGCGGAGTTGCAGACCTGCTATTAATAATTAACATACTTACAAAATAGATCAAGTTTTTGCTCGAAATGATTTTTATGTTCAGGCGAAATACTACTGCACATGCCTCGTGAACCTCATAATCCTTAAGGCGTGTGCACACGATCGGATTCTCCTCCTGACGTATGTGATTTCACACAATACAGCAACAACTACACTTTTCGCCAGGTATGAGCCAATGGCCTTACTCTTGTCAGCAAATCCAGTAAATCACATACATCAAGAGGAGAACTGGATCCGACAAATCGGATTGTATGAACAGGTTTTAACCAGTGAACTCTAAGTAAACTGGAACGCTAACTCCTATGATCAAGTCCTATGATTCGTTGAAGCCAAGCTAGTTTTTCTGAGTTTTTAGTTGAAATACTTAACGCCAAACATTGGGCTGTATATGAAATTGAAGCTATTAAAAAGTTCTATTTGATAGAAAAACTTCAAGACTTTAGGCAAAATGGAAATACTTAAAAAATACAAAAACAACCGCAATTTTGTGAATACGGCAAATTTTCCCTCAAAGTTTTAAATATTTCCCTTTTACCTAAAGTCTTGACGTTTTTATATCAAATATAACTTTTTAATAGCTTCAATTTCATATACAGCCCAATGTTCGGCGTTAAGTATTTCAACTCAAAACTCAGAAAAAAACTGAATTAAGCTGGCTTCAATTTCCCCCCCTGCGTTAGCGTTCCAGTCTATTAGTTCAATGGCCTGAACAGGCTCGTTAATAACTAATCCTCCTTAATAAATATAAGGTTAATAAATATAAGCTGTCGTAGCTAATACTTTACTGGCCAGGTATACCTTAGTAAAGTTATTCTCGGAAATAACCTGGCAGAAAACAAGACCAAAACGCACCCTTGATTGCGTTCTAGTTTCGTTCTAAGTGCGTACCATTTTCGGTCGAATCACGTTACGTTTTCGTTCCTTGTTGTTGCGAACGCATTCTAAATTGTGTTTCATTTGCGTTCGGAACGCGGGTGGACCGCGAACGCAATGTTTGGCTATTTCTGAGCAGTACTGTATTAAATGTACAAACAAATTCCGTTTTCTTAAAAAATTTTGTGCTATATTTCAAATTTAACATAAATAATTGTAAGGAGTTCATTATGTATTCGTTATATAAGCTAATTAATCATGTATAAGGAAATTAGCCAATCATGTTGCTCTATTTTGCTCACGTGATGATACTGGATATTAAACCAGTCCTAGAACTGGATCAAAATTAATTAATTCACTTTAAGTAATGATTTTTGAGTATGAGATGTCATTTCAAAACCTCAAATTCGGACTGGATGGGATTTAAGACCTCGCAGTTAACTGCAATCCTCGGCTTCACCCCGGACTGGATAAAACTGCTATAAACGTAAAAACGCACAACTTGTTATCAGGATGTGTTCGCACTGCTTGTTCCCAGTTTGTTGACAATTTGCTACAAGGTTTTTGACTCAACAGACTGGTCCAACATCTTGTTATCGTCCTTTATTTCAACAATTTGTTAATACGTTGTGAGTGACAACCTTGTAGCAACTTGATAAAATGACAACTTTGTTACAATTTGTCGACAAGCTTGCCGCAAGTCTGTTGCGCGAACACATCTTGTTGACAAGATGTGAGATTTTTACGTGTGTGGGACTTAATTCAAATCCCGTCTTCATTTTAGGATTTGAAATAGAACTTCAAATTGCTGCAAATGGAATAACTACCTACGGATTGTGCAAGTCGAATTGAATAACTTATTGAAAAATTGATTCCACCTATTAATCCTAAAACAATGACGTGTTACTTGATGAAAGTTTTAAGAATTCCTCTCGTGTTTTTGGATCGTCTCGGAAAACGCCCAGCATGCAACTTGTGACTGTCGAGCTCCCTGGTTTCTGGACACCTCGCATTACCATACACATGTGACTAAATAAGATAAGGATATTAAAGGTAAGGTATAATAAAGCACGATTAGGTGAGGTCAAATATGGTAAATATAGAAAAAGTAAGGTATGGTATGGTATGGTATGGTATGGTATGGTATAGTTTTGGTTTGGTTTGGTTTGGTAAGGTATTGTATGGTATGGTATTCTATTTGGTATATATAGTATAGTATAGTAAGGTTTGGGTTGGCAAGGTATGGTATGGTATGGTATGGTATGGTATGGTATGGTATGCTATGGCTTGGTTTGGTTTGGTTTGGTATATTGTATATTATGGTATTGTATATTATGATATGGTAAATTATGGTATGATATGGTATGGTATATTATTGTAGGTATCGTATGGTATGGTATGAAAAGGCAAGAGTAAAGGTAAGATGAAAGCTGAAAACGTGCACACAAGACATCACTTACGCTGCTTCAATTATTACTCCGACTCCGGTGGGATTGATTGCGTTAGCCACGGCGATTGCAATTTGCTTTGTAAGTCGTTCTTGTACTGGAATAACAAAAAACATCTTGTGAGTTATAGCATCTTGAGCTTGAAATATCGGTCGAAAGAAGACCTGTGTTCTGCATGGAAGCGACTATATACAAATTAATAATTCATGACAAAACACAAAGGAAATCATGACCGTGAAGGAGCTTGTGTATCTGACAGAGAATCCTGCTGATTTACATAAACTTTTAGTCACTGATTTTTAAATTTCTCACCAAATATCATTCATTAAGATTGTTGAGAAATACGAAAGTTTTCGTAGTAATACAAAGGAAGAATTCGAACGCCGTAAATAACTATTGTTGTAGTTCAAAGCAGGGGCGGATCCAGGCTCATTTGATAGAGGGGTGCAGATTTTTCAGAGGGGTGCACCCTTCCACCACAAGCGCAAATTATGTCAAAGATGCCATAGATCGTGAAAATTTCAGTATGGACTCGTTGATGCTGACTTTTTGTGGGGGGTGCTGACGTTTTCTAGGGGGGTGCGTGCACCCCTGCACCCCCCAAGTAGATCCGCCTATGGACAAAGTATATCTACAATGTACATAAATTTAAATACCGAGAAAGAATTTTTGTGAAAAAATAATGCTCCTACCTTGCAATCGTCGACTGTACATTTCTACTATTCTGAAAGTTACGAAAAAAGATCAGTAGTTTGCATAGCTTTGTATAAACAGTTTCAATTACTTTTCTTAGAATAAAAAAACAGACCAAGAGAACGGAGTGTGCCGGAACCAGACACTATGGGGCTTCGGTGGCGCAGTTGTCAGAGCAAGCGCCTTTCACCTCTGAGTCTTGAGTTCGATTCTCGCTGAGGACTATACTCATGACACTCATGTGAAAAGAGTAAGTCAACGCTCTGCCGAAAGTCGTGGGTTTTCTCCGAGCACTCCGGTTTCCTCCCACAGGGAAAGTTGACTGGGTGGGTTAGGATATACAGATTAGGAAAGTAATATCACAATTGTAAAAATAGATAATGTAGGCTACGTACATAATATAGGTAAGCGAGATACTCGATGTAATCGGTCACTGAAAAGCCCCAACGGGGAGTGAGCTGAATAATGTATGTATGTATGTATGTACTGTGCGCTAAATAATTGTGAAACGAGATGAATCAATTCCTGGCGTGCAATTATAAACAGTTTATCAGATTTCTTAGAATAAAAAACAGACCAAGAGAACGGGGTGTGTCGGAACCAGACACTGTGCGCTAAATAATTGTGAAACGAGATGAATCAATTCCTGGCGTGCAAAGACAACGAGTTAAAAAGTATAACTACAGTAAATCGAGTTCCCAATCATGACTGAAATTAACCGAACTAATTTTATTCACACCATAGAGCCACGTAGCGTTCTAAAGTTTTCTCTTAAGAGATGCAGTGAAAGTATTCCTTATTGATCCAATGTTAGAGAATTAAAGCTGGCTCTATTTACACCAGTGGATAGCTCTATCACTTCGAAACTGTTCTGGCTAAAGGTTAAAACAGCAGGAAACCGAACGGTAGCCGAGTAAAAAACATAACAAAGCAAAATCCTCTTTACACTGCCACTGGATAGCCCACCACCAGGCATCAGTTTGAAACTGTTTTTCATAGAAGTAGGGGCCTTATTGGGGCAGCGTAAGAACAGGAACCAAATTTGGTGTAACTCTACCAATACTGGATAGCTATATCTGGTCTACACTGTTCTCCCTAGAGGTCCAGTTATTGGCATCCCTTGTTGATGCAATGTTAGAACAGCGGGAAATCGAAATAACCAGGTAAAAATAATACTAGAAATGTCAACTTTATTTACACTGCAGCTGGATGAATTGCGAAGGACGCCGCATAAACGACGTGATCACGTCAAAAGCTCAGTTACCAGGGGCGGGTTGTTCAAAGCTCGATTAGCGCTAACCCTGGGTTAAATTTTAACCCACTGTTTTGGGATATGTATTTCTGCATGGCCGTTCATTTCAAAACTTTAGAAAACAAAACTTCTATTGATCCAAAAAAGATTTCTGGAAAAACATAAACAACTTTATAAACAAGCTGTTGGGAAGTTTGATTTGAAGATTTTCGTTAACCCAGGGTTAGGCTAACTGGCTTTTGAACAACCGGCCCCTGAGGGCGCCACTGGCTGACCCCATGCGACCTATGTTTGATCACAGAACACAGCTAAGGTGGAAGGGTTAGTTTTTCATGGTGACTGCAGAGGAAAACCGAAGGACCTGGGAAATACTCTCGTTTCATACCAATCTACCCACTCCAAAGATTTTTTATAATCAAAGATAATACCCTGAGTGCAAGCGCAATATTCTTACGTTTTAACCCATGCTAGCAAACGCAAAACATAACGCAACTAACCTGGCAATTTTACTTAAACCTAAAACCTTTCCATCTGGGATATACCCTACAGCAACCTAAATAAATTTAAAAACATATTTTATAGACAACAACTTAGTATTGAAGGAATAAGGTACAGTATTAGAACGAGTTGCATAAGCCTAGGAAGTAACCTCAAGTTGGAGGGGCCATTGGGCCAAGCGTCTTAAGGGCAACTCTTCCATTACTAAAAGGCACATTTCCCATTGTTTTATCTGAGGAAAAGGGCACCTTGAAGAAAACTTTGGCAGGGGGGGGCACATGCCCCTAATATGCCCCCGTTTCCTACACCACTGACAAGTTGAAAAGTGACAGTCCTTTATATGAAAGTCCTGAAAAATTGTGTGCAGCTCTGGCAGTATAAATTAAATACATGGATGAAGGCATGAAGGGCAACTTGTCTGATCCAACCTGATACTCAGGCTCTTTGTCTCCACTACCCCCCCCCCCCCATTTTCACATTACACAATATTATTGCCAGAAGCATCTGTAACATACTTTTCCTAAGAAAGGCACCAGATGATGTTCGCACATTGAAAACATGCTGATATCTTTCACAATGACTAGTTCATCATGATCCTCATTGAATACAGCTTCGTTGATTATTTCTAGAAACCCAATAAATCAAAATGATAAGCTAGCTATATACTAGCTACTTGATTTCAGTTAAAAACTGAATAATATTTACCATGTTTAAACTGGATATGTTTAACAGTTCAAGACTGTTCACTCTAGGGAATCAGGCCTAGGCCTTCCTTTATTGGTTCAGTGTTATGTCTCAATCAATTCCATCCCCTCCCCTCCCTCCCCCCGGCATTTGTTGGGCATTTGAATTTAGGCGGAAAAAACCTTGCAAATGCCCCACCATGGGGTCAAAAACGTGGCACAAAATCCCCACCTAGGGGACTTGAAATTGATGCAAATGCCCCACCCTTGGGGACAAAATAATATCTGTAATACTATATAGGAAAATCAATTTCCAAACCATAAAATCTGAATGTATGCTGCATTTCATCCTGTGTGTCAATTGTCCCCAATTTGACCTCAAAAAAATGCTGTATATAAATAATAAAATATCTATTTAAGCCTTACAGAATGAAGTATTTTGTGAAAATTGAGAAATAGAGCTGTTTCAAAAACTTAACAATTAACACGTTGTAATCATGTGAACAATAACAAGATAAAATGCCTGCGACTTTTTAGCTCTTGCCTACGTTATATATTATACAGGGTGTATAAAAAAACTGCAACCCTTTGAAATCAGATATTTTTAAAATTTGCATGATTCAGCACCAATTGATCCCAAGGGTGCGTAAACACAATATATAGCTATACTGTACATCCCCAAGCATGAAATTCCTTTCTATAGATATTGTGTCTACACACGCTTGGGATCAATTAGTGCTGAATCGTGCAAATCCTAAAATATCTGATTTCAAAGGGTTGCAGTTTTTTGTTACACCCTGTACAGTGGATATTGAATGCCTCGACAAATCCCCCACCTCCAGGATGACCTGAAGGAAGCAAATGCCCTACCCTAAGAACAGGTGCAGCTGCATAATGCCCGACAAATGCCCGGGGGAGGGATGGCCGCATATATGGAATTGATCGAGACATTACCACAGGAGAAAACTGGAATATTCAAAGGAGACCCGTAGTGTTTTGTTTGCATGGTGCAAGCCATATCTTCTCACATGCAACTGAAGTGGAATTAGAATCATCATTCTCATCAGTCAATTTACTTGTCAAGGGGGAAAGTGTTAGGCATTAATATCAGACAGGCTGACTACCTACCCTAATGTCTCTTATCTGCCCAATACTTGCCACATGTCAAAATAATTCTCTATAATTCTACTTCTTCATTCTTTATAGATTGCAAGGGAGCGACAAAATTATGATAGGAGGCAAGTGAAAAAAATAAGAGCTGCTTGAGGGGAGGCGAGCAACCCCTAACTATCTCTCTTCCATTTTTGCCTTGACCCCCAAAAAGAAAAGTTTTAACAGACTTTGCTAAAGTCTAAATGTGCCCTAATGCACAGGCCTCGAAATAATTTCTTGAAAGTATGCCGGCCATCACGACCGGTGAATAATTAAATTTACCGGTCACCGAAGTTTTCTGCCGGTCAATTTTGTGTTTTTTTTTATCATTTGTGCCTATTGTAGTGCAACTGCACCTATTTTAAGTGTACTGTAATTAGTATTTTAAGAATTCATTATTAGTCTACTAGCTCCACTTTCATTTGTTTTCATGCCTGTTTTCATCTTTTTGTGATGATGGTTGAGATTTAGCAGTTGAAAATTGACTCGCATTACCATTGGACAGATTTATTTGGCATTAAAATTTTCCATGAGCCCGATAATTTTGCTCACTTAATAGTCAAGATCAAGATTCACTTTGTTACGCATGAATATTTAGCATTTGGACGCTGACAAATAGAGCAAACCTGCTGTGTTTTTTTAGAAGCGAGACTCTCGCTTTTCTCCAAACAAAACAAAAGAAAACCTCAGCCATGTACACATTTTTTATTAAAAAATTACCGGTCATACATGTCCGGTAAGCGAGGATATTTGCCGGTCAAACTGAAAAAATTTACCGGTCATTGACCGGTACTTATTTCGAGCCCTGCTAATGCAACCAACTTCATTATTTTACTCTGTCCAATGCAATCGATTTTAATTGTCACAGGGAATTGTGGGGTGTTAAGGAGTTAACCCAGAGGAGTTAACCAGACTATCTACCCATGTCTTATATTTAACTCAAGTTGAAATACATTCCACTGACTGGAAATTAGTCAGGAATGCAGGATATTGAGGCAGGGGGGAAGTGTCCCTCTTTTCTCTGTTATAAGTGGCAAGGGGGGCAAAAAGTGCCCTTTTAACCCATTAATGTGCAAGACTCATTGATGTGTTGCCTTGTGTAAAGGAATCTGGAATCCAACAAAAGTTACACGTTGGAATCTGGAATCCATACACTGAGATCCGGAATCCACTGTTTTGATGGAATCCGGAATCCAGATAAATGGAATCAATTTATCCGGAATCCACGAGTCAGGATCCAGAATCCACGAATCGGGATCTGGAATCCATGAGCCGGGATCCATAATCCGACACCATCTTGGATTCCATTACATAAGGCGAAATGTGCAAGACCGAGTAAAATAACAAAGTAGGGTGCATTTGGCTGCATATTGCAGCTCAATGAGTTAATATATATAAACACAACTGTACAACTAGACAATCACTTCAGTAAATTTTGTATTGTTTTCATTCTGTATTTCCTTATATTATCTATTTGTACATAGAAATAACGATTAAATGAGTTGGAATTTGAAAATAATTGAAATCCCATTGAACGGGTGTGGCTACAAAAATTTCACTTGACTGCCCTTATGTTCGCATTGGCACACCTGCCCTACCTCGCTCGACATTCCTGAAATTAGTCAAATTAGTTTCAAAATTGCTCATCTGACACCTCAGATATTTGTCAAGTCAAGTGAGGTACAAAGTTTCCAATTGTAACCCCAAACCAAGACAGTAGATAGACATAAAATATCATAAAGATATTTTCATGTGTATTGTGCCTTGTTCTAATGTAATAATAACAGAATTTTGTGATTTTTGACCTTCCAACTTGTATCAGAATGCGGGAAATGGCGTTTCCGAGCCCTAGAAATCCAAAATCTTCCCTGGACCCCCTAATATGTCCCCCGGACCCCCGTAATTGGTTTGTGGCTTCGCCACTCACCCTCCCCCAAACATTCGACCCTGGCTACGCCACTGCCACAGTGGTGTAACAACGATATGGTGAAACTAATTACACAGATGGCTTTAGATGGCTGTATTCTCCCCCACCCTTCCTAGTTGATAGGTCTAAAAGTGTATATAAATTTTCGTTCGAATATTCCAGCCACAAACACCATCAACTATTATTCCCATCGAACGAGATGCTGAGAAAAATCTTAATATTTACCCATATACCATATACTGGCATCCCTCCCATATATATACACGAACTTGCAGTTAATGCTTAGCAACTGGACTCTTGACTTTTCACATTCTGAGTATGTTTGTGACCTTTGGCATCCCCCTGACTCTGGTATTAACCCATTTGGCAGTGTGAAGAGGCTGTTGACAAATATATTTCCTCTAGCAATCACACACTTGTTCCACATTAATACGACACAGAATGAGAAGTTAATTCCTTATTCTGTGATTAGGGGGATGTGTAGCAAAGAATCTGTGACATGTATTATTCCCATCGAACGAGATGCCGAGAAAAACTTTTCTCAACTACTCGTGGCTAGGTCTAAAAATGTATATAAATTTTCGTTCGAATATTCCATCCACAAACATACTCAGAATGTGCTCAGATGTGCATTTAGCTTAAAATAAACCTTCAAAACGAACCTTCTAGGGATTCTTCATAGCCTTTTGTAAAAAAATTGAATGCTTCGGCAGCTCTTCGAGGTGTTTTCAACAAGCCTTCCCTCGTCGGGTCTTCTCCGACCCCTTTCAAAATCGTTACTACAGCAGACTCCATGTTTGTTAGCCTCGTATCTGTATCCTTATCGTCCTTCGGTCTTTGCTCGACGACTGGCACATCAGCTTCTGAAAGAGACCTTAGTTTTTTACCTATTTCGCCTTTTGCGTACGCCATTTTCATGTGGTGATTTTTATACACTTCTGCCTTGAGTCGTCTCGAAGACCTGTTTCGAATACCGCAAATTACGCAAGAAAATTAATTGCTTTCTCACTTATCTGTTACCAGCTCAATACGTGCAAAATTATGTGTGAAATCCGGAATATGAACAGTTTACGTTGATTGAATACGTCCAAGCAAGGTCCAAGCGACCAAGAACTATTCTATTTTTGTATTTATTCAGGATTAATTGTTACTATTTCCTCTGTATATTACAAATTGTTTTCATATGCGACGAGTAGCTGTTTATTGGCGGATATTTGTTCTTTATTGTGGTTATAGATTATAATCAAATGAATGTTTTGGCAAGGTCAAATTGACGTTTCTCCCAAAAAGAAAAAAGAAGGGCAGGCCTATAAATAGGGTTATATGACGTCTGGGGGGAGGGTGTTTCAGTGGGGGGTTTACAGGCATGACGTATTTTTTTCTCAAAATATACACTTGAAAACATTGAATTAAACTCTGAATCTCATTCATGATAAACCCCAAGAAAATTATCCGCTATTAGTATTATGAGCCAGAGGGCATGGCATGACGTTTTTGGTAGGGTGGGAGGGGATAATAATGGACAAGAGGGATAATACGCCAAGATCCCTAACTTAACCCCCTGAAACCTTATGACCAGTGGTCATTGCCAGTGGTCAGTGTGACCAGATCACAGTATAGAGACGACCAGTAGGGCCACTCGGCGATGCAACATGTAGCCGGCTTTTTATGCAAAAATATGCAGTTTACTGGCCAGGAAAGTTAGTCCAGCTTGCTTATTGGCCAGAAAAAGCAATTGACTGGCTGCCAATGCGTAATGAGCGGCCACACAAAATTTCAAATGAGTGGCCCTACTGGTCGTCTCTATACTGTGACCAGATGTTACCAGATGGGATAAGTAATTTCCTTCCAAGTGGAACCACCTAAAATTTTGGGAAATTTTTAGAGATTGTAATGATTCACTGATTCAGTAAATTTTGGGTAAAAATTCGTTTTTGAATGTTCTCTTATGTAATAGAGATGCTAAAGGCCTGCGATGAACGCAAGATGATCTGAACGATTAATTAAACTCTCTAGCCTGCAAAACCCGCTATAGGAAATTAGTGCGTTTTCATGCAAAGCTAGTCACTTTGTCGGAGCCATGACGTCACTACGAAAAGTGTGAAAAACTTCTTTGGAAAACACGTACCTGCATCGTGAGCCATGTACGAACGTAATGGTACTTGAAAGATTTAGCAGATCGATCTGTCTTTTAATGGCACAAATCTTATTAATCTTAGCATAACATTAGTGCAGCCAGTCACGATCCAGTGACTGGAATGTTTCATTGTCTTTTCATTATTTTGAAAATCCTACTGTCTCAATGCATCCAGTAATCCATTGTTTTGACTTATTGCAGTATTAATGCAAAATGTACTCTGCCAATAGGCCATGTTACATGGCGCAATTTGTGCTGCAACTTGCGACAGCACGAATCACGTTTTACTTTGCCGTAATTGCCTAAACATGCCCAGAAGGCAACCGAAGAAATTAATGAGAATGGTGGAGTGAAACGCGGGCCATGTTCACTGTTTTTCTGTGCGAAATTTGCGATTTTAATACTCGTCAGTGACAGTAGGATTTTTTTATTTTATGGTGGTTAATTGCAGAAAACATTTTAGATGAAAATAATAAATTATAATATTAATAATCATATAAAACCTCATATAAATCATTATTAAATTGTTAATAGCATAATTGCATAAATTAAATTCTTGTGAACTTTAAGAGCAAGCACTCGTAAGTTTTTCAAAGACAAAGATCTCAAATTGCACTCGTCCTTTGAGCTCGAGGAATTTTGATAGTCTTTGAAAATCTCGCTCGTGCAGAATTTTATCCAAATTGCACTCGGAACCATGCTATTATTGCATGAAAGTCTTTGTTAAATAATTTAGGTTAAATTCGCATCATTTGGCAGTACACAAGCGTTACAATAGCACACAGCAACATAATTTGGTGGCAGAAAGGTTAAAATTTTGAGGGTGCATTAGGGCGCATGGCGGCTGCGTCCATAAACTAACTTTGTTTATGTTGGACAGCTCTGTCAGTTCTACCGGCTTACAGGTCCAGTAAGGGTCAACCCTCCTTGGTACGTCTCGTGTTGCTTCATGAGAAAACCTAAGCTAAAATATTCATTAACTACCGTATAATGATGGCTCTATCAGTTATATATGATCTAACCGTTCTCCCTCATGGAGGTCCAATAATGGCATTCCTTATGGTCCAGTGATAGTAGCAAATTATAATCGGACAACTTCGATTTTATTGCAGGAATCAAACCCCAGTTGCGGAGGTAAAAGGTCCATCACGTCCATGCACTAACCATGCACTAACCATGCACTAACCATGCACTAACCATGCACTAACCATGCACTGTATCACCAAGATTATAGCAAACGTGACATTAAAACATTAACATTTGAATTTAAAACAATCCAAATTGCTCACTATAAATAATATTTTCATAATGGACATCCGAGTGAACAGGTTTTTACAAGTAACGGCTGATTAATTGTCTCAGTTGGGTGTCCCAATTTTTAGTGATTAGGAATCATCTAAATGCATTAATTGCGATAGTATCATAAGAACACATATTGGCCTTCCAGACTTGCATTGAAATTGCTGATATGCGTCACGTTTAATTTGTTTTTGTGTGCTTTCAGTTTTGTTTTTATGGATACGATTACCAAGGAAAGGAGCACTGTCATCAACGACAAAAAACATCACAGAAAAAATAATTTTGCATGATTCAAATACCAGACTAAAGTAAAACAATCAAGTATAGTTTCTGTGTCAAAATTTCCTTGGACAAATTTCCTTATCAATGAATTGAATGTTGTGTGGGTGTTTTTAAATCTTTCCACTGCCAGCCACAACACTAATTACAAAACTGATAGAAGAAGCAGATTGCGATAAAAACACCATCTTGTATAGTTCATTTGAGATGGAATGAAATATGTTTTTTCTCTACTTTGGCTGTTTGGATGAGTTATGAAAGAAGCTCAATTTTATTTCACATACAGTACATACACTAACCAGTTGCAACTTGTCAATAATTTCTGTCGTTTCCAGCTGTTAATTTGTTCCAAGTTCTTCAACAACTTGTTATTGAACACAGAGTATGGATAGTTATGAACCTTGACTTATGCTAAAGCTTATTAGCCACCCACTCGGTGCAGGATTTTTTGGATAGAATTTTGAACTTACATAACATAGCTGTCAATGTCATAACTCTGTGATCGAAATTCAATTACAAATTGCAGGAAAATATAAAGCCTCTTTAGGCTTTACTAACTGCCATATTTTAATGGCTGTAATAAAATTGTGACAATTAATGACTGTTGCACTCTTTTGTCTTTGAAAAATTGACTCAAAGATTTTGGCATTCGGATACTGATTACAAAACACAGAAGAATCTTTCAACTTTTAAAGGTTTCCTGATAATGACCGAACTTTGTTTGATAGCAAGAAGAACACATAATAAGGAAGTTGTTACAAATCGCTCATGTAGGTTCAACGAGGAATGTTGCCCAAATGAGGTGACATAATTGATCATTCATCGGCTACGAGCCTGCTAGTGTCAGCCTGATAGTTTCCGCTATCTACTGGTGGATCAGTAATTATGATCTAGCGTGACGTGCACGTATAGATACAAATTGCTTATATAAGAGGCGACAATATTCTGTTGGCGTGGAGTGTTTTGATAACCGTGCAGCTGAACACGCGACAAGTTAAGCTAAGAAAAACAACTTTAAAGTTCATTGAAGTCTAAGGAAACTAAACAAAGAATTAAGGACAAATTGTGAATTCTGAAACCGAATATTACAACAATATATTAACTGAAGTCGGTCTGAGAAGTAATTATAAATCAAGATGTCAACGCATGTGGAATCGAATGGAGCAGTTAGCCCAACTGCAAAACAACAAATTCGCCACAAAAAAGTAAAACGTGTGCGAAGCTCGCCAATCGATCTTTTGGTATGGGAATACGCCAATTCGTTGGACCGGGAGGAGACGTTCGAAAAGCTCAAGGAAGCTGCAAAACATTTCGACATCGATGAGCTTAATGCATCTGGTTTGAACGCGTTACAGCAATGCGCGCTCGACGGAAATTTGGAGGGGATGAAATTGTTACTTTCGCTCGGTGCTGACTGCAATAAGCGCGGACGAGGTGGATGGACTGCCCTACATTATGCTGCAAGCGAAGGCTATCTAGAGATCGTCAGATATTTAATGAGACACGGCGCAAATGTAAGGATTGCTGATCACAATCATAAATTTCCTGTCGAAATTACAGAAGATGAAAGCATACTAAAACTTTTACTACGGGCGACAATCGTTTCCAACGGTATCATGTTGGCAGGTTCGACCTGTGGTACGACAGAAGAACGCCATAGATCTCTGACCCTACATAAAGATTCTGTATGAAATATTGTTGTCGTGTTTAATACGATAACTTATTTGCCTGCGAACTGAGATCGATTGAGTTGAGACCTATGAATTTCTATTAAAGTGTGCAGGCTTAAAGCTTTGCAAAAGAAGAATCAGCCCGTTGTTTGTTGGCTTATTCAACTGAAGGACGGCAAAGTTGTCTGAATGAAGAGTCTATGCATGTAATTGTACTTTTAAGAAACAATTTTATAAATAATAACTTATTTTCCTGCGATTGAGTTGAAATCTATGAATGTAGGCAGGTGTGAAATATATAGACTATAGAGTATAGTTTGTAGTTACGATCAAGCGTTGGCTTATTCGCTAGTGCAAAATGTGATATTCGCTAGTGCAATAAATTATGAGAAACGTTTTGAAATACTGTTTTCTTGCTGGTTTCTACTAAAACAATTAGATTATTCGCTCTCGATTTCTATGAGATGACAGTTCATCTCATTCACTCATCAACTACCACCTCATAGAAATCTTGAGCTCATAATCTAATTGTTAAATACCTTTGCGTTTGTGATCTGACTTTTTTTTACTTTGTGCGTTTCAATTGCGTCAGGAAAAGTGAAATGTCCATTGTTTGCATTTTCTCAGTTCATAGTCGAAAATAAATACTTGATACCTGATTAAAAATTTGGGATTAGCCCGAGGTGTAAAAGTTATAAAGTCTAACACGGCTGAAATGGAATTTGAAGCTTTAGGGTCAAACAGATAACCAAGTTTCCTGACAAATTTTCGTTGTATGGCAAAATGAAGAGCTAGATATTCGTTTTCCTTAACCCTGAACAAAACTATTTAGGTTCGATCCAGTGCAGTTGTTTGATCACTATTTCGCCGCATACATACATACATACAAACTTTATTTTGGCACGCTGGCCTCAACAACTAAAAAAGCTGGTTTCCATAAGGGGCGTGGTCAGACAATACATGCAAAAATATACAAACTGTTAAAGAGAGAAAGGATAAAATATATATCGCTAATAGCCCGATTGACAAGCCAGTTTCAATTCATTGTTGATTTATAATTGTTTTAAAACAATTTAAATATTGTGCAATTTTGGCCTCATATGGCAGACTATTCCAAAGTGTAGCACCATTATAAAGGAAGCACCTTTTTCCGAATTCTTTTTTCCGCAGTCGTATTTGAGAAGAGTGCTTCCAGTTCGACTCTACCAAACACCACAGGCACAGGTTCTCTCCTCGTATTCCGGTTACTGGACCACTAATAGATGGCCCTAACTGGACCTCCAGGGAAAAGAGTTTAGAACTGATAGAGCTATCCAGTCTAAAGAAGTTAGTTTAGTTTTATAGAGTTCGGAATGCACATTTATATCGTCTCAAGCTAAATAGTAAAGTCTAAAGATCGCGTTGAAACGGCGCGTGGGCATACACTTGTGCTTGCAGACAGGCCTAGATTGACTTTTGATTAAATATTCGATTTTAATTATTTTAACAGGTTTCATTTCTGTAACTGTCTAGTGATCTACCCCTATCTGATAAGGTTTTCAAATATCATATATCATATGATTTAAATACTGAATAATACTTTTCAGGTAGTTCATACTACTCTACACAGTCACAACATCCCCAAATTTTATTTGCTCATTTCTGTCTGCATGTAATGTTCCTTCATTTTACAACTTTTAAACATACAAATCCTTAGAATTAGATTTAGTCACGTGCCAATAATTCGTAGAAAAATATTTTGTAATTGGAGGTTTCTATGTGTGGATAATCGCTACTTTTAAGTTTTAATGCTGTATAAGTTTACGATAATTGTTAAGCAGATAAACAAATAGTTAGTTACGTTAACGAACTGTCTAAGCACCTGCGAAGATTATATTTGACATGTTATGCGAATTCATGCATTAACCCCTAATATAATTATTTGAACTATATAGAGGAAATCAACATCTGCGCAAAACATGTATAAAATCAACGCAGTACGCTATGCATTCGAAGTCGTTTGTTTAAGTGAATCTACTTCAAAGTGTGCTAAAACACTCGGCTGAGCGCCTCGTTTACCAACACACATTTCGGTCGTTCAAATCTCTATAATTAACTCCTTCTCGTGCATGATATATTAATAGTTCGCTTTGACCATAGACACTCCTACAAACATTTGGATTTTGAATGTTTTTACTTTCGTAGAATATTCTTATATTTCAGCAGTTGCCATAGTAATAAATAACATCACGTATTACTCGATCACGATCGTGACAAACATCACCATAGGAGCAAGCGAGTGGCTCTTCGGTTGGCACATTTGCCCAATTATAACCGGCCCTTGACTCCTTGAGATGTGTGCTATTCACAACTCAAAAAGTTGATTGTTCTCAGTCCATATTTTGGCATTATACAAACATTTAATTTCCCATATTCAGACTTGAAAAATTTTAAAGACGTGACTAACACTTAGCTTTGCGATATCAATAATGGCGTACGAGTTTAGGTTGGAAACATATTCCTATCCTATTTCAGTCAAAACCTGTGGCTCAATGCAAATTTGTATATAATAGGGTATCAAAAAGCACGAGTCTTTCATATTGTTACAGTTAACTTACTCAGTTATTATTCTATGCTCTCATTTAAAGGTTTTATAAATTATTGGCGGTACAACGGTGAAACGCCGCCGCCAGCACTCCCTAGCTCCGCCCCTCGCTACTCCCCCTCGCTAGCTCCCCCCTCGCTAGCTACCCCCTTGTAGCCGCAGTGGGAATTTACTTGTTACGTGTGTACAACAAACACTTCACAAAAACACGTCAGTTCATTCAAATCACTTCACCAGTTTCCATGACAAGTTTTCAAATCGTATACGATTATACGTGTCCAAATAAGTTTCCTTATTAAATATATCTTGTATACGTGGCTAATCCTGGACGATTTTTGCTCCACGTATTATTCCATTATATATATTATTTCATTTCACATTTTTATACAATTGTCAATTTGAATTCTTTATTGATTTCTAATAACAATATCATAATTATATTCCATTCTAGGGGGCAAGAACACACTTAACATTTTGTACTATGTCAAATGGCAGACAATTTTATTCACCCGCAGGTGATGAGTTGATGAGTTTTTGTGTTCGGATGAAAAACAGCTAAACCATTATTGGCAGGAAAAGGGGTGGCTTTTGTTATCCAAAATTACTGTTTATATCGGACTTTTCAATGTTAAAAATCTGTTGATGGAAGGCTAATTGCTAGCCTGCGAACAGGTGCCTGCATATACTCTTAATGTTTAATGTTTAAATATATGTACATTCTCCCAATAGGGTTTTTCAGAAAGTACTTGCAACCAGTTATTTCATTAACTAATTACAGTTATGTTACAATATCACAAAGTTAGATATAAAAAATATATTTACCCTAATCGTAGTAAAATAGAATCTTCTATCAGACTCATGAAGACTTAAGTTTAAAATTCCTATTGGTTTAGTAAGTATCTTCTAAAAAGTTCTGACTTGAACTTTTTAAAATTCCCTATTGACTTCATATCATCGTTCAAATTGTTCCATAATTTAACTGCGCGGAAATGGCAAGTCTTCTGACCGGTATACTTGTTTGAAATTTTGGAATGTCTAACTCATTATTGTGTCTGGTTGGATACTCGTGAATGCTTGCTCGTTGATAAAACTGTTGTCGCTCTTCTAGCGCCTGTTCGCAGGCTAGAGTCTACATTCGTTTCGCAAGACTTTATGATAATTCTATTTCACGTAATTAGGTCAGTTTTAGTGAAGTGTTTAATATGGTGCTACACACAACTACCAGTTAATATATAAGACAAACCATAAAACGCATTATATGTATATGATATATAAACATTTAAATACATCTACAATACTACAGTATTCACTTGTATAATGAGAACACTCCCACATTCTTTTTCTTTCTTGTATATATATATATATATATATGTATTCTTGTAAACATTATTCTGGTTTTTTCCATATTTATCAATTGACTGTAAATAATTGATTATGTAATCTAACACAATTGAACATAACTAGGGGCCTAAATAAAAAGTCTGCAAAGATTTCTAGTTGGTCTCTAGCCCAAGATTTTTAGAAATTATTGTAATATTTTAAGTAAATTTATTGTACATGGGAAAAAAACAATAAAAAAACACATGGTGATCAACTTCAAACTGTATTGACACTTATAGGAGCAAGGAAATGATGCTTAATATCACACGCATTTGCCACTAAATACAAGGTATTCACATATATAGTGAACAATTTAGTAACTCCAATAACTATCTTTCCTTTGAGAGTTGGCCACCGTGTGTCCTACTATCCCAAGTAGTAAAACCAGTGAGCTCCATATATATATATCTGGAGTGAGAACTTACGTCCAAAAAGTGAAGCCAAAGATGGCGGAAAATGACGTCCAGTGCTAGTCCTTTTCTATTGTTTTTGTCTGCGCGGTTTGCACAAGCCGGCAAGGAGTGTGCCAAAATTTCGTGTTTTTACTTCGAACAATCTAAACAATAACATTATGATTTTATGAACTAATAACTTGATTAGCGATACGATCTGTTAGAAAATTATAGAGAATTAGCTGGCAAAAATGGTATGAAAACTGCTTATGACGTTCATGAGTTTGGACATCAATTGCCGCCATCTTGGCTTCACTTGTCCTATTGGACGAACATTAGAAGTTCTTATTCCAGATCATACTCCAGATATATTTGGAGCTTACGGAGTAAAACCCTAAAACCAACCTATAATGATATTCAGATTTGCGCATGACGTCATCATTTCAAAGATGTACCAATCGCTTTCATCCACAAAGCAACACCAACCGCGCCGGGATCTGGTTCCGATAAAGTACTGGATCCAATGTAACTCGCTCTGCCAGCCTGGGCCTGCATTTTAGCCGTCTTCTGTGCACCTTCCTCGGCAGCCTGGGGAGAATACAAATTAGCGTATTACGCAACACGAGTTTCAAAGTATGAGACTGCGAGCACGCAAGCATCATTTCTGCACTCTGGTCGTCTGGAGTAAAAAGTGTTTAGTAAAACAGATTACCTTGACTGCCTCTTGAAAAGCTTCTACAGGATTCTTAGAATTCTCCAAAGCTTTCTTCAGCGCCAGCGAGGCAGGGCACAGAGCATCCAACTGTGAAATTTTATAAGAAAGTGTAAGTAAACGAATGCATCAAAACTTTATTTATACTGCATGGCTCTATCGGTTCTAAACTGTTCTTCCTATAGTGCTCCAGCAAGCACCAATCCTAACTGGCTCGGCGATAGGATGTTATACGGATGAAACGTCGAAGTTCTTATTGTATTTTCAGGTAGATTGATCCAAATTAACTGCAGTATCTTCATAAAGACTCTACCTACACTGACATCATGCACACGTTCGAAAAATAGGAGGAAACCGGAGTACCCGCGTAGAAAACATGCGATGTTGATGATGATACAAACTGGAAGCACGCACTCTTCTCACAAAATAGTATACAATGCGCAACAATGCGCAACAATGCGCAAAAGAATCACTGGTGTATTTTTCTAACATTAGGCACTATACCATGGTCCTATAGCCCTCTTCAGCCCCGCCATATCTAGTAAGTAAAGAAAATAAATTCATACAAACTAAAAATATACTAAAACCAAACTAAATAATACGTATTTATGTACAAATAGTTAATTCAAATTCATATATAATGACTCATGACATCCGTCAACAATTCAACAAATATAGCTGAATTAAAGTTTTTTCACCAGTAGAGTTTCCGGGTGAAACGACATGCTCTGCCGCAGATATCGAACCTGCGGCCCGATGAAGTCATAAACTAAGAACTAACCACAAACTCATGTATATAATTATATAATGGTGATGCCAGTGTATGGAAAGGGTGATTTTCTCTCAATTTTTCTTGTGTTCTGTCAAGCACGATGCTAAAAATAAAACATAATTTTCCCTAACAATTCAAAAATTTACCTTTTAATAGCTTGTATGCCACATTCAAAAGCTTTACACCATTGCATTGGATTAATATGATCTTTTATTTGTTCGACACCAGCCAGTAAGAATAAACTATAAAGCTGAATAAAAATCATGTACATTGTACAGTAAAACAATAAGCTACATATCTCTAAGCTAGATTGCTTGAAACCAGCGTAAAAGTATTAACCCTTGGAAAAACTAGGAAACATAATCAGAAAATAATGTAACGGTAACATTATTTCCTGGCCATGTTTCCCGAAGGTGGGCAAACTAGGATACATTGTTTCCGCAACAAAAACCACAATTGGGAAATTAGATTGTGAACATTGCTAGGATGTAAAGTTTGTTTCTGAAACAATGTTTCCAAGGGTGGGCGAACGAGAGAGCATTCAAGGAAGAATAGTAATTTTCAAATGTTTACGCAATGATATTTCCTAGTTAGCCCAGACCTTTAAAAATTCGGCACGAATTAACTGGCTTTTACCAGCAAATAGACAAATAAATAAACAAACAAACCACCTAAGACTGAGACAAACTACTCAGAATTGAAATCCAACTCAATAAATCCTCATTTTCGTAATTCACTAAATAGATCATTCATCACACATACCGCTCCTGACGATCCTCCCATGTTATCTTCGATAATATTTGCGAGCGTTACAAGAGCTTGATACGGAGAATTACAGGGAATACCACACTTATCCACACTGCCTAAGGCGTTCTTTATATCTAAGTATAAGAAAAAAGGGATTACTCTTACTGGATCTCTAGGAAGAGTTGAGAACCGAAAGAGCTATTCAGTACACATATAGTTAGTTTGTTTAGTTAGTCGGTAAGTACCGACCATGTAAACGTTTACCCTGTGCTGCTCGCTTTAACGTTGATCCACAGTCCCCATCACCAGCCAGACGATCCAAATTATTTAGACGTTCTTCGTTTGCTTCTAAGGTTTCAGCAATCTGTAGCAAGCAGTTATATATTGTACAACCTAAACATGATAGAAAATCGATTTATAATAATAAGTAATAAGTGGGGTGTGCTAATCATCCTTCTTGCAGCTGAGAGCTGGGCTGAATTGCGAAGGACGCAGCTCGACTTAATCGAGTCGAAGGCTTATTAAAGGCGCCTCTGGCTGCCACCGTATGACTCATGTCTGATCAGGGAGCACAGCTACGATGGAAGGGTTAGTTTGGGGCTAATCCAAACCCACCCTGTCAACATTACCTGTGGGAGGAAACCAGAGTACCCGGGGAAAACCCACGATTTTCGGTAGAGCGTTGACTGACTCTTTTCACATAACTGTCATGAGTCCCCAACGAGAATCGAATCCACGATCTCAGAGGTGAAAGGCGCTTGCTCTGACGACTGCGCCACCGAAGCCCCTATCACAACGATCTCTATTGAGTACCAACCTAATGGTGTCAATTCTTTTGCCTTTTCTGCATCCTCCCCAGGCTCCTTATTAGGCTCGAAACCATCAATGGGTTCTGGAACATCCTGGTTACCAAACACTCTGGGCCATCCAGGCATTGCCGTCTCAAAGTCTGGAAATAGAAAATAACACGTTTTATCTGAGTATACGATTGTGGATAGGAAATATTCTTCGTGATCGTTATATGCAGCTATAAAAACAGGAGAGATGGAAAACCGTAGTTGGAAAAAACTACACTAAACTAAACTAAACAAAACATTTCCGGGATAACTCAATCAGCTTCCTTGAGGTCTACAGTAGTAAGACCATCTCATGTATTGTTCCAATGTTACTGCAGGATAGAGCCAGAGAACCGGAAGTAAGCCCGAGGTATTTGGTAGACTCAAACTGGGAACACTCTTCTCGCAAGCGACTGAGGAGAAATTATAGAGCCGCTGCAATTTTAGACCAACCAAATTTTTGCTATCTAACAGAATTAGCGCGAGAATATTGCAAAAAAAAACATACCTAAATATTTCTTTCTTTCTTCGTTTAAATGCAGCAACGTGATCGAAACTCCCGCCATCTCCAAAGATGTCATAAAAGTACCAACATATATTCTTTCAACTTCAACACCTTTTACTGTTTCTGAAAGATGTGAATATTTATTGTTAATGCTAGCTTAGTTTAATAGACTATACAGTATCAATTGTCTAAATGTACGTATAACTGTATCTTATTACAAATAGGTTCCCTCATTTGAGCTACCGGGTAGTGATTTTTTCAACCTTTCAAAAACTGGGCGTTGGTGCTTATCGATATAACTTATCGAGTATGGAGCTTATTGAGTATTTATAAATTAAAGGGTGTTTTCTCATTTACTGTGGGGTCCAGACTCGTTCTATCACAGCTTTTCAGATTGAAAAATATTGGCTATCCGTATAGAACTGACCTCAACTTTGTATATAATAAGTAGTAAGTAACCAGGTGTGCTTATTATCCTTACTTGCAGCTGAGAGCTAAGCTGAATTGCGAAGGACACAGCTCAACGTGACCAAGTCGAAGGCTTTCTAGGGCGCATATGGCAGCCACCTTTTGCTCGCCATCACGGAGCACAGCTACGGTGGAAGGGCCAGTTAGGGGTTAAACCCAACCCAACCGGAGTACCCGGAGAAAACCCACGACTTTCGGCATTTATATTGAACTCACTTAGATATTGAACTGCTTCTCTTGCTACAACGTATAACTCCAACTGCGACGTTCCTCCTAGATTATTCACCATCAAACCAACTTTGTCACCTGCAATTCAATAAGCAGAATAACAAAAACAGTTGAGCACTGTTTCGAAGCGCAAGACTCATTCCTTTTGACGAGTAAAATCACGCTAGACAGAATGGCGCATTACTCCATCAGGGTGCAATTCAGTTAAATGCATAGGTATACGAAAGGTATATTGACATTAAATATATGTACACTATTTACCACTCCCAGAACGCACTTACCTTTCTTCAAAATAAATTTGTTCGTCTCCGACTCGCATTCTGTACTCATATGTTCCAACATTCTTTGCACAAGTTGTTTGGCTGTTAAAAGCTTTCCAGTGAAGAAAACAAGAAACTGAATCACTGTAATATACAGTATGTAACCATGGCACGTGCACGTAAATTTTAGTTTTTTTCTGGTACCCTAGTTGTATAAATATATAGACGAAGCCATTCATGCAACTTCTCTTGACACTAAGTCTTCCCTTGTCATCATCGACTAAGTCTTCATCGTGCATCAGTATCCTGCATCAGGGCGCATTGTCGCTTAATTGTAACAGGATCACCATACAAATTTGGAAAATAAAACTAAAGAACTACCTTTATTCTTTCAACACCCTTTTCTCCGTGAATACCTATTAAGTATATAATAAGTGAACTGATCTGACATACGGTAATCAAACGAAGAAGTTGTGATTTTGTTATTGTTGTACTACAACAATAGTAACATACAGTGCAGTAGCATGACCAACTGAATAAAACATTTTAAACATATTAACAATATTACCAAGGCCAAGTTCTATTTCATCGTCAGCAAGGTGAAATGATGGTTTTGATCCTGGTATTGTACATGGTGATAAACTTACACCCATCGTACCTAGACAAGTGGAACAATTAAATCCTTAGACTCAGTAGAATAATTTGTTACTTCTACACACGTAAAAACACACAAGTTGGAACAAACCTGCAGCAGACTTGTACCACTGCTGTTTCAACATCTTGTTAATATCAGGATGTGTTCGCACTGCTTGTTCCCAGCTTGTTGACAAGTTGTCATCGTTTTGTTGACAACTTGCTACAAGGTTGTTGATTCAATAGACTTGCTACAAGTTGTTCCAACAACTTGTTATCGTCCTACAATTCAACAACTCATTAACAAGTTGTGAGTGACAACCTTGTAACAACTTGATAAATGACAACGTTGTTACAACTTGTTGACAAGCTTGCTACAAGTCTGTTGCGAACACATCTTCTTGACAAGATGGGAGATTTTTACGTGTGTAGTGCTCAATATTTATTTGATATATATTAATGAGACAGTTGATCTGTCAGGTATAAACAGTCTAGATTGTCTAGACGGATTCAAACAAATCGTCCGTCTGTTTGAGACATTGAACTTATATGCAACATGAACTATATAGAAAACATCAGGCATGACTTGTTCCCAGAACGATTGCCTGATCGTGTTATTCTAGCTAGTCTGTCTGGATAGCTCATTTTGCGTTTACCTTAAGACCCATGATACGTCAAAATGACAGACAACGCATCTCTTAACGGGTTAATAGAGGCGTGGGGCATACTCTGGTGAATGTTGATATTCAATTATTAAAATTCAAGCTTTACCCATGTTGATGATAGTTTCTTGCAAAAATGGAACCATTTCATCCAATGACTTTCCTGCTTCAGCCATCGCACCTGCTATCTTTAGCAGACAGAGCAAAAAGAAAGCCTTTAATTGCACTGTATCATCATTTAAATGTGGTCTTGAGACACTTGTTGGAATAAGGATATGAAGGGGCCTAGACATTGCGACTTACAAGAGAGTCTGCACTAGTTCATCTACAATTTTGTCATGATCGAGTCACCCTGTCCTTGGTGAAATTCAATTACTGGCTGGGATGCAAAAGGGAGAGGGTGGGAAGAGAAGGGGCATAAACCACCCTACACACAACCCCTATTTTTGCCTAAAATTATGAACTGACTTATGTTTTGGGAAACAGACATTACTTGCTGGAGTACAACTGGGTGTTGCAGTCTAATCCTTTCTTGGGGTACATATATAATTTGCTGACAGGGGGGTTGGAGACTACAGTACAAGGGGTGGACAGCACTCTGCACCCCACCCCTAGTGCAGCACTCTGCACTCCACCCCACCCCTAGTTGCACCCCGAGGGTGCAATTAAAGTGTGTGTGTGGGCAGACACTAGAATTACAAGGGCTGGTGTGCACCACTCAGTGTAAGGGCATACATCCTGGGGGGAATGGGGGGGGACATGTCCCCCCCATTTTTTAGACATTCATAATAAAATCTATAATAAATTATGCCCCCCCAATTCTTGGAATGGATAATAGCTCTTGACTCAGTGTAATAGATCCCCACCCCAAAACCCCACCAGAGATTACCTACTACCTACATTTATCCTAACTTACTTTATGAATAATGACAGTCCCACATAAGCCTCTCCTACCAGCCGTCTTATCCACACTCGACAAAGCACAATCTTCATTTACGATAACAATATCAACTTTGATATCCTCCTGTTTGGCTCGTTCTGCTGCCATGCCAAAATTCAACCTGTCGCCTGTGTAATTCTTAACTATAAGCAACACACCACCTTCATTACTGGAACCAACAGCACGTATGGCAGCAAGAACAGACTTGGTTGGTGGTGAAGTGAACACAGCTCCTGCAACCGCTGCTGTCAAGCCACCATGACCTACACACAATCATTGACGAATCATGATTGCCATTACATTCTATGGCAATGGGGGAGACAAGCTCATTTAGCAGGATGGGAGATGATGCAGGTTTTCAGGGGTGGTAAACCCAAGCTAAACTGATTTGCAGAATAGAACCAATATAAAAGGCTAAATTTGCCCAATATTATTGGTCTAACACTCCAATGGTTGGATTATACTAATTAAAAAGAACTTCAAAGTACTTCGAACTCCTTTTTTTGGGTTTGGTGGATTTGGTGGATAATCCAAGTGAGTAGATATATACACAATTTTAAGACCTAACCAGGAACGGTTGCGAAAAATACAACACTAGGTCCTCTGGCAGGAATTGAACCCACGGCCCTGCGATTCCGGTGCAGCGCTCTAACCAACTGAACTACAGAGGCCAGTTGCTGAGCTGTAACCGTAAGTTCTGTATATATAGGTTATCGGGTGTGCAGGTTGTGATAAGGTAAACTTCAGAGATCTTTTTTTTTTGCACTTCACTTGGTTGAACTAGAATACTGGGTTTGGTGGATAATCCAAGCGAGTAGATATATACACAATTTTAAGACCTAACCAGGAACGGTTGCGAAAAATACAACACTAGGTCCTCTGGCAGACCTTAAAATTAGGTCTTAAAAGTGTGTATATATCTACTCACTTGATATATAAAGTGTGTATATATCTACTCACTACTCTTAGGTCTTAAAATTGTGTACATATCTACTCACTTGGATTATCCACCAAACCCAGTATTCTAGTTCAACCAAGTGAAGTGCAAAAAAAAAAAAATCTTTGAAGTTTACCTTATCACAACCCGCACACCCGATAACCTATATACCCAATAGCTCAGTTGGTTAGAGCGCTGCACCGGAATCGCAGGGCCGTGGGTTCAATTCCTGCCAGAGGACCTAGCGTTGTATTTTTCCCAACCGTTCCTGGTTAGGTCTTAAAATTGTGTATATATCTACTCACTTGGATTATCCACCAAACCCAGTATTCTAATTAAAAAGAAATTTATCAGAGTGACCAAATTGTTGACAATATCGTCCATATGGAATGTATTTGATTTGATGGCCATATGTCCAATCCCACAAGTCTGAATAGATTTGAAGTTGACTGCCATGTGTAGCACCTGATATATATCATGCTTACAGAATATGGACACTTAGGACTCTATTCAGCACTTGTAAGTTACATCACAACACATGTGGGGCTTTTTGCATTCTGCCATTTTGGGTGGCAAATATTTAAAAGTGATTAAGAACAAACTTTGCATCAAATTTGTCTTTATGAAAGAATTTAAAAACGCCAGTTTCTGTTTAATTCAATCAGGCATTACTGCTGCTGTCCAGAGTGCTTTTGATGATTTTTGCCACACAACATGGTGGACTATTTCGTGCCGACAATGATAGGTGGATTTTACTAACCAATATCAGCACCATTGTGCAGCAGGTGCCTGGTGGTGATCAATATAGTATTCAATTGTTATTATAAATCTTTTCATCATATGTAGTAGACTTGTACTTGGCCGCAAATAAATAGCATTCATTGATGTAGTATTAACCACCATATTTCAGAGGCAAATTAGTGAACGTCAGAGAACATCGTGCAAAATATACAATAAAATGTGTGCAATGTTGATTATTGTTGCAAAATACAAGTAGTTCTATACCAAATTCACATCCTATAATTATGGTACATTGGTACCTACCTATAAAGCCACCATGCGCTGGTTCATGACCACTGCCACCTCCGGATATCAACGCAACCAAACCTCGATCGCGTACACATTGAATATCACGTCGTATTAAAACGCGGTGGCCTTTCAGTAACTGCACATTCTTGTTGGAGAGAACCACACCATCCAATGCTTCATCAACTACAGCAGATGGATTGTTGACAATTTTTTTACTCGGGATTTGTGCGTGTTGCGCAGACATTATTACTCAAGTCTTGATAACTGATAAGATTAGCGGAGAAAAATCCCTAGGGCACCGGACTTACGAACCACGGCTATAATTTAATAATGGTACCATAAATCCTCTGTTCTGGGAGCTTATTTATTCCAGACCAATGTTCCAGACACATTTGAAGGCAGGGCTTATCGGGCGAATGGAACCATTGGACGAACGAATAGAACGGATCGGTCTAATCGATCCTTTGAATGAATCTTTTATGCCTACCGTAGTCCTGCCACTGGACTAAGCTTGATTCACGAATCTTTATATTTGTGTCCAAAGGACGGGTCAGACAAATCAATCCATTGGACAAATCTTTTAAGCCTAACCATATTCTTACCAATAGCACATGCTGATTCACAACATTTACGAATTGTACAGACCGAGTAGATTCGACAGTATTGGACAACCCTCTGGTCGATATGTGCAGACAATGTGAAGGGAGGGGCCTCAATAGAGGGGGTGTTTCTTGTATGCCTGTTACAGAAATACAAATTATTTAATAAGTGAATTATTTCGTGGGCATCCAGAGTAGGTAGTATTTTTACAATAAACTGTTATAATTCCTTTTGGTCTTGTTAAAAATATTATAGCCCAGACATTAACTATTTTAAAAAGAGCCACATCAGAAGATTTAAGAAACTTTGTCAAGAGCCAGTCATCCTATCACGAAGATATGGTAACACTGAAGGAAGGGCAGTGTTTTTGCTTTAATATGCCATCAGTAAAACAGGCTAGGTGGAGTTTATCCTATCAGACTAAGTGGTATGGTTACCAGGCAGGTTGAGATTCATTTTATGGTTGAACTAGTTATAATAAAGACCGCTGTAAATAGTATGAAAAGCAACATCCAACTCACACTTTGTCATTGTCAATAATTTACAGTAATAAAAAATCAGCTATCATTATTAAATTAATTTTAACATCTATTATTACTATCGTTATTGAATCTTCATAATAAATTGTTAAAATCTGATTGAGCATTTGGCTGGTCTTAATTGGATGAACAGTATGTAGATATAATACTATGTCTACTACTGTCTAATTTAAAATACTAACTACAATACTAACTACACATCTACCTACACTAATATGCAGCCTATACAACCTCTAACATTTGACCTCAGCATACATGCATTCATAATATAGAAATCCAGAAAGTAGTTGACTAATTAATGCATTAATGGTGATATGCACCACAATTACCTGGTTGAACTTACAGATTATAAGGTCTTTATGTCCTACTAGCTAACTGGGTAGCTTCCTCATTTAAAAATACAATACCTACTATATGCGATGGATTTCCAATTTCATCAGCCATTTCTTCTTTCCTAATGCAAATTTGCTGCACATCATGCCATTCGTTACCCCGGGTAACACCATCTCTACTTATTGGCCCAATAATGTAATCGCAATTTTTCACCTCGTTTTTTAGTTTCTTACTTATTTTGTTCTTTTGTTGTTCACCAGACCCGCAGAATTTCAACACAGATTTCAAGTCATCACGCATTTCACGACCAGATAAATCAAGTCCTCGTAAACCATTCAGACAATCATCACTGATGTTGAACAATATGACAGCTGCGGCTTTGTTCTTCCGTGCCCAATCTAGAGCATACTCAAAGTAATCTGCTACGTAAAATCCCCCTCCATCAGAAAATTCGGAACAAGCTTTGCCACGACCCAACTTGATGCCATCTTCAAGAATATTTTTGGCACCTTTGTGATCTGTGCCATGGAAATAAAGCTGTGCTTTTGGATTATTCACTTTGAATTCAGATATCTTTTCCTCTATGCGAGTTATAGCATCTTTCTCGGTAGTGGTGTTGATTACTGACAATTTGGGCACCAAGCCATCTTCATCTTCATCACGTTCTACATTCACATCAAACCATTTATTCAAGTTACGTTCTCTGTATGGAAATTTGGAAACTTTATCATTCAAAAAGATATCATACTTAAACAAGTTTTCTATATAAATTTCAGCCCAAGCTAAAAGAGATTTGTGTTCAGGAAAAGGCTGTTCAGCGATCCACTTAGCAATAACATTTGATCGGTTTTCTGTAAAACCCATTTTCTGCAAGCTACATTCTACTGCCGCTGTATCTCGTAAGTTTTCTACATTAGGAGACTCATCACGCTCCTTTATGAAACACAGCAAGAAATACATGTCAGTTCGGTGCGTTCTCATTTCATCACTCAAATTCTTAAGCCTGTATGCAAAATCATCCTGCAAACCAAGCACAGAGCACAGAATGTCTTCTTCTGTTACCATGCTGTTAGGAACCAAGTTTGTAAGTCTATCTGGCTTCAAATTGTTTATGGCTTTAAAAATCTTTTTTGCCGCACGTTTGATCTCTTCAATAGGCGGTAACCCGCAACCGAAACTGGAGTAATGAAGTAGAACACAATCAAGGAACTTATTCAGTTTAAGAAGATTTTCTTTCAGTTTTGTTAGTTTATGCACTTCTTCTTCACTTAACATTTTAGAATCACAATCTGCATCATTCTTATCTTCATTAAGAATCTGTTCAACATGTTTTAACAAACATTTACTGTGGAAGTAACCTTGATGAAGAACTCCAAGTGCATCTTGTACATAGCAGAGGCTTCTGCGGGCCTCTTTGATGGTGAGCTCCCAATGCAGTTGCTCAATGCCATGATCCGATTTAATTGTGACAGATAATTCAGAGTGAACTATAATTTTAGGGAATAAATCTAAAGGCTCCTTTATAAGTTGTGCAACTGCTTTCAGGTAAGGATCTACAGGTTGTTTTTGATAGTGTGCCAATGAAGTTGATTCATCAAGTGTAAGAGGTTTTGACGATAGGGGGGTAAAACAGTTGGAGAGGACCACAGTTAAGGGATATGGTTTCAAATAATATGGTGGCATTCTGAAAATAAAAATCATCATTAAAATATGCAGTCTTGTGAAATAGCATAAAGGCTAAAACGATATTGTTACTAAAGGAGTGGATAAAGGTTCAGTCATAGCAATTTGGGATTACTGCATAAAGACATTGATAATCATCTTAACAATGAGTTTAAGTATAATAACAATAAACTTCACAAATTTTGAGAAATCTCAGACAGTGTAAAACAGGTTTTACAACCAATTTGGTTGATAGGGGTTATATCACGAAAAATAATTTGAAATATCTGGTTCTGCTTGAGCCACTGTTGGGGATATTCTATTTGTTACCTAAAATACATATGTTCCAGGTATCATAGACCAGTTCTTTCAAATTGTGGTATGGCAATAGAACAGTTTCAGAATTTTTAGATTATCATATACAGCCTAATATTAGATCAACTGAAATTTTTTTGTAGAATATTTTAAAAAATAGAGACAATAGCCTATGATAATTTTGTTTCATTAGCCAAAATGGTGTTAGAGCAGATATATTTTGAGTGTGATAAAAAAATGTTTAATCAGAAGTTAAGCACAGCTTTTGGAACCAAGTTCACTCTGGGTTATGCCAATGCATTTATGGGCTGTCTTGAAGAGGAATTTTTGCATAATTGCAAACGCACCACCCCAGCTTTGCTGGTGATTTTTAAATGTTTTGATAATTTGGCCTCCCAATGAAGAAGAATTGAACAACTGTCTCGCTCGAATGAATTCATTTTGGTTATTTTATGCAGATATGATCAGACATCACAGTGGTGGTTTACCAGTTTGGAAATTTCATCACACCTTGGGGCGTACTTTTAAATCACAATCATTTGGCAACAACATTAATGTACGGCCACAGTAAAGTTACTAAGCTTCATAATTATTAATATGTTACAAGTGCTTGGTATATGTATGTTTCCAGTATTCTCTTGTACTATGCTTGTACACATTTAGCTGAGGAACACGCTTTCCTACTGGTAAAAGATGGCCAAAATACCGCGTATTTTCCATTATAATATCTACTATATGAAACTGTATATTTGTACACAAAATGAATTTACGTTAAGGTAATCGTGTCTGAGAAAATTCTGGCTGAATTACTGACCGCTGCAACTAATTAAAAAAAAAACAGAATCGCACTGCAGCCACGGACGCATCTGCTTTCCAACTATAAAACCACAATTTTTTTTTACCATAGTATTAATGCCTAGAACGATGTTAAAAGTTTTTCTACAGGTTGAAAAGCTTTGGTGAACATTTAATCAAATACGTGCGACAAGTAACATAATAGCATAAAAGCTGTGTCATGAAGTTAATAAATTATTTAAGGCGTTCCGACCGGTTAATGCACCTATCAATGTTATGCCGCCAGGGGGGGAGGCCGGCCAATAGGTGGGGATTTGCCACGGCATGTTCGCCCGTAGTAGGGACATTCGCCACCCTGTGTGATCCTGGAGACGGGACATTAGGCATATTCCAGCCCTAAGAAAACATGAAAACATGTCACTCGTAACTACAGGCATTTCTGTAGAGAAAGATACATCGAGGACTTAAGATCTACACCGTGGGACTTCGCGTTAAACATGGATGACTTAAATAATTCGTGGAACCTCTTCAAGAATCTACTAAGGGACTGTATTGACCGACACGCACCAATGATTGAAAAGAAAATATCCGGGAAAATATGCCCTTGGCTGACTGCTGAAATTAAAAACGTTATACATCAACGAGACTACATGAAACGTAAGGCAAAAAGAACACAAAATGAAAGTGACTGGGCCGAGTACAGAAGTCTTCGCAACACTGTGACGTCGACTGTACGAAAAGCCAAAGCAAATTACAATCGAGCCCTTCTAAGGGAAAACAGTGAAACTCCTCAACAATTTTGGAAAATAATAAAGAATAGCTATTCAACTAAAGAGAAAAACTGTAAAATGAAAGTATTCAAACTTAACGATCAAGTCACTTCTGACAGAGCTACTATTGCAAATGCATTCTGTTCTTATTTTACTGGGATTGGCTTACAACTGCAAAAAACAATCGTGAGATTGGAAAATATAACCTGGAAGGCGTATGGTTTTCGTAACTTGATATCCAAAGTAAACCCTGTGATGAAAAAGTTTTGTTTCCGAAACGTCGAGGTTAGTTACGTATCCAACATATTAAAATCTACTAAAGCAACGAAATCCGCTGGGCTAGATAATATTCCACCAAGACTAATAAAAGAAGGAGCAGAACAAATTGCGGTTCCGCTTACTGCACTAATAAACCGCAGTTTGTATTCTGGCGTATTCCCCACTGCAGAAAAGGAAGCTAAAATATCACCTGTTTATAAAAACGAATCAAAATCCTTGCTTGATAACTATCGACCAATTTCAGTTTTGAACATATTTTCAAAGGTCATAGAAAGAGCGGTATACGATCAACTATCGGGGTATCTGGAACAAAACAACATGTTATCTAACAACCAGTATGGCTTTAGACCCAAACGATCAACAAACCAGGCTGTTACAATACTAGTTGATGACATAAGAATGGGTATGGACAGAGGAATGGCAACTGGAGCTGTATTCCTAGACCTGCGTAAAGCTTTCGATACTGTACATCACTCGTGTCTCCTTGAAAAGCTTCCTGTATATGGCATCGGGGCTATGAATTAATATGGTTTCAAGACTACTTATTTAATAGAACACAAATTGTACGATTTGATGGCGTATTATCAAAAGCTGAACACATTACACATGGTGTACCACAAGGATCTATATTGGGTCCTCTCCTCTTTGCTATCCTAATAAACGATCTTGATCAAATCCTGAAAGACACCCGAATCCTTCTTTATGCAGACGACACGGTAATCTATTGTTCAGGTAAAGACCACTTAACTATCCAAGATACCCTTAACTTAGAGTTAGACAAGGTGACGAAATGGTTATCTCAAAACAATCTCATTCTTAATCTTAAAAAGGGGAAAACTGACTTTATACTATTTGGGACACAACAAAAACTTAGAAGGATGGATAAAATTGTTATTGTCGTTAACCGCACTCCAGTCAACGAAGCTGAAGGTTATGAGTATCTAGGAGTACATCTTGACAAATATTTAACATTGCACGAACATATGCATAAGATATATAAGAGGTCTCTGGCAAGAGTACAGTTGCTGAAACGAATCCGCCATACCATCTCTCCGACCATTGCCCTCAAGATATACAAGGTAATGATTCAACCCATAATGACATATTGCTCTACGTTGTACTTGGGATTGCCTTCTACACAAATTAACAAGCTTGAAAAAGTTCATGAAAGAGCAATGCTGATTGTAGATACAAAAAATCCTCCTATCTTAGAGAGTATAAATACCACGCTCCAAAGAAAAGCAGCAGTTGAAGTCTTTAGATGTATGCACAAGCTAAGCCCTGGACATTTCGACAACTATTTTACCAAGATCACACACACCTATAACACTCGAGGTAATGACTCATCTCTGCAAATTCCAAAAATTAAGACCGAGGTCGGAAGAAGAAGTTTCATTTTTCAAGGAGCTCGAATTTTCAACAAATTGCCAAAAGATATTAGAGATGAACAGAGTATCATTCGATTTAAGAAAAAACTTTTTAATTGTACATTCTCATAGATTCTATAAACACCGCGATACTCTTAACTTTTATTGGTGATAGAACTTTGATATTAATTATATAATGTTTTTTATTGTACATTTTTTATTGTTGATATTTTTTAGTATTTAATTTTACTCTATAATCTAATCTAACTTAACAGGTCCTTGTAGGATAACAGCTTTTAGTAGCTGAACAAGTTTTCAACCTGTATAAATATAGATTAATAATAATAATAATAATAATGCTTTAGTTTCCCATGACGTCACCGGCATGATCGACCACATGGAAAATATTTTTTTTTGCAGTTGAAAGAAAGAAATTTAGAATATATTGTTGAAATTTTTGTTAATAAATTCTATTTTAAATATCTAACTATCTTTGAAGTTTGTGTAGTTGATTATTTTGTGCGAAGATCAGAGATCATACGAACTTTTGAATATTCATTCGACATATTTTATATAAAGTTCATGAATATTTATATATGTTGAATATTCGAATTTTATAAAAAATTGTGAACTGTGGTATTCTTTTTAATACATTTTCTCAATACTTTTTAGTTTTATATTTATAGAAGTAGTAAAACATGTGTATCAAACTTTCTCGTGTGAGCTAGTCAGTATGTCTTTGACAATAAAATGACTATATGTGTATAAAACATGAACAATTTGACTGAGTGTCAATCTTGGTTTTTGAAAACAAAATGTGACAATTTATAATAAATTGTTTTAGACTTTTTACTTGAAGCAAGTGCTGTAAAATCAATATTTGGACTGGTTTTTGTCCTACTTAATGGGGCAATCGACAAATCGTTTTGTCCCAGGGTGGGTGATTTATGAATTATCACTATTTAGCATGCACGTCATTGCCCCATATTGGGGCATTTGCTTAATATTTTTTTCCAAATGTCTAATCCCCACCTATTGCCCGGCCTCCCCCCCTGGGGGCATAACATTGATAAGCGACCGTCCGCTCTACAGTTTCATATTCACTTTCACATTCACATTCAGATTCACATTCGTGAAAATAGTCAGGTATCTGACGTACAAAATGTGGAATTACTCAGTTTCTTTAGACGGAATAGACTTGTTTAAAAATTTCATTCTTCTTCAGAATATTACGCATTCAACAAATGTATTTCGAAGTTATTTGGGCGAAATAGGAAGTCAGGAAAATTCGCAGAACCTACGCGACCGAGACGTAAATTCATGCTACACCATATTGTCGCAAGCTATCGGCTAAAACATATTTATTTTATTTATTAAAGTTTGCCCATACATACATACATAGTTTAAAATAAAATACAGGTTACAGAATTATAGGGCTAGAGGTCTACTAGAAACCACGAAAGGCTTTTGATTAAGACCCCTAGGTTAATTATTTACAATTAATTACATTGATGATCAGAACTTAAGGTAATTTAATGTTATTAATAGAAAAAAAGAAGATGAGTTTGAGATATTTTTACAATATTTCAAATAATGATAAAGATATATACAAATTAGGAAAAGTTAGAAGACATATATAATTTACAAGAGATGATGAGAGATATATATAATTTATGTTTCCGAATGCAACAGCAAGAAATAATTTTTTGATTTTTTCTTGAATATGTTATAAGATTTAATATTTTTTAATTCAGACTTTAACTCATTCCAGATATTCACACCTTTATTGTAAAGTGAATGTTTGACAAAATTAGTTCTTGAGTATGATTTATGAAGTTTAGATGCGTTCCTTGTGTTGTGTTGTGTTCATGTATTTTGTTGTTAGTTACATAATAATTGCTAAAGTATTTTGGTAAATTTTCCAGGTAGTGATATCGAAACATGAATAAACTAGTTAGAAAATCATTAATTTTTGTAATATTCAGAATGTTTGATTTATTAATTATATTTATATATTTCGCTATATCTCGTAAGATACGCATTGTAGCTCCTCCATACCGAAATTCATTCTTTATTACAATATAATGTATTATATGAAACAAACTTAGCCTCAAAAACGTTTGCCGTTTTGTCGGGAAAAATCGCAAATCGCAGCGCATGAGAAACGGCTTTTGTAACCTGAAGCGAATGACAACAACACAAGCGAGAAAGTAAACGCTTCTCACGGGGCACGCGTTTGGGTTGGAGTATAGTCATCGAAATTCATTCATCTACAACTATCATAAAACGATGTGATGTACTTTTTATCTTCAAAAAACAACTTTGTTTCGGCTGCAAAAATCATAAAACACAACTAGTGCTTGAGTCAAAAATCCGGGTGGGATTTCAACTTTTCCAAATGTCCGTTTAGTCTGAATGTAAACACAATTTTCGTTGTTTTCGGCAGAATGTCTACCAGCTGATTAGAAAATATTCTCAAGTATAAGTAATTTCAAAAGAGCCCAATTGTTCCTCAGAAAAAATCGTTCTTTGTGTAGAATGATAGGATGACAAACCCCGGAATATTTTGTTTCAAATTCAAATTTCATGCTGTTTCATATTCATTTCAGATTTCCAAACAGCGTTAGTGCTTGGTCAAATCTTTAATCACTGCAACACTTTTAATGCAATCTTTACCGTAAAGAAATTCATTCTTCTATAGTATTGTGCGCTTCATTCTGCGTGGTTTTCATTGCGATTCGGCTATTCGTGTTCGCAGGAAAAATCGCAAAGATTGCTCTTTGAGACTGTCTTTGTAAAAGCGCATATCCAACTTTTTCAAGCAATTCATCCTTTAATGTGTTGTAACTGATTATATGAAGATATTTACGAGTTTGTAGCACTTTTTGTACGTCAGGAAAAATCGCAAACGCGGCATACGAGACGCTGTTTTGGCAATCTGACAACAACACAGTGTAACTGATTATATTTACGAGTTTGTAGCACTTTTTGTACGTCAGAAATCGCAAAACGCGGCATACGAGACGCTGTTTTGGCAATCTCGAATGACAACAACACAGTCGAGAAAGTAAACGAGGCACGCGTTTGGAGTATTTTCACCGAAATTCATTCATCTACAACTATCATAAAATGATGTGATGTATTTTTTATCCTCAAACAACTTTCAGTTTCCGCTGCAAAAATCGCAAAACGCAACTAGTGCTTGAGTCAAAAATCCGGGTGGGATTTCAACTTTTCCAAATGTCCGTTTAGTCTGAATGTAAACACAATTTTCGTTGTTTTCGGCAGAATGTCTACCAGCTGATTAGAAAATATTCTCAAGTATAAGTAATTTCAAAACGAGCCCAATTGTTCCCTCAGAAAAAAGCTTGAAATCGTTCTTTGTGTAGAATGATAGGATGACAAACCCCCCGGAATATTTTGTTTCAAATTCAAATTTCATGCTGTTTCATATTCATTTTCAGATTCGCACTCAAACAGCGTTAGCCTTGGTAAATCCTTTAATCACTGCAACACTTTTAATGCAATCTTTACCGTAAAGAAATTCATTCTTCTATAGTATTGTGCGCTTCATTCTGCGTGGTTTTCATTGCGATTCGGCTATTCGTGTTCGCAGGAAAAATCGCAAAAGATTGCTCTTTGAGACTGTCTTTGTAAAGGCGCATATCTAACTTTTTCAAACAATTCATCTTTTAATGTTATGTAACTGATTATATCAAGATATTTACGAGTTTGAAGTACTTTTTGTACGTCAGGAAAAATCGCAAAACGCGGCATACGACTGATACGAGACGCTGTTTTGGCAATCTGAAACTAAGGTAAACTGCATGAGCGAAGTGGAAAGAAGAAATGCGCCTCACGCGTCACGCACTCACGCTTTTGCTTTAAGGGAGTCGTTTGCAAAACAAATTCATCTGCAACTATCATCACATTATATAAAATACTTGGTATTTTCAGGCAACTGGTGGTTTTGGTAAGAAAAATCGCATAACACAGCAACTCCGTGGACGGTATGGGCCAGTGGCGTAGAAACCGAGGGGGCACAGGGGGCACGCTCCCCAAGTTTTCTTCAAAGTGCCCTTTTCTCCAGTTAAAACAATGGAAAAAGTGCCGTTTTCTAATAGAAGAGGTGCCCTTAAGACAAAGTGCCCCCTCAACGAAGTTGCTTCATACGCCTATGGGTATGGCATACTTCGAAACCCAGACCAGACTCGGACCCGGATTCGGACTTGAAAACACCAGGACCTGAATGAAAGTCAGACTCGTCTTGAGAAAATCCGGACTCGGCATTAGAAAACCCGGACTCCGAATTGAGAAAAACAGGATTCGAAACAGGATTCCAAATTGCAAAAGCCGGTAATAATCTCTCATAATATATATACGTCCAATGCGTGTCAAATTCAATAATAATTCGTGCATTTTCGATGCCATGATTAAAAAACGACACACCTAGAGATCGAATATGGTGGGATCTTTATGTGGTTAAAACATGACGTAACATAGATTAATCTATACAAATATACTATAGTAAGGTTATATTATTTCGTATTCCTTATATAATATTTTACCGAAATCTTCATCGCCCATTGTAATTTCGAGCTATATATCTCAGCTTAATCGCGTTTAACGTTTTTTGCGAAACTTATCCGTCTATCCGTTATTCCGTCAATCCGCTATCCGTCTTTTCTACCATGCCCGTATTTTCCGAAGCTTGAAGACTTCGGTGACATCAGTAATATCTGTAGCTACCGTTTTACTTCCAGTATAAATTTTGTTTGTTTGAACATTTGTTTGTCAAGTGCCGAGATCTAACCGATTACATAATTATAAGGAAACATAAAGGTTATTTGTAAAGTTAATTTTTTAACTATGATGTCATGGTGTGTACGTGTTGTAATATATTCGCTATGCCTATATATTGCTACTTTGGTAACAGTATCATTCTATAACACTCCATACCAATTTTAACTAAAACAATATGTTTCGCTTATAATTATACTATTAGCCTACCGACGAAATACTTAGTTCACACGTCATGTTTTAACCACATAAAGATCCCACCATATTCGATCTCTAGGTGTGTCGTTGTTTTTTAATCATGGCATCGAAAATGCACGAATTATTATTGAATTTGACACACATTGGACGTATATATATTATGAGAGATTATTACCGGCTTTTGCAATTTGGAATCCTGTTTCGAATCCTGTTTTTCTCAATTCGGAGTCCGGGTTTTCTAATGCCGAGTCCGGATTTTCTCAAAGACGAGTCTGGACTTTCATTCAGGTCCTGGTGTTTTCAAGTCCGAATCCGGGTCCGAGTCTGGTCCGGGTTTCGAAGTATGCCATACCCATAGGCGTATGAAGCAACTTCAAGTTGGGGGGGGGGCACTTTGTCTTAAGGGCACCTCTTCTATTAGAAAACGGCACTTTTTCCATTGTTTTAACTGGAGAAAAGGGCACTTTGAAGAAAACTTGGGGAGCGTGCCTCGGTTTCTACGCCACTGTCCCATACCGTCCACGGAGTTGCTGTGTTATGCGATTTTTCTTACCAAAACCACCAGTTGCCTGAAAATACCAAGTATTTTATATAATGTGATGATAGTTGCAGATGAATTTGTTTTGCAAACGACTCCCTTAAAGCAAAAGCGTGAGTGCGTGACGCGTGAGGCGCATTTCTTCTTTCCACTTCGCTCATGCAGTTTACCTTAGTTTCAGATTGCCAAAACAGCGTCTCGTATCAGTCGTATGCCGCGTTTTGCGATTTTTCCTGACGTACAAAAAAGTGCTTCAAACTCGTAAATATCTTGATATAAACAGTTACATAACATTAAAAGATGAATTGTTTGAAAAGTTAGATATGCGCCTTTAGAATAAAAATATGGTTTATTGCGAGAACAACCGCTTGCCAAGCCATGTCAAAATATACAAAGACAGTCTCAAAGAGCAATCTTTTGCGATTTTTCCTGCGAACACGAATAGCCGAATCGCAATGAAAACCACGCAGAATGAAGCGCACAATACTATAGAAGAATGAATTTCTTTACGGTAAAGATTGCATTAAAAGTGTTGCAGTGATTAAAGGATTTACCAAGGCTAACGCTGTTTGAGTGCGAATCTGAAAATGAATATGAAACAGCATGAAATTTGAATTTGAAACAAAATATTCCGGGGGGTTTGTCATCCTATCATTCTACACAAAGAACGATTTCAAGCTTTTTTTCTGAGGGAACAATTGGGCTCGTTTTGAAATTACTTATACTTGAGAATATTTTCTAATCAGCTGGTAGACATTCTGCCGAAAACAACGAAAATTGTGTTTACATTCAGACTAAACGGACATTTGGAAAAGTTGAAATCCCACCCGGATTTTTGACTCAAGCACTAGTTGTGTTTTGCGATTTTTCCAGCGGAAACTGAAAGTTGTTTGAGGATAAAAAATACATCACATCATTTTATGATAGTTGTAGATGAATGAATTTCGGTGAAAATACTCCAAGGCAAACGCGTGCCTCGTGAGAAGCGTTTACTTTCTCGACTGTGTTGTTGTCATTCGCTTCAGATTGCCAAAACAGCGTCTCGTATGCCGCGTTTTGCGATTTTTCCTGACGTACAAAAAAGTGCTACAAACTCGTAAATATCTTCATATAATCAGTTACAACACATTAAAGGATGAATTGCTTGAAAAAGTTGGATACGCGCCTTTAATAGAATAAAAAATATGGTTTATTGCGAGAACAACCGCTTGCGAAGCCATGTCAAAATATACAAAGACAGTCTCAAAGAGCAATCTTTTGCGATTTTTCCTGAGAACACGAATAGCCGAATCGCAATGAAAACCACGCAGAATGAAGCGCACAATACTATAGAAGAATGAATTTCTTTACGGTAAAGATTGCATTAAAAGTGTTGCAGTGATTAAAGGATTTACCAAGGCTAACGCTGTTTGAGTGCGAATCTGAAAATGAATATGAAACAGCATGAAATTTGAATTTGAAACAAAATATTCCGGGGGGTTTGTCATCCTATCATTCTACACAAAGAACGATTTCAAGCTTTTTTTCTGAGGGAACAATTGGGCTCGTTTTGAAATTACTTATACTTGAGAATATTTTCTAATCAGCTGGTAGACATTCTGCCGAAAACAACGAAAATTGTGTTTACATTCAGACTAAACGGACATTTGGAAAAGTTGAAATCCCACCCGGATTTTTGACTCAAGCACTAGTTGTGTTTTGCGATTTTTGCAGCCGAAACAGCAAGTTGTTTGAAGATAAAAAGTACATCACATCGTTTTATGATAATTGTAGATGAATGAATTTCGATGACTATACTCCAACCCAAACGCGTGCCCCGTGAGAAGCGTTTACTTTCTCGCTTGTGTTGTTGTCATTCGCTTCAGGTTACAAAAGCCGTTTCTCATGCGCTGCGATTTGCGATTTTTCCCGACAAAACGGCAAACGTTTTTGAGGCTAAGTTTGTTTCATATAATACATTATATTGTAATAAAGAATGAATTTCGGTATGGAGGAGCTACAATGCGTATCTTACGAGATATAGCGAAATATGTTTTAGCCGATAGCTTGCGATAATATGGTGTAGCATGAATTTACGTCTCGGTCGCGTAGGTTCTGCGAATTTTCCTGACTTCCTATTTCGCCCAAATAACTTCGAAATACATTTGTTGAATGCGTAATATTCTGAAGAAGAATGAAATTTTTAAACAAGTCTATTCCGTCTAAAGAAACTGAGTAATTCCACATTTTGTACGTCAGATACCTGACTATTTTCACGAATGTGAATCTGAATGTGAAAGTGAATATGAAACTGTAGAGCGGACGGTTGATAAGCGAACTATAAACGAAACCTTTTGTCATACAAGATACAACCCGAGAACTACTACATTTATGAAAATTAAAGCATTACCCTTTCTATCTACCTATTCTACGCTTTCGGTAGATTAAATACTGTTCAAGAGTTGAATGAATTCCTCGAAAAAGAAACCGAATATTGAGTCGCCCGTCGTCAGTTTAACAGCGGGAATCCTACGCGCATATCTTGTATGTTCGACCGAACATAGCTATCTTACACACATTTCTTGGTTAATTCGTACATGTCTTAAGCCAAAACGATATTTAAACTACATAAAATAACATTCGAAAACGATTAGAACGACTAAAAGTTGCCAATTTTATTAAAATTTGTAACTTTCGCTTCTGAGAACAAATACGAAATGTTGCAACGCGTTCTTGTTTGATGCGGTTTTCTTCCCATTTTCTTCCTATTTTCTTCCCTAAGCTTTGTTGATAGAATTAAAAGTTAAATAAAAAAAACTTACATACTACAGCTTCTCCTTTAACAGACAGACAAACGGGGAGTGAAACTTCGTGCCCACAGGATTGTCAAGGAAGCAAATATGAAAACGACGAACGTCTTCGACGTGTCATGTGACTTCGATTTGTGCTTCCACTTTTACCAAAGCAGCATAAAGCGGATGTGGACCTGCATGTATTCATTCTTTCAGAACCCGTCAAGGCATAGTCCAGGGGGAAAATGAAACATGCATGTCCAGCTTGTTTTTTTAGCAACTAACAAAAACTAACGCAGCCTTGCTCGTAGTTATGGCGGATTGGCTGTCGCTTTGATACTCAGTGAGCCTCTATTTGGTCTGGACTCTGAACTCATTTAGAGGTTTTCTTAATTCTTAGAATCTTAGTTATCTATTTTTGACATACAAATGATACAATGTAAGTTTTAGTCATTTAGAATAGAAAACATCTCATGTGCTTAAGTATTTTAAGTAAAAAATCGGGACCTAAATTTACAGACTGGGAAGGAGGTTGAATGTTACCTCTGAATCTTATCTCTGAATCTTACTTTCCACTGTATGAACAAACCTTTGAAAACAGAGGTTTTATCAAGTGGAAACACAACTGTTTACGCAAAACTTCATGTAAACGTGGCAGAAGGCACAGCATGCGCAATTGGCATGGCGCCTTCCGTTAATACGAAAGTAACCTGAACAGTGTGCAGTGATAACCATTTTGTGCAGTGATAAAAGTAAAATGTGCAGTGATAAAATTTGTTTCGATAAATTGTCAATTAATAAAAACTAAGAGCGGAAAAACTAAACGACAATGAAAGACTTTCACGAATTCACTCAATGTGGCCGGTGTTACAAACATACAATGATGCTAAAAAATACTTCATGTAACCAAATTAAAAAGCAGTATCAAGATTCAATCCGCACTGGCACACTCATACAGTCCCGCAACATTAATAAAATGAATAAAAGCCTACTGTTTTGGGCTTTTTGCTATTCTGGCTAACTGGCGAAATACAATTACGTTGTATTTGTTAATTTGTATGCTTAGCATACAATTTATCAAAAAATGCGTTCTCAGAATGCTGGAAATGCCATTTCAGACCTAAATTTTTCTCTGGGAGCATGCCCCCAGACACCTCCAGCTGACTCGTGCCTTCGGCACCCGATTCCAAGAATTTTCCAAGAACGGCTATACTTTGCACAAAAAATGCATGTGCAGTGATAAAAAATTCATAAAATTAGGTATGTGAACTAGTGAACCTTGTCGTGGACTCGTAGCTCTTAAGCTCGCCTCAAAAAAGGCGAAACAGTTGGACTCGTAAATCAGACTAAAGCGAACGGCTAAATGCTCGATTTAAATATTTATATATTAAATAAATTAAATTTACACTACTGGCATTGCAGTAATACCATAGATATAGAAGTAATACGATATCGCAGAGAAATTAATTTCGGGAGCAGTTATTATATCTGCAACATTTTACAACCCATCATATTTTCCGTGTTATGAAGTGTGCTAAGGTATACGACGGTGATAGCCAACTAAGCTAATTTTGCTGGTACCATAGGTACATGGTTTTAAATTTCCGGACCCTGTGTAAGCATAGAGGCTCTGGGAGAAACATTATTTCTCTAAAAAAACCCAAACGTTAAATAAAAACAAAACGACTTTTTCAGGTATCAGGATGCCTGTTTTATGGAGGTAGCTTTTAGAATGGTATCCGTTGTTTGGAGTTGTTGTAATAGGTACTTTAAGTAAAAACTCGGGACCTATATTTACTGTTGTATGGAGTTTTCCGACAGTCTGTTGTAGCATGACCAACTGAATAAAACATTTTAAACATATTAACAATATTACCAAGGCCAAGTTCTATTTCATCGTCAGCAAGGTGAAATGATGTTTTGATCCTGGTATTGTACATGGTGATAAACTTACACCCATCGTACCTAGACAAGTGGAACAATTAAATCCTTAGGCTCAGTAGAATAATTCGTTACTTCTACACACGTAAAAACGCACAAGTTGTAACAAACCTGCAGCGGACTTGTACTAATGCTGTTTCAACATCTTGTTATCAGGATGTGTTCGCGCTGCTTGTTCCCAGCTTGTTGACAAGATGTCAACGGCTTGTTGACAACTTGCTACAAGGTTGTTGACTCAACAGACTTGTTACAAGTTGTTCCAACAACTTGTTATCGTCCTGGAATTCAACAACTTGTTAACAAGTTGCGAGTGACAACCTTGCAGCAACTTGATAAAATGACAGCATTGTTTAATGTTACAACTTGTTGACAAGCAGGTTACAAGTCTGTTGCGAACACATCTTCTTGACAAGAGGGGAGATTGGGAGGTGTGTAGTGCTCAATATTTATTTGATATATACTAATGTGACAGTTGATCTGTCAGGTCTAGACGGTCTCGATGGATTCAAACGAATCGTCCGTCTGTGTCATTGAACCTATATGCGACATAAGAAGAATTACATACAAAAAGACAGACATTGCATCTCTTAAAGGGTTAATAGAGGCGTGGGGCATACTCTGGTCAATGTTGATATTCAATTATTAAAATTCAAGCTTTACCCATGTTCCTGACAGTTTCTTGCAAAAATGGAACCATTTCATCCAACGACTTTCCTGCTTCAGCCATCGCACCTGCTATCTTTAGCAGACAGAAGCAAAAAGAGAGCCTTTAATTATACTGTATCATCATTTAAATGTGCTCTTGAGACACAATATATACATTACTTGTTGGAATAAGGATATTATGGGGCCTAAACATTGCAACTTGCAAGAGAGTCTGCACACCATGATCGAGTCACCCTGTCCTTGGTCATTTTTTGTCTTTTGTCATTTTTGTCTTTGCGCAAGAATTTAGAAAGGCCAGTTTCTGTTTAATTCAATCAGGCATTACTGCTGCTGTCCGGAGTCCTTTTGATGATTTTTGCCACACAACATGGTGGACTATTTCGCGCCAACAATGAAATACTATTCTTGCGTGACTGCACAAGTAGAATAGGTGGATTTTACTAAGAAATATCAGCACCATTGTGCAGCAGATGGTGATCAATATAGTATTCAATTGTTATTATAAATATTTTCATCATATGTAGTAGACTTGTACTTGGTGCAAATAAATAGCATTCATTGATGTAGTTCAATTTTTCTGCTCCTATATATGAAGTGACAACATTTCATTCAAAGTTGACTACCATGTGCTGTCTCGTAACCACCATATCTCCAAGAGGCAAATTAGTGAAAGTCAGAGACGCAGAGTACATGCAAATTATACAATAAAATATGTGCAATGTTGATTATTGTTGCAAAATACAAGTACTATTATACCAAATTCACATCCTATATGGTACATTGGTACCTACCTAATAAAGCCACCATGAGCAGGTTCATGACCACTGCCACCTCCGGATATCAACGCAACCAAACCTCGCTCGCGTACACATTGAATATCACGTCGTATTAAAACGCGGTGGCCATTCAGTACCTGCACATTCTTGTTGGAGAGAACCACACCATCCAATGCTTCATCAACTACAGCAGATGGATTGTTGATAATTTTTTTACTCAGGGTTTGTGCGTATTGCGCGGACATTATTGCTCAAGTACTTGATAAGATTAAGATTAGCCGAGAAAAATCCCTAGGGTACCGGACTTCCGAACCACGGCCATAATAATGGTACCATAAATCCTCTGTTCTGGGGAGCTTATTTATTCCAGACCAATGTTCCAGACACATTTGAAGGCGGGGCTTATCGGACGAATAGAACCATTGGACAAACGAATAGAACGGATCGGACTAATCGATCCTTTGAACGAATCTTTTAAGCCTACCGTAGTCCTGCCACTGGACTAAGCTTGATTCACGAATCTTTATATTCGTGTCCAATGGACGGGTCAGACAAATCAATCCATTGGACGAATCTTTTAAGCCTAACCATATTCTTAACAATAGCCCATGCTGATTCACAACATTCACGAATTGTACAGATCGAGTAGATTCGACAGTATTGGACAACCCTCTGGTCGATATGCGCAGACAATGGACAATGTGAAGGGGGAGAGGGGCCTCAATAGAGGGGGTGTTTCTTGTATGCCTGTTACAGAAATACAAATTATTTAATACGTGAATTATTTCGTGGGCATCCAGAGTAGGTAGTATTTTACAATAAACTGTTATAATTCCTTTTGGTCTTGTTAAAACTATTATAGCCCAGACATTAACTATTTTAAAAAGAGCCACATCAGAAGATTTAAGAAAACTTTGTCAAGAGCCAGTCATCCTATCACGCAGATATGGTAACCCTGAAGGAAGGGCAGTGTTTTTGCTTTAATACACCATCAGTAAAACAGGCTAGGTGGAGTTTATCCTATCAGACTAAGTGGTATGGTTACCAGGCAGGTCGTGGTTCTCTTTATGGTTGAACTAGTTATAATAAAGACTGCTGTAAATAGTATGAAAAGCAACATCCAACTCACACTTTGTCATTGTCAATAATTTACAGTAATAAAAAATCAGCTATCATTATTAAATTAATTTTAACATCTATTATTACTATCGTTATTGAATCTTCATAATAAATTGTTAAAATCTGATTGAGCATTTGGCTGGTCTTAATTGGATGAACAGTATGTAGATATAATACTATGTCTACTACTGTCTAATTTAAAATACTAACTACAATACTAACTACACATCTACCTACACTAATATGCAGCCTATACAACCTCTAACATTTGACCTCAGCATACATGCATTCATAATATAGAAATCCAGAAAGTGGTTGACTAATTAATGCATTAATGGTGATATGCACCACAATTACCTGGTTGAACTTACAGATTATAAGGTCTTTATGTCCTACTAGCTAACTGGGTAGCTTCCTCATTTAAAAATACAATACCTACTATATGCGATGGATTTCCAATTTCATCAGCCATTTCTTCTTTCCTGATGCAAATTTGCTGCACATCATGCCATTCGTTACCCCGGGTAACACCATCTCTACTTATTGGCCCAATAATGTAATCGCAATTTTTCACCTCGTTTTTTAGTTTCTTACTTATTTTGTTCTTTTGTTGTTCACCAGACCCGCAGAATTTCAACACAGATTTCAAGTCATCACGCCTTTCACGACCAGATAAATCAAGTCCTCGTAAACCATTCAGACAATCATCACTGATGTTGAACAATATGACAGCTGCGGCTTTGTTCTTCCGTGCCCAATCTAGAGCATACTCAAAGTAATCTGCTACGTAAAATCCCCCTCCATCAGAAAATTCGGAACAAGCTTTGCCACGACCCAACTTGATGCCATCTTCAAGAAGATTTTGGCACCTTTGTGATCTGTGCCATGGAAATAAAGCTGTGCTTTTGGATTATTCACTTTGAATTCAGATATCTTTTCCTCTATGCGAGTTATAGCGTCTTTCTCGGTAGTGGTGTTGATTACTGACAATTTGGGCACCAAGCCATCTTCATCTTCATCACGTTCTACATTCACATCAAACCATTTATTCAAGTTACGTTCTCTGTATGGAAATTTGGAAACTTTATCATTCAAAAAGATATCATACTTAAACAAGTTTTCTATATAAATTTCAGCCCAAGCTAAAAGAGATTTGTGTTCAGGAAAAGGCTGTTCAGCGATCCACTTAGCAATAACATTTGATCGGTTTTCTGTAAAACCCATTTTCTGCAAGCTACATTCTACTGCCGCTGTATCTCGTAAGTTTTCTACATTAGGAGACTCATCACGCTCCTTTATGAAACACAGCAAGAAATACATGTCAGTTCGGTGCGTTCTCATTTCATCACTCAAATTCTTAAGCCTGTATGCAAAATCATCCTGCAAACCAAGCACAGAGCACAGAATGTCTTCTTCTGTTACCATGCTGTTAGGAACCAAGTTTGTAAGTCTATCTGGCTTCAAATTGTTTATGGCTTTAAAAATCTTTTTTGCCGCACGTTTGATCTCTTCAATAGGCGGTAACCCGCAACCGAAACTGGAGTAATGAAGTAGAACACAATCAAGGAACTTATTCAGTTTAAGAAGATTTTCTTTCAGTTTTGTTAGTTTATGCACTTCTTCTTCACTTAACATTTTAGAATCACAATCTGCATCATTCTTCTTATCTTCATTAAGAATCTGTTCAACATGTTTTAACAAACATTTACTGTGGAAGTAACCTTGATGAAGAACTCCAAGTGCATCTTGTACATAGCAGAGGCTTCTGCGGGCCTCTTTGATGGTGAGCTCCCAATGCAGTTGCTCAATGCCATGATCCGATTTAATTGTGACAGATAATTCAGAGTGAACTATAATTTTAGGGAATAAATCTAAAGGCTCCTTTATAAGTTGTGCAACTGCTTTCAGGTAAGGATCTACAGGTTGTTTTTGATAGTGTGCCAATGAAGTTGATTCATCAAGTGTAAGAGGTTTTGACGATAGGGGGGTAAAACAGTTGGAGAGGACCACAGTTAAGGGATATGGTTTCAAATAATATGGTGGCATTCTGAAAATAAAAATCATCATTAAAATATGCAGTCTTGTGAAATAGCATAAAGGCTAAAACGATATTGTTACTAAAGGAGTGGATAAAGGTTCAGTCATAGCAATTTGGGATTACTGCATAAAGGCATTGATAATCATCTTAACAATGAGTTTAAGTATAATAACAATAAACTTCACAAATTTTGAGAAATCTCAGACAGTGTAAAACAGGTTTTACAACCAATTTGGTTGATAGGGGTTATATCACGAAAAATAATTTGAAATATCTGGTTCTGCTTGAGCCACTGTTGGGGATATTCGATTTGTTACCTAAAATACATATGTTCCAGGTATCATAGACCAGTTCTTTCAAATTGTGGTATGGCAATAGAACATGTTTCAGAATTTTTAGATTATCATATACAGCCTAATATTAGATCAACTGAAATTTTTTTGTAGAATATTTTAAATAGTGAACTTACACATAGAGACAATAGCCTATGATAATTTTGTTTCATTAGCCAAAATGGTGTTAGAGCAGATATATTTTGAGTGTGATAAAAAAATGTTTAATCAGAAGTTAAGCACAGCTTTTGGAACCAAGTTCACTCTGGGTTATGCCAATGCATTTATGGGCTGTCTTGAAGAGGAATTTTTGTATAATTGCAAACTTAAGCACCACCCCAGCTTTGCTGGTGATTTTTAAATGTTTTGATAATTTGGCCTCCCAAAGAAGAAGAATTGAACAACTGTCTCGCTCGAATGAATTCATTTTGGTTATTTTATGCAGATATGATCAGACATCACAGTGGTGGTTTACCAGTTTGGAAATTTCATCACACCTTGGGGCGTACTTTTAAATCACAATCATTTGGCAACAACATTAATGTACGGCCACAGTAAAGTTACTAAGCTTCATAATTATTAATATGTTACAAGTGCTTGGTATATGTATGTTTCCAGTATTCTCTTGTACTATGCTTGTACACGTTTAGCTGAGGAACACGCTTTCCTACTGGTTTTAAAAGATGGCCAAAATACCGCGTATTTTCCATTATAATATCTACTATATGAAACTGTATATTTGTACACAAAATGAATTTACGTTAAGGTAATCGTGTCTGAGAAAATTCTGGCTGAATTACTGACCGCTGCAACTAATTAAAAAAAAACAGAATCGCACTGCAGCCACGGACGCATCTGCTTTCCAACTATAAAACCACAATTTTTAATTTTTTTTTACCATAGTATTAATGCCTAGAACGATGTTAAAAGTTTTTCTACAGGTTGAAAAGCTTTGGTGAACATTTAATCAAATACGTGCGACAAGTAACATAATAGCATAAAAGCTGTGTCATGAAGTTAATAAATTATTTAAGGCGTTCCGACCGGTTAATGCACCTATCAATGTTATGCCGCCAGGGGGGGAGGCCGGCCAATAGGTGGGGATTTGCCACGGCATGTTCGCCCGTAGTAGGGACATTCGCCACCCTGTGTGATCCTGGAGACGGGACATTAGGCATATTCCAGCCCATGCTTTAGTTTCCCATGACGTCACCGGCATGATCGACCACATGGAAAATATTTTTTTTTGCAGTTGAAAGAAAGAAATTTAGAATATATTGTTGAAATTTTTGTTAATAAATTCTATTTTAAATATCTAACTATCTTTGAAGTTTGTGTAGTTGATTATTTTGTGCGAAGATCAGAGATCATACGAACTTTTGAATATTCATTCGACATATTTTATATAAAGTTCATGAATATTTATATATGTTGAATATTCGAATTTTATAAAAAATTGTGAACTGTGGTATTCTTTTTAATACATTTTCTCAATACTTTTTAGTTTTATATTTATAGAAGTAGTAAAACATGTGTATCAAACTTTCTCGTGTGAGCTAGTCAGTATGTCTTTGACAATAAAATGACTATATGTGTATAAAACATGAACAATTTGACTGAGTGTCAATCTTGGTTTTTGAAAACAAAATGTGACAATTTATAATAAATTGTTTTAGACTTTTTACTTGAAGCAAGTGCTGTAAAATCAATATTTGGACTGGTTTTTTGTCCTACTTAATGGGGCAATCGACAAATCGTTTTGTCCCCAGGGTGGGTGATTTATCAATTATCACTATTTAGCATGCACGTCATTGCCCCATATTGGGGCATTTGCTTAATATTTTTTTCCAAATGTCTAATCCCCACCTATTGCCCGGCCTCCCCCCCTGGGGGCATAACATTGATAAGCGACCGTCCGCTCTACAGTTTCATATTCACTTTCACATTCACATTCAGATTCACATTCGTGAAAATAGTCAGGTATCTGACGTACAAAATGTGGAATTACTCAGTTTCTTTAGACGGAATAGACTTGTTTAAAAATTTCATTCTTCTTCAGAATATTACGCATTCAACAAATGTATTTCGAAGTTATTTGGGCGAAATAGGAAGTCAGGAAAATTCGCAGAACCTACGCGACCGAGACGTAAATTCATGCTACACCATATTGTCGCAAGCTATCGGCTAAAACATATTTATTTTATTTATTAAAGTTTGCCCATACATACATACATAGTTTAAAATAAAATACAGGTTACAGAATTATAGGGCTAGAGGTCTACTAGAAACCACGAAAGGCTTTTGATTAAGACCCCTAGGTTAATTATTTACAATTAATTACATTGATGATCAGAACTTAAGGTAATTTAATGTTATTAATAGAAAAAAAGAAGATGAGTTTGAGATATTTTTACAATATTTCAAATAATGATAAAGATATATACAAATTAGGAAAAGTTAGAAGACATATATAATTTACAAGAGATGATGAGAGATATATATAATTTATGTTTCCGAATGCAACAGCAAGAAATAATTTTTTGATTTTTTCTTGAATATGTTATAAGATTTAATATTTTTTAATTCAGACTTTAACTCATTCCAGATATTCACACCTTTATTGTAAAGTGAATGTTTGACAAAATTAGTTCTTGAGTATGATTTATGAAGTTTAGATGCGTTCCTTGTGTTGTGTTGTGTTCATGTATTTTGTTGTTAGTTACATAATAATTGCTAAAGTATTTTGGTAAATTTTCCAGGTAGTGATATCGAAACATGAATAAACTAGTTAGAAAATCATTAATTTTTGTAATATTCAGAATGTTTGATTTATTAATTATATTTATATATTTCGCTATATCTCGTAAGATACGCATTGTAGCTCCTCCATACCGAAATTCATTCTTTATTACAATATAATGTATTATATGAAACAAACTTAGCCTCAAAAACGTTTGCCGTTTTGTCGGGAAAAATCGCAAATCGCAGCGCATGAGAAACGGCTTTTGTAACCTGAAGCGAATGACAACAACACAAGCGAGAAAGTAAACGCTTCTCACGGGGCACGCGTTTGGGTTGGAGTATAGTCATCGAAATTCATTCATCTACAACTATCATAAAACGATGTGATGTACTTTTTATCTTCAAACAACTTGCTGTTTCGGCTGCAAAAATCGCAAAACACAACTAGTGCTTGAGTCAAAAATCCGGGTGGGATTTCAACTTTTCCAAATGTCCGTTTAGTCTGAATGTAAACACAATTTTCGTTGTTTTCGGCAGAATGTCTACCAGCTGATTAGAAAATATTCTCAAGTATAAGTAATTTCAAAACGAGCCCAATTGTTCCCTCAGAAAAAAAGCTTGAAATCGTTCTTTGTGTAGAATGATAGGATGACAAACCCCCCGGAATATTTTGTTTCAAATTCAAATTTCATGCTGTTTCATATTCATTTTCAGATTCGCACTCAAACAGCGTTAGCCTTGGTAAATCCTTTAATCACTGCAACACTTTTAATGCAATCTTTACCGTAAAGAAATTCATTCTTCTATAGTATTGTGCGCTTCATTCTGCGTGGTTTTCATTGCGATTCGGCTATTCGTGTTCGCAGGAAAAATCGCAAAAGATTGCTCTTTGAGACTGTCTTTGTAAAGGCGCATATCTAACTTTTTCAAACAATTCATCTTTTAATGTTATGTAACTGATTATATCAAGATATTTACGAGTTTGAAGTACTTTTTTGTACGTCAGGAAAAATCGCAAAACGCGGCATACGACTGATACGAGACGCTGTTTTGGCAATCTGAAACTAAGGTAAACTGCATGAGCGAAGTGGAAAGAAGAAATGCGCCTCACGCGTCACGCACTCACGCTTTTGCTTTAAGGGAGTCGTTTGCAAAACAAATTCATCTGCAACTATCATCACATTATATAAAATACTTGGTATTTTCAGGCAACTGGTGGTTTTGGTAAGAAAAATCGCATAACACAGCAACTCCGTGGACGGTATGGGCCAGTGGCGTAGAAACCGAGGGGGCACAGGGGGCACGCTCCCCCCCAAGTTTTCTTCAAAGTGCCCTTTTCTCCAGTTAAAACAATGGAAAAAGTGCCGTTTTCTAATAGAAGAGGTGCCCTTAAGACAAAGTGCCCCCCCCCCCAACTTGAAGTTGCTTCATACGCCTATGGGTATGGCATACTTCGAAACCCGGACCAGACTCGGACCCGGATTCGGACTTGAAAACACCAGGACCTGAATGAAAGTCCAGACTCGTCTTTGAGAAAATCCGGACTCGGCATTAGAAAACCCGGACTCCGAATTGAGAAAAACAGGATTCGAAACAGGATTCCAAATTGCAAAAGCCGGTAATAATCTCTCATAATATATATACGTCCAATGCGTGTCAAATTCAATAATAATTCGTGCATTTTCGATGCCATGATTAAAAAACAACGACACACCTAGAGATCGAATATGGTGGGATCTTTATGTGGTTAAAACATGACGTAACATAGATTAATCTATACAAATATACTATAGTAAGGTTATATTATTTCGTATTCCTTATATAATATTTTACCGAAATCTTCATCGCCCATTGTAATTTCGAGCTATATATCTCAGCTTAATCGCGTTTAACGTTTTTTGCGAAACTTATCCGTCTATCCGTTATTCCGTCAATCCGCTATCCGTCTTTTCTACCATGCCCGTATTTTCCGAAGCTTGAAGACTTCGGTGACATCAGTAATATCTGTAGCTACCGTTTTACTTCCAGTATAAATTTTGTTTGTTTGAACATTTGTTTGTCAAGTGCCGAGATCTAACCGATTACATAATTATAAGGAAACATAAAGGTTATTTGTAAAGTTAATTTTTTAACTATGATGTCATGGTGTGTACGTGTTGTAATATATTCGCTATGCCTATATATTGCTACTTTGGTAACAGTATCATTCTATAACACTCCATACCAATTTTAACTAAAACAATATGTTTCGCTTATAATTATACTATTAGCCTACCGACGAAATACTTAGTTCACACGTCATGTTTTAACCACATAAAGATCCCACCATATTCGATCTCTAGGTGTGTCGTTGTTTTTTAATCATGGCATCGAAAATGCACGAATTATTATTGAATTTGACACACATTGGACGTATATATATTATGAGAGATTATTACCGGCTTTTGCAATTTGGAATCCTGTTTCGAATCCTGTTTTTCTCAATTCGGAGTCCGGGTTTTCTAATGCCGAGTCCGGATTTTCTCAAAGACGAGTCTGGACTTTCATTCAGGTCCTGGTGTTTTCAAGTCCGAATCCGGGTCCGAGTCTGGTCCGGGTTTCGAAGTATGCCATACCCATAGGCGTATGAAGCAACTTCAAGTTGGGGGGGGGGCACTTTGTCTTAAGGGCACCTCTTCTATTAGAAAACGGCACTTTTTCCATTGTTTTAACTGGAGAAAAGGGCACTTTGAAGAAAACTTGGGGGGGAGCGTGCCCCCTCGGTTTCTACGCCACTGTCCCATACCGTCCACGGAGTTGCTGTGTTATGCGATTTTTCTTACCAAAACCACCAGTTGCCTGAAAATACCAAGTATTTTATATAATGTGATGATAGTTGCAGATGAATTTGTTTTGCAAACGACTCCCTTAAAGCAAAAGCGTGAGTGCGTGACGCGTGAGGCGCATTTCTTCTTTCCACTTCGCTCATGCAGTTTACCTTAGTTTCAGATTGCCAAAACAGCGTCTCGTATCAGTCGTATGCCGCGTTTTGCGATTTTTCCTGACGTACAAAAAAGTACTTCAAACTCGTAAATATCTTGATATAATCAGTTACATAACATTAAAAGATGAATTGTTTGAAAAAGTTAGATATGCGCCTTTACAAAGACAGTCTCAAAGAGCAATCTTTTGCGATTTTTCCTGCGAACACGAATAGCCGAATCGCAATGAAAACCACGCAGAATGAAGCGCACAATACTATAGAAGAATGAATTTCTTTACGGTAAAGATTGCATTAAAAGTGTTGCAGTGATTAAAGGATTTACCAAGGCTAACGCTGTTTGAGTGCGAATCTGAAAATGAATATGAAACAGCATGAAATTTGAATTTGAAACAAAATATTCCGGGGGGTTTGTCATCCTATCATTCTACACAAAGAACGATTTCAAGCTTTTTTTCTGAGGGAACAATTGGGCTCGTTTTGAAATTACTTATACTTGAGAATATTTTCTAATCAGCTGGTAGACATTCTGCCGAAAACAACGAAAATTGTGTTTACATTCAGACTAAACGGACATTTGGAAAAGTTGAAATCCCACCCGGATTTTTGACTCAAGCACTAGTTGTGTTTTGCGATTTTTCCAGCGGAAACTGAAAGTTGTTTGAGGATAAAAAATACATCACATCATTTTATGATAGTTGTAGATGAATGAATTTCGGTGAAAATACTCCAAGGCAAACGCGTGCCTCGTGAGAAGCGTTTACTTTCTCGACTGTGTTGTTGTCATTCGCTTCAGATTGCCAAAACAGCGTCTCGTATGCCGCGTTTTGCGATTTTTCCTGACGTACAAAAAAGTGCTACAAACTCGTAAATATCTTCATATAATCAGTTACAACACATTAAAGGATGAATTGCTTGAAAAAGTTGGATACGCGCTTTTAATAGAATAAAAAATATGGTTTATTGCGAGAACAACCGCTTGCGAAGCCATGTCAAAATATACAAAGACAGTCTCAAAGAGCAATCTTTTGCGATTTTTCCTGAGAACACGAATAGCCGAATCGCAATGAAAACCACGCAGAATGAAGCGCACAATACTATAGAAGAATGAATTTCTTTACGGTAAAGATTGCATTAAAAGTGTTGCAGTGATTAAAGGATTTACCAAGGCTAACGCTGTTTGAGTGCGAATCTGAAAATGAATATGAAAGAGCATGAAATTTGAATTTGAAACAAAATATTCCGGGGGGTTTGTCATCCTATCATTCTACACAAAGAACGATTTCAAGCTTTTTTTCTGAGGGAACAATTGGGCTCGTTTTGAAATTACTTATACTTGAGAATATTTTCTAATCAGCTGGTAGACATTCTGCCGAAAACAACGAAAATTGTGTTTACATTCAGACTAAACGGACATTTGGAAAAGTTGAAATCCCACCCGGATTTTTGACTCAAGCACTAGTTGTGTTTTGCGATTTTTGCAGCCGAAACAGCAAGTTGTTTGAAGATAAAAAGTACATCACATCGTTTTATGATAATTGTAGATGAATGAATTTCGATGACTATACTCCAACCCAAACGCGTGCCCCGTGAGAAGCGTTTACTTTCTCGCTTGTGTTGTTGTCATTCGCTTCAGGTTACAAAAGCCGTTTCTCATGCGCTGCGATTTGCGATTTTTCCCGACAAAACGGCAAACGTTTTTGAGGCTAAGTTTGTTTCATATAATACATTATATTGTAATAAAGAATGAATTTCGGTATGGAGGAGCTACAATGCGTATCTTACGAGATATAGCGAAATATGTTTTAGCCGATAGCTTGCGACAATATGGTGTAGCATGAATTTACGTCTCGGTCGCGTAGGTTCTGCGAATTTTCCTGACTTCCTATTTCGCCCAAATAACTTCGAAATACATTTGTTGAATGCGTAATATTCTGAAGAAGAATGAAATTTTTAAACAAGTCTATTCCGTCTAAAGAAACTGAGTAATTCCACATTTTGTACGTCAGATACCTGACTATTTTCACGAATGTGAATCTGAATGTGAAAGTGAATATGAAACTGTAGAGCGGACGGTTGATAAGCGAACTATAAACGAAACCTTTTGTCATACAAGATACAACCCGAGAACTACTACATTTATGAAAATTAAAGCATTACCCTTTCTATCTACCTATTCTACGCTTTCGGTAGATTAAATACTGTTCAAGAGTTGAATGAATTCCTCGAAAAAGAAACCGAATATTGAGTCGCCCGTCGTCAGTTTAACAGCGGGAATCCTACGCGCATATCTTGTATGTTCGACCGAACATAGCTATCTTACACACATTTCTTGGTTAATTCGTACATGTCTTAAGCCAAAACGATATTTAAACTACATAAAATAACATTCGAAAACGATTAGAACGACTAAAAGTTGCCAATTTTATTAAAATTTGTAACTTTCGCTTCTGAGAACAAATACGAAATGTTGCAACGCGTTCTTGTTTGATGCGGTTTTCTTCCCATTTTCTTCCTATTTTCTTCCCTAAGCTTTGTTGATAGAATTAAAAGTTAAATAAAAAAAACTTACATACTACAGCTTCTCCTTTAACAGACAGACAAACGGGGAGTGAAACTTCGTGCCCACAGGATTGTCAAGGAAGCAAATATGAAAACGACGAACGTCTTCGACGTGTCATGTGACTTCGATTTGTGCTTCCACTTTTACCAAAGCAGCATAAAGCGGATGTGGACCTGCATGTATTCATTCTTTCAGAACCCGTCAAGGCATAGTCCAGGGGGAAAATGAAACATGCATGTCCAGCTTGTTTTTTTAGCAACTAACAAAAACTAACGCAGCCTTGCTCGTAGTTATGGCGGATTGGCTGTCGCTTTGATACTCAGTGAGCCTCTATTTGGTCTGGACTCTGAACTCATTTAGAGGTTTTCTTAATTCTTAGAATCTTAGTTATCTATTTTTGACATACAAATGATACAATGTAAGTTTTAGTCATTTAGAATAGAAAACATCTCATGTGCTTAAGTATTTTAAGTAAAAAATCGGGACCTAAATTTACAGACTGGGAAGGAGGTTGAATGTTACCTCTGAATCTTATCTCTGAATCTTACTTTCCACTGTATGAACAAACCTTTGAAAACAGAGGTTTTATCAAGTGGAAACACAACTGTTTACGCAAAACTTCATGTAAACGTGGCAGAAGGCACAGCATGCGCAATTGGCATGGCGCCTTCCGTTAATACGAAAGTAACCTGAACAGTGTGCAGTGATAACCATTTTGTGCAGTGATAAAAGTAAAATGTGCAGTGATAAAATTTGTTTCGATAAATTGTCAATTAATAAAAACTAAGAGCGGAAAAACTAAACGACAATGAAAGACTTTCACGAATTCACTCAATGTGGCCGGTGTTACAAACATACAATGATGCTAAAAAATACTTCATGTAACCAAATTAAAAAGCAGTATCAAGATTCAATCCGCACTGGCACACTCATACAGTCCCGCAACATTAATAAAATGAATAAAAGCCTACTGTTTTGGGCTTTTTGCTATTCTGGCTAACTGGCGAAATACAATTACGTTGTATTTGTTAATTTGTATGCTTAGCATACAATTTATCAAAAAATGCGTTCTCAGAATGCTGGAAATGCCATTTCAGACCTAAATTTTTCTCTGGGAGCATGCCCCCAGACACCTCCAGCTGACTCGTGCCTTCGGCACCCGATCCCAAGAATTTTCCAAGAACGGCTATACTTTGCACAAAAAATGCATGTGCAGTGATAAAAAATTCATAAAATTAGGTATGTGAACTAGTGAACCTTGTCGTGGACTCGTAGCTCTTAAGCTCGCCTCAAAAAAGGCGAAACAGTTGGACTCGTAAATCAGACTAAAGCGAACGGCTAAATGCTCGATTTAAATATTTATATATTAAATAAATTAAATTTACACTACTGGCATTGCAGTAATACCATAGATATAGAAGTAATACGATATGGCAGAGAAATTAATTTCGGGAGCAGTTATTATATCTGCAACATTTTACAACCCATCATATTTTCCGTGTTATGAAGTGTGCTAAGGTATACGACGGTGATAGCCAACTAAGCTAATTTTGCTGGTACCATAGGTACATGGTTTTAAATTTCCGGACCCTGTGTAAGCATAGAGGCTCTGGGAGAAACATTATTTCTCTAAAAAAACCCAAACGTTAAATAAAAACAAAACGACTTTTTCAGGTATCAGGATGCCTGTTTTATGGAGGTAGCTTTTAGAATGGTATCCGTTGTTTGGAGTTGTTGTAATAGGTACTTTAAGTAAAAACTCGGGACCTATATTTACTGTTGTATGGAGTTTTCCGACAGTCTGTTGTAGCATGACCAACTGAATAAAACATTTTAAACATATTAACAATATTACCAAGGCCAAGTTCTATTTCATCGTCAGCAAGGTGAAATGATGTTTTGATCCTGGTATTGTACATGGTGATAAACTTACACCCATCGTACCTAGACAAGTGGAACAATTAAATCCTTAGGCTCAGTAGAATAATTCGTTACTTCTACACACGTAAAAACGCACAAGTTGTAACAAACCTGCAGCGGACTTGTACTAATGCTGTTTCAACATCTTGTTATCAGGATGTGTTCGCGCTGCTTGTTCCCAGCTTGTTGACAAGATGTCAACGGCTTGTTGACAACTTGCTACAAGGTTGTTGACTCAACAGACTTGTTACAAGTTGTTCCAACAACTTGTTATCGTCCTGGAATTCAACAACTTGTTAACAAGTTGTGAGTGACATTCATGCAGCAACTTGATAAATTGACAGCATTGTTTAATATATGTTACAACTTGTTGACAAGCAGGTTACAAGTCTGTTGCGAACACATCTTCTTGACAAGAGGGAGATTGCGAGGTGTGTAGTGCTCAATATTTATTTGATATATACTAATGTGACAGTTGATCTGTCAGGTCTAGACGGTCTCGATGGATTCAAACGAATCGTCCGTCTGTGTCATTGAACCTATATGCGACATAAGAAGAATTACATACAAAAAGACAGACATTGCATCTCTTAAAGGGTTAATAGAGGCGTGGGGCATACTCTGGTCAATGTTGATATTCAATTATTAAAATTCAAGCTTTACCCATGTTCCTGACAGTTTCTTGCAAAAATGGAACCATTTCATCCAACGACTTTCCTGCTTCAGCCATCGCACCTGCTATCTTTAGCAGACAGAAGCAAAAAGAGAGCCTTTAATTATACTGTATCATCATTTAAATGTGCTCTTGAGACACAATATATACATTACTTGTTGGAATAAGGATATTATGGGGCCTAAACATTGCAACTTGCAAGAGAGTCTGCACACCATGATCGAGTCACCCTGTCCTTGGTCATTTTTTGTCTTTTGTCATTTTTGTCTTTGCGCAAGAATTTAGAAAGGCCAGTTTCTGTTTAATTCAATCAGGCATTACTGCTGCTGTCCGGAGTCCTTTTGATGATTTTTGCCACACAACATGGTGGACTATTTCGCGCCAACAATGAAATACTATTCTTGCGTGACTGCACAAGTAGAATAGGTGGATTTTACTAAGAAATATCAGCACCATTGTGCAGCAGATGGTGATCAATATAGTATTCAATTGTTATTATAAATATTTTCATCATATGTAGTAGACTTGTACTTGGTGCAAATAAATAGCATTCATTGATGTAGTTCAATTTTTCTGCTCCTATATATGAAGTGACAACATTTCATTCAAAGTTGACTACCATGTGCTGTCTCGTAACCACCATATCTCCAAGAGGCAAATTAGTGAAAGTCAGAGACGCAGAGTACATGCAAATTATACAATAAAATATGTGCAATGTTGATTATTGTTGCAAAATACAAGTACTATTATACCAAATTCACATCCTATATGGTACATTGGTACCTACCTAATAAAGCCACCATGAGCAGGTTCATGACCACTGCCACCTCCGGATATCAACGCAACCAAACCTCGCTCGCGTACACATTGAATATCACGTCGTATTAAAACGCGGTGGCCATTCAGTACCTGCACATTCTTGTTGGAGAGAACCACACCATCCAATGCTTCATCAACTACAGCAGATGGATTGTTGATAATTTTTTTACTCAGGGTTTGTGCGTATTGCGCGGACATTATTGCTCAAGTACTTGATAAGATTAAGATTAGCCGAGAAAAATCCCTAGGGTACCGGACTTCCGAACCACGGCCATAATAATGGTACCATAAATCCTCTGTTCTGGGGAGCTTATTTATTCCAGACCAATGTTCCAGACACATTTGAAGGCGGGGCTTATCGGACGAATAGAAACGAATAGAACGGATCGGACTAATCGATCCTTTGAACGAATCTTTTATGCCTACCTTAAGTCCTGCCACTGGACTAAGCTTGATTCACGAATCTTTATATTCGTGTCCAATGGACGGGTCAGACAAATCAATCCATTGGACGAATCTTTTAAGCCTAACCATATTCTTAACAATAGCCCATGCTGATTCACAACATTCACGAATTGTACAGATCGAGTAGATTCGACAGTATTGGACAACCCTCTGGTCGATATGCGCAGACAATGGACAATGTGAAGGGGGAGAGGGGCCTCAATAGAGGGGGAGTTTCTGGTATGCCTGTTACAGAAATACAAATTATTTAATACGTGAATTATTTCGTGGGCATCCAGAGTAGGTAGTATTTTACAATAAACTGTTATAATTCCTTTTGCTCTTGTTAAAACTATTATAGCCCAGACATTAACTATTTTAAAAAGAGCCACATCAGAAGATTTAAGAAAACTTTGTCAAGAGCCAGTCATCCTATCACGCAGATATGGTAACCCTGAAGGAAGGGCAGTGTTTTTGCTTTAATACACCATCAGTAAAACAGGCTAGGTGGAGTTTATCCTATCAGACTAAGTGGTATGGTTACCAGGCAGGTCGTGGTTCTTTTTATGGTTGAACTAGTTATAATAAAGACCGCTGTAAATAGTAGGAAAAGCAACATCCAACTCACACTTTGTCATTGTCAATAATTTACAGTAATAAAAAATCAGCTATCATTATTAAATTAATTTTAACATCTATTATTACTATCGTTATTGAATCTTCATAATAAATTGTTAAAATCTGATTGAGCATTTGGCTGGTCTTAATTGGATGAACAGTATGTAGATATAATACTATGTCTACTACTGTCTAATTTAAAATACTAACTACAATACTAACTACACATCTACCTACACTAATATGCAGCCTATACAACCTCTAACATTTGACCTCAGCATACATGCATTCATAATATAGAAATCCAGAAAGTGGTTGACTAATTAATGCATTAATGGTGATATGCACCACAATTACCTAGTTGAACTTACAGATTATAAGGTCTTTATGTCCTACTAGCTAACTGGGTAGCTTCCTCATTTAAAAATACAATACCTACTATATGCGATGGATTTCCAATTTCATCAGCCATTTCTTCTTTCCTGATGCAAATTTGCTGCACATCATGCCATTCGTTACCCCGGGTAACACCATCTCTATTTATTGGCCCAATAATGTAATCGCAATTTTTCACCTCGTTTTTTAGTTTCTTACTTATTTTGTTCTTTTGTTGTTCACCAGACCCGCAGAATTTCAACACAGATTTCAAGTCATCACGCCTTTCACGACCAGATAAATCAAGTCCTCGTAAACCATTCAGACAATCATCACTGATGTTGAACAATATGACAGCTGCGGCTTTGCTCTTCCGTGCCCAATCTAGAGCATACTCAAAGTAATCTGCTACGTAAAATCCCCCTCCATCAGAAAATTCGGAACAAGCTTTGCCACGACCCAACTTGATGCCATCTTCAAGAATATTTTTGGCACCTTTGTGATCTGTGCCATGGAAATAAAGCTGTGCTTTTGGATTATTCACTTTGAATTCAGATATCTTTTCCTCTATGCGAGTTATAGCGTCTTTCTCGGTAGTGGTGTTGATTACTGACAATTTGGGCACCAAGCCATCTTCATCTTCATCACGTTCTACATTCACATCAAACCATTTATTCAAGTTACGTTCTCTGTATGGAAATTTGGAAACTTTATCATTCAAAAAGATATCATACTTAAACAAGTTTTCTATATAAATTTCAGCCCAAGCTAAAAGAGATTTGTGTTCAGGAAAAGGCTGTTGAGCGATCCACTTAGCAATAACATTTGATCGGTTTTCTGTAAAACCCATTTTCTGCAAGCTACATTCTACTGCCGCTGTATCTCGTAAGTTTTCTACATTAGGAGACTCATCACGCTCCTTTATGAAACACAGCAAGAAATACATGTCAGTTCGGTGCGTTCTCATTTCATCACTCAAATTCTTAAGCCTGTATGCAAAATCATCCTGCAAACCAAGCACAGAGCACAGAATGTCTTCTTCTGTTACCATGCTGTTAGGAACCACGTTTGTAAGTCTATCTGGCTTCAACTTGTTTATGGCTTTAAAAATATTTTTTGCCGCGCGTTTGATCTCTTGAATAGGCGGTAACCCGCAACCGAAACTGGAGTAATGAAGTAGAACACAATCAAGGAACTTATTCAGTTTAAGAAGATTTTCTTTCAGTTTTGTTAGTTTCTGTACTTCTTTTTCACTAAACTTTTTAGGATCACGAGCTGCATCATTCTTCTGATCTTCATCAAGAATCTGCTCAACATGCTTTAACAAAAATTTGCTATGGAACAGACCTTGATGAAGAACTCCAAGTGCATCTAGTACACAATGAAGACTTCTGCGTGCCTCTTTGATGGTCAGCTCCCAATGCAGTTGCTCGATGCCACGATCGGTTTGAATTGTGACTGAAAATTTAGAGTGAACTATAATTTTAGGGAATAACTCTAAAGGTTCCTTCAGATAGCGCACAACTTCTCTCAGGTAAGGATCTACAGGTTGTTTTTGATAGACTGCCAACGAAGTTGATTCATCAAGTGGAAGAGGTCCATACTTTGACGATACTGGAGTATAACAATGGGAAAGGCCCTTAGTTAAGGGATATGGTTTCGAATAGTATGGTGGCATTCTGAAAATAAAAATCACAGTTATCATTAAAATATGCACTCTTGCCAAATAGCATTAAGGCTGAAACAATATTGTTATTAAAGAAGTGGATAAAGGTTTGGCCGAAGTAATTTGAGAAAGGTAAGTAATTTGTGTACTGTAAACTATAAAGGCATTAATAATCATCTTAAGAATGAGTTAGTATACAAGAAAATTGAGGAAACCCATTAGGAGATATCTCAAACAGTGCAAAACAGGTTTTCCAATCACTGGTTGATAGGGGTTACATCATGAAATAGAGTTTGAGATATCTGGTTCTGCTTATATAGCATATACAGCCTAATATTAGATCAACTGCAATTTTGTGTAGGTTTGTAACTGCATAATAAAGTTAATGGTGAATTTGCTTTCAAATCACAATCATTTGGCAACAACATTAATGTACAGCCACAGTAAAGTTACTAAGCTTTATAATTATTAATCTGTTACAAGTGCTACTATGCTTGTACACATATTTTAGCTGAGAAAGACGCTTTCCAACTGCTAAATGTGGCGAAGATTCGAGTTGATTTGGCTTGAATACCGCGTATACCATTATAATATCTACTATATGAAACTGTATATTTGTACACAAAATGAATTTACGTTAAGGTGATCGTGTCTGAGAAAATTCTGGCTGAATTACTGACCGCTGCAACTAATTCAAAAATATGACAGAATCGCACTGCAGCCACGGACATCATCTGCTTTCCAACTATAAACCACAATTTTGGCAATTTTTAACTTTTTTTACCCTAGTATTAATGCCTAGAACGATGTTAAAAATTCTTTCTACAGGTTGAAAAGCTTTGGTGAACATTTAATCAAATACGTGCGAGAAGTAACATAATAGCATAAAGGCTGTGTCACGAAGTTAATAAATTATTTATTAAGGCGGAACGACCGAGTAACTTGGTTTCCAAGTAAGCGAACTATAAACGAAACCTTTTGTCATACAAGATACAACCCGAGAACTACTACATTTATGAAAATTAAAGCATTACCCTTTCTATCTACATATTCTACGCTTTCGGTAGATTAAATACTGTTCAAGAGTTGAATGAATTCCTCGAACAAGGAACCAAATATTGAGTCGACCGTCGTCAGTTTAAAAGCGGGAAGCCTAGGCGCATATCTTGTATGTTCGACCGAACATAGCTATCTTACACACATTTCTTGGCTAATTCGTACATGTCTTAAGCCAAAACGATATTTAAGCTATATAAAATAACATTCGAAAAACGATTAGAACGACTAAAAGTTACCAATTTAATAAATTTGTAACTTTCGCTTCTGAGAACAATGCGATGTTGCAACGCGTTCTTGTTTGATGCGGTTTTCTTCCCATTTTCTTCCTATTTTCTTCCCTAAGCTTTGTTAATATAACTAAAGAAAACCTTTACTGACAAGAATTAAAAGTTAAATAGAAAAACTTACATATTACTGCTTCTAATTTAACAAACAGACACACGGGGGAATGAATCGTTCCTGCCCACCAAGACGATCATGAAAAAACTTGGAAAACGACATGCTTCGTGTCATGTGATCTTCGATTTGTGCTTCCACTTGTACCAAATAAACCTTCCTTCTTTTTTTGCATAATTTTCAATAATTTTCTTAATTGGTGATTGGAATAATATTGCTTTTGTTACGATACGATAAGGCCAAAAAAAATTATGTTTCTGGTCAGCGCGCGCGTCAATTTTAACTGTGCGCGTCAACGTATTTTTTGACGTCAAACTCTATTAAACCTGCAAATTTCGTGACAGTTTAGTATTAAAAGCATAAAAAATCACTTACACTTTATAATACTCACCCATTTCTCCAAAAAGTGCCTCCTTATTAACTCTTAAGAAAAAAAGAAGGGAAAAAAGAAGCCGCATCAATTCTACACAAACCCACTGACCAGAAACAGAATATTGTTTTGCCTACAGCACAGAATGAGCCATATCATTTTTAGGTCTTTTAGGTACGTGATTTGAACGGTGACCTTAATAAATCATCAATATTAAGACGTGAACCTGCATTTATTCTTTCCGAACCTGTAATGTTTTCTGATTTTGGTGTTAATTAATACTCAAAGGAAGATAGCAGTATTTTTCTCTGGGTCTGTCTACTCTTGTGGATAGTCTAGGAGGACAATGAAACCGAGTGAAACATATTCTGTAAGAATTAGGATGTCCGTTTTATAGTTTAGAATGGTGTTTGTTGTCCGTTGTTTGGAGTTGTCCGTTGTTCATAGTTATAACTTATAATAGGGATTTTAAGTACAAAATCTGGACCTAAATTTATTGTACAAAGGATTGAACAGAGATTTCATCAAGTGGAAACACACCTGTTTGCGCAAGATTTCATACAAAACGTGACAGCTACGTATCAGTGGTACGCACAGCATGCGCAATTGGCACGGTGCCTTCTGTTGATACGTACATAACCTGGACTGGGAGAACACGGACTCGTAGCTTTTGAGCTTGCATCAAAAAAGGCGAAATTGGCCGACTCAGACTAAAGCAAACGGTTCAATGCTCGATTTAAATATTTATATTAAATACATTTACGCTATTCGTATTGCAGTAATACTATAGGAGAAGTAATACGATATCGCAAAGAGAAATGAATTTCGGAAGAAGTTACTATATCTCCAACATTTTACAACACACCATATTTTCCGTGTTTATTTATGATGTGTGCTAAGGTATACGACGGCGATAGCCAACTAAGGTAACTAAGATTTAAATTCCCGGATTCTGTGTAAGCATAGAGGCTCTGGGAGAACTTTCTTTCTCTAAAAAAACGCCAAACGTTAAATAAGAACAAAACGAATTTTTCAGGAATCAGGATGTCTGTTTTATGGAGGTAGCTTTAGAATGGTATCCGTTCTTTGGACTAAGTTGTCCGTTGTTCACAGTTGTAATAGGTATTTTAAGTAAAAACTCGGGACCTATATTTACTGTTGTATGGAGTTGTCCGACAGTCTGTTGTACAGAATGTGCGTTCGGTCAAGCTTTCACTGTATGAACAAACCTTTGAAAACAAAAATTTCATCAAGTGGCGCAAAATTTCATTAAACGTCGCAGCTGGCACAGCATGTGCACTTTGGCATGGCGCCTTCCGTTGATATGTACCTCTGGATATGTACATAGCCTGGACTGCTAGATGATGGACTCGTAGTTCTTGCGCGGCTCAGAATTCAATTCACCAGTTCCAACGTATGCGCCTAGCCTCCTCCGCAGGCAACTCTTGGGCAAAAAAACTTGTAATGTAGCGAATATTATCGAATATCGATGATCAAAATGTAACCAAACACCAAAAACAGCAAATTCTTCTATTAGAAAACGGCACGTTTTCCATTGTTTTAGCTGGAGAAAAGGGCACTTCAAAAAAGTTTGGCGGCGCGTGCCTACGATAATTCGTTCCTACAACACTGTATAGTGTATACGAAAGTGAGGTTTGCAAAGTGAAAATGTTTTATTGCGCCCTGGTTACACATATGTCATTTTGCATCGTGTAGGTTTGTTTGGTTCTCTTTAGCCGATTAATAAACAACGAATAAAGGAAAGGTTATAAGTAAGGTTATAAGCATTTATCTTCGGTAGGCTCTTTAATTGCCCCTGTAGTGAGGTAAGATTTTCAGATAGACTGTGTTTTACTGTTTTTCTCTCATAAAAGATGCATCTTTCTCGAAATATCTTACTGTGTAAGATAGCTGGATGTCTGCAGGATGCCTGCAGGGCATCAAGACTCAACCATACTTCTTAATTACAATAACTAAGATCACTTCTCCCGTTTATTCAATTTTGCATTTAAATTTAAATTCATTCAATTTACTGGTTTTTCATTTAATTTCTGTTACTTTCGAGACCTGTACAGTATATTATGTTAACTTTGCTTAGTTTCGCATTTGCCTAGACCAGCGTTTTACGATGTTTACAATAAGTCAGAAAATAATGGTCTTAATTTAGACAAAAACGTCATGGAAAAAGGCCCTCCCACATACTCTTTCCCAGTAGTCGTAATTTCATAAGAAATGTCTTGTGGAGGTGTTTGTTGTTTAGAGGTTTTCGAAATATCGTTTTAAAGTAAAAAAATGGGAATCTAACTTAACTTACTGTCCGTTGTACTGAGGTGTCCCGCGCTTTGAAAACAAAAATATCATCAAGTGGCATGGGAACACAACTGTTTGGGCAAGATTTCATAACGTGACAGCTGGCGCAGCTTACTGGAACAGCATGCGCACTTGGCACGGCGCCTTCCGTTGTTACGTACATAGCCTGGACTGCTAGATGATGGTCGTAGCTAGCTCTCGAATTAAATTACAAGTCCTCGAAAAAGGGCGAAATTTCGAGAATTTGGACTCGTAAATCGGCTCAGAGTGAAGCGCACGGCTCAATACTTGGTTAATTAAACAAAATTCAAATAAATATACACTATTCGTATTGTAATAATAGCGTACACGGTGTCGCAAAGGGAAATTGATTTCGGGCCGATCGAGCAGTTACTGGTTTTACCAACTATAATATTTTACAACACACGTACAACTTTCCGTGTTATGATGTCTGCTAGCTGTTAGTTTTTTTTCCGGGCGGTGGTCATTGTTATATTGCTCCCCGAAAAGAGGAACTTCTATCTTGGCAACAGCGGAAAACCCTCTTGAGCCTAACCGCTCCTCGCTGGAGTGAATTAACGTCTCAGCGGTCTTGTTACTGCAAAATCAGTGCGTTAATGTGATAACGTAACCCTTGCAGCAGGTTGCCCTAGTAAATAATGAGTTATCTTACACACGTAAAAACGCATAAGTTGTAACAAACCAGCAGCCGACTTGTACCAATGCTGTTTCAACAACTTGTTATCAGGATGTGTTCGCACTGCTTGTTCCCAGCTTGTTGACAAGTTGTCAACGGCTTGCTGACAACTTGCTACATAGTTGTTGACTCCACAGACTTGTTAAAATTGTCCTGCAATTCAACAACTTGTAAACAAGTTGTGAGTAACATGACAACATTGTTACAGCTTGCAAGAACGTGATTCTAGGACCGCTTGCTTGTTCCTACGCAGGAAATCAAATGTTTGAAGATTAGTTCGTGACATGCCTACGTCTGCCTGTATAGCAAGCAACGTAGGGCGTGGACGCGTGGGCCTACGGGTCAACTGCGTAAGATATTGAGATGATTAGATCCACTTTGCCATCGTAAGAATAATGCTAAGTCGAGAAGACGCGAGCGCTTCAATACGGATTTAAGTTTGTGCTCTCCCCAGTGGATCAAATAGCTCAATTGATAGAGGCATAGAACGTAAGTCCGGCTCGCTGACTGCTTCAACTGAACTCAATAGTACAACAACGTGGGGGCATTGTAATTAAGCACCGACCAGCAGGGGAGAGATAAACGTGTCGAATTACAAGACGAAATACATATTTTACAAATCGCTTACGTACTTCACGTACATGACCAAGTTCATGAACTGATAATGAACCGCGCGTTTGAATCAGATATAAATGTGCTGTCTCATAATAGAGGTCTTCAATTGAAATACCAGCGAAGCTATTACAAGGCCATTGGTATTAGTGCATATACCAATCCGTAGTATCGTCTTTGGTGATATTACAAATATCTCGACAAGTATTAGAACAAGGTCAGTACATTCTTAGTTTCTATCTTAAAGACTTAGAACATACTACGATACTCAGTTGGGTACAATTTATACTGAGGATAATACTTGGATAATTCGGTAGATTTGCATAAGACGCGCGAATTGTACTCTACATTAAATGTACATATTACATAATATGTACTTTTCTTCTACGCGCGCGCTCATAGTGTGCATTGCGCATTTAGTAATAATGCGTAACTAACAAACTACGCCTTAGGTCATATTCGGGATGCCAGAGGAATGATCAGACGGCACGAATGATTTGCAGATTTGTGTACGCAAACTCTTCCACTGTGGGCGAAGATTGCTTGTGAGGGAACAAGACGCATTATTTGCCGATGTCACACGTGGTCACACAAAAAAGCTTCGTTTTCAAAATTGTACTGTGCCTTTCGCCTCTGTGTGCATGTGACCGGTACCAATAAAATTTAATTGCGTAAGGAAAGTATCAACTTTCTAACATGCGTAGATGCTTGGTGTGCGTAGGTTATGGGTGGTGTTGATTAATCAGTCGTTTATATTTTGTCTACAGACACTCGTGATTTTATGCTTCGAATAAGAAAATATGAGGTGCTCTTCCGTGTTTTGAAAAACATTCAAACATGAGGGATGCATTGTATATTACATGGGTTGAAATTTGGAGAATATTTTAGTCACCCAAGTGACTACCAGGGAATAAAGTCTGGTCGCCAAATTTAATACCAGGTCGCCCTATCTATATATCAATGAAGGCTTAGGCCAGACTTTTATTCATTGATTTACGGATTTGACTTAAAAAAAACTGGTCGATAGGTCGGAAAAAAATTAAAAAAAAACACTGAGTAATGACAACCAAATTTATTAATCTCTATTTAATTTACCTAATAATTATATCATGCCGACATGCCGTGAGAAAATACATAATTACTTTACGTTTCTGAGAAGGACAGTATTATATAGGAGTCTTTGGGAAATAGTTTCTTGACTACACTTCTGTCACAGGTATATTTTAACCTTTTTTGCTCAGTCGCCACAAAGGCAACCTTTGCAAAAAATATGGTCGCCAGATGGAAAATTTGGTCGCAATTGGCGACCTGACGCCCGGTTATTTAATAATAATAATAATAATCTGTTTAATTAATCACATTGCAGTAGAAACTGAATTACATGATTATAAGTAAATACATTAAAAATAAAATTTACAAATAAAATTGAGTTGAAACCGTTCAATGTTCATTCTGAAAAGTCAGTTTAAATCTGCCCACAAATTAATTGGGTATACACGAGTACTACTATACATTAATAATTATATTTAACAGTTATGAAATTTTGAAACCGTTCTGTGTTCATCTGGAGTGACCAGCTTGATTCGGACCTAAGATTATAATTATGAGTAGCTGGACGTATACGAGTTGCAACAACATCCTTAAGAGGATTTATAGGACCATTATCAAGTTTCAATTTCCGGATAAATTGTTCGCAGGAATTGTGTCTACGTGTACTTAACTTTTTTAGACCAGTATAATTCAATGCGTCTTGATACGACATTTCGGGAAGCAAGATACGCAATGCTCTTCTCTGTATCGACTCGATAAGGTCAGACTGGCCTTGGGTCAGCGTTGACCACGCTGGTGAAGCGTACTCAATTCGGGACCGGATGAAGGAGGAATATATAATGAAAAGGTCCTTATCGCTTAACCCAGCCTTTTTTAACTTCCGCAACCCCTGTATTAATTATTAAGCCTGCCGCACACCAAAGCTTTTGGCTGAGGTAACGACCTCGCGAGACCATTTAATCAGCCACACTCTCTCGTGTGCGCGTGGTTTTTGCTGAGAAATTTACGTCACGAGGCCGTGAGACAAAGATCTATCATCCGTCTGACGTCATCTGTCTTAGTGTAAACAGAAGACGAACTATTCAGACGAAGTTGCAGGAACAGCGCCATCCATATTCCATACTGGTTTTGCGTTATTCTGGGAACATGATGCTGTACCTGAAATGCGATATTCCTTCTCTTTACTCAACCCCAGATAGAAAATCGAAATTTAATCTTTGCGCAAGAGGAAATTGAAAAACCGACGAATTTCATTTTGGGATCATTCATGGTGCGCATGGCTAGCGCGTACGTGATTTAGAGACGATGCGGAATTGAAATTGACACGCAGGTCAGCAACGTAACAATAGTTTACAGACCCAGTTTTTCCATCCGTGGGTATTTTTTCCCCCACATTTCCGAAAAGCAGAGGCATGTCGTTATCTATCGTGGATTTTACTCAACGGTGTCCGCTTTTGTGACGCATATTCCGGGAACTGAAACTGTTAACTGAAATTGAAGTAGTCTAACAGGAAATGTTTTGTTTTCGACATTCGGGTGTTATTTCATTTATCTATAACTCTATGAATATTTTGGCCACCGCTTTTGTTAACATTGTGATCTATGATCATGCATTCATGCAGCGTTTCCAGGAAGGTTAATAAGAAAGGTTGAGTTTTCCCTTGATCGTTTGCCAGTCACATCGGAACACGTGAAAAGTTGAAGGGGATTAATAGAACGTCGCATTTTTTCAGGTCAGTCTTACTACGAATGACTGTCGTATGCGGATGTCATTCTGGCGTATCTCAGTTTATAGTGAAAATTTAGAAGGAGATGATTCTAGGGATTCTACATTTTATACTTTTCCTGGGCCGAAAGCATGCCCCAGGACTCCTCCCACTTAATGTCTGCTAACGTTTTCTTGCCTTCCAATTCTTGGCGCTGCCGATATCAGGTCCCTTTTGGCTGTAACCAAACCATTCTTTCACCGCCTTAATGCGAGATCCGGCGCACCAACTGATGTAATATCTTGCTTTCTCGTAGGATCAATCGTAGGATCAATCAAACGTGTATTTGCGTAGCCTCCTCCGCAGGCATCTCAGTATCAGGGTTAAAATAAACCGTTTTATGGCAGTTTCGAAGTTTAATAGGACGAGACCTCTTCTCTAATTAATCAAATGAAAAAGAAGTGCCTTAATTTAACTGCTTTTCAAGCCTTGTTCAAACGAGAATGAAAGTTCATGAGAGTTAGCAAGCGAGAGTTTGCATGAGAGTTTCATCAACTCTCATGCTCCGGTCAAACGAGAACAAGAGTTGCATGAGAGTTGACTGGATATTACCGCGCGTACCGGTCAAACGAGCAAAAACTCTCATCTACTCTCATCAAAATTTGAACAAGCTCAAAGTTGGTGAGAGTTGACGAGAGTCGACGAGAGTTGGGGGTCAAACGCGAGTGAGAGTTGCAACTCTCATTGACTCTCATCAACTCTCATTCTCGTCCAACCGAGGCTGAACTGCTTAATTTGTCCTTCAACAATCTGCTTTCTAACCGCGCCCCTATACATGGCCCAATTTCTACTAAAGGTGTGTGATGCGTCTGGACGACCAATAGGCAAATAAATTATATGTATAATCACGGCAAACAGACGGTTCATCCGCCAAGACGAACTATCTGCACAATTCTTCTACTCAAGACGATTTTGCGTGCGTATTTCGTCTTGACAGCTGACCGTCTAATTATATGTGTATAAATACGGCATTAGACGAACTATCAGGAACATATCAGGGATGACTTGCTCCCAGAACCATTGGCAGTATAGATTACGCTATATATTATAGCTATTTCGGGACTGAATAGATCTTCTTATGTTTACAATCGTACGTTTATACGCTGCGATTTGTCGGGCCGATTTCAGATACACTTTAATGATATTTAAAAAATACGTGGCTATTGGCAAATGTAATCTGACGATTTCACCAACTCTTCGTAGTGCTCTTAATGATATGCGAAGATTGAATAAGCGATAACAAACCACATTGATGGAAATAAATGCTAATAAATGCATGTATTGCACCACTAGATGCCTATAAATACTGAGTTTGACCATAGCGCTCGTTTCTTGCTTAGTTTTAAAACGGTCGCTTTGTAGTGGCGAACGGCCCACCCAGACTTCCCGCCACTTCATTGCGTGGGTCGAACTCCGCCGCACACCGTCTCAAGGCTCTTTTCCACTCGTCGCAAAAACCAACTCGCAAGCTCGCTGCGAGTACTTTCATCGAATCACAATGCTCGACAGTTTATTTTAATTACATGCAAGAACTCGCAGCGAGTTGGTTTTGCGATGAGTGGAAAAGAGCCTTCAGTCATACTGTTCCAGCCTGCCTGAGACTAGGCTGACTAACATTTACTCATTCCTTATTCTAGCTGAGCAAGGAGTAGAGCACTATGAAATAGGCTACTGTAAATATTCGTCATTAACATTCAGCAAAACCACAGATTAAATATATACCACTATTATTAAGTTTGTGGCAAAACCTACAATCGGACCGATGAATCGCAGGGTGTAAACGAACCTTAAGACGTCTATGACGCAGATGATCAGACGGATGATTGTATATAAAAATCTGACCAATGTTTCCTATAATAGCTATATTTAATAACGCAACGTGACTGCGTCGGACAAGAAACCGCGCCATTGTAGTCGAAAACCTCCCACACAATTTACGTCTATTTTGCCGCTCCTTTGTGACACAGCCATTAATATATTCATCACAAATACTTCAATAAATTAGCCTCCTGAGTCTTGACTTGTCAATCTGGATACGAGAACATATGCAGCTGTACTACGATATCATGTTTGTGAATCTGAGAACCTTATGATACAGTAAGTAGAATGTACGGTAGTATATGGGAAACGTAATCGATCTTGCAATAGTAGTCCATATTGGTGGGTCTACACTTAAGTACGGCTGAAGTCAGAAACCTACCACTCTGCAGTTAAATTGGCCTCTCAAGTCTTCGTCTCATTACTCTCATATATCTGTTTAACTATATAACTATATAATGATATAATGATATACCGCTAGCGCTTGTCTTATGACAGGACTCTGCCTGTGGCGATAGTATGCATGAATCCTAGCTATGTAATGGTCGATTGCTGGTCTCTGCCTGATATCACAACTGAGCCCTGCAGTTTAACTGTCAGAGTTTTAATTTCAAAGTAAGTTATATTCGCGAAATGTCACCTTGCATTAGCTATGAAATATTCCAACAAAGAATTCTTTTTAAAAGATATTCTCCTAGCATTAACATTTCCGGAGACAATTATTTCCTGGTTATAAATATTACGTGGAATTGTGCATGGCCAAATTGTTGCAGTGTTATTCACGACATTGTATTAAGTGTTCAGGCTAATTTGACTTGTATTTGATTGGAAAACGAGCCACAGTGATTTAATGTCAATTTTATCTTCGGGATCATATACTGTGATGTGCGGTGATGTGTCGGGGCTGATATAAGGTATATTTGATTTTTTCAACGAGATATTTTGCGGCGTTTACATTGCATGATCATTGTCATTTGATGAGGATGTCGATATAAAATTTTTCTGTTATGGCGTGACTGGCGTGCAAATGACAAATGTCGGTTGTATTCGTACGCAGGGATTATTTTAATGAAGTTTTATCACTGCACAAAGAGAAAGAAAGGGATAGCATTTAAACGTAGGAGCATGTTAAACAACATGAAACCAAGGGACTTACGCCAAGGGAGCTAACTAGGAGGTGCTTAACGGGAGAAGATCGAACTTAATGATGGGTCTGGGGGTCTTCCCTAGGGTCTGGAGGCCTTCCCTAGAAATTTTTATATTTTTGAGCCTCCGTAGTTGTTTTTAAGTATTTTCAGACACAATTTTTGATATATTCCATATATAGAGAGTCTGAATATTGGGTACAAAAGCAATGCTTGGTAATGAGAATCTGTTCTCTTCTTTGCTTATAATATAACACCTGCACAAAATTGGTTATCACTGCACCTTAAAATTAAATCATCCCTGCTCGTACGCAAATAAATGGACGGGAAGACAGAGATTACAAGGAATCGAATTTCATTGCGATGACGCTAGTCACGTATTCACGTTCAATGTTGACACAAGCAACATGAGTGCTGCCTCTTTTACTTGACTACTTCAGGGATGGATGGCAGGATCAAAGTACCTGAAAAATACAACAAGAGCTTCGACGTTTCGTCTGAACGTTAGTAGCGTGGGCCGGGACTCGGGACGTGTATTCACAATATAAAAGCACATATTTTCCCCAAACCACACTTTGTTGTCTACCTTCATCATATCCTTGTCGCAATTTGGGACAAATTTCGTGTCCTAGTCGCCCTGGTTATGCCTATGGCTATGTCGCTATATATGTCACCATTTCAACGCAATGTCGCCTGTCGGAATTTACCCTAACAGGGCCGCTCAGAAGGTCGCGTGCTAGACTAAACTGGTTGACCTTCTTGAATCTAACATAGAGAGATTTGGATTTGGCTATGAGTACCACAATATTCGTCATTTGCGTGTCAGTCATTCATAATTAGCTGTCGCGATCACTACTGCACTATCAAGCAGCCAGTGATCGTGACAGAAAAACATAGCGTCACTACTGACACGGAAATGAAAAATCCTGTATTTGTAGTGTCACACCTAAAGCTCTGTTAAAATCTTCCTAATATCGTGCAAGTAGGACAGTACACATATATTCGCGGAAGAAACGCGAATATATTTTGATTACATCATGGAGTTCTATTGCACGAAGTTTTTCCATTCCCAAAATGCAGACTTTTGCATGCCTGGGTAGGTTTGCCAGTTGGCCATTGCAGTACTGCTAGATAGATAGATAGATAGATAGATGGTTTTATTCATATAAACATTGCAGCCATGAATAGGCTGAATTACGCTTATATTTACAGGTTAAAAATTTAAAATAGAAATGTAAAAGTGTAAGATACTTTATCCCAGGTAACTCTAAAATAATCTAAAATATTCTAACTATACTACGTTGAGTAATTTAGTGTATGAGACTAGTTTGTATTTACTAGAATTGCTATTTATAAAATCGTTTTAAGCTAATCAGACTGAGTGCTGACTGCTACTACTAATACTAGCCTGACTAGTCTAGTGCTTACTGCTTTGCAATGTTTTATTCAGTGTTTCACTTTCAACCTTCCTCAATGCCAGTAAACATTCTTCATGGGTGGTACCCGCATATCCGAAGATTTTTTGCAACCCTGTCACATATCTGCCAACAATTACGGTCTCACTTGTATAGCGCTACAGGTAAATTAATGATAAGAACTTGCAATATGTTTGCATTACATAAATTAAATCAAAAAGCTATATGAACAAATACTATAAAAAACTCGCAACCTCTGACTGACAGCCGCCCCTTATCTTCTTCGCAGATAATCTGGTCTTAAAAGCACACACTGTCTGTATACCGATTATGTATTCATTTTGTAAATTTACATTTAGATTACATAGAGAGGGCTTAAAACCGAATTGATTCTACAAAATCAGCTACGAGTAAGCTGGCGGATCAAAATTATCTTACACGATGAAGGGATTCGAAAGTAATGGAAATGGGACCGGCCATGAATTTACTCCATCAGCAGGAATCTATGTCCTTGCCGTTGTTGTAATACTGACCGCAATTGTGTCTGTATTGGGTAACCTATTGGTCCAAGTCGCTTTCTGGAGGACGACATCACTTAAAGCGTCTTCTCCGGCAACTTTGGTAATGGTGTTAGCATTGGTTGACTTTTGTATGGCCATATTGGTGATGCCATTCGTGGTAAGCACAGCATTACATGGTAAATGGTTTCAGAGCCACGGGCTATGCGTTGCATCGGGATTTTTGAATACTTTCCTTACTGCTATTCAATTTGGCGTGCTGTTTAGTATCAGTATAAATCGATTCACTGCAGTGTCCTATCCGCATCGATACCAACTAAAATGGAAACCTACGACGACATACATAATGATATTGTTGGTTGTTTCTCACAGTCTACTGTGGTCAGTAATGCCTTTTCTTGGCTGGGGTGGTTATGACCACATTCAAGGCACTTTGTTCTGTAATATAAACTGGTCCGAGCACAAAGCTCATTCTACAAGTCTATTTGTATTCTGTTATATAATTCCTGCTGTTATAGCGGGCTTGTTGTACATGACGGTTTACGTTAAAATTCGAAAGATGGGCCAAAGTCCCATCGCACAGTTAAGAATGGGAAGCCAGTTGGATTTGAGAATTGGGGCAATCGAAAGAGACGAAGATAGCATGTATAGCGACGGTCATTCGAAGATTAGTATGAATGATGCTTCTTCATCGCCTGGTAAAAAAGGTAGGGACTTTTTTATCGAATATTTAGAAATGAGAATATTGAAGGGCGAATCATCAGTGATGACCTGATGTTGTCATTTGAAATAATGTATAGACAAGTTTATACAAAACCTCGTTCACAATCATTATTCAAGTTAAAGATTACTGGACTAAAACTAAACTTGCATTATTTATACTGGATAGCTGTATCAGTTGTTAACTTTTCCAACTATACCTAAAGGTCCTGTAAGGGAAAGTCAGCTTTTAACAGTGGGGTTTTACTACATGAGGAAACAGAGTACCCGGAGAAAACCTGCCGATGTTTTGTAGAGTTAAACTGGAAGCACTCTTCTGGCATGCGACTGAGAAAACCAGACAACTGCATATATAGCAGGAATCGAATCCCAGTCAAAAAGGCGAAAGGCATCTCCACAGCAGCGGTACGCTATATCAAGGCACTCTTACAGTCCAAATAACATTGTTTCTGTCAAATACTTTTGGCTAATTTGAGGATAAATTAAGGCTATGACAATTTATATCAATACTTAAACTCGACCAATGTAGCTGAGAAGGTAGGCAAAACAATACAATTAAGTGACAAACACAGCATGTTGCAATGTAGGCGTTCTAATATGAATTTTGTAGCAAATATTACCCTGCATTAATAGTCAATATAAAGCCCGTCTGTAGATAGTTGATAACAAAAATTGCAACCATTTTTCACAAAACTGGCTCATGCAAGCTATGATTATATTATCAGCGTCAAACAGAGATGAAAAATTTATCACTATGGGACCACCTGTCGTGATGTTTTGACAACATTTGAAATACAATTTTCCTTCTTAAACCTCTGTGACTGGGGTTCGATTTCTGCAATATTCAGTTGTCTGATTGTAATTTAGACTCTACCAAAGGACCTCTCTCTGGTTTTAGTAAAACGAGTTTTAAATTAAGTCGCGAGGGAAAGTGTATAATCTATATACTTGGTCTTGAGTTTAAATCTTTTTATATTGAGAGGATTACAAGATAAGCGAGCATGCCTATTCCCATCGGGTTACTGCATATTTAATAAGGAAATTGCCAACATCTATGACTATTTGTAACCTTGTATAAACACAAGCCACAATTGCAATATGGAATGCACTTAAGATCTAATTAAACTCGAATATTAGTTTCGCCAACATTCGAACATATTCTAAAAGTTCTAATTAAATTCTTTATCAGCTAATAACAAATCACGGTATTTCGGCTAGCTTATCGATTGTGGTTTGTCATATAAGAATGATAAAGCATTACACTGCAAAATTGATCTCAATTATATATCATTGACTTGGATATTTGGGCATGCTTTTAATACTGACCCTTAGAGTTGCTGTTTGTATAATAAGGAATTCTTTTTAATATTGAATGTGTGGGCGGAATTCGAGACAAACGATTTCTAAATTTAAATCTGAACAATTATCTAAGAATTATGTGTATTCAAGTCTTTAATAAGGCGCCTTACATCTTCTTAGCCTTCTAAGCCTTGCCTCACTTTCTCTGCAATACCTGAGAGGCAAATCACTGATTTAAATCTCGTACACCTTCAGAAAATCACACAAAAAAATCACAAAAAATAGACAAATCACAAAAATATAGAAAAATAACAAAAAATCGCAATCTCGTACACTTTATAGGAGTGATTTGCCCCTCGGCGATACCACTCCACATCATCTTCTGATCTATTCATTCCATAATGTCTCTGACCAGCTCTCCTTAATCTGCAACACAAGCAGAAGTCTCATCCGACCATTAACTTGCTGTTACTAAAGGGGCGTTCACACATTGCGATTTTGTCCCGTGCAGTTCGGGTTCTGGTGTATGAAATTCATATGATGCCACAATTCCAGAAATCTGTATTGAGCTGAAATTTTAAATGCACTATTTGACGCGTGCTTCTCGATTGCATACACCGAAATGCGAGTCGTACTCGGCGGATCGCGGTGTGTAAACGTACTTTAAATAAACATATTTCTTTTTTCTATATTTATATTGATATTTTGTAAAGGGCCCACTGTAATTGGTGTTAAGCTGTTGTGGTGTCCCAGCTTCTTTTTTTTATGTATATTGTTTGCCTTAGTGCAATTAATGTATGATGTTTGAAGCGAAGCACAATAAATAAATAAATCTCTTCCTATTAATACATATCCATACCATCTCAAACCTTGCTTTATCCGTATTTATTACAGATGTGTCTGTAAGTAAACTTCCACTGTATTAACATAACTAAATTTTATCTATTTCAGAGGACATGTATGACAGCAGATCACGCTCGATAAACGCAATCAATCGAAAATTTCGTCGCCATCGATCACGCGAGTCTCGCGTGACAACCAGTCTGCTATTGGTCGCAGCTGCTTTCGCCATCTTTTGGTTGCCAAGGGGATTGGTGAACTTCAGTGCTGTCGTGAGCGGGCGAGACTCCGTGCCCAAGGCTATAGAGTATCTGACCTCAGTGTTTATATTTATGTCAAGCTTTGTCAACCCTATAATCTATGCTCTATTTCACTACGAGTATAACAAAGCTTTTAGGCAGATATTGGGATGTAAGAAAAGGTGTGTGGTTGGTAGTAGGTGAGAGTCGTGAGTATACCAACCCTTGATATAAAAATGCGACTGTACCATCCAATACACACGTGAAACTCTCACATCTTATCAACAAGATGTGTTCGCAATAGACTTGTAGCAAGCTTGTCAATAAGTTATGACAATGTTGTCATTTTATCAAGTTGCTACAAGTTTGTCACTCACAACTTGTTAACAAGTTGTTGAATTGCTTGTAACAAGTCTACTGAGTTAACAACCTTGTAGCAAGTTGTCAACAAGCTGGGAACAAGCAGTGCGAACACATCCTGATAATAAGATGTTGAAATAGCATGTATCGGTACAAGTCTGCTGCAGGTTTGTTACAACTGGTGCGTTTTCACGTGTGCAGTTTATTTTTGATAACAAATTAAAGTGTATTTGGTTGGTTAAAGGGAAATATTAATAAAAATTCAGTTTGTCCCGCTTGGAAGAGACATCGATATACTGCAAATAATCTTTGTTACCATTTCCCTTCAAAGGTGATGTAAAGTCCCGATGTAAACAAACCGGCAACGTCCGTTTTACATTTTAAACACGCTATATTTAAAAAATTATGATGTGTTCTGGTTCGCTATGATTGAAATAAATACAGATTCGAGTTTAGAATGGACTTTACATGGTCTTTAAGTTTAAGACTGATTTACACTATCGAATTTTTTTTTTATTAATAATTGCATTCAGTATTCTGTAAATATAGCAACATTGTAGTATAAGTATATTTATCCATAAGCATTTTACCCTATAAAATTGTACCATGCAAAATATGCAACTGTAAATAATAAAATATAACTGTATACATTATTTTAAAATGGCTTCTAACAGTTCTGTATTATCAATTTAAAAAAAAATATTAATTACATTAATCATGATGCAAAGTCATGCTATACATTAACTCATTAAATAGCCAAACGAATTCAATAGATATAATTACATATAAACCCCCATATATTCATATATAAACCCCACAAATCGAAACGTGTGTTAAACATAAGAAAGTACAAAGCAAGCCGGTATAAAGATACCATTGGCCACAACAAAATTGACGAGGAGACTGGTGGGCCTGAATATTAAAAAGTAACAAAATGAAGAAACAGGATGCAATCATTCAAAGCATAGTTTTCTGAAATGTATTCATTCAGTACCTTAAAACCAGCAGTTAAAACAAGGAGCGCGCACGTGGATATATTAACCGCAAAATGCGAGTACGCAAATTGTGAGCGTCCCACTCGAGTACAGTAAATACTCGTGTCCAATCTCCTCATCAATTTCGAAGTGGCAAATATCGACTTACTATGCGAAAATATCAAATGGGTTCAACGGTTCGTAATATACAGAAACATCATTGGTGCATTCCTCATCTGCCTCATTACAGTCGATCAGGTTGAATTTTTTATCCATACAAATCATGATTTCCTGGACTCGCTGTTTGCTCTAGGGACAGAGAAAGACGGACTTATTTATAGTTAATAGTTATCATAAGTCATTGTTAATCACAAGGGGTGCTTTCCATAAACACGGTGCAAATTTTGAGGCTGGTCTGATCGGAAAATTTGGGTCAAATCACGAGGAGGTCCATTTTGTCCACAAAAACTTGGCCCTTTCTATCAAATAAAGCCTCGGTCTAACGAGGATGAGAGTTAATGACTCTCAGTCGCGTTAGACCAGCAACTCTCATCGACTCTCGTCGACTTTGAGCTGATTCAAATTTTCGTGAGAGTTGATGAGAGTTTTGCTCGTTTGACCGGTCACGAGCGTTGCATAAGAATTGTAAACAGCTATAGTCAGACTAGTGTTTTGCACTTTCTATAAGAATTAGCTTAACAAAATAACACGTTATGACTGTGTCTATAACAAGAAAAACTAACAAAGCTCTGGGCTGCGTTTCGAGCGCTAAATTGGTATCCCTGTCGCTACATTCATGCAACTCTTGTTCTCGTTTGAGCTGCTCCCTATTTTTTCTTAAGACTTTTCGACAATCGACTATTTAACGAATAGACGGATAATCGATACGAATTTGGCCAACTACCGGCAATAGAACGCATTTTAAGCACTTTTCCAGCGATTTTCAATCTAAAATATAACTCGACTTCAACTTTTCTGCGAACAGCCGGCAAAATGTTTGGCCCACAAAAACAGACTACGACATTAGGGTATTTTCTGGACGTTATATTGAACCCTGTAGACAATAGTTTCGGCGTAGACCTTTTAACCGCCCCCCACCCACCCTATCTTTTCCATCTATCACCGACGGGGGGAGGGAGACATGGAGCACGTTTTGCCTGGGTCAAACTTACATCTTTCTTACAACAATTAAGAATGGGTGAGTGTCCTGTCTTTTTTTGCACTGCTGCACGGAAATCGTCGAGCTATAAATATAAGGAAAACAAAATATACACCTCATAAACAGCAACCTCGTTCCCAGGCTCTTTACCTGCGCTGGGAACGAGGTTGCATAAACAGTAGTTGAAAAATTACCATGTATTCTGCCAAAATATTTAGCGCAGTTTATTAAGCTTCACATGTACCGTGTAAGTTTTGGTCCTGGATGGTACAATCTTGGCATCTTCAAGCATACTGAATGGTAAAAAAGAGTGATCTAATATAATTATAAGTATAATAATGTTATAAATTATAACTTTATATATGAAAGTGAAAGTCATGATCAGCTTCGGGTCTTTAGGATAAAAACTACCTATAGGATTAAAACGTCGAATTTCTTGTTGAATTTTTCAGGTAGATTGATCCAACATTGTCACCACGCGTTCAAGATATATTATCACAAAGTCACGATCATCAGCGTTTAAACGCACCATATCGACAATGACATGACATTGCTTAATACCTTAATATATATTTTTTCTCGGCATCTCGTTCGATAGGACTGATAGTAGAAGGTGTTTGTAGATGGAATATTCGAACGAAAGTTTATATACATTGTTAGACACGAATTTGCGGTTGATGCTCAGCAACTGGACTCTGTAGCTCAGTTGGTTAGAGCGCTGCACCGGAATCTCAGGGTCGCAGTTTCATTCCTGCCAGAGGGTCTAAAGTTGCACTTTTCGCAACTGCTCCTGGCAGGTCGTACATACCTTAATATGTCGTATTTTCTATTCAGCTGGAGACCAAAGTCAAAATATTTATGTTCACAGTTCAATGACGGAAGATCCGTGCAACATGTCCCATGTTTCTTCCATTCGTGTTCCCTGAAAAACAAAATGGCCGCCTCTTCATTAAAACAACCTATCTGACTACAACAGCGTTATCCCTGTGAAAAGTGCATATTGGAGGAATCACTTTGGGTACATGCTGTGAAATAGTGAAGAGATATCATGGGGCTTAATAAAAGTTCTGTAAAAGCGCAACGGAAAACGTAAGTTATAACTTGACCACGGAAACATAACAAGCTTCTCAAAAAGAGAAAAGAAACTAAGTCAGGCAAGAATATTATCTTTACACGCTGAAATTTCTCACCAAAAAGAGATCCTTGAATTGGAGGATGTGGTCTCAAGAGATGGCCAGTAAATTTCCATTTTTGCTTCAATATCCTATGAAAGATGAAGGAATTGCCCTGTTTTTAAATAAAACTATTCTATCTTATTCAATTCTCTATTCTACTCTTTATAAAGATACTGTAGAGAATGAATCGATCAAGTTTGGTGGAAATATTATGATAGATTTTAAGATTTATGTTACCAAAATTTGTATTTCTTCAAAAGGCCATGATCTGTTGCAGTATTGAGGATTTTCGGTTTTTCCAAGTGTAGGCCTATCAATTTTAAAAAACACAATCTGTATTAATTTCCATTCACATATGTTGTGCGAGGTTTTGTTGTGTGATATCAAAAAGTTAGTGTGCACTTGAAGACATGTTAAAATCTATGTTTGACTGCAGGTTTACAGTATAATGTAATTTCATTTTTTACCACAGTCCATGTATTGTCCAGGTTTTCACATCTTGCGGAACATGACATTTACTCCCCTGTACCAAGTGAAATAATTAAACTCATCAATGCCTAAAGCATGGTTCACACGATGAAATAAGCATTTAAGGCACATACACAAGCACAACTTTGATGTGCTTTGCATGCAATGCCAAAAAAAGGAAAGTTTGATATCCTAATGCGAATGTGAACGTTTTTTGATCTCAACTTGTCTTCATCACTCATGTGAACCGGGCTTAAGACTATCTCCCCTTGGCAGGTAAAGCAGGGTGCATCATCACTGAGGAACCTGGCAGGTCAAGAGGCTGAGCTTGTCAGAACATTTTTGAAAAATAGTGAAAGGGGCCCCTGAGTGAAAGCTCAACATTCTATTTTTATTTGAAAATTGCCCTGCCATATCCAAAATTTGAATTTGATTATTGGCACCCCTCCCGCACCCCCTTGGCAAAGGCTTTAAAAGTATGCTCCTGGAGGGAGGGGGTACATTTAAGTCAACTCTCAACATGTACGCTTGTAAAAATGTTGATAAATATGGATGCATGACCCGTAACTACATTGAATTTAGTCTTTTTAAAAGGAGTGCATTGGGAAAATCTAACCCTAGAGCATACTGCACTTTTTCAACTATGTACGGCAATATGGCACTTACAGCATCACAGTTACAAACACTTTGTGGCCACTGTTGTGCGTAGATGAAACGATCATAGTCGTAGTTTGTTGTATTAAGACAGTTTACACATGACCTGAAGAAATTGATAACATTAGTTACAATAAGTATATTCCAAACTTGCAGTAGCCACCTGTGGACATATCTCAGCACATATCTTGTCACCTCAAGATAACTCCGAATGAGCCTAATATTAGGACATAACAGGCTGGTACCTGTCTCTTCAATTGCATCATGAGGGTCCACATGGGGTCAGTTCAACAACTGAAACAACATCTACAGGTAATTCATAGCTGAGAAATGATAAATTACCTACGTTGGTTGAAACAGCATTATTCATCCAGGCCTTGCCCAGAAAGGTGCTCAATCGAGCTTGCGCCGCTCACATGTGGCTCAAAACACTTTTCTTCCATGACTAAGTCATGGCTTAAGCACCTTTCTTTTGTTATGGTCACTGCAGGTGACCTGATTATGTAAGGTAAGATAACAAACTCCAGACATCCGTTTAATACGACCCTGCCCAGTGGCAGTGCAGAAATTGGTGAATGATGTGCCCATGCAGGCATTATAATTTAACACAGAGAAATATTTACATACATTCTCATAAATTTTTCCACTCTGATATTAAAACCTACTAATGAAACGCACTAACTCCCATTTGCCACTACTAGGAATTGCTTCATACAGTATGTACACACATGCATTCATGAAAGCATAGTATTTTTTACAAGACCAATATATTTAGTATTTCTACTATATAAAGCTCAATTTCAAGCCAATACAGACAAAGTTGAAATACTATTTTTGTAGAAACATATCTATAACAGAAATGAAAATAAACTTACAAAACCAAGCATAAATACAAGCCAAGAAAACTCCCATAAAACATATTTGGGCCGAAGTTTATGTACTGTATGAATGGAGCTGAAAAAATACAACAATTTTTCTCATCACATTAAACATAATGCCTTGACAGTTGACTACAAGACCTTACAATATTTATTTGAAATTGTTTACAATACATAAAAAAGAAACAACATTTGTAGAAAAATTTCAGTTTAGGAACTCACCTTAACAGTTCGAGCACTTTCTTGGATTTTAACTGAGGCGAATTTTTACCGGCGAATTTATATAAACAAAATATGGCGCATTCACTTCCGGCACTGTGCTTCCGCTGTTGGGCAATGTTTACAAGAAATGTAAATTTTATAGTTTTATCTGTCGAATTTATCTAAGATAATGACAGAAACACAAAGGATACAGTGTCGTTTCAGCTTGGTTCAAGCGCGTTTCCAGCATTGTCTGTAAATAGATATACTCACCACCAACTGAGGCTTTACATTTTTTTTAAATTGAACAAAATAGTTCATCTTCCGTTTTATCTTTGTATAAAATACTTAGTAATTAGAACCGACACAAACTATCATAACATATAAAGTAAATATGTGAACTAGGGGTCTAAATTCAAAAGCCTCTACAGGTTTCTATAGACTCCTAGCCCAGAATCCGAATAATTTTGTATATATTATATGTTACTAATATCATGACATGGGCGAATTAAAATAATAAATAAATACAAATTGTCTGTTGACTTTTTTCTATGAATAAACAGTTTGTAGGGGGTTTCACTGAGCTGTACGTGAGCACTATTAAATATTATCATGCAGCAGAATAGCAGTGGTTGTCATCAGAGTGAGAAAATTTCGATGTTAGTTCATTATCATCACATGAGTTCATTATATTGTTAAAAGTCTTTGTTCGTGGATGCAAATAGATTGAATTATACGAGATTATTGTATGTTCAATTTGCTTGCTCCTATAAGTCCTATAAGTATCAAGACACCAATTCTAAAGTTAACCACCATTTGCAGTGGTTGACTGAAGCCATGCTGAAACTCGCCAATACGCAAAACACAGAATTTGAAAAAATTCAGTTTAGTTAAAAAGTACATGTGCCAAATAACCGAAAATAAGACAACAAAGACACAAACCTGAAAGTAAAACACGAAGTACATGTTGAACCAGAAATACGTACGTAATATTGTAAATAATTATGATTTAATTAAACACTCCACCCACAGAGATTGCAAGGCCGCTGATTCAATTACTGACATTACTTATGGTTGTTAGAAAATTGTATTTTCCTTTCTGGAAAGTTAAGATGGTGGTATAATGTACAGCCGTTTGTATTTATCACCATGGTCCATGGTGGGTAGATTTTGCAAAAAAATAGGTGTCCTACCCCAAAGCCTTAGCTAACTTGAACCATTGAACTCAGTAGCGCTGTGATCAGAAGAAGGCCGCTGGTTCGATACCTGAGTTGTTTTGAAAAATTCTATTTTTCTTTCTGGAAAGGTAAGATCATGGTGGTACGAGTGGGTTTGAAAATGCTCTCAAGGAAGTAGGAACGGCATGAGTTTAGGCGGGTAGAATATGGCTCTGGTGTCATGTAAAATATACAAGAGTCATTTCATATGTAATATAAAACCTGTGACAATCCACATGTTTGTGGGAGGGGCAACGACTGTTTTTGGGAACGCATCAGTCGCAATCGTAGGGGTAGGGTTTTTCGAGGCTACAACACTTCGGTGACATCCGTGCTAATATATCATTTATTATCCATACAACAGCAATTGCAACAGCACTACAAAAACTTAAGGCCACGACTACACGAGGCAATTTTTGCCGCAACTTGCAACGCAATTTCGGACACAGAGCGATGTTAGCTGAAAAGTATATTCGTAGAGGAATTCCAGCATCAATCTCGCTTTTCTTTGCCGATATTTTTCTTGCTAAACATGCCCAGAAGGCAACAAGGAAATGAATGAGAATGATAATATCGGTGAAGTGAAACGCGGGCCATGTTCATTGTTCTAGTGTTTTTCTGTACGTACAATTGCGAATTGCCCCGTGTAACATGGCTTTTAGAATAACTCTGAAAAAATGGAGCTTGAAGTTCCAGCATTACCCAGTTATTTTACCAAATAGATGGGTTTCGCGAAGCACTATCCGCCGTGCAGCAAATGGTGCCGGTCAACTGGCGGAGTGAGAAAACATATGGAGAAAATAATGTTATTAATGACTGTGTTTTGGCCGACGTCGTCGCATTGCCGTCCTACCGACATTGTATAGGTCCCTAATGTTTCTGAATTGACCGTCATCTGCTGCCCTATAAGTCCTAAAGTCGGTCACTGACACACAACAATAGTGAACAATGCCCGATGTGTATATTTTGACAGATACCAGCACTTCCCTAATGAATATTTTATTCTAACGAGTTCGCCAAACAGAAGCAGTTCTTTTAACTAGTACTTTATAAGAAAATACTGTCATCGTCAGTGAAGAGGTCCAGAGGTGGTGCCTTACTGCATGACGAATTGGTTTTTCTTCTTATTGGTGTTTGGCTCGGAACTTGTTGCTCTGAAAAGTTGAAAATGAAAAGTACATAATATAAGCAGTATTTTCAAAGGTTAAACTGATTTAAACTGACCCTCACCTATTCAACTCTCAACCTTACTCTGTTAGATATAGATATCTATAAAGTTTGTTTAAAATTGAAATGTGGCATTTATTGATGGTACCTCTTGGCTGTATATTATTATTCAGTGGTGTCCTTGGAGATACAGAAGGCACTCTGCCAGTTGGAAGTGGTGAAGAGGTTTCCATGGTAAAGAGTTGGGTCTGTCTGCCTGTAAAAATAGTTGACTGGTTTGGAGATAAAATACTGAAAAGCACCAATAATTCTGTGAACAAAGTTATGTCAGTTACTTTTAAACTATAGTCCACTAGTTGTTAAACTCTGATCAATACAAGGTACTAATTAAACTAATTGAAATATACTGTATTTTTATACCAATATAACTGGTGTCTTTCGTCAGAAGTGCTCTGCTGGTGTCTACATCTGGAACAATAGCAACTGGTGAAGAGACAATGGTGGAGGGTTTCCTCATGAATGGTGAATGTGGTACTATATGAATTGATGGCGAAGATACTTCATAGAAATACTGTACAGACATGCTTAAACAAACTGCTGGGAAAAAACAGAAGCATAAATTAATATGTTGCTATAAAAATTCCATGCGTTTTGAGGTAGTTTAAGCCTTTCTTGGTATATAAAATAAACAAGCAAACGATTTTGTCATTTTGAGAAATACGTATTTTTTAATATGCTTTTTAGAAACCGAAAAAAAATACCTTTTTACACCTGAAAACATAGTTACTCATAACTGAAATATCATTATTAATAATGTACTTACAATGTCTATGATTTTCACTCAATTTACGGTTGTAGTTGGAGGGTAAAGATCCTTTTTCCCCCGATTTTTCAAACAAATTATTTTGGCAATCTTTTTGGTGATTCACTTATTTCACTACCGCAAAATTTTATTTTGGCGGGAATTCTTAATGCTAATTAACGAAGTAGTTGATTGGTTAAAAACGAACTTATTGTTTTGTTGACCAATCATAAGGTTTGATATAAATTGCGCGTTGTGTTTTGGTTATGCAAATAAGTGAAAAATTGAAAATATATACAAACTATAAACAAGCAGACAGAAAGTCAAAAGTTGGTTATTAAAATCGAGGTGAGGGCTCAATTTAATCAATTTATTTTTATATTATGTACTTCATGTCAGTTTTTTTTGTCAAGAGTCAAAGATAACGGGCCAAAACAGCGAGAAAAAGTCAGATTAATTATCCATGTCAGATGTGTGGGACCTTTAAATTTGTACTGCATGTCGGCTACTGCAGCTTTTTCACACAAACAACTCGCTAGAAAATCTGTACCAAATACTCTTTTAAAACCTTAAATATTTTGTCTCAACAATTTGTGATCACAACAGGCTTAAAATAATCCTGTCAACTAGTGTAATGCTGTTATTTCAACAAGTTGCATGAAGGGTTGTCACTTGTCAGTCATATTTATAACTTGTTGGCAAGTTGTTGAAATACAAAACTAAAGCAAGTAACTTGCTTGATGTAGTGGTAACATGTCTGTTGAGTTGTCAGCCTTGTAACAAGTTGTCAACTAGCCATCGAGAACCTATTGGCAAGCTGGAAACAATTGCTGCAAACACCGACTGATTATCCACAAACATGGGACTGGGAGCCCAGCAGCCCTGACCAGTGTCTGAACTTCCTAAAAAAAAGTTAAAAACACTTCCACATTTTGATTGAATACGTTTTGTCAGAAGGTTTAAGTAGCACCTTGTTAGAACAAATTCGAAGCAAGTGTAAGACGGCATGAACTTGTAAGATTTCAAATACATATCATGACTGTTAATTAGATCTACCTGGATCTACCCTATTACCCATTTCCACCTTGTTTGCTCTATTCAGGTTGAAAATGCCGGTAAGAACCCGACGTCAAGCGGCTGCTTCTAAAAGCAGCTGTAGTGAGAAAGCGAAGGAGGAAGCTAATGAACCTGTTGGTAATCATGGTTGGGATATCCCAGAGGGTAACTTAAAGTCAAGTATAATCAAAACATATTCCAAGAAACAACCATTTAGGACATATTGGACTTCAGAGTCGAAGAAGTCAAGTAAAAATACTGAAGATTCTCATGGTGTGTCATCAAAACCAGGTTTGGATAATTAAATGGATTTGGTAGCTCGATTTGATCCTAGTTTATTGTTTTGTTGCAGTCATCTTAATGATAGTAAGCTGAAGGAATTCTATTGAATTTTATTTTATTTTTAACCATAGATAGTTCTGTTAAAAATCCAAGAAAAAATTTAAGTCAAGGAACATTGAGGTAGAAATCTTCCTAATAATTAAACTGCCATTTTAAATTTCTGCTCATATTTTCTCTCTCTTTCCCAATTTTTTAAACTTTTGTTTTCTTCTTTCTTCATTTTCTTTCTAGTTCCCATTCCCTTCCTTCCTTCCTCATTTTTTAGTTCCAGGGGGCCTGCCCCCTGGTGGAGTTGTTGCCTCCCCTGGGAAACATTTGAACTAATACAAATCCTTGAGTTGGCCTGTGTCTAATATTTTTTCGGGCCCCCCTTGACTGAAAAACCTGTCTATATGTCTGTCCCTCTCCCCCCTCCACCCTTCACTTTTCTTCTCCTAATTCCTTCTATCAAGTTCCCCATTACCTCCATATAATTTCATTATTTCTATCTTCCTTGATCTGCCTTTTACCTTCAATTCACCCCTACTTACTTCATTCCCACTGTTTCCCATTCCTTCCTACTTTTACTCCATTCTTTTCTTTTTTCTTCCATCCTAATTTCTTTCCATCTTTTTCTCCCTTTCCTCTTTGACATTCATTTATTTCATTCCTTCCCTTTTTTCTCCCACTTTTCCCCTACTCCCCCCCCTTCCACATCCCCTACTTTCCCCCTTCCACACCCCTACTTTCCCCTTCACATTCCCCTACTTTCCCTCCTTCCACATTTTCTCCTCATTTTCCCCTCCATTATTTTGTTCACCATTATGCTCTTCCATCCTTCCTTTCTTCCTTCCCTCTTGTATTACTTTCCTTTTACCTTCCTTCCTTCCATTCTACTTTCCTCTGCTACATTCCTTTTGCTTTCCTTTATATCTACCATATGATATAAGGGATCTATATCAACCTCATACCCAGGGCTTCTGTAGAGCCACAAGTGCAGAAGCCCTGGGTACGAGGTTGGGATCTAGATAAGAACTTTTCTACTACTGTTAAATGGTAGTAAATACTCAATCTTCAATTGAGTTTTGAAACTCAATCTCAACAGCAACTTAAAAACTCAATCCTCTTCTGAAAAACGGTAGTAGACTAAAGTGCTTGTATAAACCCTTGAATATTATCTCCTAACTTCCCTTCTACCATTAAACACCTAATTCATTCTGTCCTTTAATTTTTTATTCTTTCATTTATTTTTATTTTCCTCTTTTCAACCCTTCAAGCCCATCTTCTCAACTCATTCTTCGTATGTACCATCTTAGCAGTTTACCACCTTCAGCCAGCATCAGAAATGCGTCAACAACAAGCTCAAATAATTCAACCACGACACCAGCAATGCCGTCCAGCTCTGTGAGAAACAAAAGTACTGCAAAAAGAACAAGAAATAAGACAAGATTGGCAGTTGAGTCAATGACAGCATGTACAATGTTGGCAGCCGGCAAACCTAGTGATGTAAACCTGACAGTTGAAGACATGTCTCTGTGCTCTGTGGTTCACGCAGGGACTCAAGATCAGGATAATAAGATGATAAGAAATTCAACGGTTCTTGCGGATTGTTGCAATATGAATCAGGATTTTGTACCTAATGAGATATCAGCCATCGAAGGTGTGTATTTTTAGATGTGATTTCCATCACACAGATGCATGTCTTGTAATATTTTTTATGCGCAAGTGCGTTGACGTTGTGATATTTCTTCAGGAGAGAACGACCTGCAGGATACCTTAGTCAGTAACTACAATGAACAAACACCAGAAAATCAGGTACATTCTAGAGACATCCTATTTTCGTTATGTTGAGTCTGGTGTGGACATTTACAGTAAAGCAGGATCGGCAATGGACTGCATTTGGAATCTTTAGACAGGGTTCAAAACTTTAAAGTAATGGGCAGTCTACCTCCGCCTGGCAAATTTGAGCTAGTATACCCCATGGAAAAATTATACATGCACTAATTACGCATTAAGTTAATAATAATAATACTAAAGACTTTTATATTTAAACTGTTAAAAATCCCTGGTATAAAAGCTGGTATAAACGGGAGAACAGTGATTACAATGATCAACGTTACACTTATTTTATATACAATATAAACATGCATATTCTTATACACTACAAATATGAGACTTATTGTCAAGTTCTAAAAGATGCGTATAAACAGTACGTTTAAATTTTGAGAAGGATATCATTTCTCTAATGTTTAAAGGTAAACAGTTCCAGTCTTTTGCACCAGCATACTTGAATGTTGATTGACCTATTGCACTGTTCACCTTCGGAAGATCAAGCAGCGTCTTATCCCTCAGGTTTCTGTTGTGCATGCAACGTCTGAATTTGACTGACGTATCTCTCAGTTGGCTAGGGCAGTCCAAGTTATACAGTATCCTGAAAATACTTGTAAAGCGTAAAAATCTACTCCTGCTATGCAATGTCAGCAGCTTCAGTTCGCTGTACATCTCTTGAGAACATTTTCGCCTGCCTTGGTGAAGGATAATCCTCAAAGCACTTTTTTAAAGTTCTTTTTAGCCAAGGAGAGAGACAAACTTTTGTGAATTTCTCATCAAATTTTCTTCGAAATTGAACCTAAATTTAGTCGATTTGTCCTTGGTCTGTTGTCATTCGCTATTTTTTTAGTTATCGCGTTGACAGACAGACAAGCACACAGAGCCATGCACACACACACACACACAAACAAACCCAGACGAAACCATAACATCCTCACTGGTAAATATTCCAAAAGTAATATATGAGTTGCTTTACGTTTTTGTATTTTTACATCTAGGCAATTCAAAAAGCTGCGCAGTCTGTCAAAAAGGTTAGGTTCGACGTATCACAGAAAACGCCCAAAGCAAATCCAAATGATCAGCCAAGTGCAAAGAGAAGTATTTTTAGAAAGGTTTGTGCTTTTTGAAAAAGACCAACTCGTACAATTTAATTATGAATTATGATATCTAAACTCTGTCTGGTGTTTCTTTATTTGCTATAGACGCCATACAGGAATGAGAAGCGCAAAGATGCTGATCGAAAATTCCCCAAAACAAGTTCGCCAGACCCATACAAACAAATTTCAATGTTGCATGTAATTATCACGTCTTTGTGGATATCTTTTTCTAAATACCGCGAATATAGTTTTAGCTATCTACAGTAGCAGCAGCTTAAGGCAAAGTAATATACGAGCAACAAAATTGCTGCAACTTAGATCAAAAGCTGATTTCAACGCATGTTAAATAGAAGTATTTACGCCTGTTGTCTCAGGTGTTGTAACTTCTACATGAACGTTTTTCAATTAACATTCATTGAAATCAGGTTTTGTCCTGCTGTCCTATAACGCTTGCTGAAACCCGTTATTATCTCCATAGGCGTACGGGTCCAAATTTTTAGGGGGGCAGAGCACAATTTTCCCAACTGACAATGAAAACGTCCGACTTTTAATTCAACCTTACTACACCCCCCCCCCCCCCCCACCCGACATAACGTCCTAGTTGTTCAATAATACTTTTATTTCCAAGTTACACAGAGACTAGATTGCTTTGATTACTTTTATGCTTTTCCATTAATTTCCCCCATATATTTTGCCCAACTTGGGTTGACAATTTGCCCAACTTGTGTCAATACCTGTGATTATCTCAATATTTAACAATTACTGTGGATATCTGGATATAGTTTTTTGACGCTATTCTACTTCTAGTGCGAAATATCGACTTTGCTTATCGATGATTACCCAAACAAAAAAGGGTCTGAAAATACAAGCAGTAACCGAATGACACAAGATACGGAGAAATTATTGGACTTTGAGGTAAATGGAAACAAATAGCCGAATACATGGGCAAAACAATTCAAGACATCGCACGAATATTGCCGATATGCACGAGTAAGTGTGATGACCCTCCCTCAGTTCAATAAATTCCAAACAATTTTGCCAATTTACCATGACACAAACTCAACCTTACATTGTCATTGAGTTAGAGGAGCAGGGCTCTCTGAATAATGCGACAAAGTGTGAGAGGAAACTTAGTGTATATTATTGTGCAATTTTTTCTAAAAACCTATAAGTGGTCTGTCCAAAACCATTTATGTCGAAGGCTGTAGCTATAGAGTACATATCTAACATCGTGTATTATTCATTGATAAATGTTTTTTCTTGTTATAATAGCCCGTTCCTTTACAGTGCAGTGAGAATGTTGGTGAGAATTCAAGAGATATCACTCCAGAAGGCTGTAATTCAGTGAAGGTAGAGAGATCATAAGTTAATTTCGCCAAACAACCAAATACACACATTGGACAATTTACATTATCTTGAAATCTCTCGAACTTCAGCCAAGAAAGGTTTGCTTAACAAGAGTTTAAAATAAATATAAAAATCCTAAAGTTCCCTTTCTACACACTGTGCAATTAAAATTATTGAAAATGGTGGGTAAAAGCTAGTGTCGTCCAAAGACCTCTTCAGCCTCCGCCATCTGTCAGAAAAAAATAGAAGTTATAGGAAAAGTGGCAAGTGTAATCGCTGCAACTTAGGTTTCCATTAAATCGCAATTCTATTAAATTTCAAATTGCCATTACTGTCGTTCCAATTGAAGTGTTCCTAAAATATTGCATCAATTCATTACATAAGTTGATCAATACATTTGCTCAAAAATTGCTCAACTTCCTGTTTACTAGCATACTTGTTCCCAATTGGTCAATCAGTCACTGAAATGAGACGCCATTGGTCGATTCACACACACAGGAAGTTGATCAATTTTTCAACGAATGAATTGATGAACTCTAGGAATGAATTGATGCAATATTTTAGGAACACTTCAATTGGAACGACAGTAAGTCGTTGCGACACTTGCAACGCAACTCTTAATGGAAATCAAGCATAATAAAGGGGATGGGTTTGGAAATATAACGAATTCTGATATATTTATCATTAAGTAGAAAGTGAAAGTTTCTTTTTGAAGGCGAATGTAGTCACTGAAGATGGTGGAGGTCTGGAGGATAAGATGGTACACAATGATGGATACTATGGGGTGAGGGGGGTGGACGGGTGATAGGGGAGATGTGACCCCCAATATTTTTCGGAATGATGTATCTTTAATTAAGGCAAATAATCCTTAAGTTTCAATGATGCAAAACTACAAAGTACTAACAAATCATATTGCATGTGTTTATAACTTTCTTTTTCAGGGGAAAACTAGCAGCGCAAAGAGACGACGAAGATTATCCTACCATCCTGACGAGGAAGAAATTCCCGCCTGCATTCTTTTAGATCGTTCTGTCAGAAAAACTAAAATGAAAACCCTAGTTTGGGTTGGGAAAAATCCACATCGTTTCTCTATGCAAGATATAGAATCTTTTCCAAATGATATTCTCTTATAAATGTGTTTTAAGAAAATAACTGTATATTTAACCAGAATGATTTATTTAATATATGATCGTATCCGATCTCATTTGAATGTTCCAAACTATGTAAATTTTGCTCCAAACTTTTCTGAGCACCTTGTATAATTGTGAAAATGTAAATAAAAGTGTAAAGATATATTTATAAAATTATTATAAAAATATTACTAATAATATATTTAGGTTAATTGGTTATATGTTGTTTATTTACTGTAAAGCTAACTATCAAAATATAAATAATTCAAAATAACTTTGAAGACTTTGTGTTAGACTGAAGAATTAAAAAATATGCGGCGCATATCAAGCTGCAACTTGCAACGCAATTTCTGACATACAGCGCGATCGCCGCGATGTTATTGTAAGATAACATTAAAATCAGTGAGCATGGACTGCTTTTCACTTTTCTTGATATTTTTCACTCATTTTTTGTATTTGTTAGACTTTATTGAGTACAATTTAACATACCTATCTATATATATATATATACATATGCACTAATACACACACACATACACACATTCATTTACAGGTATTTACATTCATCAACACATGCAATTCAACGTTAAGACCATTGCAAGGCGCCCCTCCTCTTTAAAACATTATCCTAATTTATAGTTATATAATGTACACTAAGTTGTCTAAAAGTTTCTAATTTATATAATTAGTTTATTGTTTGTGACAACCACAATCACGGCTAAGTGACCAGGTACATGTCATGTCAGGATCGAAAACTGTTTCCAGAATATAATGGTACTTCTTGAGGTATATTCTGAACGATGATGAGGTATATTCTGAACGTTTCTTTTATAAAACGTTGTTGGAGTAAAACATGAGGCAAGATCATAATTTGAATGTGAATTATTTTGTTAAATAACATTGCTCTGTGTCAGAAATTGCGTTGCAATAACAATTATCAGTGAAATTATCTTGTGTAACATGGCCTTCATCCATCCAGTCAATTTAATGCAGATCAGTGGCTCACTGAACTGTATAGTAATACTGGATAGATGTCCTGCACTTTAGTACTTCATCTTATATAGATGAAATGGTTCATCCATCCAGTCAATTCAATGCAGATCAGCGGGAAACTGATCTGAAAAAAATTGACTGGATGGTTGAACCATTTCATCTTTACAAGATGAAGTACTAAAGTGAATGACTTCTATCCAGTTTTACTATACAGTTCAGTGAGCCACTGATCTGCATTAAATTGGCTGGATGGTTGAACCATTTCATCTATACAAGATGAAGTACTCAGTCATACAACATAAAATTATTTAATTAAAATTCTTTTTTATTTATAAATATAATGAATTAATACTCCCTTGTGTTTGCATATTTTTCCACATTAATGGCTTTTGCAGCACGTTTACGGCAATTAAAAAGCAACATCTATCAGTCATATAGCTTTAGAGCTACGTTAAAGTTATCTTTGAGAGAGAAATTGTGTCTTTCAAGAGCAATGGTAGGTATAGTGTACATATAAATGCACTTGTGCACGTTTGTGTCTTTCAAGAGCAATGGTAGGTATAGTGTACATATAAATGCACTTGTGCACGTTTGTGTCTTTCAAGAGCAATGGTAGGTATAGTGTACATATAAATGCACTTGTGCACGTTTTTAGTCTTGTAAAACATCAAAATATCTCATCAAGGTTCTGAGAAGTATCTCGACAGTGCAATAGTCGTTTAGATGTCCTGCTGAAAATCTTGTGTAGTTTCTTGTGTAGTATATAATAATTTAATTTATACTTAATACATTTGAAGTTAATAGAAATGAAGTTAATCCTATTATCCTAGTGAGTAGTGGACTTATAAATGAAAATCGATCATCTGAAATGTACATGATCAACCATAACAAGCCAATTAGTCAATTAATATTGATTGTCATTGATTATCAATTTCATTGATTAACAGATTAAGTATGCCAGGAGTTAATGAAAAAATTACCAAATTAAGGCAAATTATCCATGTCTGATGATTGTCAAATTGCTTACTACCAGGCTTGTTATGATGATTGCCAGATGTCATGATCTTTCATTTGGTTTAGCTCAAATAAGAGAAAATAGTTATCAAGCTAAAATTATACTACAATTAAGTTCTAACTACTATTGATTACTATGTTATCTCAAAGTATTTATATAATATTATTTATATTGTATTAATACTGATTAGCAGATCAATTGTTAACAAACAATGCACCACCCCTCATTGCATTTCCATCCCTCAGTATCCTCTTTCATCACCTCTCTTCTTCACCCTCTTCCCTGCACTAATTATGTTCCCTACATCCTTTCCTATCCCTATGCACCACCATGATATCTCTCTACACCCCCACATCACCATCTGTATTCCTCTTCCCTGCATCATTCACCCATCTGCACCTTCGCCATCTTTCTTCCCAGCATCATTCTCACACTGCATTCCTTTTTATATACATCACCCTTGCAGTGGCAACCGCTTCTACACCACCCTCCTTATTTGTCAATGGCCGTATATTATATTAGAAGATGTCTTGACGTCTTAAACGTCTTGTGTTAAGTGCGACTAATATAAATACGAGATGAACAGTTGGAAACTATACTAGAATGCAACAAAGAAAATATAAAATATTTCGATCTCACTATATATAATGGCAACTAGAATAATTCTTTACCAAGTGCGTCCAAATTTAGTCGTCTCGTATTTATAATAGACGAATTAAACGTCTTAGACGACTTGATTGAGATACCGCAATATTTTAATTTGTTCGTATACCGATGTGTATGAATCCAAGATGTTTAAGTCGTCTCAGACGTTTAAGTCGTCTCAGACGTTTAAGTCGTCTCAGACGTTTAAGTCGTCTTAAACGTTTAAGTCATCTTAGACGTTTAAGTCGTCTCAGACGTTTAAGACGTCTTCTAATATAAATATGGCCAATCTCCCTCTGCAGCACTCTCACCTGCATCACCTCCAGTCACTGATGTGCCTCCATGTCTCCCTACATGCCTCCCTTTGTATCCACTCTTGTTCACCACTGTCCCTTCAGCAATGGTGAACAAGAGTGGTGAATAAAGAGTGCAATGGTGAATTCAGCAATGGTGAATAAAGAGTACAGTATGGACGCCAGTGTCGCTGAACATTTACATTTTCATCCCTATCCATCGCCCTCCCAAGTACTCATCCATCTAGATTCTCCACTTCTTCACCTCTCACCACTCTTACCTACTTGGCTGCATCACCCCCCCCCCCTTGTATTCCCTGCTACTCCATGTTCTTCTCTTGCATGTCCCTCTCTACACATTCTCCTCCTTTGCACATACTCCAAGATCTGCTTGCAATGATCACATTTAATCTTCCAGTCAACGCGAATAGAAACAGACACGTTTGGAGAGATCGAGGTTCCATCAGATAAATATTATGGAGCTCAAACGGCGAGATCTGTACACAACTTCCCCATTGGAGATCCACAGTGTGAGAGAATGCCGGTAAGCGAAGAAATTAAATTATGGACAAATATTTACGAAACATCTAAATGAACATACGGATTACAGTAATCATATATTCTCATCTACTGTATAAAATGGTTGGTGTTATTCAAAATTAAATAGGATAGGATTTCCTCATGTTAGATTTACTGTATTTGAACTGGATAATCTTTCATTTGAATTGGATACTCTATTTCGAAACTTTCCTACCTTATACCTCGTACGAGGTATGAATCGCATGGACGATCGGTGCGTAGTGGAAATAATTTGTCTTTATATAAATGTAGAACAGATAGATTCAAAAATAGTTTTTTTCCGACTATGACGGTGGTTTATAATCAGCAATAACTGAGATCCTTTAAAATTTTAACTATATATTATTGCATGCTATATTTTAACTAAGATTTTTTAATAGTTTTAACTACATACCAATTGAATGTAATATATCATTTTACACCCTGTAATATATAATGTAATTCACCTTACCGATGGTGCGAATTTATGTAATCTTTAATAAATTGAAATTGAAATTGAAATACTCTAGCTAAACTCTGTCTAGTGTTATGACAGGAAGAAACCAGGGTATAAGGGGAAAACCTGCGACTGAGGCTCAATTATAGTTAGACTTATTACTGCAGAAATCAAGCCACCAACATTATCTCATAAACAGATCTATAAATGAATGAATGAGTAAAATTTTCACAATATTTCAAGGTAATATCATAAATTACAATCAATGAATAAGCCTGGATTCAAACCCTTTAACAAATCATAAATTATATAACACATAGATTCCAGTTATCCGAGCATTTGGCTACCTCAAGAAAGCTGCAGCAATGGTGAATAAAGAGTACGGTATGGACGCCAGTGTCGCTGAACATATCGTGAAAGCGGCTGATGAGGTAGGGTATGAATGTCAGGCTTTTGAGCCACATAAACATGAGCTGAAAAACAAACTACCCAGTACAGTACTACTAAAAATAACTTAGAAATCAAACTGTTCCCCACCTGTGGGTATTTTGTATCCACCGTTCGTCATCAAGACGTCTGTGAGTGTCCATCCTGCAGGCATCTAGTCAAAATATACTGTGCTTTTCAAATTTTTGTTAAGAGTTCTCGTCCACTTCTTCATGTGATGTACATTTCTGTGGAAATTTTATTGCTGGAAGTTGTTATGCCTAACACAGCACCCTGGGCTTAACTGGCTTGTGCACGTTTTTCCCCCGTTGCCTCCCAATTCACTCGCATAATAATTTCATTTAAATGCTTGATTACCTTTGTTCCATTGTATGCTTACAATATCAGAACATTGGTTACTAGGCATGCAAGTTATCCAGAATTCCTATTGGCAGTATTGCAATTTTCATGCATTTTTCAACGCGAGTATGCGACACCTAGTACGCGAACATATTATTATGCTCGCGCGAGAAATAGATTTATAAAAGTTTCGTTAAGGTAACTAAGTTAAGGAAACCGTATATATTATTTCGATTCGGATTTTTTCGGATCGGATTGGATTCGCATTTTAATCATCAACAATTGTCGGATTCGAACTGTCCAATCCGATGCACACCTCTAGTACATAAACTTGCATTTAGTTACTATATCTATTGTCTGCTGACGTGTAGGAAAAGGTTTCAAAGCAACCTGCTTGATAAGAGAATTAAACTCTTAGTAGGTGATTCCTTTGTGTTCCCAAGGTTATATCGGGTAAACTGGATGATCATTTTCCACTGGTTGTTTGGCAAACTGGTTCAGGCACTCAATCAAATATGAACGTGAATGAAGTGATCAGTAATAGAGCTATTGAGATGATGAATGGTGAGATGGGTAGCAAGAGTCCGGTCCATCCCAATGATCATGTAAATAAAAGTCAGGTAAGTCAGCAGATTTTTCAGGGCTTTAATCCCTTGTCCCTCATGCACCGATGTACACCCTGTTTAGGTTAAGTCAATCGGCTTTGAAAAGACTTAAGGTTGTGTTATAAGTTATGTTAGGTAGAAATGTTTTTTTGCACGGAAAAACAGTGAACATGGCCCGCGTTTCACTTCACCGATATTATCATTCTCATTCATTTCTTTGTTGGCTTTTGGGCATGTTTAGCAAGAAAAATAACGGCAAAGTAAAACGAGATTCATGCTCACAATTTCTCTGCGAATATACTTTTTACCTAACATCGCTCTGTGTCCGAAATTGCGTTGCAAAGTTCCAGCAAAAATTACCTCGTGTAACATGGCGTATACCAGAAAAGATATCCTTAAAAAACGTGGTAAGGACAGCATTTTATTATATAGTGCAGTACATTGGTAGGTACTGTAGAGTACTATAGTGTAATGCCGGCAGTAGCTTAATTACAATCAATGACAGTGTTCCTGTTCTAGAGTTCCAATGATACATTCCCAACAGCCATGCATATCTCAGCAGCAATGGAAGTCCACGAGAGACTGTTACCTGGTCTTGATAAAATACACGAAGCTCTCGCGAGAAAAGCCGAAGAGTTTAAAGATATTATTAAAATTGGACGGACGCATACCCAGGTAACGATTAATATTACACAGCCAACAACTGACTGCAGGGTTTCAATTCCCGCAATAAGGCACGGGGCAGCCGAGTGCCTTACGTATATTTAAAGACTGAGCTGATGCCTTAACAAAAGCTAATATTTTCACTCCAATCTATTTTATCACCCTGAGATAAAAGTTATGCTAAAACTGTATAACAAAGAACGTTCATTACCCATTAAGAAGGTCACGACGCTGTCGACACTTTGTGAAATATGACGAAAAAAAGAGCATGAAGCAATGTCTTCCCGAAGTACACAAAGTCTGTTCCAATGAGTTCCGCCACTGCAGAAAGAAGTTTTAGTGTCATGCGTAATTGTATCAAGTCATGTCTGAGAACAACTTAAGGCTATACAGTAGAATGTTTGCTGCTATCCATAAGCGCATTGATAATGTTTGTATACAGATAGCATATAGAAAAAAAGTTTGTAAAACTAAACGAACAGCCGCGCTTTTACTTCGGAACAAATATATAACAGTTTCAAACAGTTTGTTGTTGGCACAGAAGCTAAATGACGCAAACCCAGTTTCTATACAAGTAAAGATGAAAGTGCCCTTTTTCAAGATTCTGCCCCCGCTGTCCTGGGTTCCTTCCGGCGCCCCTGCACTGGAGAGAACAGTTTAGAACTGATAGAACTATCCAGCGTAAATAAAGTTGTAATTCTTGTTGATAATTCTCGAACAAAACACAAAGGAAATCATGACCGTGGAAGAGCTCGTTTATATCTTATGCAAAATTCTGCTGGTTTACATAAACTTCATCTTCATTTTTCTCACCAAATATCATTCATGACTACTGTACATGTCTTTATGATTGTCGGTAAATACGAACGATTTCATCAAGTCGAATCACTAGCTATATAGAGCATTCGCATCCTTAGTTTAGTTTAGTTTAGTTTAGTTTAGTTTAGTTTAGTTTAGTTTAGTTTAGTTTAGTTTAGTTTAATTTAGTTCAGTGTAGTTTAGTTTAGTTTAGTTTAGTTTAGTTTAATTTAGTTCAGTGTAGTTTAGTTTAGTTTAGTTTAGTTTAGTTTAGTTTAGTTTAATTTAGTTCAGTGTAGTTTAGTTTAGTTTAGTTTAGTTTAGTTTAGTTTAATTTAGTTTAATTTAGTTCAGTTTAGTTTAGTTTAGTTCAGTTTAGTTTAGTTTAGTTTAGTTTAGTTTAGTTTAGTTTAGTTTAGTTTAGCTTAGCTTAGTTTAATTTAGTTCAGTTCAGTTCAGTTCAGTTCAGTTCAGTTTAGTTTAGTTTAGTTTAGTTTAGTTTAGTTTAGTTTAGTTTAGTTTAGCTTAGTTTAATTTAGTTCAGTGTAGTTTAGTTTAGTTTAGTTTAGTTTAGTTTAGTTTAGTTTAGTTTAGTTTAGTTTAGTTTAATTTAGTTCAGTTTAGTTCACTTTAGTTTAGTTTAGTTTAGTTTAGTTTAGTTTAGTTTAGTTTAGTTTAGTTTAGTTTAGTTTAATTTAGTTTAATTTAGTTCAGTTTAGTTTAGTTCAGTTTAGTTTAGTTTAGTTTAGTTTAGTTTAGTTTAGTTTAGTTTAGTTTAATTTAGTTCAGTTTAGTTCAGTTCAGTTTAGTTTAGTTTAGTTTAGTTTAGTTTAGTTTAGTTTAATTTAGTTTAGTTTAATTTAATTTAATTTAGTTTAGTTTAGTTCAGTTTAGTTTAGTTTAGTTTAGTTTAGTTTAGTTTAGTTTAGTTTAGTTTAGTTTAGTTTAGTTTAGTTTAGTTTAGCTTAGCTTAGTTCAGTTCAGTTCAGTTCAGTTCAGTTCAGTTTAGTTTAGTTTAGTTTAGTTTAGTTTAGTTTAGTTTAGTTTAGTTTAATTTAGTTTAGTTTAATTTAATTTAGTTTAGTTTAGTTTAGTTTAGTTTAATTCAGTTCAGTTTGGTTTGGTTTGGTTTGGTTTAATTTAGTTTAATTTAATTTAGTTTAGTTTAGTTTAGTTTAGTTTAATTTAATTTAGTTCAGTTTAGTTTAGTTCAGTTTAGTTTAGTTTAGTTCAGTTTGGTTTAGTTTAGTTTAGTTTAATTTAATTCAGTTTAGTTTAGTTTAGTTCAGTTCAGTTTAGTTTAGTTTAGTTTAGTTTAGTTTAGTTTAGTTTAGTTTAGTTTAGTTTAGTTTAGTTTAGTTTAGTTTAGTTTAGTTTAGTTTAGTTTAGTTTAGTTTAGTTTAGTTTAGTTTAACCATATTCACGAATCAACAAATATAGTTATTCAAGGTTGTTTAAACAGGAGAAAAAGCAAACATAAACATAATTCTAAACCTCTCCCTTCATTCTGACAGGATGCAACGCCACTAACTCTTGGTCAAGAATTCTCGGGTTATGCAACTCAGTTAAAGTACGGCAAACAGAGAGTTTTGAACACTTTACCAAGAGTCTTTGAGCTTGCTATTGGTGGAACTGCCGTGGGAACTGGACTTAATACGAAGATTGGTTTTGCTGAGAAAATGTCAGCGACGATAGCAGAACTGACATCTCTCTCATTTACCAGGTGCGGTAAATGTTTATAACCGCGAGCAGGCTAGATTAGGACTTGTTCTCAAATAGAAATCCATCATCCTATTAAAACTACTCAGTATTTCGATCGTGACTTGTGCTTTCCATCCCTAAACATATGAACAAAGTCCCAACTAAGTTTCATAAAGGGAACAGAAAGAAACCAGTAATTAAAGAGAGCAAAAATGATTTTGTAGATCTATAATTAGTTATAGTTAAATAGATAGTGTATTTATAAACTTGCAAATACTTTTCCAGAAATATTGTCTGGATCAATAGAAGTTCTATTTTCTAAAGTTTTGAAATGAATGAGCGTGTAGGGATACACCAATAAAAACGACAGGTTAAATTTTTACCTAGGGTTAGCGCTAATTGTGCTTTGAACAACCGGCCCCTGGACTCTGTAACTCAGTTGTTAGAGCACTGCACCGGGGTGTAGTTCGATTCCTGCCTGTGGGGTTATAATGTAGTACTGTATTTTTCGCAACTGTTCCCGATTATAGGTCTTTAATATGCATGTGTATACCGGGTGGGGCAAAAAAAAGTACGACTGTTTGATTTAGTATAACTTAAAAACTAAAAGAGCTATTACACTTAAACAAGTTTCTTTGCATTCAGCGATGTCTAACTTAAATTTTGATATATGCCATGTGCATTTTCATGCAATATTGACTGAGATAGCTGCGTTTAAACTTGACTAAACACTTTTGGAACTGTCGAGAATTAGCTAAAAACGGCCTATTAAACTAATTTGATAACCGTTACCATTTTATCGTAAGTATTATTTCAATGAAGTGAAGTTGAAGTTAGAAATGTTTCTTGAATAGATATGCTCTTTTATTCTAACATTTGGCCTTCTAACTTCAACTTCACTTCATTGAAACGAATACTTGCGTAAAATGCTAATGGTTATCAAATTATTTAATAGGCCATTTTTAGCTAATTCTCGACAAATGTTTACTCAAGTTTAAACGCAGCTATCTCGGTCAATATTGCATGAAAATGCACATGGCACATATCAAATTTAAGTTAGACATCGCTGAATGCAAAGCAACTTGTTTAAGTGTAATAGCTCTTTTAGTTTTTAAGTTATACTAAATCAAACAGTCGTACTTTTTTTGCCCCATGCACCCGGTAGTTTTTCGCATGAAAAATTCCATCTACCAAACGTCTCATCACAAATATTTTGCCACTTATTTTCTAGTGCTCCGAATAAGTTCGAAGCATTAGCAGCCCACGACGCAATGATCGAATTACACGGAGCTCTAAATGTTATAGCCTGTAGTCTGATGAAGATTGCTAATGATATACGTTTTCTTGGTTCTGGACCAAGATGCGGTCTGGGAGAGTTATCTTTACCTGAGAATGAACCTGGAAGTAGCATCATGCCGGGTATGTGGCTTTGAGATTTTTTTTAGTATTATCTCAACTTATTATCGTAACCTACCTAACGGGCGGCAGTATTACCGGCAGTATTACCGTGTCTCCTTCGCTTAATTAAGAATTCAAAAGTCTTCTCCCCGAAGTTTGATGGAGCCGCGGTAATTAGCTACGTTGAGGCCGCCACTATGCCATTCTTTGCCTTTGCGGCCGCAATATAATTGGGCACTGCTGTTGCGGTCACCTTACTGAATTATGAGGTGAAATTGGTAGAAATTTATGATGCCATGCAAGTGTCAGCCAGTCTTTAGTTCTATACAGTGTGTGCTCGCCTACAGCTGTCTATAAATTTCAGTGCCTTCATTTCATTTAAATATAATTCATCTAAATAGATCTTCACGCCCCTTTCATTATTTATATTGGATAGCTCGATCAGATCTGTAGTTCTGCCCAGAGATCCAGTAAAGGTCATCCCTTATTGTTCCAGTGTTACAACAGGAAGATACCAGGGGACCCAGGGCAGAGAGAGCCTGCGGTGTTTGGTAGAGTCAAACTGGAAGCATTCTTCTCGCATGCGACTGGCGAAAATTTTTCATCAGACAACTGCATATTGCAAGAACCAAACCTCAGAGGTGATCAGCCACATGCACTAATCAATCTACCACTAATACCTCTGAACAACAACACGAGTGCAGAAAGGTACTAGTCAATTTGACAGTACTGCTACCCTTAACGCTACCACGATATTCTTATAATAAAGTTGATGTTAGATATAACTAAAGAGCTATTACACTTAAACAAGTTTCTTTGCATTCAGAGATGTCTAACTTAAATTTTGGCCAAGTGTTAAAATAAAAGAGCATATCCCTTCAAGAAACATTTCTAACTTCAACTTCACTTCATTGAAACGAATACTTACGTAAAATGCTAATGGTTATCAAATTATTTAATAGGCCATTTTTAGCTAATTTTCTCGGCACTTCCAAAAATGTTTATTCAAGTTTAAACGCAGCTATCTCAGTCAATATTGCATGAAAATACACACGGCGTATATCAAAATTTAAGTTAGACATCGCTGAATGCACAACACCTTGTTCAAGTGTAATAACTCTTTTAGTTTTTAAGTTATACTAAATCAAACAGTCGTACTTTTTTTTGTGCCACCCGGTATAATTACAGTCGAATGTTCCGCTTTATCTTTAGGTAAAGTGAACCCGACACAATGTGAAGCAATCACGATGGTCGCTGCTCAAGTCATTGGTAACCAGGTAGCGGTCAGTGTGGGAGGCAGTAACGGTCATTTTGAATTAAATGTTTTTAAACCAATCATAATACGCAACGTATTGCAGTCCACGCGTCTCCTAGGCGACGCCTGCTCAGTCTTCACAGATAACTGCGTAAATGGTATTGTCGCAAACCGTGAAAAAATCGACCAACTCCTTCACGAGTCGCTTATGCTTGTCACGGCGCTTAATCCGTATATTGGCTATGATAAAGCGGCAGAAATCGCCAAGAAAGCACACAAGGAAGGCACCACGCTTAAACAGGCCGCCATTGCATTGCAGTATCTCACTGCAGAAGAATTTGACTCTTATGTTAAACCAGAGGAAATGTTGGGACCGAAATAGATCGGAATATTTGCCAAACGATCGAAATATAGTTTTGTCCCTCATTTTGTATTTAAAACGTTATTTTGAAAAGTATAAAGCAGAGACGAGTGAAACTCAATAACTCTCTAGTATAAATGTGTGGTTATCGCCATATATTGTTAATGGCTTTAAAAAATACATGGGAATAGCCAATAAGCTGTGTAAATTAAGAATAGAGCTTTCGACATTTGTTGTAATTGTCTTTTATAATAAGTATATTCGTCAAATAGGTTACTGAAGTAATATAACTTTCCCGCCTCAACCCCAGGCTCCTTATTCGGCTCAAACCTAAAGTGGTTCTGGAACATCCTGGGATTGCCGTTTCAAAGTCCGGAAATAGAAAATAGCACGTTTTATCTGACTATATTTGTGGATAAAAACACACGAGAAGAAGTGTACTATCAGAATTTGAAGCACCGTAAAGTTTTTTGAACGAACCAGTGTATTAATTAACGAGAAATGCGACGTTTATTACCGGCGTGATATCAAGACAACGATACGGTGTTGAGATCCTTTGAGAAATCTAGAATACACTGTTTTTTTTTTTCAAAATCCCTATTATAGAAATAGTATCGATCCCAGTTGAAAATAGTATGGAAAATTGGAAATCCCACGAATAAAATCGATAACTTTTGAAGTATTGGTTTAAAATCTTGAAAACAGAATACATGTTTCTAATTCGTTTTGCTATTTCGCGTTTTCGATTTTGTTAAGTTTGCAAGCGCAACTAGCTCAGTTGTATATGCTTAAAATTAAAAAAAAGTTAGCGCAACTAGCTTGTATTTGCTTAAAATTAAAAAAAAAAGTTTTAGAATTGCGCATGAATGTGTAAGTGTCCCATGTACCTGCAGAAATGTGTCACTTAAAAGCTATACATTATAGCTTAATAGCTTGAAAAGAGTTAATTTAACGTTGCGTATATGTTAGTAATATATAGACAGTCTGGCAGCTGGTCAATAAAGATCCAATTAGCTGTTTCATTTGCCACGCGCGGACCAGTTCAATCAATTTGGCTAAATAAAGTCATCACAAATATATATCTATATAGTTACAATTTGCATAAACTGGTACTTTTAATAGCAACGTTTAAGCTATAAACAACTTTTCCTATTTTAAAAACTAGCTAGCTAAAAGCCGAATATCAAAATGACCAAATAGATTTCTGACATTATTCGTGAATTAAACTCTAGAAAGCGATCATGATTTTTTTTTGTATTTTTTTATGTTGAATAAAACTTGTTTTAATGGTCAACCATAACATAAATTAGCTGACAAAACTTTGGATTAGATGAATAAAAGATCCCTGAAAACAACTACATGCACGTAAAGAGAACACTAATCTATATAAACCCCCTTCCCTAACGAGTTCTTAACTGGTCATAGATAGTAAATTTAAGCGCTTTACTACTTTGTTGCAAAACTGTTCGGTTTTGTTTTGCTTTATATATCTGGGCGCAAAGTAATTAAAACTTTTAAAGGCTGCCGCTTTATACCTGCAATTTTGCTGTCACCTGCCATATTTTTTCGTTGTCCGTTGATTGTTTTGGTTGCTAGCCGTGTAAACTTGAGCATTTGTGTTAGACTGCGTTTGCGGGAAGAAGCAAAAAACAAGCGTCGATATACCGCTGCGTAGAACGCTTCATTGCTTCTTATCCGAAATTTAAGTTCTCCGCAAAGATGAACAGAAAATGGTTTTTAATCCTAGGGATTCTTATACTCTATATTAAGGTGAGTTTTGTATTGTGCGTAAATAGTTTAGATTGCATAATGCGTAGTTTTTGTTGGAAACTGTTACTATAACTAAAATATTTTGTATAAGTTATAGATCTTGCAGATGGTTTTTGATCGGATCCCCAAACAATATAACTAATTTTTAATCCGCTTTCTTCAAATTTGCGCATCATTTTGTGCGCATTCATGCCCTGTTAACTTGGAGTTAAATAGGATGAATTGAATTATTTTATAAGGTTGAAGGTTTATAAGGTTGGAGGTTTATTTGGTTGAAGGTTTATAAGGTTGAAGGTATGCAGGACCCAATTTCAACCAAGTGCGCAAATTGATTTTCGTGCTACTGAAACAATGATACATCGAAAATTCTATACTATAGGATTGAGACAGTATTAACAAAAGGGTATATAAGCGCAACTTTTGTAGTTGTGGTAGTGTTTAAAAATATATAGCGCGGGAAAAGTATCTTGAATAACATTGTCGTTCACGTCTCTTTGAACTTCATTTGCACTGGATACCTCGATCAGTCTTGTCAGTCTTGTCTCCAGTAACGGCCATTCCTTATTGGTGCAGTGTTACTACAGAAGGAAACAGGAGTATTCGGGGGAAAACCTGTGGTGTTTTGTAGAGTGAAACTGCATGTAAGCATGCATTCTTCTCAAATGTGACCGAGATAAAATTCTGCCCAAACAACTCCTGTTCCGGGGATCGACTACATGTACTACTACCACGAATGTATGAGTGGTTTGCATTGAAATACCATGCACATACAACATTTAGGAAGAGCATGCATGCCACTTTTCTCGTCGACGCAAAAAAATACAAGTCAATATGTCTCTTTTAGCTCATAAGTTCTGCAAGCTTAGTTTATAAAGATGGTATATACTTCAGTGTATATTGTATACATGGTCGCTTTAACTTGTTTATATCTATTTTCTACCATACAGCGAGCAGAGACGACAGTAAACTCGACTATTATCAGGACTCCGCAGTTACGCCTACAAGCAGCTGGAGTGACGCCGAAAAGTGATATTTCAGCCGGGTGGGTTTTGATCCCGCATATAGTACTATATACTGGAGAAAGATAATAAAATCCATATATACTGTGGAAATCATATTCGCATCACTAAATCCATTTAGAAGAAATTGTGAGGTGCCTACTATTTTTCCTGCATTCTAATTGGTCGAAATTGAGCCTCTAAAAAGTCATAGTCACTGGCTTAGCCAGTCACTTTTTTTCAAAATGACTTCTTCGCGAGCTGCCGAATTTAAAACAAAAATAACCGGCCGCTGAGAGAAACGCTGAATTTTGTTCTATAGCTTTTTCAACTGACCTCATAAATTTCTGTGTTTGCCTCATAACTTTCCTCATTACTTTCGCCTCAGGCTCGGTGATTACAAGCCTATAGTCACTTCGCCTTCATTGTTAAATAGTATGTCCACACCATTTCCGTAGTACATCCATAATATGGCCGAAATGGCAACTAGTATATGGAAATTGAATTTTCATACTATTTTCAACTAGGATCCATACTAATTCCATAGTAAAGATTTTGAAAAGTTTCCAATGCTATAGAGAAAGTTATAATACTGAACATTGCGCGCAGCTGCAGCATGTGTATCCTCAAAGCGGCATTATACGGTATACGAATCTACATACATGTAAGGCTTGCTCAGATGGGAATGCGAGTTAAGGTGATTTAAGGCGATTTAAGGAAAAATTGTGACTCTTAAGCGATGCGATTTAAAGCGAGTTGAGGTCCCAGAGCAGGCCTCGTGTATATACTTGAGGGAGGACTGGATCAAAGTACCTGAAAATATATATCAAGAACGTTTCGATATATTTTCATGTTTATTTATTTTTTATGCATGTTTAGTTGTTTTTTTACAATCCTTGTGGTTTTCTGTGAATTTACATTTAAAGTGAAACTTCGTAGAGACGACATATAGTTGTCTTTGGCAAGTCTAGATTATGGTCTAAACGTATATATCGGCATAAATCGGTGTACACACGAAGAAGTCGAATGAGTTTTCCTTGTTCAAAAGCTAGCTTTTACGCGATAGCTCAATATAATCTATAGATAGAACGTTGAGCCGAATTAGGTACGAGTTCAAATTCTGCCCGAGTTAAATTTTTCAGTTGATTTCGGCAGTGTAAAAAATCATGTTTGAGATCTTACTCAAGTAAGAACGAGCAAAAAAACTTGTCAAGGAAAACTTGTCATTAAAATAATTTCTCGTCTTTTTGTTTGTTGGTAACGGCTTTTCGAAGAAACTATAAAGTGGTTGAGGGAAGATCGACCCCCACGCCCCGATAATATCTCTAGCCTGTACTAACTCTTGGCAAACTATATACCGGCGATGTATTCTTAATAACTTGGGAACAGCTTCTATTCATTTTCTATCTATTCTATCACAGTTAAGTCTATTAACTGTGATTCTATCCACCAGGAATGCTTAATTGGCGCTCTTCATTTGACCTATTATCGTGGCGTCAGTGAGTATGTCATTTAGCGCTGACTTGCTTGTTCCACGGGAAAGGTGCTAACTACTTTTATGCCGATGCGTGGTGCCAGTGCAGTACGTAGCGCCTATATATACACGATAAGATGCGGGTTTTTAGGATCAAACTAGCTGAAAAATTCGACAAGAACTTCGACCTTTCGAGCGAAGGCCCTTTCGGCCTTCGTCTGGACGACTAACTTCGCTATCGCTAACTACCTTTAGCTTTGCGCGGAGTCGTTCCTCGTTTCTTGTTTTCCCATTCCAATGATATATGCGGCAAATTAAAAAAGAGTTTCGTAGTTCCAAAGGACAAATTGCTATTTCCCTTCTATAGAAGCGCCCTGGTTTCCACATGTTTCACGTGCACGATCACGTGGCGAATGTCTATGGCCGTTTCCATTACGGTCGCTTTGCACCCGCGGTCGAAGCGACCTTGCTTGGGCCTGCGCAGTTGGTGTCTTGTAGTTTTACGTCCGCTCTTGTGCTCGCGGACACGCGATTGAAGTTGAAATGCTTTCAACTTTCCAGGCGAAATCGCGCGTTCACGAGAGTCCACAGAAGCTACCGCGTAATGGGAAACGGCCTTTGGCCTGCAGCTCAGTCAGACTTTAGTCTCGCACGCTATTCTTCATTTTCTATTTTTGGCCGTCTCGCTCGGCAAAAATACTAAATATTTGTAAAATGTGGTCGGATGAAAAAAAAACGACACACGAAAACTGGTGAGCGGTCGGGAAATTCGAAATACGAACAAATTTAAGTGTGGCCTAAGTATATTTACGTCCTGCCGACGAAAGGAAATTTCGAAAGGAAAAGTTAAAAATTTACCACATATATTCTATGTGCTTTTTACCTCAAACACCGCGAGTTTTCTCCGTGTATTCCGATCTTCCCCGGCTCTTACTGTACTTTTTAGAACTGATACATGCAGCTATCCAGTATAAGGACATGTTATGTAATGACGCAGTAAGGCCATTTATACGGGAGAAAATAATGTCTAAATACGTCTTCTATAAGACGCGAACACACTCGTATAAATGGTCAAATTCTAATAAGTCGCGACTTATTGTGGAACAGCCTGAACCCCTGTTCTTATTTAAGTCGCGACTTACTAGAATTTGACCATTTATACGAGTGTGTTCGCGTCTTATATAAGACGCGTCTTATGTAAGTCGCCGGACTTGTTTTCTTTATTAAAATTCTTCAAGGATGGCCTATTCAGTAATTTTCTGATTTTCAAAGGGCCGTGTATACTATATCTAAATTACATTGTATTCACTATATTACATAAACAAAAAATTAATCACTATATACAATGTCAAGATAGCCATGACCATTTAACCATTATTAATAAGAGGTGGTATTTAACCCCTGTTTAAAAGATATCATGCACTGATAAGTTTTCAAGATTATTTGTAATTTAATTTGGAAGTTCGTCCCAGTGTTTTACTGCTCTATACGAGAAACTTTTTTGAAGAAAATTTGTCTTCGGTTTTGGCAAAGCTAATTTGGTATAGTTACTCCTCAAATAGTAACTATTGTTCTCACATTTAGTAAAAAGCTCTGCATGAAGATGTTCAGGCAGTAGCCCTGTTAAAGCCTTAAACGTCATTTCTCCCCTATAAATGGCCCTAGTGTTGTTGTTGTTACAGGTTACATAATGTTTAAACATAGTCATAATAAAGGCGTTGTTAAGGTAGCACCTGCCTACCCTAAAAACACAATTGCGGTAAACCGTGGGCCACCCTACTCGCACGAAATGATCTATACATAATTATAGTGTCAATTTTCCCTATTGGTTAGTTTAGTAAAGAGAATTAAGCAACATCTATGTTTCTATTCTATCTATTTGCCTCCTTACTACTCATATAACGAAAATAATCGACATTATTTTTTCGCTTTGTTAACTGCCCGTGTTGCATGACCACCATCTGCTGCAATATATATAGTGCTTAGTGGAACCCAGCTATGCACTGCAAAAAATGATGTGTAAATTTACACAAGTTTTCGCGTAAATTAAATATTTTACTTGTGTAAATTTACCATCGATATTTTTGTGTAACGTTTACACAACGGATGTGTAAAGTGAAATTTTACATAAAATTTTGTGTTGCTGTGGATGAATTTTTTAATTTTTCTTTGTGTAAATTTACCGATATTTTTGAGTAACATTTACACATCTAAATGTGTTGCTGTGGGCGCGAATTTTACACAACTTTTGTGTAAAATTTACACCTAATTTTTTGCAGTGTAAGGAACCTTTCGTTGAACAGATTTCATTAATACTTGTCATTCTGGAAAAGGTTTACAGTCACACTTCGACTTCTCGAGGCGACACTTTGACGTATGTGATTTACTGGATTTGCTGACAAGAGTAAGGCTATCAGTGAGCTCCATATATATATCTGGAGTAAGAACTTCTAATGTTCGGCCAATAGGCCAAGTGAAGCCAAAGATGGCGGCAATTGACGTCCAAACTCATGAAGGTCATAAACAGTTTTCATACCATTTTTCTAGCTAATTCCAGTTTATACTAACAGATCGCATCGCTAATCAAGTTATTAGTTCATAAAATCATGATGTTATTGTTTACATCGGAGTAAAAACACAAAATTTCGGCACACTCCTTGCCGGCTTGTGTAAACCGCGCGGTCGAAAACAATAGAAAGGGATTGGCACTGGACGTCAATTTCCGCCATCTTTGGCTTCACTTTTTGGACATAAGTTCTCACTCCAGATATATATATATAGAGCTCACTGAAGGCTATTGGCTCATACCTGGCGAAAAGTGTAGTTGTTGCTGTATTGTGTGAAATCACATACGTCAGGAGGAGAATCGGATCCGACCAATCAGATCGTGTGAACGGGTCTTAACTCTCCTGATGGAGGACCTTCGAAATGTTTTCAATATTTTTCAGAATGACGAAAAGTGTGTACAAGCGCTCTTTAGTTTTTAAAACATTTGTAACCTGAAAACATCTTTCTATGTTCTATAGGGACACTGTTATATTGTCAGTTGAAATTTCTCACACAACGAAATCATTTGCTGATGCTGTTGATGTCGAGTTATCGCTCACTTGTCCTGCTTATATCATGTTTGGAAGCGACAGTCGTTCTTTGTCTTCCCAAAATATCACTAAACATCAAAATGAGAAGGTGTAGATATATTTTCATTTACGTAGTCCTATTTTTCACGGGGCTTCTGTGGCGCAGTACAGAGCAAGCGCCTTTCACCTCTGAGATCGTGGATTCGATTCTCGCTGCGGACTCATGATACTTACGTGAAAAGAGTCAGTCAACGCCCCAACGAAAGTCGTGGGTTTTCTCCGGGTACTCCGGTTTCCTCCCACAGGGAATGCTGACAGGGTGGGTTTGGATTAGCCCCAAACTTACACTTCCCTCGTAGTTGTGCTTCCTGGTCAGATATGAGGGTGGTAGCCAGAGGCGCCTTTAATAAGCCTTCGACTCCATCAAGTCGAGCTGCGTCCTTCGTAATTCAGCTCAGCTCTCAGCTGCAAGTAACGATGATTAGCACACCCCCACTTACTACTTAAGGTTGTTAACGCGGGTCGGTGATGGCTCTTACTGGACCGCTTTGCCAAATTACTAATCGTCTTGTTTTGTTCTAGTTTTCCAACATTTCACTCGGTACTCGCGTGACGGTTTCCATGACAACACACGTGGATCCATACCACATGCTGGGATCACGTGACAAGGTTACTGCGTCGTGCATGATGACGTTATGGTACTATGGTGCTCTGGACTCATGCCACAGACCCGGAAGTAAATGGAATGCAAGATCAACATCGCTCAACGTTCGGTTTTCTTTTACAGCGACAGCAGGTGAACGACCTCATCAACTAGCAATTTTTAAGCCGTCTTATTATTTTATTATTACTAACTGCCAGACGAAAATCGAAGGGCCTTCGCTCGAAACGTCGAAGTTCTTATTGTATTTTTCAGGTAGTTTTACACACCAGTCAACCGCCGTAGGTAAAAACATTGTCTATTATCACATGAAAGTTCAAAGTTTGTTTCTTTTTTAGCTTGTGAAGGCGAAATACAACTCCATGAAAGTTATTTTTCCGCTTCGTCGTTTGAAAAACCGTCGTATAAGTCTCTTGGGAACTCTCCCCATCACGCAAGCTTTGCGCATAGCCTTGTATGGACGCCCGCTGACACAGAAGACATCCATCAATATTTACAAATTGAATTGAACCAACTGACGCGAATTACTAAGGTATATCGTCTTAAGTTCAAGCTATTACCACACGGAATTTTTTTCTAGTCACTGGTCTTTTTTATAACGAATGACATTTCAATGCCGTGCTACACGACTAGGCAATTGAAAACTAAAAATGACTAAACTAAACCCTGGTCAAACGAGGTTGAGAGTTGATGAGAGTTGGCAAGCGAGAGTTTGCATGAGAGTTTCATCAACTCTCAAGTCCCGGTCAAACGAGAACAAGAGTTGCATGAGAGTTGACTGGATATTACCACGCGTACCGGTCAAACGAGCAAAAACTTTCATCAACTCTCGCAGGGACGTAGCCAGAGCTTTCAAAGGGGGGGGGGGCTGTGGGGACTAAAGGCAGTTGTGGCTATATGCGGAGTCGAAGGGGGGGGGGGCGGTACATTGTCGCATAGCCTTAGGGAAGGGAAATTTTAAATTTTAAAAAGCCTTTAGGTGCTTTTTACAATGACTTCTAAGGTGACTGTGCGAAATTAGGCCACCAGACGATGACTACAGAAATTTCAATTTTAGCTTTTAAATACACATCGTGCTAATAATTTGTTATATTTTATCCAACCTTTCGTTATTATTATTATTCTGACAGTAAAACACAGAAGTTGACAGGGTAATAAACAGGTGTAGGGGGGGGGGGAGCCGCTGCTCGCTGCCCTCCCCTGGCTACGTCCCTGAACTCTCATCAAAATTTGAACCAGCTCAAAGTTGATGAAAGTTGATGAGAATTGGCGGTCAAACGCGAGCAAGAGATGCAACTCTCATTGACTCTCATCAACTCTCATCCTCGTTTGAGCAGTGCTTAACAGTGTATTCAAACTGAATAGCTCTATCAGTTCTCATCTGTTCTCCTAAACTCTAGAGGTCCAGTAAGTGCCATCACTTATTTGTCCGGTGTTGTTACAAGAGGAAACCTAAATTTAACTAACTTTATTTATACTGAATAGCTTTCTCAGTTCTAAACCGTTCTTCTCAGGGGTCCAGTGGAGGCCACACTAGCTTCAGGGGTCCAGTAGAGGCCACACTAGCTTCAGGGGTCCAGTAGAGGCCACACTAGCTTCAGGGGTCCAGTAGAGGCCACACTAGCTTCAGGGGTCCAGTAGAGGCCACACTAGCTTCAGGGATCCAGTAGAGGCCACACTAGCTTTAGGGGTCCAGTAGAGGCCACACTAGCTTCAGGGGTCCAGTAGAGGCCACACTAGCTTTAGGGGTCCAGCAGAGGCCACGCTAGCTTCAGGGGTCCAGTAGAGGCCACACTAGCTTCAGGGGTCCAGTAGAGGCCACACTAGCTTCAGGGGTCCAGTAGAGGCCACACTAGCTTTAGGGGTCCAGCAGAGGCCACACTAGCTTCAGGGGTCCAGTAGAGGCCACACTAGCTTCAGGGGTCCAGCAGAGGCCACACTAGCTTCAGGGGTCCAGTAGAGGCCACACTAGCTTCAGGGGTCCAGTAGAGGCCACACTAGCTTCAGGGGTCCAGCAGAGGCCACACTAGCTTCAGGGGTCCAGCAGAGGCCACACTAGCTTCAGGGGTCCAGCAGAGGCCACACTAGCTTCAGGGGTCCAGCAGAGGCCACACTAGCTTCAGGGGTCCAGTAGAGGCCACACCAGCTTCAGGGGTCCAGCAGAGGCCACACTAGCTTCAGGGGTCCAGTAGAGGCCACACTAGCTTCAGGGGTCCAGTAGAGGCCACTAGCTTCAGCGGTCCAGTGTTAATGCAGCAGAAAACCGTATAACCAGAGAAAACCTGCGATATTTCGTCGAGACAAGGTGAAAAGCTCTCTTCTCGCACGCCACTGAGGCGAACTTTTAATCAGACAATTGCATACTGCAAGAATTGAACCCCAGAACCCCGACCACAGAAGTAAAGGACAGATGTGAACATGACCCACATTTTTTACTTAACCTATAGCCGAGAGGCAATGAAATGAAAGAGAATGAAAAATATCATAAGTAAATAAAGATATCTGTAAATAGATACATAAAATACAATTTGAAAAACATGGAAAAAAAGAATTTAAAAAAATTTCAATTTTAGGTTTGTACGAAGGGTAATGGTCAACTTGGGTCTCCGAGATATGTCAGAAAATTTGTTCTACATTACAGTCAAGATGGAAGAGAATGGGCGATGGCTTATGCTGCATTACAATCTCATGTATGTACATACTTTCAACTGAATTCTTTCAGATACAATAATTACGTGGTCATGCATTTGGCGACATTAACCATAGAAACATATTTGAAACATATTAACCATAATATATAGTTATCTAACATACGGCCCTCACGATATAAAAATATTTAAAAATATAACAGATTGACATTACTTTTGCAAAACAATGTTAAGCAAAAAGCGAGTTAACTATTAATAATACATTTACAATTTAGTAGATATTTACAATCGTTACAAAATAGGTCTTCAAAATAGTTAGTTAAGTTAAGTTTATTAAGGAAGATTTTTCGAAGTTTGCGTTTGGCATTATAAAAACGTTCGACACTATAAAACGTCTCGTTTAAGCTCTTTTACGAAATGAAACTATTGTAATTCATGCTGTTTCTGATGTCAAGTATTTGTGTTGCAGGAATTCAAGGGCAACAGTGACCCCACGACGGTGAAAATAAACGTATTGAAAGTTCCAATCGAAGCGAAGTTTATGAGGATCGTTCCCAAATTATGGAAGGTTGAAATTGCTCTCAAAGTGCAGTTGTTTGGGTGTCTTGTTCACCATATACCTGGTAAGGTTGATGGACTTATGGAGAAATTTGTAACGCAAATTGTAACGCAAATTTCGGACCCAGAGCGATGTTAGGTAAAAGGTATATTGCGCAACTAATACCTTTTGTGGGATCTGATGAGCGTCGACTTTGGCACCTTTAACTCGGCGTTCGGTTTATCCTGTATCGACAGAGAAATTGTGAGCATGAATCTCGTTCTATTTTGCCGATATTTTTCTTCCTATTAAAACATGCCCGGAAGGCAACAAAGGAACGAATGAGAATGAGAATATCGATGAAGTTATGCTCATTGTTTTTCTGTCTGTACAATTCTACATAACATGGCTCTGTGCAGAACTTCCATTGCAACAAACAAACAAACAAACAAACAAACAAACAAACAAACAAACAAACAAACAAACAAACAAACAAACAAACAAACAAACAAACAAACAGACCCAGGTGAATACATAACCTCCTGGTGGAGGTAATTATATGCGAATCGTCTTATTCGAAGATTTCTAATATTTTGTGGTTACCCTGTCTTTGTAGCAGGTTACCAGCCACTGGGGATGTCCTCAGGTCGTGTCAAAAACAATAAGATAACCGCCCTCCCTGTGAAAGGACACACCTACAAACCATACCATGCACGGCTTGATTTCAACACCAACACAGGAGGCTGGTGTACCACTAGCAATTGGAGACAAACATTGGCTATCGATCTAGAAGATAATTATGTCATTGCTGAGGTACTATATGCTGAGTATTTCACGTTGTATTTTATTACAGTATAGCTATATAGGGGTATATTCCCGGTTAGATGTAAAATATGTATATAATTTTCGGTCAAAATTTCCATCTACAAAAACCCCTCGGTATTCTGTCAATCGATCAAGATGCCTAAAATTTGTTTGAAAATTTGACATCACGTCTTATATTTTCACCCATTTTAGATCGCTGTTCAGTCCAAGTATCAAACCACGGATAAGTTGGTCAAACAATTTCAAGTTGCATACAAGAAGAATGGAGGCTCTAAGAGCTACATCAGAGAAAATAGCAAAGTCAAAGTAGGTTTCTATAATGTCGTTATTCTTTCTCGCTGAGAACATGATAAAATATGGAAGTGCTATTCAAAACTCAGGCATTACTCCTGAGCTTTAACAGTTTGTACAAACAAAACGGATAAATTACTATTAAGTTGCTAACAAAACAACGTAACAAACAAAAAATTGTTGACTCAACCACTCTCATTGATACAGACCAACACGTATATCTCGTGTTAACATCATTTACTTTCCCCAGGGCACGGCTAATTGAATACCCGTATTTACCTCAGCTTTGCACTGCTTGTTTCGAGCTTGTTGACAAGGTTGTTGATTAAACAGACTTGTTACAAGTTGTCACCCAGAACTTGCTATCGTCCTGCAATTCAACAACTTGTTAACAAGTTGTGAGTGTCTGACAACCTTGTAGCAACTTGGTAAAATGACAATATTGTTACAACTTGTTGACAAGCTTGCTACAAGACTGTCGTGAACACATCTTCTTGACAAGATGTGAGATTTTTACATATGTGGCAGAGCGTCGGGCTAGCAGTCTGAAGTTTATGGGTTCAAGGCCCGTGTAGCATTCAGGGATATTTCCTAAGCTTTAACAAAACAAACAAGTTACTATTTACGGCATTGCTCGTAGCCTGCATAAGTATAAGCCTTCTGTTCTGTTTTCAAGCAATATCTTTCATAATTTAGACCTTCCTTGGCAATCCAGTTGAAGATACAATCGTTCGACATAAATTCCTGGAGACAATCCTGGCCAGCCATGTTTACATTGAACCAAAACAGTTATCGAGTACAGGCTGTCTCAGGCTTGAACTATATGGCTATAAAGAAGGAGAGGAGTTTATAACAGGTAAAATAGCTTTAAATACACTTTATTTATACTTTAATGCACTATCCGCTCCGAACTTTTCTCCCTTGATATATTTATACTGCATAATTATCTCTATAGCCTAGTTCACACGATCCTATTCGTCGGATCCAATTCCCCTCTTGACGCATGTGATTTAGTGGATTTGCTGACAAGAGTAGGGCCATTGGCTCATACCTGGCGAAAATTGTAGTTGTTGCTGTATTGTGTGAAATCACATACGTCAGGAGGAGAATCGCATCCGACAAATCAGATCGTGTGCACAGGCCTTATCAATGAAATTGGTCTGCCTAGAGTCCAGTAAGGGCCTACACTTATTGGTCCAGTATAATCTACAGTGGGAACTGTAAGCTCTGCCAGATCTAAACTGTTCTCCCTACAGGTCCTAGCTGTAAGGGCCATCTCTTTTTGTCCCAATCACAGAATAGAAATATATACCTGAAGTCCGACTCGAGCAAAAATCTGTCCGCGTTTTTAAAAATGAATCGTCATAAATCCACGCCATATTCACCATCCTGGCTAGTACAACCGGAACTTTGTACCTATCAAAACCTTATAAAAACTTCCGGTTGTACTAGCCAGGATGGTAAATTTTTTGCGGACAAAAACATCAAAGGCACCGACTCAAGATATCCTTCTGCTATACTATCTATTCTGTGCCCCAATGTTACTATTGTAAACGTAAACCTAAACTAACTCTATTTATACTGGGGGATGTTGGATATTGTACTTTTTCAACAGGACGTTTTGTATGTTTTTAAAAATATGTCTGGAACAGGCGACGATCACGTGTTCTTTCATTCACATTTTAGATTATTGCACTATATTTGACTTCGAGGGTGACCTTAGCCTAATGCAATGGAACAGCACAGGATCAGCTTTCGACAACCAACCCACCTTCCTGGATAACCTACACGCCCGAACTGGTCTGGCCGTGAATCATGAAGGCGTGCGGTGGATTGGGACGAGAGAGAATCGCAAAAGGTCACGTGATATTCCCGGTGATACCCAGGGGCATTATCCCACCGGAACTCTGGCATCCCCGGCATTTATAATCCCGGCATCCAAGCTCTACTTTTTGTTCGCTGGAACGGCCGACCGGGAAAAATCTCGAGTCGAGTTGCTAGTTGATGGCCTGGTGGCGAGAACTGCGTTTTCAACGACTGGGAACGAGTCTCTAGTTCAGATGAGTTGGGATGTTAGGGACCTGTTAGGGAGAGAGGCTCAGATACGACTTGTGGACAGCGGTAGCGATGCGTTTGTCAGTTTTGATGGATTGAAGAGCAATTGTCATGTCCGGGAAGGTCAGTATTGAGGTTTTCAATGTTTTCACCGAGGGGTGTCGTACGAGGGTTTTTGGATTTCAAAATCCCTGCAATATATTCAGGGGTTTTGGGATTTTTTGTGAAATTTTCTGTGGATTTTAAAGGAGATTTTGGCTCGATTCTCGAGATTTTCATAAGATTTTTGGGATTTTGAGGGGGATTTTGCGGATTTTGGAAAAGATTTTGGGATTTTATGGCAAATTTAGGGACTTTATAGGAATTTTCCGACAAATCTTGACAGGATTTCAGAGGAAGTGTACGAGGATTTTTTAAGTAATACACCCCTCGGTTTTCACCAGGGTTTCTCCTAACGTTTGGCCAGTTTTAAACCGGTTACAGCCGAGCAAGTATTCTATGACAAGTTTTCATATGACAAGTTTTATTTCCTCGTCTGTATTAGGTAACATTGCCAAGTTTTTCTTGTTCAAAAGTTGGTACAAAAGCACGGTACATATTTTGCACATCTGTATATGGGTCAACAAAGTTGACAAAGTAATTTGACCACTTGGATGTGGTTGTAACTTCCAGACGAAGGGCCTTCGCTCGAAACGTCGAAGTTCTTGTTGAATTTTTCAGGTAGATTCATCCTAAAGACTCGAAGCTTATTGAAGCCTATTGTTGTAGTAGCTATCATGGCGGTCAGAAAACCAAAACTTTACTTTTGAATACCTGTCTGTAATCGGTTTTATAAAATTCCCACCAGTGCGTCAAAATACACGACAGCTTACCAGGTCCTAAAACTAAAGTTCGGTAGGGAGGACAAATTCCTGGTAGGGAGGTCTAAAGATCTGCCTAGGGAGTTTACACTTCAAAGTTACGAAGGCACCTTAATACTAATATTAATTTTTTGAAACGAAGCTTTAAGTATAGTGGTGCAATGCTTTGGAATGGTCTCCCCCAAGAGGCAAAGATGCATGGCAGCTTCGCTCTGTCAATTTAAACGAACAATCGCCACTTTGGCCTGTCTGATACTTTCAATACTACAATTAATCGTCTTTTTTTCTCTTCATTTTGTATATATAGTTAGTTTTCATACGCCCCTCCTGAAAATCAACTCTTCGGATAGTTGTGAGAGGATAGCGCGTGTTTAAATAAAGTGCATTCATTCATTCACCTCAAGATTACAATAACAGTGTGTTAGGTATACCATAGCTCAAGTACCATAGGTTTGCCAAAGCCACGTACGTACGAACAATATGAAAAAGAGTTTTATGTATAATGGAGTCTCCATATGAAACTCTCTACTCATTGTGTATTTTATATTTGCATGCTAATTTCTTTCCTAATTCTTTGTTTTACTTGTAATTATTTGTTAATGTTTTACACGCCCATTGTGGAAACCAGCTTTAGCTGACAATGTCAGCGTGGTTAAATAAAGTTTGTCAGCATCATCAACATTGACCTTTTCTATTCTTACAGAGTTGCTTCCCGTATTCGAAAGAAGCTTTCTGCTAAATCGTTTGAACAACACGTTGTACATGTGTCATTTTTCTCATGCTAGGTAAGCATCGCACGGTCCTATGCAGTACAACCCTATAATCATTTGGTATATGATGACAAAAATTTGTTTCGCATCTCTTGTAGCAATCGTGAAGATTCGGTTTGTCGCTTAACGTTTGACAACGGACTTACATGGCGAGGTATGCTGGCAAACTTAATAATCTATCGTATTCTTATTGGCCTTATTTTTACTAGAGGTTGGTGATTCGTCTGAACGAACTTGGAAAAGATAGAAAAGATCGTTAAGCCCCAGTCAAGCGAGGATGAGAGTTGATGAGAGTTGACGAGAGTTGCTGAGAGTTGATGAGAGTTGATGAGAGTTGATGAGAGTCGATGAGAGTTGATGAGAGTCGATGAGAGTTGATGAGAGTTGATGAGAGTTGCTGAGAGTTGATGAGAGTTGATGAGAGTTGATGAGAGTTGATGAGAGTTGATGAGAGTTGATGAGAGTCGATGAGAGTTGATGAGAGTCGATGAGAGTTGATGAGAGTTGATGAGAGTTGATGAGAGTTGATGAGAGTTGATGAGAGTCGATGAGAGTCGATGAGAGTCGATGAGAGTCGATGAGAGTCGATGAGAGTCGATGAGAGTCGATGAGAGTCGATGAGAGTTGATGAGAGTTGATAAGAGTTGATAAGAGTTGATAAGAGTTGATAAGAGTTGATAAGAGTTGCAACTCTCGCTCGCGTTAGACCACCAACTCTCATCAACTCTCATTAATTTTGAGCTGGTTCAAATTTTGATGAGAGTTGATGAGAGTTTTGCTCGTTTGACCGGTCATGAGAGTTGCATAAGAATTTTAAACAACTATAGTCAGACTAGTGTTTTGCACTTTCTATAAGAATTAGCTTAACAAAATAACACGTTAGGGCTGTGTCTATGACAAGAAAAGCCAAGAAGGAAATTTAAACACTTTGTTTACCAAAATTTCAGAATTATTCTCAGGGCAGCTATTCTCACTCAGAATTATTTTCTGTCGCGACTCCCATGCAACTCTTGTTCTCGTTTGACCGGGGCATGAGAGTTGAACAAACTCTCATACACTCTCATCAATTTTGAGCTGGTTCAAATTTTAATGAGAGTTGATGAAAGTTTCTCTCGTTTGACGGGTACGCGTGGTAACATCCAGTAAACTCTCACGCAACTCTCACCCATATTATTCCATATCTTATGAACATGCATTCTATTTCGACCATTAATGGCATCATTTAAAGTGCTAAAAAGATTACTCCAGATCTATGTAGAGCTCGCTTGTCTTTTAGATCTAAGTCATGTTGCGGGATTACTCGGTATCAGCGAGGTTACAGAAGAACTATACGGGGTATCTATGGATAGAAGAGATCGTTTGGTGAACACAAATTGGATGGGAAGGGGTGCATGGAATGAAACGAAAGCTAGTGAGTGGAACGAAATAAAGGACAGTTTGCATAAAGTTGTAGAGATTCCAAATATCCCAGTCACTGGTCTCTCTGAAACAGATGAACCTCAGTCAGTGCTTACTCTCACTGCTAACTCAGGAGATAGCTTTTCTGGTGAGTTGAGTTTATTGTGTGTTAAAGCAGGGATGGATTTACTGGGGGGTGCAAGGGGTGCGCACCCCTCCTATCCTTGGGCAAGGGTGGAGAAGGGGTGCCAATTTCCATATCAAATCGGGTTTGGTAGGGCGTTTATCAATTTAAAGAAAAATAATATATTGGGCCATTGGATGCCTCTTTGACCATCTAGGATTTTCAATAATTCACTTTGACGACAAGCTGCCCCCCCTCCCCCCTGGCATCCTCTGTGTTGATGCACCTGCCCTCGTCAATGGATTCGCCGCCTCAGCACCCAGCCCACTCCACCCCCCTCCCCCTCCCAGTTCAAGTTCCAGCCATCCATTCCTGTGTGATGGGAAACCTCGAGCGAAAATTGTATGCACTGCTGCACCGGAATCGCAGAGCCGCAGGGTCGATTCCTGCCAGGCGGCATATAGTGGCATTTTTCGCAATTTCTCCTGGTTAGGTCTAAAATATGTATGTTATTTTCGCTCCAAAATTTCCATCTACAAAAGCCCTTCAACATTCATATTTCTGTCGAGCGAGATGAGCAAAATTTAGAATATTACTTTCAATATGTGTACCCCAGTTTCCTTCAGTATCCAGAATCAATAAGAGATCATGACATTTACTGCATCTCTAGGTAGAACAGTTCATAACTGATAGAGATATCCAGTATCAATAAAAGTTAGTTTAGGTTTCCTCCTGTAGTGACACTGGACCGATAAGAGATGGCCCTTACTGGATATATAGGGAGAATAATTTAGAAGTGATGGAGCTATCCAGTATAAATAAAGTTTGTTTGGTTAATAGTTAAGGTTACATCACATGATATACGTGCGTTATGGTAGATTGGACATTGCGCAACGAATTTTAGGTGTAGTTTTACCAAATTTTCAGTGAAAAAAGCCAGAAAAATGCTGTAAAACCTTTCTAGTTTTGTCTGACTGAATAAAAATATAGGCACTCCATAAAAACAAAAAATAAATAAGTGCACAGTTCACCCCAAATTTTGTCTAGATATCGTAATTTGAATCTTCATAAGTAAAGGAAAAAATACGTTTGTGGAAATTTTGTCTTCTTTAATTGTTCATTTTTTATAGTGATCTTAATTGATCTTGTCATGATAGTTAACGAAGCCGTAAAACAACACGGCATATCAATTTTAAAAATGTATAAAATTTATTTATTGTAAAGATCATGTAATTCAGCCCAAGGCTGCCATATGAATTCTAATAAACGGTTTATCTATCTATCTAGACAAACTTTGCGGTAAACTGTACACTTATTTCTTTGTTTTTATGGAGTACCTATGTTTTTGTTTAGTCAGACAAAACTTGAAAGGTTTTACCTAAACACCCATCAAACGCCGTTTTTCGAAATCAGCATTTTTCTGGCTTTTTTCACTGAAACTACACCTAAAATTCGTTGCGCAATGTCCAATCTACCATAACGCGCGTACATCATGTGATGTAACCTTAAGTTAGGTTTATTAAACTAAGGTTTTTGTGTATTTAAGCTTCATCACGTGGCGTTTATCATCGACCTCCTGGGGGTAGTTGGACTATTATCGCAACATGGCGGTGCAAAGGTACATCCGTTTTGAAGTATTGTGAATATCTAGTTTTAAATTTTCAGATCAAAATTTCATAAAAAGAGTTACCTTTGTTCGAATCTATGTTACCTAGACTAGAGCAACTAACTAGGCGTGTGAGTTATGCAAAATTTTGAATTAGTTATAAACAAGCGTTGTCTATTCAAGTGTTCAGTTGAGATGTAATATGCTCTAAACATCGAAGTTCTTGTTGAAATTTTGAGTTAGTTTGATCCTAAAGACCCTCAGCATATATGTTTTATTCACCTTTGTGTCATGTATATTTCAGAATACCCTGATGTCTGTGTGAGCAACCCATGTAATAATGCTGGTGTTTGTCACGTGACGTCTGATGGTGGTTACAACTGCACGTGTCCTCTAGGGTTTACTGGGGATATTTGTGATCATGGTGAGTACTTTGCCAAAGGAGGGAAAAGACTAAATTAGATCAAAATGACCCGACCAAACCAAGCCAAGCAAGACCAGACAAACTCAGACTAGACTATAATTTTATTTATAATTTAATAGCTTAGCGAGACTATAGACCACTGCTATAGACTAAGTGCGCTCCATTGTTAAGACAATTCTCCCATCTTCTTTATTCTTGTTTTGTTTTAGAAATTGATGATTGTGCAAACAATTCTTGTCTTAATGATGGAGAATGCACAGACGGCTTCAACGTGTTTTATTGTGTTTGTAACTCATTCTATACCGGAGAAAGATGTGAAAGAAGTAAGAGTCGTACATTAGAACCGACAACATTGAGTAATATTGAGGCGAGCTAAACATGCAATGCAAGTTTGAAAATAAATCCGACGATAAGGGACGGGAGAACCCTGGGTGGGACGCTTGAAGCGACTCAGTGGTGTAGAAGAGGGTGGAGGCGCTATGGGCTAATATCATTTTTCCATAGTTTTCATTCTCCAAGCATCACTTTTGACTATTTCAGGCATGAATGTTATCATGGGATTGGGCGGTTACTTATGACTTCACCCATACCCGAATGTTTTCACCCTTGGTAACATGCTCGTCTAGAGAGCCCTCCAGAGAGAGCTCGTCTAGAGAGTTATGAATTTAGTTCTACAGCACTGAAGCGACTGTGTGCATTGCTCGGTGGCGACTAATCATATATACAACCCTTACTTAATACACCAGAAACGAATCTTAATTCCCTGTTAACTTCTTTTTATTGTACCAATAAAATACATTAAAAACGTATCTTATATATTTCCAGACATCGATGACTGTTCTGCTTCGCCGTGTTCCACTGGTTCTTTGTGTATTGATGGTTTAGGAAGCTTCACGTGTCAATGTCCGCCCGGTTTTGTTGGGGAATTTTGTCATATGGGTAAGTTTTATGTAGTTTAGTTTTCAGCAACTAGCACTTTCCTTAAGGTACGTTCACACACAGCGATTTGTCGGGCCGATTTTAGGTTTTGCTGAATGTTAATGACGAATATTTTCAGTTGATGATGTCACCAGATGACGTTTGCCACGTATTTTTCAAATATCATTAACGTGCATCTGAAATCGGCCCGACAAATCGCAACGTGTGAACGTACCTTTAAACGCAATCAACCTAAATTGGCGATATATCTTTTATCTCTAGAAATGGACGAATGTGCCAGCATGCCTTGCGAACACGATGGACGATGTGTTGATCACGTGAACAGTTATACATGTCTCTGTCGTCGGGGATATTCAGGGATAAACTGTGAACATGGTAGGTTCCAAAAAATTATCATCCTTTATTGTCTTTATTGATGTAACTTACCGTGGTTAGTGTCTGAACTACCTAAATAAGTATGACATTAACCACTGCGCCAACAACACCCGTCTTTTTCAGATAGTTCAGCCACAGTAGCTTATTATATACTGTGCCGTACCGTGCCGTGCCGTGCCGTGCCGTGCCGTGCCGTGCCGTGCCGTGCCGTGCGATGCGATGCGATGCGACGTTACCTACACCGATTATACCCGGAAAAACATTTATGGTAATTCTATTTTTTTTCAGTTCATGCAACTGCGTTTGAAGTTCTGAGCACTCACAGTGTGGTATACGAGTCATCCCGATATACTGTAGTACACGCGAGGCTCCCGCGGGACGGTCGCTCACTCCATCAAACATGGTGTCATGACTACACTGAACTCTGTTATTCACTGAACAAGACTCGACCAACCGGATGTGGCCGTTCGTCCAATCATATCACAGAGATGTACCAATGTCAAACCATATACGACTCGGTCATGTCACATAACAACACATTGGCTTGTCCACCGAATGTAAAAGTCTCGCACATTGCAAAAATGGCTGGGTATTCGAATGCTAACTCCGCGAACTCGTTCGCGTTTTCAAAATGTGGTCCTAGCGAATGCACTGGTACTTTGCCTAAGTCTGGATGTCATGGGGCTCTAAATTGTATTAACCAAGCCAATAGTGAAGTGTATACAGTATGTGCTGATCCTGACAGCAATTTTATGGTAGAGAACAAAGGGTACGCGACATTTAAAGGTGTAAATTATCTTGCATTGTATGTGAAGCCATTGAGTACGAGCTCAATGCATGAAAATTGGTGTCGGGATTACCAGAGACTTTGTGAATCGTACGGAAAACGGCCCACGGGTTGCGGGAATGCGTATAGCGGAGATACGCTATATTCCAGTTGCAGAGATGAATATTTGTCTATAATGCCTCCGAACAACGAGTTAGGGTGTAAGAATAATACGGACCTTGTCGCAAGTATAGCTCAAGCTGCCGGGATGCCATCAACCTCAGAAAGTTTGAACTTTCATATTTGTGGACACAATGCTTGTAAGAAAGAATTTCCCGTCTGCTGGGCTTTGAAATGTTTGAAGCTCGCTAATTATACCTACCATGCTTTGTGCACCGAACCCTTGACCGGTTTTGACGTTCTAGAAGACCGTTGGATATTATTTGATAATATTAACTTTGTGGTGATCAAATCAAGACTACCGCGCGATAAGAAGTCAACTCAAGAGGACTGGTGTCGAGATTACGCAACACTTTGCGATTCTTACGGACTACGACCGACCGGACGTGACGTCATACAAGACCACGAATACACTTCCTGTAGGGATAAATATGGATCTGTAATGATAGATGGGGTTTTCTTTGGATCTACACCGCAATCCAAGATTGCAAGTGTAGCTCAACAAGCAGGGTTCTCGGCAGCGAATATGGATAATTCGTTTGGCTTGGATAAATGTACGCGATGTCCCTCAGTTTTAACAAAATCGAACTGCGAAGGTCTGGGGTGTGTTAAACCCTCGCGACACAGCGATGTATATACCGTGTGTGTGAAGCCACAGTCAAAATTTGATGTTTTAGAAAGTAAATCTACGGCGTATAATAATAAAGCATATCTTGTGGTGAAAGCGAAAGTTATAGGAAATGATTTAACAAACTGGGCTGAAGAATATAATAAAACCTGTTCACGATATGGTCGTCGAAATGTGGTGTGTAAGAATGTGCAAAACGCACAACCAACGAGTAGCTCTTTTCAAAATTTCCAACCAAGTTCATCAGAAACAGCGACATATGCTTCCTTTTCTAGCACTTCAGCAGCAAAAGTTGTGTCAAACAGCAGTTTCAACAATCGTCAAGGCAATTTATCAACAACTTTTCGTTCTGAGAAAACAACAATCTATGCTTCCTTTTCTAGCACTTCAGCAGCAAAAGTTGTGTCAGACAGTAGTTTCAACAATCGTCAAGGCAATTTATCAACAACTTTTCGTGCTGAGAAAACAACATTCTATGCTTCCTTTTCTAGCACTTCAGCAGCAAAAGTTGTGTCAAACAGTAGTTTCAACAATCGTCAAGGCAATTTATCAACAACTTTTCGTTCTGAAAAAACAACAATCTATGCTTCCTTTTCTACCACTCCAACAGCAAAAGTTGTGTCAAACAGCAGTTTCAACAATCGTCAAGGCAATTTATCAACAACTTTCACCCATGCTCTTTCCAACATATCAAAAACCTCGATAAACGCTACACCTGCAGCCCAAGTTTTGCCAACCAGTGCCATAACTGTAACTCCTAACCCTTTCAAGTCTCCTGAAATTGACCAATCTATTGACCTGACCCATGAACAAATTGCCTGCAACCAGGCTGAAGTGTTGCAGACAATCGCCCATAATGCGGGCTTCGCCAATGCTACAACTTCAAACATTTATATTCCTGAGTCATTTAAGGCAAGTACTGAGGTCGTATACTTGCTCTGCGAGGGACCGGATTCTAACTTTGACGTCATTTCCACGAAGCCCGCGGCAGTGCGTGGACAGGAATATTTAATCGTTGAGGTCAGGTTACCTTCGAACGGTTTAGCGCGTTACGAGAACTGGTGCGAGGATTATAAACAATTATGCCTGTCATATGGTCAGCGGCCTGTCGTTGGCGAAACGGAATCGGGCGTATCTTCCCACACTGCATGCCGGGATACTTATGATGCAATACTTCCTAGAAATAGCTCTATAGGATGTCCTTCCAATATGGGAGTCGTGTGTCTGGCTAATCAAACTGGATACTTGAATGCAAATTCTAGTAATTCATTTACTTTCTCATTTTGTAACGAATCGACTTGTACAAAAAGTAATGCTATGGCATTATATGCTCAAACGATATCTGGAATAAACGGTACAAATCGTACTACACCAAGTATGAGAGCAAACCAAACGCTGTACACACTTTGCGTGGGTTCAAACACTAGTTTCACTGTGGAATCAAGCACGAACGTGTCCTACCAGGGGGGTGCGTACAAGATTATAAAAGCACGTATACCTCCCCGCCAAATCTCAAAACAAGATACCTGGTGTCACGATTATCAAGCTCTTTGTAACTCGTACGGATGGAGACCCGTTGTGACGTCACAAGATGCTGACATCAGCTGTCAACGGAACTACGGAGCCATATCACCCAGACGACATGAAGTATCCAGTAATGAAAAACTTGAATACCTTGTAAAATTGGCTGGCTTCGAGAATGCGAATGTTGGAAATATTTTCACATTTGGTAAAAGTTGTAAAAGCTCATGCTTTGCTTCTATTTCGGATTTCTCTCAGGCTACCGAACCTGCAATTAATTTGAGCAGCAGTCTCATCTCTCAAAACAATGACGTCATTTTCACAGTGTGCATGAACAGCGATAAAAACTTTCATGTTTTGGACAGCAGCAGAATAAATTATCAAAACCGGTCATATCTGGTTCTCAAAACAAAAATTCCATCGCATGGTGTTTCAAAGTATGACAACTGGTGTTTGGACTATCAACGACTTTGTAGTGAATACGAAATGCGACCTGTCAGTATTTTATCACGTGAAAGTCAATTAGGATCACATGACAATCACGTGGGGTCCTGTACCCCCGACTATATGTCCATTGTGGTTCCCCAGAATGAGAGCTTAAATCTCTTCACCCGCGAGCAAATTTCGATCATGGCTAACCTTGCTGGATACCGCGAAGCATCACGGGATAACTCGTTTGCATTCAGTGAATGTAATCCGAAATCGTGTCCCCGGATGCTCGGTTCAGAATGCATCTCGGGCTTGGACTGCCTTAAAAACGAACCTCGCGAGCTATACACTGTTTGTACTGACTCGAACAGTAACTTTATAGCCGAGGAAACTATACAGATCAAGCACAAAGGAGTACCATATCTCCTAATCAGGTCTAGTATTCCCGAACATGGCATTTCAAGGCATCAAACCTGGTGTTTGGACTATATAAATCTTTGTAACTCTTTCGCTATGCAGCCGGTTGTTTGTAAAAAGCCACAAAACGTTTCAAATTCGACTAGTCCAAGCTGTGCCACAGATTTTGCCACCACCGGCAACTCGTGCCAGTTGAAAAACATTGCTGTGCTAAAAGAATTAATGGCTGAAAGTTTTGTAAAAAATTTAAGCGTGTTTATGCCTACAGGATGTGAAAATTGCAACAAGACGTTTTGGGCACCTTGTGAAAACCAATCAAATTGCCCGGATAAAGTCAAAACAACACTTACTCTTTGTACCGCGCTACGGAGCAACTTCAAAGTCCTGGAAACGAAACAGACCGAACACCAAAATGTACGGTTGAGTATTGTTAGGACAAAAATGATATCGAACAACACCTCATTTTATAAAAATTGGGGATACGATTACGAAAAGATGTGCTTATCGCTTGGAAAAAGGCCGTTATCTTGCCGCATACCGGGAAATGTAATACAGTATAAAAACCGTGAACAATACAATATATTCTTATCGGAATTTGAGAACTGCTTCGATATTGAAACCGTCAAGTCACTGGCCATTCAAGCAGGTTTTTCACAAGTTAAAAATATTTTACTGTTCGAAAGTTTACTAATACCAACCAACAAACTTGTTTCCCAATATATTTTTGGTGATTTAGCTGAATCGAGCCCAAAGAAGTGCTGTAAATGTTTGAATTCGTCTGGTGATACAAATAGCACATCTGTCCTTGAAAAAACACTGGTTGAACTAATTCAGAAAAACACTAGCTTTGCTCAGTCTTGGAAAGCGTGTGTTGAGCTTAAACTGCAACAAGGTTTTAATCAAAGCTTGACCCAAAATTGTTCCATAGCACGTGACTGCTTTAACGATACCTCATTGGCTAACAACGGTACCTTATTGGCTAACAACACTTGCGAAGTCATTTCAAAGTGCTACTACAGTAACTGTACCGAATGTTGTCCATGTCAGAAGATTGACCCTGTGTTCCAAATTCACATGTCGGAATGCCCGCAAGGGAAAAAGTGTTCAAATTTCAATTCCAGCGAAGAAGTGTATGCGTTTTGTTCCGATGTTTCGGCTTCGAATTTCGAAGTAGAAGACGCACGAGAGGTAGTGTACGCTGACCAGCCGTACACCGTAGTGAAGGCTCAGATCCCCTCTCACGGTCAGTCGCGATCGGAGACCTGGTGCGAGGACTATAAAATGCTTTGTCAAGCAATTGGCAAAAGACCGGTTGGATGTGGCAGAAATTTTGAAATTTTCAAACAATCACGTGATTGTCGCATTCGTTATGACGCCATCATGACGCAAGGGATGTCGTGCCCAGGCTCCGAGGAAGTCGCGACCATCGCAAGGCATGCCGGGTTTCCTGCAAATGTTAACGAAAGTCTGGGTTTATGGAACTGTGAGACATGCTCAAAAAATTTCAGCGAAAATTGGAACATTACAATCTCCCCTAACGGAACAAATGTAACATATTATGTAACAAACACGTCCTTTTCAGCATATCTTTTATGTGCTGGATCAGAAAGCAACTTCAAAGTACTCGAAGAGCGAAAAGTTGAACACGATGGGTCGTCTGTGTCCGTTGTCATGACAACCATTCCTCATCACGGAGAATCGCTCCATGAGAACTGGTGCTTAGACTACTCGCGGTTGTGTCAATCGTACGGCTTGCGCCCGATCGGGTGTGGTAGGTCAGCGGACAATATCGAAGAGCACGCGCAATGCCGAGACGGGTACAATGCGTTAATGTATTCTGATAATACCATAGACTGCTCAGATGAATTTAATATCCATGAAATTGCCAGATCTGCTGGATTTGCAAATGCTACAACACAAAACTCCTTCATATTCAAATCCTGTTTACCACAACATTGTACGAAGTTCCTACCCTCGGAAGAAAATCCCTTTACACAACTGGAGGTGAATTCAACCGACCGGGTATTTTACACCCTGTGTGGTTCGTCGGATAGCGCCTATGACGTGATCGCCACGAGACCGATGACAGTAGCAAAACAGGATTATCTGGTTATACGAGCTAGGATACCTGTTGAGGGAAAATCGAAACATGAAAATTGGTGCGAGGATTATAAAAGACTCTGTGAGGGGTATGGAATGAAACCGCTGACTTGTCAACACTACAGTTCGGGGCAAAGACGTTGCATGTATGATTTTGGGCCGATAGCTTTGACCAATGCTGATCTCGCCTGCCCTGCGAAAACCGGAGTCGCATCGATCGCAAAGCAAGCTGGGTTTGATCATGTGACTAATACCAACTCCTTTGCAATGGATTCGTGCGACCAGTCGGCCTCGTGCGTTGCTAAGATGCCAAATATTAAATGCACGGACACCACACATTACGATTCGGTGTTTGAGACAAACGAAACACAACTAGAACTCACGCGGGCAGATTATATTGTAAACGTTACAAAGATTATCGATGTCTCAAATGAAACCGAAACCATTTTTGTCTCAGAACCAAGACATTGTTTTATTGTCCCACTCGCCCCAAGCGGTGAACCCCCTTACAAAATTGATGGTGAAAAATTAACAGATATTTTCAAAAGTAATACGTGTAAACCGACTTTTGATTCAAATGGGACCGACGTAACCTTCTTCAATGTGACTGCAAATCAAACATTTGAGCATAAAATACCTCGTGTAGAGACAAATTGTTGGTTTCAATCCTCCAACTCTTTGGCAAGAATGTCCGGTGAAGCTAATACTGTATGTATCCGTCCTGGAAGCGATACCAATTTTAGAGTTAAGAGTACACGAACGGTTTCGAGTTCCGGCCGAGAGTATCTTATCATTCAAGCCAAACTATTGTCCCTCGTGTCAAAGTCGTTAAACTGGTGTAAGGAATATGCTAACTTGTGTAAAGCATTTCAAAGTTCGCCCTTGGCCTGTCCAAGAATGTTTGGTTTTAATACAGATTATGTTAAATGTGTTACAAATTATGGTGCAATTATGATGAGCGATGTGAATTACAAATGTCCTTCTAATGGTTTCGTTTCGGAACAAGCTCGAACGGCTGGGTATGGTGGGGCTAGTCTGGCTAATTCATTCTCTTTGGGGAATTGCAATGATGCTAAATGCACGCGAAAGCTGCCACGAACTGCATGCAGTGATGCAGTTCACTGTTTAAGTCATGAAGTACTGCACAGTCACGTGTATACCGCATGCGTGGTCTCAAACTCCGATAGCAACTTCAATGTTATTGAAAAGATAGAGAAACGGCTATACGATTATGATTATACAGTGATCCGTGCTCAGCTACCTGTAAACGGCGCGCCTTTGTTTGAAACCTGGTGCAAAGACTACCAACGATTATGCGAATCATTTAACCTAAGACCCGTATACTGTACTGGCAATGGGCTATCCACAAACGATTATGGGGTCTGCAAACAAAAATATAGCTCGGTTTTAAGCTACAAATATAACTGCCCAACACAGGTCTATGGGATGGCAAGATCTGCTTGGTATAATGGACCAAATTCTAAAAACTCGTTCGCATTTCATCGCTGTAGCATGTGCTCTAAACATTTACACACCTCGACTTGCGACAAAAGTTTGCATTGTCTAACCACCGGTGTATTGTTACGCGAAGTCTACACGGTTTGCGGAGACACTGAGCGCGAATCGAGCTTTCAACCGCTGGCGACAAAAGAGGTTCGCCATGACCGCCTAAGACTTCGTGTAATCCAAGCGAAAGTGATCGAGAGCTCGTCCGCGGTTTCGGATTGGGGAAAAGATTATAAGAACCTATGCGGTTTTTACAACGAGTTGCCCACCGGGTGTGGAGTAAACCCGGGCGAAAGTAGCCCTGGGGTAGAAGCCTGCAAGTCGAAATATGGTTCGTATATCGTAAGCGGAGACGAGCTCGGTTGCAATCCAAATGACGTCATATCTAAACTGGCACGGAATGCTGGGTTCGTGAACGCTCGCCCGAGTAACTCGTTCGGATTCTCTTACTGTAATGGATCATCTGTGTCGGAACTCTCGTCAACTTGTCATGGGAGTCTACCTTGCCTGACCTGGACCCCAGCCGATCCTATAGTCTATACAGTATGTGTGAAAAAGCGTATGGACAGCAACTTTGAAGTATTGGGGGCAAAATCAGTCACCTTTAACCATATGGAGTACCTTGTCATACACGCTCAAATTCCAGAGGATGGGAAATCGTACAAGTCTAACTGGTGTGACGATTATAAAGAACTTTGTGCAGGCTACAATATGCTGCCTACCGGCTGTGGAGGGGCTAGCGTGAAACACTCCAATTATTCCTCATGTAGTTCACAGTACAGCTCGTATATGCCAGCTAATAATATCCTTGAATGTGGGGATACTAAAGTAGTTAGTCGTATTGCAAAAAAGGCGGGATTCGCTGATGCTATTCCGGCTAATAGTTTTGTTTTTCATAACTGCCATAAATGTACCAAGGAACTTACCAACGAATGCAACGGGGCGTTGAATTGCATCAATAATATAGTTTGGCAACGACAAGTGTATACAGTCTGTGTTAATCCTACGACGGCATTTAATGTCCGAAGTACTTCGACCACAGTTTTCAATAATACCAACTTTTTGGTCCTTGAAGCCAAACTACCAGCAGATGGCCGAGCAAAGTCGGAATCGTGGTGTCGGGAATATGAACAGTTATGTAAAAGCTACAATAAACGACGACCTTTAGTCTGTCGTAGAAATAACGACTATATGGAATGCGCTAAGAAATATACTACAAAGGAGTCCACATTTTCGTGTGAAGCAAAAGACGTCTCAAATATCGCTTTAAAGGCAGGGTTTTCAAACGCTAAGCAAGGGAACACCTTTATCCTAAACAACTGTAACAGTTGTTCAAAAGAGCTGCCCTTGTCTGGATGCGATGATGCATTATCTTGTATCAATTCAAACCCTACCGATTATGTTTACGCGATTTGTACCGAAGAAACGTCGAATTTCAAAATACTGGATTCACGAAAAATGTCCATCTCAGGCGACGTCTATACTGTCGTGTCAGCGTTGCTACCCGAGCACACGTCTACCACGTGGTGTAAAGATTATTCCGAGCTTTGTCATGCCGTTGGACAAAGTCCTGTTGCACTACATTCTGGTATTGTAACCGAACAACTCCTTAAATGTCGTAATGAACATGATGCTGTTATACAGAAGTCGGAATTTGATGTTATACATCAGATTGCTCAAAAATCTGGCTACAGCGAGGCTGTCTATGGAAACACGTTTGCATTCAAGAGCTGCTCTTACGAGAACTGTCAAAACAGCCCGCTTTCATTTAACTGCAGTGGCTCACTGCATTGCCTCAACGGTGAATCTCGGAAGGTTTATGGACTTTGTATTGAGAACACTCCTACATCAAACTTCTACGTGCTTGAGAACAAGACACTACATTCGAACGACACAAAGTATGCGGTATTGAAAGTTCGCATTCCAGTGCATCGCTTGTCCAAGTTCGAAAGCTGGTGTCGTGACTACGAACGGTTATGTCATGCGCACAACATGAGGCCTTTAACCAGCGTATCACGTCGTGAATGCAGCATTGAGTACTTCAGTATATATGCTGCAAAATTCAACCCTCGATCATTGATAAATGTGATCCATCTTGCTGGATTTCAGAACGAAACGACTAGTGATATATATTCTCTTCAAAAATGCGGTGCTCAGGATTGTGGAAGGCTTTTTAATATACCGCATTGTGGATCATGCACAAAATCAGCCAATCAGCGCAGAGTATTCTACGCAGTCTGTGGCTCATTGGACGAAAACTTGAATACAAATTTTGAAATCCAACATATACGCAATGTCTGGCTCGACGCAGCATTTTTGGTTGCTCAAGTCAAAATCCCTTCACACAAACAATCAAAAACGGAAAATTGGTGTCATGAATACCAAACGTTCTGTAAAAGTTATGATCGCCAACCTTATGCGTCAAGGGATGTTTCTACGAAATCGACATTGGATGCCTGTTCTTGGAAATATAACGCAACGACGTATAGTACAGTTATTTCGCCCGCGTCTATCGTGGAACGGGCTGGATTCGATGCGTCCTCTCCAGCGTGTGTGTCGAGTTTGTACGACTGTGCGTACTGTGGAAAACATTTAGACCGTGCGAAATGCCCGTTTGAAGATTGCGAAGCAGCCGTGGAGACTTGTGATGATTTCTATATAATCTGCACTTAATAAGTTAACTTTCTGATAGTCAATCGAGATGTTGTCTAAAAATTCGGTAAACTTCAAGGCGTCTATAATGAGCTACGATTTTATGTTGAGAAAGATTCACCGTGCACAAATCTTTTGAAATTTTGCTTATTAATGTTTCAGCAGTACGGTTAAGACTTAAGTGATTTGATGAGCTGATGCCATTGGATGATTGATGCATTGTGCCAAAAATTCATTGTCTTTGAACAGTCTTCACCGTGCTCAAGTTCGCATAAACTTGAACAAAAAAATAGAGCAAAGACATTGGCAGAGTTTTCAGACCATGTCTGGATTGACTATCCTTAGATCTTGTGTTCGCACTGCTTGTTCCTAGTTGTGAAGCACTGCCATTGCTGCGGTAACATTTGAGAATTTTGATATTTCCTCAAATGTTTACGTATGTTTTCTCACCCTTGAAAACAATCTTTCATAGTCTCTCGCCTTAGGGAAAGATTGTTAGGAAACAGAGTTTCCTGGTTTGCTCAACTTTGGAAAACAAGGCTAGGAAACAATGTTTTCGCAACAAAGGTTTCTAGATTGCCTGCAGGACTTTAGTTCCAGGCTGAGGAAAATTGAATAAAGGAACAAACTGTGTGGAGTTGAAAGCCAATCCAGATCAAATTTGATCATTTGGAAGGCATTTGAGGATATCTTTCCTCCCATTAATGATTTTTTCACTTGTAAATATTTATCCAGTCCTATAAGACCACATGAATTATTTATGCATTTACATAATCTCATGTTATAGAAATTATAATATCTAAAAATATATGAGCACCTTTAACTACGGTAGAACATGGAAAAGGAACTGTTTTTTCTCCATGTGATAGATTATTAGTCATACTAAATGTTTGTATAAACAGATTGTACGCAGTATTTAATCATATACATTATATATTGTATACATTATACATGGATATATTTAGAATATATGAGACCTGTATATAACTACGGTAGAACATGGAAAAGGAACTATGTATCTATTTTCTCCATGTAAACAGATTATACACAGTATTTAATCATACATTATATATTGTATATACATTATACATGGTATTAAATATAACCATACTAACATATTATAAATTATGTTATGATATGTTCTTAAATATGTTCTTAACCATTTCCATTTTCTAATGATCCATTAAGGTATCTGCCCTGGCTAATTTGTTTATTCTGAAAAATCAACAAAAAATGCACCAGTTCACTTAAGTTACTCATACCACACTGAAATACATGCCAACAAATGGAGAACACAAAATTATCATAATTGTCAACATTAATTACACCCTCAGTGTTTAGCTGGTTAATTATTAACAGTACTCCAATCAACACTTTTTGTTTTTCTCTGATTGTGTTAGAAAATAAGATTTATAATAATTGCAGTCTAATTCAGAATTATATTTTGTATTGATGTTGTTTCAGGTTCACTTGTAAATAACATATTCTGCTGTATGATCGATGTTTAATTTCAAAATTATTAATCGATCGAAATTAAACATTGATTATACAGCAAAATATGATAATTATTTTGATAATTTTGTGTTCTCTTCATTAAATATTTGGGTTAAATCACTGATATTTAATGTACAAAAATTAAATTTTGTATTTAATCCTATTTTTGTTTTCAGCAAATTCCACCCAGGAGAAAACCGGAGTACATATAGCGTTTGAGGCCATTTTTTCCCCAATATTGCAAAGTTAATGTACATTGAAAAAACAAACTTCGTCACCGCTTCTCCCCAGTTCAATGTTGTGAACATCCCTGAAACAACTTTGGTAATTTACCATGTCAGAAGTGCAACTTAATTTTACGGGAAATGTATCATAAGGAGTATGTGAATTTGGAATAGAGGGAAGGGTAGTCTCAACCAGTTATATATATAGTCCTCGGTTGGGAAATAATTCGCAAATACTACCATAGGTTTGCTGACGTCATAACTCATTATCTTGCTCATTTAAAATTATTCATTTAACATAATTATTCAACATGGCGGACGAGCGCAAAGAAAACGAAGATATTCAGGAATCGTTAAATTTACAACTGTCTGAGATAGAAATCCTTCAATCAATGTTCACCGAAGAGAAAGAGTTGAATGTAGACCACGCTAGCTTGGCCGAAATACAAGATTACTTGTCAAAGAGCACAAATATCACCAAACCTAATCGAATAACATTTAGCCTCAATCTTTTTCTACGTGAGAACTTTTCGAGTCAAGACCACTTAGAAGTGAATTGCTGTTTGCCTCAAAGATACCCAAATGAAATGCCCGAAGTTTATGTTAAGTCCAGTTCACTTACAAGGGAAATTCAGAGAGAATTAAACGAATCAACTGGTGAATTTTTATCAAGTTTGGAGCGAGGCGAACTTTGCGTGGTGACCATTATTCAATGGCTACAAGAAACATGGCCTGAATTTTACGAAAGAAGCATACAGCTCACGAACTGTAAAGAGGTAGAAGTTGATAAAACCAGGGACAAAGAGGCAAACAATGAGCAAAATCTGTCACGAATATGGCTATATATGCATCATATTTATAGCAAAACTAAAAGGAAACATATTCTCGACTGGGCTGATGATTCAAAATTAACAGGGTTTTCTTTGCCGGGTAAACCGGGCGTTGTTTGTATCGAAGGCGAGTCGAGGGACACTGAAGAGTATTTTAGTCGATTGAGGCGATTAAATTGGAAGAAAATTACATGTCGACACAAAGAGGAGAGAATTGGGCAACGAAAATTTGTTGATTTTAAGGAGTTGGTTTTTCATGTCCACGGTGCTGGTGATGATAGAATGAACATGGGCGAATTTTTTCAATTTCTTCTAAAACATGATCTAGGAGAGATGTTTAAAATATTGTTTGGAATTGAGGGGAAATTGAATAGTGATAGTTAAATAATTTGTATATATTAAGATTATAAACATTGTTACATTGTATTGTTGTTGTTGGTTTTTTGTTTTCATTTTGAGTATACAATAAACGTAGGGTCCATGCAGACTCCAAGTCCAGGTAGTATTCTCAAATATTCTAAATTTTTGGCATCTCGCTCTATAGAACTGACCGTTGAAGGTCTTTTGTAGATGGAAAAATTCGAGAGAAAAGTGTATGCATATAGTTGTATTTTTCGCAATGTATATAATTTTCGCTCAAAATTTTCATCTACGTACAAAATCCCTTCAATTACGTTCAGTATTCCAAAATAAGCTGCAGTGGTTTGTGTCTGAACTACATCAAACCTGTATTAAGCGGCCCTGCATTAAGCGGATACCCTGTATTAAGGGGACACTTCGTAAAGTCCCGAATTCAATCTCATTCTCATATAATTCCTATTAATGAAACCTCTATTAACTATATCTTAGTCCTAATGTTCCAATTTGTGGATAATTAGGTCTAACTATATCTCAGCCTAATGTTCCAATTTGTGGAATTTAGGCCTAACTATATCTTAGTCCTAATGTTCCAATTTGTGGAATATTAGGCCTAACTATATCTTAGTCCTAATGTTCCAATTTGTGGAATCTTAGGTCTAACTATATCTTCGTCCTAAGATTCCAATTTGTGGAATCTTAGGCCTAACTATATCTTAGTCCTAATATTCCAATTTGTGGAATCTTAGGTCTAACTATATCTTCGTCCTAAGATTCCAATCTGTGGAATCTTAGGCCTAACTATATCTTAGTCCTAATGTTCCAATTTGTGGAATCTTAGGCCTAACTATATCTTAGTCCTAATATTCCAATTTGTGGAATCTTAGGCCTAACTATATCTTATCAAGATTTTGGTGGCATCTCACTCGATTGAATAATAATTGAAAGGTTTTGTAGATGGAAAATTATATACAATAATTTATGTATATAATTTTCACTCAATAATTTTCCATCTACAAAACCTTTCAATTATTATTCAATCGAGTGAGATGCCACCAAAATCTTGATATTTACCCACAACTTAACTGGGCAGTACCCTAGTATATATACATGAACTTGTGGTTGGAGCTCGACAACTGGACTCTGTAGCTCAGTTGGTTGGAGCGCTGCACCGGAATCGCAGGGCCGCAGTTCGATTCCTGCCAGGGACCTATAGTTGCATTTTTCGTTGCTGTTCCTGGTTAGGTCTAATAATTGTATATAATTTTCACTCAATAATTTTCCATCTACAAAACCCTTCTAGCTATATCTTAGTCCTAATGTTCCAATTTGTGGAATATTAGGCCTAACTATATCTTAATCCTAATGTTCCAATTGGTGGAAAATTAGGCCTAACAATGCCACAGAGAATGTCACTATCTACAAATGTTCATCTTTAGATGCAAACGACGGTACAGCCACGGCCAGCCGTTGTTGGGATTGGGTGCGAATTTAGGAATTTAAATTGTGATAAACTGATAATTGTAATGATTTGTGATTAATTTTGTAATTTGTTGTATTAAATTTCAAAAGTGTGTAACTCAAATAAAACAACCAACAAAACAGACGATTTTATCCAAAATATGAATGCCGAAGATGTCTTATTAATATGTATAATGCCTACAATGGATTTTAAGAAGGAATGAATCGCCCAGCTCGTATTAACCAAACCACAAGATGGCCATTTTGGGCTTTCATGATTGTCGTGGTTTGCTTAATTTATCAGGAATTAGTAGGTGTTTATAAAGATGACAAGATTGAACATAATATGCATTTGTGGTTGAAGAAAAATAGCTTATCTTTTGTTGTGGAAATATTAAATAGAGATGGTATTAAAGAGATAAATATGTTATTATCTACTTCCAAACAGGGTAGCTATTTGCCTATTTATGGCCACTAATATCTATTTATATGCCAAAAAATATTTTATGGCCACTATATGCCAAAAAATTATGTTTCTGGTCAGTGGGTTTGTGCAGAATTGACGCGGCGATGTGGCTTTTTTTTCGCCCTTTTTTTTCTTAAGAGTTAATAAGGAGGCACTTTTTGGAAAAATGGGTTCCTCACAAGTATTTTTCTATTTTTTATAAAGTTTGTAGTGATTGCAGGTTTAATAGAATGAAATTGTTATTTAAGAGTACTTCATTTTGCATTGATGCATCACCTTCATTGATGGACCATATTTGCAAAAAAAAACGTTGACTTGCACAGTTAAAGATGACGTGAGCTCTGACCAGAAATTTTTCTTTTTGGCCTTATAAAAAATATTAAATCTAATGTTGTTTAACATAAATACGAGTGTGGGGCCCCACATCCATATTCATGCATCATGCCACACGTAATGTCATATCAACATTACAATTGGGCTTGTGGGTTTCTATGTCTAGAAACATGAATATGGATGTGGCTATTTAGGGAAAGTTCCAACATTTGACATAATATTAAAATGGCAACGTATAGAGTATTGACATAAAACACAAATTCTGGCCAAATTGCATCCCCAATAGGGCCATTTATACGGGAGAAAATAAGTCGCGACTTACATAAGATACGTCTTATATGGTCAAATTCTAGTAAGTTGTGACTTAAATAAGAACGGGTTCAGGCTGTTCCACAATAAGACGTGACTTATTAGAATTTGACCATTTATACGAGTGTGTTCGCGTCTTATATAAGACACGTCTTAATGAGATAACCAGACTATCTGGCATGCTTGTGACCCATTAAGACTCAATGCACGCAACTTTATTATTTGACTTTGTCTAAATATATTACCTGCATTCTAGTAAAATGACAATAAAAGTTTTATATACAATGTTATTTCTTCTTGAATTTTATGACTTTAGGTATAACTTCATTTGATAAATTATTACAATTGGACATCAGCAATTTTGTAGAACAAAACAGACTGAGCTCAAAACAAAGAGACATTTTCATTAACAAAGTGAATGAGTTGAGAACTAGACATCTAAAATTGAAAAAATGGCTAGAAAGCAAAGGTCTTGTAAAATACCTCTCAGGATTTTATAAACTTGGCTACATTGATCTCGAAAGTATCAGAGAGAAAATGTCGAGATTCAAGGTTAAGAATGTGATTAGCAGCATGGATGGGTCGTTTGCGGATTACCAACTACTTGTTCAAGCTGTCGAGGAATTAAAGGATGGTTCGAGTCCTGGCTGGATGATTGTCTCTGTGTTCTATTTCTTTTTTCATGCCTTTATGTTTCTTTTTAAATGGCTATGTAAGTATGTTCTGTGAAAACTTATTAACCCATTAACTGGCAGTAAAATACTAAAGTAGGGTGCATCTGCATGGGCGCATTGCCAGCTAATGGGTTAACAAGAGACACTGGCAGATAGTTTTGTTAACCCATTAACTGGCAGTACCGTACCACTGATGAGTAAAATCATCTGGCGTTAGACAGAGTAAAATACTAAAGTAGGGCACACCTGGGTGCATTGCCAGCTAATGGGTTAACTCATAATCGGCCAACACTTTCCACTTTAACAAGTTACTAATTAAAAATTGTGGTCAAATGCCCTTTTAATTAAGTCCTAATACACGAGTGTGTAACAAAATAATTTTCAAAATTGTAAAAAACAATACAAAACATCATATTAAACAGAGGGTGGTCGCCTAATTTTTCAGTCAAGGGGGGTGTGAAAAAATTATAGGGGGGCCAGCAAATATGTATTAGTCCGAATGTTTCCTACGGGGGGGGACAACTCCACCAGGGGGGCCCGTCACTGCGCCTAATAGAGGACCACTTAATAGAAGTTTGACTGTGTGATCATAAACTAGACGCTGAAGATTATTATGATCATAAACTGATTAAAATTATATTCTTATCATACTTTTCAGTTCGACTGTCATTGCTCTTACTTGGATATGCATCTTATCACATAGCAGTATCTAGGTACAATGCATTGTCTCGTAATCGTAATCTATCGTTCTTCCAATATTTCATTGGCTATTACCTGGATCCAGCGTCATGCCAAGTGGAGTGGTTGCAGAAAGATAAAACCGCGGTTGGAAGCACTGCGTCTTTTCTCGTTAAGGTGAGAGTCTAGAGTTTGCTTGCACACTTGTGCTGTCTCCATTGATATAGCACAAACACTGAGACAGGAACAGACGAAAACCTATTACATGAAAACTCGAATGAGCATTCTTCTACTATTACCCAGCTATACTCCTAGACTGACCCGGGATCGGCTGCTCAGATTCTTCTCCTTCATCCTTTTCTATCCCTAGTTGTGTCCAGAGTCAGTTCCTTGAGTTCTTTTACACAGTCCATTCATCACTTCTTCGGTCTCTGTTTCCTTCGGTCTCTGACCACCCCATGCCTTCTTCTGATCTTTTCCTTTCTAATGTCGAAACCCCCGGATCCATCTCAACCCCCAGGATCCATCTCAACCCCCAGGATCCATCTCAAACCCCAGGATCCATCTCAACCCCCAGGATCCATCTCAACCCCCAGGATCCATCTCAACCCCCAGGATCCATCTCAACCCCCAGGATCCATCTCAACCCCCAGGATCCATCTCAACCCCCAGGATCCATCTCAAACCCCAGGATCCAACTCAACCCCCAGGATCCAACTCAACCCCCAGGATCCATCTCCATCCCCAGGATCCATCTCAACCCCCAGGATCCATCTCAACCCCCAGGATCCATTTCAACCCCCAGGATCCATCTCAACCCCCAGGATCCATCTCAACCCTCCTCATCGTCCAGCATTCAGCCCAGTGATTCAGCCCTGTACAGCAGCACGGGTCTCACCACTGTTTTGTAAATTTTGCATAAGGTTTTCTTGGCATTCTCCTATCACAGATGACTGCTGACACTTCCAGTAGTCAATAAAGGAACTAAACAGATAGTGTTGATAAATGGTCCATCTGTTTGCCATAGGTTCAATGGTCCAGCGGTTAGCGCGCTGCCCCTTACCTCTGAGTTAAGCCGGCTATACAGCAGGTTGAGGGCACAGGTTTACTCAGGTTGGGTAACGTCAGTGCGCTTGATAAACTCATGTAAGTTGAGATTGGTTGGTTCTCTCCTGTGCTTCGAGGGTCTTTATCCGGGTACTCCGGTTTCCCTCCCTATCTAAAAACTAACCCTTAGGCACTAACCTAAATTAACTAACCCTCGGAACCTTTGTCAATTGGGTTGCAAAAGCCTGTTAAGGCCTGTTAAGGCTTTCCGTCCACCTCAGAGTGGTAAACATGGTTTCAGAGCGTTCTCCGTTTCTTCTCCAACTTTGTGGAACTTGTTACCTGACAATATTAGAAATTGCAATAATTTTGAAAGTTTTAAAAAGCTTTTAAAAACTCATCTTTTTAAAGATGCTTTTAACTAGTCACATTGTAATCGTCTTTGGAACATTTATAACCATGTAACATTTCTTAACTTATTTATAGTCATACTATTGTGTAAAGCGCCAATGGACTGTAGGGAATTGGCGCTATATAAATAATTTGTATTATTATTAAACATAATAAACAAATAAATATAAATTATCAAACAAACTATATTTTCTTTTCCCCAAGTTCGTCCTGAATTCAATCTTGTTGCTACTGAATTCAATCTTATCCTTGATTTTTTAGTTCTACCGTAGAAATTGGTTTTTCTTCTATACAATCACGGGCAGAGAAAATGTCCGTGTTGAAATTCGTAACACCGTAGGAGCTGAGGAATTTCTAAAAGAACAAGACGGAAGGCGAAAGAACGCTTACTATGTGACGTTTCATCCCAAAGTCTCGGGACGTTATACCATTTCAGTAATGGTTAATGGTAAACACATTCGTGGAAGTCCATTTGTCAGAATCTTTATGCCAGGTGTGTAGGATAGCTATGTTAGGCTTTTCGGCGTAGCGCGATGGCGCATTTAATGCCCTAAAATAATTTGGCCAGAGAACGTCTCAAGTTTAACATATTTGTGTGTTGTGGAGGACTGGAGGTTCCTGACAAAAAGCCTTCACTTGAAACTTTGAAGTATTTTAATATTTTTAGATAGTTCAGATACCAACTACACAGTCACGTAAACATCTCAACAAGATGTGTTCGCAACAGACTTGTAGCAACAATGTTGTAACAATGTTAGCATTTTATCAAGTGCTTCAAGGTTGTCACTTATAATTAACTTGTTAACACGTTGTTGAATTGCAGAACGTGAACAAGTTGTTGGAACAACTTGTGACAAGTCTGTTGAGTCAACGATCTTGTAGCAAGTTGTCAACAAGCCATTGTACTGCACAGGGGCGTAGGAAGCGGGGTGGGGGGGGGGCGGATTAGCTTTCAATATTTTATAAAGGGGGGCCGGAATAGCTTTCGGCCCCCCCAAAAATAATTGAATTTTACAAAATATTGCAGCAAATAGCATAGACTCACAAATCATAACGAAAGAATTAATGAAATGGCTTAACGAAAGAGGTGGAGAAGACTCTGAAAATGCCATTTCCGACGATCTAGAGACTCCAAATTTTCAAAATTATTTCGCTCGTCGCCAACTATGGTGGCGCCTCGTGAGGCCGGTCCCCTAAGTTTAACAAGCTTCCTACGCCCCTGGTACTGTAAAAGGCTAGTAGTATAGGTCTGATATGATAGCCGGAAGCTTGTCATTAAGAATAATTTTGTCTGAAAACGTCTCAAGTTCAATGTGTCTTATCCTGGCCACGCATCTTCACTCTTACAGGTCCGGTTGATATGTCAAAAGTGTCAATTATGAACGGTATCGATACAGTCGTAGTCAGCCAAGGTGTTTATTATCCTCTCAAGATTGAGACTCGAGATAAATATGAAAATCTTTGTGAATTGGAATGCACAGAGGAAATGTTTGAAATTAATATTAAACAGGTGAAGTATAAGAATGACATTGGGACATTATAATCTTCCTCCAGTTGCACGTGAGAAGAGTGCTTTAAGTTTCACTCTGCTACGAGAAACAGGTTTTTTCCGAGTGCTTCGAATTCCCCCTGCAGTAACACTGGGACAATGAGGGATGGCCCTTACTTCATAGAGCCTTAAAGGTTTCCAGTTAAAGTTCAGGTAGAACAGTTTAGAACAGATTGTCTGAGAGCTATCCAATATAAATATAGTTCTATGTGTTCAGGTTTCCTCCTGTAGTAATTATAATACTGGACCAAGATCTTTAGGGAGGACAGTTTAGAACAGATAGAGTTATTCAATATAAATAGAGTTAGTGTTATTAGTTTAGGTTTCCTCCTGTAGTAACACTGGATCAAGATTTTTAGGGAGGACAGTTTAGAACAGATAGAGCTATTCAATATCAACAAATTATTAGTTTAGATTTCCTTCTGTAGTAAGACTGAGCCAATAAGGATGGCCCTTTCTACACCTTTAGTGAGAACAGTCTAAACCTGATAGGTATATCCAGTATTAAAAAGTTATACTTGAGAGTTTGTAGTGCAGTGGCAGTTGTTTGTAGCACGCATAAATTGTAGGTTCGGCCTGGCTATATCTGTATATCTGGAAGGTTAAACTTTCTCAGGTTGGGTAACGTCAGTGTCAGTTGTCTAATCAGTGCAGTTGTAATTCCATGTTATTGGTTGGTTGTTCTCTTCTCTCCAGTTCAGTTTTCTACTCAGTTTTCCCTTTTCCTCCCTAAACTAATAACCAAGGGATTAATTAACCCTACTAAACCTCAACCCGCAACCTTTGTCAATTTTGCAACAAAACCTGTAAGGCTTTCGTCACCCAGAGAGTGGTAAACACAATAAACAAAATATAACAACAAGTTTGACGTTTCGGACGAAGGCCCTTAGACGAAGGGTGTTCGCTCGAAACGCTGATAGTGAGCTATTCATTGTGATGGCTCTTCTTAGGCATCTCGGTAGAACAGGTCACTGGAAAAATCCGTACTGTTGAAACAGTATGGAATATGGATCCCAGTTGGAAAAACTATGAAAGTAGCAATTAGTATATTATGGAAATTATGTTAATTCCATTCTAATTGCCATTTTCATACTGTGGAAATACTATAGAAATGTGGAAATATAATTTCCATACAATTTCCATCGCATGGATTTAAAAAATATTTTCCAGTGATATGAAGTAGTTTGTGATATAAACCTTTTCTCGTCCAAGGTTGGTTCAAATGGTATAAGTGTAGATTCCGAGCCAGTGACCTTACCTGAAAGTGGTGGGGGTAAAAATATGGTACACATTAAGCTGGAGGACGAAGGATGCTTCCATGCTGTTGTCACGTGTCAAGGAATGTCTATCACGAATGGCGTCTTTAATATTGTTTCTTTAAACCGTAAGTAGTTCTCTGGTGCTTCGTGTCGAAAGTTAAGCGAAACATTAATTATATTTCTGATACATTAATTATATTTCTGATATATTTCTGACCTGAAACAGTTAGTTGTGACAATTAAGTCTGTTATTTCAAGCTGATATCATGTAAATAGCTTCAGTTTCCATAAAATTTATGTTCAAATTAGGGGAAGAACCTCTGAACAGTTAATTCAAGGATGACAACCACAAGCTTAATGCAATCGTTGCATTCGCAAACGGTAGCGCACTTGCTGAAGTAACTTAAAGCAACATGACAGCAAATTGTTACAAACTTGTTACGACTTGCGGCACGCCTGCGTATACAACTTGTCGACAAACTGTGAGATTTTACGGGTGTACGTATACCATACTAATTATTCCTCAATTCTGGAATTGTTTTAGACTCTGACACGGAGCTTCTTGAAAAAGCCACGATGAGAGACAGCTGGCATCAGACTTGGTATGAAGGATCTCTTTTGCCATCTGATTACCAAGAACTTAGTTTCGGGAAGGACTGGACAGCTTTCCTTAAAACCAACTGCCGCAAGATGTATTTTTATTTCTCATCAAGGGTAGGTTTAATATATGTCACATGGGGGGCTTCGGTGCGAAGTGGTTAGCGCACTTGCCTCCTCTATAGGTAAAATGGCCCACAGTAATTGGCATATGCTGTTGTGGTGACCCTGCCCTAGTTGGCGAAGCTAAATAAAAAAATTTAAAAAGCTGTATTACTTTTATCTTCCAGCAACTTGCTATAAAGGAATTCTATTTGAAAATCATTCCATACAGACTCTATTCTTTTCGTATCTCGCCATCTACTAAGGTACGTTTATCGTATTTTCTAATACAAATCATTTGTTTCTTTACGATATGATTTTGTTCATTTCAATAACGTCCTGCCAGAGTTTCAAAACATTTTCAAGCTTTCTCCGGAGTCCGGGTAGGATTTTGGGTTTTCCCAACCTTCCTCAAAATAACTGGAAATTTTCCAACATGCAGACTTTTGCTTGGGTATGTTAATTGCCCAGTTGGCCATTGCAGTACTGCTAGTCTGACTGAGTGCTGACTGTTGCTACTAATACTAGCCTGACTAGCAGGACTCGAAATAGAGAAAAAATATGGCCTGACAGTCTAATTTTTTTTGGCAGGTCAAGTAAATTTTGGCCTGCCATTTTTATTCTTGAACTGTCAAAATGGTGAGGTCGCAAATGAAATGAAACATATCTATAGAATCTATCTGCCATCTCTCAAATATGGTCTGCTTTTGGCCATTGGCATGCCGCTATTTCGAGCCCTGCTGACTAGTCTAGTCTAGTCTACGTACTTTGCAATGCTTTTTATTCAGTGTTTCATTTTCAACCTTCCGCAATGCCAGTTAGTCTTCCTCACGACCGGTAACCGCATACCCGCAGCTTCTTTGCATCTCTGTGTTCTACTAAATTCTATTTCTTTATGTATTTTTCAAAGGTAATATTTCCTGACAATGAGGAACATGAAGTGTTTCTTCTGGACGATGGTATACAGGCTCCCGTCACATTCATATCCACCAAGAGAAGCCTTGTTGTAGCAACTTTTGCTCGATATCTGCTTCGAAATATTGGTACGTTCAAATATAGGTCTTTCCGGCGTGAGATAAGGAATAGGTTTCTCGATTCTTATTAATAAATAAATAAAAAAGTTTACAGTATTTAAATTGAAATCCGATCAGTGAATTATTTTAATTTTTGCACTTTCATAGTTGCTCAAGTTTTGTCCTACCCATGTTATAGTTTTGCATGTTTGTATATATGTTTTTGCATGTTCGTTTGTTATAGCTCGTTTCTTTGTTTGTTGTTTGTTGCTTGTTGTGTTTTGTCTTTTGAAATTTTATCTTTTAAAAATTCATAGTTTATGCTGAATGGGCACCCAACTCGATTAGCTCTTAATAGTTATTTTGGGTGCCCAGTCACTTTCAATTTATAGACTATAACTAGTATTATTATCACAATTACTTTGACATTGTAAATAATTGAGGTAAAAGGTTTAGATGGTGGATATTTCGACCGCAACTTGCGGTTAACGCTTGGCAACTGTAGCTCAGTGGTCAGAGCGCTGCGCCGGAATCGCAGGGCCGCAGGTTCGATTCCTATCGGAGGACTTAGAGTTGCATTTTTCACAGCCGTTCCCGTTCAGGTCTAAAATATTGTATGTATTATTTCACTCGAAATATCCACCATCTAAACCTTCTACCTTAATTTCAATCGAGTGAGATGCAGAAAAAAACATATTTTTATTGTAAATAATTGTGTGACAAATTTATTATTAAATTGGATCGATAAGAGACTACCGTTATCGCCATGGAAAGCGTTATCGCCATGGAAAGCTACAATGAACATATAGCATGCATTTATATTTCAACATGTGTACTACATTCATGTATTTTGAAAGGTGGAGCAGAATCATTCCAAGACAAAAGACGTTTCTTTTATAAAGCCCTACAAGCACATCATGGTAAAAATAAATCGATACAAGGGAAAAATGTCGAAGTGGAAGTGAACAGAAGAAATATTTTAGACAGTGTAAGATGTTGTTTTTGTTGTCGCTACTTCTACAAGCGGTTACACAAACAGGGTGTTGGCGCAGTGGTTGTTGAATATACCTGTCACTTCTGTGACCAGGATCGTAGCTCTAGGGGATGGATGAGAGGGAGGTTTTCGTTAGAGGGATCGTTAAAACGTGGAGCAATAAAAAACCAGGCACTTGCAACAATACTAAACCTCACCCTACATACATACATTATTCAGTTCACTCCCCATTGGGGCTTTTCAGTGACCGATTACATCAAGTATCTCGCTTACCTATATTACGTACTCAGCCTACATTGTCTATTTTACAACAATTGTAATATTACTTTCCTAATCTATATATCCTAACCCACCCAGTCAACTTTCCCAGTGGGAGGAAACCGGAGTGCCCGGAGAAAACCCACGACTTTTGGCAGAGCGTTGACTTACTCTTTTCACATGAGTGTGATGAGTAATGTGGTGAAAGGCGAAAGATGAGGTGAAAGGCGCTTGCTCTGACGACTGCGCCACCGAAGCCCCCTCACCCTATACCTAACCCTGGTTCTAACCCCAATACTAACACTAACGCGAACTCTAAGTTTAATTTTGGAACAGTCTTGTGAACTCCCTCGCGTCCATCCCTTTTATTCATTACCCTGTGGGTCACCAGGGTTCGATTGTCTGATTAAGTACTCATTTCGCCTCAATCACAAGTGAGAATGGAGTGCTTCCAGTTCGACCCTACCGAACAGTGCGGTACCTTTGCTTCCTCCTGTATTAACACTGGATCAAAAAGAAAAAGCCCTTTTTTGATCTCTGTATTTTAGAGATAACAGTTTCGACCTTCATCTAGTATAAATAATCTAGTATTTATATTCTGTTTTACAGTCCTATGAAGCAACAAAGAATTTCTCTGTATCCAAATGGTGCAGGCGTTTCTATATAAAGTTTGAAGGCGAACCAGGTACACATATTACTATAGGTAGTTTTCCCCACACCATAATTGGTGTTGTTGAACAGCTTATAGTCATCCTAACATACAGTGACTACACTTTTCGCCAGGTATGAGCCAATAGCCTTACACTTATTAGCAAATCCCGTAAATCACATACGTCACGAGGAGAATCTGATGCGACAAATTGGATCGCGTGATTACACTATTAATAGGAAGAGCTAGCCTTCCCGGTAATATGGCTGAAAACAATGATTCATTGAATCCTGTGAACCAATACGGGATTTATTTATTTATTTATTTGTTCAACTTCGCCAGATAAAGGTTATACGAATGACATACACAAGTGCACAACACAAATACAATACAAACAGTAACGAATGGCGGGGACACCACAACAGTGAAAACCAATTACTGTGGGCTCTTTTAACATATAAGTTACATATATTATTCTAATATCTAGAAACAACAGTTAATGACATTGTTTAAACTTCGACAACAGTTACAATTTAGACATATAGACTTCCATGTTCTTGGGTCCTCTGCATCATAACAAATGTGCAGGGCTTTGAAATAATAGTCCCGCAACAATCTTTTGAATAAAGTTAGACTTGTATTATATGGTTTGGCACTGATCGAGCTGTCCTGTATAAACGAAGTTAGGCGGATTGGTGGCATACAAAAGCTAGCAAACACCCCTTGATGGAATTGGAATTGCTATACTGTAATTCGGTTCTTCTTGTTTTCGTTTAGGACAAGATGCTGGTGGTCTAACGAGAGAATGGATTTCAGTTTTGTCCAGAGAATTATTTGATCCTAAGAATGAATTGTTCACACAATTTAATAAAGAAGATAAACAAGCTCTGGTATGGTATGGTTCTTCTTTCAGCATATTAGAGGCATGTGTGCCAAGCACACTGCGTCACTAACGCCCTCAACTAAAGGTACGTTCACACGTTGCGATTTGTCGGGCCGATTTCAGATGCACGTTAATGATATTTGAAAAATACGTGGCAAACGTCATCTGGTGACATCATCAACTGAAAATATTCGTCATTAACATTCAGCAAAACCTAAAATCGGCCCGACAAATCGCTGTGTGTGAGCGTATACCTTAACCGAATTGTGTGTATTTTTAGATATATCCTAACCTAAACAGACCATCTCGATTAAGACTGAAGTATTACGAGTTTGCTGGTCGTCTTGTTGGCAAGTGTATCTTCGAGTCCTCGTGTAGCGCCATTCGTAGACTGAACGTGAAGGCGAGATTTATGAGATCATTTCTTGCACAACTTATTGGCCTTCGTGTTAACTACAAGGTGAGAACCAGGGCCGTCGACGAGAAGGGGATAGGGTCATTTTCCCTCGAGATATACAGCTATTTCAATAAGGTTGTCACAGACAATAGTCAGATGTACAATATGAGCGCTAAATGAATGATGGGAATAATCATAGTTTTAAATAATACAAATGGCTACTGAGATATTATATTTGTATTCCCACGAGGCTACTGATGTGTTAAACTGATTATTCCAATCGAAATAGATGTATACCACAATGCAACAAGATATAGAAATTTGATTGATTCTGTAACGATTTGCATCGCTTTAATAAGGTCATAAGATTCAGTTCCGAAATATCACCTACTCCCAACGCGGTCAAGCAATTTAGCTGATTATGTATTGTTTTAATGCGTCAGTTTGGTGCAGTAAATTTCGTCTTCGGTTCTAGCACATACTATGCAAGGAAATCTTTTGCATACAATATAAACGTTCAATTTCTTGTTCTATAGTATTTCAAGACGGACGATAAGCAGCTGTATTCAAGTAAGATAAAATATATTCAAGACGTTGATCCAGAAGATCTCAATTTGTGTTTCTGTGAAGAGGAATACGATAGTGATGGAAAATTAATTAAGGTTTGTTTAATAGAAATAATATTCTGAAATTATATTTCGTGTATAGTATACAGACATATTAAAACGCACTTCCCATCAAGGTTTTTCAGTGGCCGATTCATAATCTTCCACCAAATTCACAATAATTATGATATTATTTTTTTGAACTATTCATCCTTACTCACCCAGTCGACGTTCCTTGTGGAAGCAAGCCAGGCATATAGCATCGAAATAAAACTAAACTAATCTAACTTTACTTATACTGAGTATACTATATATCATCTCTAGACTTTCTGTTTAGAGATCCAGTAAGAGCTATCCCTTATTGATCTACTCTCACTACAGGAGAAAACTTGTGGTGTTCGTGGAGTCAAACTGAAGCACTCTTCTTAGTTTCCACACGCGACTCTACGGGAAACCTGAAGGAAAAGCACGAAACTCGCGGAGCAAGTACACGACTTTCGACAGAACGTTCACATTCCACATGATACAAAACATCAATCCCTCATCACAGAGACATCGAAAAAATACTTAGATTGCTGATTACTGAGACCGAAACTGTTTAGAAAGGTGCTCTTACAGGGATTTGAACTCAGTTCAAACGAGAATGAGAGTTGATGAGAGTTAAAACTCTCGCTCGTTTGACCACCAACACTCGTCGACTCTCATGCATTCTCGTCAACTTTGAGCTGGTTCAAATTTTGATGAGAGTTGATGAGAGTTTCTGCTCGTTTGACTGGTACGCGTGGTAATATCCAGTCAACTCTCATGCAACTCTTGTTCTCGTTTGACCGAGCCATAAGAGTTGATGAAACTCTCATGCAAACTCTCGCTTGAAGTTGTTAACTCCCATTAACTCTCACCGTCGTTTGACCGGGGCTTTGGAGTCCAATGCGATAACCCACGGTCTCAATTCCTTTGTCCGCTCTGACGACTGCGCCACCGGAGCACTTTTGGAATATCATTAACGTTATAATCTTTTCTTTTATCTTCAAGGAAGTTGAACTAATCCCAAACGGTAGTAAGATTGAGGTGACTACACGAAATAGAATGAAGTACCTAGACGCACTTGCTCAATATAAACTACATACCCGAGTCTCCGCTGAGATTGATGCATTTATTAAAGGTATACAACCTGTATATTGGACTCTTCATTGTGAAGGCTAACTACATCCCGATTGCGAAAGGAACTTAATTCTTTTCTCGACTCTAAGCTGCCGTGCTTTGGATCTAAACTACCTGAAAAAGATTAATAACACTTCGACATTTCAAGCGGGGGCCCTTCGTCAAGAGGTTACTAACTGTTAAATCCCTCACTCCTTAGCTCCTAACGAGGGCATTGGTTCGAAACGTCCAAGTGTTTTGCAAATACACACGTAAAAATCTCACATCTTGTCAACAAGATGTGTTCGCAACAGACTTGTAGCAAGCTTGTCAACAAAGTTGTCATTTTAGCAAGGTGCTACAAGGTTGTTAACAAGTTGTTGAATTGCAGGACGATAACAAGTTGTTGGAACAACTTGTAACAAGTCTGTTGAGTCGATAACCTTGTAGCAAGTTGTCAACAAGCTGGGAACAAGCAGTGCGAACACATCCTGACAACAAGTTGTTGAAACAGCATTGGTACAAGTCTGCTGCAGGTTTGTTACAACTTGTGCGTTTTTACATGTGTAGTTTAGGCATAAACTACGGCAGTTTATTGTTAATATTGTAGAATACTATCTAATATGCCGGACCTCGTTTGAGATGATAGATTTTGATATGTACGTTTAAATTATATACACGAACGAATAACTCGCCTTCTCTGTCCACGAGAGTCTATTAAATGTATAAAATTTACAAGTTTTTACAGACATTCAGCACAAATGTTCAAGTATTGTTGTATTGTAGCATATTTCATTTTCAGGACTAAATGAGCTTGTGCCAGACAATCTTTTGACAATGTTTAGCGAACAAGAACTAGAGGTGAGCCATGAACTCCTCCACTGTTCGATTATAGCCTATACCATGATTACCATCACCAGAAGATATAACTCATCGTGTTCAAAAATTTTTATATATCTTTCCATTTAGCTTCTCATCTGTGGAACGAGTGATATCAGCGTGAACGATTTGAAAAACAACCACAATAGTTTTGATAATCATTCATCATTTTCCAAGGTATGTCAGGAACGAGACCGACCACAGAAATTTAAAGCCGCCGTCAGGCTCCATTTGATATACCTGAACTCCTAAAGGGCTGAGGATCTGAGAGCCTTAAATCCCTGCCCTCGGCCAGAGTTGCCAAACGTTTTCAACTTTCCTCCGGATAGGATTTTGGGGTTTCCCAACCTTCCTCAAAATAACTGGAAATTTTCCAACATGCACGTTTTGGTTTGCCAGTTAGCCATTGCAGTACTGCTAGTCTGACTGATAGATAGATTTTAATAAGTTCAGAAAATTACAGCCAAAAGCTGAATTGTTTAAAAACTTTACATATAGTATGTTGTTAAAATTCTACAATAGTATGAATTAAATTGTTAAAACTATCCTAAAAGGTCTGTCATTTGAGTTACTACCTGTACATATGAAGCTATTCTTCAATCTATTTGTTTTACAAATTGGAACCCTAAATTTACGTTTATTTCTAAGGTTTACAGCGGATTCATTAAGATCAGGAAGAAGATGTTGTAGTTTGTGGTTAGGGACACAGCAAATTTCATGAAACAGTTTAGTTGTTAGATGTTCCCTGCGATCCTGCAATGAAGATAAGCCACAGATTTCCAGTGCCTCAGCATAGGTGGTAGATGGGGAAATTATTCGCAGGGCTCGCTTCTGCAACCTTTCTAGATTATCGGAAAGGTAGTTAGGGAGCGCATCGTGAAAAACAGGGCTGAGTGCTGACTGTTGCTACTAATACTAGCTTGACTAGTCTAGTACTTACTGCTTTGCAATGTTCTATCCAGTGTTTCACTTTCAACCTTCCTCAATGCCAGTAAACCTTCCTCACGGGTGGTACCCGCATGCCCGCAGCTTTTTTTCAACTCTGTGTATAGCCGACAAATTATTAACTTAAGTAAAAACTTAAAAAAGATACTTATAATAAACATTTCTTCACCATTTTAGGTGATGTCATGGTTTTGGAAATCTATCGCTCTATTCAATCAAGAAGAATTTGCTCGCTTACTTCAGTTTACAACAGGAAGTTCGCAACTTCCACCTGGTGGATTTTCATGTTTAACTCCGAAATTTTCCTTTTCCTCATCTCCACATAGAAATATCTTACCAAGAGCTCATACATGGTATATAAAGTTTGTTCGTGTTATCATGTCACTCTATTATCTCTAGCATTGTTTATCCCCATAACCATCTGAGGGTACTGGGACTTCGGTGGCGCAGTCGTCAGAGCAAGCGCCTTTCACCTCTGAGATCGTGGGTTCGATTCTCGCTGGGGACGCATGACACTTACGTGAAAAGAGTCAGTCAACGCTCTACTGAAAGTCGTGGGTTTTCTGCTGGTACTCCGGTTTCCTCCCATGGGGGGTATTTTTTTTACCAGGGATCTATTTAACATGATGCGATCACCCCTGACAAAAACACTAGACTGGAATGTTAAAACGTTGAGTCGTGAATGCTATTTATTTTGGTATAATACATTTCATTCATTTACTTAAAACCAAAGTAGCGAGTCGTGTTTATTATTTACATGTTTTATATAATATTTTTCTAGTTTTAATCAACTCGTCTTGCCAGATTACACATCGTACGAAGAATTCGATCGCTGTCTTCATCTCGCTATCACGGAGGGTTGCGAAGGATTTGGATTTGAATAAAGATTTGAGATAATCATTTTCACACTAGACTCGCACTATTTTTAATTTCACTGATCGTACGTAAGGTAACATAATTATTATAGGGCTATATTTTTAAATTTGTACAGACCGAAATTGAATAGAATATATATTTATATGGTATAGTTGTCTCGAAACTATATATATTTAGATCGAAACCAGGTCATTCAGCATTACTTTAAATGAAATAGTTTATGATTGTCAAGCAATACTACTGGACCACTTGGATGAAAAATCAACTTTGCTTCCCGATAATTGCCGTTTCCAAGCTTAATATCTTGTTTTAATTCTCCAGCTTTCGTATAAATGACCAAATGATATTGTAGGAAGGTTGATGTATAGCATAAAATTATAAGCTCGTCCGACTCGTGGTTGAATGCTACGGCTTGCACAACACGTTTTAATATAATTTCGTTTGTCTTGGACAAAGTGCTGCTTTCCTCATCAATATTATAAACATTAAGCTTGGTTGTTCTTCGACCTTCTGAGCAAACGACTTCACCTTTGTATGAAATAGTGAAAACTGGGGGCCTGGAAAAATATGCATTACGTAATTGTGCAGTCATATCGATTGTCTTCAAATGTTTGCCTTTGTTATCACAAATGTATATGACATGTCTAGTAACATCGAGTATAATCAACTTTTTCTCCCTGATGTAAAAAATCTTGGCTTGTGCGAGTTGGGTGCTTTCCAGAAACCCCAGTTTTTCATTGTGTTGCCCGTTTCCATCCTGACCTTCCATATCAGTGACATAAAGGAAATACTGTACGCGTCTTTGAGAGATATACGCCGTTAGAATGTACATTTTACCTTTGCATACTGTTTGGGGCAGGCTGAAGCTAGGCGCCTCACTGGATTGGGCAGAGGCTTCACTGGTAGTGGGCTCCAGAGCATTCTCCCTGGGTGTTGTGCAATCAGCGCAGTCGATAGAAATACTCAATATCTTTCTATTATTCTTCTCATCAACACTACATCTCTTTCTGCCACTTGACGTTATTCTCGTGATTTCTATAAAACAAAACAAAAACCAAAGATGTAAAAACTCGAGATATGAATAGAAAAGAGATAACGTTAAAATGGTTATACAGGGTGTCTCAAAAAACCGCTACCCTTAGAAATTAGAGGCTTTAGAAATTTCGCTTTGTCTGGCATATTTGCATGCAATTAGAAGCAAATAAGCAATTTTGAATTCCCAAGTGTACAAAATCGAGGCTTTTTCTAAAGCCTCTAATTTCTAAGGGTAGCGGTTTTTTTGAGACACCCTGTATATCGAATATATTTGATTACGCATTCATCGTCAAATATAAAATTAGTTAGGCCTGTTTTAGACGTCGAATTTCCGTCGAATAAAATTCGTCGAGTTTAATGCTTCTGAATTTTTCTTCATGGACGGAATTTCGAAGTCCTTTCTGTCAATTATACGACGAAACCTGTCGAATGCTTCGAGAACGTCACACGTAATGTGCTGCATTGAATAAACCCATTTAAAACGTACAGTTCTCACGAGTAAAAAATCAGCAGCATTAAATTCAACAAAACATTAAACGACGTCTAAAACAAGCGTTACGGGGCAGCAAATGATGGTCAACTTCAGAGGTTTTGACATTTCTATGAGCAAGAAAATGAAACTAAATCTCTCCATTTTGCTTTTTTGCTAATGCTTATTAGTATAAACTTAGTAATAGACTATCACTTTGACTATTAGTGATAGTCTACTAGTAGCAAAATTCAAAACAATGGCGTGAAAATTCACGTTTAAAATTAATATTAATACTTTTGTTTACTTTTGTATTGTGTTCGGCTTCGCCTCGTTGACTATTCGCTCATAGCCAACTCGGCCTCGTTGTCTAATTGTTAATTGTTTTATACTTAAATCTAGCAGGGAGTCTTTTTGGCGCTGCTTTTCAGATTTCTTAAAAAGTATGAATGTTTTAGGTATCAAATTAGGCACTTCAATTTCTTGTTTAGTCTTGGCAGTAATAGTGCTCAGGGAAACCCACCTATATACAGGGGTTTCATTATTTTTGAAAGTAGCAGGCGCATTTAAGAAAGTAGGCGGCAGAGCTAGCAGACATCGCAATTAATATTTACTTCCGGTTTCCGCCTTTTAAATTAAAAACAAAACAATTAATATTTACTTCCGGTTTCTCTTCACTGTTTCAAGGTGGCGGACAGGCGAAAAAATTGTCATCGTACGTGAATAACAAGACAATTTTAAAACACTAAATATCTTCACACTTGTGATAAACGCTTTCAAGACAAAATAGAATGGTTTGAATTGACCACGTATTTGATATTGTAATTTCTATCAAAATACACTAATATAAAACTTTCTATTAAAACTAAAAATTTTAATACGTGATACGAAGTAGCCGGCGGTGATATTGAAAGTAGCCGGCGGAAATCGCCGGTTGCCAGCTTCTAATGAAACCCCTGTACATAGTGGTATTTTATATTAACAGTTTAGTGCTAACATCATTAGAAAGAAAAGGAAATAATACCTATCCGTGGACTGTCGTCTGCGCGCACGTCGACGGCAAAGACGTCTCCACTGCAATTGACGGCTGAAACGTGGGAATCAATCCATAGCTCTTCCTCGTCGATAGCTGTAAACGGATCAGGCGTATTGGTTTTTGGTGGCTGCTCTCCTAAAATTGGATGATAGATTTTCAATGGATCAGGCGTATTGGTTTTTGGTGGCTGCTCTCCTAAAATTGGATGATAGGTCTTCATGTATGAGTGCTCTGTGGCTATCGCAATCGTGGGCCAATTCAACATTGTGACTGGTTTTATAATATATTCCTTTATGAAACGAAACACTACCGCGTTGATATGCAATGCGGAATGCAAGCCTTTCATCTCTGGGGATTCAAAACAATGTTTCAGTTTTACGTAACTCAAAGCTTTGTACCATGTTGGAAAAGATCTTTGTAGGTTGAAAGTTTCATAAAGTTGCGAAATGTATTCCATACATTTCTCGGCTGCACCTCTGAGATTGGTTAAATTTCCAAGAATTTCGCTGATGACGCGTACCTTGGTTGCCGTAAATTTAGTTTCTCTTTCATTTTCGTCTTCGAAAACCTTCGCTGAAATCGTCTTCGAATCAATAAAGTATTTCATGGCCTCTACAAATTCCTTGCTTGTTTGGATTTGTAAGACTTCTTGCTGCAGTTGCGCGTATTTCGCAGTGTACGAAAGATCTTGTAGGTCATTTGGCTGTTTCGTTTTGTCGCGGACCGGATGCTCGATTTCTGAGCTAGAATTGCCAGTTTCAAGACTCGAAATCTCCTGGTTTTCTGCTTCTGGAAGTTCGTCTTGGCTGGTTGAATTCTCTGCAGAAGACCGTGCCCCCATTTCGAGATTCTCAAAGCAAGCACGTAGGGATACGACTGCAGTTTTTAGGTGCTTGAGACTTGTGAGAAGCTCGTTATTCATGCCCTTTCCGCCATTGGCATTGCGAAGTCGTACAATGCGTTCGTCAAGTTTTTCGACCAGGTGCACCTGTTCGCAATTCTCACCAGTATTCTCGTTGTCTAAAAATAGAGCAAGCGTGCTCTCGACAAGACTGTTTAAAACACTGTTGTTGTGCGACATATCGACCGTGAAGTGACTGTATGCTATTTTGAAGTTTAAGCCTTAAAACCAGGTAAAAACTGTGTATTCAAAGACGTATCAAATATCAAACATTGCTCAATGTCACGAGGGCACCTAGACGTCATAGAGTTCAATACATATTTCACAATTCATGATATTGTTGGTAATTGTTGCATCATAGTCAGTCGTTAATAGATGTTTTAATTAGTTTTACTGTCGAGCAAATGTTGTTTGTTAAAACTTTATTTAAAAGTCACACGCTAGCCTCGTCAACTTTAAAGCTGGTTTCCACGAGGGGAGTGTGAATAACATATTTAAGAACATAATATTATACAATTATATACATTACATACATATTATATAGTACAATGAACCACATCTACGATACGCTATACTGAACACAAGTATGACAAATAAGGCATGCATAAATTTAAAAATTGAATTACAGAAGAATAGAATTTAATTTAGAAAAAAAATTTAGGAGGTATGAGCACGAATTCCGTTTTTGAATATTGTCAATGTATCCGAATTACGCACATCTACAGGCATCTGTACACGTACAGCGGTATTGGTATCGATTACCTGGTATCGCTTGAAATCGTTCGATACTTATACCTGTTTCAGTTTACAACACTAAAAATTACCTTGCTGCAAACAACTAGCCCCAAAACAATGAGAAACAACTTTATCTTGTTGAAATTCCTTATTATTTATGCTTTAGAGTTAGTAACGTTGAAGTTTCAGCATTAAATATGATAACTGGGTAATATGCTAGTTTGAGACTACTCAGTTTCAAAATGTGCAATGTATCGGAAGTGATCGATACCAGCATTAATAGTACTCACTTTCGGTATCGAAAACCAATTTTTGTTTACCATTTTTGGTATCGAAATCGTTATCGACCGATACTAATTTTCAAGTATACTCGGTATCGAAATAGAAATCCTGGTATCGCCCAGCACTAAGCACTGGGTATTAATTTATAAGATTTGAGGCGATCATGATGGAGTGACTCCTTAGTTATTCACTATTCACTGCACGGTAAGTTTAGGAAGAAAGAAAGGCCTTTAACGAGCATGCAGTTACTGTGTAGTCAATGTCGTCAATATACTCCCTTTTTGGTCCATCAAGAAAGGCACAATAGAAACTGCAGAAACCTGTTCTTATATGCCAACAGGCAACAACACCACCACAATACTGAATAGATTCGTGTGGGTATATTACATAGGTGATGCACTATTCAACACCCCTACATTGCTGTAAAATATTGCTGTTGTAGTATATATTTCATTTCAAGGACTAAATGAACTTGTCCCAGACAATCTTCTTACTATGTTTAGTGAATTAGAATTAGTGGTGAATACGTACTTCCTAGCTTGGTCAGGGGCGCCCAGAGAGGGGAGGCAAAGGCGATAATTTGCCCCGTGCCCCCAGCAAAGGGGCCCCAAATAAAAATAGAGTGAAATATGCATATAGATGTTACTGTCAAATAGTCTTCCAGAATGCAGGAATTTGCCATCCCTGAGACCTTAGATTTCAAAAATTTCCCGAGGGAAAATGGCCCCCGTACCCCTTTAAAGTATCTAACTATTGAATGCAGATTGAGATTAAGTATTTTAACGTTGAAGGGCCCCAAAGTCAAATTTTGCCCTGGGTCCACAAACGTTTTTGGGCGGCACTGTCTATGGTTGGTTGTTTGACAAAATAAGATGTAATATTATTAGAACCTACATAATTATAGTACTTTAGTTTAACCACAGATGTTTATTCCATTTAACTTTTCATTTGCAGTATTCTTTTTGAGTATAGTTCAAATTCTATTAACACAAAAAATGTTACAGTGCTACAATCGTAGAATAACTGACATCGGGACAAACTGCCTATCATCCGCCTGATAGATTAATTAGCCACCCTCCCCATGCCTTGCAACATTGAGTGGTCAGTGGTGGGGGCTAGGGGGAGGTATGAAATATTGAATTGAATAAAAATCGATATTTTTGCTTTAAAATGACTAAAATATAGTATGAAAAACCGTTATTGACTATTGCTACAATCGGCTTGCCATACGGAGGCTAAGCACCATCTTGCTGCAGTTTAAGTAGGGCTATAAGGTCGTTTCTACCATTCTTGTCCTAATGAATTATTGTATGATTGTAGTACGGTATATGTTTACACGTTCTTTACATAACTATATACTGTACAAACAGGGCATGACAAGGTGCTTAACACCGTCTGAAGGACTAGATCATTATTTATATTGAAGGAAGGTCATCCAACGAGATATATCATCTCTTTAAATAAAGTAGTTTATGATTGTCAAGCAATACTACTGGACCATTTGGATGAGAAATCAACTTTACGTTACTGTATTTATCATCGGCATTGTTTAACTTTATATATTGTATTAATTGTCCAGCTTTCGTATACGTTTCCAAATGATATTGGTTCGACCTTGCTCTGACGCTGTAGGTGCAACAAAGAATAATACACTTTTCCAACTCGTAGTTATAAGCTACGGCTTGCACAGTACGTTCTATTTCAATTTCGCCCGTCTTGGGCGGAGGTTTCTTAGAGCTCCTTTCCCCATTTATAATGTCATAAACATTAAGCTTGCTTTGATCTTCTGAACAAACGATTTCACCATTGTATGAAATACTGGAAACATAGGTATTACCTAATTGTTTAGTCATACCGAGTGTTCCTTTGTTATCGCAAATATATATGACACTCGTGGTAACAACATCCAGTATAAGAAATCTTGGCCTTTGCCTCTGATGCAAAAAATCTTGGCCTTTGCATTTGTGACTTCGCTGGCACTTCTTTCTAAAAATCCCAGTTCTTCTTCATGCTCTTTTTTCCCTTTCATATCAACGACATAAAGAAAATAGCAGAAAGTTCCCTGAAATTTGCCCCGGGCTAGAATGTACATTTTACCATTGCAGACTGAGGTGGAGAGGCTGGGCCGGACCGCACTGGGTTGGGTAGAGGTCTCACCGGATTGGGGCTCTGTAGATGTTTTGCAATCAGCGCAGTCAATGGAAATACTTACTATCTCTTTGTCGAGATTGTCAAAACTGAACCACTTGTTACAACTTGGTGTTATTCTTACAATATCTGTCGATGTTGTTTCTTTTGCAAAGATATCTCCACTGCAGTTGATGGCGGAAATGCAGGAATCAATTTCTACCTTGTCCTTATTGATATCAGTAATATATGTAAACGGATCTGGCGGGTCGAATTTTGCTGGAAGTGCTCCTAAAATTGGGTGGTATTTTTCTGGTGCCTGTGCATCGATCATGGGCCAATCCAACATGGTGACTGGTTTTGGAATAAATTCCTTCACGAAACGAAACACTACCACATTGATGTGCATTACGGAGTCCATGCCTTCCTTTTCTTGGAAATTCAACAGGTGTACCTGTAGAGCATTTTTCACATCAGAAAATGAAAATTTGTTTAGGTTTAAAGTCTCGTGATCATGAAGTTGCGAAATGTACTCCTTACAAGTCTCGGCTGCAGCACTGAGATTGGTTAGATTTCCTAGAATTTCGCTGATGACGCGTACTTTGGTTGCTATAATTTTAGTTTCTCTATTATTCTCTTTCTGTCCTTTCTCGAAAACCTTCGCTGAAATCTCGTTGGATTGCCGGAAATATTCCATGGCGTGTTTAAATTTATCGCTTTTCTTTATTTCGTGGAGTTCTTTCTGAAGTTCTGCATCCTTTGGGCACGGCAACAAACGCTCGTTACCGTTGGAATCACTTGTCTGTTTCCTGTTGTCGCGGATCGTATGCTCTGTTTCAGAGTTTGGATAGCTAAGCCTCGAGACTTTTGCCTGTTTTGAAGCCTCTCTTAAGTCGCTTTCTGCAAGCCGTTCTTCTGCCGTATTTTTAGTAAGATCCTTAAAGCAAGCACGTAGAGATACAAAGGCACCCTTTAGATTACTGAGACTTGTGAGGAGTTCGTTACTGATGCCACATCTGCGAAGTTCTTGAATACGAACATCCAGTTTTTGGACAAAGAATTCACAATTCTCACCAATGTCCTCGTTCCCCAAAAGTAGAGCAAACGTACTCTTGAGAAGACTGTATAAAACAATGCCCTGCGACATATCGAAACTCAAATCGAAAGTAAAATGACTGTTTTAAGCGCTTAGTAAATAACACGTCAAAGACTATGTACTCGAAGACATATCAAATAACAAACATTTGTTTTACAACGGAGTGGATAGACCCAACCAGCTAAAGCATGTTCATGCCCATTGCTATCCAATTCACTCCCATATAAATTCTAATGCTTGGTTACCTTTGTTCCGTTCTATTCTTACATTATTAGAATAGTGGTAGTTCCTGAACTAGGCATGTGAGTTTTGCATGCATCTCGGCATGCATAATATAGCTAGCATTATTATTAATATTGAGCAATGTTTTGTTATTTGATACGTCTTTAAGTACATAGTTTTTGACGTATTATTTATGATCACTTCAAGACAATGTAGCATACTGTCAGTCATTTTACTTTCGATTCGAGTTTCGATATGTCGCAGGACCTTGTTTTATACACTCTTCTCAAGAGTACGTTTGATCTACTTTTGGAGAACGAGGACATTGGTGAGAATTGTGAATTCTTAGTCCAAAAACTGGATGTGCGTATTCAACAACTTCACAGATGCGGCATCAGTAACGAACTGTTCAATAGTCTCAGTAAACTAAAGGATGCCTCTGTGTCCCTACGTGATTGCTTTAAGATCCTGAAAGGTACGACAGAGGCAAAGTTTGCGGGTAATTCAAACAACGAAAGCGAGCTTCGAAACGAAATTGGTAGTGGCAGCAGCGATATCTCGAACCCTGAAACTGGCAGTACTAGCACAAATACTAGCACAGGAATCGAGCATCCGTTTCGCGACAAAACGGAAAAGCCAAATGATCCCAAAGATAACAAGCGTTTGTCGCACAACTCGAAAGATGCAGAACTTCAGAAAGAACTCCAACAAATCAAAGAAAGCGATAAATTTAAAAAGGCTGTGAATTATTTTCAGGAAGTGAATGATAGTTCAGGGAAGGTTTTCAAGAGTAATGTTAAAAGAGGAACTAAAATTACGGCAACCAAAGTACGCGTCGTTAGCGAAATTCTAGGAAATTTAACCAACCTCGCTGGTGCAGCCGAGAATTGTAAGCAGTACATTTCGCAACTTCATGAGTCTTTTAACGCACAGGAAGACGTGGTAGGCTTGCATTCCGTAATGCACATCAATGTGGTGGTGTTTCGTTTCGTGAAGGAATTTATTACAAAACCAGTCGCCATGTTGGATTGGCCCATGATCGATGCACAGGGACCGGAGAAATACCACCCAATTTTAGAAGTACTATCGAATCCGTTGACACATATTACTGATATCAATAAGGACAAGGTAGAAATTGATTCCTGCATTTCCGCCATCAACTGCAGTGGAGATATCTTTGCAAAAGAAACAACATCGACAGATATTGTAAGAATAACACCAAGTTGCAACAAGTGGTACAGTTTTGATGATCCCGAAAAAGAGATAGTAAGTATCTCCATTGACTGCGGTGATTGCGAAACATCTACAGAGCCCCAGTCTGGTGAGACCTCTACCCAATCCAGCATGGCCAGTTCCAGCCTAGTCTGCAATGGTAAAATGTACATTCTAGCGCGGAGTAAATCTCGGGAAAACCTTTTTATTTATTGCTATTTTCTTTATGTCGTTAATATGAAAGGGAACAAAGAGCATGAAGAAGAACTGGGATTTTTGGAAAGAAGTGTAAACAAAGTCCCAAAAGTCAAGATTTTTTGCATCAAGGACAAAAAAGTGATTATACTCGATGTTACCAGACGTATTGTACATATTTGTGATAACAAAGGAATGGAAAAGAATACAATCGATGTAACTGCTTATTTAAGCAGCACCAATCATTCCAGGCCTCCGATTTTCACGTACAACGCTGAAATGATTTGCTTGGCCTTGGAAAGCAAATTCAACTTTAGGCTAAATTTTAGAAGCAAGCTTAATGTTTATAACATTGTTATTGACGAGGAAGGCAGCTCTCTGGAGAAGACAAATGAGATTACAGTAAAACGTGCCGTCCAAGCTGTAGCGTTCAACCAACGATTGGGTGAAATTATAGTTTTATGCTATACTATGTCTTTACAATATCATTTGGTAATTTATACAAAAGATGGCGAATTAGTACAAGATATAACGATAAACAATGGTATTAAATACTGGTCAGCAGGTTTGATTTCAAATCCAAATGGTCCGGTAGCACTGCTGGACAATTCTATGCTACTCCATTTAAAGTAATGACTTTTGGATGATTTTGGGCATTAAATAGAGACGGTCCCATAGTGGATACAAACACACGCATGTGAAACTATATCTTTATGAATTTGTGCAGTGTTTGTGTAAATATAGACAAATGTTGCTTATGATTGGAATAAAACAAACTAGGTATTAGAATAAATCATTTATGTATAGGGGTCAAATGTCTTTAACATTTTAGTCTTTAACTATGGTCAACTATGGAAATATTTCGTACTTTTAGTGGACTCTTAATAGTGCCGTTGTGCTGTATGCAATAATGTCTTGCAAACTAGTTTTTAGCTCTTTTAGCCCATCAAACGTTGCCAAAAGATTATAGCCCTTCAGGGAAGGTTTAATGTGTTGTAGAACGGAAATGCACAAATTTGGCACAGACAAGACGTGAATTATGTAAGTTCTCAACCAGATCTGTGCACAGTGAGATATTGCAAGCTTTAGGTAGATGCTATTCCCCTTCTTTATGAATTATGTTTTACCTGGTTTAACTCCGCCAGGAGGTTGTGTTTTCATCTCGATTTGTTTGTTTGTGTGTTTGTTTGTTAGCAAGTAACTCAAAAAGATCAAACAGTTTAATATGAAAGTTTGTGGTGCTAATCGCCGTAGACCAAGGACAAATCGATAGAATTTTGGTTCAATTTGGATGAAAATTGGTTGAGAAATTTACAAGAAGAAATGAGAAGTTTGTCTTGCTTTCTGGGGCTGAACAGAACTGAATGCGTAATTATAGTGCATGTATAATTTATCGGCATGAATACTTGGCGGACCTATGCAGTCTCTGTGTGCCCTAGTTTAAGTCGGCAAATTCGCAGCAGGCATTTATATCAGACATATTTCGCTACTTTCGTTGAAGTAAATGAATGTAATTCCTAGCAAATTGTATTCACGACCCACACTCCAGTCTATTCTTTTTGCCAGGGCCGGGATCTATATATTGAAAATGAATACATGATGCGATCACCCCTGATAGAAGCACTAGGCTGGAGTGTTGAAACGTTGAATTGTGAATGCTATGTTCTGGAACTATATAATTCATTTACTTAAAACCATAGTAGCGAGTCGTGTTTATTGATTTACACGTTTTATATAATATTTTTCTAGTTTTAATCAACTCGTCTTGCCAGATTACACATCGTACGAAGAATTCGATCGCTGTCTTCATCTCGCTATCACGGAGGGTTGCGAAGGATTTGGGTTTGAATAAAGATTTGAGATAATCATTTTCGCACTAGACTCGCACTATTTTTAATTTCACTGATCGTACGTAAGGTAACATAATTATTATAGGGCTATATTTTTAAATTTGTACAGACCGAAATTGAATAGAATATATATTTATATGGTGTAGTTGTGTTGAAATGTGACTGGTATATATGCATATGTCATTTGCAGAACTACACGAGCAGCCTTAAATAGCTTCATTCTTTAGTTTCCTTTAAATTTTTTTCAAAGCAAGAAAGTCGAGTGCATGTGTATTTGTACTTCTCAGCAAATTTGAAATAGTTAATTGGAGGTGGTGTTTCTGTCCTAAAATTTTCGAAATCTATATATAACCTTGGAAACACCATTTGCAAAGAATTCTCGGTTATAATTCCATGACACGCAATCACGAATATTTCGAATTCTCGACGAAAATTTGTTTTCGAGGACTAACACACCACATGGGAGTTGGGATTTGCCTTCTTTTCACTGGGGATGGGATTTGCTCCAATTTTGCTGGTATAGAGTGAAAGGATTTAGTGCCAAATCAGTAGGCCCAGGGTGACTGGGATTTAGACAAAATTGTGACTGCGGAAATGGCATTGAATCCCCCCCTTCATGACCCCAAATAATATGCAAACGTAGCATAAGCAAATCATAGCAGTATAATTTACAAATCAATTAATAAAGGTATAGAGTTATTTAGAGTATAGTTTAGCATGTACACTATATACAAACACCATTGTCAAAATGTTACAGTGGCATATCTTAGATGGAAAGTGGGTCCTTTAGTGTTCACCATCACTTTAAATGAAGTAGATTACGTTTGTCAAGCAATACTACTGGACCACTTGGATGAAAAATCAACTTTGCTTTCCGATAATCACCGTTTCCTAGCTTAATATCTTGTTTTAATTCTCCAGCTTCTGTATAAGTTACCAAATGATATTGTAATCGTACAGACGTTTTGCATAAGATCATAACGGATTCATCTCCAGAAATCGAATCGTGGTTGAACGCTACAGTTTGTACCACATGTTTTAATGCTACTTCTTTTATCTTTTTCAGAGAGTTGCCTTCCTCATCAATGTTATAAACATTAACCTTGCTTCGTTCTTCACAACAAACGATTGTACCATTGTATGAAATGGTGAAAATTGGAGGCCTAGGAAAATATACATTATCTAGTTCTGCAGACGACGTCACTGCTTTTATATCGATTGTCTTAAAATATTTGCCGTTGTTTTCACAAATGTATATGAGACGTCCGGTAACATCGAGTATAATCACTTTTTTGTCCCTGATGCAAAACATTTTAGGCTCCAGGAGTTGGGTGCTTTCCAGAAACCCCAGTTTTTCTGTTTGGTGTATTTTTTCATCCATGTCAATGACATATAGGAAATAGTTGTACTGAACGCCTTTTTGAGTGTTTTGAGAGTTGCATGCTAGAATGTACATTTTACCTTTGCATACTGATGTTATATGATGTAAGCTAGTCTTGCAGCTAGCCTGGCTAGATTGAGCAGTGGCTTCATTAAACTGGCTGCTAGTGGGCTCCGTAGCATTCTCTTTGAGTGTTTTGCAATCAGCGCAGTCAATAGAAATACTCAATATCTTTCTTTTATGCTCGTCATCAACACCATATCTTCTATGGTAACTTGGCGTGATTCTCATAATGCCTGTAAAACAAAGCATAAATTTAAAAAACCATCTTGTAAAAAATCAAGATATGAGTCGAAAACAAACAGGGAAATTGATATTTTTTCTTTAGCCACCACAGAAATAGTCTTCAATAACGGGGTCCCCCAAAATTTAAATGGTATACATTTCGAATCTATTACAAATTAATCCCCAAACAAAGTGAATTGAATTGGTGGGTTTCGGTAGCGTTACTGGGCAGCAGATTATGGTCAACATTGGAGCAAGAAGATTTATTTATTTGCCTCCAAGAACATGAAAATAATTAACATTTTTTCATTCTGATAACTGCCACCATCTGTTGCAGGATACTGCTTAGTGAACCAACTTATAGACTTATAGATGGTCTATACGGTCTGTATATTTACAGTTAGATTTCAACATCATTATAAGGAAAAGTAAACAATACCTTTCGATGTGGATGGCCTTCCGTCTTTGACGAACACTCCTGCTGCAAAAACATCTCCACTGCAATTGACGGCCGAAATTTGGGAATCAATCCATAGCTTGTCGTGATTGATAGCCGTAAACGGATCAGGAGTGTTGGCTTTTGGTGGCTGCTCACCTAAAATTGGATGATGGATCTCTTGGTACACCTCTTTGGCTATATCGATCGTGGGCCAATCCAACATGGCGACTGGTTTTCTAATAAATTCCTTCATTAAACGAAACACCACCACATTGATATGCATTGCAGAATCCAAGCCTACCATCCCTGGGGACTCGAACCATTTTTCCAGCTTCACATAACATAGAGCTTTGTGCAATATTGGAAAAGGAGATTTTTGTAGCTTGAAAATTTCATGGAGCTCCGAGATGTATTCCATGCATTTCTCGGCTGCACCTCTGAGATTGGTCAAATTTCCAAGCATTTCGCTGATGACGCGCACCTTGGTTGCCGTAATTTTAGTTTCTCTTTCATTTTCGTTTTCAAAAACCGTCGCGGAAAACTTTTTCGAGTTCAGGAAACTGTCCATTGCCTCTTTAAAATCCTTGCTTTGCGCTATTTCTAGGACCACTTTCTGTAGTTCTGTATACTTCGCTGTATACGTGGGATCTTGTGAGTCATTTGTGACATCCTTACTTGCGTTCGAGACCTCTTTTAAGTCGCTTCCTGTCTCTGGATGTTCGTTTTGGCTGGTTGAGTTCTCTGCAGAGGATCGACGCGCCTCATCTTTGAGATTTTCAAAGCAAGTACGTAGGGACACCACTGCATCTTTTAGATGTTTTAGACTTGTAAGGAGATCGTTACTGATGCCGCCGCTTCTGTTACTATTACGAAGTAGTTTAATACGTTCTTCCAGCTTCTCGGCCAAGTCCAATTGTTCGAAATTCTCGTCAACATTAGTCTCGTTGTCCAAAACTGGGAAAAGCAAGGCAAAAGTGCTCTTGACAAGACTGTATAAAACAATGTTATGCGACATATCGAAAGTAAAGTGACTGTTACTAATTGCTATTGCCTTATCAAATGTACTCATGATAGTCATGAAAGACGTATCAAATATCAAACATTGTTCAACATTAACGTCATGAGCAGTAGCGAAGTTAAAGGCCCTTCTCGAAAGTAGCCAGTTGACGAAAGAGGCCCTTCTCGAAAGTAGCCAGTTGACGAAAGATTAAGCCAGCCTGACAATTTGGTCATGCTATGCAAATTTTAAATCATCATTAATCATTTCTTTAGAAATTGATTGTTTTCACAGTCTATGAACACGGAAATATTTGCATAGCATGACCAAATTGTCAGACTGGCTTCGCCACTGGTCACGAGAGCACCTAGATGTCCTAAAGTTCAATGTATATAAAAGCTATAAAGGTTTTAATTTGAATGATATATTTGCATGGATAATTTAAATATACGGCACCGTTATTCACAACACGGATGTCATTACACGTACGTAATCGCGATGTTCGTTCACGCGTTACGATGAAAATTGTCCCATGATATAACATCGCAAAAAGCATTGTTGCGGAAACATTGTTTCCTAGCCATTTTCCCAAAGGTGCAGGGCAAACCAGGAAACAATGTTTCCCTTTCCCCAGCAAATACCGTCACTTAATAGCAAACAAAAGTATGTTTCTGAATTTGTTGGGAAATAATTTTGATTCCTATAGGATCATATAGGAAGCAAATTTTGTTTCTTAACAATGTGAGCAAACGCGGAAACATGTACACAAATACTTATTTTTAGAAATTTTTTAGAAGTTTGTACAGAGAGAATATTTTAATTTATTATATTTGATTGAGTTGTATAGAAAGATGCATCTCTGCATGTAATGCATCATTCAAAACTACAGTCCATACTGTGACGACCTATAGCTGCTAAAACATGTGTGGAAAAACAGCACAATACCAATGCAACAAGTATTTAGAAATATTCCCCTTAATCGAAAATAAGTTAGAGATAGAAAGAAGTTTTAGTTTTAATGCAAAAACAAAAAGGATAAGGATAATAAGAAGAGGCTCGTAAACCAGTATTTAAATACGAGCCTTTACTGTTCTTCGTGCCGCCTATAACCCAGTACATATATCTTATTGAATGGTTTGGCATATAATACGGCCGGGTATTTTACGAGTTTCTCAAGTCTCTTTCCTATAATCTAAATCTCTGTCGATATATTCACACTATCTTCATATAATGTATGGCATTTTGCCTCCTTCCTAATCGTCCTACTGAAGGTTAAGTAGTCTATTACTGTCAAGCATTACTAACGGGCCACTTGGATGCGAAATTAAACGCACATTTTTCCAAAAATACGAGCCTCAATTTCAACATTATAGGTTAACCATAATACATGATAAGCATTTCACTGTTCTTTGTGCCGCCTATACCCTAGTACTAAGACTTATTCAAGTCTCTTTCCTATAATCTAAATCTCTGTCAATATATTCACACCATACTTCATATAATGTATCGCATTTTTCCGCCTTCCTAATCATTCTACTGAAGGTTAAGTAGTCTATTACTGTCAAGCATTACTAATGGGCCACTTGGATGCGAAATCAAATACGCATTTTTCCAAAAATCGTGCTTGTCCCCTCGCAGTTTAATATCTTGTTGCAGTTCCCCTGTTTTTGCATAACGCATAAAGTGATACTCTCTTGAATTTGGACCGGCTTTGCATAGAAGAGTTACTTCATTCGAGACATGGTTAAACGCTATTGCTTTAACTTCATTGCAAGCTTCAAACCTCTGCGGGTCCTCATGGTCATCGAGAAAACTGTCATTACTGATGTTGTAAAAGTGAATTTTGTTTGGTTTCTCCAATACAATAATTTCATTTTCATCTGACATTGTCGATGCTGCGAGAGTTAAGCTAGGCTTCTGTCTTGCAATGTTGAGCGGTTTTTCTAATTCTCCTCTTGTATCACAGAGATACACCTTACGCCTGTAAATGTCAAAAATAATGACTCTGTCTTTAGTGCACAAAATCTTGCCCCAAACTTTTTCCGAAATGTTTCTCCGAGACAGACATGTCAGTTCAGCGTTATGCAAAAGCTTTCCTTGCACATCAATGACGAACAACACAAATACGTGTTGCTCTTCAGATGTGTAAGTTCCAAGAACATACACTTTGTTTTTACAATCCTCGTGGAACTGGTCGGGCATTTTTGGGACAGTACAATTGTTACAGTCCACTGAAATGGAAATAATTTGTATATTTTCTGGTTCCTCTGATTCGTTTGGCTTTTCCGGTTCCTCTGATTTGTTTGGCTTCTCTGGTTCCTCAGATACGCTTGCATTTTCCGGTACCTCTGGGGATTTGCTTGCATTTCCCGGTACCTCTGGGGATTTGCCTGCATTTCCCGGTTCTTCTGATTCGCTTGGGTTTTCTGCACCGGTTAAGACAGGTTTACTCTTCTGTAAACGTACCTTTAAACTCCAAAAGGGAAACAACACTCCATCAGCTATTCTCACAATAACAGACGAGTTGTTGACTTTTGCAGATACCAACACCTCTCCTTTGCAGTTGATAGCAGAAATACGGGGATCTATTTCCATTCCGTTGCATTCAATGGGAGTTGACAAATCTGGAATGGTTTTGTCAATTTTTATTGGTGGTTGTCCAATAATTGGGTGGTATGTTTGCAGGGAATCCTCCTGGATTACGGACCAATCTAGGATAGCCACCGGTTTTCTGATAAATTTCTTCATAAAATTGAACACTACCTCGTTAATGTTGATAACCGAACTGATGTTGACAATGTTTTTAGTTTCCTCGCTTTGGACTGATTTGCTTGCAAACATTTTAAATTTAGCTCGAGTCGTATTCATAGGCTGCACAGCGTTGAAGAGACTTCGAATTTCCTGAAACTTATGCAGTTCCGCAATAATTTTCATACAGTTCTCAGCTGCAGCAGTTAGATCCTCTAAGTTTCCTAGAATTTCCGTAACCACGCGTGCTTTCGTTGCGAATATTCTTTCTCGTAAAATCAGGGATTCGTTTTCGCAAATTTTTATGCATTCCGCATTGCATTCCCGGAAGTGCTTTGTGGCAATCTCAAACTTGTCTTTCGCTTTCTCTTCTGACTTGATTTCTCGCAATTCTCTTTCGAGTTTTGATCCTTCGGCCGTGTAAAAGATCAAATGTTGATCGCCAGTTGGATTGCCGATTAAGGGATTGCCTGGTTTATCAATTCCCTCCAGATTTTCGTAGCAAATTGCAAGGTCTCCAATCGCCGTTCTAAGAAACGTAAAAGCATTTTGTAGATTATTACCGAAATTTTTATCTAAAGCTTTCGCCAATTTAAGACATTTCTTTTTCGGCGTGTCGTCTTCTGAGAGGCTCTCACACAATTTTCGTGAAAGTAAACTGACGGAGCTGTTGAGCACATTGCATAGAATATTTGACATATCGAAAGTAAACACTCAAACGAGATATGACTGCAACTGAAATTCCAGAGAATCGAAGACGTATCATATTTCAAATAACAAATGCAAGCTGTTAACCCTACAGGCTAAACTTGTTGATACATGGATGTGGTCAAAACTTTATCCGCGCCACAACCCTAATCCTTTAAATCGCCAGCTACGCAGGCTATCAAAACTTGTGCCAGTTCTGTGTTGGGAAGCCGTGCACCACGGTCATGCGTGTATTTGAATCATTCATGCATTGGTTCGTCCATTCGTTTAATTAATCATTCATGACCTGTTTAATTATGTTATGGTATGGTTTATATGCATGGTAAAAATATTATGAGACTATTTTCCAGATATTGTTATATACTTACAGTTTTTGATGAACTACAGTCATGTAATTAGATATCTTTGTATATAATTGTTTATCAATATTTTTGTAAATTGTTTTGTATCCTATGTACCATTATCGGTATTCTGTTTGGAACAAAGATTCTTCTTCTTAATTCAGCCAGTCAGTGCAATCCTGATCCCAAACCTAATCCTTGTGACGTAATTTTGGGATAGCTAACTAGCTAATCGAATAATTCATTTTACACCATAGACAGTCCAGCAACTGTATAAAAACCATAGAAATAATAGATATCTATTATTTCTATGATACAAACACAAACTAGTAGACTTACGTTTTTTTGAAGAAATCTTATTTACATTTGACATATACAAACTTATAAATAAACACACATTTTCTGTAATTTGAACTACCCATTACATATTTAACTTAAACTTCAAATCAAGTGCAGAATTTCGTGCAAATTCACCCAACCAAACTTCATTATTCACATCAGTAAATCGTCCTTCCCCGGTCATTTTATTTTCCTTGAAAGTTCCCTCAAAAATGGAGTCATCCGGCCACGTATATTTTCCGTAACCATGGAAACGATTCACGTCAAAGTCACCCTCATAAACAGCGCCCGAAGCACAAGTCATTTTTCCTTTGCCGTGCATTTTATCGTCTTGCCAATCGCCTTCATATTTTAGACCATCATTTCCAATGTGTTCGCCTTTTCCTTGCCTTAAAAGCCCGCCTTCTGGCAAATGCACGAAGTCGCCATTGTATTTGTCGCCGTTTGGAAACACATAAGCTCCTTTCGAGAAAACCGAGCTTGTAATTCGTTCTTCTGCTTGTTCTGGCTTTTTGGTTGAAGCTGGCATCTTTGGTTTGCTTGTACTTGTCCAAAATTAAATGAAATTGCCTTCAATATTCTGCAAAACTGCTTGTGTTGTGTTTACAATACATATATGAAAAGTCGAAATAACCCTGACTCACACCTGTTATCCTTTTATACCCTATTATTGTATCCTGATGACCCTGTTTCACTGATCTCAAAATATGCACTGGATAAGGCACGATTGAATTTTAAGCCAGAATATTTATTATTTAGTTATTTTTATTTATTTATTTACTATTGTTATAAATGACCGGTGATCCGTACACAGCTTATTTCTCCATTCACAGGGTCATTCACAGAGATTATTATTAAAGCTGTTACATTTGCTACAAAAGGTGCATTAGGTGTTTTGCTATCATAATGCAACAAATTGTTTTCAATATAACCAGAAACTATTACTTGTAAAATGTCCTCTTATATCTCAATTGACACCACGGTCTGACGGTCGGCAAGTCAAGTCCACTTGACCCACGTCCCAAGTCTAATATGACCCCTGTAACCATCCAGTCGTCAGTAATGACACAGAGTAATCACATATGTGATTACTCTGTGGTAATGAGATCAGTGGCTTGCCTGAATAATTTATTCAACTGATTTCAACATGGCCGCAAATTCTCTCATTTTCAAGTCTGTCAAATAACACTACATGTTATTGCTTTCTTGTATATTTTTTGAGGCTTGAACAATGTCTCGGGCTTGTTCAACATGCGGGAGTAGTGATATAGATTTCGATCCGTCCCGTGGGGACACAGTTTGTACGAAATGCGGCTCAGTTTTAGAGGAGGGAGCAATAGTTTCTGAAGTTGGCTTTCAAGAAACTAGTGCTGGAGGGACCAGTGTTATTGGACAGTTTGTTTCAAGTGAAGGTGAAGATAGAAATGTGGATTTTTATGGTTTTACAATTTAACATTTAGATGTAATATTAAACTTATGTGTGAAAATGGAATGGCTATTCAATAAAATATGTTAAGATTTTAACTCTCCCCCCTGGAATTGGCTGGAAAAGGATGCAGTCAAGATGTTATTGAATATGGAGTAGGCCATCCCATTCACACCTTTAACTCTGAGGAAATCCAAGCTCCTTGATGGGTTGAGGTGAGGGGGTAGGACCCCATTGATGAACTTGAAATTCCTCGGGTATATTTCGATAAATATCGTTTCAACTAAATTATATCGATATCGATATTCGATTTTATCGAAAATATCATCGAAAAAAACTAAAACTTAATCTAAAAATTGGCAATTATCTTTTTTTCATGTTGAAGTTTGAACAGCGTGTATAGCGTGTGTGACCATGTGCGCAATTATACAAGTCGTGCGTGGGCAATTGCAAAAGCGGAACAAAAGAGAAACTGTGAACAGAAGATCACCAAAGAGCGGCATTGCATTGAGCGAAAAACACAATAGTTTTACACAGTATAAACATTATAAACATTAACAAATCATTGTAAAAGAAACCATAGTAATAAATATATCTTTTTAAATTTCATAAACGGATAAACCGTTGTTAATAAATCTTTGAGCATTATGCCATGACTGTTTTACGTTTTTCTTTTAACTGTTTGATGTGATGCGTATACAGCAAGTTGGCTAAAATTTTTTGCATAATTAAAATATAGTCGATAATATCGATATTTTTTTTTCGATATCGATATATCGATTTTTTACAATATCGCAACTGCCTAGTTAACAGCGATTTTTTGTTCTGGAATTTCCCAGGGATTGAGGTGCTCGAACCATCCTTTACCTACAGAACTAGCTGAGGCAAGCTTCTGCCATTCTTAGAATGATGCATTTCTTATTCAAAGAGACATATTTATATAAAAATGATATCAGAAAATGTAGGAGATGGGGGGGGATTGGAAAATGAAATTGTGAATACAATGCACATATGTGTGTATGTAAATCAGAAATGTGATACAGATTTTCAGTAAAGCTGTATTTTCATTCTCACTAGGCAATAAAGTTGGTCAAGGCTTGGGATTCAGACCTGGTTATGGCAGAGAATCAAGAACTGTCACTTTGGAAAATGGTAGATTCTGATTATAACAATTATTATATTATAAGAATGTCAGATATACAGTTGTGCAAAACATAGAAACAATTGCAAAGTTTGCAATATCTCATGGTGCACATGCATTTGCATGGTTTGAGGGCTTTCAGAATGATTTGAGGTAGGCGGCTGTCCCAAAAAAGTAGCCGTCTGTGACTAATAGCGATCGAGAATAAAAAAAGTAAAAAGTCTAGACGGGTCTGGGTGCATGCTCTCGCATGGAAGTTTAAAAAACGTGCGGAGATATAAAAAGACAAAGGACAACTCTGCAGCAAATTTAATATTAATGCTTTTTCGACAGCAAACAAATCAAATAAAGGTAGCTGAAAGCTAAGTCCTTTATTTGTTACTTCAAATTTGCATTAATTTTCCAAAGTTAAGGGTGAACAGACCGTGTTTTACTAAACTCCGTGTGGAACATTGATTTGCTTTTAATTTTTGCTCAGACCGGATGAAAAGTAGCCGGCGGTTAAACTTAAACTAGCTGGCGGAACTCCGGCGGCTGCCGGCTTATTTTGAAAGCCCTGGTTTTTCTTTGATGAGTAAACTTTATAGGTACATATGGTTAAACTTTATGGCACATATATTTCTATAGGAAAAAGACGTCTGCAAGCGTTGGCCAGTCAACTACAACTGAATAATCACTGTGTTGAAAGTGCGTACATGTTTTTTAAACTTGCTGTGAGCAAGAGGCTGACAAAGGGAAGAAGAACCAGCCATATTTCTGCAGCTTGTTTGTATCTTGTTTGTCGTACAGAAAAAACACCTCGTATCCTTAATTGCATGCATATACATTATTATGGGTATCAGAGGTTGAGATCGTTGTGGAGCGATAGGCCAAGGACAAATTGATTAAATTTTGGTTTAATTTGAAAATTTACAAAAGTTTATCTTCCTTCCTCCGGCTGAATAGACCTGAATGCGTAATAAGGGCATGACTGTATCATTTATGCTTGAATACTTGACCTAATTTGCTGGTGGAGGTACAGAGTGCTCTCTAATTTACAATTTAAAAATCCTTAACCCAAGCACAGATCTTCTTATAGATTTCAGTGATGTATTGCAGGTAATTTGTGATTTTTAGTGAGAGCAAAAGCAAAAACCTTATTTAATATGTATTTCCATATATATTTTTTACGAAGACTGTACTCCAGTAAAGCAAACGAAGATTCAAAGCGATTCATTGAATGCTCTGTATATTTTATAGGTTGATGTTATCACTTTAGGAAAGGTGTATTTAAAACTGCAACATGAGTTGTGCATTAACTTACCTGTAGTAGGTGAGCAAGTTATATTTGATGTGAAACCACCAGGATCCAAAGCTGTATTTTGTCCTCGGGTTACCAGATGTTTCTTGGAGGTCCTGGTTAAGAACTGTTGACCATTTCATTCTGAGCACTTGTATGACTTTTACATCTCCATTTTTTTCTCAGATCCTTGTCTGTACATCCACCGTTTCTGTCACAAGTTTCAACTGGCTGAGAAGGAAAATGATGTTGCTAATACCGCCTTGCGATTGGTCAGTCGTATGAAACGTGACTGGATCCAATATGGCCGCCGTCCATCTGGTCTGTGTGGAGCAGCTATACTTGTCGCTGCGAGACTGCATGGCTTTAGTCGAACTATCAAAGAGGTTATTATTTTTATGAGACAGTCGTTTTCTATGTTGCTTATTTGCAATGAAAAGTGTACAAAACCTAAAATCTTTTTGGCATGTCTTCCAAAATTACTTTGTTTCAGCTTGATTTTCTACTTTATAACTTGCGGTTGACAAACGTAAAAAATATATAGTAAAAATGTAAATTAAAATACATGCACCAGTCGTATAAATGATGTTATAAAATCTATGCCATATTTACAACAATATAAACAAAACTTACTGAACACCAAACATTGTTTACTCTTTGGCGTACCATCTAAAGTTTCTTTATGCAACTCTCGCTCGCGTTTGACCACCAACTTACTCTCATCGACTCTCATCAACTCCCATTAAGTTTGAGCTGGTTCAAATTTTGATGAGAGTTGATGTGAGTTTTGCTCGTTTGACCGGTCATGAGAGTTGCATAAGAATTTTAAACAACTATAGTCAGACTAGTGTTTTGCACTTCTATAAGAATTAGCTTAATAAAATAACGCGTTATGACAGTGTCTATGACAAGAAAAGAGCTAAGAAGGGAATATAAGGGCTCCTTTTCGCGCGCTAAATAATTTCTGTCGCGACTCTCATGCAACTCTTGTTCTCAAGAGTTAAACAAACTCTCTTGCAAACTCTCACTTGCCAACTCTCATCAACGAGATCTCATCCTCGTTTGACCGGGCCGTTACTTTGTAGATGCAGTAAACATACTTTTTAATTAAGTTTGTTTAGCACCATATAAAGGCACTTAACCCACCTGTCCTGCACATTGGTTAATTTAATATAGGTTGTAAAAGTTGTTCGCTTAAGTAACACTACGATAAGAAAAAGACTTAACGATTTTAAAAAGACGCCATCAGGACAGCTTACTGTAGATGAGTTTAATAATATCGATTTGGAAGAGGAACAGGACCCACCATGTTTTACAGAAGCTAGGCAGAAGCAAAAACAACAACAAATTGACGAGATCGAAGGTACTGTAACTTACAATCAAACTTCCTGAATTCGGACACCGAGGGAACGTAGCAGGCAAAGTGTGCTTAATGCACTGTCACGTAAAAACGCACAAGTTGTAACAAACCTGCAGCAGACTTGTACCTATGCTGTTTCAACAACTTGTTATCATTATGTGTTCGTCAACGGCTTGTTGACAACTTGCTACAAGGTTGGTGACTCGACAAACTTGTTACAAGTTGTTCCAACAACTTGTTATCATCCTGGGGCCGGTTGTATAAAAAAGTAGTTAAAGTTAACTACTATTTAACTACAAAACGGGTAGTTAAAATGTAGTTAAGACTTTTATACAACCGGCCCCTTTCAACAACTTGTTAACAAGTTGCGAGTGACAACCTTGTAGCAATTTGATAAAATAACAACATTGCTACAACTTGATGACAAGCTTGCTACAAGTCTGTTGCGAACACATCTTGTTGTCAGGACATACGAAATTGTTTAAGGAAAGGCTCAAATGTTACCTGGCTTCTCAAATATAGTTTTCTGACTATCTAAAGGTATGGACAAACCAGCTTTGGCAAGCGAGTTAGAAGAACTACGACGCGAAATCGAGGCAAGATTGGTTAAAACTAAATCACAAAGCAACTTTAAGAATTTCGTCAATTCGGACGATGCGGATACATGCTCTCTTGATTCAACGAATTCAACAAGTATGTTCAATGAGAATAACGGATTGGACCCGACTGGTGATATTAATACCTCCCTATTGGACGATTCCAGTGAGAAGGATATGTGTGGTCGCGATGGAGTAAATGAGGATAGTTTAGTTGGTGATAAGGAAAATGAGGAAATTTCAACAGGAAAAGAAAATGATGGCGAAATGGATGAAAAAGCAATTGAGAACGACGAGGATGAAAATATTGAAAAAGGTATGTAATTTTTTGCGTTCTATGCATACAAGAATTACATACAACATACAGAGATATATTTTCATGACTAGGGCAGTACTCACTGCTTTGCAATGTTTATTCATTGTTTCACTTTCAACCTTCGTCAATGCCAGTAAACTTTCCTCACGGGTGGTTCCCGCATACCCGCAGCTTTTTACAACTCTGCACCAAAAGAAATTTACCACTCCGTAAATTTCAAGTCGTAAAGCAAATCCCAATTTTAGACCCCGCTCACAGTTCAGCGATCTTTCCAGATTCTGAAGAAGAAGAAGAAGAAGACAAAAAGGAGGAAAGACTCGATGATCTAGATGAAGATGAACTTGATGATGTTAGTTTTGTAATAAACCTAACTAAATTTATTTATACTGAATCATAGACGGATTTTCTGGGGGGGTGCGGGGGGTGCACCCCCCCCAAAAAAGTTTTCCAACCTCACCTACAGAAATTTGCACCCCCCCCAAAAAATTTAAATGCTCATTGGGGTAAATGACAGTGGTGTGATTGAATAAAAATTTTGAACTAAGTAAGACTAAAAACAAGGATTTTGAACTAAATAAGACCAAAAATCTCAAAATTTTCTGGGGGCTTCGCCCCCTTACTCCCATTGACAACTGTGCCCCCAGACCCCTGCTGCAGCTTGCTCGGTGGCGCTACGCACCCTGTCGCTCACTCCCCCCTAAATTTTTGGCACCCCCCCCCTAAATTTTCTCCACCCCCCAGAGCAAAATCTGAAAATCCGTCCATATACTGGATAGTTCTATCAAACTGTTCTCCCTAGAGATCCAGCATTGTGCATCCTTTATTGGTCTAGTGTTACTACGGGACGTTCCATTTGGTTATCCGACTCCCCTCCCCCCCTATGGATGACCTAAACAAAAAATAATTACCTGTAGGAATCAGACACCTTGTAGTCATCCTATATGGGAAACGGTGTCAAAATATTTTGCCTGTAGGAATTACAATCATGTATTTACGCCTCTTCTCCAAAGTGTTACATGTAGGAATCGGCTTTCTACCAATATTGACCTACAGGAAATCGGTTTAATGTCAAAAAGGTTAAATAATCTTTAGATAATCTTTAGGAATAATTGATAACCGGCTAACGGAATCGGCTTCTGAGCATACGATACCTTAAAAATGACCTGTACGAATCGTCCCCTACAGAAGGAAAGCTAAACCAAACGAATTTGATTAATACCAGTTGGCTCTGACAGTTCTAACTGTACTGGCTAGTGGTGAAGTAAACAGGGCCACCCGGAAACATTTGGGGTCCCAGTGGATTACATCGTATGGTAGTAAGGTACGCTAAGGGGAGGGGGGGTCTGGGTTTGAAATCTAAGCTCCCAGGAATAGCAAAATCCTGCATTCTAGGACACTGTTTGACAGTTATATCAATGCATATTTAACTTTCATTTTTGGGTCCCCCTTTAACTCGGGGCCTGGGGCAAATTTCCCCCTTTACCCCCCGCGCTCTGGGCGCCCCTGACAGTAACGACCAACTTTGTACTTTCTGTACAGCTTGTATTTGCAGAACAAATAACTCGCAACAGAGTCTTACAAAAATTTATCTTCTTAAGTTTATTTTAACCGAACCCGAAGTAGAAGTGAAAACTAAAATTTGGATGGAGGAAAACAAAGAATATTTAGAGAAACAAAAAGGTTAGAATGATCTATTACGGTAAACCTTATTCTGTTAGCTCGTGTTAACAATTTTTAGTGCCGTATATATTAATATGTACCTATACTTTGTTTATTTATTTGATTTTAGAAAAGGAAGAGAGGGAAGCTGAAGAAAGGGAAAGGGAGGAAGCAGATCCAAATAGAAAGGTCGAAAGAATACCCTTGTCTAAATAATTTACTCCGTCCTGGTCAAATTAGAGCTGTGCCCGATTAATCGATTTTTTTTCGACGATCGATTAACGTTAACAACAATCGGATCATCGACAACGACAGTTGATAGAGAAGCAATACCGCAATGAGTTTCGTTCCAGAATTAAAAATTTGCTGAGAGAAAATTTGCTGTCCGAAAGTGTGCCAGGATAGGCCTTGTGTTTGTATACGGAACGGTGTTTCCGTTGCAAGTTTTGCGGCGAAGCAATGGTGCGACACTTCGCTCTCTGAAGTGGTGCGCCTCGTAAATCGCGACGCTCCGATTGTAATGTAAACAACTAAACACCATTAATCATTCGCCATTCTTTCTGCACAATTGCAATAAACTTTGAGGGCACTAAATCACATCATTCAGCAGGTGACACTGTCCTGTAAGCGTCGTTTACTGACAGTTGACCTAGAGCTGAGCCCATCGGCCAGTTTTCGTAATCGATTAATCGTTACCAACAATCGATTAATAATCGATTCATCGTATTGTATAAATCATGACACGTTGCAACTGTTTGTCTCTTTGAATGAAGAGTTACTTTTTTACTATATTTAATATTTCCCAGTTGTAACTCATTTACAAACCAAGTAAATAAGTCAACAAGAACGTAACATATAAAGGTAAAAGGGCTGGCTCGTTATGTAATAAAAATCGGCCTAATTTACACCCAATCTTCAATTTAAATAAATCCCGCGGGTTTATATTAAAATTTGACCTTTGGTCCTTCCGTGATCCTCTCAACATGATGAATAATATTGAATTAAATATTGTATATACAGCGAGTAAAATCACACCGCTCAGCTGGTGACACTGTGCCTTTAGTAAACTGTGTATTATTTTGAAGTAGTATTGTCTTGTATTATTGCAGAAACGCCGAAAGCCGTACAAACGAAAACCGAAAGAGAAAGCGAATTCGGTGGGCGAGGCTGTCGAGAAGATGTTGATTGAGAAAAAAATTTCCCACAAAATCAATTATGATGTTTTACGGAATTTATATAAAGAAAACGAACTTGAAAAGCCATCAGAATGCGAGCCAGAGGCACCCAGTAGTGAACCTTTTACAAATTTGATACAAGCCGTTCAACTCTCCATACCTGTCAGATATACTGGGAGAAAAAGGTATATCTTAATTGTACACATATTAAATAGAAGGTTTAGGTGGTGGATATTTCGAGTGAAATATTATATACAATATTTTAGACCTGAACAGGAACGGCTGCGAAGAATGCAACTCTAAGTCCTCCGACAGGAATCGAACCTGCGATTCCGGAATCGCAGGGCCGCAGATTCGATTCCTGTCGGAGGACTTAGGGTTGCATTTTTCGCAGCCGCTCCGGAATCGCAGGGCCGCAGGTTCGATTCCTGTCGGAGGACTTAAGGCTCTTTTCCACTCATCGCAAAACCAACTCGCAAGCTCGCTGCGAGTACTTTTATCCAATCAAAATGCTCGATAGTTAATTTTAATTAGATGCAAGCACTCGCAGCGGGCTTGCGAGTTGGTTTTGCGATGAGTGGAAAAGAGCCTTTAGAGTTGCATTACTTAGAGTCGCAGCCGTTCCCGTTCAGGTCTAAAATATTGTATATATTATTTCAATCGAGTGAGATGCAGAAAAGTCACCCGAAAGTTCGGATTAGATTAGATTAGGATTAGACCAGAGGTGGACACTCAAAAAGACATTTGTGCTGGACACACCAGGCATAATTTTACTCAGAGAAAGTCAGAGCCAATAATACGTTTGTTCTCAAGCTTTCGTTTTCGTATTCTTTCAGAGACAAAAATTTCCTCCCAAGATTACCAACTAAGAGAGTGAAGGTAATTTATAGATTACAACCTGGATGCACGTCTAAATTTTCGGCGGTTGAGTAGATAAAACTACCTGAAAAATACAATAAGAACTTCGACGTTTCGAGCGAAGGCCCTTCGTCTGTGGAATGAATTTTAAATCTAAATTTTACGTATCGTGTTCGACAGAATATAATGTTATAGGCTGTTTCCAGTGATGTGTTTTTCATACGTACGTCTTTGCACGGAAAGGTTTATCGCCTGTATTCTAAAAGCTCACTCACACTCAAAGAGTGGAGGTTCAATCTGAGCTTCCCTTGAGTGTCAGTGCTATTTTTGAATAGGTGAGTAGTCACATAGTATGGTACTGCACTAACCCTCCAGCTATTCGAAAACAGCACTGGCACTCAAGGGAAGCTAAGATTGAACCTCCACTCTCTGAGTGTGAGTGAGCTTTTAGAATACAGGCGTATATCCCATTTAAATGTTATTTATGGAACAACCTCGTTTCTTCACAACTTTGTTCTTCGTGATTTTCACACGTGTGTTTCTTTAGTTCATGGATAGTATACCTGAATCAAACACAGCAGGCACATCATCAGGAAGTATGGTGGTAGAGGATGGTCCAGTGGAATATGCAGATCAGGATCATGATGACGTAGATGATGACGATGATGAGGATGCTCATTTGAGCGCCACTCGATTGATGGGAGGAGAATATGGACATGGTGCGTTTTTCTTGCATGGGACCTTCGTTGCGCCTTCAACTACACACGTAAAAACGCACAAGTTGTAACAAACCTGCGTGCAACAGACTTGTATCAATGCTGTTTCAACGACTTGTTATCAGGATGTGTTCGCACTGCTTGTTCCCAGCTTGGTGACAACTTGCTACAAGGTGGTTGACTCTCAACAGACTTGTTATACAAGTTGTTCGTTATTATTGTCCTGCAATTCAACAACTTGTTAACTAGTTATGAGTAACATCCTTTTAGCAACTTGACAACTTGTTGACAAGCTTGCTAAAAGTCTCTTGCGAACACATCTTGTTGACAAAATGTGAGATTTTACAATGTGGCAATATTACACGTGGCAATGTTTATAGCAACTTGCAACGCGATATCTTGTTATAGTATGTGGAAATGTACCCACAAAACACACTGAACATGACCCGCGTTTCACTTCACCAATATTATTATACTCATTCGTTTAGTTGTTGCCGCCTCCATGTTTGAGACATGTTTATTCATGCTTATTCTAATTTCAGGCGATGTTGGTGAATACGATGACTTCGATAATTATTGAGAGAATGTAAAGATCTTGGTGCTATCATGGGTATTGTATGACAGAATTTAAAATTCAACCACTGATCGAGGTACGGGTATTTAATATGCGTATATTGGGTGCGGTATTAACATAACTGATTTTTGGCAATGGTTGAAGCAATTTACTGTTTGACAGAATAAAACAACTATACCCCATGTTATGTGAATTGATGCAAATATTAAATATATGAATTTTGTAATAGGAACATTGATGCTCCATATAGGCATCGGTCAAAATGAACGTCGTCAAATCGGTCGGTGGTCTTGTCAGGAATGGGTTGGAATTTTTTATATGTCCTTATGGCGTTATTATTAGCAGTTTGGCGCGAAAATGTATTATTTTAAAATCGCATACTGACGCTAAATGTTGGGCAGTTATGGCTGATACTTTCTGAGTCCCGTCAACGAACGAAAACGCGTCGTCGCGCAAGTCTTGCGTTGACTTACGATGCGACTGGTCAAACGAATACCGGCTCCGCTCCGCTGTCACGCGACCACATAACAGCTCTGATAAAACATTTACGGGGTAGGTTACGTCGGACAAGTTAAAGTTTGGTTGGTCGGACATCAATACAGTTGTTAGGGACGGACAACCGGCAAACCTCAATTTTTGGTCGGACAGAATGTCGTGGGTGCTTTTTTCTTTGTCGGATCGGACACGAATGGGTCGGACAATGTCGTCCGTGACCGACCGATATTTTAAGGCCTGCATAGGAATGAATTTTAAAATATATTTCTTCGACCTATACTATTTATTTAATTGAAATATATAATATTTATAGAGTATATACCGTATGTATATAGTGAGAAATAAAAGTATGTTCTAAATTTCGTCTTGTGGTTAGCTCTTGGCAATGGCTCTGTAGCTCAGTTGGTAGACTTTCTCAAAGTCCCTCGTCTTTAGAATCGTCTTTATAACGAAGGAATTTTCAAGGAAGTATTTGCGAAAGAGTAAGGAATTTGCGGAAGTAGAGCGCTTCACCGGAGGTGAAGCGCTCTACTTCACCGGAGGTGAAGCGCTAGTATATATTATATTCATATTATATTCATATTATATTATATTCACCGGAGGTGAAGCGCTAGTTAAAATATGAATATAATTTTAGCTCAAAAATTCCATCTCCAAAAGAACACTTCGACAGTAAAAGTAAGTTCCATGGTCTTAGGCCCGTTTCAGACGCCGCTCCACTCATTTTTAGGTGCGAATTAGACGAAATAGTTAGGTATGAAATTTGCGAGCGACATAAGTTCGGCAGAAGTTCGTCAGAGCCTGTCGCATTATGCGACAGAGCCATTATGCGCCGAAATCCGGCGTACTAGCCAGCCTGCCGTCCAGCCGTCTTATGGACGACCATCTTAAAGCCATCATTGACAGTCAAATTCGAGGCAATTCCAATCAAATAGCTTATTTGGCTAACATTGGAATGTGACTTGATCATGCATATTTGTATCTTGTCTGTGATTTACAGTAATAATATGCTGCCAGAGAGGTGTCTTTATACCATCCTCGCGCAAATGTTAAGTTACATGTCAAATATACCAGATTTGGATGCCCATATTCCCTATCCTGGCTAAGACCCTGAAAGCAACCTTCAGTTCATACACATAATTTTACTGTTGAAATATCTATTCACAAAACAACGATAAAAAATGAAATACAATTTATTAGTTATTCAACTAAGACAACTCATTCAAGATTTTCTAAAATTTTATCTAAATTTATTATATATTATTTAACAGTTTGCGAGTGTACTTCTGACTTCCCAGCGCAGCGCTAGTCGTTTCTTTTGCGTTGGTGCGACATAATTGTTCGGCACGTAGGAATGCCGAGGTTTCTAGAAAATAATAAATATAGAATTACATTACACACACAATGTAGTATTGAGTATTTTAAAATACCTCAGTCTTCAGCAACTGGAATACTCAAATGTACATCGAATTGTGTACAAAATGAAATTGAATACAGTATATACCGTAGTACAGTACCTCAAATGATTCATATTGCATCATTTGCTCCTGGAAAAATAAATAAAAATACTAGCTAAACAACGAATCTGTTATGACACGTGATCTGAAATGGTCAATTTTACATCTACATACGTAAATATCTCATATCTTGTTAACAATCAGTGTTCGCAACAGACTTGTAGAAAGCTTGTCAACATATTATGTTGTAACGAAGTTGCTACAAGGTTGTCACACACAACTTGTTAACAAGTTGTTCAATTGCACGACGTTATAACAAGTTGTTGGAACAACTTGTAACAAGTCTGTCGAGTCAACAACCTTCTCTCTTATACATACAAATTCCAGAGCAAAAAAAGCTTCTTACCCTGGTGGACCATCTAAGGCTCTTGTGCGTCTTTTCACCAGGAACTTTATTTGACGACCATTCCTGCTTGAACTGATGATATCTAAAAATACAAAAAAATGCGAACTATATTAGTTAAGCCAACCTTATATGGATCTTAGTATAGTCTTTTTAGTTTTTAATCTAATTTTTAAGGCCATTCGTAGAGAAATTGTGAGCATGAATCTCGTTTTACTTTGCCGTCATTCTTCTTGCTAAACATGCCCAGAAGGCAACAAAGAAATGAATGAGAATGATAATATCGGTGGAGTGAAACGCAGGCCATGTTCGCTGTTTTTCTGTGCGTACATTTCTACATAACATGCATGGCTCTGTGCAAAAATTGCGTTGCAAGATGCAGCAAAAATTGCCTCGCGTAACATGGCTTTCAGTGTAAAATATATTTACCTGCTAACTGGGTCTGTTTTTCGAATGCCTTTTGTACGTGGATCTGCAGTTCGTGGTCTGATAACTGAAATTAATGCGTATTGATCAATAAGGCAGCCAAAAATAATTTGCAGTTAGCGCTGCGAGCAAAGACAAAGTAAGCAGGTGCGTAGATTGCAAGCGAAGTTAGCTACAGTTCGGGTTTGGGAGAAATTAGTGAAGCATGGCTGGCAGATGAGGTTAGCGCGCTGTCCCTTATTTCTGAGTTAAGCCGGCTTTACGGCAGGTCGAGGGCAGGGATTTACTTAGGTTGGGCAACATCCCTGAGCTTTATAAATTCATGTAAATTGAGATTGGTTGCTTTTCTCCTGTGCTTCGAGGGCACTCGGATTTTCCTTTATTTCGGGTATTCGGGTTTTCCTCCCTCACTAAAAATTAGGCATTAACCATACAGTAACTAACTAACTAACACTCGGGTTGTAAAACCTTTTAATTTAAGGCTTTCCGTCCACGTCAGAGTGGTAAACACAATATAAACTAAACTACAAAATTATGCCTGAGAAACTGAGGCATTCACTTTTGTACAATAATTGAAGGGTTGAGGTTTGAAAAATGAATTGGTCCATGAAAGAAAACAACGCAAATCTGACCAGATCAAGTGTAACATTTCATGTCAATTAATTTTGCCGGTGACTACAGCACCTGACGCCGATACATTAGGCTGTATTAGTACAACTGTGTACCACAGAATATATTAACTTAACAATTTGGCAATTTCCCAAGACAAGACAACAGCATTAACATACACATACATGATGGTAAAGCATTTCTATTCTTTCCCCAGGGTTGTAAAACTGATGATCTTTCTGACATGTCATCATCATCAATGCTTTCTGAATCAGTTTTGTTATTTTTAATAGGCAACTTTTGTAACCTTTTCTCTACATCTGATATGTCTGTGGCTGGAAAGTAAACCAATATCTATTATGTAGGAACTAGGACCATTACATATTCTGTAAATCTACTGTGGGGGACTTAGGGAGCGTTCATAATTTATTGGTAAGGGGGCTATGGGGATTTTGCATTTTGAAAGAATAGTTTTTGGATAGCCCCCCTCTTCACCAAGATATATTTTTCAGGCCCCCCCCCCGACCAAAAAGATACTGAATTTTCACTAAAAAGGGGGCTTACTTGAGAAAACGGGGGGGGGGGGGGTAATAGATGATTTCTGACATTCAACAGGTTGGGTTAGGCAGAGTAATGGATGAAATGAATAATTATTACCAGCTTCTTGATTAAAGGATTCATCAAATACATGAGCTTCACCATTCTTTTTTCTGTAAAAAGAATACGTATTGTGTTTTCAGCGTTAGTCAGAGTAAAATACTAAAGTAGGGTGCATCTGTGTGCATGCATTGCCAGCTAATGGGTTAATAAGAGACACTGGCAGATAGTTTTGTTAACCCATTAACTGGCAGTACCCTACCACTGATGAGTAAAATTGTCTGGCATTAGACAGAGTAAAATACTAAAGTAGGGCACATCTGGGCACATTGCCAGCTAATGGGCTAAAGTATTAAGATTAGAATTAAAATCAATATCGACTCACCTTAGAACCTTTCGTTTTTGTGTCATTCTCAGAGATGTTGTATGTCTGCTTTCAATTTGGTTTTCTTTGTCTGCTGATACATATGTGTACGGCCTGCGGTGTTGTGTTACTGGAGACTGAAATATAGTTTGGTTATGAGATTAAACTAAAACTAAATTAGCCCATTTAGCTGTAATGTGCCCTTTTTGTTATTTTACTTGTGAAAGGAAGGGTCTTGCACACCAAAATATAATGGGTTACCATTTATTTTGAATGGATAGTTCTATCAGTTCTAAACTGTTATTCCTAAAGGTCTAGAAAGGGCTCTATATTGGCTCATTGTTACTACAGGAGGAACCCCGAGTAGCCCTGTGGTGATTTGTACACATGTAAAAATCAACAGGCTTGCAACAGGCTTGTCATTTTATCATGTTGCCATAAGGTTGTCACTCACAACTTGTTAACTAGTTGTTGAATTGCAGGATAACAAGTTGTTGGAACAACTTGTAACAAATCTGTTGAGTCAACAACCTTGTAGCAAGTTGTCAACAAGCCATTGACAACTTGTCAACAAGCCATTGACAACTTGTCAACAAGCCATTGACAACTTGTCAACAAGCTGGGAACAGGCAGTGCAAACACATCCTTATAACAAGTTGCTGAAACAGCATTGGTATACGTCTGCTGCAGGTTTGTTACAACTTGTGCATTTTTATGTGTGTAGTTAAGAGCACTCTCTTCACATATTTACATATTTACATTTCGTGTTATGTTGTTCTTGCTTCTCAGTTCATTTCAGATAATTTATTTACCTGTTCAAAACTAGATTCATCATCGCTATATACTGTAGATATGCCTGTCTTGTATGCAACTCTTTTTCCATTGCCATCTACTGGTATAAATGAAGTTGAAATTATATGAACTTAATCTATCACAATTTCAGTTGTTTCAAAACCACCTATACCAATTATATTTTTTATCTTACCATTTGCTACATGTATCGATTGATCACTGCTGGTCGTAGCCGGACTGTCAAGTGTGCTAGATTGCGATGAAATATTCCCTCTGTGATGAATACCCTCTTTTGCACTTTCAGACGATACAAGTCTATGCAGGTCTAGAAATGATATTTTATGATAACTACATTACTAACTACTGTAGGTTAGCTGGCTATGATGAATGGGATTGCACACCTCCTGCATTTGTAGTTATGCTTGTGCTATATACATGCATCATATCAACAAATGGTAGCTGCAATGTTCCCAATCCCAATGTACCACACTTGCATAGTTATTTTGCTCTGTCCAATGCCAGACGATTTTACTCATCAAGGGGAAATTGTTCGGCATTAATGGTTAATGCAGGTTAGTTCCCAATAGCTAGCAATTCGTCAGCCGAGTTGATTGGGACAGAGCACTGGATATTGCTGGAGTGTATTGAAGTCACCCACAACAAATGCCTGTGAGTTAGCTTGTGGTTGGTCAAAGCGGCATGATCTAACCATGTTTAAATTAAAATCATTAAGAAGCTTAAAATCATATATTAAAGTGTATATTCAAAATACTATTCTGTAAAGGAAGGTTAAGATTCCAATTTTTTTAGCCCGTACTTTCATACCATTGGAAAATTCCTTTAATGCTTTATCTGGTATATTGTTATAGCCAAGCTCCTGTAGCTTTGCACAGATTTCCTCTTCCGTAAATTGCCATTTACGACTTGACGACCCTCTATCATAGGTAGCCACGACGCCGGCGTTTACCAAATTGCCCAAAGTTCTTAGATGATTTCAAACGGATTTTCCTGATATTAAAGTTGTTCTGTGTACGAGATAGTACAGCAGATACTCCTAAAGTTAAATATGAAGAAATATTGAAGAAATTGCAGAATCTAGTACACGTTTCATCGGTTTGTTTGTAAAATGTATAAATGTAAAATTCAAATTTTCGAAATGCTTTTATAATGCCAGACACTGGTTACCAATCTTCCTGAAAGTTACGCGGTTTGAGCTAGAATTTTAGTGTTGTATTTCTACAAATGTGAACATCGAGTACCTAAGCTGCACACCAGCTGTCATTACTCTCATCAACTGCGGAGGACGCGTTGACATAGCCCGCGTAGGCCGCTACGCAGGCTACGTTAGACCACTATGGTTTATAGACAGAGCATAGTGGGACAGAGTAAAATACTGAAGTAGGGCACATCTGGGCGCATTGCGCAAGCTATTAATGGGTTAACAAGAGACACTGGCAGACCCATGAACTGGCAGTACCCTACCACTGACGAGTAAATTTGACTGGCGTTAGACAGAGTAAAATACTAAAGTAAGGCGCATTGCAAGCAATGGTTAATATGTTTATAAAATCATCTTTCAAAGTAAAAGCTCGACCTCGGGAAATGCCCTTTGACAACTACATGCACACTTTGCAGACCAATGGAAGAAAAACTTCCATGACATCCGTATTACATGTATCTTAATTGCCTCTAATGCAATTAGTTCTTTGATTATATGTATCGAATAAATTATGTGTGATTTATAACAATAATTATTGTTAAAATGTGCAAATGATTGAATAAATTGTGTCTAATTAACAATGCAATTGCCTGCTATTGTGCTAATTATTCCTGTCATATATTAACTACTGTATATTGATGTATATTTTCACTGATTGACCTGATTACTTTTGTGGCAAAATCGCGCCGAAATTGTGAGACAAAACAAAGAATATAAAAGCCTATAGAACTAAAAAACAATGGCGAAGTGCGTCAACATTAAATTTGATTAAAATAAGAATATTCTGTGGTTTTCGCCTCTGAGGCGTGGCTATGTTATCAAACCGGAAACGTTAATTTGCATCTCAAATTCTACAAGTCAACAATGATTAAAATTCAAAAAAGTTACACCGGTGTGCTGCAGAAGCAAGCATCGTATAAAAACAAACCGGTTTATATTTAGACATGGGTAAACTTTAGAAAGTCATTGTATGCTTAAATTAAATAGGCGTTTCAACATATGGTCGACTTGTACAAGTATTGATCGCGTATAGTACGACGTTCTTCGAGTTGAATGGATATTTTCGTATTTCGTATTGCTGTTTGCCGGGTGTCATTTGACAGGAAGTTTTTCTGCTGAGTAAAGTGTCCGTGTCTATATTGTATTCGATATGCATTTACGGCTGAGAATCATAACATATACTCTTGGGAATATGGGTTAGAGTATAACATATTAATATTGCAATTGCCCCGCATTGTCAAAAATATGGCGACAGACATTAACGAGAATATTAACACGGGCGACGAGGAAAATTCTGAACTTTCCCGACGAGAGAACGAGAAAGATACGGATTGGAAAAGACGTACACTTGAACTCGAAGACCAATTGTATGAATTGAGGGAAAGGGTCAATTCTCAGACGGGGAAAATACGCGAGGCAGTCTCAAAACGGGTATGAATACTATTGTATATGTTGATGAATAGAATTGTCAATGTCACAAATTATAGTAGTGTTACTACAGACACATGTCACAATTTATATGCTTAGAATGTGTTCGTAGAATGCCGTAGAAAATCATAAATCGTGTTTGTTTATGAAATTATCGGTAGTATGGTCAAAGGTTTATTTCCTGAATATAACTATAACAATATCTCAAATGTTTTCCTGACCGAAAATCATTAACACACATTTTATCACAATAATTTGACCGAATATTCTAGACAAATAGTCGAAAGTTGTAACCATTTATCCTTTACATTCGGGAATAAAATATGGCCCTTTAGCTCCCTGATAAAACGAAATTTGCCTCAAAATAGAATGAAATATGCTTCATATTTTAGTTGGCGCCCATTTACCGCATGTAGTGTTTTTGCTTTCGCAATTGACAATTGTTCACGCAGCTTGCTAGTCAAATTTAGTCTGGGCAACCCGTCGACTTTTAATTTTATTTGAAGCCCAGCAAAGTCTGTAAATTTACCCGTTTTTAAAAGAAAAATTTTCCCGAGGATTTTTTTTGTGCTGTCAGACAAGTGCAGACAGATTTGCATTAAATTTTAAGCATCTTCCATCTACTAAATTAAAATACAAAGACATTTTATTATGAGAGAAAACAATCATGTTTAAAATATGACCAATTGTTTGTTTCAAGGCGGGCAGACTTTAATGGAGTAGTTTTACTGGCTATATTTGCCTAGTTTTTTGCCTTCAATGCATGTAAACCGTGCTAAGAAATTCAAATGTTTTAAGTTTGTGTTTACATATATACTGTAGTTGTTTTAATTATAAGATATCAATAACGTCAGCACTTTGTATGCTAATATCAGTAATATGGCATACCATACATATTTTCTAATCATTATTATAAGCACGTGGGCCATAATTAATATTTAGGAGGTTACTGAGCTATTAAAGTGGCCACAACTTTAATAAAATATTGGTGATTCTTATCAGACTGCAAGACTATATTTTATTGATTCTAAAACTTTGCTGATGCTGCTAAGTTATTTGTTAATAGAATGTAGCAAATTAATATATTTCCTCATATTTCATTGTATTTCATTTTCTTTTATATATAAATGAAAAACAGTATTGTATTTCATATGCAAAGCATTCAATCCTATACCCAAATGATTGACATGAATGATGGCCTAGGCTATAAATTACAATGATTATTCTTTCAATAAAATATTGATTTTTGACATTTTCAAGAGAAATATTTAAAGCAGGTGAAATTCAATATAATTTGTACAAGAACTGTGACTGATTCCGTTCCAAATATATAGTGCACATTTACATGCTATTCCATACTAAGCCAGGCACACACACTAAGATTTTAGTCAGCCAATTTATGGTTTAGAGCCATGTTAATACGAGAAACAGTCAGTGGTATTATCTGTGTGCTCATTGTTCTTTAGCCGCTTGCTTCTCTGCATTGGCTTTGTTAAATACCATTCACCTAAACCATGAATCGGCCGACTAAAATCATAGCATGTGCACCCAGCTTTAAAATCCACATATTATTGCCAACTTTAAAATACAAGTAGACAATATTTTTCTGTTGTATATCAGCTAAAGACTGCTGAAGACAATGCAAAACAAGCAGAAGAAAAAGCTGAAAATTTATTGAAAAAGGTTTGGATGTATAAATTAATCATTTAGCATTTAGCATTTCATTAGCTAGTATTTCATGTAATTGCCTTCCAACTAATACTTTCCAGAACATTTTTAAGTCACAATTTTGGTTATTTATAACTTGTTGAAACTTTAGATGCAAGAACTTGAGGAACGAACTCTTGCTGCTGAAAGTAAAGTAACCAGATGTTATGAAAGGGTAATCGGCTAGCAGTACTATATTCTCGAATTACGCTTTGTTTTTTTATCATTCTCTGAGCATATTTCTAAATTGTCATTTACTTGCCCATTAGAATCAGCATCTTGAAGATATTATAGAACAAAAGGAATCAATTATCAGACAACTGCGAATGACTGTGGCTCAGGTATTGTACTGTATTCTGACTATTACATGAACCTAGTGAAACGCTCCTAGAATACATTTAGAACGCGTATGAAACATGTTTGGGATGCGCTTGACACACACCAGGAATAGACTATCAGCGCATTTTTTAACGAGTTTGTAACACATATATAGCGCGATCAGAACACATGTTTAGCGTGCTCGGTACACAGCCATTTAGTACGCATCAAAAACTTGGAGTGCACTTGTTACCGTGAGTGTCACACGCATTTGGAACGCGTCCGGAAAGAACTTAGAAGGGGTTCAGGAACACGTACATGCAGAACACATCCAGAAATCAATTGAAGCATGTTCAAAACGCACTTGATACACATTCGTAACACAATTTGAGCCGCATTCGAACGAATCTGGAACGCATTCAAGATGCACTTGGGACGCGTGAGTTCTTAAACACATTTAAAGCGCATTCGGTGGTATGCATTTGGAATGCGATCAGGGCACATTTGAAAGTGTACATCTAGAACACGTCCTGAACGCGTTCGGAACAGGTTGAGCGCTTTTAAAACGCAACGGCAGAACACATTTAAAATGAACGAATTTGAATGCGTTCAGGACGCATTTGGAGCGAACTTGAAACGCATTCGTAACGCATTAGGAACAAAACTAATTCAACGCAATCGGAACGTTAACGTGTTTAACATGATTGGAAATAAAAATACGAATTGTGAAATTGTAAGAACCCGATTCCCTTGTAGTCTAAGGTTTGAAAATATTTGAATTTTTTACAGCAAAGTAAGAATGAAATTGATGCAAGGCTGTTCGAAGAAAAAGTGGCTAAAGTGAAAGAATGGGTGAAACAGGTTAGTAAACAAATTGTTTCTACCCAATTCACAACTTTGGATAACTCGCATGTTTTGTTACTATTGTTCTAATTCGCAAAAACATAGGATAGAACAAAGGTAACTAAGCGTTAGAATGATCTATACCAGTGAATAGCTCTTATACATAATTCTAATGCTTAGTTACCTTTGTTCTATTCCATGTTTTCGCAAACCAGAACAATAGTAACAAAGCATGTGAGTTATCCAAAGTTGTGAATTGGGTAGCAACGATGTAAACAGTGTTAGCCAAATTTGACTATTTTAGATTCAATTAGATTTAGATTATAAGCTCAAGAAGAGATGATGCGATGAATAGTTGATGAGAATGAACGAATGAACTAAGATCTCGAGAAATCGAATTGTAAATCTAGAGAAGTAAAGAAAAAAACAAAATTTAAAAAATTTTTTTTTTTTAATTTTGAAATAAAAAATTCGTTAAACATCGCGAGGAGGAGATTGAGTTTGGCTACTACTCGCCATATATCGACAATAGATAGCGAAGTAGCAGCCCCAAAAAATTAGCATTTTTTGCAATAGTATACTAGTATGATTCTACTAATACTGTTTAGTAGAAACGTTATGGACGTTGCATTAAAGTTAACATAACTGTTGGAGTAGAACCATGGACATAATAGTTCGCTTTCTGCCTTCCCTGTAGTGTAAGTTAACCATTGAAGATCTTCAATTGCAAGTACAAGAGAAAGAAGATATGATTGAAAGATTAAAAAATGGCAAGTAAAGTTAAAATATATCTATAGAGAGTACCAGTGAAAATGAACGCGTCCGCACAGCGTCTGGAACGAAATTTGGAACGCGCCGAGAACAAGGAGAGACGCAATTCAAACGCAATTATGAACGCGTTTCAGGAGTGTATATAATTACCATTTGACCCCCCCTCGGTTGGGGAGGAGGGAAAGTCGGGGGTTTAGGGAAGAAAGTGACCCTAAAGAGGAAATGAGGAAAAAGAGGAATCTTTAAATTCATGGAAGTAAGATTTTCTTCCAACTGTAAAACGTTTTGCAAGAATTTCACCCTGAAAATGCAGGAAATGGCCACTCTAAACTTCCGAAATTGAGAACACTGAAACCTAACCGAAAAAACAAAAAAACAGGAACTCTTCTTATTCTTCTGAACCCCTGACGCGTTTTGGTTTTTATTTGTTATTATTGATAGATCTGGGTCTTCTGAGGACGAACTTGGGAAAAGAAAAGTTTGTTCATCTGATAATTCGTGTATAAACGCGGCAAACAGACGAATCATCCGTCGAGACGAACTATCTGCGTAATTCACTTACAGAGAGGAACTTGCGTACATAGTTAGTCTTGATTGATAATCCATCTATGTGTATAAATAAAACTACATTAGATGAACTGTCAGGGAAAATATCAGGCATAATTTGTTTGCTTATGATGCGCGTTATTCTAGCTAGTTCGTCTGCCAATACAGTAAAAACCCACGTATAAGAACCTGTTAGGTTAAGAATCTCCATTAAGACCCCTTCACATAAGAACCTGTTCTAGGCTAATACCTTCAAAGGTTCTTATTTAATTTATCAAATAGAGTCAAAATTCCCTTGATTACAGTAACATAATATACATAATCTACAGTAAGCTTTAACTCTTCATCGTTAGGAGAAAATGCGCTGTGTTTACGATCAGTTGTTTCAAATGTAAATATCTCTAGACGTGTTTACTCTCTAAATAAGAACCCTTTTAACAACTTAAATAGCCTAATTTCACAGGAAACACCATTTAGGCATTTATATAAGGACCTTTTTAAGCTAACTTGGAAAAATCTAGGTTCTTATACTGTAGTTTATCTTGCGTTTACAATCATAAATCGGTCCATTACTTTTCAGTGAATTAACTTTGGCCATGCCTTTTACTCTCATTAGGTTATCCGCAACACAATGGTGTTCATATCAGCAGAATGAAAAGTACGAGCGACACAGAAAGTAACAGTCCGAAGATTACGCGAGCTAGGTCTAAATCTGCAGTTACATTGAGCCGAGGTGTTGTCAAAGTGAGCGAAATTGTTCCGGCTGTTCCACCAAGGCGAGCATCGCTCGGTATACTAAACCGTAAGAACAGCAACTTAAATAAATCTGCTGGGAAATGTGGGCTTAAGGCTCTAAAGGAAAACTCGAATACCGATAGCTCTAGTTGTTTAACTAAAAGCGGTAAATTTAAATTGAAAGTTGACGATTGTAGTGGGATGAATATAAAGGGATTATCAGAAAGCGAAGAAAATTTAGACGACAGAACGTATATGGTATTGGAACCCGAACCGGATCATGAATATTCCGTTCCGAATAAATCGAAATTTTTTGTATCGGCTGAAAAAGATGACGCGAACAGACCCGCAGTGCGCATGACTATGAGAGAAAGGTTAAAGCAGTTAACTCAATCTAGCGAAGATGAGATAGACCACACTAGTGATAGCGATTTGTCACCGGCCATGGACAAACATAAGCGTGAGTTGGTTAACGAACTAGTGAGCTCATTAGAGGAGCTAAGACAAGATAATGACTCTACGCAATCTAATGTAGGACAACAGCAGGTCGTTACTGTAAAGTTTAGTGCAGACAACGGAATGCTGTCTGCGGAAGGCGCGAGGGTGACCACAACTGGGAAAATGGCCGGAGATAGCGGGAAGGAGTGCGCAAGCGATGCTAATAAAGACTCCAAGGGTAGTCATGGCTCTAACGCTGTTGAGGAACCGCGTTTTAAGTTAAAACCAGGCACGGACGCACAAGGATATACTAAATTATTACCTGTGGATGAAAGGGACAGTGAGAAAGAGAGTGATAGTTCAAAGACGGTGTCTGGTAGTACATTTAAAAGTTATCTCACACCGGAGTCGTCTCGTACTAGGCTTGATTCAGATAGCAGTGGCTTTAGCAGTTTTGCTCCCACTCCGCCTGTTAGGGGATCGTGGGTAAGTTCTAGAATCTGAAAGACAGTACTTTTATCCTTCTTTGCCTTGCGACAATATTTGATGCTAGAGGCGGGGCAATCGGGCGACGGTCCACCCCCAGCCCCCAATGTTTTCTTAAAGTCACTGGTTGATTAACGAAGTAACTAAGCGAGGGCCACCATGGTTAACAAATTGTTATTTAGATGCTTTTCTCCGTCTTGAAATAGAGTTAACATGGTAAGAGTGTGTTGTTTTTAAACCATGAAACGCTTATAACATTTTAATGAAGGAAATTAGCACTGGACCGAAAAAGGGTTTGAGGAGCGAAATTTGTAACAAAAAAAGGGTCGGGAAAACTAAGTCGGCAATCTGTAGCGCAAATAATTCGTAAAGTCTCAACCAGTGTCTTACAACAAAATGTAAATCGTTGTCCTTTTCAGGCGCAAGACCATAAAGTACTTAATCCAGTCGTGAACGGAGTCATTGCTTCTGAAGAATGTAAGATAACTATAAGGAAACCTAAACTAAACTAACTTTATTTATACTGAATGACTTTTATCAGTTCTAAACTGTTCTTCATAGAAGTCTAGTAAGGACAATCCCTTATTGGTATGTTGAATTGAGTTGACTTTATTTCAGCAGGGTAGCCCATTCAGCTACAAAGGCTGGTATCCAGAGGGGCCCTGTCTAGTGTTACTACAGGAGGAACCCACAGTACCACCAAGAGAACACACAAGGTGTTTGGTAGAATCAAAGGCCCGACGAGGATGAGAGTTGATGTCTTGATGAGAGTTGGCAAGCGAGAGTTTGGCATGAGAATTTCATTATCTCACACGCCCCGGTCAAACGGGAACAAGAGTTGCACGAGAGTTGACTGGATATTACCACGCGTACCGGTCAAACGAGCAAAAATTCTCATCAAGATTTGAACCGGCTCAAAGTTGATGAGAGTCGATGAGAGTTGGCGGTCAAACGCGAGCGAGAGTTGCAACTCTCATTCTCGTTTGAATCGGGCTTAACTGTGAACACTCAACTGAGGCGAAATTATAATCAGACAATTGCATATTGCAGGAATCGAACCAGGGCAAAAAGGTGAAAGATGCACTATATAGTAGAAGGTGTTTTGTAGATTTTTCGCAACTGTTCCTGGCTAGGTCTGAAAATGTATACAAATTTTCGTTCGAATTTTCATCTACAAAACAACTTCTACTATTACCCTTTTCCCCTCACTGCCCAATTCTTCTCATTATCTTACTGAACTCTGAAGAACTGGACTTTAACTTTTCAGGGAGACGAGGCTCCGATGTGGACATCATTAATGGAACACAGGATGGATTTTCGTGTAATCTTACCCAGGTGGGTTCACTGAACACTCAGATTTCTGGAAGAGAGCGACGTTTTAGCATTAAACGTGCCGTCGCGTATACGCAGGGAAATTTACTTGTTTAATTAATATATTATGTGTATTCGTTCTTTTCAATTAGATCCAGAGTTGCCCAGTGTACGCCCAGCTCGAAGGGGTAAGCTTCATTGTTTTGTAATAACAATTAGGACGCATCAAGGGGCATCACCTGGAATAATTAGATGAAATTATCTCGCGTTAAGCGTAGACAATAGAGAACTTAAGCATGTAGGACGGCAACGCGACGACGACGGCCAAAACAAACTCCTTCAAATTAATGATAGTAAAGAAAACTTGTCGTGTATTATCAATCGTATGAATTTAATACAGTTTAAGAAGTTGAAGATATGGGCTTTGTTGTTGAGAAGAGTTCTACTGAACCAATTTGAAGTAGCACTTGTTTAGGTTTGAATTGCAGGCGTTGTATACAAGGCGTGAAAATCTGTGATTTGCCGTTGTAAACAGAGCGAGGACCACGTCTAAAACTCCCGTGGGACTTTAATTATTCGTTTCTTTTCATCGACTCATTGTATTAATAGCCGTCGTCGTCGCGTTGCCGTCCTACATGCTTAAGTTCTCTAATAATTATCTGGCCGCGAGCTTTGTCCTTTTGGTTGGTCTCAGTGAGCGTCACAGGGTAGCAGATGGTGGTCAACAAATATTGACACTTTGGAAGCAGAAGAAGATTAAACTACATCTTTCGATTCAATTCGTTTAACTCAGGGTGCAGCATCACTGAGGTCTCCTAGCAGGATAAAGCAGCAGAGCTTGTCAGAAATATTTTGGAAAATTGGGTTGCCTAGATGGTCAATACCGAAATTGGCAACCCCTCCCCTGCACCTCCGCCCCAGTAAACCCATCCCCGCATTTGTTTATTAAACGGGAATTAATGCGGTTAACTGTGTTCGAATTCATCGTGTAAACGGAGCCTTAAAAAGCTAACGTATATATAATCTGTTTACTCTTATCCAGAGAGCGTCAGAGATCCAAAATCGTCCCTGTACTGGTGATTCAACGGACTCCTCAGATAACGAGACTGATTCCGCACTGGAAAGTGACTCACCGACTGTTTCAAGGCTAAAAAGTGTATCGGTCAGTGACAGATTGTTGAGAAGAGGAAGCGCAAGAAAGAAAGTTTTAAAGACATGCGCGCAATACACCACACATAACTTGAAAAGTGTAAGTTTAAAAAATATGATCTATTCAGTATAAATATAGTTAGCTTTAAGCCCCGTACAGACGAGCAAGTTTTCCTTGACAAGTTCCTTGTCGAGTTTACTTGTTCGTGTGTACGGCAAACAAGTTTTTTCCCATCAATTTTTCCTTGACAAGTTTTACGAGCCCGTGTATTAACGACACAAGTGAATACTTCATGTTTATAGTGGCAATGGCCGCTCAACTAGATCGAAAATAAGTGTCATTGACGTACTGCGCATTTCCTTGTCAAGTTTTCCTTGTCGGCCGTACACACGAACAATTTCCCTTGTTCGAAAGCTGGCATGACTAGCTTTTGAACAAAGCTCCTTGTCAAGGAAAACATGTCAATTTTTTACCGTACACACGGGCAAATAAAACTTGTCAAGGAAAACTTGTCAAGGAAAACTTGCTCGTCTGTACGAGGCTTTAAGTTACGGGGAAATTATTTTCCATTCTTGCCTTTGCCAAACCTTTGCCTTGTTACATACGTTCGTTACGTTTCAGGAATCACTTCAGAAAGCTGGATATTTATCAAAACTCGGCGGCAGAATCAAGAATTGGAAGCGGAGATGGTTTGTCCTCAGTGAGAATAAACTATCTTACTACAAAACAGAGGTAAACTTTCATGCATGTTAATGATGTTATATATGGTTATGAAAACGTTAAACATATTTCGATTTCAAAACTACAGTATGCTTTGCCGTTTTAGAACGATGTGAATAAAAAGGCATTGGGACACATTCCTCTTGATGGATTTTGTGGAATAACAAGGACTGAGGGAAGCTTATCTTTCCAAGTAAGATATCGTTTTGTTGGCACTGCTAGCCCCATACGCACAACCCCCACCTGATGTCTATTTTGTTAAGTTGTTCTGTTTCATGTTAGATTGATACTACGAAACGCAAGTATTACTTGACTGGCGAATCTATTGAAGACATTGATGATTGGCTGAAAGGTACAGACAATTATACCATACGTGTAGAACTGTGTATCATAGATTTGGCATACTACATATTAGATTATGTCTTTCTTTCAGTGTTACAAAATGTTCTTCGTAAGTTTCCGGCCAGTCCACTCTTGGCTCAGGTCAATGAAAAACCTGTCATTAAAGGCTGGATTACCAAGGTATATTTGAACGAGACACAGTAACTATATATAATGCCGTGGATTATATTTTAACCCAAATTAAATTTGTGCTTGTATACACTATAGTAATTTTACCATGATCACTTTATAGTTGTACATAATGTGTACAGTTAGTAATTTTTGTTGCAGGTAAAACTTGGCAAGTCCAAGCGAGTTTATTGCATACTTCGGGGGAAATATTTGTGTTATTACAAAGGAGAAAACGATCAGGTAAGATCCAACGGTAGTTCATATTGACAGACTTGATATGAATTTTGATACTCGTACGGTTAATGCTGATTTGATGTCGGGATTTATAACTGACGAAGAGCTTATAGATATAAGACATTTGTGCAATACAAATACCACTCTCTAAGTTACAATGCCAGATTTCAGTTGTTGGTGGCACGCTGTTTAATTCATCTGCCTTTCACCTTTGTGACCGGGCTGCGATTCCTGCAATTCCCCATTCCGAAGTTGCAGTAGAGGCGGTTTTGCGTCCCCAAAAACAGTCCCATGATGCATTGTTAACCTCGCTATTACCAGTCCTCTGCTGCAACTTCGGAATGGGGAATATGCAGTTGTCTGTTTGTATGAATTTCACTTCAATCCCATGTTTTTCGCTCAGGCATTTGTCAACTGCTGACGAAAGCCCCCATATCACGTCACATCACACCATGCAACACTACTATTATACTGCAATACTGTGTTCAGGATATAAATATAATACATCAATTCTTTCCAGGCACCATTTGGTTTAGTAAATGTGAAAGAAGTCCATATTGAGAAAATTGTCGGCATTGATTCAGAAGATGAACTTGATCATGATGAAAGTGAGCAACGTACTGGACGTTTTACTTTGAGATTATACAACGAAAAACAACCCAGCACTAGTTCAGTTTATCTCGTCGTTGACAACAAGCGGGATTTGGTAAGTATATCGAGCATTTTAAGAGAAAGAAGAGAGAATAAGGGTTGACTAGATCACTAGAGGACTGGACGTGTTACTTTGAGATTATACAATGAAAAACGACCAAGCATTAGTTCAATTTATCTCGTCATGGATAACAAAGAGGTTCTTGTAAGCCTAATGATTGTCCGATTAGAACTCGGTTCATTATATTAGATGACGCTTTTCTGAGTCGTTCCACTAGCGAACCATTAAAGGTCGCGGATTCGATTCCCATTATTCCCACAGCTTGCCCGGTGTGACGCCACCACTCAGAGTAGCGTCATCTAAAGGTACGTTCACACACAGCGATTTGTCGGGCCGATTTTAGGTTTTGCTGAATGTTAATGACGAATATTTTCAGTTGATGATGTCAGCAGATGACGTTTGTCACGTATTTTTCAAATATCACTAACGTGCATCTGAAATCGGCGAGACAAATCGCAGCGTGTAAACGAACCTTAATAGGATCTTTTAAGTATACTGAGCATTTTAGGAAGATATAATGATATATTAAAAAGGGTAGATAAAGATAATAAGATATAGCAAGTGATACGCCAAGCGGCCATAATGGGCGAAGAGATCTTTCCTTGGCAGCAATGTGCATGTAGCAATATTTATTAAGTCCTTGCAAACTAGGAAACGTGGAAACATTGCTTCCCAGCGTTCTGAAGGTGGACATGTGTTCTGAAGGTGGGAAAACAAGGAACATTGTTCCCGAAAAAAAGAACGCTTATGAAACAAAAACGGTTCTGGATTTGTTGTGAAATATTTATCAGTGGTTCCTGGGAAGCAAATTCTGTTTCGGCAACAATGTTTTCAAGCCGTGGGAATAGCAGAGAATCAGTCCAGGAAACATGTTGGAATTTTCATATGTTACGCAACAATGTGTCCTAGTTTGTGCTAGAGCTTCGGGGTTGTGAGGAAACCGTTAAGTGGTGCTGCACTTTCAGTATGGGCCAGTTACTGCATATCGCCAGTCGAGAGAGACGTGGCATCATGTGTTGGCGCCGGAATAAATAGAGTGATAACCTGTCAGGGCATGAAATAATGGCCGGTCAATGGACATTTTCCGGTCAAGATTGAGTGTAGACCGAACAAAGCCGGTCATGTTGTTCGCTCAATTTGTGTGCATTTCGTTACAAGGGTTCGTTTAGGGCAATAATAATATTTAACCGGCCAAAAAACGGGTCATGTCCGAGCAAAAACATGCTTGTCCGAATATTGTCACCCTGCCTGTAGAGATTGACTTGCACAATGTGTTTTTCAGAGTGCGTGGTTGTATCATTTAACAATGGCATCAGGTCATATCAATCAGATCGGAACGGAATTTGAACGAACCATCGCGAAACTCAAACAGGAAGATGACCCGGGTAAGAAATAAAGGTCCATGAAAAAGACAAGAGATCGCCCTTACTGGACCTCTAGGGAGAACAGATTAGAACTGATAGAGCTATCCAGTATAAACAGAGTTAGTTTAGTGTAGATTTCTTCCTGTAGTAACACTGGACAGATAAGGGATTTTCCTTACTGGACCTATAAAGAGAACACCTTGGAACAGATAGAGTTGTCTAGATTAGTCTACACAAATGGTAACCATACCTAGCCTGTTTCTTCTCAGTCGGTGGCGTTCCGTCTTCGTATTCACTGGGTACGTCAATATTGAGATCATTTAGGGAGACTGGGGAGAGTGCCGGGGCGGGGACTGGTGAAACTTTATTCTTTCAGTTATTCTTGATGAAAACCAAACTAAATTTAATGTATACTGGATAGCTCTATCAGTTTTAACCTGTTCTGCCTATAGAGTTCCAAGTAAGGGCCATCACTTACAGGTCTAGTGTTTATGTTACCAGAGGAAATCGGTGTATACTCGGATGAAACCTGCAGTGTTTGGTATAGTCGAACCAGAAGCCTGCATTTTATATATTCTCTTACAGAAAGCACACTGTGGAACAGTTCCATTATAACTCATTCCAAAGATCCCTTAGAGAACCCTCTGTCCACTCTACCTTCTGAAGAACTGGAGAATAAAGCTCTGCAGTTATTTAAGGTAAAAACAGGTTTTAACGTGGTACTGTTGGATATTTGAGTCTCTAAGATCCACTGGAAAAATAATGAAATTCATACTATTTTTATCATGTATCACTAATTCCAAAGTATATTCACACAATTTCTATAGTATATCCATAGTATCTAGGTGAACTGGAAACACGGAAAAAGACTGAGAATAGTCGTCAAATAGAAATCCATTTTCAGATTCAAATTGCTAAATATCTCGTGAAATGTATTTCATTTTGTTGCTAAATTTGTCATGGACTTGTGGTTTCTATCGTTAAACATATTGATAAAGTTTCAAATAGTTTTATAAACGAAACACAAAGAAACAGGTGATTAAATACAGCAAAATGGATTTCTATTCTGTTGCTAGTTCCAGGCCCTTTGTTTGCCGCCAGATCACCTGGATTGAAACGGCAATTAGTATGAAAAAATTCCCAGTGAGAGACTTGAGAAAAGCTAACTATATTTATGCTGGATACCTCCAGAGTTCAATATAACGGTCGGCCACCGGCCATTTTCCGAGCGAATTGCTGAGATGACCGACCAATTGTTGTCTTGCTCGGACATTATGGCCGACAGTTTTTGACTTATTAATTTCAATAATTTCTATCTTGAGGTCTGTAAATAATTAGTGGCCGATCAAAAGGCGATCATGGCCGACCAAAATGTGGGTTGGCCAAAATGTCCGACGAAGTTTTCAGAATTATATTGAACTCTGGATACCTCTACCAGCTGCAGTTCAGTAAGGGCCATCTCTTATTGGTCCAGGGTACCCGAAGAAAACCTGCCGTGTTTGGTAGAGTCAAACTGGAAGAAATCTTCTCACGTGAGACTGAGTTGAAATTATAATCAGACAACTGTATATTGCAGGAATCGAACTCTTGTCACAGAGGTGAAAGGCATATGTATTAACCAAAAAAAGTGCAAAAAAAGTACGATTGTTTGGTTTAGTATAACTTACAAACTAAAAGAGCTATTACACTTGAACAAGTTTTTTGCATTCAGTGATGTCTAACTTAAATTTGGATATATGCCGTGTGCATTTTCATGGAATATTGAGCGAGATAGCTGCGTTTAAACTTGAGTAAACATTTTTGGAAGTGTCGAAAATTAGCTAAAAATGGCCTATTAAAAAATTTGATAACTATTAGCATTTTACGTAAGTATTTGTTTCAATGAAGTGAATTTGAAGTTGGAAGGCCAAATGTTAGAATAAAAGAGCATATTCTATTCAAGAAACATTTCTAACTGTAACTTCACTTCATTGAAATAATATTTAGGATAAAATGGTAACGGTTATCAAATTAGTTTAATAGGCCGTTTTTAGCTAATTCTCGACAGTTCCAAAAATGTTTACTCAAGTTTAAACGCAGCTGTCTCAGTCAATATTGCATGAAAATGCACACGGCATATATCAAAATTTAAGCTAAACATCGTTGAATGCAAAGAAACTTGTTTAAGTGTAATAGCTCTTTTAGTTTTTAAGTTATACTAAATCAAACAGTCGCCACCCGAAAAAGTACTTGATATAAAATGTATAATAATTTTCTTCTGTTTTGATTTCCTTTTAGTCTATTCAGTTATTCTGTGATACGGAGTGTGTCCCAGGTCCCGCGATTGACTATCACGTGGTATATGCCCAGAATGCATTGCAAATGTGTCTGACTCACATGGAGCTGCGAGAAGAAATGTACTGCCAGTTAATGAAACAAACCGCTAAACGTGTTCATGTCTTGAGCGAATCAGCCAGCGCACTCGAGGTAATGTGCGCAGAAGGGTGTCCGGTCCGGCGTCCTGGGACATAATAATAATCTTTATTCAGGAATGCCAATTTCACCCGAAGGTGATTCACCAATGGGTCCTGATTACAGATGGGTCCTGACCACTGACTTATACTAAATGGACTGAGCGCGCAATCTATTTTATCAGGAGCTCGGTGTCCTCACCACTGCTCACGTCATATAGGTCTTTGCTCTCATGCGTAAATTCGCTGACTCACAAATGCGTTGATAAACGGCTCGTTTCTATATTTTTATATGTTTCAAACTCAAAAAAATTGTTAATTTTGTGTTTTTGAAGCGAGAAATTGCTGCGAAATCATTGTAGAAAGTAAGTCAGTTTATACTAAATGTGATCTTTATGAAATTGGCGGGCTGTCAAGTATGTTTTCAACTCTCAATTAAAGCCGTATACATGTTTAGAAAAAAATCTCAAATAGCCATAGAAAACTCCACAAAAACAGTCTTTTACTCAGTATAATACCAGGAAAGATTGTCGGCAAAAACTTTTCATGTCAACAGAAGGTTAATACTTACATAACACGACAAATTTTATGGAAAAACTATAGCATAAATACCAGCAATCATCGATGGCCCGAAGCTCTTGTTGTGGTCGTGTATAAAAACATACCGAAGCCGTCATTTTATTTAAAATTAAAATGTTGGTTTTCAAACTTGCAACAGGAAAATATACTCCTATTTTGGAAAAGGTTGTTCTCAACTCGAAGGTAGTAAATATTTACCAAAAACAGCAAAGTTTGCAAAAAAACAACACAGAATTGAGAACAAACTTCGTTAAATTTCAAAAACACAAATTCGCCCGCGAGCACAAATAACATTAGGAAAATATCGTTATGCGGTAATTTTCATCGATGCGAGGACCTATATGACGTCAGCAACGGTGAGGACACTTTTTGACCTCGAGCACTCAGTCCATTTAGTATAGGTCAGTGGTCCTGACACTTTTTGCATTTGCACATATCAGTGATTTGCACCCACGAGCGTCAATGACGATGGCTATAAATGCAGTACCGCTTAGAAATAACCTAACAAAAGCCGTGGCCAATATGCGGTTGATCGCCGATCAACGACCGCATTTGAACCACAACCGAACCGCAGACCTGACCGCGGTCAGACAGCGACTTGACTGCGACCGCACGACAACAATAATAGGATACTTCTGTGCAGTTCTGTACTGTTTTAGAGATCCAAAATTCAGAAAGATATTCCGAATTTTCCAGATTTGTGTCGTCCCTATTCCCAAAATTGGACGCTCGTATTTAGAATCCTTGTTAAAAGAGTTTTATACAACCGGCATGGTATTTCACTATTTCCAATATCACTGACATAATCCCAGTGAGCTCTATATATATATATCTGGAGTGAGACCTTATGTCCAAAAAGTGAAGCCAAAGATGGCGGAAATTGACGTCCAGTGCCAATCCCTTTCTATTGTTTTCGACCGCGCGGTTTACACAGGCCGGCAAGGAGTGTGCCGAAATTTCGTGTTTTTACTCCGATTTAAACAATAACATCATGATTTTATGAACTAATAACTTGATTAGCGATGCGATCTGTTAGATCTGCGATCAATTAGCTGGATAAAATGATATGAAAACTGTTTATGACCTTCATGAGTTTGGACGTCAATTGCCGCCATCTTGGCTTCACTTGGCCTATTGGCCGAACATTAGAAGTTCTTACTCCAGATATATATAGAGCTCACTGCATAATCCTCTCTTCAATTTTGTAGCGTTTTCTAGCTCCACATTCAGAATGGTTATCAGCCTCCAGGTCAAATTCCGTTGTATCAAATGCGACGATTGACCTCCGTCCAATCAGAGAGTACGTGTATGAACAATGTTGGCAATTGTTAATGCTGTGTTGTACATTGTTTATACCAAGAGGTCATGTACTGTGGTTTTTGGAAGCTCACTTGAAAAGATACTGTGCAAAAGAGTAAGTTGAGGTTATACTTTGTTGTCTTTCTTCCCAATTCTTTTATTTTGAGGGAACGCATCCGTGAAACTATGCCCTTGACTTAATAAGTCCTACACTGCACGTAAAAATCTCGCTTCTTGTCAACAAGATGTGTTCGCAACAGACTTGTAGCAAGCTGGTCATCAAGTTGCCACAAGGTTGTCACTCACAACTTCAGCCCTTGAAACTCCCGAAATTTCAGGTCGGCAAGAAATTGCCGACCTAAAAGCGATAATTCTCAATCTAGGTCGGCAAATATTTTCAAAACAAACAGACAATATCCAAATGAAAATTTAATTTGCTTGCTGCAAATACGCGTATTTATAAACAGCAATTAATTGCAATAGCAAACAAAACAACTAACAAAATGTATGAACTCCAATCGAACAGTGCATATACATATAGCATGACCATGAGCAAGCAAATTCCATTGACAGCCAATGACAAGATCGTGAGCACGAAAATATGTATTTGCTTGTGCATAAACATGTCAACTTGATACTCGTATTTTGACTACGCAAGCTTAAATGATCAAAACCTGATAATTAAAACATCATAGTTGAAAATACGTATGTGAAAGATGCGTTCGCGAAAAAAAATGCCGAGACGTATTTGAAAGTAGGTCGGCAAAATTTTACCGACCTAAATCTACACATATCGCTTTGCAGGTCGGCATTTAGGTCGGCATTGCCGAATGCCGACCTGAGTTTCAAGGACTGCAACTTGTCAACTGTTAACAAGTTGTTGAATTGCAGGACGATAACAAGTTGATGGAACAACTTGTAACAAGTCTGTTGAGTCAACAACCTTGTAGCAAGTTGTAAACAAGCCGTTGACAACTTGTCGACAAGCTGGGAACAAGCTGTGCGAACACATCCTGTTACGTATTCCCGTATCAACGATGAATTGCCGAGAAAACCAGTTCAGTGATTCGGTAAATACTTTTATTTTTCTAAATTTTCAAGAACGATAATTGGAAAATATGCAAAGTACTGTCAACAGTGTTTGGAGAGAACTTTACAAAATGGTGAGCGGGAAGCAGGCCCATCAAGAATAGAGGTAATGTTGTACTCTTTTGTTTGTAAAAGTTTGAAGTATTCGGGAAAATTCCTGGAAGTCAGACGGTGTCTGTGGGGACCTTAGATATACATGTCCCGAAATGACTAACAATAACTTTGGTGAACAGCTTTACGTTAATATTAGGTTGGGATTGGGGTTAGGCTTAGGATCAGAGTTAGGGTTAGGATTACGGTTAGGATTAGGGTAAGGATTGTGGTTAGGAATAGGGTTCGGACCATGTTAGGATTAGGGCGGGTTACGATGAGGTTAGGATTAAGGTCGTCAGGATTGGGGTAAGGATTAGGGTAATGATTAGGGTTAGGATTAGATTAGGATAAGGATATATTATGATCAGGATTTGGGGTCAGGATTGAAATTTAAGGATTAGGAATAGGTAAAGGGTAAGCCGGTTTCACTTAATGTAAAATTGATGATGTGTTAATTTCAGGTTATCGCTGTCCTGCTAGACGATCCGTTTGAGAAGAAACATCCACTAAAAATCCCAGTTCATTTTGTAAACAGAACCTCAGAAGAGTTTGGCTTTGATAGTGCTACAACTGTTCAAGAACTTATTGATGTGATTAATTCTGTAAGTATTATTTGACTGCACGAACTTGACTAGTGTAGTCTTACAACAGGAGGAAATCTAAACTAAACTAACTTTACTTATACTGGATAGCTCTATCAGTTCTATACTGTTATCCCTGAGGTCCTTATTGATACAGTGTTACTACAGGGGTAGACGCGTTCAGTTCCAAACTGTTCTACCAAGAGGTGCAGTAAGGACCATCCCTTACTGATACAGTGTCATTGAAAGAGCAAAGCTGAGTACCCGGTGAAAACCTGCGAGATTTGGAAGAGCCGAGCTAGAAGCATTCTTCGCACATGCGATTAAGGTGAAATTCAGAGGTGAAAGGCACAATCATGCAAACACCATTGTGGCACCAACAACTTGTCACTCTTTACTCTCTATATTGATATGGTCAACCATAATATGCCATTACTTGTAGGAAATCGGTCTTCGGTCGATTGATCAAAGTGGTTATGCGTTGTACACTGACAATCCTGTTGGACCTGTGCAACATTGCCTTCAAACAAGTGTGAAGGTGAGTCCTGTTAATGCACCGAACGTGAAATTTCCTTGGCTTAGCCAAGATGTCATCTACACACGTAAAAATATCACATCTTGTCAACAAGATGTGGGTTCGCAACAGGTTTGTAGTAAGCTTGCCAGTTGTAACAAATTTGTCATTTTATCAAGTTGTTACAAGGTTGTCACTCACAACTTGCTAAGGCGTCGTTCAAGCGTCACGCTACTGCTGTGCTGAACGCATTACAAACAATAGATAATGAGGCATTTCAGCTGATTATGTATTGTTTTTAATGCGTTCAGCACATGAGAAGCGCGACGTTGGGAACAGGCCTAAGAAGTTGAATTGCAGGACGATAACAAGTTGTTGGAATAACTTGTAACAAGTCTGTTGAGTCAACAACCTTGTAGCAAGTTGCCATAAAGTCGATGTCAACTTGTACGTCAACAAGCTGGGAACAAGCAGTGCTGATAACAAGTTCTTGAAACAGCATTGGTACCAGGCCTCGAAATAATTCTTGAAAGTATGCCGGTCATCATGACCGGTAAATAATTAAATTTACCGGTCACAGACGATTTTTTACCGGTCAACATTTACATTTCGGTAACTGGGCCTATTTTATCAGTGTACTTGTAATTTGTGCAGACAAGTTTACAGATAAAGAATATGCTGATTAAAGATGAAAAACAGTCAAGAAAAAAATTATGTGTATATTATAGTATATAATATTATGTACAAAATATCAACTTACGTATACTGCGTAATCGTAATCGCAATAAATTAATGCAAAATACTCCCGCATCCAGGTGAATATAATTACCACTGAGCACACATTACAAATAGTCACCGAGCAAGCTACGCATGAATATTTTGTATTTGGACGGCCACAGAGGGAACAGTCCTTCTCCATCGCGGCTGGAGACTGACTATAAGATGCCGTCATGCCACGATGTATTGCGCGTCAATGTAACCTTAGCCTGCGTGGCCGGCCCTCGTTGGAGGGGAAAAGAAGAACAGGGAATGAGGGCCTGCAAGAAAACCCAGCTTTCATGACTAAACGCCCTAATAAAGGCTCATTAAAATTTACCAATACAAATGCAGCTGGACTATAGGGGGAAACTCCAAACCGAAGGAAATGTATTCGTTTGTGCATTTAAAACATGTCAATCAAGACGAAGAAATGTAATAATATATTCCTGTGTGCGTAAACATGTCAATTAATTCTTGGTGTTGACCAATCAAATTCTACGTTCAAAAATTGAACGGCGTTTAGTCATGAAAGCTGGGTTTTCTTGCAGGCCCTCATTCCCTGTTCTTCTTTTCCCCTCCAACGAGGGCCGGCCACGCAGGCTAATGTAACCTGAGATGGAAGCCGCTTGAAAGCTTGCGAGGTTTGACGATTCAAGACATCCGTTTGCGGTGTTTTTTAGTTTTGAAGTGCGAGGTGCCAAAATGTAATATTTTCCAAAACAAAAAAATGTTACTAACAAAAAATTTACCGGTCATGAATGACCGGTAAACAGCGATATTTGCCGGTCAAACTGGATAAATTTGCCGGTCAATGACCGGTGACCGGCAGTTATTTCGAGGCCTGATTGGTACAAGTCTGCGGTGCGTTTTTACGCGTGTAACGTACACATGCGTGGTCATATGCATATCAAGCTTGTTTATCTCAATGGTTTATCTACTGTAGGTGTGTGACGTCATTTCCAAATGGGAGAAAACAATGCAGAGTTCCCAACAAGGAAGACACGAGCCAAATCGTATCATCAGATTGAGTTATAAAAACAGGTAACCCAGGTGTTGATGCGTTATATTATATGCAGTTTGGTAAAATTATAGCTTTGCCAGTTTGTTTTTCAATCTAAGGACAAGGTTGGCCATGCACTCACTTTTTCCCAGCGATCAAAAGAAAACGGGCTTCCGGGTTCAATTAGTACTCCCACGTTTATTGTTTGAAAATCCTCCCCAATCAGGTTCTCTTATGGAATCTTGAATGCGTGGTTCAGTGTAGGTAGCGATAAACGATATACTTGAGGCTTTGTAAGATCAAACTATCTAAAAAATATAACAAGAATTTCGACGTTTCGAGCGAAGTCCCTTCGTCTGAAAGTTGGTACGTCCCCGACCCACGCTTAACTAACTTCCAGATGAAAGGCTTTCGCTTGAAACGTCGAAGTTAGTTTCATCCTGTAATAGACAATTTGCATTATAGACTAATTTTTGATCCAGGCAAAGAAAAGTATATTGCCGGAAAGAACATACTAAAATTAGTAAAATTGCAAAGTTTGGTTGCGAAATGTTGTAAAATGCGGAAAATATAGCCTGGCAAAGTGTGCACATTTTGTATACTTTTGTATTACGTGCGGAAATTCCTACCACATTTGGGCCGAAATGTGGTAGGAATTTCCGCACGTAATACAAAAGTATACAAAATTTGCAAACTTTACAAGGCTATATTTTCCGCATTTTACAACATTTCGCAACCAAGCTTTGCAATTTTACTAATCTTATTATGTTCTTTGTAGCTGTTGTGATTGATATAATGCAAATTGTCTATTCTCAAGCATATCTCTTATGAAATAACAGTAAGTGAGCATGGTCTTAATTTAGATTGTATTTCAAGAGTTTATCAAAGAGTGAAACACCAACAGAACGCTATTTTCTTGTTTACCAGGTATGTTTAACAATCCTGTAACCATCCAGATTTTGATTACAGTTCACATACAATGTCTAATACTCGTTTATTGTGTGATACTTTAGACATTTAATGATACAGTAAGTGGACGTTTTCCTATGGCAAAGGATCGCTGTACAAGAATGGCTGCACTGATGGCTCAGGTAAGGGATATCGTTCAACGAAAACACTGGTTTTCTCCGGGTACTAACTGAGGGCCCTAACTGGACCTCTGGGAAGAAGAGTTTAGAACTGATGGAGATACACAAGTTATAGTTTTGGTTTAGGTTTCCTCCTGTAGTAAACACTGGACCAAATAAGGAATGACCCTTACTAGCCCCTTAATGGGCAACTTGGAACTGGCAGAGTTATCCAGTTGGTTTAGTTTAGGTTTTCTCCTGTAGTAACACTGGAGCAATAAGTGATGGCCCATACGGAACCTCTAGGGAACTACTGGTAGAGCTATCTACTATAAATAAAGTTAGTTTAGTTTGGATTTTAGGTTTCCTCCTGTAGTAACTCTGCACCAACGAGGGAATGTCCTTACTATACTTCAAATTAATTAAAGTAGAACAGGTTGGACTGATATTCTAGAGCAAGTATATCAATACTTCCATTTACCTCAACTCGATTAAACAGTAGCATAATTTAGGAAAAGCTAGCTAAATGAAGACGTATATGTATTATTTTCAGATGGAGTTTGGTGATCGTGTCGCCCAGGGAAACCAAGGTGAAGATAGGATCTCAATGATCCAAGAGAGATTTTATCCCAGGAAATTGAAAGAGCCAATGACGAGTGAGCAGCGTAGGTGAGTTAACCAATAGAAATACACTAATGCAAGCCCTTTCTGAGGTTTAACCTTTCCATTACATTCCTAATATGGTTTAAATTAGAATAGTTTAATGATGATCCCTATGATTCCCGAATGATTACCTAGTGCCAAAGGCTATCAACTACACTGCATATATAGCATGTTGTATACCGTATACCAGTGTCAGGGCTAACAAGGTGAGAGTGCAACGGGAATGCCGATCGAAAACTACCGCGGTTAGAAACCCACAAATTGAGGGGGCCAAAATCAATTAAGCCTCTCCAAAGTTCAGCACCCCCCCTCCCCCCACCTAAAGTTGAGGCTGTCGAAATGCTGCGGGACACGGGCAACCCTCTTCCGACCCTGATCGCATTGCACCACCGAAGCCCGTTCATCTCTTTGGAATTTTTTTGGAAGTAATAACTTGTATATTTGTGTTCTCTTAAAGACAATTAAGAAACAGATTCCTTGATGCTTGGCAATCATTGATAGGAAAGACGAAGCAAGAATGTATAACATTGTATTTATGTATGGCAAAGAACTGGGCCACATTCGGAGCGAAAATATTTAAGGCAAAGGTCGGTATAGTTAACCAATTAATCCATAATGTGCCCTAATGCGCCACACGTTGGTAGTCCATTAGGCTGCAATGCGCGTAGCCTGCGTGGCAGGCGTTCTATTGTGGGGGAGGGAGTTTTGTTTAGAGCGCGAGAGGGAGTTTTGTTTAGAGCGCGTGCTTTTTTGAGAGAGAGCGCGCTAGGTGAGAAGTTAAGGGGGGGAGGAGAAAAAGCGAAGGGAGAGGCGAAATTTCGCACCTAGCGCGCTAACATCTCACCTAGCGCGCGCTCTCAAAAAAAAGCGCGCGCTCTAAACAAAACTCCCTCCCCCACAATAGAACGCCTGCCACGCAGGCTGCAATGCGCGCTACATTGTTATTTTACTCTAACTCTAGACAATTCTACTCATAGAGCGAGGGGATGTTAATGAGTCAACACTATTATATAGCAACATCCTGATACAAAAACCGTTTCATATAAATTCCGATACTGCAAAAAATAATCAAGACTTCTAAATTAAACTTCTTCCTTCTCAAAAACAAGTCAGCGCCAAATTTGAGATATTTTATTATGGACGTTTATTTCCGTGGTATGAAGACAACGATACGTGGTTAATTTCTTTTATGTTACGCTCATGAATTGTGCATTTTTTGAGATCATAATTTCATTCTCCGTAACTCTTTATTGCTAGCAACGTCGTATTGTGTCGAGAAAACGAGACTCGGCTTCGGAAAATTTGGAAGAAGTGTGGTTGGCGGTGGAAGAAGAATGCATTAGTATTCTTGATGTCGCGAAAATGGTAAGAATGCAACACCACTGTTTTATATCCGCAGCTTGAACTAAACTAACTTTATTTATGCTGGATAGCATGGCCGGATTTTTAGGGGAGGTGTTGGGAGGTGCGCACCTCCCCTGGGATCGTTTTGCACCTCCCCTGGAAATTTTTGCACCTCCTCTGGAAATTCATGCACCTTCCCTTGAGAAAAGTGAAATGATGGATTAAAGTAAAAACTTAAAATTCAATAATAACAAAACCATTACAACCAACTTGCCAAGTTCGATCAAACACAATGTCAATTGGATGAGTTATATGGTCATAATTCATAAATACATTGATACAGATATATAGGGGGGACATCACTCCCAGGGAGGCTGGGCTCGAAGCACTGCACCTCCCCTAAAAAATTTTCCACCTCTCCCAGCGTTTACATCAAAATCCGGCCTTGTTGGATAGCTTTGACTATCAGTTTTAGGCTGTTCTACTTAGAGGTCTCTTCTTGGTCCAGTGTTATTACAGGAGAAAACTTAAGTACTCGGAGAAATTCCGCAGTGTTTGGAAGCCACTTAAACTGGGGGTGCTCTTCTCGCATGCATTTGAGGGGAATTATAATCAGATAATTGCGTACTAGGAATCGTTCCCCTTTCGCAGAGATAAAATGTACATTCACTAACCACTGTATATACCAGCGACATCCCACCATAACACTGTATTTTTGTTCATTTGTTTAGAATCCAGTGTTCAAGTACAATTACAGATCAGTGGTTACATTTGGTGGCTGGAAAGAAGACTTCATGTTAGTCGTGAATAAAACGACTCCGAAAGATTCGGGACAAAGCGAACTTGGAACAGAGAGACTGTTGTTTGTAATGCCAAGAGGAAAGGTTAGTAATATACTGCATTCGTAGGTTTCAATAAGCGTTACAGCAAATGGTGGTCAACTTCTGAAATTTTGCTTCTCTCAATTCTATTTATTTACCACCAAATACAAGACTATTACCTAAAGTAAAAAACATTAGCATTATTTTTTCATTCTGATAACTGCTGGTTGTTGACCACCATCTGCTGCACGATAGCGCTTAGTGAAACCCTTTTATATATACTATGATATTCTGTGTTCCGGGTTGACATCAGTACGTCACACACTCATATTTCGGTACGACTTCAAAGTGGCGATGTTCAATAGAGCAGATAATCTATGGAAATTCCAGGGGGAGAGGCCAGGGGGAGAGGCCAGGGGGAGAGGCCAGGGGGAGAGGCCAGGAGGAGAGGCCAGGGAGAGAGGCCAGAAGGAGAGGGGAGAGGCCAGGAGGAGAGGCGTTGGCTTGTTGGAACGACTTTGTAGGGAGTGTTTTTGCTACATGCCTGTAATGCCTTTGTATAGCACTTAAGGCTCTTTTCCACTCATCGCAAAACCAACTCGCAAACTCGCTGCGAGTACTTTCATCCAATCACAATGCTCGACAGTTTATTTTAATTACATGCAAGAACTCGCAGCGAGTTTGCGAGTTGGTTTTGCGATGAGTGGAAAAGAGCCTTTAAGGCTTGGCATAACAATAGTGCATTCAGTCACGATTCAGTGATCGGAATGTACCATTGTCTTGTCATTGTTTTGAAAATCCCACTGTTCTCCATGCCATCCAGTCACTCATTGTTTTGACATATTTGTGGTGTTATGCAACTGTGCTTAAAATTTTAATTTATATTTAACAATGCTATGTGCCTATGTACAATACAATCGTAACTACAAGTTGACTTATTTCTCATCCACTTTTCGCTCTCAGATCCTCGAGATCACACTGCTTATCGCAAGTTACATCAACGCGATAGTCCGCCAGCAAGGCTTGACATTTGATGTCGCATGTACGGCGAAGAAAACAAGTGCTGCGGCAGAGAAAAATATCAAAGTGTGGGACATGGAAAGCGCTGAATGGCCTATGGTCCCTGGTGCTGGATTGATTTGAATGTCAAAGCAGAATACGAAATTGTGTGGTCAGGTAACTTTTGAAATAGAAATGAATTTGAACAGCTTAACAGCTTCGCTTGTCTTCACATTAGTGTCTGAAGTGCCTACCTCACGATTAGGTTTTTCGCGTATTCGAAACCATCTATTAAAGCCTTCCGCACACGAGTGCTCTCGGCCGAGGTAACGAGCTCGCAAGGCCGTTTGATCAGCCACATTCTCTCGTGTGCGCGTGGTTTTTGTTGAGAATTTTACCTCGCGAGGACGTGAGACAAAGATGTATCATGTCTCTCGCATGCGTCAGGCTGAAGGCGGTGTATATATGAACCCTACACAAAGGACTGGTCCACCTAGGCCTCTAACTAAACATTAGTTTCGTTTATATATGCCTGGAGGGCTATCCCTCGTAGGCGAGATCTCACTACTCGATATCTCGCTTGGTATAACACTGCAAACATTTAAGGTTAAAACAACCAATTCATTTGCGCATTGATCAAAAACAATTGGTAGTTTTAACCAAGAAAAAATAGATAGCACAGATAAAATTTACTACCAAATATACAGTGTAGGAATAGAAAATTCGCCCATATAATCGCACTATGGTATGGTGGGGTTAAACGAGGACGGTATTGTCTGGGAGTTTTAAAAGGCTCAGGAAAGGGAAGCGACTCCCCGCACCTTCAATAAACCCGCCAGTTATTTTGCCACAGTATTGAACAGCAGTTGTTCCCCTGATTGGAATTTAGGAAGGCTATTGTAGGCTTTGTTTTGAGTAATGCGACCTATTATATACCTAAACCAATGAAATGTCTTGTTGAAGGCAATATGCGGATAACCCCTCCGTCATGGAGAGCCAATATAATTGTAAGATTGAAATAGTTTAATTGTAAATAAAGATAAATATTATTGTATCATGTATGTGAAATAGAATTGAAATGGAAAGATATATAACTGTATACTGTATAAGAATAACTCTTCTGTAAGCAGAACTATGGATAAAATATTAATATGAAGAGAAATTGAATATTTAAATTTAAGTTAATAAAAAATCTTAAAAAGCGTTTGTTTCTGTATATACTGCTTGTGTGTTCAGCTTAGTCGCTGATACTTATAAGCTAATTCATAGTGTCGACTGCGAATCCAGATGACGCATTCTACGTTGGAACACTCCGGTAGAACTAATAGTGACTTCGACATTTGGTTTCTTTCCTCGCCCGCATAGCAAATCGCCAAATCCTCCCCCAAAAATAACCGGCTGCTCTGCAGGCTAACTTCGACACAAAATAAAATGCTACGTTACGTTGTTTTAAAGGCCGTTTTCCACATCAAACGTATCGTATCGTAACGTACCAATTAACAAGGAATCGAGTGAGGGTCAAGTTTTGGAACATTCCGATCAATCAATGTAATAAGCTAAGTGTTGCGTTGTCACAGTGATTTGTGTTTCCCCGTGAAAATAAATCTGTTTCCCCTCGGAATAAAATTCCCTATGATGACCGGAACTTAATTAAAATATGCGTATTAAAGTATTCAAATGTTCAGTCATGCATTCGTGATTACATATCACAACAATAAAAACACGAATGCATGACTGAACATTTGAATACTTTAATACGCATATTTTAAATCATCCAGTCACAGCTACATGTTTTTCTTAAACTGCGATTTTTGCCCGACTCAGAACGCGTCATTTGGATGCGCAGCCGAATTTCGCGATTCGTGTATTAGTATAGGTTATCATGCGATGGCGAGTACAATTAGGGATTACAGTCGATTTCATCAAACTTTTGCCAAAATATTCCGAAGTTCGTTCCGAACTTCGCAAATTCGTTGCGAAGTTCAAAACTTCATAATGAATTCACAGCAGGTTTGTAAACAAACCCTCTGATTGGCTACTAAAAAAAGGTAGCCAATCAAATGCTCAGTTTACAAACTGTTTGTGAATTCATTATGAACTTTTGAACTTCGCAACGAATTTGCGAAGTTCGGAACGAACTTCGGAATATTTTGGCAAAAGTTTGATGAAATCGACTGTAATAGTACTCGTGATGTTTGGAAATTTTGCCAAAATTGGACGAGCCGGAAAATCATTAATTGTACTGCACAGTACAATTAATGAAATAATTGTACTCCTCTCAACCAATCAGCATCCAGTAATTTTGTCATGCTAATAATAATGCCAGCAATGCAATAGGTATTAAGTTCCGGTCATCATAGGGAACTTTGTTCCGAGGGAAAACAGATTTCACGGGGAAACACAAATCACTGTGACAGTGCAAACGGATGGACCATATGTCCATAATTCCATTTATTCAACATGACATGACAAAAATCTCTTTGTCTTTAAATTATGCAAACCACTTATAATGTAATGAAACCATGCATATTTAGCATAGAATGCTGTTATTGTTGTGGTTTGGTGATGGGCGTGATACTGATAGCTAAATAGTCACACCATCCAGACTCTATTAAATAGACCAAGACTCGTTTGCAGAAATATTTACATTAACACGGACAATCATGAGCGAAGCAAAATTCGATGGGTTCTATGACGGTTGTAAAGCGTTAAACGTGGAAAGCGAGGTAGAAGAATGCAGGAAACTCTATGCGGATTTCAGTGACACTTATGATAAGGTTTGTTCGTATGAAATAACAATTAGGCCAATGGCGCACACAAGCATTTATATAAAGTACTATTGAACATGAACTTGTGTAGTTCGTTCACTGCGCTAATTTTTACCCTGTCTACACTTTTTCGTTAAATTGTGAGCGGTGTGGCGTGTAAAATTTACTTGGCCGGTTCAAAAAAGCTGCGCGATGAAAATTTTCAAAACTGGACTTTGGACTTGACTTTGGACTTGACTTTGGAATTTAATTTCAAGTTCTATTTTGTTTTAGTAGAATCATACTAGTATATACTATTGCAAATCCTGTAATTTGATTGGCTACGCTACTCGCTATCTAATTGTCGATAGATAGCGAGTAGCGAAACAGCCATCTCCTCGGCGCGATTTTTAACGAATTTATTTCAGTAAATTATGAAAAACGTTTTGAAATACTGTTTTCTTTATTTTTTTTATTTCGCCAACTAGGACAGGGTCACCACAACAGCATATGCCAATTACTGTGGGCCCTTTTTTACCTAACCCACCCTGTCAACTTTCCCTGTGGGAGGAAACCCGGGAGTACCCGGAGAAAACCCACGACTTTCGGCAGAGCGTTGACTTTACTCTTTTCACTTGAGGACTGGGTTCGAGTCGCATTGAGAAAGTTCTCACTGAGATTTGAACCCGCGATCTTAGAGGTGAAAGGCAAGTGCGCTAACCACTTCGCCACCGAAGCCACCTTGCTGGTTTCTATACTTAAAACAATTAGATTATTCGCTCTCGATTTCTACGAGATGATAGTTCATTCGGGCTTCGCCCTCATCAACTATCACCTCATAGAAATCTTGAGCTCATAATCTAATTGTTAAATAGTATATTCGCTCATTTGGCATAATTATAGTTGAAAACGAGGTCTGCAAATATTGTGCTGCAAATACAATATAGAAACGCCCTTGGAATTACTCGCTAATACAGTAATAGACCAAATTTATTATTTATATCGACATTATCGTTTCGAAACCTTTGCTTTGCTTCTAAATTACTTGCTTCGAACGCATTTGCCCAACTACCTTTAAATTTAACTGTAAATGTAGAAGGCAGCATAGGCCGTGTTTTGAAAATACAACAAATCAAATCGAAAACGTGCCGTGAAAGCGGCCCAAGCTCTGTGTGTGGTTTGGATATCAAGAAATAGTGAAATAAATTATGCCTTAAAATCGAATTGATTCACAACATTGTCGGACTTACTAGTTTACTATAACATTTAATACTTTGCCTTTGGACTAGTCGGGTCCGACGCCAACGGAATGACCTAAAATTTGACGGGAGTAATTATAAAGTATTAATTAAAGTCGTATTTAAAACACGAGCATGCAGGAGTGTTTTATCAGATATAAAACGCGAGACGAAGCCGAGTGTTTTATATCTGATAAAACACGTTCTGCGAGTGTTTTGAATAGCTTAAAAAACGATCACCATTTGGTAAGTTCGTTGGCGTAGTAATTTTGAAAAATAACGTTGTCTAAGCCGAGAAAATCGAAGCTAAAGTTTATGTAAATCAGGAGGATTTTTTATCACATATAAAACCACGATACGGTCATGATTTTTCTTTGTGTTTTCCTCATGAATTATTAGTGAGTTTTTTAAATATATATAGTAACGTCTAAAGTCCGACAATATATTATAGTGAATCAATTTGATTTTTAGGCATTATTTTTCTCACTCTTTCTCTTGCCTGCACCGATCTTAATGAAACAAACACTTTTTGACATTTTCCCTGCTGTCCCTAAAAGTCAAATTGATTCACTTATTTCTTTAACCGAGTATTTCTCCGATATCCAAACCTGCACACATAGTCACAGAGCTTGGACCACTTGTTAGTTGTGTAGTTAGCAGCTTACGGTGTTTATATATTCAATTTGATTTGCGGTCTTATCAAAACACGGCCTATGCCGCCCACTACTTTTGCAGTTAAATTTAAAGGCAGTTGGGCAAATGTGAAATGTCTACCCTGTTACTGATTCGAATGGATTCGATTTTAACATTGGTTCTTAATATGGTTGAATACCATTTATATAAATTATAAAAAGCAAAGGTTCAAAAATAGAAAAAAAATATTGGTCTATTAGTATTACTGTATTAGATACATTGCGCTCATGAATTGGCATTACATTTATACGGCAAGTTGTCCTTTCGAGGCATTAAACCTCGTTTTCGTTGTTGTCAACTATAATTATACAAAATCAGCGAAAATCGTAAAACGAAATACAATTTGAAAGTCCAAAGTCTAGTCCAACATCCAGTCCAATCCAGTAATGTCAGGTGGTGCTGGGCGATACCAGGATTTGTATTTCGATACCGATACTGAGTATTGAAAATTGGTATCGACCGATACCGTTACCTATTTCGATACCAAAAATGGTAAAAAGATTCCGTTTTCGATACCGGAAGTGAGTATTATTAACGCTGGTATCCGTCGCTTCCGATACTTTTCACAATGTGAAAAAATAGTCTCCAACAAGCATATTTCCCAGTTATCATACTTAATGCTGAAACTTCAACCTTACTAACTCTAAAGCATAATTAAAACAAGGAATTTCAACAAGATAAAGCTGTTTCTTATTGTTTTTGGGGCTAGTTGTTTGCAGCAAGGTACTTTTTAGTGTTGTAAACTGAAACAGGTACAAGTATCGAACGATTTCAAGCGATACCGGTATCGCTATCGCCACAGAGTAGACACAACCAGAAGTCTCACTTCAGGCAAAATGCGTAACCGGCCGCTATTCTGTCTGATGATAGCCTGCGAGGCAGACGGTCCTGCGGCGAAACACCCAAAAACGGGCAAGGCTGAGGAGGGGAAAGACCGTTTCGGTTTGGCAGTGTATTTGATATGCCCGTGCACCTCTGCAGACGGTCTTTCCCCTCCTCAGCCTTGCCCGTTTTTGGGTGTCTCGCGCAGGACCGTGATGATGACTTTGAAATAGAGTCGAAAATTTACAGTCTCTCAAACTCGTCTTGTTTTATTCATATTTTGAATTTCAAAATGACATTATTCTTCGGAATTTGTTTCTTTCTTTATTTTCTTAAATTGTCGGCCGGCCTGGTGAGGCCTCTCCTTTGCGCACCAGTTGGCCAAGCATCGGTTACGCTCAAAACATTAGGATTTGATACACAGTAAGACCTCTGGTTATCTACTCTGTGGTATCGCCAAGCACTACAGTCCAGTGTTAAATACATGATATAACAGCGAGAGTCTACGTTTATTGATTTTGCGACATTTGCGATGTCTGTACAGCATATAGCTGTAATTGTAAAAAACTAGAAGTTACTACCGCAAGGAAGTGCTGCCGCAGAACCCTTCAACCACGCAGGCTGTGACCAATGTGCCTCTATATACTACAGTACTCTGTGTAAAGAGAGACAACTACAGGGCTTAAAGGATCTCGCTTATATTAATACAAGCTATGACCAGCGTCTATAGAGGATTTTCGAAAGTAAAAAAGTCCCTGAATCCGGCAAAATCTCCAAAAAGTCCCTAAAAATCCATGAAAATTCGCTCAAAAGTCTTGAAAATCAGACGAACAAGCGTTGGTGTATTTGCCAATTGGTCCCAAGGCACGCGCACAATGCAAGAACATTTGAAAGACGTTGTGACTTTTAAACCGTTGGATAGCGTTTTCACTCCTGGATACGTATCTTTGAAACATTATCTTTCAACAATCGACGAAACTACTCTAATTGAAAGCCGAGATCATTCATTTTCGTTGACTGTGAACGTGGTAAAAAAGGTTATGCCACGTTGGCGTACAAGGCTGACATTCGACATAAATTAAAGTAATGTAAATATTTTTAGCGTTTTTTCTAAATATGCATTGTCCCAACCAACGGCCAATTGTTTATTTTCTTTAGAATTCACTCCCAATTAAGTATCCACTCGTTCAGTTTTTACATTTTTTTCTTAATGTGTTTTACTGTAGGTATAACTTTAACAGAGCATTTAAAACAATCCGAAAAACAGCTCTTGGTTCATACAAAAATTCCCGGACTTTTGAAAGTGCAAAAGTCTCGTACACTTTTTGGAGAGATTTGCCCCTCGTGTTTACGTGCAGTTTCAAGTCGTCAGTTTGCGTACTATGACTAAATAATTCCACATTTTCCTCTTGTCATTGTTACCAAAACTTCGATTAATTGACAGACCATTCTTGCATTTACAGCTGTGCTTTACAGAGGCCGTAAGTTGTCGTAAAATCGATAAACGCAGACTCCCGTTGACATTGTTACACGACGATATTAATTCATACATATTTTGGAAATTGTCATCGCGCACAGCCTTTTTCAACCGTCCCAGCATAGAATATAGTCCCAGTAAGGTTTTCACGCCACATCTCTCATGATTTAACGAAAAAGTGTAGACAGGGTAAAAATTAGCGCAGTGAACGAACTACACGAGTTCATGTTCGTACTTTGCTGTTTTTGGGGTTGGGTTACATTTTGATCATGCGCCAAGTAAACGTGGGCGCATACGGTGCAACTGGTGAATTATTGCTCAACCACTAAAAAGAGTGTCTCAAAATTTGTAGGCCTACAATTGGGTTTTTGAATAAATATACAAACAGCATTTGGATAAATATATGAGGGTTGGGGGCAGTCTGTCTTCCAGAATGGGTAGGGGGATAGATACAAAGTGGCCCACACTACAGATAGAATTGAATGCCGTTCTTCCCCCCCCCTGATTTCTGGAATGTGCATTATGGTATAACGAAGCACGGGTATAACCAAGCTTACGTTGCGACTATTAAATCTATACAATTTTCAATTTTGTTACTTTGAACTCTCAGACTGTGAGTGATGATTTGAATTATGGAGGACCAGTTGTAACTGTTGAGCTTCTGTGTAAACACCTCCAAGCCCTTGGGTATAGCAACGATATGGATACACGCATTCTTGATCTCGGCTGTGGCTCTGGGCTTGTCGGTCAAGAATTAAACAAACGAGGCTACAAGAATATCGACGGAGTTGACTTGTGTGCAGAGATGTTGGTTAAAGCCAAGGAGAAGGAGGTGTACATGACACTCACCGAGGGGGAAATGGCATCGGAGGGGTGCAAGAAACTTGGAGTGGCCGCCGACCAGTACGATATTGCCACATGCGTGGGGGTGATGACACGTGGTCATGTGAAGGGCAAGGGGTTCGATGATCTTGTTTATGCTGTAAAACCCAGAGGTCTGGTTTGCTTCACAATCCGAGGATCGATTTGGGAAGATCCGGCCTACGGCTATGCCGCGAAAATAGACGAACTGTGCAATGCAAAGAAGTGGAAATTGCTTGAGAAAAAATCTGATGAAAATTATACTGTTGATGATTACTGTTGGGTGTTCTGTTTTCAGATATTGTAATGTCCTGAATGTGATTTGATATTAAAATCATAAAATGACTAGTCAATGAAATATTTTTGCCTTTGTTGCAACTGACACTGAAAATGCCCGACTTTTTATTCAACCTTAACCCCCCCGACACACACACTGACACACATGCATACAGGTAATCACATATACTTGTTCGAGTCACAGATGGTTCGAGTCTTCGGCTCTTTCTTGGTATATGAGCAAGTCTTCGAATGAATGTGAATGATTTCGTTGTGTTGATTAACAACAAGCATATTGCCCGACTTGGGTTGAAAATTTGACTTTCAATTTTTCTGGAGGGGCAGCTGGTCCCCCTGCCAGAGAGTAAACACGTCTGGAGATACCGTATTTATTCTAATTAACGCCCTGGGCGTTTATTAAAAAAATGACTTCGGATTAGGGAGAGGCGTTTAATAGAGAGAGGCGTCTATTTCACAAGTTCATTAGTGGCAACATTTCTTAATGCTTCGCAAGGAAACATCGTTGAAGTAGAAGTTTGTGGGAAAAGGAAGTGATAGGTGGACCAAGTCAAAAACGTTTGCAAGGATTCTCCAAGAAGAACTGACCCGCATTAAAGATTAATATACTCATTTTGAATTCGAGTACGAACAGTCATTGCTCTACAAAAAACCTCATGTTGTCAAGTTAATGTGAATGAAATAAAACGTTGAAATATGAAACGTTGACTTTTAGCGTTTTATCTTCTCGAGGGGGTGCGTTTATTAGAGAGAGGCGTTTAATAGAAATTTCTGTAGGTTGAGGGGGCGTTAATTGAAGTGGGGCGTTTACTAGATAGTTGGCGTTAATTAGAATAAATACGGTATTTACATTTGAAACAACTGATCGTAAATACAGCGCTTGTACGTCGGTCGATAAAGAGTTCCCAATAATGTGCAAGACCCTTCCCTTGACAAGTAAAAGGCGTTAGACAGAGTAAAATGACATTGCAGCTCAATGGGTTAAATTTTTTTATTTTTTAAAATTTTTTTATTTAAAATACTTTACCATTACTAACATACAACTTTACATTACTGACACTACATACACTGGAGACATGGCTGGGTTACCATCACAGCTCCGTAGGATAAATGTCCACCGGAGCCAATTACGATGAGCCCTGAACATTTCTAATTTACATCACTGGTTACATTTAAGTTAAAAACAACACTGTTTTTGAAGAACGCGATCTAGATTTCTATTTACATGACATTTCACGCAGTTTGATTTAAAAGTTATAGCGGTGTCCGGGTCATAGACATCTCTAAGTAGCCCATTATATTTTCTCGTGAGACTACATTTAAAAGTAGCAGCGCTTTGAGACAAGCCCTTTCATCAGGTGTTAGACTGTTCCAAATTCTACTTGTGCGGACAAAAAAACTGTTCTGGAAGGATACTGTTTTAGCGCGAGGTATCTCCGTAAGAACACCTGTCCGAGTGTTATTTTGACGTGTAGAACGAGTTTGTTGTTTAATCTTGACCATGCCGTTGTTATCGGGAAAAATTTCTCCTTTTAGTGTACGAAAATATAAAACCAAGTCAAGAATTTCGAGCCAGTAAGTTATTGGTAAAAGATCGAGCTTTAACAGTCGCTGTTGATATGAAACTTTAGTGCGAAACGGTAGTTTCAGTACTGAGGAGTCCACAATTGGGATCCGTACGAAAACAAAAATCTTACTAGACTGATGTAGAGAGTGCGACGAGCGTTTAAGCTACCAATTTCCGCGGAACAACGGCGAATGTACCCGAGTGTACGGTTTGCCTTTGAGAGCCACGTGACTTTGCCAGTGCATAGAGCTGGTTATAAGAATTCCAAGATCCTTCTGTTGGTTGACTCTTTGTAGCTCGGTTCCATTAAGTGTATATGATTGAATAATTGGGTGGTGCTTTCTAGTAAATGACACTATGTTACACTTTGTCTCGTTGAAGTCCATGTCCCATGTCTTAGACCATGATGATAAATTGTCTAAGTCAGATTGTAAAAGGAGCGAGTCGTTTAACGTATTGGTAGGTTAACCCCCCCATATGGGATCGGAAGTAATTAGTATTCAGGATATGTTTAGAGTGATGACGTCATAGGGTGTTCGTATTTTCCCGCCATATGACGCGTACGTACAGGATTAGAAGTAATTAGTATTCGTGTGACGTCATTTTGCGTACGTACGCGTGCGTACAGAGAGAAAATAAAGAACGAGTGAACGACAGAGAGTTTTGTGTTTATACACACAACAATTTAAATGTTTCTAATAAGAAAGTCGTTTTATAGTTTTGGCTTTATTGTTCGATAGCCATGGTTTCTTTAACAAAGTATTAAACCGTTTGTCCGAGTTTAACTCTTCATCAAAATCGTAATTCTTTAAACGTCTTCTTATAAGAAACGTTGTATTGTGTCGAGAAAACGAGACTCGGCTTCGGAAAATTTGGAAGAAGTGTGGTTGGCGGTGGAAGAAGAATGCATTAGTATTCTTGATGTCGCGAAAATGGTAAGAATGCAACACCACTGTTTTATATCCGCAGCTTGAACTAAACTAACTTTATTTATGCTGGATAGCATGGCCGGATTTTGAGGGGAGGTGTTGGGAGGTGCGCACCTCCCCTGAGATCATTTTGCACCTCCCCTGGAAATTTTTGCACCTCCTCTGGAAATTCATGCACCTTCCCTTGAGAAAAGTGAAATGATGGATTAAAGTAAAAACTTAAAATTCAATAATAACAAAACCATTAAAACCAACTTACCAAGTTCGATCAAACACAATGTCAATTGGATGAGTTATATGGTCATAATTCATAAATACATTGATACAGATATATAGGGGGGGGGGACATCACTCCCAGGGAGGCTGGGCTCGAAGCACTGCACCTCCCCTAAAAAACATTTCTACCTCCCCCAGCGTTTACATCAAAATCCGGCCTTGCTGGATAGCTTTGACTATCAGTTTTAGGCTGTTCTACTTAGAGGTCTCTTCTTGGTCCAGTGTTATTACAGGAGGAAACTTAAGTACTCGGAGAAATTCCGTAGTGTTTGGCAGCCACTTAAACTGGGGGTGCTCTTCTCGCATGCATTTGAGGGGAATTATAATCAGAGAATTGCATACTAGGAATCGTTCCCCTTTCGCAGAGATAAAATGTACATGCACTAACCACTGTATGTACCAGCAACATCCCACCACAACACTGTATTTTTGTTCATTTGTTTAGAATCCAGTGTTCAAGTACAATTACAGATCAGTGGTTACATTTGGTGGCTGGAAAGAAGACTTCATGTTAGTCGTGAATAAAACGACTCCGAAAGATTCGGGACAAAGCGAACTTGGAACAGAGAGACTGTTGTTTGTAATGCCAAGAGGAAAGGTTGGTAATATACTGCATTCGTAGGTTTCAATAAGCGTTACAGCAAATGGTGGTCAACTTCAGAAATTTTGCTTCTTTCAATTCTATTTATTTACCACCAAATACAAGACTATTACCTAAAATAAAAAACATTAGCATTATTTTTTCATTCTGATAACTGCTGGTTGTTGACCACCATCTGCTGCACGATAGCGCTTAGTGAAACCCTTTTATATATACTATGATATTCTGTGTTCCGGGTTGACATCAGTACGTCACACACTCATATTTCGGTACGACTTCAAAGTGGCGATGTTCAATAGAGCAGATAATCTATGGAATTTCCAGGAGGAGAGGCCAGGAGGAGAGGCCAGGAGGAGAGGCCAGGAGGAGAGGCCAGGAGGAGAGGCCAGGAGGAGAGGCCAGGAGGAGAGGCCAGGAGGAGAGGCCAGGGAGAGGCCAGGAGGAGATGGGAGAGGCCAGGAGGAGAGGCGTTGGCTTGTTGGAACGACCTTGTAGGGAGTGTTTTTGCTACATGCCTGTAATGCCTTTGTATAGCACTTAAGGCTCTTTTCCACTCGTCGCAAAAACCAACTCGCAAACTCGCTGCGAGTACTTTCATCCAATCACAATGCTCGGCAGTTTATTTTAATTACATGCAAGAACTCCCAGCGAGTTTGCGAGTTGGTTTTACGATGAGTGGAAAAGAGCCTTTAAGGCTTGGCATAACAATAGTGCATTCAGTCACGATTCAGTGATCGGAATGTACCATTGTCTTTTCATTGTTTTGAAAATCCCACTGTTCTCCATGCCATCCAGTCACTCATTGTTTTGACATATTTGTGGTGTTATGCAAATGCATAGCTATTCAACTGTGCTTAAAATTTTAATTTATATTTAACAACGCTATGTACAGTACAATCGTAACTACAAGTTGACTTATTTCTCATCCACTTTTCGCTCTCAGATCCTCGAGATCACACTGCTTATCGCAAGTTACATCAACGCGATAGTCCGCCAGCAAGGCTTGACATTTGATGTCGCATGTACGGCGAAGAAAACAAGTGCTGCGGCGGAGAAAAATATCAAAGTGTGGGACATGGAAAGCGCTGAATGGCCTATGGTCCCTGGTGCTGGATTGATTTGAATGTCAAAGCAGAATACGAAATTGTGTGGTCAGGTAACTTTTGAAATAGAAATGAATTTGAACAGCTTAACAGCTTCGCTTGTCTTCACATTAGTGTCTGAAGTGCCTACCTCACGATTAGGTTTTTCGCGTATTCGAAACCATCTACTAAAGCCTTCCGCACACGAGTGCTCTCGGCCGAGGTAACGAGCTCGCAAGGCCGTTTGATCAGCCACATTCTCTCGTGTGCGCGTGGTTTTTGCTGAGAATTTTACCTCGCGAGGACGTGAGACAAAGATGTATCATGTCTCTCGCATGCGTCAGGCTGAAGGCGGTGTATATATGAACCCTACACAAAGGACTGGTCCACCTAGGCCTCTAACTAAACATTAGTTTCGTTTATATATGCCTGGAGGGCTATCCCTCGTAGGCGAGATCTCACTACTCGATATCTCGCTTGGTATAACACTGCAAACATTTAAGGTTAAAACAACCAATTCATTTGCGCATTGATCAAAAACAATTGGTAGTTTTAACCAAGAAAAAATAGTTAGCACAGATCCACTTTTCTACCAACTTTACAGTGTAGGATTAGAAAATTCGCCCATATAATCGCACTATGGTATGGTGGGGGGGGGGGGGGGGGTCAAACGATGACTGTATTGTCTGGGAGTTTTAAAAGGCTCAGGAAAGGGAAGCGACTCCCCGCACCTTCAATAAACCCGCCAGTTATTTTGCCACAGTATTGAACAGCAGTTGTTCCCCTGATTGGAATTTAGGAAGGCTATTGTAGGCTTTGTTTTGAGTAATGCGACCTATTATATACCTAAACCAATGAAATGTCTTGTTGAAGGCAATATGCGGATAACCCCTCCGTCATGGAGAGCCAATATAATTGTAAGATTGAAATAGTTTAATTGTAAATAAAGATAAATATTATTGTATCATGTATGTGAAATAGAATTGAAATGGAAAGATATATAACTGTATACTGTATAAGAATAACTCTTCTGTAAGCAGAACTATGGATAAAATATTAATATGAAGAGAAATTGAATATTTAAATTTAAGTTAATAAAAAATCTTAAAAAGCGTTTGTTTCTGTATATACTGCTTGTGTGTTCAGCTTAGTCGCTGATACTTATAAGCTAATTCATAGTGTCGACTGCACATCCAGATGACGCATTCTACGTTGGAACACTCCGGTAGAACTAATAGTGACTTCGACATTTGGTTTCTTTCCTCGCCCGCATAGCAAATCCTCCCCCCAAATTAACCGGCTGCTACGCAGGCTAACTTCGACACAAAATAAAATGCTACGTTATTACGTTGTTTTAGAGGCCGTTTTCCACATCAAACGTATCGTATCGTAACGTACCAACAAGGAATCGAGTGAGGGTCAAGTTTTGGAACATTCCGATCAATCAATGTAATAAGCTAAGTGTTGCGTTGTCACAGTGATTTGTGTTTCCCCGTGAAAATAAATCTGTTTCCCCTCGGAATAAAATTTCCTATGATGACCGGAACTTAATTAAAATATGCGTATTAAAGTATTCAAATGTTCAGTCATGCATTCGTGATTACATATCACAACAATAAAAACACGAATGCATGACTGAACATTTGAATACTTTAATACGCATATTTTAAATCATCCAGTCACAGCTACATGTTTTTCTTAAACTGCGATTTTTGCCCGACTCAGAACGCGTCATTTGGATGCGCAGCCGAATTTCGCGATTCGTGTATTAGTATAGGTTATCATGCGATGGCGAGTACAATTAGGGATTACAGTCGATTTCATCAAACTTTTGCCAAAATATTCCGAAGTTCGTTCCGAACTTCGCAAATTCGTTGCGAAGTTCAAAAGTTCATAATGAATTCACAAGCAGGTTTGTAAACAAACCCTCTGATTGGCTACTAAAAAGGTAGCCAATCAAATGCTCAGTTTACAAACTGTTTGTGAATTCATTATGAACTTTTGAACTTCGCAACGAATTTGCGAAGTTCGGAACGAACTTCGGAATATTTTGGCAAAAGTTTGATGAAATCGACTGTAATAGTACTCGTGATGTTTGGAAATTTTGCCAAAATTGGACGAGCCGGAAAATCATTAATTGTACTGCAGTACAATTAATGAAATAATTGTACTCCTCTCAACCAATCAGCATCCAGTAATTTTGTCATGCTAATAATAATGCCAGCAATGCAATAGGTATTAAGTTCCGGTCATCATAGGGAACTTTGTTCCGAGGGAAAACAGATTTCACGGGGAAACACAAATCACTGTGACAGTGCAAACGGATGGACCATATGTCCATAATTCCATTTATTCAACATGACATGACAAAAATCTCTTTGTCTTTAAATTATGCAAACCACTTATAATGTAATGAAACCATGCATATTTAGCATAGAATGCTGTTATTGTTGTGGTTTGGTGATGGGCGTGATACTGATTGCTAAATAGTCACACCATCCCGACTCTAAAATATAGACCGAGACTCGTTTGCAGAATTACATTAACACGGACAATCATGAGCGAAGCAAAATTCGATGGGTTCTATGACGGTTGTAAAGCGTTAAACGTGGAAAGCGAGGTAGAAGAATGCAGGAAACTCTATGCGGATTTCAGTGACACTTATGATAAGGTTTGTTCGTATTTAATACATTGCGTGTATACTGCGAAATAACAATTAGGCCAATGCCGCACACAAGCATTATAAAGTACTATTGAACATGAACTTGTGTAGTTCGTTCACTGCGCTAATTTTTACCCTGTCTACACTTTTTCGTTAAATTGTGAGCGGTGTGGCGTGTAAAATTTACTTGGCCGGTTCAAAAAAGCTGCGCGATGAAATTTCAAAACTGGACTTTGGACTTGACTTTGGAATTTCAAGTTCTATTTTGTTTTAGTAGAATCATACTAGTATATACTATTGCAAATCCTGTAATTTGATTGGCTACGCTACTCGCTATATAATTGTCGTTAGATAGCGAGTAGCGAAATAGCCATCTCCTCGGCGCGATTTTTAACGAATTTATTTCAGTAAATTATGAAAAACGTTTTGAAATACTGTTTTCTTGCTGGTTTCTACTAAAACAATTAGATTACCGCTCTCGATTTCTATGAGATGATAGTTCATTCGGGTTTCGCCCTCATCAACTTTCACCTCATAGAAATCTTGAGCTCAAAGTCTAATTGTTAATTAGGATATTCGCTCATTTGGCATAATTATAGTTGAAAACAACGAAAACGAGGTTTAATGCCTCGAAAGGACAACTTGCCGTCAGGTCTGCCAAATATCGTGCTGCAAATACAATATAGAAAACGCCCTTGGAATTACTAGTACTCGCTGTACTAACGTATTAATGGCAATGCAGGAACGCAATGCCAATGCAGAGCAATGTATCTAATACAATAATAGACCAAATTTATTATTTATATCGTTTCGAAACCTTTGCTTTGCTTCTAAATTACTTGCTTCGAACGCATTTGCCCAACTACTGTAAATGTAGAAGGTTTTGGTGGATGGATATTTCGAGTGAAATATTATATACAATATTTTAGACCTGGGGCCGGTTGTTCAAATGCCGGTTAACGCTAACCCCGGGTTAAATTTTAATCTGCTGTTCTGGTTTGTATACTTCTACATGTTTGTTTATTTCAAAACTATATAAACAAAAACGTCTATCGCCCAGTACAAGGTTGATAGAAAAAAGTATTCATATTAATATAACCGATGTCGGGAAACTTGTATGAAAGTTACCACTAACCCAGGATTAAGTTAACCGGCTTTTGAACAACCGGCCCCTGAACGGGAACGGTTGCGAAAAACGCAACTCTAAGTCCTCCGACAGGAATTTCTACATCAATTTCAATCGAGTGAGATGCAGAAAAAAACATCTTGTAAATGTAGAAGGCAGCATAGGCCGTGTTTTGAAAATACAACAAATCAAATCGAAAACGTGGCGTGAAAGCGGCCCAAGCTCTGTGTGTGGTTTGGATATCAAGAAATAGTGAAATAGATTATGCCTTAAAATCGAATTGATTCACAACATTGTCGGACTTATAACATTTAATACTTTGCCTTTGGACTAGTCCAAATCTTATTAAATAGTAGATGAAATACATATGCATTATATAAAGGCGGGTCCGACGCCAACGGAATGACCTAAATTTGACGGGAGTAATTATAAAGTAAGTCGTATTTAAAACACGAGCAGGAGTGTTTTATCAGATATAAAACGCGAGACGAAGCCGAGTGTTTTATATCTGATAAAACACGTTCTGCGAGTGTTTTGAATAGCTTAAAAAACGATCACCATTTGGCAAGACTGGTAAGTTCGTTGGCGTAGTAATTTTGAAAAATAACGTTGTCTAAGCCGAGAAAATCGAAGCTAAAGTTTATGTAAATCAGGAGGATTTTTTATCACATATAAAACCACGATACGGTCATGATTTTTCTTTGTGTTTTCCTCATGAATTATTAATGAGTTTTTTAAATATATATAGTAACGTATAAAGTCCGACAATGTATTATAGTGAATCAATTTGATTTTTAGGCATTATTTTTCTCACTCTTTCTCTTGCCTGCACCGATTTTTATGAAACAAACACCAAAATGTTTAAAATGATGAGCTCTATCGGCACACTACCCTATTGATGGAGCCTCTTGTGAATTTGACATTTTCCCTGCTGTCCCTAAAAGTCAAATTGATTCACTTATTTCTTTAACCGAGTATTTCTCCGATATCCAAACCTGCACACATAGTCACAGAGCTTGGACCGCTTGTTAGTTGTGTAGTAGGCAGCTTACGGTGTTTATATATTCAATTTGATTTGCGGTCTTATCAAAACACGGCCTATGCCGCCCTCTACTTTTGCAGTTAAATTTAAAGGCAGTTGGGCAAATGTCTACCCTGTTACTGATTCGAATGGTTCGAAACAAGTAATTTTAACATTGGTTCTTATGGTTGAATACCATTTATATAAATTATAAAAAGCAAAGGTTTCGAAAATAGAAAAAAAATATTGGTCTATTAGTATTACTGTATTAGATACATTGCGCTCATGAATTGGCATTACATTTATACGGCAAGTTGTCCTTTCGAGGCATTAAACCTCGTTTTCGTTGTTGTCAACTATAATTATAGAAAATCAGCGAAAATCGTAAAACGAAATACAATTTGAAAGTCCAAAGTCTAGTCCAAGGTCCAGTCCAATCCAGTGTCAGGTGGTGCTGGGCGATACCAGGATTTGTATTTCGATACCGATACTGAGTACTTGAAAATTGGTATCGGCTTATACTGATACCTATTTCGATACCAAAAATGGTAAAAAGATTCCGTTTTCGATACCGGAAGTGAGTATTATTAACGCTGGTATCCGTCGCTTCCGATACTTTTCACAATGTGAAAAAATAGTCTCCAACAAGCATATTTCCCAGTTATCATACTTAATGCTGAAACTTCAACCTTACTAACTCTCAAGCATAATTAAAACAAGGAATTTCAACAAGATAAAGCTGTTTCTTATTGTTTTTGGACTAGTTGTTTGCAGCAAGGTAATTTTTAGTGTTGTAAACTGAAACAGGTACAAGTATCGAACTTAAAGGATCTCGAGGGCTTAAAGGATCTCGCTTATATTAATACAAGCTATGACCAGCGTCTATCGTTGATATGATAGAGGATTTTCGAAAGTAAAAAAGTCCCTGAATCCGGCAAAATCTCCAAAAAGTCCCTAAAAATCCATGAAAATTCGCTCAAAAGTCTTGAAAATCCGACGAACAAGCGGTGGTGTATTTGCCAATTGGTTCCAAGGCACGCGCACAATGCAAGAACATTTGAAAGACGTTGTGACTTTTAAACCGTTGGATAGCGTTTTCACTCCTGGATACGTATCTTTGAAACATTATCTTTCAACAATCGACGAAACTACTCTAATTGAAAGCCGAGATCATTCATTTTCGTTGACTGTGAACGTGGTAAAATCACGGTATTATCACAAGCAACCCTGGCTTGGTTTAGATAGTATATATGAAAAATATTACCAAAATTTCGATTAATTGACAGACCATTCTTGCATTTACAGCTGTGCTTTACAGACGCCGTAAGTTGTCGTAAAATCGATAAACGCAGACTCCCGTTGACATTGTTATACGACGATATTAATTCATACATATTTTGGAAATTGTCATCGCGCACAGCCTTTTTCAACCGTCCCAGCGTAGAATATGGTCCCAGTAAAATTAGCGCAGTGAACGAACTACACAAGTTCATGTTCGTACTTTGCTGTGTTTGGGGTTGGGTTACATTTTGATCATGCGCCAAGTACACGTGGACGCATACGGTGCAACTGGTGAATTATTGCTCAACCACTAAAAAGAGTGTCTCAAAATTTGTAGGCCTACAATTGGGTTTTTGAATAAATATACAAACAGCATTTGGATAAATATATGAGGGTTGGGGGCAATCTGTCTTCCAGAATGGGTAGGGGGATAGATACAAAGTGGCCCACACTACAGATAGAATTGAATGCCGTCCTTCCCCCCTATGGTATAACGAAGCACGGGTATAACCAAGCTTACGTTGCGACTATTAAATCTATACAATTTTCAATTTTGTTACTTTTAACTCTCAGACCGTGAGTGATGATTTGAATTATGGAGGACCAGTTGTAACTGTTGAGCTTCTGTGTAAACACCTCCAAGCCCTTGGCTATAGCAACGATATGGATACTCGCATTCTTGATCTCGGCTGTGGCTCTGGGCTTGTCGGTCAAGAATTAAACAAACGAGGCTACAAGAATATCGACGGAGTTGACTTGTGTGCAGAGATGTTGGTCAAAGCCAAGGAGAAGGAGGTGTACACGACACTCACCGAGGGGGAAATGGCATCGGAGGGGTGCAAGAAACTTGGAGTGGCCGCCGACCAGTACGATATTGCCACATGCGTGGGGGTGATGACACGTGGTCATGTGAAGGGCAAGGGGTTCGATGATCTTGTTTATGCTGTAAAACCCAGAGGTTTGGTTTGCTTCACAATCCGAGGATCGATTTGGGAAGATCTGGCCTACGGCTATGCCGCGAAAATAGACGAACTGTGCAATGCAAAGAAGTGGAAATTGCTTGAGAAAAAACATGATGAAAACTACACTGTAGATGATTACTGTTGGGTGTTCTGTTTTCAGATATTGTAATGCCCTGAATGTGATTTGATATTAAAATTATAAAATGAGTAGACAATGAAATATTTTTGCCTTTTTTGCAACTGACATCAGAAATGCCCGACTTTTTATTCAACCTTACCCCCCCCCCCCCCCCTCCCGACGCACACACTCACACACATGCATACAGGTAATCACATATACTTGTTCGAGTCACAGATGGTTCGAGTCTTCCGCTCTTTCTTGGTATATAAGCAAGTCTTCGAATGAATGTGAATGATTTCGTTGTGTTGATTAACAACAAGCATATTGCCCGACTTGGGTTGAAAATTTGACTTTCAATTTTTCTGGAGGGGCAGCTGGTCCCCCTGCCAGAGAGTAAACACGTCTGGAGATACCGTATTTATTCTAATTATAAAAAAAATGACTTCGGATTAGAGAGAGGCGTTTAATAGAGAGAGGCGTCTATTTCACAAGTTCATATAAAAAAAACTAGATTAGTGGCAACATTTCTTTAATGCTTCGCAAGGAACATCGTTGAAGTAGAAGTTTGTGGGAAAACTGGAAGCGATAGGTGGACCAAGTCAAAAACTTTTGCAAGGATTCTCCAAGAAGAACTGACCCGCATTAAAGATAAATATACTCATTTTGAATTCGAGTACGAACAGTCATTGCTCTACAAAAAACCTCATGTTGTCAAGTTAATGTGAATGAAATAAAACGTTGAAATATGAAACGTTGACTTTTAGCGTTTTATCTTCTCGAGGGGGTGCGTTTATTAGAGAGAGGCGTTTAATAGAAATTTCTGTAGGTTGAGGGGGCGTTAATTGAAGTGGGGCGTTTACTAGATAGTTGGCGTTAATTAGAATAAATACGGTATTTACATTTGAAACAACTGATCGTAAATACAGCGCTTGTACGTCGGTCGATAAAGAGTTCCCAATAATGTGCAAGACCCTTCCCTTGACAAGTAAAAGGCGTTAGACAGAGTAAAATGACATTGCAGCTCAATGGGTTAAATTTTTTTAATTTTTTTTATTTAAAATACTTTACCATTACTAACATACAACTTTACATTACTGACACTACATACACTGGAGACATGGCTGGGTTACCATCACAGCTTCGTAGGATAAATGTCCACCGGAGCCAATTACGATGAGCCCTGAACATTTCTAATTTACATCACTGGTTACATTTAAGTTAAAAACAACACGGTTTTTGAAGAACGTGAGCTAGATTTCTATTTACATGACATTTCACGCAGTTTAATTTAAAAGTTATAGCGGTGTCCGGGTCGTAGACATGTCTAAGTATAGCCCCTTATATTTTCTCGTGAGACTACATTTAAAAGTAGCAGCGCTTTGAGACAAGTCCCTTTCACCAGGTGTTAGACTGTTCCAAATTCTACTTGTGCGGACAAAAAACTGTTCTGGAAGGATACTGTTTTAGCGCGAGGTATCTCCGTAGGAACACCTGTCCGAGTGTTATTTTGACGTGTAGAACGAGTTTGTTGTTTAATCTTGACCATGCCGTTGTTATCGGGAAAAATTTCTCCTTTTAGTGTACGAAAATATAAAACCAAGTCAAGAATTTCGAGCCAGTAAGTTATTGGTAAAAGATCGAGCTTTAACAGTCGCTGTTGATATGAAACTTTAGTGCGAAATGGTAGTTTCAGTAAAGATTTTGTTGCACGCCCTTGTACCCTTTCCATCATGTTTATATATTTGATTTTCTGAGGAGCTCACAATTGGGATCCGTACGAAAATCTTACTAGACTGATGTAGAGAGTGCGACGAGCGTTTAAGCTACCAATTTCCGCGGAACAACGGCGAATGTACCCGAGTGTACGGTTTGCCTTTGAGAGCCACGTGACTTTGCCAGTGCATAGAGATGGTTATAAGAATTCCAAGATCCTTCTGTTGGTTGACTCTTTGTAGCTCGGTTCCATTAAGTGCATATGATTGAATAATTGGGTGGTGCTTTCTAGTAAATGACACTATGTTACACTTTGTCTCGTTGAAGACATGTCCCATGTCTTAGACCAAGATGATAAATTATCTAAGTCAGATTGTAAAAGGAACGAGTCGTTTAACGTATTAGTAGGTTAACCCCCCCCATATGGAATCGGAAGTAATTAGTATTCAGGATATGTTTAGAGTGATGACGTCATAGGGTGTTCGTATTTTCCCGCCATATGACGTCAGCAACGTACATCCATCGTAATTTCTCCGCCATATGACGTCATTTGCGTACGTACAGGATTAGAAGTAATTAGTATTCGTGTGACGTCATTTTGCGTGCGTACAGAGAGTAAATAAAGAACAACAGAGAGTTTTGTGTTGGATTTTATTTAAATTACACACAACAATTTAAATGTTTCTTCTAATAAGAAAGTCGTTTTATAGTTTTGGCTTTATTGTTCGATAGCCATGGTTTCTTTAACAAAGGCTCGGACCGTATTAAACCGTTTGACCGAGTTTAACTTCTATTCATTATCACTTTCTTCATTATTCTCTTCATCAAAATCGTAATCCTTTAAAAGTCTTCTTATAAGAAACGTCGTATTGTGTCGAGAAAACGAGATTCGGCTTCGGAAAATTTGGAAGAAGTGTGGTTGGCGGTGGAAGAAGAATGCATTAGTATTCTTGATGTCGCGAAAATGGTAAGAATGCAACAGTAAGCAACACCACTGTTTTATATCCGCAGCTTGAACTAAACTAACTTTATTTATACTGGGAGGTGCGCACCTCCCCTGGGATCGTTTTGCACCTCCCCTGGAAATTTTTGCACCTCCTCTGGAAATTCATGCACCTTCCCTGGAAATTGGGATAGGAATAGGGAGTGTTTTTGCTACATGCCTATTACAGTAGGCTTGGCATAGCAATACAGGGTGTATCAAAAAAAAGTGAACCCTTTGAAATTTAATACAATAGTGAACATTTTGAAATTGAATTTCATATTTGCATTTTCTTTCAAATAATCTATTGTACCCTATTGTATTTAATTTCAAAGGGTTCACTTTTTTATGATACACCCTGTAGTGCATTCAGTCACGATTAGGTGATCGGAATGTACTATTGTCTTTTCATTGTTTTGAAAATCCCACTGTTCTCTATGCCATCCAGTCACTCATTGTTTTGACATATTTGTGGTGTAATGCAAAGGCATAGCTATTCAACTGTGCTTAAAATTTTAGTGTACTGTACAGTGTGTCCCCAAAAAATGTCCCCCTATACAAAGTACTCATCTTTTGTTAAACGCGCGTTGTTATACCTCTGGGAATTTAAAATAGCTTCTAAACCGAACAGCAACACAAAAATGTCAAATTACAAATTCGTCTTACCGTCAGTTCGAGTGAGAATGATTCAACTGACTGCAGAGCAACGAGTATTTGTCGTAAAACCATTTATTTGTGAAATCGTTTTACTTGCTTCGATCGTCGCGATTAGTTATTTGGACGAATAAATACTTCCTCCGTTTATGTACAATTCAATTCCCAAAGGTATAATAACGCACAAGAGTGATTTCTAAAGGGGGACATTTTTCTGGGACACCCTGTATATTTAACAATGTTATGTACAGTATGTGTAAAATCATTCTGACTGGTGTTCATATTTATAGCAAGCTCTTTGCAGAAAAGTCAAAACATGGAGATGGATGGCATAGAGTACAGTGGGACTTACAAAACAATGAAAAGACAATGGAACATTCCGTTCACTGGATCGTGACTAGATTGCAGTATTGTTATGCTAAGTGTCATGCAAAGGCCCCATGCACATTTTCAATAATTTGATGTACAATCGTAACTACAAGTTGACTTATTTCTCATCCACTTTTCTCTCTCAGATCCTCGAGATCACACTGCTTATCGCAAGTTACATCAACGCGATAGTCCGCCAGCAAGGCTTGACATTTGATGTCGCATGTACGGCGAAGAAAACAAGTGCTGCGGCGGAGAAAAATATCAAAGTGTGGGACATGGAAAGCGCTGAATGGCCTATGGTCCCTGGTGCTGGATTGATTTGAATGTCAAAGCAGAATACGAAATTGTGTGGTCAGGTAACGTTTGAAAATAGAGATGAATTTGAACAGCTTAACAGCTTCGTTTGTCTTCACATTAGTGTCTGAAGTGCCTACCTCACGATTAGGTGTTTCGCGTATTCGAAACCATCTATTAAGCCTTCCGCACACGAGTGCTCTCGGCCGAGGTAACGAGCTCGCAAGGCCGTTTGATCAGCCACATTCTCTCGTGTGCGCTCTGGTTTTTTCCGAGAATTTTACCTCGCGAGGACGTGAGACAAAGATGTATCATGTTTTATATCAGACTAACTTGCTAAACTACGACCTCTCGTGGTTCTGAGCTCAGCCAAGAGCTCTCGCGTGCGTCAGGCTGAAGGTGGTGTATATATGAACCCTACACAAAGGATTGGTCCACCTAGGCCTCTAGGCGTGATTCTGCGTTCCTTTTCAAATTCTTACTAAAACATTAGTTTCGTTTATTTGTGCATGGAGGGTTATCCCTCTTGGGCGAGATCTCACTACTCGATATCTCGCTTGGTATAACACTGCAAACATTTTATGTTAAAACAACCAATTAATTTGCCGATCAAAAACAAGATCAAAAATGATCAAAAACAATTGGTAGTTTTAACCAAGAAAAATTAGTTACCACAGATCCACTTTCTACCAACTTTACAGTGTAGGACTAGAAAATCGCACTATGGAGGGGGGGGGGGGGTGACAAACGATGACTGTATTGTCTGGGAGTTTTAAAAGGCTCATGAAGGGGAAGCGACTCCCCGCACCTTCAATAAACCCGCCAGTTATTTTGCCACAGTATTGAACAGCAGTTGTTCCCCTGATTGGAATTTAGGAAGGCTAGTGTAGGGCTTTGTTTTGAGTAATTCGACCTATTACTATACCTAAACCAATGAAATGTCTTGTTGAAGGCAATATGCGGATAACTCCTCCGTCATGGAGAGCCAATATAATCGTAAGATTGAAATAGTTTAATTGTAAATAAAGATAAATATTAATGTATGTGAAATAGAATTGAAATGGAAGATATATAACTGTATACTGTATATATACATGTAGAACTATCGAAATGAAAGAATAACTCTTCTGTAAGCGGAACTATGGATAAAATATTAATATGAAGAGAAATTGAATTTGTTTCTGTATATACTGCTTGTGACAGTGTGTTCAGCTTAGTCGCTGATACTTATAAGCTAATTCATAGTGTAATTCATCTACGTTGGAATACTAGAACTAATGACTTCAACATTTGGTTTCTCTCCTCGTCCGCATAGCAAATCTTCCCCCAAAATAGAAGCGGGTTACGTTACGTTACGTTTGATTAAGTGGAAACAGGTCGTTTTCCACTTTAAACGTATTGTAACGTACCAACAAGGAATCGAGCGAGGGTCAAGTTCGCACGATCCGATTTGAAACATTCCGATCAATCAATGTAATAAGCTATTAAGTGTTGCGCAAATGGAGGGACCATAATTATGTCCATAATTCATTTATTCAACATGACATGACAAAAATCTCTTTGTCTTTAAATTATGCAAACCACTTATAATGTAAATGCATATTTAGCATAGAATGCTCTTATTGTTGTGGTTTGGTGATGGGCGTGATACTGATTGCTAAATAGTCACACCATCCCGACTCTAAATAGACGAAGACTCGTTTGCAGAATTTACATTAACACGGACAATCATGAGCGAAGCAAAATTCGATGGGTACTATGGCGGTTTTAAAGCGTTAAGCGTGGAAAGCGAGGTAGAAGAATGCAGAAAACTCTATGCGGATTTCAGTGACACTTATGATAAGGTTTGTATTTTCAGCAATCAGCACGATATTTGGCGGACCCATCGGCAGACCTGACGGCAAGTTGTCCTTTCGATGCATTAAACCTCCTTTTCGTTGTTTTCAACTATATAATTATGCCAAATGAGCGAATATCCTAAAACAAAATAGAATTTGAAAGTCCAAAGTCACACGAGTCCAAAGTCCAGTTTTGAAAATTTTCATCGCGCAGTTTTTTTGAACGGCGTTCCAGTAAATTTTACACGCCACACCGCTCACAATTTAACGAAAAAGTGTAGACAGGGTAAAATTAGCGCAGTGAACTATAGTTATCGCCATCAATGCAATAAAAATCGATCAACACTTGCGAAAAACGAACGAACAGATATAAATCAAATCACAGTCGAAATGCATCTGCACATTCCGAATCAACATCGACCGAAAATCGATCGTTCAACGATATTCAATCAAAGCATACCGACGAAAAGCATATTCGATCGAATTGCAGTTTAATCGAATCGATCGTCAAACTTGCAGCGAGCAGTGTTTCAATCTTTGAAACGTTCCTTACTTCTATTATTTCCTTCCAGAATTTCTGAAAAAAATTTCCTTCCGCTTGAAAAAAAACCTTTTTTTTAAAAAAAAAAAAAAATTTGGTAAAACTGTCCAATATACAATATATAGTCGCTTCCTCACCAATTCACACGTGCGCACACGTGCGCAAATAACAAAGTTATTCCATATTCACATCATAAACACATAATCTTGATTTTGTGCCTCTCGCCCTCTAAACCTTTTTGTTTTCGTTTTTCTTGTTCGCTTTGCTGTTGAAATAAAGTCCAAAAACAAAACGGTTCGGTTCGCCGAATAACGTCGCTGGTGGTTAGCCGTGATTATGGTATGTTAAGTTCTTTTATTTTGAGCGAAACGTTGAAGCAAAGAGAGTTCAAAGTCAGTCACCACAAAAAAAGGATTTTGCGACATTACAGCCACTGGCAAGAGAAACAGCATTTGCACGAAAACAATAACGCCAACTACATAAGTTTTTATTAATGTATTAACACCCACACCCCATGCATATATTGGTTTTATTCCAATTTAATTATTTATTTGCTTTTTTCAAATTAGACAAAGTCCTTGATATTCGAGTAAGGCCTTCTTGACGAGTAATTAAGCGTAAAAAACAAAGAAGAGGAGGCAAGAGCGCATCGTGGCAATGGTATTTGGTATATATGTTAGTTTTGTTGGGGCTACGGAAATACAACATGATCCATCCATAATTATGACATTCCAAGCAGGTCTATATTATGCCCATCCATCTAACCCTCCTCCCCCCCTCCCCGCCTACTCCGGAGAGGAGGCAGGCAGCGCTTACGAGCCATCTCACCCCCGGGGACGGGGTCCTCACCCCAGGACAATGTCATGTTGTGTGCCTATGTCACCGCATGTGCCTGGTTATACAAAAATTGTTGGTTGCTCCAGTGATTTGCGATTGTCTGAGATTCTGGTAAGCAAGAACATTGAAACCCAAACACAACCCCTACCCAAAAAGGAAAAATCATCATTGGGGATCATTTCATTTCCCCTCGCTTTTCTTGGGTTGGGGTATACTGTACTTTACTACATGGCACGCGACGCATTATAAAGTAATTTATATTAAAAGTCAAAAATATAACCACCGTCTATATACTCTAAACATTTTATATTTAAAAGTCAAAAGATCTTTTTAAATTTATTTTTACTATTTTATTTTTTTCATCAATATATTTATATTATAGAAATATAGAATAAATAAAAATATAAATAGCAAGTCTGGCGCGCGCGTGTGAGAATTGTGAATTGTGGAAAGGATTGAGCCATTATTGTGGAAAGGTGGTTGACAAGGAAAAAAGGAAAAATAAGAAAGAAGAGAAGTGCGAAACGAAATTACGAAAATTTTTCGGAAAGAAAGCGGCGAAGTTACGTTTCAAAAGCACTGCTCGCTGCCAAGTTTGACGATCGATTCAGTAGCTGTATGCTCGATTTGCTCGATTTGAATATGCATTGATTTTTTTTTTGATTGCATATCGGTCTGTTCGTTTTCGACAAGTGTTGAATCGTTTAAACCATTGATGGCGATTTTGACTGTCGGTTTGTATATCGCTATATCGTTCGTTTCGAGCAAGTGTCGATCGATTTAAACCATTGACGCTCGACTTGTAACTATTGAATTTTGACCGTAAAAACGCGCCATAGTGAACGAACTACACAAGTTCATGTTCAATAGTACTTTATAATGCTTACAGGCAATGTATTAAATATGTACTAACGTAATGGAAATGCAATAATGCATGAGCTTGCGGCAATGCCAATGCAGAGCAATGTATCTAATACAGTAATAGAGCAATATTATTTATATCGTTTCGAAACCTTTGCTTAGTTTGCTTTGCTTCTAAATTACTTGCTTCGAACGCATTTGCCCAACTACCTTTAAATTTAACTGTAAATGTAGTAGAAGGCGGCATAGGCCGTCGGACGTGTTTCGAAATACCGTACCAACAAGGAATCGAGTGAGGGTCAAGTTCGCACGACCGATTTGGAACAAGCTAAGTGTTGCGCAAATGGAGGGACATAATTATGTCCATGGTTATTCAACATGCCTCATCAAAAATCTCTTTGTCTTTAAATTATGCAAACACTTATAATTAAATGCGTGATACTGATTGCTAAATAGTCACACCATCCCGACTCTAAACAGACCAAAGACTCGTTTGCAAATATGTACAACAAATCAAATCGAAACGTGGCGTGAAAGCGGCCCAAGCTCTGTACGTGTGTGGTTTGGATACCAAGAAATAGTGAAAGTGCCTTTGGACTAGGCCAAATCTTATTAAATAGTAGATGAAATACGTTATATATATAAAGGCGGGTAATTATAAAGTAAATATATATAGTAACGTATAAAGTCCGACAATATATTATAGTGAATCAATTTGATTTTTAGGCATTATTTTTTTCACTATTTCTCTTGCCTGCACCGATTTTAATGAAACGAACACCAAAATGTGCTCTATCGGCACACTACCCTATTGATGGAGCCCCTTATGAATTTGAAATTTTCCCTGCTGTCCCTATTAATAATAATATAGTGAGTCAATTTGATTTTTAGACTTTTTAGGCATTATTTCTTTAAAGTCACAGAGCTTGGACCGCTTGTTAGTTGTGTAGTAGGCAGCTTACGGTGTTTATATATTCAATTTGATTTGCGGTATCAAATACACGACCTATGCCGCCCACTACTTTTGCAGTTAAATTTAAAGGCAGTTGGGCAAATGTCTACCTAGCGCGCGCTCTCAAAAAAACTCCCTCCCCAAAAATAGAACGCCTGCTACGCAGGCTAATGTCTACCCTGTTACTGATTCGAATGGATTCGAAGCAAGTAATTTTAACATTGGTTCTTAATATGGTTGAATACCATTTATATAAATTATAAAAAGCAAAGGTTTAGAAAATAGAAAAAATATTGGTCTATAAGTATTACTGTATTAGATACATTGCGCTCATGAATTGGCATTAGCTACATTACGGCAAGTTGTCCTACTATAATTATACAAAATCAGCGAAAATCATAAAACGAAGTACAATTTGAAAGTCCAAAGTCCAGCCCAAACCAGTCGAATAGTGACAGGTAGTGCTGGGCGATACCAGGATTTTTATTTCGATACTGAGTACTTGAAAATTGGTTATTTTCACACCACGCAACTTCTAGCGCAATTGCGAAATTTATTATTCAGCTCTTGAAACTCAGGTCGGCATTCGGCAATGCCGACCTAAATGCCGACCTGCAAAACGATATTGTAGATTTTGAAAATCCTCTCGGCATTTTTTCTGCGAATGCACTTTTTACATGCGCATTTACAACATAGAAACCTAGCGAACACGTGAACAAAACATGTGCGTATTTTTCCAAGTTTCATTGTTCAAAGGTGACAAAATCGTCAAGCTTCAAGGTTTAACGCAATTATCCTAATAAAGTACCGTCTGTCACAACATGGACTGTTCGATCGGAGTTCGATTGTTTAATTGATTGTTCCTATGTTTTGTCAGCTGTTTTGTTCGCCATTGATTGCTGTTCATAAATACGTACTTGAAGCAAGCAATAAAATCAAATTTTGTCTTGGAGATTGTCTATTTGTCTCGGAAAATTTTGCCGACCTAGATTGAAAATTATCGTTTTTAGGCAATTCCTAAATTGTCATCGCGCAGCCTTTTCCAACCGTCCCAGCATAGAATATGCATGGTCCCAGTAAGGTTTTCACGCCACGCTCACGATTAGGAAAAAAGTGTTGACAGGGTAAAAATTAGCGCAGTGAACGAACTAGTAACGCAAGTTCATGTTCGTCTTTGCTGTTTTTGGTGTTGGGTTACATTTTGATCATGCGCCAAGTACACGTGGGCGCATACGGTGCAACTGGTGAATTATTGCTCAACCCGAGGGGTCCACTACGCCCTTCCAAAGCGTACGAGATTTCGAAATCACTTGATTTCTGAGCTGATTTCTTGATTTCTGAGCTGATTTCTTGATTTCTACTGATTTCAAGATTTCCGGAAGATATCAGTTACAGCAGTGTTTGTATATTTTAATGTTTGTAAAGCATTTACTCAAACTCTGGAGCAATTTGAAATCGGAATATCGTGAAAATTATGAAATATCGTCAGAAAAACGCAAAAAGGTCATAATTTCGTTCCCACAGTCCCACTAATCAAGCCTTTCACTACTATTTTTGTGATTTCTGATTTCGAAATCATCTTATTTCTGAACTCTTCGAAATCATAGTATTTTCAGTGATTTCTGAACCTGATTTCTCAGTCGAGTGTACGATATTTCTGGCGTGACGGACCCCTCGGCTCAACCACTAAAAAGAGTCTCAAAATTTGTAGGCCTACAATTGAGTTTGGATAAATATACAAACAACATTTGGATGAATGTAGTACAACGTTTGGATAAATATATGAGGGTTGGGGGCAATCTGTCTTCCAGAATGGGTAGGGGCCGTAGCGGGGATAAAACAATGCATGCTTTCATACTTGGTATAACGAAGCACGGGCGGCCCAAGCTTACGTTGCGACTATTAAATCTATACAATAAAAATTTTGCTGTTTTTGCTTGATTTCTCAATTTTGTTACTTTTAACTCTCAGACCCTGAGTGATGATTTGAATTATGGAGCACCAGTTGTAACCGTTGAGCTTCTGTGTAAACACCTCCAAGCCCTTGGGTATAGCAACGATGCACGCATTCTTGATCTCGGCTGTGGCTCTGGGCTTGTTGGTCAAGAATTAAACAAACGAGGCTACAAGAATATCGACGGAGTTGACTTGTGTGCAGAGATGTTGGTTAAAGCCAAGGAGAAGGGGGTATACACGACACTCGCCCAGGGGGAAATGGCATCGGAGGGGTGCAAGAAACTTGGAGTGGCCGCCGACCAGTACGATATCGTCACATGCGTGGGAGTGATGACACATGGTCATGTGAAGGGCAAGGGGTTCGATGATCTTGTTCATCCTGTAAAACCCGGAGGCCTGGTTTGTTTCACGGTCCGAAGATTGGTTTGGGAAGATCCGGCCTACGGCTATGCCGCGAAAATAGACGAACTGTGCAATGCAAAGAAGTGGAAATTGCTTGAGAAAAAATATGATGAAAACTATACGGTTGATGATGGCTGTTGGGTGTTCTGTTTTCAGATATTGTAATGCCCTGAATGTGATTTGATATTAAAATCATAAAATGACTAGACAATGAAATATTTTTGCCTTTTATTACATAGTCTGAACATATATAGCAGAGAACATTTTTTGCAACTGACACTGAAAATGCCTGACTTTTTATTCAACCTTGCTCCCCCCCCCCGGACACACACACACTTCAACCGTACTCCCCCCGACACACACACACACACACACTTCAACCTTACTCCCCCCGACACTTCAACCTTACTCCCCCCGACACACACACACACACTTCAACCTTACTCCCCCCGACACACACATACACTTCAACCTTACTCCCCCAGACACACACACACTCACACACACAGGTGATCACATATACTTGTTCGAGTCATATAGATGGTTCGAGTCTTCGGCTCTTTCTTGGTATATGAGCAAGTCTTCGAATGAATGTAAATGTGAATGATTTCGTTGTGTTGATTAACTAACAAAAAGCATCTTTTTTGCCCGACTTGGGTTGAAAATTTGTCCAACTTATCGACCTTTCAATTTTTCTGTAGGGGCAGGTACCCCCCGCTCCCCCGCCTGGTATGCCTATGAATGGGGAGGGGGGTGGGTTGTCGGAAGGTTTGGTCGGAAATTTAGAAAGCTTCGCCTCTCCACTCGACGCTCAAGGATATAGTACGACGTCATGTCATGATAGGGAGTGAGGGCCTGCAAGAAATCCCGGCTTTCGTGACTAAACGCCCTAATAAAGGATCATTAAAATTGACCAATAAAAACGCAGCTGGGGCCGGTTGTACGAAGGCAGCTTAGCTTAAACGTGGATAAGCCAAAATTAGAAAACACTTTCTGTAGTTGCAAACATAATGAATGTAAAGACTTGATCGATATTTTCGATTTATCCACCGGATAGGCTATTAAAACCGGCTTCGTACAACCGGCGGGATAGTACAAAACATGGACTGGACTGGACAGTTCGACTGGACTGATTTAAAAAAAAAAAATTCTGTAACGTTTTGCACCTCAATGTTTTGATTGTCGTATAATCTCAATTTGTAACTGGAGTGAAATAAATCTGCGAAAGCGAGCCTACACAACATGGCTCCCTTCTGTTCTTTATAGAAATTTGAAAATTAACAATTTATCATTTAGAAATGAATTTTTTGAACAAATATTACTTGTTTAAAACCAAAATTGTTAGAAATGTGTTCAACTGTCCAGTCCAACTGTCCAGTCCAACTATCCAGTCCAACTGTCCAGTCCAATTATCCAGTCCAACTATCCAGTCCAACTTTCCGAGTCCAACTGTCCAGTCCAATTATCCAGTCCAATTATCCAGTCCAACTGTCCAGTCCAACTTTCCGAGTCCAACTATCCAGTCCAACTGTCCAGTCCAATTATCCAGTCCAACTATCCAGTCCAACTGTCCAGTCCAACTTTCCGAGTCCAACTGTCCAGTCCAGTCCAACTTTCCGAGTCCAACTGTCCAGTCCAACTTTCCGAGTCCAACTGTCCAGTCCAGTCCAACTGTCCAGTCCAACTTTCCGAGTCCAACTGTCCAGTCCAACTGTCCAGTCCAGTCCAACTGTCCAGTTCAACTTTCCGAGTCCAACTGTCCAGTCCATGTTTTGTACTATGCCGGAAGGAAATGTTTCGCTTGTGCATAAACATGTCAATTAAGACGATGAAATGTAGTAATATATTCCCGTGTGCGTAAACCTGTCAATTAATTCTTGGTGTTGACCAATCAATTCTTAGTCACGAAAGCTGGGTTTTCTTGCAGGCCCTCACTTCCCGTACGAGGGCCGGCCACACATGCTAATTTTTTGCGTGCTGTGCGTTAATTGTCAAGTGGTTGAGTGGTTCGCTTTGCACGTGCATTGCACCTCTATTAACTATGATTGCACAGACAACACAATTTGATGCAGATATAAATAAAATCATATAATTTATATCGTAACAACCAATCAGAAACATAATTATATATTCCACCAATCACAATATGTCCCTGGGCACAATCGAAGCACTGGCATGATAGGCGTGATAGGCTGATAGCCAAATAATCACACCATCTCGACTCTAGATAGACCAAGACTTGTTTGCAGCATTTGAATACATCTACACCATCTGTGTCACACGGACAATCATGAGCGAAGGAAAATTAGATTGGTACTATGACGGTTTTAAAGATTTAAGCGTAGACAGCGAGCCAGAAGAATGTAGGAAAGTCTATGCGACTTTCAGTGAGGTTTATGAACAGGTTTGTTTGTACTACATATTTGCCTGTATATTGCGAAATAACAACAACAATTTAGTTGGGTGCTTGGTCGTATTGGTTTTGGGCAGTATGCAAAATTCGCTGGAAAAAAAGAGAAAAGACCCTTCGTCTGGGAGTTGCTATGTTAAGTAAAGTTTGATTTAACTCGTTCAAAATGTTGGTTACACAATGACTGCCAGGGTGCATTCCGTGCACTCCACGCCGGATATATCCGGCGTCACGGCGTGGGTTTTAAAATTCGTTGGCGTGTTGGCGTGAGATCACTAAAAAAGAAGTGATAAGTGTAACCAAGTTTGTGCATGAATTCATTGTCATATGTATATCCACAGTATAACTTCAAGAATATGATGTTAACAGTATATAAGACATGCCAGGTTAGCCATTATAACATGGATTTTGGTGCCCCAAAATTGACGCGTATCTCCGGCGTAGAGTTTACATGGAATGCAATGAGCGGGCGCCATCGTCGGTCAAACCACATGAAACACAATGGTAACTGTTTCTAAAAGAATGCCAACAGGAATATTAGGTCCCGTTTTAATACATGAGACCGGGACGAAGTCAGCGGAAATTGTCAGTATGTTTACATATTGGAAATTGTCAGTATGGTACGAAAAGTATTACACTCTATTGCTACCGTTGTTTATTATCAGCGTCCCGGTCTCATGTAAACGGGACCTAATCGCTAGTTCAAACGTCGCACTTCTCATGTGCCGAACCTAATTCGAAGTGTTTGACACATAAGCGCGACGTTTGAATCAATTGAGTTCGACGATTTTAATTAAGTTCGACACCGATATTAAGTTCGACAAAGACAGTCGACTCGTACCTGAGTCGTGCCGGCCTAATGTATTTAGTTCGACACGGCGCGATGTCGATTCAAACGGCGAACTTATCATGTGCCGAATCTAATGCATATTTGGTCGAGAAAAGCTCTATTCAAAAGATAATGAAAGCTCCCATAGTTCGACGTTTGAATCAACTTAATTTCTACGAGTTAGGTTTGGCACCAGAACATATGAAGCGCAACGTTTGAACTAGGCCTTAGTTCCGGTGTAACAGCGGATAGTGTCCCCCCCGGACAGTATCCGCTAGCAGATAGTGTCCCCTTTAATTAAATTCCCGCGGATAGTGCCCCCCTGCACGTGAAAGTCAAGAACAAAAGCTCTGTGGAAATTTCTTTTATATGATGGATAATGAGCTGTATTGTCGCTAAGCCTATGGAATTTAAAAACGATTTATCAGGAGCAAACATATTCCCTACTGAAAAATTGTGCCGCGTTGCCAAATCGCGTTCAGTGTGTCTCGGTGTCTTCACAATTTAACTTGATGAAAAGTTTTGCGTCCAAAAAAAGCGACTGCCCGCCATACTTTCATTAGCTATTGCCATTAGCGTTAAGACTTTGAAGAGTGTCGACCGTTAGCGTGAACAAACCTGTTGAGCGATATTTTTAATAACAATGCTTATGTTATATGATTAACAACGGTTTATATTAGGCCAGATTTCGAAATTACGACCAAAGAATGCAAGAACTAAAACTATCTCAGCATTTCTTTGGGGGGACAGAATCCGCGAGGGGGGGGGGACTATCCGCGTTGCGTATAGTGTCCGGGAGGCAGTATCTGCTAGCAGATTTTGTCCGCGGGAGACACTATCATTATACCACTGATATAACAATGTTTTTCGCCTGAGTCAGTAATTATACTGTACTAAAACATACAACGATTATTGTAGAAAAGAGTGTTGCTTTTTTACTAGTTTAGATAATATAGAATATCAGAAACTTACTGTAAATTGTAAAATATTTTGATCGGCTTCGAGGCCCGTTTTTTGTCGATCATGCCGAGTGATCATGCATAGTTTGTATGCAAAATGAAACTTTATTGTGCTACCAATATAAAAATATCCATGGAACCTTTAAGAAAATCTAAAAAAGGAACTTTTCTTCTTTGTTATATTATGTAAATCATGCTAGTTTTGACGTGGACATACACTCCAAGCTTTTTCAGCGAAAAGGCATGCTCACTCTGCTCCCTGAAAAAGTCTCGCGACATAAACACAGGGGCGGATCTAGGGGTGGTCAAACCGGTCACGCGACTCATGTAAAAATTGCGCAGATAATTAATATTCTAAGTTAATCCAGTTAAATACCTTTCGTGCAGCGGCATATATAAATATAATAGTTATTAATATTGGAATTCTAGTCCAGTTAATTAAATTCGTTCAGTGGCGCAGTTTTGGTAAAGCAATCCAATCCAATGACCGATCAGCTGTCTTACCCATGAGTTTTGACCGGTCTCCGGTCAAATTCTAGCAATCTGATTGGTCAATATGCCTATTTGGGGTCATCTCCATGGAGATTCGCCATTTTGACCGATCTGTGGGGCGGCCTGACCGGTTTGTGCAGTTCAGGAGCTCGAATGCGAGCATTCGATTGGATGATTCAAAAAAAATTATCCATCCTTATCCATGGCTAGATTTTTTGACCGGTCATGACGCAATTTTTGACCAGTCGCAGCGTGGGGTATAAATACGTCAGGTTTCGAGCTGACTAGCCTTCTGCTCGATATTCTGTATTGCTAGCTTCAATTTTCAAGCGATTATAATACAGTGTATCGACAATGCGCGAGAATATCATCGCAGGATTTCGGAAGAACGATCTCGAAAGTCTTAACGAGATTTACGGGCATCTGATCAAGCGAATCGACGCTTTGAATAGCATAACAACGATGTCTGCGGCTCATCTATTGGATGCGATAAACAGCACAAATTCTAGCCTCGCTAGAAATTTCGGTGCTGAGAAGTTTATCCGGCAGCATGCACGTGAAGGAACAATTGATGGCAGACGAAAGTGTTGTACGGCAATAAGGTAAAGATATATTCCTAACATTTGCATAATGTTGCGTGTGTTTCTTTGTCAAATAAAGGTTACTTATGCATTCATATTTTAATCCTATTGATATATTAATGATATTAGCATATTGTTTTATATACTCTGTCGTCGCGTCGTCTTCAATCAAGACATTTATTTCTATTTTCTATATAAAGTATGTATTAAAGCTTTGTTGCGGTGTAAAATAATACTATATATATGAACCGTGTTCATAGCTGCTAGCTGGCCCTGCATGTTGTTTTATTTGTTGTCACCACATGGTCCACATGGCCATAGAATAAAGATTTATTCTGTGACATGGCCTGGTGTATTAATGATTTATAGTTCTGATCGGATGAACTATATTAACTATATTAATAGTAAATATCTTTATTTTGTATAGATCTGAAATTTCTGGCAATTGCTTATATAGCTCTGCATCATTGGCACTGGTAGGCAGCAACAAGTTTGTGAATGATTTGAGAATGTTAACCTCACTTGAGCTTTTCATTAATGCTAATTTTTATTCTCAACACCCATGCTTTTTGTCGGCTGTGAATGATCATAATGAATGCTTTGGTAAAAGTATTAATAATCTTTTACCTTTGTCTGTCTCTCTCGCATGCCTTGACACAGGTTTGACCAAGGATGACTTGGTAAAACAGGAGGCCATTTAAATTGTACAGATACAAAATGGTCATCATTTCTTTGTATTTTAGGTCTCTCTTCTGTTTTAAGTAGAAATATTTTCCTACTACCCAGATTGTGGTGAATTAAGGTATAAACTGCTATTTAACCGCCTAGTTGAGCCACGTCAACATGTTAAGAAAGGTGTAGATGATCTTCATGTTCTATTTTGTTATGAAGGTAATATTAAACCCGGAGAAACCTTTAAACCTAACCACTTTGTACCTCTTCTTTTCATCAACACCAGGAGAAACGAAAGCCGGCAGTTAATTCACAGGCATCTGGCAGAATAACTAAGAAGCAAAAAGTTTCTACAATTTCTAATTTTTACTACGGTATAGTGTCAAAGACAAAGGTTAATATTATAGATCCAACATGTTCAAAGAAAGCCAATAATGAGACTTTTCTTCTTCCAAAAGACTTGCTGCTCATAAGTTAGCTGGGGACTCAACACCTAGCACCTCAACTACTTCTCTTCAATCAACTAGTAAGGTTAAAATTGAAGAGGTGAAACATGATTTAACTAATAATTTTGATGTTGCATTCTTTAGAGACAAGGTTAAAGGTATGGATACATCTCAAATTTGTAATTTAATTAAAAATGTTTATAAACCTGATAAACAGCACTCTTTTCCCAGGACTAATGGTAGAAGTTTTAGGTATGATTGGTTAAAATTATATCCCTGGCTTTGTTATTCACCCTCTGAAGATGGTGCATACTGTTTGTCGTGTGTACTTTTTGGAGATCGTTTTCCGGGTAAGGCTAGGAAAATCCAGAAATTATTTTCTCAACCACTTTCTCACTGGAACGATACCGCACAAAATTTGAAACGCCATGCTGGGCCTGGTACAGGAGAAATGGGCCTGCATGCTTGTACTTTCCCAATTTTAACTTCTTTACTTTTGCAAATGTCAGGAGCAGCACAGCCTATTGAGGTTATGATAGATGCCAACCTCAAAAAGGAAATTGAGGATAATAGGAAAAACTAACTCCCATTGTTGACTCTGTGGTTTTTGTGGGCGTCTTGGTTTGCCACTTCGTGGGCATCGTGATGATGCCAAGTACCATCCAGAAGTGGGTAATTACTCTCACGGGGAGTGGGCAATTTTGTGGAGTCTCTCAATTTTAGAGTTCGGGCTGGAGATAAAGTCTTAGAAGAGCATTTAAAGACTTGTGGAAAGAACCAAAGCTATATCTCTAAGACCAGCCAGAATAAGATAATTGAATGTTGTGGCCAGGTTATTAGTGAGCAGATCATCAACGATATAAAGAAAAGTAAGTTTTTGTATTATTGCTGATGAGGCTTCAGACACTTCGCAAAGGAGCAAATGTCCCTTGTATTACGTTTTGTTGATAGTGACATGAATATCAGAGAAGATTTCATTGCATTTTTGCACTGCAAGTGGGGTTGAGTGGTGCCCAACTTGCGAAATTAATTCTAGATGCGCTTAAAGATTTAACCTTGTCTATTGAAGATTGTCGTGGTCAAGGGTATGATGGTGCTGGTGCAGTGGCTGGGCACATAAATGGGTTATCTGCACATATTTTAAGGCTAAACAGTAAAGCCCTTTACACTCACTGCTATAGCCATAGATTAAATTTATCTGTTTGTGATTAGTTAGCCATTGTTGAAGTGAAAAACATGCTGAAGCATGTTAATGAGGTTTCTCACTTTATTAATATTTCTCAAACACGTAACATGCCTTTTGAGGAAAGTATTAAAACCCATTGTTCTGCATCAGATACAAAGAAGACCAAGCTAGCTGATGTTTGTAGAACCAGGTGGGTTGAGCGTATTCAGGGTATGGATACTTTTCAGGAGCTTTTTATCCCTTTATATCGTTTATTTGAAGATATGGTTGATAATGCAGAGGGTGAGTATAACCCCTCTTTCCAGTGATGCTCTATCTCACTTTAAACATATTTCTACTTTTGATTTTATTGTAGTATTTATTATAACCAGACATGTACTAGATGCAACTCTTGCTGTCACACAATTGTTGCAAGGGAAGAGCCTAGACATCATGGATGGCATTCATTTAATTAACAGCTTGAAAGACAACATGATTCTAATGAGGATTCTGTAGATACCTATCATGATTCCTGGTATCAAGAAGCTCTTACTTTAGCAAATGAGCTTGACATTGATGAGTCAAAGCCAAGGACTGTGGGCAGACAGACTAAGAGAGCTAATCACCCTTTACGTCTATTTCAGAATATTATAAACGTACTATTACCATTCCTTTGATTGACCATTTTAATTTATCTTTACAGACACGTTTTGACATTGATAGTGTTAATGTCTATAAAGGATTAAGTATTGTGCCCACAAAGATGATGTCTTTAATTAACAAGGAATTGATTGGAAAGAGGAGTTTAAGACCGTTTCTGCTTTTTACAGTGATGATCTACCCAACCCCTTAGCTTTAGATGCTGAGCTTTCGTTGTGGAACACCTATTGGGAGACGTTTGAGGACCTCTCCGTCTAATATTGTATTGACGTTGAAAGCTATCAGTTTTGATGGTTTTGAGAATATTAAAGTTTTACTTCGAATTCTAGGAACTCTTCCCATCACTTCTTGTGAATGTGAACGGTCCATTTCTGCCCTTAGAATACTCAAAGACTACAAGCGCAGTACCATGGTTGAAGAACGCCTGAATGGTCTCGCTTTGATGAAGATTCACCAGGAGATTGTTCCAGATATCGGAAAAGTTATAGATAAGTTTTCCGTTGGAAACACAAGGTTGAAATTTAGTTAAGAGTGTAGTTCTGTTTGTTAGCACTATTTTAGTCTATCTAAGCATTTGCCTAAACTCGTAGTTATATTCAACTCAATTCATATCTACATGTATCTCTATCTAACACAGCGTAACACGGAATCCTCTGTAGTATTTCTGTTATCGTATTTCCGTAATACACAGTATGTCAGTATCATTACCGTTATATTGTGAGCATTATATGCTTTCTTAACTTGCTGCACACTGTAATATATTGTGCCATTGTTACATAATTCTATCTTTCTTACATTTTGCAATGCAACAAAATATTGCATACTGTGGTTATCTTTGCCGTGAGCTTATGTGTAACTCAAAACTATAAAAGTAATAAAACATAATGTTGCTCCGAAAATTGGTAGGGCAAATAGTAGTAGACCAAAGGCAAATACAGTAGCTTGTCTACCTTGATGTTGACGTCATAACCGTCAAACACTATAAGTGTACAGTATAGTAGACCAAAGGCAAATACAGTAGCTTGTCTACCTTGATGTTGACGTCATAACCGTCAAACACTATAAGTGTACAGTATAAACTGGGCACAACGCGTACAGTAAACACAAAGTGTACAGTATGCAGTAACTGGGCACAACACAACATAAACATAATAAAACACGGTGATACTATGACATCTTTCATTCTTTCTTAACCTTTTGCAATTAACAAAATATTTCTAAAAGTATTATTAAATGTTGTCTACTAATTATAAAACCTGGCTAACATGTCTTTTTTAATTTGTTCTTAATAACTTTAATAATCTACTTTCATCCCTGTATGTGTATGTTTGTGTGTGTGCATATTGACTGGGATGGCATGAAAATTGAGCAATTTCATGTCCATGAAATGTCCCATACAGTCAACCTTTTCTAACCAAACTCCTCTAGGCGAGTCTCTGGCGCCTTAAAACCAGTCTGCTCTTTGAAAGATAAATTGTCCTTATTTTAGTTATTTATATCTAATCACCTCCTTTCATCCCTGTATGTTTGTGTGTGTGTGTGTGTGTGCATATTGACTGGGATGGCATGAAAATTGAGCAATTTCATGTCCATGAAATGTCCCTTACAGTCAACCCTTTCTAACCAAACTCCTTCTAGGCGAGTCTCTGGCGCCTTAAAACCAGTCTGCTCTTTGAACAGCCGTCTAAAGGCTGTCCATGTCGGAATCACCACTTTGCTCTATATACTGTTGATATATTGCAATTTGTGTTTCCTAGGCATGCTGATGAGCCCTGATATAGGGCGAAACGGCTTTTTTAAAATTCCTTCGAAGTTTTGTCTATCGCGAAATTAAATACCGCGAACGATCGTGTCACGGGGGGTCTTTTTTGCCGATCGAAAATCAAGACCACGCCCAAGATAACATTTCAGACTTTTTGACTCACGTACGAAAATTCCTAGATCCGCCCCTGACTGATAAACACGCGTGTTAAATGAGTCTGACTCGGGCCAAAAACATATTTTTGCCCGCGAACATCAAGTATAATGCACATTCCAGAAATCAGGGCGTGTTGCTTCTATTCTATCAGTGGGCCCCATTGTATCTCCCCGCCCCCTACCCATTCTGGTAGGCAGGCTTGTCCCCAATCCTGAACCCTTGTATATTTATCCAAATGTTATTACCCCCAATCCTCATATATTTATCCAAATGTTATTAAACTAAATTGTAGGTCTACTAATTTTCAGACACTATTTAGCGGTTGAGTAACAAGTTATGGATTGACTTGATTTCTCAATTTTGTTACTTTTAACTCTCAGACCCATTCTTATTAATTCCTAAACGATGTGTGATGATTTAGAGTATGGTAGATGATATGAAATGGACATCACCAGCTATAACCGTTGAGCTTCTGTGTAAACACCTCCAAGCCCTTGGGTATAGCAACGATACACGCATTCTTGATCTCGGCTGTGGCTCTGGGCTTGTCGGTCAAGAATTAAACAAACGAGGCTACAAGAATATCGACGGAGTTGACTTGTGTGCAGAGATGTTGGTTAAAGCCAAGGAGAAGGGGGTATACACGACACTCATCCAGGGGGAAATGGCATCGGAGGGGTGCAAGAAACTTGGAGTGGCCGCCGACCAGTACGATAATGCCACATGCTCGGGGGTGATGACACGTGGTCATGTGAATGGCAAGGGGTACGATGATCTTGTTCATGCTGTAAAACCCGGAGGCCTGGTTTGCTTCACAGTCCGAGGATCGTATTGGGGGGATCCGGCCTATGGCTATGGCACGAAAATTGACGAACTGTGCAATGCGAAAAAGTGGAAATTGCTTGAGAAAAAATATGATGAAAAGTATCATAATGATGATGGCTGCTGGGTGTTCTGTTTTCAGATATTGTAATGCCCTGAATGTGATTTGATGTACTATTTCAAAGACGAGTAGGCGTCTCGAGGGGCGAAGCCGACCCCGAGAGATTCATTAGCTTTCGAGTGTTTTGATACCGTGATCAAACACGCAGAACGAGTTTTTGAAATTGCTTCTCAAAACGAAAGGCAGTGAACCAAACAGGCACCGTTTTAGAACAATCGCATTGTTTTTTTTGTTAAATTACGATGAATGAAACACTAGTGCTTGATTATTAAACACTAGTGTTTGATGCAGTGTTTTACCGGGTATGAAAGCCCATTCACGTGACGGAATGGAGCTATCTGATTGAGTAAATTGCTAATGAATTATTAATGAGTTTGAGAAATTAAAATCATAAAATGGCTAGACAATGAAATATTTTTGCCTTTTATTACATAGCCTGAATGTAGACAGTGGCGGAAATTTCGGTGGGGTGGGGTGGGGGCCACTTCTTCCGTTGGGGAGGCAAAGCTTCCTAAATTTCGGACAAAACCTTCAAAATTCACATTCACACTCGAAATAGGCCGTTTTTAGCCCTTTAAGGCCGGTTTACAGTTCGCGCGAATTGGTCGCACGAAGGAGCGAATTTGTCACTGAGCATGCGCGAGGATTATTTATGGCAAATTTCGTCATTCTACTTGATTCGCAGCGACTGGCGAAAAAGTTGAAAATTTTCAACTTTTTCGTCAGTCGCCAGCGAACGAATTCAAGTTTAGCCAATCAAGAGCCAGGATTTTTGCAAGTTTGCAAATATTCGAGCGAATTTTAAAATGTGTAAACCCGATTCGCTATATTCGCGCGAATAATTCTCCAGTTCGCGAGACGTATTCGCGCGAACTGTAAACCGGCCTTTACGCGTCATTTGGATGCGCAGTTAAATCGCTCGTGAATTATTAGTAATTTTGAGAACATACACAACATAGGCTTACTGGTCAGCCTCGTACCCAGGCGCTTTTATTAAATCAGTGGCTGAGATTAGCGGGGGTGCTTGGGGAGGACGCGACGACCCCGCGCGCTCGCTCAGCTTTCAATCAATCAATCAGAAGCTTTATTAAAATTAAAATACATAATTGACATGGTATCCTTTCACGCGAGTGCTCTTCCAAGGAGCCATGTTAAAAAAAACGTTTGTTTCAATTGAATCTCCAAACAAGGTGATCCATTTCGTGGTTTTACCATGCCATTTCAAGCTCACGTTCGCACTTTCGCTTGAGAACAGCTTGACTTCACCGCCAGGCGACGTCCATTTGCCGGAAAGTTTCAATTCATTTAACACGAATTCCTTCAGATCTTCTAATGTACCGTCCCAATAAAGCTTTTCTCCATTGATTTTTATGTTTGCACACAGATTTACTGCCATGCTTAATGATATTAAGCTAGATATACTCAAAAATAAGTCGAAGATGCGGAGCTTAAAACACACGTCTGTACTCCACAGACTAACGCGTGCTTAGCCACTGATCTCTATAAATTAGCTGAACGCGATTTTTATTATTCTTTTCCTTAAAAGCGCCTGGGTACGAGGCTGCTCACTGGTGGAGAACAAATTCGAATGCCGCTCGAGATAACGAAATTTGTTCTCGGAAAATTTTGTAACAAATATATTTTTTTCTACAAACAAATTTATAAAAATATCATCTGAAAAGATCTTTTTACTCTATCAAATTCTTAGCTGGTAATGTATTTACAGTTGTATTAGAAAGTGTTTGTTTTTCTATAAGTTTATAAAATAGAGTTAGGTGGAAAACGCGGACATGCGGACACGCGGACATGCGGACATGCGACTACAGAAAAATTATCATTTATTTCTCTTTAACGTTATTTCTCTTTAAGATGTTCAACAGAACAAAGCCATACAGTTCATATATTTGTCCATATAATATATATGTTTCTCTTTAACGTGAAGATGTAATTCAACAGAACAAAGCCATACAGTTCATATATAGGTGATTTTTCGCGGTGTCGCATCCCAGTCCCCGATTTCCGAGCTGGGAGTGTGATATTAAATTTATCACACTGATATTAAATTTATCTCACGCGACGTCTCGCGAGGACTACACGCTGAGCCGGGGGCCGAGAGTTTGTTGTCTTGCGATAACGACGCTGTTGTTTGTAATTTCGTAAAAGATTTATTCATTTAAATTACGATTTTCAAGAGGTATGTTACCTTCAATGATCCAAAGGATACAAAAAAATTGTTCCTTTATGTGTCTACTTAATTACAGAAAAGCGTTTTGCTTTGTTCTGTTGAACATCTTCACATTAAAGAGAAACATATATATTATATGGACAAATATGTGAACTGTATGGCTTTGTTCTTTGAACATCTTGACGTTGAAGAGAAATAAATGATAATTTTTTGTAGTCGCATGTCCGCGTGTCCGCGTTTTCCACCTAACCATAAAATAGTCCGTCTTTGTCTTGCAGCCATAAGTTTCGAGTAAGAACCTGATTGACAGATCTTACCTTTGTCCAAAACTAAAATATTATGAGCGTTTTTAATCGTAGACAGTCAGTGAGCGATGGTTATGTCTTATGACAGTTCGACCTTTCATCAAACGATCTAAAGCCTCTTGGACAAGATGTTCACTTTTAGCATCCAAAGCACTAAAATAGGAGGAAATTGCATACTTTTGAAAATATCATTGTAAAGGATTTAGGAACTTACTAAAAAGATACACTTACTTCGTGGCTTCGTCAAGGACTAAGATTTTGGGATTCTGGAAGATTAATGAATGAACTGTATTTGAGAAGGGTAAATTTATACATTGTTACTGGAAACAGTATTCTTCTCAATGGTTTTTCTCGGCATCTCGTTCGATAGGACTAATAGTGGAAGGTGTTTGTAGATGGAATATTCGAACCAAAATTTATATACATTATTTACCTATCCAGGCGCAGTTGTGAAAAATGCAACTTTAGGCCCTCTGGCAGGAATAAAACCTGCGGACCTGCGATTCCGGTGCAGCGCTCTAACCAACTGAGCTACAGAGTCCATGCAGTTGCTGGGCAATAACCGAAGATTCGTGTATATATGATGGGAGTGATACCAGTATAAGGTATAAATTTTCGTTCGAATATTCCATCTACAAACACCTTCTTCTCAACGGCCCTTTATAAGTAGGTTATTAAGTAATATATCATACACGAGAAGGAGTTTATTATAGTGATTTGAAACACCGAAAAGTGTGTTGAAAAACAAGGCGCTAGCCGAGTTTTTTAACATACTTTGAGGTGTTTTTAAATCAGTATAATAAAGACTTCGAGTGTATGATATAGCTTCTCAAACAAACCAGTATTTAAAGAGAAATTCAACGCGAAAGTTGAGTTAATTTATGGGTGTTTATTACCGTGGTCACAGTATAGAGACGACCAGTAGGGCCACTCATTTGAAATTTTGTGTGGACGCTCATTACGCATTGGCAGCCAGTCAATTGCTTTTTCTGGCCAATAAGCAAGCTGGACTAACTTTCCTGGCCAGTAAATAAACTGCATATTTTTGCATAAAAAGCAGGCTACATGTTGCATCGCCGAGTGGCCCTACTGGTCGTCTTTATACTGTGCCGTGGTATCAAGACAACGATATACGCTGGTGATTTCCTTTGTGTTTTGCTCATGAATTATTAATGAGTTTGAGAAATATATATAATAAACTCCTTCTCGTGTATGATATATTACATACCATACCATATACCACATCATACCATGCCACATCATACCATACCACATCATGGTATACCATACCATACCATACCATACCAAACCACACCAGACAATACCATAGTCGGCGTATTCACATCGAATACCCCATATAACATCGAACGAATTAACTGTTGCCATGGTCATGCACCGTGAAAATGATGCAAATAACGTAGCAGTTTCAACAACTACGGCATTTTACAACGCTTAAAGGCTTAAAGGCTCCACTCATCGCAAAACCAACTCGCAAGCCCGCTGCGAGTGCTTGCATCTAATTAAAATTAACTATCGTGCATTTTGATTGGATAAAAGTACTCGCTGCGAGCTTGCAAGTTGGTTTTTGCGATGAGTGGAAAAGAGCCTTAAATGCTTAACTGCTCTCCCACCTTTACGGAAATAGACAATTTGTCGGACATTTTGATTTAAGAAGGGCTAAAAACGGCCTATTTTGAGTGTAAATGGGGGGGGGTTGTCGGAATTTTGAAGGCTTTGTCGGAAATTTAGGAAGCTTTACCTCCCCACCGGAAAAAGTGAATTTCCTCTGAAATGGTTTGCATGGAGTCTACAAATTCATGCATCCATTGTAAGACGGGCTCGATCTGGGCACGAGAATTATGCAAATTCATGACAAAATTGGCTTATATGCAGATTTTAATTCTTCCAATCTCAGCAGTACATGTTATTATTCAACTGCAATTTTATCTCGACGCAGAACGCGTCATTTGGATGCGCAGTCGATTGCTCGTGAATTATTAAATTTTGAGAACATAAACAAACTATTTTTTTTAACAAACACAAATTTAAATAAGTTTCATAAAAATATGTATTTACGATATCAAATTCTTAGCTGGTAATGTATTTACAGTTGTATTAGAAAGTGTTTGTTTTTCTATAAGTTTATAAAATAGTCCGTCTTTGTCTTGCATAAGTTTCGAGTAGGAACCTGATTGACAGATCTTGCCTTTGTCCAAAACTAAAATATTATGAGCATTTTTAATCGTAGACAGTCGGTGAGCGATGGTTATGACAGTTCGGTCTTTCATCAAACGATCTAAAGCCTCTTGGACAAGATGTTCACTTTTAGCATCCAAAGCACTAAAAATAGGAGAAAATTGCTTTTGAAAATATCATTGTAAAGGATTTAAGAACTTACTTAAGAAGATACACTTACCTCGTGGCTTCGTCAAGGACTAAGATTTTGGGATTCTGGAAGATAAATAAATGAACGGCTGTATTTGAGAAGAGTAAATTTATACATTGTTACTGTAAACAGTATTCTTCTCGATGGTCCTTTATAAGCTAAGTAGGTTATTATTGATTTACAAACAGTTAATATTTAGATTAGATTAGATTAGAAACTTTATTTAAGGAGGCTGACACTTAACAGCAAAAGCTGACAAACCTGTAGGCCTCCAAACTGCTATTACATAGATACATAACAATCACAAGATACTGAGTATTGACAACGAACACATGCAAATTGCTCTAGATGAACAACTTCGTAATTTAGTTACAAAAAGAAACGCGCGAGCTTGTGCTTGAAACGATATCAGACGGCAAGGAGTTAAAAAGCATAGTTCCACTTTAGGAGAGTTAGACTTGCCCATTTCTAAATTAGCGTTCGGAACTTTGAGGTCAGGAATGGATGATCTAGTATTCAGACCACGTACATCAGAAAGTAAATAGTCTGGACACTAGTGCTGGGCGATACCGAGTACTCGGTATTCGATACCAGCGATACCACGCACAGCGGTATCGGTATCGATTACTGACCTGGTATCGCTTGAAATCAGTTGGTATCGCTGTTTCAGTTTACAACGCTACAAATTACCTTGCTGCAAACAACTAGCCCAAAAACAATACGAAATTCTTTATTATTTATGCTTTAGAGTTAGTAACGTTGAAGTTTCAGCATTAAATATGATAACTGGGAAATATGCTTGTTGGAGACTATCATAATGTGGAAAGTATCGGAAGCGACCGATACCAGCGTTACAGGGGCGGATCTAGGAATTTTCGTACGTGAGTCAAAAAGTCTGAAATGTTATCTTGGGCGTGGTCTTGATTTTCGATCGGCAAAAAAGACCCCCCGTGACACGATCGTTCGCGGTATTTAATTTCGCGATAGACAAAACTTCGAAGGAATTTTAAAAAAGCCGTTTCGCCCTATATCAGGGCTCATCAGCATGCCTAGGAAACACAAATTGCAATATATCAACAGTATATAGAGCAAAGTGGTGATTCCGACATGGACAGCCTTTAGACGGCTGTTCAAAGAGCAGACTGGTTTTAAGGCGCCAGAGACTCGCCTAGAAGGAGTTTGGTTAGAAAGGGTTGACTGTAAGGGACATTTCATGGACATGAAATTGCTCAATTTTCATGCCATCCCAGTCAATATGCACACACACACACACACACAAACATACAGGGATGAAAGGAGGTGATTAGATATAAATAACTAAAATAAGGACAATTTATCTTTCAAAGAGCAGACTGGTTTTAAGGCGCCAGAGACTCGCCTAGAGGGAGTTTGGTTAGAAAAGGTTGACTGTATGGGACATTTCATGGACATGAAATTGCTCAATTTTCATGCCATCCCAGTCAATATGCACACACACAAACATACACATACAGGGATGAAAGTAGATTATTAAAGTTATTAAGAACAAATTAAAAAAGACATGTTAGCCAGGTTTTATAATTAGTAGACAACATTTAATAATACTTTTAGAAATATTTTGTTAATTGCAAAAGGTTAAGAAAGAATGAAAGATGTCATAGTATCACCGTGTTTTATTATGTTTATGTTGCGTTGTGCCCAGTTACTGCATACTGTACACTTTGTGTTTACTGTACGCGTTGTGCCCAGTTTATACTGTACACTTATAGTGTTTGACGGTTATGACGTCAACATCAAGGTAGACAAGCTACTGTATTTGCCTTTGGTCTACTATACTGTACACTTATAGTGTTTGACGGTTATGACGTCAACATCAAGGTAGACAAGCTACTGTATTTGCCTTTGGTCTACTACTATTTGCCCTACCAATTTTCGGAGCAACATTATGTTTTATTACTTTTATAGTTTTGAGTTACACATAAGCTCACGGCAAAGATAACCACAGTATGCAATATTTTGTTGCATTGCAAAATGTAAGAAAGATAGAATTATGTAACAATGGCACAATATATTACAGTGTGCAGCAAGTTAAGAAAGCATATAATGCTCACAATATAACGGTAATGATACTGACATACTGTGTATTACGGAAATACGATAACAGAAATACTACAGAGGATTCCGTGTTACGCTGTGTTAGATAGAGATACATGTAGATATGAATTGAGTTGAATATAACTACGAGTTTAGGCAAATGCTTAGATAGACTAAAATAGTGCTAACAAACAGAACTACACTCTTAACTAAATTTCAACCTTGTGTTTCCAACGGAAAACTTATCTATAACTTTTCCGATATCTGGAACAATCTCCTGGTGAATCTTCATCAAAGCGAGACCATTCAGGCGTTCTTCAACCATGGTACTGCGCTTGTAGTCTTTGAGTATTCTAAGGGCAGAAATGGACCGTTCACATTCACAAGAAGTGATGGGAAGAGTTCCTAGAATTCGAAGTAAAACTTTAATATTCTCAAAACCATCAAAACTGATAGCTTTCAACGTCAATACAATATTAGACGGGAGAGGTCCCTCAAACGTCTCCCAATAGGTGTTCCACAACGAAAGCTCAGCATCTAAAGCTAAGGGGTTGGGTAGATCATCACTGTAAAAAGCAGAAACGGTCTTAAACTCCTCTTTCCAATCAATTCCCTTGTTAATTAAAGACATCATCTTTGTGGGCACAATACTTAATCCTTTATAGACATTAACACTATCAATGTCAAAACGTGTCTGTAAAGATAAATTAAAATGGTCAATCAAAGGAATGGTAATAGTACGTTTATAATATTCTGAAATAGACGTAAAAGGGTGATTAGCTCTCTTAGTCTGTCTGCCCACAGTCCTTGGCTTTGACTCATCAATGTCAAGCTCATTTGCTAAAGTAAGAGCTTCTTGATACCAGGAATCATGATAGGTATCTACAGAATCCCTCATTAGAATCATGTTGTCTTTCAAGCTGTTAATTAAATGAATGCCATCCATGATGTCTAGGCTCTTCCCTTGCAACAATTGTGTGACAGCAAGAGTTGCATCTAGTACATGTCTGGTTATAATAAATACTACAATAAAATCAAAAGTAGAAATATGTTTAAAGTGAGATAGAGCATCACTGGAAAGAGAGGGGTTATACTCACCCTCTGCATTATCAACCATATCTTCAAATAAACGATATAAAGGGATAAAAGCTCCTGAAAAGTATCCATACCCTGAATACGTTCAACCCACCTGGTTCTACAAACATCAGCTAGCTTGGTCTTCTTTGTATCTGATGCAGAACAATGGGTTTTAATACTTTCCTCAAAAGGCATGTTACGTGTTTGAGAAATATTAATAAAGTGAGAAACCTCATTAACATGCTTCAGCATGTTTTTCACTTCAACAATGGCTAACGAATCACAAACAGATAAATTTAATCTATGGCTATAGCAGTGAGTGTAAAGGGCTTTACTGTTTAGCCTTAAAATATGTGCAGATAACCCATTTATGTGCCCAGCCACTGCACCAGCACCATCATACCCTTGACCACGACAATCTTCAATAGACAAGGTTAAATCTTTAAGCGCATCTAGAATTAATTTCGCAAGTTGGGCACCACTCAACCCCCACTTGCAGTGCAAAAATGCAATGAAATCTTCTCTGATATTCATGTCACTATCAACAAAACGTAATACAAGGGACATTTGCTCCTTGAGAAGTGTCTGAAGCCTCATCAGCAATAATACAAAAAAACTTACTTTTCTTTATATCGTTGATGATCTGCTCACTAATAACCTGGCCACAACATTCAATTATCTTATTCTGGCTGGTCTTAGAGATATAGCTTTGGTTCTTTCCACAAGTCTTTAAATGCTCTTCTAAGACTTTATCTCCAGCCGAACTCTAAAATTGAGAGACTCCACAAAATTGCCCACTCCCCGTAGAGTAATTACCCACTTCTGGATGGTACTTGGCATCATCACGATGCCCACAGTGGCAAACCAAGACGCCCACAAAAAACCACAGAGTCAACAATGGGAGTTAGTTTTTTCCTATTATCCTCAATTTCCTTTTTGAGGTTGGCATCTATCATAACCTCAATAGGCTGTGCTGCTCCTGACATTTGCAAAAGTAAAGAAGTTAAAATTGGGAAAGTACAAGCATGCAGGCCCATTTCCTCCTGTACCATGCCCAGCATGGCGTTTCAAATTTTGTGCGGTATCGTTCCAGTGAGAAAGTGGTTGAGAAAATAATTTCTGGATTTTCCTAGCCTTACCCGGAAAACGATCTCCAAAAAGTACACACGACAAACAGTATGCACCATCTTCAGAGGGTGAATAACAAAGCCAGGGATATAATTTTAACCAATCATACCTAAAACTTCTACCATTAGTCCTGGGAAAAGAGTGCTGTTTATCAGGTTTATAAACATTTTTAATTAAATTACAAATTTGAGATGTATCCATACCTTTAACCTTGTCTCTAAAGAATGCAACATCAAAATTATTAGTTAAATCATGTTTCACCTCTTCAATTTTAACCTTACTAGTTGATTGAAGAGAAGTAGTTGAGGTGCTAGGTGTTGAGTCCCCAGCTAACTTATGAGCAGCAAGTCTTTTGGAAGAAGAAAAAGTCTCATTATTGGCTTTCTTTGAACATGTTGGATCTATAATATTAACCTTTGTCTTTGACACTATACCGGTAGTAAAAATTAGAAATTGTAGAAACTTTTGCTTCTTAGTTATTCTGCCAGATGCCTGTGAATTAACTGCCGGCTTTCGTTTCTCCTGGTGTTGATGAAAAGAAGAGGTACAAAGTGGTTAGGTTTAAAGGTTTCTCCGGGTTTAATATTACCTTCATAACAAAATAGAACATGAAGATCATCTACACCTTTCTTAACATGTTGACGTGGCTCAACTAGGCGGTTAAATAGCAGTTTATACCTTAATTCACCACAATCTGGGTAGTAGGAAAAAATATTTCTACTTAAAACAGAAGAGAGACCTAAAATACAAAGAAATGATGACCATTTTGTATCTGTACAATTTAAAATGGCCTCCTGTTTTACCAAGTCATCCTTGGTCAAACCTGTGTCAAGGCATGCGAGAGAGACAGACAAAGGTAAAAGATTATTAATACTTTTACCAAAGCATTCATTATGATCATTCACAGCCGACAAAAGCATGGGTGTTGAGAATAAAAATTAGCATTAATGAAAAGCTCAAGTGAGGTTAACATTCTCAAATCATTCACAAACTTGTTGCTGCCTACCAGTGCCAATGATGCAGAGCTATATAAGCAATTGCCAGAAATTTCAGATCTATACAAAATAAAGATATTTACTATTAATATAGTTAATATAGTTCATCCGATCAGAACTATAAATCATTAATACACCAGGCCATGTCACAGAATAAATCTTTATTCTATGGCCATGTGGACCATGTGGTGACAACAAATAAAACAACATGCAGGGCCAGCTAGCAGCTATGAACACGGTTCATATATATAGTATTATTTTACACCGCAACAAAGCTTTAATACATACTTTATATAGAAAATAGAAATAAATGTCTTGATTGAAGACGACGCGACGACAGAGTATATAAAACAATATGCTAATATCATTAATATATCAATAGGATTAAAATATGAATGCATAAGTAACCTTTATTTGACAAAGAAACACACGCAACATTATGCAAATGTTAGGAATATATCTTTACCTTATTGCCGTACAACACTTTCGTCTGCCATCAATTGTTCCTTCACGTGCATGCTGCGGGATAAACTTCTCAGCACCGAAATTTCTAGCGAGGCTAGAATTTGTGCTGTTTATCGCATCCAATAGATGAGCCGCAGACATCGTTGTTATGCTATTCAAAGCGTCGATTCGCTTGATCAGATGCCCGTAAATCTCGTTAAGACTTTCGAGATCGTTCTTCCGAAATCCTGCGATGATATTCTCGCGCATTGTCGATACACTGTATTATAATCGCTTGAAAATTGAAGCTAGCAATACAGAATATCGAGCAGAAGGCTAGTCAGCTCGAAACCTGACGTATTTATACCCCACGCTGCGACTGGTCAAAAATTGCGTCATGACCGGTCAAAAAATCTAGCCATGGATAAGGATGGATAATTTTTTTTGAATCATCCAATCGAATGCTCGCATTCGAGCTCCTGAACTGCACAAACCGGTCAGGCCGCCCCACAGATCGGTCAAAATGGCGAATCTCCATGGAGATGACCCCAAATAGGCATATTGACCAATCAGATTGCTAGAATTTGACCGGAGACCGGTCAAAACTCATGGGTAAGACAGCTGATCGGTCATTGGATTGGATTGCTTTACCAAAACTGCGCCACTGAACGAATTTAATTAACTGGACTAGAATTCCAATATTAATAACTATTATATTTATATATGCCGCTGCACGAAAGGTATTTAACTGGATTAACTTAGAATATTAATTATCTGCGCAATTTTTACATGAGTCGCGTGACCGGTTTGACCACCCCTAGATCCGCCCCTGCAGCGTTAATAGTACTCACTTCCGGTATCGAAAACGTAATCTTTTTACCATTTTTGGTATCGAAATAGTTATCAGTATCGGTATCGAAATAAAAATCCTGGTATCGCCCAGCACTACAGGACATTTCAGTGGGAGCTAATAATTTGAGGCCGTTACAAGATTATATAATACTATGCCGCACTACTGTTAAGTATATTAGACATTTATAAATAAACATCTATGAAAGTTTCTTCAACTTTTACCTTCAAAAGTGCTCGAGCGATGGCAATCCTTTGACGTTGTCCACCTTCAAGAAAATATAAACGATCTAATCAGACAACACATTCGCAAAATCTGTTATACCATTTATACGTAGAGTAAATGTTACCTTTTTTGCAGCCTAGTTCCTAGTCGTTCTACAGCTTGCACAACCGCACATAAATGGATATGACTGGGACCCTAGGTATGACGTCAGTTAGCTGTGGCGTCACCGCTCGGTACCCCTACGTACCCCTATGCTATGAATCAAGTACAGTTAACAACGCGCGAGAGAGAGCCTAGGACTAGGCTGCCTTTTTTGTATTTAGTTATTCAAGCTATGTAAATAGTTAATTTTGGCGCCCCTTATGTAAACCAGCTCTTTGTACATGGAGATAGCGTTAGTAAATAGAGTGTATCATACCACACCATACCATACCATACCATACCATACCATGTCAAACCACACCATAGCACGCCACATATATCATACCACACCATACCATACCATACCATACCACACCCTTCCACTTACCAGAAAGACTTCGTCCTTTCTCTCCAACAACTGTACCAAACCCTTGAGGAAAACTGTCGATGAATTCCAGAGCATTAGATTGACGAGCAGCGCTCAAAACATCTTTAATTTTTAATGTTCCATTTTCTGGCTTCCAACCGTAAGCTATGTTGTCTTCTATACTGCCAGAAAATAATATTGGTTCCTGTGGAAAGATGGATGGATGGACTTTGTAATCGTGTAAACAGTAGCCAAGTAGACACATATTCTATTTACAAGATTACACTGTAAGTAAAGCATCGTTAAAACATGGTCTAAGGTCATGGTTTTAAGGCCTGGAAAAGACTATGAAACATGTATTTGTTGATAAATATTTGAAAATTTCAATGTTTCTCCGAATGTTTCCTGGTTTGCCCACACTTGGAAGTTGGGAACACTTTGAAACATATTCAGAAACATATTTTCTTCCCCAAGTGTGATTTTTATTGCAAAAACAATCAGGGACGTAGCGAAGCATCTGGAGTTGGGGGTGTCAAAGAATTTTACCTGAAAATTGAACTTCAATGTTAAAATTTACCTGAAGTATAATGATTATAATAGACCTTTTTCTGATTGATTATCATTGTAATACTGAGTTGTTTAAAAGATAGGGGGTCTGGGGGTCCTCCCCCAGAAGATTTTTATATTTTTGAGGCTCCAAGACTGCATTTACGGCGTTTTCTGAAGCAATTTTGTAAACAAATTGCGTCCAAACGTACTGTATTTTGCACAAAATTTTAGTTATGTGGAGGATTTTAAAGAGATCAGGTTCTTTCAAGTCATTTAACATTCAATTTTAGTTATCACTTTACAAAATATAACGACTTTATCCCCCAAATTCTACCTGAAAATGTCAAAATTTTACCTCGAATTTTACCCGATTCTTTTTACCTTTTACGGTTGGAGGGTGTTACACCCCCCACACCCCCCCCGCTCGCTACGTCCCTGCAAACAATGTTCCTTGGTTTTCCGCCTTCGGGAAACTTGGCTAGAAACAATGTTTTTCAGGACTTTTATCCGTCAAGACGAACTACTGTATATCTGCGTAATTTTCGTGGGCAGTTCATCTGGCCGGATGATCTGTCTGTGTGTATAATAAAGACGGCATTAGACGAACTATCAGGAAAAAATGGTATCAGGCATGATTTGTTCCTAGAACCATTGCCAGTATAGATCGCGCTGTTCTACAGTAAAAAAGCGTTAACCGTTGGGTTCTAGGCTTCTAGCAGTGTTGAAATATGGTTCTATAAATACTAAACGTCAGACACTCAGTCTAAAAGTGAAAACATTTCTCGGCGTTTCGAGGGCCCTTCGTGATGAGAGTTTAGTAGCTAGTTCGTCTGAATCGTTCTTTTGTGTTTACACCAAGACGGATAATCTATATATGAATAAATCATACTATTACCTGGCTTACAATCCCAATATGATTTCGTAGCCAATCAGGTTGCACATTACGGCTATCATGACCGCCAATCAAAATCGACCCAACATCCGGGTCATAAAACCGTAACAACAATGACGTAATTGTACTCTTCCCAGATCCACTCGGCCCAACAACTGCGGTCACGTGACCTGCAGGGAAGGTGAGGTTTAAAGAGGAGAATATGGGGACATCAGGACGAGTTGGGTACTTGAAATGTACATCGTTAAATTCGATTCCTTTGCCAAGATCGCCTTCACGTAGAGCAACGCCAACTAGAAAAAATATTTTATAGCTCGCTTATGGATATATAAAAAATATTTTATAGCTAATTATAGCCCGCACAGGACGGGCGACTAATTCGAGTCACGCGAGTAATCCGTCGCGCGGACACGCCTATGGAAAACGGTCTCAAACCCCGTCCCTTGTTTGGGCCCGAGCGGAGGTAAAGAGCCTGGAACTACTGTTATCGTGGTCATAGTTTTGCTGTACACAATTCAAAATTTAAATCATTTCCTCGCAGTAAAATTTCCTAAGACCGATTTGCCTCCACAAAAACCTTTCAAATGAAATGTGGCTTTACTGACCTGAACGAGGTATGAGTGATTTTCGATCCAGTAACTGCCACAATCGCGAGCTTGCACCAACACCTTTCATCAGCTCTGAGTAGAACGAACTTAAACCTACAAAACAACCAACACAACTACGTTGTGTAGCTTCGTCCCTTAACCATTTGACTTACAATTGATATAAAAGAAAAAATATACAGTTCTCACCTCCGACAGAAACGCCAACCCACGCGGCGTACACCATGAACGATGTTAAACCACCAACAGTGATTTGCGACAAAGAAACCATGTTGCCACCATAATATAGCACAAGCAACACAATTAAGTTCCCAGAAAGTCCGGTCTGAATTTAGACGAAGATTATAGTATAAATAACGGTTCTGTGAGTAGATATGAAAATAGAAGAAAGAACAGAAGGAGAAAATGAAATCAGAAAGGGTGTTGATGGTATCAATCAATCAATCAATTTATTCAAGGTACCTTAATACATTAAATCTAAGATATATGAACTATAATATAATAAAGAAAAGTATCAAGGTCCTTGCTGGAGAATCTAGAGGTTAACCCTATAATAAGATCCCCCAAAATATATAAAAACTAGTGACTAATATATACAAAGTTACTATAATAATTTAATGATTAATTAAAACAAGTTCATGTGTAGTTTGAGCTGACTCCATGGTTGAACAACTCTTACAAAGAATGAGTATTTATAGCAATTTATTCTTGGCAATTTAGTGTACAACGTATACCACTCTACGAATACTACACATTCGTAGAGTGGTTAGTTAGTTCACGTCCCGTTCACGCCCCCAGAAAATTTTGAAATCTACAATCTCTAAAATTTCATTTCGTGCACTTTGGGGGAAGATTTAAGAGCATTGTCACAAGACTTCTTTGCAAATATTACCAAATCTACCGATCGTACCTACGCAACGAATCATGAAATGATCATGAAATGGCTTGTTCTTTGAAACCCGTCTATCATCCTATCTAGATTACGTTCGGAAAATATGCATCCGCGGTTTGTAGCTTATCTAGCCGTCTGATCCAGATATCGAACAAGTAACATATATCTGATCGTTATTAACAAATTACAAAAGCCCGTTATAGTTAGCTAAGCTGGCGTATGTATGTTTTCTTTAGTTTAACTTCTTTATGGGTGTGAAAATTATAGTATGTTTAATTTAACTTATGTGTATTCTACTAGAAATCACAATTTGTATAAAAAATTATTGGGGGGGGGGGGGCTCACCTCTGCTGCGCGGTCCCTGGTCTCCAGGTATTCCGGTTTCCTCCCGTAGTAAAACTGGACCAATTAGGGATGGCCCTTTCTGGATCCGGACAAAACTGATATGGAAAGAAAGAAGCAAGCAAAGAAAACAAGAGAGGAAGGAAACAAGGATGTGATGAAAGAGAGAAAAAAAAAGCATGATAGCAAACAAAAAGGAGGAATAGGAAACGTTAGCGTATAAAGTCAACAACAAATACATGTATTATGAAAACTTACAAAGCCCCAAAATACTCCCGAAGCCAGTGCTTCCTTCTTAGTTAAGTTAAACACTTCCTCAATCTTGCTTCTGTACCTATATATGGTTATATTTAGCAGAAGGGTTGTATCATCAAATCCATGGTCTTACAGTTTTTGTTTGAAACCTATATAGATTAACAAGCGCGTGTTTTAAAAAAATACCTTGATATTTGTTTGTCTTCTTGACCAAACGCTTGTACAGTACGAATGTTGCTTAACGATTCTTCTGCAATCTAAAGATTACCATGCATTTGATATTGTTTGTATTAATGTAAATATGTAATAATAAATTTCAATCAATAGAGACAAGATTTAAATGTCAGATAATATTGACTGTAGATCTTACGTTGGTAGAAACGGCGAGTGAATCTCGGACATTCTTTGTAATTCCTCGTAAATATCTTCCATAAACGACAGAAAGAGCAGCTACTGGTGGAACAATCCCAAGCACGATTGATGCCAGTTTTGGAGAGGTGTAGTACTGTGAAAATATATGATATTATGTATGGACGAAGCAAAAAGAAATGGTTTCACTTCTTATGCATGATGAATGAAGTCAATGAATATGTCGAGAATGAACTGGAACCTTTTCAATTTTAACGGTTTGAGCTGCCGTAGTTTCTGTGTTGAACAACTTGAATAACTTAGACTTCAACGTTTCGACGAAGGCCCTTCGTTACGAGGTTAGGACAAAGAGCCTTCGCAGGCTTCGCTCGAAACGTCGAAGTTGTTTTAATCATTTTCATTCATGTGGATTGCTTGTGATTTTAATTCAAGAAAGGTTCAGTATGACGTCTGACGCTCCTTCTAGCGTTTTCGAACGCAAATCGAATGCACTTAGAACGCAAAATTGGACGCATTGAAAACGCAAATCGAACGCATTCAAAACGCAAATCGAACGCAATTAGAACGCAAATCAAACGCGTTAAGAACGCCAAACTGAACAAGTTGAAAACGCATCATTAAATGAGTTCAGAACGCAACAATGGAACGCGTTCAGAACGCAAAATCGACCGCCTTCGGAATAAAAAATCAAACGCTTTTCACAACGCAAAATAATACGCGTTTAAAATGCAATCAGAAAAATACTAAGAAATTTCTCTGATATTTTTAAAATGCTTTTATTATTACCATCATTGACACGCCGACTGATGCTTGAACCAAAGCTCTCAAACCATCAGAAACATTATAAGTTATTGCATGCCCAATCAATGAGGTATCGCCTGAAAGTCGGTTAACCAGCTCCCCCGTTCCACGTTTGTCAAAAAATGCTATGTCCTGATTTGTGATAGACTGAAAAAGTCTGTGTCTTAGTCTGAAAATGACCCTCTCTCCTGCAAAAGGAATAATTTACAATAACTGTATATTTTATGTGTAATTTATAACCAGCAAGTTGAAGAAATGTAGTAACTAGCGGCATGAACTTCCAAGCCAATTAATAAATCCAACCAGTACACATATTTCTTTGTTCTGGAGGGGAAGCTGGGGAGGGGTTAATAGAGAGGAGTGGCATAATAAATTTCTTCTGTTACCATGGAGGTTATTATTAGAGAGGGGGCTTATTAGGGAGGGGGTTATTAGGGAGGGGGTTATTAGAAAGGGGTTATTATAGAGGTGGGTTATTAGAGAGGGGGTTATTAGAGAGGGGGTTATTAGAGAGGGGGCTTATTAGAGAGGGGGTTATTAGAGAGTGGGTTATTAGAGAGGGGGGTTATTAGAGAGGGGGCTTATTAGAGGGGTTATTAGAAAGGGGGTTATTAGAGAGGGGGCTTATTAGAGAGGGGGCTTATTAGAGAGGGGTTATTAGAGAGGGGGTTATTAGAGAGGGGGTTATTAGAGAGGGGGTTATTAGATAGGGGGTTATTAGAGAGAGGGTTATTAGAGAGGGGGTTATTAGAGAGGGGGTTATTAGAGAGGATGTTATTAGAGAGGGGGTTATTAGGGAGGGGTTATTAGAGAGGGGGTTATTAGATAGGGGGTTATTAGAGAGAGGGGTTATTAGAGAGATGGGTTATAAGAGAGGGGGTTATTAGAGAGGGGGTTATTAGATAGGGAGTTATTAGAGATAGGGGTTATAAGAGAGGGGGTTATTAGAGAGGGGAGTTATTAGAGAGGGGAGTTATTAGAGAGGGAATTATTAGAGGGGGGAGCTTACTAGAGGTTGTGGTATATTAGGGTGTGGTCCTGTGCCTGGTAATACAAATGAACAACCTTGTACCCAGGACTGTTTTTAAATGAACACATTAACTCTGACATTCACCAACCTGAAGTATATATTAAATAAACTCGGACAGCGTTAGCCAAGGCCCCCAATATAAAAACCCCACATAATATTTTTGAAAATCCTGTTAATTTTTGCATCATTGCATCATGAGTTTCACTCTCTGTATAAATAATATCAATGATTTTCCCCATACAGAAAGGTACGGCCATGGTCACACCAGAAGATATAAATAATAGTACAACAGCACCTGGCAAAAGGAAAAAGTTTTCTAAATAATATACTTGGATAAATTGGAAGATTCAGTTATGTACTGATGGGTTAGAAGCATCGGAAATCTGCTCTATAAGCTTTAGTTTCTGATTGGCTGGAGAGAATTTGTCCAATGGTTCTAAATAGGCCCAGTTAGGGGGTATACCCTGTCGCTCATCAGACTTTCAAAACTAGCAATGTCACAGTGTTCCAAAATGTTGCTGTGTCATTTTTAGAATTTCGCTATTTTTAAACCTTCTTCACGACCCTGTTGCAATTTTGGACAGAGTTCAGGTGTTGTATTTCAACACAATGTCACCTGTTAGAAAATAGGGCCCCTTAAGATAGCTGATTTATTAATTAACTATTTTAAACCATTAGCTGTATTATGCCCACTTCATTATTTTACTCTCTCTTAAATGCCAGGGGAAAGTGTACATTGGACTTTAATGGGTTAACCAGACTACCCGCACATGTCTTCTGTTAACCCATTAAGCTGAAATGTGCACCAATACCCAAGTTTGTTACTCTGTCTAATGCTCAAATATTTTACTTGTCAAGAAGCTGGAACGTTTGGGCAAGGTGTTAATGGGTTACAGAGTGCTAGCTAAGTTTCTACAGTCGAACCTCTAATTAATGGACAGTCACTGATCCAGCAGACACCTGCAATTAACAGATACTTTATTAATTTCCCAAACAACATGCCATTATATTATCCCAAACTCGTCCATCCAGCAGACACTACTAATTAACAGACATTTGAAATGTTGCCCAGTTGGTGTTCGTTACAATAATTAGAAGTTTGACTTTCCTACGTCATGTCAATTACCATCCGTACCAGTAATCTTGAGTGCCTCTGGCTTAGCCAAACCAAACAATCTCCTTAAATCAGAACCCTTTTCTTTTGACACAAAAGTTCCTGTATTGAAACCCCTTTTAAAACATCTGTTACTGGTCCAACAGTTCCTGCCCTGTTTTGAAACTTGTAAAAACCTTTGCATATACAGTCTACGGCACAAAAATCCTGTCCCAGAAAAGCAGGTGCTATAAAATCGCCGAGAAGCATTATAAACACTCCAATATTTTGTCTTCATTTGAGTTGAAGTTGAACTGTCATATAAGATTTTTGAAATCAGACGAAAACCCATTTTATTTCTACCGATCTTTGATATAATACTTTAACCAATACACAGAAACATTATATAACTCCTGATGCACCTTTTTAAAACATTTTCAACTTGAATTTCTAAAAAAGAACAATTAATCCATGTTTGTAAACATTCAACCACTTATAAGAAGATTACGTAACTTCCACGATAAACCGGAAAATGTGCGGAAAAACGCACGGAAAACGAAGGAAAACTCTAAAATATTACAAAAGTAAGTGGAAATAATGGAAGATTTTGAGGAAATTGCGGGGAATATTTGCGGAAAATACGCTAATGCCACGCGGCACGCGGTGAAATACTGTAAATTTGAAAAAGATCATTAGGAATAGTCATTGATTGAAGTAAAATTTATGTTTTTATGCTGTAGAACTGCAGTTTCACAAAAATGTGTACAAAAATCATGAAAAGGAAACTTCAAAGACTATATATTTTTCTATTTTGGGGATGGATTCCTGCTCAAAACAACGAATTTTTAGTTGTTCAATTTACAGTTCAGTGTGGCAGTTGCTGGTCAGAGTTATATTGGACGTATACTGTGGTATGAAGAGTCAATTAAAAGGTAAATATATTAAAAGGGAATACGGGTAAAATAATTGGTAAATTTTAAAATAGTCACTACCAGCTGAAAATCTAAAAAATATGAGACAAAACAGTGAAAACATTAACAAAGTCTGAAAATATAGACATCTTGAGAAATCCAGGATATGGATTAAAGCAACTATAAGTCTATAGACAAGGTCTGGATTTCTCAAGATGTTAATTCTCGGATTTTGTTTTGTCTTTTGTAAATATGAACAAAATGTACAGCATATCCCAGATTTAGACTTGATCTTGGTTGTGCAAGGCAAAGTTTGCAAATGAACTATCTTTGACATATTATTGACAGGATCACTTCAAATTGACAAAATTCTGCCATTTCAATTTTGATATTTCCAGCTTATAATTGTGATTCTATATATGGGCTGATTCAATCAACAAGTTAGTTTGTGTGTGTTAGTATCTAGCCAATCAACAACTAGTATTATTATTCACTAAAAATTATGTAATTAGATTAGAACTATAAAATATACGGCCTGTTCACAGCCTGGAACACCTGAGAAACAACATGGGGGCTTCGAAGAGTGATTTGTTTTGATGTGCCAAATGGATTGATGAAATTTAAGAACAATGTGGAAACACAACAGTTTTCAGATCAATTTTCAACTGAATAAGAACTTCCTGTCAATCTTTTCTCCCCCCCCAACCCCCCTTAGTCTCCCCACCTTTATCCTCCACCTTTCTTTTCCTGTCTAATGTGTTGTCCTTCATACTTTCTTCACTTCCTTCACTCTTTCCTAATAATTTCATTTCCCATTTCACCCCTCCCTGAATCTACCCTTTTACACCCTTGCCTCCATGCATTGTTCTTATTGTATTCCCTTCACTATTTCCACATGCTCTTCTCATCCCATTCCCCCCTACCACCTATTCACCCTTTCATTCATCCCCTCGTCATCACCCTTCTTTCTCCTTGTATGTTCCTTTTCCTTATTATCTCTCTTTTTCTCAACCCCCACCCTTACTCTTCATTCTTTCCACATACCCCTCCCCCTCTCCCTCATATTAATTACCCTCTCTGCACTGTCTTTCCCTTGACCCTTCTTCCCTCTCATTCCTTCCTTTTCCTCTATTCGTATATCCATGGAACCTTTACCACTCGGTTTAGGTTCAATGTTAATTTGGGTGCCAGAGGTTTTTTCACACTCGCAAAAGAAAACACGCAATTGCGCAAAAAGCCCAAAATCCACATAAAGTTGACCGGCCCAATAAAGACGCGACGGATCAAGAATGTCCCTGAATGACCCAGAAATAAAGTTTGCCAGAAACATGTGAAAGCTATGAAAAACAATAACACTTGGTTATTTATAACAACAGAATGTTTATTTTAGTTTTTAAGCCTCATAAAGAGTTTTACAGTATATATAATATCCGTTGTAAAAACCAATCTTTATCTCAGCGTGAATATTTGAGGTTTGCGGTAAACTGCCAAGAACTAAGCAAGATACGAAAAATCGATAAGGGAGATTTAGATATAATTTTAAAGGTTCGTTCAAATGAGATAAACTAAATTTTTATTGCCATATCCCTTTAAGTCATCGCGAAACTATTTCGTGTACTTATTTTGGGTAAAATTCGATTCAAATCCTTATTTGCTCGATAGCTCAATGAGCCGCGGTCTAGATTTTAAATAGATTTTTAACTTCTAGCGATCTGTCTAAAGGCCTGTTCACACGATACGCGATTTTTCCTATCCGATTCTCCTCTTGACGTATGTGATTTACTGGATTTGCTGACAAGAGTAAGGCTATTGGCTCATACCTGGCGAAAAGTGTGGTTGTTGCTGTATTGTGTGAAATCACATACGTCAGGAGGAGAATCAAATCGACAAATCGGATCGTCTTACTTAATATATGATTTACTCATTAGTTACAGTTCCTATCACGATTACCGATGAAATATATACAGATGTGTAACTTCAGGTAAAAAGTTGTTCCACGGCCGCCATGTTCCTAGCAAGCGTGCGACAAAGCCGACAGTTCGTCTTTTCTCACTTCTTCATTGCTTTCAACCATGCTCAAACATTTAACAATGATGCTCTAACTGTTTTATCCAAAAATTTCGATCTAAAAAGGCCACGAAAGAAAAAAAACGTTCGTGTTTTTCACGCCGCCATGTTCCTAGCAAGCGCCATTTGGGGAAATTTTGAGGACACAAATTCCTATGAAGTTACACTTCTGGTATATCCTTAATCTGTGTCACGATTACCGATGATTATAGGAGGATATATTTCCTGATGGTTAGGAAAATAGGCATCGCCCTTCCCTTTGTTTTAGAAGTCATATAAACCGCACTGGAAACAATAGAAATCGAGAGGTGACATAAGAATCTGCTGTGTCATTCTAAAGTTCCTTTAGGACAACCTTGACCTTAGATTTGACTTTGTTTTCTATTAGTTATTGTGAGTTTGACGTTTGCTACTTAGTTTATCTTCTTCGTTTTTGTTGCTACTTAGTTTATCTTCATCGCAGGTGTGAAGAATAACATGTTTTTATCTTTTCAAGTACTTTCCGCTTTCATCCCCTGAAATTTAAGATAACCGCAAAGTGTTTAAAGACTAAACATTCGTTCAAGGAATCGATTATCAAGGAGTAAAAAATCGGCTTGTGTGTACAGTAAGTTTGGAAGGTGTTTGGTAGAGCCACTGCTTAAACTATTATTCTCATTCTCAACTCAACGCAACTAAATTTACTTTATTTGTACTGAGAAGCTCTGTATATTATAACTTCTAAACTGTTCTCTCTAGAGGTCCAGTAAGTGCTATCCCTTATTGGTCTAGTACAGGCATTTAGCCAGGCGGCCGTCCAACCGTCATATGGACGTTTTTTGAATTTAGACGGCTACTTTTTAATAGACGGTCATGGACGGCCTAAGAAAATGTTTTCTTTAATTGGCAACTGATAAACTTTGTTATATTTCTTGAATACTTTAAGAGTTGTTAGCTGCCGTTTGCTTTCGCTATTGCATGCATACATCTCGATGCTTTTTCGTCGAAAACACGCTGCATTATGAGCATCGGACAATATTGATTTCAATTTCAATGTATTTTACCACCGCCACGAAATTGATGGCCAGTTTTGGCATCCTGCCTAAAAGCCTGGTCCAGTATCACTATACAGGAGAAACCTACCAACTTGATTTATATTGGATGATTTTATCAGTTCTAAACTGTACATTTTCTTCCTAAAGGTCCGCAAAAATCAACCATCTATATTTAGATACATTGTGCTGAACTTAATTCTGTTCAGTTTTTTGTGAAAATTTTGCGTGGGACAGAATTCGTTACTTCAAAAAATATTGTGACATTTAGGTCTCCAAAATAAGTGTTTCCTTTTCAGGTGAAATTTCATGTTTGCGTAGTTCTAGGTGCATGTTGTTATCCAGTTTCCATTCTGTGTGGTCTGTACGTGAGGCATAGTATTTCTTTGAGTGCAAAAGGAAATTAGGAAGTTTCCCACTCAAAATACTCTATAGTCATAATGATATATAATAGTCTACCCGCATCTACTTACGTCAACATGGTTTAACTTTTGATAATAATCAGCTATATAGGTAACTGCTGAACCAATAGTACTTAGTGAAACGTTAGTGGTCAACTACATGGGAGTTATGGGAGTGAGAAAATAATATAGTATATATAGTCAAATAAGTGGAATTGAGAGATGTTGTTCATATATGTGTCAACATTTCTGAAGTTGACCACGATCTGATCTGCTAGCTGCCCGGTATTAAACGCTTACATTAAATTTAGTTTTTCATGACGTTAAATAATTATATATAGCTGTTAATGCAGGCATTTGAAAAGTGTACGTTGACGTCAAAATAATGGTAGTTAATTGAAATTACCTGGATTACTTGTAATGACTAATGATGATATAGAAAAATATAATACAGCCATTTTGGATGAATATATGATATTAAAGATTTTCCATTTTTGTCTCGTCATTGTGGAACCCTTCTAAATGAATGTATTTATTGTAACAAGTGACGTCATGCCCCCCCCCCCCCCCCCCATGTTGGATCACATGCTAACCAGGCTCTGAATGTGTATAAAATATTTCATATAATGGGCAGATGTCCGGACTGTATTTTAGTTTAAAGTCGTGCGAACATAAAGTAGACTTACTTTGACTTTTTGTGGGACCGCACGCCGGCGTTGAATGTTCATGTCGCGTTTTCTGACAAAGTAGACACATTTCACAGACCTAAGAAAATTCTAAGAATGGTACTTTATAGAACTTCCATAGGTTGGTTATTCAAGAAAACAACTATTTATGTCCTAATCTTCTTTCTTAAAAAAGTAGATAATGTTATTGTCTATATAATCTTACGAACCGACTTGTTATTGTCCAAACAAACCACCTAAGCCTGTCTATAACAATATCAACAATACAATCCCATTATATGATACTTCAGACCCGCCTTTTAGACTGGAATCAAAAGGGGTTCGAACAATGCTTGATTGCATGGATAATATACACTTTTATTTCACCGTATATAAATTTGCATACTACAAAATGCTATACTGAAAATCGACAAGACGATATAATAAAAGATGGGATTGAAACGACCTCCTTCAGAAACCTCCTTTTAATAAGTTAAATTTTCCATCACTTACCATTAGGTATATTTTCTATAAATTTCGAACTCTTTGCAACATACAAAAAGTATGTAAAATAAGCAACAAAACATATAGTATCCAAGGAAGTTAAAAGTCTGTGTATGACGTCATAAGCGGAATATTTGACCCATTAAGAACATATATAGACCAAATTGAAGTCATAAAATGTCGCAGTTTCAAGATTATAATTGCAGTCTTTGAAAGAATCGAGTTTTGGAATCTGTGGTTCCCAAGTATTTTATTATTTTATTGTATTTGCTAACCGCTAATAGCTTTACTCAGTATAATATATAGTTATTAATAGCAATCGATAATTTCTGAAATATTTATAATGACAGTCCATGTCATGGTTTGAAAAGTAACTGTCGTGGTTTGTGTCTGAACTACCTGAAAAAGATTAGAAAGACCTCGTGCAAACTCTCGCTTGCCAACTCAACTCTCCTCGTTTGACCAGGGATTTCAACGAGTCGGAGTAATTGGACTTAATTTTTTGTCTGAAAATTTAACAACAGGTGTCTTCAGACAGGTTTTTAAAACGATTTCCTCATTAGCAATATAACACAGTATTATTGACATATTGTGATATGCACGGACGTATATAAATGGTCTGTGAAAACACTTGAATTTCTGTCTGGAAATTTATCTGTATGTGTCTTCAGACAATTCTTAGATGCGACTTCCTCATTAAGAATATGATATGTCTGAAAAATGTATGTGTCTGAACTATTTATCATTGACATTGAGGAAAATACATGCACTCTGTATTGTTATCTAGAATTTTTGTTAGATAAAGACAAGATGCATAAGGAGATAAAACAATATTTTTATGTAATTAAAGATCTATCCAGGTGGTTTCTAAGGACTATACGCTTTATATCTTTCCTGTGGTGTTGATGGTAGTCACTGACACTGTCAGGGCTGGGGTAGCCTGCGTAGCAGGCGTTTAGTGCGGGCGGGATGTCGAACTCGCCTATCTCGAACTCAAACCCATTCCCTGTGGATTTGCCCACACTATTTCCATCATTTTTACTTACAGCACAATTGTTAAATATACTGTGTTGACAATGTTTGTTGTATATTTCGCAAATAACATGAGTCGTATCAATGGGTTAATGGGTCAGCCACGTTAATTTAATTTAATTTAATAATTATTAAAATTATATTTTTGTAATTTGACACTGATTCGGTTGATCTCGAAGCCCAGTTTCCCTTGGCTGTTCGAGATCACAGTATAGAGACGACCAGTAGGGCCACTCATTTCAAATTTTGTGTGGCCGCTCATTACGCATTGGCAGCCAGTCAATTGCTTTTTCTGGCCAATAAGCAAGCTGGACTAACTTTCCTGGCTACATGTTGCATCGCCGAGTGGCCCTACTGGTCGTCTCTATACTGTGTTCGAGATAACGGGGTTCTACTGTGTTTTGTGGTTGGCTTTCTTAAACAAAAGTGATCAATGTTTGTGACTCGTTCTTTAGGAAATGTATTCTTTAGTTGTATTGTTTTGTTTTGTTTTGTTTTATTAACTGTACTCGTGAATAAAGAAATTAAAACAAAACAAAACACGTTACAACATATATGACATACTTCACAGTTACATTATGTTCAAATACTTCGTATGTCACTACTGAATTGATATAATGTTAATTAACTATACTAATCACAAAATCTGATCTTAAAGACTTAAACCGGTTGGTGGTGACCCGTGGTTATAGTATACCATGGGCATTTGGGAAGGTGGAGTTTAAGAAAGTGAACAGACGCTTCAAAAGTCGAGTTTCACTATTCGGTTACTTGCGATTTCAAGATGGCGTTTTAATTGATAAAATGGTCAATTGAATAATTTCGTGACAAGTAAACAGACCAATTTTGAGGGGATGTTCGGGTGGCTGAGTGTTAGTGCATGTGTCTTTCACCTAGTTACACATAGAACTATAGCTTCCTGCAATATGCAGTTGTTTGAGAATTCTCCAATGAAAAAAGTATTAATAACGCCATTAAGAAACTCATTAAGGTTCTAATTACATTTAGAACTTTCTTTAGATCTGTAAAACTACTTCGGGAACAATCTGACATTCAATATTTGAATTTAATTGCCTTTCCATCATGCAGGTAGATTACTGTACATAAACACGCACACACATACACACACACGTAATCAACAACGACAAACACTGTCTAGAAATGGAATGCCGATAGGTGTGTATCCGCAACACTAACAGTCTAAAACCAATTACTACGGGCGCAAATAGCTGCAAAATAGGTCACAATTGGGATATAAAAACTCACACATAAAAACGCCCTCAATATCAACTATACTTTTAGACAACAACTTAGGAAGTACGTAATAGTCCTTAAACACAATGCATATGCAATTGCCCTGAAGATATTTATTCCATTTTAGTATATATATATATATATATATCTTATGGTCTTTCATTAAAAGAGCATAAGTGTCCACAGGAATTCTATGTCACGCTATCTTATACCATATACATGCATCATCTTCCAAATTTCTACATATAATTACATCACACAATATATACTTTGACCGAATTGATCAGTTGAAATCGAAAAAGGAGGAGTTGCAGTGTTAGTGGTATTCTACAATAAGCTACTGAGTGGGACTATATAAGTATATGACCGTGTAGTTTTCATGAACATTCTGGGGCTGGCATTACAGATAGTTTATAACCACTAAGATATATGGAGCCAACGGGCATATTTCGGGAGTTTATCCAATTTAAGTGCACGCGAAATATTTTGGTGACGGCTTATCGCTTGTTTTGAAGAACGTGAAATTATTCAACCCTATTACCAGAATCATCCAGAAAAATAATTTCATACTGAGTGTAAATGTATATAGAATGTATAGTGTATGTCAAAAACTATTGTGCTTTTCGATTGTTTAAAGGTGGAAAACCCCTTTTCATAAATCAAGCTAATTGTATTCTTGTAACATGATTTGTTTTTTTATAGGCTTTGAAAAGGATTACAAGTTATTCTCCAATGTTATAATGGATGTCAGTTTAACAACACACACATGCAGTGAGGTAACATTTTGTTGATATTTTTCTCTACCCACTTCCTGCTATTACCAATAAATGTCACAATTAAACAAACTATTTGGCCTAAAATTAGAACTTATATAAAGTTGATATATTAATATTTATAGTTTGTATTTTTCTATAGTCACTAACTTTGTGGTTGCATATTTTATGTGTTGGGGCCACTTAACTCTGTTGACCAATGACATAAATGCATGTTTTTATAATTAATATCCACTTATGCCTGGATTAATCTTGATTGGATATATAAATGGGTATTCTGCTCAGGGCAGTATGAGTTGCACAGAAATTTCATCGAGGTTGTCTTGAGACCATACATGAGCACACTGATTTACATTTGGTTTGAAGAAAAGGGATTCGCAAACTTGCAGGTATTCATATAGCTTTTTACAGCATAAGATATTGTTAAATAAATATGCATGTATGCTGCTAAATAATGTTCAATGTATCCTTAGTTAGGTTTTGAATTTTTTTTGCGTATACTGAGTCAGTATATATTTAATTGCATTAAAAACCTCAAAATATTGCGTTATCTCTTATAGATAGAAGTTTGACTATATGTACAATGCATGTATGTTTCGTTGAGGCCTTACATATCAAATGTTTCGTTGAGTTCTTACATATCAAATGTTTCGTTGAGTTAACATGAAATTATAGTCATAAATGAAATCATAAATTTAAAAAAATATCGAATAAAAACACTTCGACGTTCGACTTTCGAGCGACTACCCTTCGGCTTCGTCAGCGATAGTTAATTAGTAAGAATTATAGATACAGGTAAATATGCGATAGCTATATTTTATAGGAAGGGTACAAAGTTAGAGAGAGGAAATCTATATCTTAAGGTCTATTCTTGCCTTTATGTTGCTTCCTTTGTATATAATAGCTCTTACTATACTGTAAAAGCAACGTGTTTATCTGCATATATCTTCCTATATTAAAACCAACTCTATTAACGGAGGGCCTTCGCTCGAAACATCAAGAAGTGCTTTTAGTCTTTTTTAGACTTGACGATTATGTCAACATCCATGGCTTCTTATAGTTATAAATCGTTCCTATTGCAAACTATTTATGCTATATTCAATCGACAAACTCATAGCATTGAGTGCGTTTCTATATATACTGCATGCATGTGTATAGTTATATAATACAGTATATATATATATTAAAAGAAAAACAGCGGAACTTTGAAATTAAGTTGTCTATCCTGAAACGAGCGGGTTCATATTCCAGCGGTGGGAAAGATGTAATCTCTGTTTACAAGAGAAACTTTTTATTCTGAAAGCGGTAAGTCAACAACCTTGCTTAACAAGAGACGCGAGGTCTTTTCGAAATGCCTCCACCAAGGAGGTGGGTAATTAAATGGCTAATTTATCTGATGAGTGCCACATCTTGTGGTACGAAACTAAATAGTAATAAAGATGCCTAGTAAAATTTGTTGAGTAGTTGAATCTTAATATATATATATATATATTCAGACATTCTCTTCTCATGGCCCACGGATTTCTTACCTTTATTCTTTTGAATTTGTATCGAATTTCCTGGAAGTGTTTTATACTTCATGCTTATACTATAACTACTCACACACTAAATAGCGAAGATTTTTCAGCCGATTTAAATAAATATAAATAAGTAAATGAATAATATCTGCTACATATGAAAGTATTGGTGCATGGGTCACGATGAGGCAACATCACGAGGCAACATCACGAGGCAGTAAAGATGCATGGTGCATGGTCTACTGTCCCTGATTTCTCCACGTCCTGGAATTTTTATACTTTAGCCTTTTTGCTGGCTGCTGTGAATGTATTTCGAATTTGATGGAAACGAGTACTTATTTGTTTATTTCATCAGTTAAAAAGTGCTTAATTCACATGCATAAACTTACAATATAACTATATGAATGGATAAATGGTAACAGCTATCTGAAGAATTATTTTATCATGGTGGGTTTCAAGATGCTGATCAACTTCAGAAATGTTGACACTGATGTAAACTACATCTCTCATGTAGTTACCCAACCTCATTCCCAGACTCTTACACCTCCAAATGCGTGACTACTTAACTATACAAAATGGATTAAAATAACTTGAATCATTTTCTCACTTTGATAATTGGCATGAGTTGAATAGCAATGAAAATAATTTTCTGCACAATAATGCTTAGAGTAATGCGTAGTCACGTCCCTAAGGCTGAGGGCGTTTGCTCGAAATTTCTTCTCATGCACGCAAGATTGAAGATAATTCCTATTGACCTAAACGAGGGGGGCATTGGAGGGTGCCACGAACCGCGAAAAAATTTGTCAAAAACCGCGATATACCGTGTCGAAGTTAGACGAAATACCGAAGCTGCACTAGAAGTGGTCTTCCCGATACCCCACCGTGAGGGTAAAATTACCGAAATACCGCATGAAGATTGCCTCAAAACCGCAATACCGGAAATCCAAATGACCCCTCCTAAACATTAGTAAATAAAATAGATACTGGCTTATAAACAGAAGTATATATATTTGCGGTGAGGCGAACGCGTTTGCTCGAAACTTCTTCCCACGCAAGATTGAACGTAGTTACAACACATTAGTAAATGAAATTAATTCTGGCTTTTATTAACAAACTACATCTTTCAATTCCATTTATTTTCCTCCAAACACAAGACTACCAAGTACTAAACAAAATGAATTTGAACACCATGATTTGAATCATTTTCACTCACCCTGATAACTGCCATGCAGTTGAACACCATCTGCTGCACGATACATTGAACATAGTTGGCTTTCAAACATAAATTATATATAGAGCTATCTATACTGTATGAGACAGAAGTATATAGTTGCAAATGTCATGTTCCAGCTTAGGCTGAGACGAAGGAGTTTGCTGGAAATTTCTTCACGATCCCACGCAAAATTGCACATAGTTACAATACATTTGTAAATCAATACATACTGGCTTTATTGATAGAACCCTCGAGATTCCTTTATTGCGTTATGTTATAATGAATTTTAATGATAACATTGTTTCCATGTCTGAAATTAAGAATAGCAGTCTTTAATTTAATCACTATGGCTTCAGTAGTTGTTTCTTCCGTTTCCTTAATGAAACTATATGGTTAAAACTTTGTAACCAATTCGTCTACTGTTTCATGGGGACATTTCACGAGATATTTAAAGCCAGTGTAAACGGGTTTTACCTTGTGATTATATATGCATGCACACGTATATAAAACAACTAAAACAAACGGTTGCGTGTAGGTTGTTAACAATATTGAACATTGTTGGACTGCCCACATATATTGTACAATTTTGGGCTGCACCCTTTGAACACCGTTGTCAATATAATAGATGATTTATTGAGCACTATTGTTCAGCAGATGGTGGGCAACCGGCAGTTATCAGAGTGAGAAAATAGTGATATTTCATTGTATGTAATACTATAGTAGTCTTGCATTTGGAAGAAAAAAAAATGTTATTTTTTTTAAATTAAAAAAAAAAAGTTTAAAAAAAAGTTTTTTTAAAAAAAAAGAAAGAAATAAAGGGGAAAGATTTCATATAATTTACTTTGCTTGCTCCTGTAAGTATCAGCACTTCTCAAGTTGACCACTATTTGTTGCTCTGTATAACGCTTACTGTAACCATAATGCACCTATATATACAGTATATTGTTAATATATGATAGATATATATTTTTTCACACGCTGTACGACCATCACTACTGAAACAAGTTGTTCAAGAGATTAGGCAACCACGTTATCGATGCTCAATCATGCATTGTTGTTCTATCGTTGCTTTAACCTTTGTTTCTCCCTTAGCTGTCCCAACAACTTTGAACAACTAAATAATTGGCCATAGGTTTTTTCTTTACTGTAATTTAATTACAGTTCCATGATTTTATTGATCGTTACTCATTATTTTAAATACAAACACAGAAACACTCATAGACAGGTAATGATGTCGCCGCGGCGGTTATATGTATATAAGTGTTTTTTCATCACGACACTATCCTTGTTAAAAAATCCGGCTAGATTGAGTTGCTATCTTGTATTAAAGAAAAGGAATCTTATCTGTTGAATCTGTACAAGTTCAGTCGTTGAAAGTTCAGGGTTTGAAAATCCGGATTTTTTCATTTTATTTGTTCGAATATGTTGTTTTAACCTGTATCCTCCATTATTCAACCTGTACAATCTTTGTAACATGTACCGGCCCCAAGCTCCGTTAAACAAAAGTGTGATTCAGTAAATCTGAAAAGGAGTATTCGAAAATCGTTTGCACTTGTGAAGGTTTACGAAACTAGTTATTGATTGTTATCTATCCAATGTACATACTCGTACAAATTACCAAATAAGCAGTAAAGTATTTAATAATTCATTAATAATTCATGAGGAAAACACAAAGAAAAATCATGACCGTATCGTGGTTTTATATGTGATGAAAAATCCTCTTGATTTACATAAACTTTAGCTTCGATTTTCTCGGCTTAGACAACGTTATTTTTCAAAATTACTAAAACGCGAGGCGAAGCCGAGTGTTTTATATCTGATAAAACACGTTCTGCGAGTGTTTTGAAAAAACACTCCTGCTCGTGTTTTAAATATTAAGTAAAGCACGACAATGATGTTCAGCAATGGCAACATAGTGTTCAATCTTACCAACAAAGTGCGACACAACATTATTGCATGTGGACAGTCTAACATTGTTCAAAGTTGATGATAACTTGCAACAACTTTTTGATTTTATGCTGTTCATAAAACGCTTTCTGCCGTTAATAACATTTTCATTGGCAACAGTTACATTACTTTATACTCTTTAACATGTATATCGAATGTTAACATAAATAACTTGACTCAATTTTGTACCTTATCGTGTTTCATATCGCTGTATTGTACATTATCTGATATTTGTATTGTATCTGCGCATGCGCATATCTTATGTATTGCATATATTGCGTTGAATTGCGTTGCGTTGTTAATGTCTACGTCAAGTGATTTTCTATTGCACGCGTGTAACCGATTAGTTACTAGCCTTTTGATACATAAATTATCATTTTGCGGTCACTTACATAGCAAATTATAACATTTCATTTACGATTTATCAATCTCCATGATATTTATATTACTTTATGTTCTTGCGTGCTATTTTGGCAATGATTCAGACATTCAGTCACCATTATTCCATTAAAGATCTTTTATTAACTGAAGGTTTAAAGTCGTTGCTTTAAGCGATCTCTTAAGATAACGACATAATTATGGCAAATATGGGGAATAGTTAAGTACATGTCTGCATTTATGTCTGCTTTCTTTCACTGCGAAGCTTAGCCCACTAAAAACGGCACTAACAATTACAAATAAATTAATTACATTTTTCTTGCTGATGCATGACTATCATTTTAATTTACCTACTGAGTGACATTGTTCTTTGAAGTCAAAGTGTTCTTTTAGAATTCTAGTTCACTGAATTTTCATAGAATAGGACATTCTGGACGTTAAAGCTAATTCATATCTGATTTAGTTTACCACTTTCTAGAATGTGATAATTGGTTAATAGGTTGTTGTTAATGTAAACACATCTATTATATAGTATTAAAAGATATGTTGGATTTATAACATGTTGATTAAGAAGTGATTATTTTTATGTTATGTAACACGCGATCAGAACTAATGAGTATAATGGCACTTGCATTTCAAACTGATTTTAATATCAAAATAATGCTAGAATATAGATATTTTAGATGGTATATACGCAAAAGTCTACAAAGAGAAATTAACAATGTTTGAAGTAAGTTTTGCTTAATATATTGCTGTAAATATGGCATCAATTTTATAGCATCATTTTTTATTATTTTTTATGTATAGCCCAGAGAAACATTTGGTTCAATTTCATATAATATTTCAGCATTTTTTCAGTTTCATTTACATTATTAAAATTTTAACAATTATTTGCAACCAAACCGACATTCATCATGAAGCTAATAATAGAGGCTAATTGTCTGAGATGAGTTTAATAGGATGCAATGATAGAACTATCCATTTTTTCTAAAGCGACCCCTACTGCCTAGTACTGGCCTCCCAGGGAGACCAGCTTAATAGATAGCACGAATTGAACTATTTACTTTAAAAAAAGGTAGTTAAAGGTAGTTATTTCCCCACACTCAGGGCTGTCACATTCTTCTCAGGTTGATCTCAGTCCTCTGCGCGGTCATCTCAATAAACACGCAAGGAACTGAAAATAACGTGGAACATTCACAATTTTAATCTTGCTTTTCCTTCGAGCAATCTAGGTTTGTTTCACTAAGCACTATTGTGCAGCAGATGGTGGTCAACCTACCGTAATCAGAGTGAGAAAGTAATATTAATTCTTTTCTTTATATGTATACTAGTCTTGCCGGTATTTGGGGGGAAATACATATATAGAATTACGAGATGTAGTTTAATTTTTTACTCAACAGTTTTGAAGCTGACACCATCTGCTGGCCTGTAACATTTACTGAAACCCAAATAATTACTTCTGTTTTATGTGGAGTTCTTTCCTGTGCTTCGAGGGTTTTTCTCCGGGTACTCCGGTTTTTCTCCCTTATGCACCAATCTCTTCCATCTTAAGCCATGTTTACATGAGCCCTACCTGAAGGGCTAGCCCTACCTGCACTACCCGTAGGGTTGGTTTTCACCTCGTGTTTACAGCATTAAATGGCTTCCCCATGCACAACTCATTTATTTTCTTACGAAGTTCAAAACCATGTTTTGCAGAGAAAATTTTCGAATAAAAACCAGCAGACAATTGAATATTGTTCTAAAACTAAATATTTAAATCGAAAATGACTTCGAAAAGCAGAGTTTGACACAGATATGGCAAGTTTTTTACTCAGCCCTACTGAGTAAAACGATTTCCAGCCCTACTATATAGGCGAGATCTCGGGTAAACAATAGCGAGATCTCGCCTAGGAGGGCTGGTCCTCCTCTCATATAAACGAAAACATTTTTTTTTAATAGGGATTTATATATTAGTACGCGGGATCTCGGCTAGGAGGGCCAGCCCTTAATGTAGGACTCTTATAAACAGGGGCTTATATAGCTGCATGTGCTCGATCCGTGATCAAACGTAGGTATAGTATGGTCACTATGGTGGTAGCATGCAAGAGGCGCTCTGGTAAGCTTCCGACTCGGTCGCGTTTGAGCTGCATCCTTCGCAATTCAGCACTTTAAGCTGCAATGAAAGATGATTATCTTTATATCTTTACTTTTACCTAAATTAGCTTGTTATGTAACATGCATGGAAATCACATTATATTCTTGAAAAACTCGCCATAAATATCTGTCAACTTTGCATAATAGTTCACATACTGTGAACGTTTTAAATTTGTCAAATGACGTTTTCTTGTTAAATCCTCATGAGAATTTTATAAATCCTTGACGACTTTACGTGACAAATTGGTTTAACAATTGGATTTGGAAGTGTTCATCGGATTTTTGATTCAGCATTTGATGTTCAAGATTAAAATTGTCTGTTTAAACAGGAGTATATAGAAGGAACTAAATCCAATAATTTCCTAATTGGAATGTATATTTATTGTATGTACGTCAAACGAGTGATATTAATAGGCACGGAATGTTGGTATAGCACAGTGGTTAGTGAATGTGCCTTTCCATATATTCTATCGTGTAACCTATCGCATGCATGGGTTCAATTCCTGTGCCATAATCTACAAACATCCAATTATCAAGACTACAAATTATCCAACTATTACAAAATAACTGGCAATTTGAACAACCAATATGGCCCTAAGACACTGCAGTCAACATTTTTTATTTCATTTTTAAAAGCATTTATATACATGATTACATCTCCAAAGTCTCTATACTCAATTCTATCCATGCGATTGCATTATATTGTGCCGAAGTTATAATTATATATATAATCAAACAAATTTGTGTTTCCAATTCAGCTTGCACAGTGCTAGAAATGTTCATTGTCATAGGATTGAAGTATCCTATCCTACTTATATCTTATACTTATCCTATTGGATCTTTTTATGATACCATATATGATATATATAGATAAGATATTTAAGATGAGATGAGGTGAACCATCCACAAAGCTGGGCTTTGTGGAAGGTGGAGGAGTGGGGGGGAGAGCTTAAACAATATTTGAAGGAACTCCTTAATTTGGGGGTTATAAAATGATTAGTGATCTATTATGAAAATATGCTAGGATATCATATTCTCCTATTAGGAAGCACTATAGGTATTGCGAATAAGACGTCTACAAACAAACTAAGAGTTTTCTAAACGTTTCTGTCCAGTTGAAAGGCGTGCAAGGCTGCGTGTTTTAACATATAACTCTTAAAAGAGTTCCGGTAAAAACTAGTTCAAATATGCTTCAATATTGCATGTCCCACACGTTCCGATCATGTATTAATGAAAAGAAAAACAATACGTTTCACCTTGGAAATTCCAGGGAAATTCCGACCTTAAAAAAGTATTTGTTCCGTTTCAAAGGGCTTCTTCGAGCTCTTTCTATATGATATTTCCAGATCTCATCGACTTTACGAGTTATTCCGAGTGCCATGAATGAAAACATCCTCCCACATTATCGAGAATGTTATGAAAACACCCTTAGGGGAATCTGTGATATACAATACAATCAATGTTTTACGCGGATATAGCTCTCCAGTGCTTTAATGCCTTTATAAACTATACTTTCCTTCCGGTGTTCGTTTTGCTCTTTATATATAGAGGTGTTCGTGCTTAGCTTGGCAGAATTGATCTCGTATGAGTACGGGAAAGGTGATCACAGAAATTGGATTGATTGAAGAACAAAGAAGCAAAAGGATTTGAAGAATTATTAAACGGTATGTTGAGCTATGTTGTTAAAGAAATTAGCTTTATATATAAATATCTTGATTAGAAGGCTAAAACGAGTGAAAGAAAAGGATGATATTAAAACCAACATTTTCGACTAGAATGACATCATAAGGATTAAGGTTAAGAGTGCCTGTATATTCCGAGCCAAATTTACATATAAGTATGCTTTACACTTAATTATGTACTGTAGCCCCAAGTTTCGAGACAATGTACTTGTTCGCTTGTTTGTTTAAACATGGATTGCATGTTCTTGCTAATATGATTTAATAGTCCGTTTAATAGTCATATGGACCGTTAATTGAAGAATTATTATCAAACCTAGCTTTGAACGTATAATTATATGAGGAAATAGTATATACATGTTTGACAATGCATGCATGTATTTCCTTAGAGACTTGCAGTAGATGAATTAGCGTTTCTTTAAAACCTGAGAGTCAGTATAATATATCATACACGGAAATTTACAGTCTATAGCAAGCTGAAACACCAAAATTGTGTTGAAAAACCAAGCGTTAGCCCAGTTGCTTTACATATACTTTGAGGTAATGAGGTTATGGATCAGACGCTCTCTGATTCTATTTTAACGAGCTTTCAACTGCCTGACCGTAGCCCTCAACAGGTTATTGGAAAAAGTACATCTATGTATAGTACAACAGACGACTTAATCAAAACTAATACATTTGTTGGTAAGGATTATCGTGCTTGCTTTGAGGAGTTCTAAAGTCGTTACAATGATGCAACTTGTCAAACGAACCAGTACTGATTTAAAGAGAATTTCAACTGGGAAGTTACTTACTAAATTTATGGCCGACATTTATTGCCGTGGAATCAAGATATACGGTACTAACTTTCTTTGTGTTTTGCTCATGAATAATTAATGATTTGAAAAAGTGATTTAAAAACACTTAGTATAAATTGATGACTATGTATATCTCGAACGTGGGGTTCCAGCATGTAGTGCTAAACAGCAAAATATCTTCATTAAGGATGTAATTAACTATTCCTGAAAAATATTTTTAAATATTAAAAGGATCATACAATATTGTTTGTTTTCATAAAACTGTTTAATTTGGCTTCGTTAGAGGAAACTTGCGTGACATTTAATCTTTAAGTAAACATTTGCTCCTACGTTGCTTATATTTTTATATATCCTAGTTCAGGAAACAGTTCAGAAAACATTTGATCGCGCACAATGTCAGTAATCAGAAATAAATGCTTTGTTTTCTTGAAAAAATGTTCTCTGAGGGCGTCATTAGGGAGATAGTTAACGATATAGGCTTTGATTGTCATAAAATTTCACCTCATTAGGGCCTAGCCTAGGGGAGAACATTCGTGATATTTCAAACGTGTGGGTCCAGTGTAGGTAGTATATTCTAAGAGATATTCTAATGAAGCTAAGAGGTATATTAATCTTGGAAAATAATGGAAATGTTCTCTTCTTCTGGGATTTCGAGCAGTTTTACGTCAGCGTTTCTAATGTTTTTGTACAATTGTACTTTAATTGTATACAATCTTGTTTGAAGTACACGTATGTGACAGTCTGTGTAATAGCAGTAGTAGTGGTAGTAAAACTTTATTTCACATATAATAATAATAGTTATCTAACATATGCTATAGTAATTAATACATTTGCAATTTAGTAGTTATTTACAATTGTAACAAAATAGGTCTTCGAGATGGTTAAAGTTAAGCGTTTTAAGAAAGATTTTACGATGGCAATTTGCGTTTGGCATTAGTTATTTTTAGTGTAAAAGTATCTGAAGAACATGAAGGTGAAATGGCAAGTAATAGGTTATATACAGTCACTCTCTTACTAAGGCTTTAACAAGAATCGAAGCGCTGCAAATCGCTGAATACATACAGGGTACATAGAGCAGTGACCTTTCATTAAGCAATATGAATTGTATATAGTACCTTCGTTACTTGTTAAATAACTAGGGAACATTACGTTTGAAGAAACACTACTTCAAACTCTTCATTTTTTACGCTCTTGTATAAATACTTTAAATGTTCAGTTTTGGCCAGGCAGACGCCTTTTAAGAGTCGTTAAAGTCAGAGAACTCTGAAACGAGTGGACATAAGTTGCTATAAATTGTGTCCCATAAAGAGCTCTCTCTATCTCTGAATGTTTGCATAGTCTTGATTCTGCTTTTTGGCTAATTTTCAAAAACTGGACCACGCAAAAGCGAACAAAACTGTTTTGTCTGTGGCGGGAAGAACGGACATTCTTGCACGTATAAGAGAATGCCGGTTTTCGGGTTTTTCGTTTTGATGACGCAAAGCGGGTCATTAATTATTAGCGCAAGTTTCCTATCTCCGTAAAAGATTACGTACTTAGTAGAAATTACTATAGCAAGGAAGTTCTGCTGCAAATAATGAGTCATTGAATGCTAGCTAAGAATTCATCATTGAATCCTAATATTGAATCACTGAATCTCAAGATTGAATAATTTAATTTAATCCTAGGAATGGATCGTTGAATCATAATACTGCATGATGCACTTACTCTTAATTAAGATTGAATAATAATTTAATCCTAAGAATTAATTATTTAATCTTAAGAATTGATCACCTAAAGATGAATAATTGAATCCTAAGAATTAATCATTTAATCTTAAGAATTTATCACAAGGAAAGCACTGAGAGAAATTTGATAACAATGCCCGAGCAAAACATAGGAACTAACCCGTTTTATGAATAGCAAATGTTTTGTAATACGAAATTGACAATGTTTGAATTTTTTCGACCCGTTAAACCTTTCAGTATTGGCTTTTAGAGTCCATTGGAGCTTCGGTGGTGCTGTAGAGTAAGCATTCTGTATCTCTGAGATCGTGGACTCAGTCCTTGTTACGGACTCATGACATTAATGTGAATTAAAAAGAGTCGTTTTTTTCCGAAAGTCGTGGGCACAATGTATACTTCAGTTTCTCCGGTTATCACCCACCCCACCCCATAAGTAGGATCCTATGAAACCGGAGTGGGTTAGGAATAAGGATCACCGAAATCCTAGCGCCACGTCAGTGAAAGCTACTCCTACAGTTAAAAAACATATCATATGATTCATATTAAAGAACCGATATTGTTATTATCTCCAATTATCAAGATCCTAGATTTTGCATGGCTATGCAATATCTCAAATGATCTTTGCAATATGATATGCAATATCTCTGAGACCTAGTTATCTAAAACATTTGCAGGCAGTAATGATATGGGCAAATAAAGAAGTTTTGCAGGCAATAATGATACATTACATTAATTATCATTATAGAATTTATAGTAATTCTGAGTAACGACTGTAGCTAATGATTTAATATGTGGTCGTGAATCGACTTTTAATTTATGTATTCTAACCCATATGTCAAATTCCTTGTGGGAGGAAACCGGAGTTCCCGATGAAAGCCCACGACTTTCGACAGATCGCTAACTCACATGAATATTTTGAGTGGAACCCGTGATCCCCTTTAACTGGGTGGGGGTCCGGTGCACATTGGCCCCCTTTGCGTCCCGTCTGGGCGCCCCTGAGCAGAGCGTAAGGCTAGCAGTTCGACTAGAGGCACGGTTTTATGCCCCTGAGCTAACTTGTACAAGCAAAAACAGGCTTGGAAATAAAACTATACTGAAGCGACTCTTTCATAATAGTCATATAAATATTACTATTAAAATATACTATTTGAAATTTCGGGAAACAATGAAATAGCTGTAAACAGATAATTACTGAAACAATAAGTTGCCATGGTTTGTGTCTGAACTACCTTTGCTCTAGACTTCCTCCAAGTCTTCCTTTGATTGTCTTTCTGTATTGATCCAAACGTCGACGTGTTTCTAAAAATATTCATGTAGTTCAGACACAAACCACGGCAGCGTATTGTAGAATACTACTACTTATAATGGACCCCCACGTTGAAGATAGGATAACAAAACATACCATAATAAAATCTTTTCTACTTTAAAGTACTCAACTCTCACTCGCTGCCAGCAACTACGACAAATCTTTAATTATCTTCTTAACTATATCTTAAGTGTAGTTCAGCTGTAAGCCAGTATTGTCACGCAAACATGTTGAGATAAGAGGCCTTATGCTAGCTGGTATAAATTACACCCCAGAAAATTGTTACTGTTTAGTTGTGTAACGAAGTCATAACAAAGTCATAACAAAGAGACGATGACGTTATTTAGGGCAATGCAAAATTCTTGTGCACAGTACAACAATTGGTGATCAAGCCTTTGGCAAAGTGAGTTGATATATAACTTAAAATGTATTCACAACTTCACTTTACCATAATATTTCGCTCTTGGGTTCAGTAAAATTATGCCTGGGATTGGTCACGTTTTGACGCAGCACTGAAGCAGGTTGATTATACATGAATACGTGATACTAAATTTGTGGTCAAAAAACTTAAATATGTTTTGAGAGAGTCAGCACAATTGTTTGTTATTTAGTACTATAGCTCAACGATCTATTTTGGATATTTGTCGTTTCTCCTAGGTAAATGCTTTATCATTGTGTGTTTATGTTCTTTCTCGTGTCTGTCTTTTTTGTGTTCAATATTGTAAATACTTTATATATATAATTTGTTAAATCAATGTTAGCCTCCCCTGATAAGCCTTGGCTTTTGGGGAAAACTTCTAAATAAAGTATATATAAAAAATACATGCTATTGGTGCGTGAATGCTATATAGCTGGGTATATAAGAATATTTTTTCAGTCATCTGAGGTTGGGTAAATAAGAATGTTACACTGTTTTTAGTTTGTCCCTAATTTCTTTGCGAAATTCCTGACCCAAGATAATCAGTGGATGAGATTGAATGAGATAATATCAGATAATGTGAGATAAGAATAAGTAGAAAGATGAAATGAAATTAGATGTTAGTATAGGATAGGATAAAGTCAAATAAAATAAGAATAGATAGGAATAACAATTAGAACAATAAGAACAATTATAATACTACGATATAATGTCAATCCCCTTTTGCGTGTCCTGGTCCACCCTGTCAACATTCCCTGTGGGAGGAAACCGGAGGAATGGAAAAATCATGACTTCGGCAGAGCATTGCACAACTCATTTCACACGAATGTCTTGGGTGTTGTGTGAGAACGAAACCCACGATCTCAGAGGTAAAGGGAAGGGCGGTGACTCTCACGACTCTGCCACGGAAGCCCCATTATAGGAAGAGACAGATTCCGAAAACAATGTCATCTTGAACTTCAGTATATTAATTAAAACTCTATTTAGAAGTAATCATCAGAGCGTAAGATAACTAGGGAACATTACGTTTGAAGAACCACTACTTCGAACTCTTCATTTTTTATGCTCTTGTATAAATACTTTAAATGTTCAGTTTTGGCCAGGCAGACGCCTTTTAAGAGTCATTAGAGTCAGAGAACTCTGAAACGAGTGGACATAAGTTGCTATAAATTGTGTCCCGGGAAGAACGGACATTCTTGCACGTATAAGAGAAATGCCGGTTTTCGGGTTTTTCGTTTTGATGACGCAAAGCGGGTCATTAATTATCAGCGCAAGTTTCCTATCTCCGCAAAAGATTACGTAATTAGTAGAAATTACTATAGCAAGGAAGTTCTGTGTCATTGAATCCTAGCTTAGTAATCATCATCATTTTAAGTAACACTGTGAAGGAAAAATCAGTACACTGTCTATAATGGATTGACTTACTTGGGGGACGATGCAGGGCAATTATCAAACAAAAATATAATATTGGACCTTTGGGAGCCTCACAGACTATCTAAGCAACCTTCTTTGTCAAGGATTTGCTGACAAGCTCAGCTCTTTGACCCGGCCGTGGGTCCTCAGTGACGATGCACCCTTCTTCGGTCGACGGTCGCCACCCACGCCCCCCCCCCCCGCCCCTCCACCAGATCAAGCTGGATCCATCTCTTGGAGCTTGAAGATTCATCTTAATATCAGCATTGTATTTAATGCCATTTCCTATTACGTGTCACGTATACTAATCTGCCGCTAGAATGTTCCATAATATAAGTTTCGATTCGGAAGCAGCGACACTAGGGGGCGAACAAGCGACCGCCCCAATTTACTTAAGTCATCTGAAAATTTGCTGATTAACCAAGTAACTAAGACCATAAAATCTGGGCCAAAAAAGGTTTGAGGGCTATAATTTGCAGCAACAAAAGGGCGGGAAATACGTTGGCAATCTAAATTCCACCCTAATATTTCACAGTGTCCGCCACTGTTCAGAATTCAACGGAAATTAGCAGCAGAAAACTGTATATGTTCTCATAGTTACACCAGGAAAATTGGAAGCGACAATGCAAGCCAATTTTTGCTATTGTCTTCATAATTATTGGGCGTTCTATAAGGAACGGATATGGATTGTGTCATCATAACATTTGTATCATATCATCCGAATACGTCCATGGTGGATGTCTTATATTTACTTCCGCGTTTTTTAATGTCTTTTGAGTCAGGGAAAAGAATAAATTTGGCATAAACAGTAGAATTTCACAGCCAAAAGACGAAGTATAGTTTCTAAATAAGCGCCGTTTGCAGACGAGTTCCTTGTCTCAAATTCTGTCAAATTTTCTTTCCTAAGTTTCTTTGTGTAAAGTCCAGAACAGACGAGGAAGTTTAACTTTCTTGGCAGCCATATACGCGAACAGCCGCCGAATAAGTTTTCCTTGTTTAAAATTGCGATGACTATTATAGCAAGGCGACTTTTCAAGGAAGACCTTGGTGAATTCACACGAGAAAATGTTACCAGTACAGGAAAGGTGTCAACTGAAGAAAAATTCGTCACGACTGCATAATTTATATATAAAATTACAACATTTTTATGTGTGGAGTTAAGATTTCCGTTATATGCTTATAGACATTTTACGGGTTTCTAAAACCTCAAAGTTTTGCAAACTTTCCAGTTAAAGTTGAAGCCAATACGTGCTTATATACGTTCAACGTAAAAAACCTATAAGCTTGTATTTGTTTTAGAAAGGTTTTTGTGTGAGAAGTGGCACGATAGTTTTAAACTGAAAACCTGTTCTTTGTGTTAACATCTTTGAACTGAGTGATTGTTTTAACAAACCATTTAAGAAGTTTTTAAGTGATATCACTTGAAGTCATTCTTTCGAACGTAGGCTCGTTGATTGACAGCATAAAGGAAATTGAGGTGTTTAAGCTAGCTAGACCTGTGTGCCAGATCTTGTACAAAGTTGTTTATAAGCCAAGTCAAACATCGATTGTCTATCTATATCTATCTATAACAATTTTAAGGGCCAGTACGTGGGTTGCCAAGACGGTTTCGCCTAGTGGCCGTTTTTCCTGTTCTGTAACTATAGTCTATAGATTAGAGTCTTAAAACCATTCCCCGAATATTAGACGGGTGACATTTCTCGTTCTGATATGGAGGAGATGCCATTGTTTCAGTAATATTAATCCATACGCTGGTGATGGTGCTATGATTATTCCGTACCGATTCCATTCCTATCGGTCGAAGGCAGGCGAATTCAACGGTTGCTTATTATAGAATACATCTGCCCACGCTGGACACCCACGTTTGTTTGTCAAACTATTAAGTAGAATAATAACTAAGTATATAGTTATAGATGTAGTAACCATAACTTCGTGTCTTCGTGTTAGTTGATGTCGTATTCGATGGCATTGCAATGAATAAAGAGTGCAAATTATTTGAGTTAAGAACAACGAAAAACCAATTTAATCATAAATGAAAAAATCCAAAACATACGATGAATATTTTTGAAATATTTTAAAGGAATTATAAATAATTACTGGCAAATTATATCAATTTTACCTCCCGAAAGCATTTCTTGTTTCAGCTCAATGTAGATAAAAAAGCTCATTCACTTGCAATTAATTATGTTCTATTTACGTAATTTAATTTTTATTTACATACTATGATCAATGAAAGTTTTCTTTAAGAGGTAATTATCCAAGATCAATCTTTTTGTCGAAAGCTCTCAATAATCAACTGTAAATACGGTGCATTCTGCCAAGTATTAAAAATTGAAGTATCGAAAAGTAAGCGTGGGCCCTATCGAGTAGTTTTCAAATTGAGTTTCAAATTTGCTTATCGATTTCTAACCTGGCTCTGCAGTCTGCACGATTGAGATCTGTATATATATGCATGGCAATTTGCATAAAAATGCTGAATTCTGATTGGTTAAGGCCGGAACTGTGGAGCTTGGGGAATGGGAGCGAATTTGACCAAAACTATTGAAAATCCTATTTTTCAATTACAAGCTTTAAGAATGCTAAAGGACCATCCCATCCCAAGCGAATCCCACATTTAATTTGTTTATTCCTTCATTGCATAACTTTTGAATTTTGGAATCTGAAATATGATGACATGGCAATTAGGGAATCTTTCTGCCATGTTCTGTGCCCCAGGCTTATAGCCATAAAATGTTTACATACACTGGTTGCTATTTTGTTATTATATTTAATGCATATGAATTACATGATTGGGATTAGTGTTTATAAATTGAGATGGCATTGTTATATTTTTGGCTGTTCTTTGTAAAACTGTAGAACTAAAAGCTCTTTTTTGCGTTTGTGGATGAAGCTAGGTTACCACAAATATGCATTATAGTTGTTTATCCAAACCGTTTAGAGAGAATTAAAGATATATTTAGCAACAATTTCCCTATTTAACGATAAATTTAGGGTTTGGTCATTTAGACTGAAAGAGGAAATTGGGCCAAATTGCCATTCCACTTCAAAACAAATGAATTCTCTCTACGGAGTTCTTTAATGAAATCATGTGAGATTGCCCTAAGAAGGAATTTAAACCCCCTACAAGGCTATACGGACGTTCACTGATTTGCTATTTGAGGATGCCAAGTGTTTATAAATAGGTATACACGTTTAGCTTTCGACGTATTTCATGAAATTTCGTTGAAGCAAGCACAGGAATACGTTTCTTCAAAAAGAAGTTGGTTAGACAATCTATCTGTTAAGGTAAATGCTTCATGAAATTTTCTAGGATGTTTTGAGGAAAGATACAGTAACGGTTTCTTTGTTATCGTGTAGCTTAATAGTCTGATTTTGATTAAATTTATGTTGATTTATAGTCAAAACGTAATTTATAGCAACTGAAGCTCATTATCTATAAGTATTGTGTGTCCTACTTAGCCGTTTAACTGATTAGCGTAGTGAAAATTTTTAATACCATTCATATACTAAGGGTCTAATGCAGGTTAATGGTAAAGATAAAAGTAGGGGTGCTAATTATTTTCCCTACAGTTGAAAGCTGATGTGCAAAGGACGCAACTCAAGCGTGACCGAGTCGAAAGCTTACTATAGGGCGCCTTTGGCTGCCACCGTATACGATCCATGTCTGATCACAGCTAAGGTGGAAGGGTTAATTTTTTCAGAAGAAGATGGCATTTGGCTATTTTTATGTTGTTTTAGGCAATAAAATCTTGAACGGTTAAAACCTGGGGCCCTCATCCTGCATTCACCTGCAGTCTGGACCCTCCATAAGTTCAAGTCGTACAAAGGCTTGTTTCAAAAGGGGGTGGGGGAGGGGGGCGGGGGTAGTTTTGTTTTGTTAATATACTTTGACTGGCAGCCAAATCTTTAAGGCTGTAATGGAAACGCATCATACATATTTCAGTGCTGGAACTTGAGTTGGCATGCAATATACAGAGCCATTTGTCTAGATTGTTAAATGGCAATGGTTAAATGGTTATTTTTTCATGACTCAAAAACAAATCTTTGTAATTGTTGTCGAAAACTCACTGTCATTGATACTTATTAATCCTATAACTTGTTGCTCAATATAGTTGACGCGCAGTGACTCTATATAGTTGATAAACAGCCGTTTCTTCTTTAATAACATTCTACAAATGTATGTTAAGTATGTAATTGTCTTTGGATAATCATCAATAATTCATGATATGCCATATAACCTGGCAGCTCAATATAGTTAACGCGCAGTGATTTTTTATGTGATAAAACATTATAGCCATTAGTAAAAAATATTCTTTATACATTCATGCACACTCATCCTCGCACTTATAGGTGAAGTAATTTTTGATGCCCTTCAATAGCCTCCCATTTGTTTAAGTCTTTTGTCACTGCCGTTATGGGCTGGTGTGTTAATTAAACTTTTGTCGCAGACGTGAACTGGACACATGTACAAACGACTGTGTCATCAACACCCTAAAATCTTGAGCTAGTCTGTGATATTTATGTATCAGTAATTGTCTTAACTATTCCTTCGCTACGATCCATTGTTTCAATATGGATTAACAGTCTAATGTAATAACTGAATTATTTGTTGGTATTTCCCACAAAACAAAACGATTAACAGTCTCAAGGTTAATATCCAAATATTACCATTGTTTGTGGAAGTCACCGTTTAAAATAACAACACATTTAAATAACACAACTATATTATGTACTGTATTCTGATGAAAAAGTGTTGACAAGTTCTAGGAATTATGCCAAGCGTTCAAATTCTTAGAATAAATCTTTCCTGCCTGTATTTTACTCTAGTTAGGATTTGGGTTAAGGTTAAGGTTTGATAGAGTCTAAACTGGAAGCACTCTTCTCATATACAACCAAGGTAATATTATATTCATTCAACTTGAGTGGTGGAGGAAAAGCTGAAATGCTTAGATAGATAGATAGATAGATATTTAATAAAAACTACATGGCAGCCTAAAAGGCTGAATTGCGTGGATTTTACAATTACAAAAGCTATGGTAATAAGAGAAAACATGCACTACTATGTACAATTTGTATATACAAAGATTAACATGCTAAACAGGTGAAACTTAACAGTACGACATCGATGGAATGAAAGTGTTTTGAAAACGTTTGGTATGAATTATTGAGAGAGTGTAACTTAGGAGGTAATAGATTATGTAGTTTATGAGTATTATCTAATGTAGCCAATTTAAATAGTCTTTTACACAGTTCTTGTCGTCGGTCGTATAAAGAGGTCTGGCCTGATCGTTTCCGCAATATTTGGTTATATTCTTCTCCTGGGAATATGATTGCCAATGATCGTTTCTGGACTCGTTCTAGTTCGTTCATTCTGGTGAATGGTGGAAGACTTCGGCTCCGTATACTCGAGTGTTGGTCTTATGCAGGTGGAATAAAAGTTAACCACTGTGCCATGTACCAATACTCCAAGTAAAATTGTCCAGCAGAAGACAGAGTCGATATCTAAGTTGCCCTAACACGCAGGTTTATTCCCGGTAATCCGGTCTCCTCCTGTACTTACACTGGACCAATACATGCTCCTCACTGTCATAGAACTTCCAAGGAGAACAGTTTGGAACTGATAGAACTATCCAATGCAATGCTACTGTAGGGTGTAGGGTGTAGGGTGTAGGGTGTAGGGTGTAGGGTGTAGGGTGTATAGTTTACAATATTCATTTGATATTTGCAGCTGAGCAGTTGAATACAAAACACTTAGAGTTAAAGGCGTTCTCGTTTCCACGATCTTTTTTCAGATAGTTGCGAGGATGCTGTTCGCGTCCTGAAGGCATTCTTTGTGCTATCAGTTACAAACAAAAGCAATTCCATTTTCCGGCAGTGACATGTGAAAGGAAATTCTCACGTGAAATGTGAGCAATAAAGATTGGTTTCCCAAACAATTAATTACCGTTTCCCAAAGGCAGTTTCCTTTTCGTCTCATGACAGTTGTCAGTTGACACGACTTTTCTACGACCCACTTGGAGTAATTATGATTAATTGTGCCAACTTTATGGATGTGTTAAAGACTTTTACGTTGTAAAAATAGATCGCATTTCACAGCTCTGTTTTTTTATGTGTACATTCAGCATTGTAGATTACATTATAAAAGAAGTATAAGGCTTTCAATGTAACGATTAGGCCGGGGTAACAATTTAAGCTGCAGTGGTTTGTGTCTGAACTACCTGAAAATGATTAAAAACACTTCGGTGTTTGCAGGAATAGCCATTCATCAGGAGGACACTAGCTATACAAACTTCCCACGCTGCTAACCTCGAAGGACCTTCGCTAGAAGTGTTCCTAATCTTTTCAGGTAGTTCAGACACCAACCACTCCATAATACTACCTACAGTATACTACAAGTCATAAAATAGATAAGACACCATTAACTATTTTTATACAGGCCAATATAGAAAAAACAAAATTCAAAATTTTTGAAATGTTAGTAATTATGCCTAACTCTTTCGTTTCCATTCTGCAAGCCTTATAAGGTTGTCTCATACCAGACTAAACTAACTAGTTATACTAGATATCTCCATCAGCTTCAAACTTTTTTCCCTAGAGGTCAGTAACGGTCATCTTTTGTTGGTCCAATCTTAGAAAAGGCTGCAGTGTTTTGGGCAAACTGCATGATAGAAGCACTTTTTCAATTCTTACTTCCGACTGAGGTGGTAAAGGGCACGCGTACTTATCATGTGCCGCTAGCTATCACATGCTAATATTTCTATGTTCATTAGAGCTTTTTATACTCTAACAAGCATCGTTATGCTTATACGCAAGTGTAAAATATCTTTGATGGCTGTCTATTCTTAGATATTCTTTGCTGAGACGTGTAGCAACTGCTTTCAGCACGTTAGGCAAAAAAGCCGCGGGCATGCGGGTTCCACCCGTGAGGAAGGTTTACTGGCATTGAGTTGAAAGCGAAACACTGAATAAAACATTGCAAAGCTGCAGTAAGTACTAGACTAGTCAGGCTAGTATTAGTAGCAACAGTCAGCACTCAGTCAGACTAGCAGTACTGAAACGGCCAACTGGCAAACCTACCCAGGCAAAAGCCTGCATGTAAAGGAAAAATTTCCAGTTATTTTGAGTAAGGTTGGAAAAACCTAAATCCTACCCGGACCCAGAGGAATGTTAAAAGCGTTTTACAACTCTGGAGGATATCTCAATTTTAACCCATTAACGACCAACCCGTTCCTTTTGACGACATCGGTCTGGTGTCAGAAAGAGTAAAATGTGTGACAGACAAAGTATGGTGCATTATGGCGCATTGCGGCTATCGAAAGATAGTCTGGTTAACTCATTAACGGCCAACGCATTCCCCTTTACCACTAAATCGTCCGTCTAGAGTTAATATACAAAGTAAAATAACAAATTAGGGCACATTATAGTGCGCTCTACAACTTAATGAGAAAGATATATATCTAAATTTGCATATACACACTTCATAATAACAACTATTTCTAATTGAAATTGGGATTAATGATAACAATTAATTAACAAGTAATATATTATGTTTAAAATAATAAGATTCCCTGCACTCTAATAAGCATGCAGCCTTTGCTTGGTAAACAGAGTAAAGATCTATTTTCTTAGAAATGTTAATAAAGATATTTTGAGCAGTAATCGCAGGATGTTGGCACTGAGTTCATAACTGTCTTCTGTTGTCCGATTGTAATTAATTATCTTAATTGAAGGTCATCAGGTCACATGATGCGGTTCTCCTTGATTAAGTAGTTTCCTGCTTGTCCAATATGCCAAGAATATATCGTTCGAAAAACACTTGAACATCAATGAAACTGATACTGAGAAGACACTCAAATCCATCATGCTCTTTACGTCCAAGAGCTATATTCTGAAAGTCATTAATAATTCATAAGTGAAATTGGCTTCGTATTGTTTTTTGGGGTTTTTATTAATTTTACAATCAATAATAGATTAATGACCAAAAGGTCGATCCTAGATTAAGTCCTACCATGCATAAATTGATTACACTACAAGTACTATATGAGACTCACAAACTAACATCTTATCACATGAAGCTTACGTTGTTACACACAGATATAACGCTATACAAAAAGCGTGACATAGTACAAGAACAACATTTTGCACACAAAGTACTTGGCCTATCAACATCAAAACATGTTCTACGTTTGTCCAAGTAGTGTTCTTGAAGTCTATATTTTATTGACAGCACGGTCGATGGAGATAGTATAATTTCGTCCGATAGACTGTTCCATAAAAGCACGCGACTCTGTTGAAAAATTGATTTCGGAAAGAAGGTGTTCTACACTATATAGGTTTGGTATAGAGCTAAAACGGATGTTATGATGAGTGGGATTGTGTGATATATAGTTGTCAGGTGCTAAGTCATAATATCCAGCTTTTGAGCTTTACATTTATAGAAGAACACATTAATGTCTTTGATCTTAAACCATGCAGTGCAGTATGAAATGGGACTAAGTAAATTAAGCTAGCCGTGATTTAAATGGTCGGAATATCATGGTAGTCTTACTTATTAGCTGAACTTTCGCGTTAAATTTCTCTTTAAATACTGGTTCGTTTGAGCAGTCATATAGCAGCATATCATACAAGTCAAAGCCGATTTAAAAGCACCACAAAAATGCAAAGACAAAGTTTGTTTATGTTTCAAATCACTATAATCAATTTCTCATGTATGATAATACTATTTCCAATCTTCGGTCATATTCTGATACTTTCATACCTTGATCTAGTCCTATAGAAGTGGATATAGTTTTGATCAGATTCGACTCCACTAACGGTACGCGATGTTTCAGTAACCGCCAAGCCGAGGTGATATATATAATATAGGCTAGCGTGTCAATCAGAACAATGATACATCATTTAAACCACTAGATTAAAATATCCTTGTTTGGTTGTTTCGTTACTCTAAAAGAGGTCTGTGTTTTGGTCTATTTTTGCTTTCTCTTCCCGTTCACACAATTTTCATGACAATTTTGACCTTTCTTTCAGAATTTCAGCTCGTTTTTGCACAATTAAGGGTAATTATAACAAGTGTGTTCTTGAAATCAAAATTGAATGTACGTCAAACACATCTAATGTAAAGAGAAAAGCACTGTGTTTTAACCAAGCAACTTTAAATCATTAAGTCTTAAAGAAATCTTTAACATTGGCCATTGGCATTGCCTCGAACGTGGGCTGCGGATTAAATTATTAAATACGGCCTATTAAATAGGACCTCACGTCCGTGCCGTATGTTTCAGTCTGAAACGAAACCAAAATTGAGGTATGCATGACATAACATTGTTGATAAGTTGATTAGCCTTTTGCTGATTTAGTTTCCTAAGGGTAATCCTTATTACCGAGACATCTCGCTTAGTGGACTATACTTTTGACGTATTGAGATTATAGAAACGTCATCCAATGTTAAAAGCAACTGAAATTTTGTTCACGAGATCCTTTAGTTATGTTGTATATAACTACATACATGATGATCGCTTTTCAAACTGCCATTCTGTTGCCTTCTTTCTGTACTCCGTACAATTAAATAAACACATTTTCGCTAAGACAATAACCCGCCTGACTTATTTCAATACATGAAAAGTATCTAACATGCAAGGTGAGATGTCTCGGTAACCGGGGGCATATATGCACAATGCATCATATATTTTAGGTATTTCCCATAGCCTTGGTCCGCATCTCCTTTTTAATAAGCCATATCGCTTAGATATTGGCTGTGTGGTCTTTTTACTTCTGCATGTGATCGGGGTTCAATTTCTGCCATATGCAGAATTGTAATTTCACCTTTTGTAAGGGTGTAACAGTTTAATTCTACCAAACACCGCAGGTTTTCTCTGGCTAATCGGGTTTCTTTTAGTAGAAACACTTGTCTAACAAAGCATTGCCCTTACTGGAGCGGCTCTATATAGGGAGAACAGTTTAGACCTTATAGAGCTATCCAGCATAACTGATATAGTGATATTAAAGTTAGTAAAATCTCATTTAGTTTTCAACAGAACATGACGTAATAATGCAATAATGTAATTAAATATATAGTTGATGGTTGATGGTGAAGGCGGGAAATACCTGACCCCGTGATTGACAGCTTAAATTGATATAAATATGGGATTAAGCTTGTTATTTGTATTTCGCACTTGGCATTCGTGTTAACCACAAGTGGTGCATGTATATATATTGTCATTATATGTTGTTGCAAGTGGTATTGTATAAATCAGTTTAATTCATATTGCTGTATCCTTTATACAGAATTTGTGACAACTTTGGATCCACCATTATACAGCTTGGTTTCAATATACTTGGATTTCTATAAGGATTTCTGAAGGTTATCGTTTGGAAACGTGTTAAGGTATGCCTTATGTTCTATATTTGTTAGTATGATCTATATATATATAGTGATGACTATGATGATATTTGTACGTAGTTTGTATATAGCTCACCGTCCATTAAATTTAAGCTGTTTCGGTTGTGGTATATAGTGAGTCTGTGGCGTAGCGTAAATTCAGTGCAATTCATAGGCCTACTAATGCATGGTATACACAAAGTAGTCTTAATGTCTTTGATGATTTCGATGTGGTAAAAGGAGTTTTGACGTAGTAAAATTCGCATGTAAACTAATAATATCTTTGACTTTTTCAAGCAATATATACAAGGAACCCGATGAATTGGTTCTTTATAAATTTCAAATTTTTCTCGCACCGGATAGTTGTAAATCATTTTTCAAACCATAGTTTTATAGCTTTAAGGGGTTATAGCTAATGTACAGTATATATATAGTGTATATGCTACGCAATATAAAGAAATGTATTTGCTTTGCATTTTGACTGATTTATTTACTGTATAGAGTATGGTTTCAATATCGTTGCAAGGATTTTAATTGATTGTTTTGACCGCACGTTTTTGCGCAATTGATTTTCCAATACTGTTTTATAAGCAAATACAAAATTCTAAACAGAGAAGGGATTTGTTTTGTTTGCAGTTTTGACACCAAATTTTGCTGGTGTAACCATTATTTTCATTCAACAATGGCCTCGCTACTGATGTGTTAAACAAATTCGATTTCGAAAAAAATTGCATGTACAGTACAGTGTACTGTGCAGATGCAATATTCTCCATGCATGCAGTGCAAAAAATGTACAAATTATATAAACTAAACTAAATGAAACTAATTTTATTGATAACTGGGTAGCTCTATCAGTTCTAAACTGTTCTCCCTAGCCAGGGACTTTAAGGACCTTCCCTTTAAGGTACAGCGTTACTATATTTAGGGGAAAATCTGTGTTATTTGTTAGAGTTAAATTGGTGAAAGCTAAATGCACTAACACTGTGCCACAATGCAGCACAAGCATTCATGCACCCTCGCGTGCAACATTATATATACCACTCGCTCGCTTTTCCAACAAAAATGTCTATTTTTAGCTTTGTTTGTTTTTTACATTCCTCCTGTTTCAAACATGTTACGAAAATTAATTATTTAAGAAAATATTTTCTTAACGCTCTACGGGACTTCGATATATATATATTGAATTGACATTATAGGACAAGTGTTATATATTTTACTCTTTACCACAACAGTGGCCTACTTTATATATTGTTATACTTGACTCTTTACTAATGGATACGTACTCTATATTGGGCCCTATATACGCTAAAATAAGTGTTGTTGAATGCCCTTCAGAAACCCTCCCTCAAATGTACAATGAGTATATATACAATATTGGATTACCCTTTAATACTGTAGTTACTATGGCAAAATGCAAACAGCATATACATCGTAAACTAAACACTTATTCTCTACAGATAAGGTGAAATGCCTTCCTGCTTCTGTCTTTGAAGTTAGAGCTTTTAAGTTTCTTTTTTAACGTGCGATAAAAATTCATTTACACTAAAAGCGAGCACTCGAGTTTTGAGCACTTCAATAGCAGAACAATCAAAGGCTAAGATTTTAAATTTAAACACTTATGATCGCCCTGGGAGAGCATGTATTCGAGCACGGGGAAGTGTTCTGTTTTTTTACCATGCATACTTTGTAAATCCTTAGTTTAAACAAGATATTAACACAGCTCAAAATTCCATCTTTTTGTTCACACCGATTCTTTGCATGGGACACGAGTCAGACTTGTGTATCACTTTATGACACTTTACTGTGTAATATTACATCACATGACATGTATTTTGCGGTCTTCTTATTCAGTGATATTGAGGTTACATGTATTGCTTGTATGAGTAAAGTAATCTAATACTTAGGAAGACAATAGGAAGTCGAACAAGTGTTTCTCTTCGCAGTTGCAAGGTGAAGGGGCCTTTATATTACGTCATTTTACGGTGATTTGACATGCACTCTAGCCGCGGGCATGGTGTAAAATTGACCAACCTCCTACAAAGGGCTTTCTAAGTTTAAAAAGTAACTTTGGCTGACCGATACTATGGGTTGATCAAGGGGGTTGATCCTGTATGCTGTATATATACTGTGTAATTGTCTTCATTTTTCCGAATGGCCAAAAAATGGCCTTTAAAATTATATGCTCGATACGTTAAACTGTAACCGTAAACTTACTTTATTTATACTAGATATAGCCTTTTGTCAAATAGAAATCTTTTTTCAGCTTATAGTTATACTCGATTCCTTGCGAAATGTATTTTATTATCTTCTCAAATTTTCCATGTACGTGTGCTTTCCATCACTAAACATAGTTACCAAGTTTCAACTGCACACGTAAACATATCACATCCTGTCAACAATATGTGTTTGCAACAGGCTTGTAGCAAGCTTGTCAACAAGTTGTAACAATGTTGTCTTTTTATCAAGTTGCTACAAAGTTGTCACTCGCAACTTGTCAACTCGTTAACAAGTTGTTGAATTGTAGAACGATCAAACAAGTTGTTCGAACAACTTATAACAAGTCTGTTGAGTCAGCAACTCCTTGTAGTCAACAACCTTATCAACAAGCCGTTACGTTGACAACTTGTCAACAGGCTGGGAACAAGCAGTGCGAACACATCCTGACAACAAGTTGTTGAAACAGCATTGGTACAAGTCTGCTCCAAATTTGTTACAACTTGTGCCTTTTACGTGCGTACTTTCATAAAGGAAACAAAAAGAAACAAGCGAATAAATGAAGCAAAATATATTTCTATCCTGTTGCTAGTCCCAAGCCTTTTGCACGCGTCAGATGAACTGGAAAGACCGATTTGTATACTTATCAATGACTAGGAAGACTTATGGCGCCTTAATGACGTAATGTAACTGCCGGAAGTGCGTAGACCACCCACAGGAGTGTAAAATGGAGAGAGAGAAAATTCGAGTGTTCAAGCATAGTTCAAGCAAAGCCAAGAACAACACAAATAATATGCAGTGTGGGCTTGGAATTTCATTTCTAATGGCTTTGTTTTTGCCGTGGGTCTGCATGTTTGTAATTGCTATTTGTAGATTCCTGATCGACAGACGGTGAGTAAAAGGCCTGGAACTAGTACAAGACTTTGTAACTATGTTTAGTAATAGGAAAGCACATTAAGTTGATGAGAAATTGGAGAGATAACCATTAACCAAGTGTTTTATTGAACTGATCAACACGCATTTACACTATCGTACTATTTTAATTCGTTGATATTTAACTTATCAATTTATCCAACTGGTTGATTTCTATTGTTCGTTTTCACATGACGTCATCACGTGCAATTTGGTGCCTAATTCTCACTGGTTGATCCTCAAGTTTACTTTAAGGCCATGTTACCCAGGGCAATTTTTGCTGCTCGCAACGCAATTTCTGCACTGACTGCACAGAGCCATGTTATGTAGAAATGCAGGCACAGAGAAACAGTGAACATGGCCCGCGTTTCACTTCACCGATATTATCATTCTCATTCATTTTTATGTTGCCTTCTGGGCATGTTTAGCAAGAAAAATATCGGCAAAGTAAAACGAGATTCATGCTCACAATTTCCCTGCGAATATACTTTTTACCTAACATCGCTCTGTGTCCGAAATTGCGTTGCAAGTTCCAGCAAAAATTGTCGCTCGTGTAACATGGCCTTTAGCCGTTACGGCGAGGTAGTTACGTTCAGTCACAATTTTCTGGTTTGTTTTAGAAACAGTTTACTGTATAGTACAAATATTTCTATACTCTCTGGCTCCATACGACCAGAAATGAAGAGTGTAAAGTTTATGCGTGTTTTAAAAGAAACCAAAATGGCGTCTATTGTAAACCACCAATGGAATCACTTAAGGTAGCGACACTCATGATTCCAACCTCTAAAACGGCTGTACGAGTTCAAGTCTCTTATTGCATTGTCCTATTCATAGTACATCCATGGCTCCATATGTACCGTGTCCAGATAACTAGATATAAACAAAAGATCAACATATGGAATTTGGATCCCCAAAATTGGATTAGTTTCACAAACTATTTCCCATACTATATACAGAATTGCAATCCGGCATTGAATGTACGCATTGCAAAAATCCCCTAATTAAGAGCAGTTTCCAAGGTCATGCGATTTTCTGTGACAATTTCAAGTGCGAACTATTGTCACATTAACTTGTATTACTTCCGTATCACCCTGGCAAGATTACAACGTAAACAGCAGTGGCCAGTGGGACAGGAGTGAGCGTAAATGTTGTATAAGGTAGCCAAATATCAAGTAATCCTCGTGGAATGCCATCCAGGAAACATTCACGAAAACACTTGAAGTTTCCACGTAAATCCGGATCATTTGTTACATGTTTTTGTTTCAATATTGGCTTTCGATATCCGCATCCTAAGTTGCTCCATAATGGGCATCGTCCCTTTTTAATGAAAGCAAATTTAGAATCCCTTCGTCACGAGGTTAGTGCAGTGATGTTGTCCTGGCCCGCGTTAGCAAGGGGGGCTGTCAAGGAGGGGTAACTAGGCGCATGGGCGTGACAAGGCATGGGGGACAAGGTGTGGGGGCGATAAAATGATGAACTTGGAAAATTCCAATCTTTATTTTTGGTTCTAGCAATTTCTTCAATAAGTGTTTTTTAAATGAAAAAAGGATTTGACTTTAAATAAAAAATTCTGACTGTCTCAATAGCGCTCCACCTTGTGAAGGATTACTAAATAACTTGATTTGGAAATAACTTACTGAAATTTTAACACTACGCTCCCACAGTAATTGGCATATGCTGTTGTGGTGACCCTGCCCTAGTTGGCGAAGCTAAATAAATAAATAAATAAAAAAAGAACTTTCCAGGTTAAGATTATGGAAGCCCCCAGAACACATCATATAGCATGTTTAAAATGTAAACAAACGGACGTTGCCGGTTTGTTTACATCGGGACTTTACATCCCCTTTAAACATAGTGTACAACAATATTTTCAGATTTAATAAAAATTTCAATAAATAAATCGTCAGTGCCTAGATGTGTTGGCAACAGTTAAGTTATCTTCGGAATGTTAAAGATTAAATTATACTAGAACGTATAATTAACGTATAATTATACTAAATAACGTATAACGTTAAATTATACTAAATTATATATATTTTATCGTAGTTGATACTGTAGTCTGTACAAAAGTATATTCGATTTAATAGTTAAGAATATATAATGATAATGAATCATTATTACTGTATTGGCAATAGTAAAGTCATCATTCATCGAATGTTGATAATTAGTAGATCATTATTTGTTAACAAATTACTATATTGGGGCATGTGTGTTAACATTGTATATAATTGTTTTAGAAACGATTAAACATTATATTGTTCTATTGTAATTTAAGCCTTCCTAATGGCGCCATCGTAAGAGAATATACGTAACTTTAACATTCCTATGTTACTATTTGTGTTTAATTGTCGATTAAAACGTTAATATCTTCAATTAAAATTGCAATGTTAGAGAATTAGAACAATTTTCTTAATTGTTTTTGTTTGGAAATGCGCTTATCATCGTTTCGTATAAGAAAAAAGAATTTGGCAGTTCCCCAAAGCGTTGATTTGAACACGCATGCAATATTCTCCTTGAATATTCAGGCTTAAACTATATGGTAGCTAAGCCGTGGCAGGGCTATGCTTTAAATTCCCTATAAAGTTCTAGACTATATCAATTATTGATATTACCTCATAATGATGTGTTATCTTAAGCGAAACGCTATAGTAACTGGGGGAGTTGCATGCTGTATTTTAATGTCAAGAGGAATCGATTTCATGTTTCTATAGCCTTGTAAGTGCCCTTGAATGTTATATAAGTATGACAAAGACTCGTGGGCTGATAAATCGAGAATTGATGAGTAAAAATTTAAATTTATAATTTCATAAACATTGTTGCAAATAAAGGGTCTTTGCGGAAGTATATAGCTACTTATTTTCTAAAATATAAAACAATGGTTGTAAGGTTAGGGATTAACTGTATTGTCTACCAACAAGAAGTCACGACATTGTTGTTCAAGGGATTTCAACGTAAAACCGTAAGTGTTTTTAGCAATTTATGCTTAATATTGTTGATAGCAAACGGGATCATTTTCTTGTATGATTGTTAATCGATTGATCTGGTATCTATGATCGATTATGTTGAATAGATGTTACGCAGTGCGCGTACTACGTGTGTTTCGTGTTACTATAACGTTAATGTACTTAACATTTCTAAGTAATAAAGTATAGCTGTTGGTCACGCTATTTTCAACTCATGTTACTCAACTCTGGAAGTTCAATGTTTGAAATAGATATAACTTAATTTTGAAATATGAGTAATACATTACCCCAGCTTATTTGACGTGGAGCAAAGAGTATTGAGGCTTGAACCCTTCGCGCGACTAATATTGCAAAGTTAATGTACATTTAATGTTACTTTATATAACACTTGCATGTATTGGTTTTTATACTGTTTTCTAAAATAAGATCACGCGTATGGTAGTTTTAAATTCTAGATTCGTATGTAAAGAACTTAATTTAGTATTTAAATTGCAGTATACTCACGCGTTTGCTGTCGAGTACTTATCACTGAAGATTTAATAAAGAATTTCTCTACATTGTCATTGATAAGCCAAACGTGAACACCCTCTGCCCCAGTTCAATATTGTGAACTGCCGCCAAACAGCTTTTAGTATAATTTACCATCACACACACTCAATATTAACGGTTGGAATAGCGGTGGTTTAAAAGTGTAACATGTTGTAAGAGGAAACATGTGAATAAGGAGTCTACGAATTTTGTAAAAAGGAAAAGCGGTCTCGAGCAGTTATTTCCAAGATTATATAGCAGCATAATTGAAACCCAATTTATTGTATACTTAATCAATTGTTACTTTTTGTTTTCTTTATGAAACTATAGTTGAAATTTTGTAAGTATGTTTTGTGATGGAATCGTCTGTCCATGCATGAGAACATGTTGAACTATTTTTCACGAGATACTAGTGAGTAATTTAATCCGAAAATCGATTTCTGGATGACACCCTTACTATATAGGTGTTACCAATCACTTGGCCAAATAATCAACAATATTGTGACTATATTTGACGAATTTTCATACACAGATTTCAGTATACCATGCATGCATGCACATGATTTCAATTTTCAAATTACAAAGCTATTCCAAATTCCATTCTGAGGAATGTAAGCGGGCATGAATGGGATTATGTGTTAATTTTTCTCTTTCTAAACGGTGTTTAGTCGTACAAGTGAAAGACTTTGGAAAGCCTGGTCGGTTAAAAGAGCTAACATTTTACTGTTTAATGTTGCAAAAAATGTACGATTCTACTGTTAAGCTACCAAATATGACCTATGTGTATAGTGCTCGATGTTATAGAGTCTTTATCAAGGAAACCACATGTCGACCCTTCATGAAAGTAGGGCTTCGTATTTTAGGTCGTTTTATCGCTAACTGCGACTTCAACTTCATTCTTTCTGACTTACGGTACTGACGCATGCGGGATGGGTCACAATGTCCTTGTTTTTGCAACATGAGATTTTTGCGGTCAATTCCCGCTGAAGCTATGACGTCATACAAGCTTGAAACAATAAACATTCAAGTGTATTTATTTGTATTTATATTGTATTTCTTTACTCCCCTGTTTTGATACACCCTGAACTTCTGTCCTAAATGTGAAGTATTAGGTTGCAGTGTAGGTACCGATGAACAATAATGTCAATATTCACGTGCTTGGTTGAATGGTCTATAGTCACCTGAAAAATATGTAGAAAATGCTTTGACGTCTTCGAGCGAAGGCATTAGAGAGTTTAAGCTTCGCGTTCATACGTCAAACGACAAAGAAAAAATTTACGCTATAAGCAATAAAAGACTAAATGAACGTGTTACTTTAAAACTGTAATGTATAATGAAACTTGCCGTCCAAAACGTGAAGCTTAAATTCCCTACTAACTTCCAGACGTAGGACCTTCGCTCGAAACATGTTAAATGTTTTTACTCTCGCCATTAAGTTCAACATAATCTTAAATTTTCACGGCGTTCAAACAATAAGGAAGTTTTGTGATTATACCTTATGGCGTAATTGCTGTATAAAAGGATATTCTATTTGCTATTGTGAAATACAGTTGATCCGCATTTGGCAAATATTTTGGTTATCTTTAGAAGCAATTTTCTTCTATAATTACTCAATTGAGATGTGTGTTTGGTACTTGAAATTTGGCATTGTCATGGTAGTAAATAGATCTGTAAGTTTCTGGATTTGGTATACAGGAAAATGTTTTGAAAGGTGATGACTGTATTTGCCAGACCAACTTAGCTTGCAAGACGCGTGAGGGCTAATTAACAATATTCCATGGTTTGGATGCCTAATTTGGTGAAATCAATGATGTAATGATTTGAAATATATCTTGCACGAGAAGGGGCTTATTGTGTAATATATCATGAATTATGGTGTGACCTTATTAGTATAGGCTCTTTTCCACTCGTCGCAAAAACCAACTCGCAAGCTCGCTGCGCCAGTACTTTCATCCAATCACAATGCTCGACAGTTTATTTTAATTACATGCAAGAACTCGCAGCGAGTTTGCGAGTTGGTTTTGCGATGAGTGGAAAAGAGGCTTTATTCACTGGCAAATGTGTTGTACATGCAAGTCTGCTATAGCTCTATATTGACAAACATCTACTGTTAGCACGTTGATAATTTTCTTGTTCAATACATGATGTTTAACACGCATCAATATGATGTAACTGATATTTATATACAGTCAATTAAGCTTTATTTGGACAAGCCTAGCCCGGTGCTGTAGGTAATATTACCAAACATGCACTGTACGCGTTATAAACCTCCACCATATATTTCTTTAATCTACAAAAATACCATCATTGGCATATAGGATATACATACATAATTACATTACTTCATACTTAAAACTACAAGAGTTATTATAACATTTCATATACTGTTAGTATGTCAAAGCAGTATTTTGCAACTAAAGACATTATTGTTTTGTCTTACATAGAAAGAACATATTTAAATATATCTTGATAAGCGAATGAAGAAAAAGAATGATTTATATTACAACTAAGATTAGCAATAAAATTTGTTCTGAGATCGACGAGCTTTGTATTACTACATGACATTAGGTAATGCTGTTCATTCCCATATCACATATGATGTTTAAAATGCAGTAATGTGATGTAATTGATACTTATATACTCAAGCTTTGATATTGAAAAAGCCCAACCCTATATATCAGTGCTGCAGGCTATTTTAACAAACATAAGTTTGGTAATGACTATAATGTGAACTAGATTGATTTCAGTTTAAGCTAATTGAAACACCTTATCATTAATGTATAGCTTTATACTCTAAGCTCTTTTAACATTTGATTTACTGCAATTAAATTCTGAATTGGTTACAAATTTAAAGCCCATTGTGACTGTCAATCTTACAATATATGGCATTAGAAAAAATGAATACCATCAATACCAAAAATTGTAACCTTCAACTTTACCTTATGTTCATTAATTATGGCTTAAAAAGATAAGCTTTATCGGTGGGTTTCACTAAGTGTTACCAGGCAACAGATGGTGTTCAACTTCAAAAATTTATTGACTTATTTATTAACTGCTGCAGGTTGACCACCATCTGCTGCACGATTGAGCTTTGTGGAACCCGCCTATATATAAGCCTACCCTAATGTCCTAGCCTATTAATTGCAACAATTGGAATATTATACGTTGAATTGGTCACAAATTACAACACCGAATTGTAACTTTTGTTCGCGCGATCGTGTTATTTGATTGTCATATTTGGCACACCTATGGCGCTATCGCCTTCGGGTAGAGCTACGTTCTCAGCGATAATTGGAATGTGTTTGAATTGTGATATTTTTTTAATGAATTAGTTCTTACTGGGAGGGGTATTAGGTGCATGAAAACTTTAAGTATTATATACGTGCTGTTTGTATTAATATAGTTACCCCCCAGATTAGTTCAATTAGAGGTGATGATAGGCGTTATAAGAGACATCGCTGTCATCTATTCAAGTTAGTAGAGTATATAAAGTGGCCGTAGTACACACTACAAAACTCAGAGATCCGAGATAAGAGCAAAGTAGTTTACAAGGAGAAGAACACGTTGTTATTGTTAAGTCGTACAGTCTGGACTCTGTTTTATGGTACGTTTTACACTTATTTTTCCTATTATGTTTGAATTCTTTATCTTCTTATATTAAGATATTAAGCATATAGCTAGCAAAATGCTTTAGTACCAAAATGGTAAAAAATTACCCTGATTAAACACTTAGTTGCAGAACGTTTAAGGACGATTGGACGAACGATCTAATGTTTTATACAGGTAACTGGTTATCTCCACTGCAGGTTATTGCACACTTTTACGGCGTTAAAAACGCCGAACAAAATCGCATGGACTCGCTATTTTTTATCGTAGGTTGGCAAATTTGTATAAGTAAACATGGGAGTCAGGAAATGTTAGTGTAGTATAGGCTAATAAGAATTGTTTGCCTACTTTTATCAATCTTATCAACTTTCATAAGAAAGTTCATCAATTAATCAGTATGCATGTGTATACTGAATGGTTGTGTCGTGTGGTACAATGACCATGCATGTTTGTTGGTCGACATTACATTATTTACCAAGTCGTAACTTACATGCAAACAGTTCCTAATTACAAACTGGTTTCTAAGCTTGATAAAACCAGATGGTTTTAAGATTTTAAAATCTTTATTCGCGTTCGTGTAAGATCTGTGTAACTCGTTGGAGAGCATCTAATATAGGCGTGGCAAAACGTACGGTAAAAAGCTCTTTTAAAAGAAAATAACGTAATTTTTATTGTGTAAGGTTCATCAACTAGTTTTAGTTTTACCATAACACTCGCAGCACGACCGTAACATTATTGGATTGTTCGAATACCACTTGTCCCAAAAACACGAAATTTGCTTTTTTAGCCACGCTGGTAGCTTTATACAAGCACTTAATTAGATTTCTGCGCTATCCTTTTAAGTGTGTACACACTATACTCTTCTATGTTTTTCTACTATTTGTTGTTGTTTTGCTGCCCAAAACTATAGCTAGATAAACAACTATAGTTTGCTCATACTGTTAAAATATCGCTTTCTCAGTTGTTGGCATAAGGCCATTTGACCTAAAGAAGTTTTCGAGATCAATGCATGCCTGCACACTTCCTTCGCGCGTAGCAAACAAAATGTCGTTTCTTAATTACTTTCCATGTAAAGGGAAGTGGTCATGCGTCGTTTGATGGTTTGAACATTGTATTAACGCAGAAAAGGATTATCCTTTAATTGTGTTGTAACACCCACTATCCTGTAGAACTCGCGTTGCACAGTGCGATGCGTAACCGCAAAGAGGTCGCCGCATTTGACATGTTGTGAATTGTTGCGAATTGCTTCGTGTGCGCACGCTCCGACGTAAGCACGTTCTAACAAACAGGAAAATTCTCGGCCAATTCGTGTCTCAACTTACGCACGATTTTTCTAAGCCATTGTTGTGCTCGCAGTTTGATACAATATTTATAATATAAGGATTAGCTCTTTTAATACAGGATTAGTAATGTAATTGTTGGTAAACGTAAAACATATGTTGCATATGTTTGAAAAAACTTAATCAGTTTTTGAGTTTGGATCTTGTATTTGATTTCCTATCTCGTATACTTATCCCTAATCTTACACTAAACTGATTAACTTTATTTATACTGGATAGATCTATCCGAGTTCTACACTGCTCTTCCAAGGTCCAGTAAAGACTGTTCTTCTAATATAGGACTGGAAGCTGCATGGAGTACCGGAAAATCCTGGGCTGTTCACCTTGCACTCTTCTCAAACTCACTAATAATTCATGAACAAAACACAAAGAAAATCATGATTTCGTCATTATGTAAGAATGTTGCAAAGTGATCGTTCATATATGAACGATTTTGACTGGTTTACAGTCTAAAAGGAGTTAGGATTCCATGTGTACTTAGCCCGCCTATTCAGCAATGACATTCATAACCAAAATGAGTGCGAAAATATTTCCTATTCAAGTATATTGAGCTAATAAATAGATTCAAATTGACCTAAGTTAAATATTTTCCCACGTTAAATTGGTATTAGCCATTAGGTGTTCGAAGCGAAGACCCCTTCATCGAATTGATTATAAACATAAATATTTACATTGATAACAGCGCATGAAAATCGAATAAATCAAATAAATAATGTATACTTTGAGGATATAAAGTGTGGGAAAATGTTTGTAATCATAATAAGAAATACGTAAATGAATGTACAATATACAAAAACTGCTTAACTCGAGGACTGGCTCAAGTGTTCAACACTTTTTACATTTAAGCTTCTTTGGCATGGACGTTGGTTAGAAAAACCGAAAAGATTACGTAATATACTTGATGTAATATAAAATGCACGAGTATTAAATATTCTATATTAACTGAGTTAATTCATCCATGACCATGCAAAGTCTTGAACCTGGAGTTTTCGATCAACACGAACTCCCAATGCGTCTTTATCATCATAAAGTTGTAATTAAACCATTATATATATCCCTGAAAATTTAGGTCACTTATTAGAAAAGTCGTTGATTAACATTTTATGACCCTTTTACATAAGTTAACAGTCATTTCGTATCTATATATTGGGACTTTTCCAATTTCTTATTTGCAATTCTCTTTGGTAAATGGTAAAGCTAGTGAGGTTAGTCTAAGCCCTAAGGTCATGTAGGGATTACTTGGGATTGAAGGTGTAAATAGATGGATATGACATGACAGATTACAACCAAATATGGTTAGAAGCTAACGTCGCGTCCTAGTGTTTAAAGAACATAATAGAGCTTTCTATTTTGTTGTAAATAATGAATACCCAATTAAAACTCAAGATAAGCTGCACCCATGCAATTATATATTTTTAACTATCACGTTTTAGAAATTTCTGGAAAGTAAAAAATGAGAATGTTTTATATGGTTATAAGATTATATCGGTCTGGTGTCTATTTTCCTGTCAGTCGACTTTTTGTCATAAATAAATAATACCCATGCAATTATGTCTCAAGAAAGTACCCAATTATTTCATTTTAACCACCACACGCGTTTCAGAAATTTCTGGAAAAATTATTCTATATGGTTATAAGCCATGCTTTGGCCTTGACCTCGTGTTTTGCTTTTCCACTATATAAAGGAAGTATTTTACTTACTTATATAATATGCCAATTAATTTTGTTGTAATAAATAATACCCAATTTAATAAAGCTCAAGGCGCGGATATGCCATTATATAGAGAATAATACATGGGTGCGCGGAAATACCAGATTTATTTCGAGTGAGCGCAGCGAACGAGTGAGATATCATGTTCAACACGAGAAATAAATCTGGTATTTCCAAGCATCCATGTATTTTTCTGGTTATTATATAAAGGACAGTCTTTTCAAACAAAATAAAATAAAATATCCATTTTCATAAACTTCGGAAGCGATAATTTTCACATGTGAGATTATCATAAATAATCTCACATGTGAAATTATCAGTTTTATCAGTGCTCGAAATCTCTATGAAGCATTATACTTTATATAATAAATATTCTTAACCATCACTAGATCAGTTTTAATAGAAATTTCTGGAAAATATAAAATAAGAAAAAATGGTAGCTACTTCAACAACAACATCCTTCAACATCCTTCTGAAGCAAAAAGGATTAACGTTTTTTTACCTCCTCGCCAACGCCTGTATTCTAAAAGCTCACTCACACTTCAAAGAGTGAAGGTTCAATCTGAGCTTCCCTTGATCGAGTGTCAGTGCTGTTTTTGAATAGCTGGAGGGTTAGTGCCGTACCATACTATGTGAGTACTCACCCTCCAGCTATTCAAAAACAGCATTGACACTCAAGGGAAGCTCAGATTGAACCTTCACTCTTTGAGTGTGAGTGTGAGTGAGCTTTTAGAATACAGGCGTAATGGTCACACTTTTGGCTCGAAACGTCAGGTCTTTTTTCAGTTACTACTTCTTATATAATTGCATGCAACTAGCCAAATATATTTGCGTTTCTCTTCGATCTATTCGACTTGATTGAAAGACAATTTTTATGGAGTGAAACTTCATTTTTCAATCGCCTGATTGAAAGAAAGGCTTATTGATTAACAATAGGTTTTCTATATCCGGGTACCAAAACTGGTATGATTTCAGAACGAGGTTTATTTGAGAAGAACACACAATAACACCTCCATGCACACACCACAAGTTTTTCCGGATAATCCGGTTTCCTCCTACGTAACACTAGACCAATAAAGGATATCTAGACCAATAAAGGATATCCCTTACTGGGCCTCTATAGAGAAAACAGTTTGGAACTGATTCAGATTAGAGCTGTCTTGTTTAAACTACACTTAATAGTTAAGCTTAATATTTAGACTGAAAAAATACATGAATATTTTCGGTCGTTTGTTATAGTAAATGTAAAAGGAATGTTTTGCGTTGAACAGACATGCTTGCTTGCATGTACAATCCCTGTATTTATCTATTTCTTTCGTTTAATTGGTTGGCGCGCCTAAATTCTCAATATTCTCCAAATTTTTTAGAACTGCTTATTTTAATCTGTGATTTTTCATTCCTGACACTTAATTATAGAGAACTATATAAAATTTGGTATGTATAATTACGTCAAAACGCGTGAGAAAAATTTATTGGGAAGTTTGGAAGGCAGATTAACGATTTATAATTAGTGATGAATTTTAGATTTTAGCTCTACCAATAGATGGGCTTCACCATAAGCACTGTCGTGCAACAGATGGTGGTCCACCCGCAGTTATTAGGGTGAAAAAATAATGTTATATCTTTTCATTATATTTATTAGTAGTCTTATCTTAGTGGACAATAAATAGTATTGAGAGATGTAGTTTAATTTTCCTGCTCCTTGGGTGTGTCAACAGTCCTGAGTTGACTACCATCTCGCCTGTAATGCTTACTGAAAACCAAGCAACATCTATAGAAAACATCGAGGAAAGTTAAAATAGTTTTCTTGTCCATATATAGCAAACGAGACTTAATTGAAAACGACTTTTTTCAGCAATGGAGGTATGCGGAGTCGATTACGATAAATCATTGCGCGGCTTTTAAGCTTATGGAAAGAATGCGCAATTAATGGGCATGTTTTTCGCGAGGTAAAATGCATGGAATGTGAAAAGAGATTACATTGTTTTCTGGTTGCTTTAGGACTGCCAAATGGTGCGGATAAATTAATCAGTATTTTGTTAGCTTTAGCTTCCCGTGCGGAAGTATTGTGCTTTCTGGGAGAGGAGTTTTAGAAACAGTAGCACTGTTAATAACTTGTGAGTAAAAATATCTTTTCATAATTGACATTTCATCGTGTTTATGAGATTGGATATCAGTTATTATTCTCACCCACAGAGAGCCACCGCAGGAAGCTATTTAACTCATTTGCCCTGCATATCACGATATTATTAGCTGCATGAAAGCTTCCAACTTATCTCTCTGATCGCGACTCTGTTGAATCTTGTCTTGATCAAGATTTCGTTATCATTTTTACACATCATTAATAAGTTTTCATTGTGGTGAGTTACCGTACTTTTTCTAACACTGTTGTAATTGATATGTCATTGTGTTGCATGACCTACATATATCATTAAATTTGTGAGATGAATTGCTATAGCTAGTCCTTGGCTATTCTTCTGTCGCTTTGAATCGCGTGCCATAATTATCACATTTCATTGTTCAGCTATTGACCATATTTAAATATTGATATGATTTACAACGTTTTACTCTATAGTATTTAGTAAGGTTTTTTATCTAGGCTATTTAGTGTTCCTTTGGAACGCCTTCTATAGAAGGGTGATGAAAATATACAGTATAGCTTGTTCAAGTCATATAGGGTATTTATAAATCGTACTTATGAGTTATGTTGTCTGAAATAGACTAAATAGCCAATTCAGACATGAATGGGCTTTGAAACGGACGTGCCTAGCATTATTTGTATCTAATGAGTAATGGCAGGTACTTAAATATAGATATATAGTGCTTGTTATAAATATATGACCTCTGCATGAAGGGGTTGATTATATTGTATATTTAGAAACCTTGGACTTCGTTTTGGAATAGAATAAGGGCAAAGTTGGAATTAAGCTTTAAAAACATACTGTATCACAGTATCATTTGCATTTGTTGTATTCCATTTCAATGGAACTACACTGCCTACTCATGGCTCTTATGTTTTTCAAGTATTTTCGTTTTCTTTATGCAAAAAGGGCTTGTTTCTAGCTAAACAACCATAATTCTAAAATGCCTGTTGTGCTTTAAAAGAAATTAGAACTATCTTAATTTGTTACATTTTGTTACATTCGCTTAATATAACAAACGCTTTGCGAATGTTTAGCTTTTTTCCGAGATTTCAAAGTGTTGAGAGATTTAATTGTTGTTGTTTTCGGCAATCCAATAAGCCGAAGGTGAAGGTCTCCAGTCCAACTTTGTGAAGAAACACTCTCCTCCGCGCAGAGGCTCGAGACCACACGCTCCCCCCACGCTTCACGAAACTCTGTGTATGTATAAAGACGACTAAATATTTTTTTAAAGCTCGTAAGCCTCTGCGGAGGAGATTGGTGAAGAAAACAAACAGGTCTTAAGATTTTTTAGAAAAAAAGGATTAAATTTTGGCCTGAGGATATTTTGAGTTTTTTTTATTTCTGCTTAATCTCATTTGGTAGTTGCTATAGAGAGTAGAGTAATGGCTAATAAAAGATATTTTTCGTAGAAAAATAACGCATTAACGCATGTTCATAATTGTTTAGTTTAAAAATGGGATTACCCGGTTTCTTGTCATAGGAAGAAAACTGAGAGAGAAAGGGAGAGTTCTGTTTTTTACTTAATCTTATTTCTCATCTATGTGCATTTGTAAGATATTTGTATTTATGAAAGTAGTAGAATTATTATAAGTATGAGAAATTAGATCTCTCGAGATCTCTTTAGATTGATCTCTTGATATACAGTTTCGTTCTTCATTGATTTAAAACACGACTAGTGATTTTTAAGTTCTATGGGTGAACAATACTTGTTTAATTTATCAGTAATGATGCAGTAATCCTGCATGTTCATAATCTCCAAACTTATGGCCTGGAGATATAAAAATATTTCATTTGTTCTCACTTATAAAGCAGTTAAGCCATTTCCCGCCTATATTGGTCAAGTTCATGCATAGACGATGCTGATAGAGTTTAGTATTTTACCTCATTAATTGAAGTATAGTCCTAGACTATATTTACTTGTCAATATGGCTGTCCTAAAGCAGAAGCGAGTAAAGCCTGGTTCAAATGTGTGAGATAAGCACGAGCTTAAGGAAAGACAAAATGCAAAACCAAAAGATACAGTGAATGTGCGACAATGTTCGACGCTTACACACAAGCTGATGCTTGACACAGACTTCTAAGACTAAGGCGAAAAAAAGACATTTCAAATTCTTTCCTCTGGCTTCACAAGTCCAGAGGTATTAAAGACTCCTTTTTTCCCTCTCTTCCTGCTTATATGCTTAGTCTCCCTAGTGTGAAGCAGGTTTTAATTTTCCTTTATTATACACTTGACGTGTAAGGTAGAACTATAGAAGAGATGTATTACTGTATAAGACATAAGTGTTTCCATATGCAAACTGTCTGCAATATCAAAATTACCATTGAAGTCCGTGATTAATGTATAGACATATGCGTTGTAATATCTTCATTATGTATTTAGTGTTGTGTCGTTACCTCTGTTGGGGCCCTATATAAATGTCAATGGTAAACGCTATGCTGAAAACACCGTGGCAAAAATAGCATCGCATTTTTTGCTGAGCACTGTCTAATGGTATTCTATAGACAATTCCTGCATAATACCACGATAATACTAATGCTTGCATGCTAGCGATTAATTATCAAACTTTTATATACGAAGACAACGTTGTACTTTTATATAAAACTTAAGCTGACGTTCACAAGATTCGGACGTCGTTTGCTCGATGACAAATATATTTTCACTCTCGGCCATTTCGTTTCATCATGCCTCTGTAGGGTAGCTGCAGCGTGTAATTGATTCGGTATTTCAAACACTTGCTATGAATTGCATGCGAGCACTTTCAACACAAGCATCGTGTTATAGAACTAGTTTGGAAAGTGAAATGTGTAATAAATGAAGGCATTTGTTTGTTGAAAACACATAATATATATAGTATGATGCGTGCATGGATGTATGACCGATTGCGTCCATTTTTGGAGTAAAATGATGAGTTTTCAATTGGCTGTTGGACTCTTTTCAGTCTTTTGGATGGGAAGCACGGATGACATATGCTCATTAGCGCGCTCTCCCTTACCTCTGATTGTAACCTGCTATACAGCAGGTCGAGGGCAGGAATTTACTTAGTCTTAGGTTGGTTCTCGCCTGTGCTTCGACGGTTTCCCTTCCTCATTAAAAACTAACCCTTGGGCATTAATCGTAAAATAACTAACTAACTAACACTCGCAGAGACCTTTGTCAATAATTGGGTTGTAAAACCTGTTAAGGCTTTCCGTCCACCTCAGAGTGGTAAACACATTAAACTTTTATACTATATTTAACTGAAAAGCACTTTTATAGATTGAAACATATCCCACTCTTTCGGATAAACCGAGATGAGAAAATTTTTAGGTCTTTGCCAAAGAGAAAATGTATTGAAAATATTGTTTTTGAAATTATGGTATTACGAACATAAAAGTCGGTTCATTATCACTGTTTTTTCAGTTATTTTCCCAAACCTTGGTTTTCTACTAAATGTAACTGCAGGATGTCATCGTTGGTTATCCCCCAGCAAAAGCTGATTCTCGTCCATCAACTAAGCCAACATAGTGAGAATTCGGGGATGACCTGACAACACATCTAACCACATCACACATGATTCACCCGTCAGCTTCGTATTATTGATGAAAACGACCCTGAATTGGCTGAATACGCCAAATGAAAAGTCCGCATCTATTTCTAAATGACGGTCTCCAAACTCCTCAATTATTCAGTGATTAACACTATATATTCTCCGCCTATTCAGAGAGTGAAAATTCAAAAATAAGATCACTAATCAACAATATATTGGCTATATTTGGCATGTTCCGGTGCAATGCCAAGGCGACATATCCCCATTTATATACTATATGGACAAAGGAAATGCCAAAATAATGAAAATGTGTAATGAATGATCACTATAAAAGTTGGTAATAATTCGACCACGCCTTGTTTTTCAGATACCCCTCGGCGTTCAAGTGCCACCTTAAGATTATTTTTATAGTTGTCGGTGGAAAGTGAGCAATATAGCTAATTGACATTTCAAGTTCAAAATACTTGTGGGTTTTACTAGTCCTCTTTTCCCACTTTGAAGCAACAACTCTTAAAAATCACTGACCTCGAAACAACAGCAAATATTAGAATATAGTAATATCCACAGTGGACATAGTGTTCATAATAGCGAGTTAGTTCTCGCACAGATTTCTAACCACAAGTTCATGTATTACACACCAAGGATATGCCAGTGTGTGGTATTATAGGGGAAATACTCTAAAATTTGGGCATCTCGCTCGAGTGAACGTTGAAGAGTTTTTGTAAATGGAAATTTCAAGCGAAAATTACATACATATTTTTAACCGTGCGTAATTCTAAGTCTCTGCGTTTCATGTTAATTCTAATTCGCCTCGTGCGCGAAGTATGCGGTGTAGTTAAAAAATGGCTAGCTAATGAGAGAAGGAAACCTATTTATAGCGGCAAATTTCTAATGATCAGGTTATAATTCGTATTTAATTGCTGTCGTAATTATAGTTCATAATTCGCATGTCTAAAATAAATATCCCTCCTGCCTGACTAACTTTTGCCGCCGCGAAATTGAATGCACTCAATTATTCGGCAATTTTTACTCGGATATTAATAAGTCTACACGCGAGTGGTAAAGTGCTTCCGACCTAATAAAACGCGCAATGCGAGTGTTATTTGGTTTGCCTTGAGTAGTTTCTATCCACACAGAGAGAGCACATTGTAAAAGACGTCGTGTATTGTTGAATTAATAAGATACGTGTCAATGAGTCCCATGCAAAATCCTCAATCACACAACGTTCATATACAAGTATTTAATGAACTCAACACTATACGCCTACGGTACTTTGATCACAGAGTTATTGCCTAATTGTACTCACGTTTTATACGCAGCTGAAAAGGAAACTTGTTGAAGTATAAAGTTGATCTAAACTATACAAAACGAGCGTCCTTTTTTAACATTCTTTCAGCTAGGGTAGTTTCGGACACACTAAAATGCACAATGCGAGTTTAGAAAATGACTTTAAACACGTCTTATTACCCTTTGTCAGAACGTCAGTAGCGCTAGAAACATGAGAACAAGGTATAATTAAACAAGAAGTTATCAAACTTGCCGCAGAAATGAATTTAACACTGTTATAGTGAATTCTTTTGCCAACTTTTATTTGTTTATTTCGCATAATGGGTTGTGCGTGTGGTTATTATTTTACGCACTTCAGTTTAGATGTAATCCTCTTTGACTGAGCAGTTTATGTTTGTTCCTCTTAAATGACATTCAGTTCATCATGCGGTTGACCTCTGGCTTGGTCTTGCGGCGCAAGTGGATCTTGACAACTTCTTGTGCGGATTTTATCGGGGTTGCGGGGGAGAGGGAACGGGTGCGCAATTTTTCACCTCCCAGAGAAAGTTAATATCAAATAGTGCATACTGGAATTTTCATGATTAATGGTATTTTTCATGTCAATTGCAGTGGCGATAAAGTAGAAACATCAAACGAAAACTAAACTAACTTGATTTATACTGGATAGCTCTATCAGTTCTAAGCTGTTCTCCCTATATAGAGAGCCAGTAATAGCCATCCTTACATTGGTCTAGTATTAGCAAATATTCGGCGGTTGACTCACTGTTGTGTAAAACTACCTGAAAAATACAATAAGAGCTTCGACGTTTCGAGCGAAGGCCCTTCGTCTGGAAGTTAGTAGAATGGGTCGGGAGGAAACATGTATTACTACAGGAAGAAACCGGAATTCCCGGAAAAAAAACATGCGGTGTTCATGAGTCAAATTCTAAGCACTCTTATCATATGCGATTTTGGCAAAATTATAATAAAAACTAATGCGTCTACACCCCCCTATGTGACAGATGAGCTTAGATCCGCCTCAGATTTTTTTCCTTATTACGTGTTCGAGAAATCACTCGGTTAACACTTAACCATATAATCTTGGGGTGTTAAAAAAGCATCGCAGTAAGGGGTCTGAGAGGGGGTACTCTTTGAGTGCATATATTGCAATAGCATTTCCTGTTTAGAATTCATCAGCTCATCATATATCGTCTATTCATCTCCAGGTCAGGCTGCTGCTAAGATGGAGTTCAATGTTATCTTATGTCTTCTCGCCTGTTTTGTCGCAACGATGCAAGCCCGGAGTTTGGCAGGGGAATCGAACGCGTCCGATCCGCGGGATAGTGCAAGATTTAAAGCTTTCGAAGCGAAATTCCTACAAATGCTTGGAATGAAGAAAAAACCTACGACGAAACGGAACGTCGTCGTGCCTCAATATATGTTGGATTTGTACAACAGCCGAGTGAGAGACCCCGAGTATATATCGACAAATTTGGTGTTCAGAGATTTTGCAACCACCGCTAACACGGTTCGAGCTTTTCACCACAAAGGTACGAACATTTCACACTTTTTACAGCTAGATGTGAGCCCCCCTTTCTGCATATCAAGCTATATTCTATATGTGGGTATCTCTTAGCACTATCATGCAGCATTCGGTGGTCGACGGTGGTTATCTGAGAGACAAGATAATGTCAATTCGTCTCGTTACATGCGGTACTAGACTTGTATTTGATAGCCAAGTGAGAGATGTAGTGTAATTTTCTTGCTCCAGTGTCGACATTTCTCGAGTTGACAAGCGCCGTCTGCTGTCCTGTTATGCTAACTGAAACTCACCAACAGAACACGCAGTCGCTCTTCGTTTGCACATGTTGAAAAAATCGCATAATCAATAGTTTGACCTCGAAAGAATTTGGGCATTTTTAACCATTTTAACACTTTGTGCTTATAATATATTAGAGCTTTTGTTACATGATGGTATTTAGAACTAGTATTAATCGGGAAGAGAATCAAGAGATTATAGACTTAAGATTAAAATCATGCTTGGAATATTTTTCCTAAAACCGTTCTTGTTATTGCAGATGCAGCACAGAAGGATCGCCGTGTAAACAGATCAAAAAGAAGCGTTCATCTCGATGTTGGTTCGGTTCCCTCGCACGAAGAGCTGGTAAAAGCCGAGTTTCGCGTGTATAGCAACCGCTCCAGCGCTGACCCAGCTCTCGGCAAGAATATCGTCAATGTTTATCAGATTATTGCTCCGGGTGTAAGGAAGCTGCTCGATTCGAAAGTTGTGAATGCTGATACAGTTGGATGGCAGAGCTACGATGTCCTTCAAGCTGTGCAACATTGGCACAAAACACCGGGAGAAAACCATGGGTTAGAGATGGAGATAATGACTGAAAATGGGCACCCTAGCGATATATCACATTTACATTTTGACAAACCGCATCAAATGGGCGAAGAACAATGGCCCCACCAACGTCCATTATTTACGCTATATTCGCGCGACCCCAACACTCATTTGCATAAGAAACGCGAACGACGCGGCGCTTCGAAGCACTGGAGCAAATACACAGGCTTGTGTAAGCGGTTTAGTCTGGTCGTAGACTTCGTGAAGCATCTCAAATGGAATTGGGTGATTCAACCGAGGAAATACAACGCTTATATGTGCAAAGGGGAGTGTCGTTTTCCAGTTGCGGCTCATACGAACACCACAAACCATGGGATTGTTCAAACGTTAGTTCATAACCTGAAAAAATATCGAGATAGAGTGCCCGCTCCTTGTTGTGTACCCACTGAATTGGAGTCAGCTATGTTGCTATTGACTCACGACGATAGCATAGTAATAAAGGAATACCCTGACATGCGCGTTATTGGTTGTGGATGTCGGTAAATATGGAACTGTCCTACTTTTAAGGAACTGCCCTTGACCTATGGCTATGAACACATCCACGCGTCTCGACCCTCGAGTGCAAAGTGTCCTGAAGTCAAAACTGACATACTTAGGCTTGAAGTAGATCCATTAAATCCCCGTGCATAAAATAGCAATGAACGATTATTGAAGAACTTTATGGTCGTGTCTGCATCACAAGCTTATTTTCTCACATGAGCCAGTTATGTGAATTTATACTAGGAGAATGTTTACATGTAAAAACGGGATGAAAATCCAAATTGTAATTTGTAAATTAACTGTAAACTGCTTTCTTTCGCGTATTTCGAAAATACAATCCACAGTCAAGGTTGGTGCAGGCGCCTGGTTTCATTTAGTCTTAACTGTCGTGAACATAGCAAGGTGACCGATGTAATAGAGTGTCGATACATCTCGACAGTCAGTAAAGACTGATTTGCATACAGCACACAAAAGGCGAGATATATCCAGACTATTTCACATCGTCGAAGATGACTTGATCACGAAAGTTACGACCAAATGGAAACCAGGCTATAATCTTGAGTATTATCTGCGTTCCAAAATTCAAAACGGTCCGAAAATTGTTTGTGTTTACATTCATTCATCCCTCTCCGAATTCGTCCCGGCCTGGAGATAGTCGGTTCGGTCTATTTAAGGAGTATAACTTCGAAACGTCCTAAGCAATTTAGCTCAATTTTCCGTCCCAGTCTCATGTAAACAGCAGCTAAACTGGCTTTTTTATATACCATATATTATAACCGTTGCTTGTGGTGTGATTACGACTTCTATAATGTAAACATCCAAGACATTAGGGAACACCTGGTAACTATAAGTGTCTATAAAACCTTAAATCAAACATTAATTTATACTGTATAATTCATTAGAACATTAATATTATATTATAAATTACATAACATTGTATAGTGTATATTAAGGCATATTTGTACAGCATTTTGTAATATAATTACGATTATTATTGCGGTATATCTGGTATTTGAGTGTTTTAATTGCGCATCGCTATATAAATGCGCTGCTTGGAATTCCAACACCTTTCGAACTAACCTCACACGTTCTTAATTAAGTGGGCCTGACTAATTGTTCCGTTATTGGCAAATCAACCCCGAAGATGTGAATGTTATTAAATCTTTTGTGAAATCAAAATTTTATTGAGTTTTCCCCTGTGATATCCAGCCAATCTGGCTGTGGAACTTGAACTGACCATTCTTAGTCATGTAGAGTTTATAGAGTTCAATGGCAATCGGTAAAATATCAGCTAGCAGGGGGGGGGAGACGTAGTGTGAACTATTACTAGTATAGATTTATAGAAAACGGGTTTATAGAGTTTTCTAGGCCGTAGAGTTCTTCGCATTGTTTGTCACGTTGTGGTGAGTAAATACGGCACGCGCCAGGCCAGTTGAAATATGCCGTCTAAACATAACTATAGTCGGCACCATATACAGTGATAGGTTGATAGCTTTCTTCACCAATGGAATGTTGCAATTCCACAGCCAGATGCCCAGATCAAAAAAAAGAATCCACGAGAGTTGATGAGAGTTTGCAAGCGAGAGTTTGCATGAGAGTTTTCTCAACACTCGTGCCCCGGTCAAAGGAGAACGACAGCAGTTATATAGAGTTGACTGCAGGATATTACCGCACGTAGCGGTCAAACGAGCAAAAACTCTCATCAATTGAACCAAGCTCAAAGTTGATGAGAGTTGATAAGCGGCATGAGAGTCGATGAGAGCTCGCTGTCAAACACGAGCGAGAGTTGCAACTCTCGTCAACTATCATCCTCGTTTGACCGGTGCTCAAGAAATAGAACAAAAAAACAAAATATGAAAACATATGGGCTAGTAGAAGACTTAAATTTAAATGGTTATATTTCAGTTATACTACAGAATCATCATCATCAGCCCAACTAAGCGATATATTCAGAAGACTAAATTGTTTCATGCAAAACAAAAATTTGCAAACTCCTGAAATACTTTGCAAGACGCGCTATGGTTTGACGCAATGAGCCAATGATATGCTTCTTTGCTCTTCATGATAAGAAAAACATTGATCGACCGCAAGTTGAGTGCAAATTGCGTCGAATCAACTAGGCCTGAACTGATCAGTTTGCGCAATTAATGCGAAGTTCGCATTGCGCAAATAATGCAAAGTTATGCGAAAGCTTCGCGCAGTTCTGCGAAGAGTCATTATCGGGTTAATCGTCCGCGTATCTTCTTAAGAGCTTAAACCCTGTACTCCTAGTGTGTTTACCACTATGCAGCGGTTTTAGACTAATCTATAAACGAAGACATATTTCAATACCCTCCTATGCAAATGACGCGAAAGCCTGTGATGACAGCTTAATTTTGACCTCCTCAGCGGGTCAATTTTAACAAATATTCTCGACCTAAATTGCGTAGTTCATCAACAAGTTCCTGTGCAACACCCACGTGTGTGGAAGATCTCGTATTGATGTGTTTCAGACTTTCAGTAATCATTACAGGACACCAAATGTTGATCAACTTCAGAACTGTTGACACTTACTTATAGGAGAAAAAAAACTAAACTATATCTCTCAATTTTATGTATTTTAGTCTACTACATTGAATGAAAAGTCTTAACTATTTTGCAAAGAGCTGACACCATTTGTTTTAAATGACGGTATTTATCCTTCATTTCCATAATGAAATCTAGATACAAATCCAAGAAAACTGCAGTTTAATTAAAAGCACTCACAAGATTAGCCATCCATGCAATTAAGTTCTGTCAGGTATTAAGTTTAAGCTGCCGTTTTTTGTTTCTGAACCATCTGAAAAAGATTCCAACGTTTCGAGCAAAGGCCCTTCTACAAGTCAGGACCACTGCCATTGGTCTTATAGCATGTGGAATTCTCGCAACAATGAAAATACCTAAGCACTTAATATCCATGCAATCTGTCTAATTGCAACTGTAAATGACAAAGTCGTAGTTGTGGTTAACGAAAATTCCGAATTATTGCAAGTTGAACCTTGGAGTGTATGGCTATATACTTGAACCCTTCCATTGGTCATGTCAAACCTCTTAACAAGTCTTAAGCTCTATCACGTATATACGCGGAACCACTGAAAAGGTGTGAAACAAGGAAGATATTTGAGTATAGAAATCAATATTCAAATTAAGTGAGATTAATTGCGACATATAGCACTAATTAGTTAGAGAGAAATTTAATTATTACTTAAAAACGCGGCAGTGTGATTCAGTAGTTTTTATTGAGTTTATTCCACACCACAATTTGAAGCTTAACTTTCTGTATTAACAAAACAATAGACAACCAGTTTGCTATGTTTCATTGTTAAATCACGTATTCTCTGACCTCTGTGACTCTATCGAGTATTGGGAAGCAAAAATCCTTAACAAAAATGGGACTCAAAATAATGATAACTTTTGCCGGATATTCACGAGTTTATTCTTTCGGATCACACGGATAGGAATGAAGTCATCAAAATGTGTTCATATACAGTATGTTATAGCCAAAACATTAACAACGCATGGGAGATTGTTTATCCAGACTGATTCTTGTAATTTTGACTGTTTACCCAGACAACTTAAATCCTCAGAGTTCAGAGGCTAAAACTGCCTAAAACCGTGTTAAAGTATACAGTATTTAGAACACACAATGGCAATATAAGTACGTTTGCATGCGTAACTGAAAACTAAGCTAATTTGTTCTATGACGATCATGTACGAATACCAGAAATCTTATCCACCGGATAAGCGGCTAAACTAAACAGGCAACACTCCATGCATAGGCCATATATACATCTTCTGAGTGAGCAAACTTAAATGTTATGATATAACTTTACCTTTATATATACAGTTGTTATATTTAGGATGAAAATTTTTAGCTTGGTTATTCAATTAATGTATAAACTTGTTCACTTAATTTTGTCCAATTGGCAACTCTTTTGGTTCTCGTGGTCTCTTTTTTTGACAGTGTGAGCGCTTATCGACTCTTTTCTAGGATTCATCGTTGAAGAACGTTAAAAAGTTTTCACAATTTACAGAACTGACAAAAAATTATCTCACAAATGAGCCTTTCAGGTTTATCTGTAACCTATTATGCACCTTTACGCTAAAGATTTGAGTAGAAAATAGTAATTTTAGACTTTCGGTTTAGACTGACCTAGTAGACCTACACTGGCTACACAGTACACCCCACGGTTTTTGTAACGCCAGTCCACTATCGCACCGCCATACCGTAAAATTTCGAAGCAATTATGATATATCCAGTTCTATCATGATAGCTCAGATAAGATTTGTCGTACCTACGCGAAGATCTGATCTCCTCTTACGACGTTCCTGAGTTTGAAGAGTAAACTGAACGATCACTGAACTATATTTACACTGAATACTTTTTAGCTCTATCAATTCTAAACTGTTTTTGTTATCCCAACAGGGCCAGCTATACTGAGGGTCTTTCTTATCCGTCCAGTGGCAGTCGGTTGCAACTGGAGGAAAACTAAGTTGAACTAACCATATTTATACTGGAGATAGCTCGGTCATTCAGTGCTAAACCGTTAGAGGTCCAGTAAGGGTCATCCCTTATTGTTCCGGCATGAAGTGTTACTCGTGGGGAAACCGGAATTAACCAGAAGAAAACGTTTGGATGTTTGGTCTTCTCACATGTGACTGAGGCTAAAGCTGAATATTGTAGGATCGAGCATCGGTCGACAGAGCCAGAGGTGAAATGTACATGTATTAACCATTGCGCTACCAACATCCGTTAACAATGTACGTTCTACGGCGGTCGAGCAAGACCTAATCTTAGAAAAACATTCTCAAAGGGAATCCACAGTTATCGTAAGCTAAAATTAGCCAAAATGATAAGTATTTTAAAGATAAGCAACGACACCTCTATATTGTGTCAATATTTTGCTATTTCGCGCAAGTTACTACACGCCGTGAGGTGATATTTTAAGATACCGCCGAGGCCGCCTCTTTTCTTTGCATGCCGACTTTTCACAGAGGAGTATGTTTAACCACACATGAAGCATTCAACTGAATACATCATCATTGATCATATCAACAAGTTAATAATTAAAAAACATAACTTGGGAACTTGTCGGAGAACTGGTTTTGAAATATTAAAATTGCCCGGCGTTTCTGTGAGAATTCTCAAGGTGAGCCCACTGATCTCAAAAATGAGTGTACCGTCATTTTCAAGTATCGTTATTTTCAAAGCGCCCTTCACTCGAAACTTCGACATTTTACTATTTTCGTGATAGCTAAACCCATAGCGGTTAAGGGAAGGAAATGCACTGCGGTGCGCAAAACATGAGTGACCTATGGGGCCATGTAACTTTTAACACAGGGATTACAATCATGTTTTAAACACCGTATGTCAATTGGCCATTACCGTTAATCGAAAAACAAGTATGCATTTAATGTTCAAAATAAATGTGGAATTCTTGAGTTATTTTTGGCCATTTTACACTCAAACAAAACGCAAGAAAGTCAGAAACACCAACAGATGGTAGCCAGAAAAAGAGCAATGTCAAACGAGTGTTAAAACGGATTTAAGTCGTGGTATTTCGTGTCATGGCCGCGGCTACCGGTTCGGCAAACTTGTTTTTAAAAAGAACAGAGTCAGAGAGGTTATGATGGTTTGTTTACATACCACGCTAGTGAGATTATGCCCCCACGATGACCGCTTCATAAAATAGCGAAAATTAAATTAGCAAAAACGTCATTAAATTCCATTATGTCCAAATTTATTAATTTAAGTGGAATTGAGTTTGAAACAATTCGAGATTATACTTATTATGGAAATATCTTATGTTTTTGAAATTTCATTTTACCTAGCAGTTATAGAATTGTGTTGCCCTTTTTCAGAGTACAAATATAGTATTGTCAGTATTAAGTTCTCAAATTTGTGAGTTTTAGTCATTTATATGGTGCTACACAAATGGTGGTAAACTTCAAATGTATTGAAACTAGCTCATCATGAGAACGAGAAAATTATGCTAAATGTTCAATTACATGTATTCGTCATCAAACACATGGTCAATACATATAGTGAACAATAATACCGACTGATTAAGAACTATACTGAACGATATACACCCATATGATGGTCAACTTCAAATGCATTGAAACTTGGCCGGGAATAAGCAAATGTTTCCGCTGTTGTACATGTTTTTACTACCGACAGAGTTGCAAAACGGGTAGCCGGATTTTTGGTTTTCCCAACCGGCTAAAAATATTGGAGGTTTGCCATTTTGCCATTGCAGTACTGCTAGTCTGCTAGTCTGACTGAGCGCTGACTGTTGCTACTAATACTAGCCTGACTAGTCTAGTGCTTACTGCTTTGCAATGTTTTATTCAATGTTTCACTTTCAACCTTCCTCAATGCCAGTAAACCTTCCTCACGGGTGGTACTATGTCTATATACCCGCAGCTTTTTTAAACTCTGGCCACCAAACACAAGATCAATACATAATTACATATAGTGAACAATTTAGTCGCTCCGTCGCTCCGATAACTGTCTTTCCTTTTAGTGTGCTTCAGTGATCCAACCGTTAATGTGTTGACACTTATGGAAGCATGAAAATGATGCTAAATGCTTCCAATCAATCCATTACACGTATTTGTCAGCAAACACATGCAAGTGCAATACATATACTGAGCAAGTTAGTCACTCCGATAGCTCTCTTTCTTTTCAGAATTGACCACTATGTGCTGCAATGTCACAGTTTGCGAAATCCACCTATTAGGCAAAAAAAAGTATTGGAGCCGGAACGCTTTTAATTTTGCAGAAATTGTGAGTACTTTTCTAGTCTCTCTATGTATTTATAAGTGCATACATTGATTGTTTATGCTTATAAATGTTAAACTGTCACAAAGTTTGCAGGTTTAATGGAATAAAAATGAGAACTACTGACAATGTTAAATGTTCAGGTGTATAACAAATATCAAACAAAAAACTTCGACCAGAAACAGAATACTTTTGTTTTTTGGCCTAATAGCGAAATCTTGAACAAAACGTGCATCAAGGCACACATATCTCACACATATCTAACATGCTTGCATGTAAAACCTGGATTTCGCTGAATAACTTCATACCGTTCATTTTTCCCACAGGTTTTTGCGTGAACAATTTTCAATCTATCATCGTGTTCGTATTTTTCTATATAAGTTCATATATAGCATTTCAATTTGCGTACTTCATATAAATGCGATTATGATGCTAAAATAGGCATTTTACAAGGGTCGAGAGTTGTAGCTGAAGTCGGAAACAAGCTAAGGTCATGATGATATAAAAGACCAGACCACACTCAGAGACTACATTCCTCTGCCAGCCACCCTAATTTACATTATTTGGCTTGCATTATTTGGCTTGCTGTATGATCTTTGGTAATCCCAAAAACCTTACAGCATCGTCGCTTATAAGCAACTAATCTTTCACGGCAAATAAGATCAGACATTTAAAACATGCTTCCGATTTCGCTTCTTTCTTTAATCTCCAAAGCGCTAGAAAGATGCGTATTTAACAAAATCAAAGATCACGTTTTCGAACAGATTAACTCTGGTCAACATGGCTTTGTCCCTCGAAAGTCCTGTGTCACACAACTCATCGAAGTCTTTGATTATATCGGTCGTCAGCTTGATCTCGGAAAGCAAGTGCATGTCATCTACCAAGATATGTCCAAGGCGTTTGATCGCGTCAGTCACATGCAACTGCTGAACCGACTTCGTGATTTTGGATTCGGAGGTGCTATTCCGGCTAAAGTGGTTGAACTCTTATCTCGAGGACCGTCGCCAGCAAACTACAGTACTTGGTGTTACATCGTCACCACTACCAGTATAACATCCGGAAGTGCCACAAGGCTCAATTCTTGGTCCAATGTTGTTCTTACTGTACCAGAACAATCTTTCAGAATCAATCAACCATTCAAAGATTGCGACCTTTGCTGATGATACAAAGATTTACAAAGTGATAAATTCGGAGTCGGATGCATCTTCCATGCAGAATGATCTTACAACTTTCCAAAAATGCGCCGCCCAAGCCAATCTCCTCCTCAACAAAAATAAATGCAAGACGCTAAGAATCACCAGAAAGCACAACAAAATCGTGTATCCTTATATGCTAAACAATACCATCTTGAAAACGACAGATAGTGAACGCGACCTCGGTATCTGGACCTCTTCCACCCTTACCTGGTCCAAACATGTCCTCCATCAATGCGCTAAAGCCAACAAATCCTTAGGCTATATACGGCGGTCCACGTTAAAAATCAGGAATGTCTCTGTTCGTCGCACTTTATATTTGGCTCTCGTACGTTCTCATCTCGGTTATGCGTCCCAAGTTTGGGCTCCACAGTCTGTAGATCTTGTCAAACGTATAGAACGTGTCCAAAGACGTGCGTCAAAATATATCATGAATCTACCCTTCTTCTGTGACATCGACTACAACCATCGTCTCCAATCGTTAAACCTACTTCCTCTGTGTTATTGGCATGAGTATCTGGACATATTGTTCCTTTTCAAATCAAATTGCAATATTATTAACCTAAGAAGTGATGTATTACCACAACCTCAAGACTCAAACAGACCAACCCGATCAGCAAACGCGAACTGTCTTCACTATCAGACCAGGAGATGTAAAACAACAACTTTTCAGAAATCGTTTTTATTAAGAACAACTAGGGTTTGGAATGCGTTACCAAGAAATTTGACTTTAAAATCAATAACTTTGAAAGAGTTGAAAAAGGAACTATTTAACTACTACAAAGTAGCTCTAGAACAGTGTTATGATGTTAACGATCCTCGAACATGGAAGTCAATTTGCATGAAATGTAATCAAGCGCGTGGTCTAACACGAGCTATTTCATGTTGCTATTGATTAGTGCGTCTGTATGTTGCGATTTGTTGACTAATTTGACGTAATATAGGTGTATTAAAAGTTACTGATATTCTAACTCGCAAAATAAGATCGAGGGTCGCAATGTGCAGACGTACCTTAAGTTTGTAATTTAATACTTCGTGTTAATGTGGGACCGCAGTAATTGGCGTAAGCTGTTGCGGTTGCCCTGCCAATTGTGTTGTGTATATCGACGTCTGTATTGTGTTGTATTGTATTGTATTGTATTGTATTGTATTGTATTGTATTGTATTGTATTGTATTGTATTGTATTGTGATTTGTTGTTTAAATATGGCAAAGCAAGTAAAATAAAATAAATAAATAAAATAAAACTGAAATAGAGAAAAGACAAGATTAGCATTAGCATTTTTAAATAGACTTCCATTGACTGGAGTCAAAATCACCAAGCTAGTGAACGTTATTTATTTATCTCATCCCTAGGGCTTTCTTTCATCCCGACTGTGTTCTTGCATTATTGCGACAACCTTAATATTTTGCAAGTGTACTATATTTACTATAAGTTAATTCGATGAGACTCAGCCTTGAGACCTCGTTTGCTACCATTCAGCTCGGTTCCCGGGTAGTTGTCAAGGTTACGAAGGCAAAAACAATATGGCGGCTCGAAGAACACTAAAAAAAGCTGACGAAACGCTAATTTTGCCTCCTATAACTTCAAACCTTGCTCGACCGAAACGAAACGTTGGGAAAACACTTGGAAACTTTGGAACTTATGTTTTGTTACCTTCATTGGACCCTGTGCAAAATATGAACGCTATTTACGACGTTAGAAAGTTTTGTAAACTAATTTGCGAGTGGTATATTACGTGGAGAATTTGGCAACGAGAAGTGTTATTGTGCAGTTTGTCTGAGAAATGTTCTGTTAATTTATTAACATCGTTATCTACTATACTAGAACCTGTATTCCATCGGGATTTTGTCTCAAGATTGCATGGCAAATACCCCGATTTTAAACCAAAAGTTTTGCATGTTAAGAAAACTTCTCAGGCCGAAAATAAAGGCAATAATGTAAAGATTAAAGACTCCTTAAATCAGGAAAAAATTAAGGGAAAATTAGACATAGCAAATGACAAATCTATTGGTAATAATGTGAAAGAATCAGTTAGCAAGAATAAATGTGACCAACAAATTGAAATGCCCACAGAACAAGTGGAAACAACAGCAGAATCAACTATTGGTGAAAAAGTTGAAGCAAGTCAAAATCAAAGTATCACCAGTAACCATGTGTCACCATTAACAGATTTGATTAAAGAAAGTCTATTAAAAGGTGATAATTATGATGCCAAAAATATTACAACCCAAATTCAAGCTGGAAAAAATATTTCCCGATTTGGAAATACTACAAACCAGAATACGAATGACACATATGCTTGCAGGTCATGTCACGTTCACACAGCAAATATTTACAACCAGGATACAGGCACAAGGTTTTTCTCGGCATCACGTTTTAAAAGACTGAGCGAGATGAAAGCAAGCTGTTTACATAAACCTAGATCGGAAATCGGACCTCGTGTCAGCGAGTTAGATCAAAAGTGTTTCAAGCATCGTCGGTGGTGGTCGGCCGATCCTAAAGAAAAGCGTTTGGTTCCCGCACACAGTTTGAATTTGTGGAAATATTTTAGCAGGCAGTTGAAAGAAGTGAACAAGGTAATTATGCCAGTTGGCATGGTAATGAGACATTAATTAGCATAGGCGGGGGTGCACAGGGGTGCACACCCCTTAGAAAACGTCAACACCCCCCACAGTCAGCATCAATGAGTTCATACTGAAATTTTCACGAACTATGGCATCTTTGACATAATTTGCACTGGTGGCGGAAGGGTGCACCCCCCCGGAAAAATCTTCACCCCCCCTATCAGATGAGCCTGGATCCGCCCCTGTTAATTAGATGTGTTTTATTGTTTTTCAAAAATGCAGTACAGGGTGTTGATCCCACCCTGTTGCAGTCTCTAGCTGCACCCACCAGAAAGTCAGCGTAGGAACGAGGGGGCCATAGGGGGCAAGTGTCCTCCTCAAGTTTTATTCAGATAAAACAATCGGAAAAGTATATTTTCCCAATAGAAGAAGTGCCCTTAAAATGAAGAGCCCCTCCAACTACCTATGGAACATTTTATTGCAGTTGTTTTTATTTTATTGTATTATATTAGCTTTGCCATACATAAAAGCAAAAAGTGTACAAATATAGTTATAAATACATAACACAACATTAAAAAAGTGGCAGGGACACCGCAACAGTGTGTAGCCAATTACTACGTGTAGTCCCCCATCCCTCTTTTAAAAGTCAATGAATGACCCCCTGTCAGATTAGCTTGGACCAGCCCTGACATGAACAAGTAATCTGGTTTACCCATATTAATTAATGCCCCACACTTTCCCTTGACATAAAGTATAATTGTCTAGCGTTAAGTGACCCTAATCACCGAGCAATTTCCTTGTATGAATGAATATTAACAGAAATGATATAAACTTTTCTTATTAATTATATAATCACCCTCGAAAGAGAATGGAAGCTTGGGGTGATCACGAGAGAGTCAATGTGATATCTGAAGTTATCAAATCATCTGATCCTGAACAGATCAATTTTTTTGCTCAATGTTTGATTCAGAGGTAGTGAAGTGTATTATTATGTCTATTATATTACTTATCAAGATATAGCTTGGCGCATGACAGATTTATATAAGAAATTTTGAGTTTTTCTAGATGGAAATTTTGAGCAAAAATTATATATGCAAATTTTTCACCTATTACCAGGGACAGTTGTAAAAAATGCAACTATAGGCCCTATGGAAGGAATTGAACGCGTTCTCTTTGCGTTCGGAACGCGTTCTCTTTGCGTGTGGAACGCGTTCCAAAATGCGTTTCATTTGTGTTCGTAACGTGTTCTCTTTGCGTTCGTAACGCGTTCTCTTTGAGTTCGTAACGTGTTCTCTTTGCATTCGTTACGCGTTAATCCAAAATGCGTTCGAAACGCGCTCCAGGTAAACTTTGAAACGCGTTCCCGATGTGTCGAAAGCTGAGTGGTTTTACCTGTCGACCGTTTCTTTAATCTTTTCTCTCGTTGGTCATGCAATTGAATTGTAGAAAAAATCGCCTGAAGTATGTAGTTTACAAATATAGCCAGTGCGGAAATTCAATCCTCCCAAATTTCTGACAAAACCCTCAAATTTCCGACATACGCCCCATTTACACTAAAAATAGGCCGTTTTTAGCCCTTTTTTATAGGTCAAAATTTCCGACAAATGGCCAATTTTCCGTAAAGGTGGAGGAGCGGGTAGTTGCCCAGCCCCTCACCGAACCGAAATTTCCGCCACTGAATATAGCCCTAAAGCCCTTTACGAATACATATTGTAATGTTGGTAAGTTTTTCTATCTGTAAAAATACTTATGAGCTGTATATGGTGTAACTGTAAATGCAAACCAAAAATTATTAAGCTTGTAGCTGTCTTTACTAATGGCCATCGATATCTTTGTTTCATTCATGCAGACTGAAAGATCATACAGATGTAAGCATACTACCAGATCAAACTCTTCTCAAAATATTTTCCACACTCGACGCAAGAACATTATGTGAAATTTCTCAGGTAAAACATACTCCTGACTGTTCTTGTTGCCTTTCACGGCTTGAAAAACGCGAATGACTACCGGCCAAAAACGCTCTGCAAAATTCATGTTGTTTCTTTTAATCGAATAACGATGCGAAGGCGTTACAATATCAGCGCGTTGGAGGCACAGTGGTAAGTGTATATGACTGTGTCTCTCCCCCATTGCAATTTTCTGATTATAATCTCGTCTCAGTTGCATTTGAGAAGAGTGCTTCCAGTTTGACTCAACCAAACAGGGCAGGTTTTCGCATCCGGTTTCTTTCTGCAACACTTTTCCCTTCGCATTTTTGTTGTAAAAGGTGTCAAGAAGATGGAGATATCTTGCGGAGGATGATGGATTATGGAGAAACAAATGTCTTCAATTAGGTAATTCAGATAGTTTGGTTAAACTATATTTTTCAGCTGTTTGCTTGGTTCTCTTCTGTGCTTCGAGGTTTTTTCTCCAGGAGTTTGGGAGAACGAGAATTAATCAGTGGGGAAACGTTTTTCCACGTTATTTCGAGTTCTCCCAAACTCCCACAAGTGTTTCTATAAGTGTATAGAAAGACAGGAAAAAATGCTTTCTATTTCTTTTATAATATAACTCAAGAGACATTTTTAAACTCGATTAATTTACATTGATTCTCATTACGTACGCATGCTGACTTTTTCTCGTCAATTTTACTTAAAAAAAACAACTTTGTTTGAAAATTTAAAGTCACAAATGAGTTAAAGTATAAAAATTATCTTTAAATTGGGTTTAAAATTTTATAATTCGTATTAAAATTGGTTATTTTACGATTTTAAGTTTTGGCGGGAAATTTTCTGTAACTTATAGAAACACGCTTCTCCAACAATCAACGCTCGCGTACTATAAATGTTATATTATAATTAGGCTTATCAAATGGTGTCAACGACCTGATTGTTCTAATTGAGAAATCTTCCGACAATCGCGCAGTCGACTGGAAGCAGGCTTATCAAGAAGTGTATAGATTATTTCAACAATCTAAGAAACAAGAGGAAAGTCTTGTCGACGGCCAGGAGGAACAGGAGTTAGAAGGTAGGTGGGGGGTCAGTGTATGAACGAGGTAGTGGGTGCCAAGGTGGGGGAGAGGTGGCGTGGGGGTGAGGTGGGGCAGACGTTGTGTCAAGACAAGTTATTGCAAAATGCCATGCATACTAAATTGAAGAAATCAGAAGTTTGTAAACAACGGTATTTTTTATTTCAGTTTTAGAGCCGGTGGAATCTACCAGCAAATCATCAGAATCTCAACTGAGTGAGTTTTCCCATCGCCCGCTATCACCAAATGTGTTTCAAGTGAACAATGAAACCCCGACTGTAAACTTTCTATGTCTATTTTCTTCCCTTTTCTATTTTCTAATTTTAGCAACACCCTCAACGAATTACACGAACGACTAAACGAACATACATTGCTATGTAACTGTGACTGCGACTGCGGCTGCGGCTGTGACTGCGACTCTGGCTTCGGCTGCGACTGCGACTCTGGCTGCGGCTGCGACCGCGACTGCTAATGCGACTGTGGCTCTGACTGCGACTGTGGCTGTGACTGTGACTGTGACTGTGACTGTGGCTGTGACTGTGGCTGTGACTGTGGCTGTGACTGTGGCTGTGACTGTGACTGCGGCTGTGACTGTGGCTCTGACTGTGGCTGCGACTGCGACTGTGGCTGTGACTGTGACTGTGACTGTGACTGTGACTGTGGCTGCGGCTGTGACTGTGACTGTGGCTGTGACTGTGGCTGTGACTGTGGCTGTGGCTGTGACTGCGACTGTGGCTGTGACTGTGGCTGTGACTGTGGCTGTGACTGTGACTGTGGCTGTGACTGTGGCTGTGACTGTGGCTGTGGCTGTGACTGCGACTGTGGCTGTGACTGTGGCTGTGGCTGTGACTGTGACTGTGGCTGTGACTGTGGCTGCGGCTGTGACTGTGACTGTGACTGTGACTGTGACTGTGACTGTGGCTGTGACTGTGACTGTGACTGTGACTGGCTGTGACTGTGACTGTGGCTGTGACTGTGACTGTGACTGTGACTGTGGCTGTGACTGTGACTGTGGCTGCGGCTGTGACTGTGGCTGTGACTGTGACTGTGACTGTGACTGTGACTGTGGCTGTGACTGTGACTGTGACTCTGGCTGCGACTGCGACTGTGGCTCTGACTGCGACTGTGGCTGTGACTGTGACTGTGACTGTGGCTGCGGCTGTGACTGTGACTGTGACTGTGGCTGTGACTGTGACTCTGGCTGCGACTGCGACTGTGGCTCTGACTGCGACTGTGGCTGTGACTGTGACTCTGGCTGCGGCTGCGACTGCGACTGTGGCTCTGACTGCGACTGTGGCTGTGACTGTGGCTGTGACTGTGACTGTGACTGTGACTGTGGCTGTGACTGCGACTCTGGCTGCGGCTGTGACTGCGACTGTGGCTCTGACTGCGACTGTGGCTGTGACTGTGGCTGTGACTGCGGCTGCGACTCTGGCTGCGACTGCGACTGTGGCTCTGACTGCGACTGTGGCTGTGACTGTGACTGCGGCTGTGACTGTGGCTCTGACTGCGACTGTGGCTCTGACTGCGACTGTGGCTGTGGCTGTGACTGTGACTGTGACCATGTGTGGCTGTGTCTGTGACTGTGACGGTGGCTGTGACTGTGTCTGTGACCATGTGTGACTGTGGCTGTGACTGTGACTGTAAGCACGGGTGGCAGATGCGGTTAGCGCGCTGTCTCTTACCTCTGAGTTAAGCTGGTTATACCGCTGGTCGAGGGCATGGTTTTACTCAGGTTGAGTAACGTCAGTGCGCCTGATAAACTCATGTAAGTTGAGATTGGTTGGTTCTCTCCTGTGCTTCGAGGGTTTTTCTCCCTCGCTAAAAACTAACCCTTAGGCACTAACCACTAACTAACCCTCGGAACCTTTGTCAATTGGGTTGCAAAACCTGTTAAGGCTTTCCGTCCACCTCAGAGTGGTAAACTATTAAAAAGTGTGAGTGTGAGTGTGAGTGTGAGTGTGATAAAAAGCAGAAAGTACTATTAATTTTATTACTACTGTATTTTTCACAGGTCAAGTAACTTCTGAAAATGACCGAATAAGTGAGCAAAGGTTAAGTACAGCAAGAGGTAGTACGTTCAAAAAGCTTTATTTTTATCACTACGTATATGTTATTGACCGAGCGTGAGGTCCGTACAGAAGGATATTGGTCGAGCCGATGGCGAGGTCCATACAAGCAAAAAAAGAACGAGACCAATATCCTTCTGTACGGACCGAACAAGCTCGGTCAATAAGCTATTATAATGGCTATGTAAGACAAACAGAATAACTTCAAAATATATTATATTTTTAATTTAAGAATATTGATAATGCAAATTTCCGACCGCTCACGAACCAATAAAAAAATGCTCCATTTTGCAGATGGACCGCCTGGCCATATAATAAACTAGTTTACTGTCGCCATATGTAAGCAAGTAAGTAAGTGGGGGGTAATATTTATTTTTTCTATTTGTTTTCCTCACAGTAACAGCTGATATACACGTAGAATATTTAGATTTGACGCCAGCTACGGAGGATGAGCTGTTATCGGGAAGCGCGGATGTCGACGATGATAATGATGATGACCTGACTGGAGGGAATCTCGGCATGCTGGAAGATGCTTTATCCGAATTAACTGGTGAAAAACAAGAAGTCAATGATGAAATAGCGTACGATATAAGACCGAATAAAATACAACCGCTTAATGAAATGGTATGTTCTACAGAAACCTTATCCCCTAGCCATGTTTTCCAAAGGTTCACAAAGGTAGACAAACCTGGGAACATTTGTCAGAAACATTTGCCTGTAGAGTAAATTGTACTTCTGAGTAAATTGCTCAACTAGAAGACACTCAGAGACTAATAGTAGAATATGTTTGTAGATGGAATATACGAACGAAAATTTATATACATTTTTAGACCTATAGCCAGGAGCAGTTGCGAAAAATGCAACTTTAAGCCCTCTGGCAGGAATCGAATCTGCGGTCCTGCGATTCCGGATGGAATATTTCCTAAAGTTTGGGCAGGCTTTAAGGATTGACCAGTTCTAGGACCTGGATTTGTTGATATAGAAAATATTTCATTTGTAGGAGGATTTTGAAAATGAAAGTCATCAACTTATCACAGTTGGTGTTGAGGACGTTAAATCTGTGAAAAGGGTTCGCAAACTTCAGGTATGGAAAATATGAAAGCAAAAGCAAATTGAGGTAACCACTTTACGCCTCTGAGACGCGTCCTCTTCGCTTAGATTTCCTTCTAACACTGAAACAATAAGAGATGGTATTTTTTGCACTCAACTAGACAGGGGCGGATTAGCACCATCAGTGGGATCGGGCTTTAACGCATAAGGGCCCCCTTTGTGACGTCATTGAAACAAGTCCACAGAAACGCGATTACTATGAATTAAAAAGATTGACTGTGATATAAACCCGGTAGTCTGCTTAGTCGAAATGGCATTTCCTGCGTTCGGGGGAAGATCTGACATGCATACACCAAGTCATTTTAGTGTTCATTTTGCATGGCAGTTAAGAATAACTATATAACAAAAGAAATATGCTAGTTAACTACGATGTTGTATTTTGGTATGTTGTTACAAAGATGTGATGGCTGTCTTGAGATTTTGTCTGTCTTTGTACAGTATGAAATCAAGGGCCCTCAATTGTAGAGAAGCGGGGCCCACCGGAGCATCGCCCGGCAGCCCGGTGGGCTAGTTCCCGCCCCTGCAACTAGAGTAATCCAGTACAGAAAATCTTTAATTCTATTACCACTCGGTCTCAGGAATGGCCAATACATTTGGTTCGTTTTCTACGCTAACTTAAGTTAATAGATTTACTGCAATTCTCCAGGGTCACATGGATGGTGTTTACACTGTACAATTTGATCCCAAGAGATGTTTGACCGGATCGGCTGATCGACTTTTGCGGTATGGATTTAGTAGAATTTTTGTCTGTTTCTTAATTTGAAATTATATCAAGCCCGTCCTCTTGCAAGGCAACGGTAACGCTCGTCACTCGTGACAAAGTCGTGCGAAATTAGTTGGTTGGGGATGAGAAAGATATTATGTACTACTATTTTTTGTCCGATTTATTTTTTGTCCGATTTATTTTTTGTCCGATTTATTTATGCGGTGATCTTTATTTAGAATGTGGGATGTTCGAAGTGGACGAGCAATTAGAACAATGGCCGGTCATTTGGTGAGTATATATATTTATTATATACACAAGCTCTGGATATGAGGTATTCTGCAATCTGATTGGTTCTCTACTAGCAGAATATTAGCTCATATCCTGCTAGTAGAGAAAAGTAGAAAAATGGCTGGCAGATTTGGACAATTAAATGAAGAGGAAATTCAAGTTTTACATGAAAAAAGTACGCCAAAATGTTCTGTTCATATCCAGAGCTTGTGTATATAATAAAACAGTTATTCTACTCACTCTCGTCGTATATGACTGATAGCCGACTCGGCGCTATCGCGCCTTGTCTTAGATCTTCTTTTGTGCCTCATTTCTCACCAAGATCTTAGATCTTCTTTTGTGCCTCATTTCATCTGTTCTTGCCGTTCTACATGTTTTTTTATATGATTCGAAACTCTGTAAAGAGGAATCAAGGTTGAAATTTTTTTCGTTCTCTACCCAGGGCGGTGTGCGTTGTGCGCAGTTTGATAATGAAAAGATATTAAGTGGTTCGTGGGATACAACAATTATGGTAAGATCTGATTTAGTTTATTTTATGATTAAAGCCCTGGTCGAATTTAAGGCCCCGTACAGATGACCAAGATTACTTTCACAAGTTTCCATGTCCAGTTTTAAAAATTTGCTCGTGTGTGTACGCCCAACAACTAAAATTATTTTTCGGGACAAATTTTATATGACGAGTTCCTATTGCTCATGCCTCATGTGTATACAATAAAAAATTACCGTTTTCATTGACAAATTACAACAATTTTCTTTGTTTAATGGAGGAAGTTTTCTTGTCGACCGTATACACACAGAAGTTTTTCTTTGTTCAAAAGCTGGCATGACTAGCTTGTACACAATGGAATCCTTGTCTATTTTTGCTTTACACAGATCAAGATAAAGCTTGTCAAAGAAAAGTTGTCAAGGAAAAATTGCTCTTCTATCCGGGCATAAGAAATTTTTATTCTTTTCGCTTCGTTTAGCGCGAAGAAATCCGCACTTAAAAATACATTGCATCTTCTCAGAGTTGCTAAACGTTTTCAAACTTCCTCCCGGTAGGATTTTGGGTTTTCTCGACCTTCCTCAAAATAGCTGGAAATTTTCCGACATGCAGGCTTTTGCCTGAGTAGGTTTGCCGGTTGGCCATTGGCATTGCAGTACTGCAGTCTGACTGTGTGCTAACTGTTGCTACTAAAACTAGCCTGACTAGTCTAGTACTTACTGCTTTGCAATATTTTATTCAGTGTTTCACTTTCAACCTTCCTCAATGCCAGTAAACCTTCCTCACGGGTGGTATCCGCATACACACAGCTTTTTAGTTGCAACTCTGCATCTTCTTTGTGTTATAGATTTGGGATATTGTAAAGTTCACTTGTATTGGTATTCTACATGGTCATCAAGGATGTGTGTCTTGCTTACGTTTTAATTCCACACATCTGTAAGTGTATTTATTCCGTAGTTACTTGAATATTTCAGTTGGCCCGCCGACTTATACTATAGACGGATCGTCCATCAAGGCCCATCATCCGTCTAATGGATCGCCCGTCTCAGTATGAACATATCTTTTCTTTCTTAGCGCAAGTGGTTCTTATGATATGACAGCCAGAGTGTGGAATGTGAATACTTGGGAATGTTTGCATGTTCTTGAGGGACATACAGGTATACTGGTGGTTATCAACCAAGCTGAAGACTGGAACCGACGAGGATATGACGCATATTAATAAATGTTCCAGTCCTAGGACTTGATCAAACTTCATTCAATGCTAGGATTGGATCAAGTAACACACGTAAAAATCTCACATCTTGTCAACAAGATGTGTTCGCAACAGGCTTGTAGCAAGCTTGTCAACAAGTTGTAACAATGCTGTCATTTTATAGAGTTGTAACAAGTCTGTTGAGTCAACAACCTCGTAGCAAGTTATCAACAAAACAATGACAACTTGTCAACAAGCTGGGAACAAGCAGTGGGCAAACATCCTGAACTGAGGATGAGAGTCGATGAGAGTTAGCAAGCGAGAGTTTGCCTGAAAGTTTTCTTAACTCTCATGTCTCGGTCAAACGGGAAGAAAAGAGTTGCATGAGAGTTGTTGATGAGAGTTGACTGAATATTACCACGCGTAGCAATAACTCTCATCAACTCTCATCAAAATTTGAACCAACTCAAAGTTGATGAGAGTTGATAAGGGCGCATGAGAGTCGATGAGAGTTGGTGGTCGAGCGAGAGTTGCAACTCTCATTGACTCTCATCAACTCTCATCCTCGCTTGAACGGGGCTCTACTCAAATAGATAAAGCTATACTGATTTTAGTGTCCTTATTTAAATTTAAGGTGAAGTAACATGCCTTTTTCTGGGAGGAACATTTTTACTCACTGGCTCTACCGACAAGTAAGATATATAATTATCTGTTGGGGTCTTGATCATATGGAATTGCCCACCTAACTGACATTTAGACTTGTATGGGACCAAAAGATAAAAAATTGTCCTTTTTGTTTTACCCAGGACTGTGAAACTCTGGAATGTTGAAAGTGGTGATTGTTTGAAGACTTTAGTGGGACACAACAGCTCTGTGTTCTCGGTTCAGGTTGGTTTTGACGTAATATATCATACACGAGAAGGAGTTTATTATAGTGATTTGAAACACCGAAAAGTTGTGTTGAAAAACAAGGTCGCTAGCCGAGTTTTTTAACATACTTTTGAGGTGTTTTTGAATCACTATAATAAACGACTTCGAGTGTATGATATAGCTTCTCAAACAAACCAGTATTTAAAGAGAAATTCAACGCGAAAGTGGAGTTAATTTATGGGTGTTTATTACCGTGGTATCAAGACAACGATACGGTGGTGATTTCCTTTGTGTTTTGCTCATGAATTATTAATGAGTTTGAGAAGTAATGATACAGTACATGATTCTGATTGCCTGAGAGATTCACTTTTTCTACTTCTATATACAGTATCCTGTCCCACCCTGTAAACCTTCCCTGCAGGACGAAATTGTACCCAAAGAAAAATGACTTTCGGTAGAGCGTTGACTGACTCTTCTCACACGAATGTCGCGAGTCCGAAGCGAGAATGGAACCCACAATCACGCCGGTGAATGGCGCGGTTTGCTCTCACTACTGCACCACCAAAGTAGACCGGAAGTCCTGGGAACTGGGACACTTCTCCACGTATATTTATCTTAAAGTTCTTCACTTTCATTGTTCTCTCCAGGGCTGTCGTGCGCTCGTCATCAGTGGCTCGGAAGAAGGCAAGATAATGTTCTGGGATGTTGAGCAAGGGTCATCTGTGGCGATTTTCCAAGCTCATGATGGTCCATGCAACTGTCTGTTTGTTTGGGGTAGTCATTTCCTGTCAGGGGGAGGGTAAGGATCGTTTGGTTGTTGTATATAATAATATTGTTTGGGGAATCATTTCCTGTCAGGGGGAGGGTAAGGATCGTTTGGTTGTTGTATATAATAATATTGTTTGGGGAATCATTTCCTGTCAGGGGGAGGGTAAGGATTGTTTGGGTGTTGCAGTGAACTAACTATATTTTTACTGAATAGCTTTTTCAGTTCTAAACTGTTCTCCCTGAAGTTCCAGACTCTTATTGGTCCGTAATATTAATAGAACCACGACAGTTTCTGACCACATTTGTATGTTTAGGGATGCTCTGGTAAAACAATGGGATATCAGTACAATGACATGTCTTCGTACTTTGCAAGGACATAAAGGACCAGTACAGAGTGTTAAGGTGAGGTAACAGGGCTGTATCCACGGAGAGGGGTTCTTTTAAATTTTTAGGGGCATTCCCCGGACCCCCTTGAAGGCTCTGGCGCCTTCGAAGGCACTCGAATATCGTATTTAAACCCGGTTTGCCTAAATAAACTTTGGATTCGGCACTGAAAGACTGATTAATGGTAGAATACCGTATTATTAATATGTAAAAATGTAACCATTATCACTCTTAGGAAATTAAGTTCATTATTATTACAATTATTATTACTGTCAATTGGATCTTTTGAAGACTTTCGTAAATTTGTCAACTGGTAGCTAGTGAAAGGAGAAGATGCACGGTACCAGTCTTTTGCAAAATATTTAGTTGGTGCCTTGGTTGTTTCAAAGAGGGAAAAAATATAATTACGTCTTTATATGAAGCCAACTGGGATGCCAAAATTGTACTATTGGTTCAATGGTTCTCTAACAGGCAGCTTTGCGGGGCCTGGTGTTGCTGGCAAGCCACTTCATTCGATGAATGTTTTTCTCTAGATGAGCTGGAGTAAAATAATTTCTTCCTCTGAAGATGGGACTGTGCGAATTTGGGACTTAGAAGCTCCAATGCATAAGGTAAACTAGAGGCCCGTAGAGGGCACTCAGAGACTGCTTAACATTGAACTATAATAGACTGGAACGCTAACGCAGGGGGGGGAATTGAAGCCAGCTTATATTAATTCAGTTTTTCTGAGTTTTGAGTTGAAATGCCGAACATTTATTAAAGTTCTATTTGATATAAAAACTTCAAGACTTTAGGTAAAAGGGAAATACTTAAAACTTTGAGGGAAAATTTGCCGTATTTTACAAAATTGCGATTGTTTTTGTATTTTTTAAGTATTTCCATTTTGCCTAAAGTCTTGAAGTTTTTATATCAAATATAACTTTTTAATAGCTTCAACTTCATATACAGCCCAATGTTCGGCGTTAAGTATTTCATCTCAAAACTCAGAAAAACTAGCTTGGCTTCACCCTATTATCGGGTTTGGCGTATTGAGTTAGCGTTCCAGTTTGTATATACTTCGATGTTGTTACCTCCGCCAGCAAATTAATTCAAGTACTCATGCATAAATTATACATGCACTAATTACGCATTCAGTTATTTTCAGCCGGGAAAAGCAAGACAAACTTTTAAAAATTTATCATCCAATTTTCATCTAAATTGAACCAAAATTTTATCGTTTCGTCCTTGGCCTATGGTTATGACCATCAGTTGCGGACATTCACTTTTTCCGGTGGGGGGGGCAAAGCCTCCTAAATTTCCGACAAACCCCCATTTACACTAAAAATAGGCTGTTTTTAGCCCTTTTAGGTCAAACTTTCCGACAAATTGTCAATTTTCCGTAAAGGTGGGAGGGGGGGGGGGGGTGGGCAGATGGGTGGATAGCTTTATTAGTTCGAAACTGTTTCCTTATAGATCCAGGCAGGGTCATTCATAGTTAAAATGTCACACATTAAATTCCGTCACACACGTAAAAGTGCACACTGCTGTTTCAACAACTTGTTACTGATCAGGATGTGTTCGCACTGCTTGTTCCCAGCTTGTTGACAAGTTGTTAACGGCTTGTTGACAACTTTCTACAAGGTTGTTGACTCAACAGACTTGCTACAAGTTGTTCCAACAACTTGTTATCGTCCTACAATTCAACAACGTGTTAACAAGTTGCGAGTGACATCCTTGATAAAATGACAACAATGTTACAGCTTGTTGACAAGCTTGCTATGTTGTGAACACATCTTGTTGACAAGATTTGTACGTGTGTAGATACTGCAGCAATCGAAGGCCGGAGTCGCAGAATTGAAACGCACATGCATGCACCAAACCACTCTGCCACCCGAACCAGGGCCTTTTTTATCGTGTACTGAGGGCAAAAGCCCAGCCCCCCATGTTGCCTCCCTAGTAAGCTTTCCCCCCAGTGAAGGTCCCTTTTTCCAAACACCTTCCCACACCTGTAATACACCACCTACTTGTTACGTCCCCTTTCGATGATGGCCCCCCCACTAACGATTTCTTAAAAAAGGCCCTGACCCGAACACCACTTTTCTTTCTTATATAGCTTGGTCGTCAATATGATGAATTTGAAAGCTCTTTACTTCCATTTGACACACTTGAGCAAAATAATGACGAATCCTAGAACGCGCGGTCAGTGATGGATAGATGAAGTGAATAGATATCATCAGTATACAGTATGTAATATCTTGTGATACATTCTATTATGCTTTGGTTTTGTGTATATACTCTGCGCTGCTGCGAAAATTATAGTATTTGGTAACGTGTATATGAAATATTTAACGTTCAATCAGTGACAAGTAAATTTCACTGATAAGCTGTACAGAAGGAGCGAAATATTAGAATTAAAGAGAGATATATTATATGAATACTAAATAGATGTTAATCGGAGGAATAAACTATATTTAAAGATTTTCAATTTGAAATCATGATAAAGCATGTGCAAAACATTATTATAAAATATTCGAAAATGTCATTAATTTTAGGTGATTTTAGGTGACTTTGTCTTCCTGTTTTAATTATTCTATGGCAAAGGTTTCTTTTCAACATCAACATTTATATGATTTATGCATGAGTTTTGAGCTTATTGCTTAACAACGAATGGGAGCTGTATTGTCAAACTTCATTTATACTGTTGAATTGTTTGGCAGGATTGTCGCATTATTTATCGATCGTCATGTGAGCCAACTTCACCGGCAAATTAGAATTGTCTCAGCCGACGTCTCAGCGCGCTTAAACAGCGAATCATAGAAACGGATGAGATGGCCAGAATAAGGAACTGGACTGCCAAATATATTTCCCGTGCGTGGCCAGAGCAATGCCGCCCAACAGTGGTGTTGAAACGGGGGGGAGGGGCATTGGGGGCTCGTGATCTTTGAATATATTGTGCTAAGAGTGCCACTGCAACTTGATTTGCTTCTTACACCCTTGCCTCGTTTTGTTAAGACACTTCTAATTTCTTGGATGTATAAGGCATTGTTAAAACAGTCTTTAACAGGAAATTATAGATTCCGAGTTCCTTGCTTACACAAACCAATTAAGCCTAAGTCTAAATCATGGTATGCTTGAATAAATGTTTAGAAAAGTTATAGCTATGTTCTACTTGGCAAGAAAACAATCGTTTTATAACATGTTTATCCTCTTTTCAAAAGCCACATAATGTGTGCTTTTAACTATCTTTAGTATCTTGCAGCTTTTTTGTGTCAACTTCGCAACGTGAGATATTAACATCCCGCTAGGAATTATAATTTATGATACTGTTCTTACTGAAATGATCAAATCTGCTGATAAGGTAATCAACAGCTTTTGTAGTATGGTGCTTAATTACATGGTTCGTTTTTGTTTCTAGAAGCTTTTAGTTTCGAAACAAGCTATTTTTAAATATGATCTCTAAGAGCTTTGTCCGTTCGTTCCTGCTATTCATTTGACATGAAAATCTGTTCGACCCGACCTAAGTATAAGCGTCTAATATGTGGGTTTTACCAGCACTATCGTGCGGCAGATGGTGGTCAAACATGCAGCAATTATCACAGTGAGAAAATAATATTGTTAATTCTTTTCATTATATGTAGCAGTGTCATTTTATTTGGTGTCAAATAAATAGAGTTGGGTGATGTGGTCAAATTTTCTTACTCCTGTATAAAGAGTCAACATTTCTGAGTTGACCGTCATCTGCCGCTCCGTTAATGTTTACTGCAACTCTGTCACCAATACACTGTCTTGTTCATGTTACCTTTGTCTGACCTGACCACAAAAATGAGTAATGTAACTTATTTTCTTTTAACAGTTGGATTAATATAATAACCAAGAGTACAAAATGCATCATGAAAGGTTGTCATACGTTTTACTGGGTTTCTGCAGTAAGGGTTACAGCATCTCAGAAATATTGACACGGATAGGAGTATTTATGCTATAATTCTGAGCGCTCATGCAATACGCTGGAGAAAGAGGATCTGAGCCTGTTCTAATGTACCATATGCCCGAGAAATATTTCTGTTTAGATCGAACCGCGCGAATAATTCTATATTCGAAAAAGAATTCGCTTCATTTTACCGCTATGCCCTTGGAACTTAATTGTGTTTGTACACCGCATTTCCGTTTTCGTTTAATTTCCTTTAATCCGCTTTTCCGCAGCACTTTCGCGTAGGAGTGACTTAGCTTTATTATTGCCACCTTTGTGGAACGTTTCGTTTGTACAGCAGAAACCAGTAGCAAAAATATATGAGTACCACTGCAAAATTATGGTTTAGATTTTCTGCTTTCTATTTTCACCGATACAAATTCTACCATTACATTACATTCATTATAAAAACGCGTTAAGAATTTTACATATTCCATAACATTTTTCGGAATATGTTTACCCAAATACCCAATAAAAATAGAGTTAGTTTTGAGTTGGTAAAAGTGGAATACTGTACTGGTTAATATATTTATTATATGTTAAGTAACTCATTGGATACAATTTTATTACATCGAATATTACTAATTTGTGAAGTGTTGACCTATTACTTATATCTTCAAAAACTATCATTTCAAATGTACAATGTCAAAGTGTAGTTTTTACTGAACCATTTTAGCTAACTGGAACATTTAAATATTGACCATTCCGTGCCCTATCACCAGTTAAATTGCCTTCCATTTTCATACCAATAAACCGTTGCTGCAGTTCAAAGACTGAAGTCGACCTACGGAAGTTAGATAAGCGTTCCAGCGTGCTACGTCTGTGCTCTCGTGAGAGTTTAAGGCCCTGTGGTTGGGCAATCCATGGGTGATCTAATGCATCACTTGCTGTGATGCGGTCATTCTGATCCTTCACAAGCATTTCTTGAATTAGGTCATTTGCTAAGAACGATACTGGCTCCTTTTCGTCAGTGCATGTAAAGTCTACTTCAGAGCCTACGATTGCTAAGAAAAGTTTGTTCGTTTCCTCCGACCAAAATGGGGGTGATCCGTAGAGTAGGATGTACATTATGACCCCACACGACCAAACATCCACAGGGTAACCAAGCGCTACCTCCATAATCGTCTCAGGCGCTAAATACAATGGCGCGCCGCTGGATGTACACTCCATACGATTCTTCCCATTTTCGAGCCTTCGCACAAGACCAAAATCGACCAATTTCACAACACTACTCGATCCCTTCTCCGTATCTTGATACAGCATAATGTTATCCGGTTTCACGTCGCGGTGAATTATTTTATTCACATGTAGATAGGCCAGCGCGCTCAGTATCTGCTTTATGTATAAGCAAGCGTTTGTCTCAGTGTACGTGGATTTTCTTAATATTTCATCAAACAGATTATCGCCCGGAACTAATTCCATCACGAAGTAGAATTGGTCGTCTTGCAAGAAGCATTCGTAAAGTTTCACGATATTTTTATGGTCTAAACTGTTCCAAATTTTTGCCTCCGTTAGTGTACGTACATATGAGCTATCTTCGAAAGATACCTCTTGTATTTTAACGGCATATTCCGTTTTGTCGTCGCCTTTTTTACAGCATTTGTACACTTTTCCATAAGTGCCGCCGTTTAAATAGTTGTACTTTGTGTACTTCGCCTCAAAATCGCTGTGTATCTTCATTTCTTTTGGTTTAGCTAGTAAGCCAGTTTGACTTTTCGTTCTCAACATTGTGTCTCTTAAATGACTGTTAGTTAGTTATATCAGCTCAGTGACTTTATGTGTGGGCGATCTTCGGAAATGCCTGCTGATTCCTGCTGAGTGTATTTGTTTAGATCAGTCGCCAGTCGGAAAACCGCGAACCAACGGAACTAAGATAATCAGTTAATCAATTCAATTCTCGTTTGCCAAGTAAATAATTCGTATTGACGTACTCTGAAGTGACGTGATTTCACTTACCTATGCCTCGTATCAGCTTAAGGCTCGCGAAAATTCAAGCTTATAGGCGGTTGTAGACAATCACTATCTCCAAACCCACACAACCCTGTCTATTGAACCATACCTTCCACAAAATTGCTTGTTTTGGCAAAATTTCCCGGTTGTATACACTTAAACTATAAGCCTTTCTATACCATGTATTTCAGTCATTGTCTGTTCAGACCGGTTTCGAAAACATATGACTTTATTTTTGTTGCGTGATTTGTGACCTTGAAATATATGTAATACCTTTGTGGTAACATCAATTAGCTGGCACGTCATCACGAAAGTGTCTGTCAACGCATTTTTGCAATAGATCGAACTGACGAGATACGGATCAGCGGCGTGCACAACAACAGACGGAGTACGTACGAGAGTAGCCATATTCAAAATGCGTTCTAAAGAAGCATATGCCATATAGTTGAACAAGCAATTGCCAATTGGTGGGTTTCATTGAGCGCGTTACAGATAGTAATCAACTTCAGAACTAAGACTGCGATATATAGTGAAATAATTGCATTATTTTCAGTCTCACTCTCAGATATAAACTGCTGGTTGTCTGGTTGACCACCATCCGCAGTACGATAGTGCTTAATGAAAACCCACCAAAGGTAACGGCTGGTAATTTTCACAATAAATGTTTTGGCGATTGTGGCGTCACTTTGACTCCGAAGCATAGACCGAAGTTTAGTTCGTCCTTGAAAGCGAGGTCATTGTCACACACTCATGACTAGAGCATACTTTATTCAAAGAGTCAAACCACTAAATTAACTCGAGCCTTGACAAAACTATGTCTATGGGAATAAATTTTCGTGACTCCCTCGTGACATCACTCATTAGGTCGGGTTTTGGGGAAGAAAAAATCGGAACTTGATACTTAAAGCACAGAAATTCTATGCTTAAAGTCACGAAAAACATTTTTCAATTCGATTCAAACTGTCAAAAAGAGACTCTTTCTTCTAGCTAGTAAACTAATTTTGATTTCAAATCAGCGTGCAAAACGCGTGGTGAATAGCATGTGATGTATGTCTGATAGTCACGCGCGATTCTTGTATGATAATCAATAACAATGACGCTCACAGTTTTATATTCTTGTCATCATCAGTGACTAATGGTTTTATTTTACGTCAAGATTTTTATCAAGCTTAGGTTTACGTAAGATTTTTCTCTGCGGGTAGTATGTTTGAATGAACTGAGGGTTATAATCCAATAATCCAAGTATCGTACAAGTTATTGCAAGCCTGCAGCAAACTTGCTACAAGGTTAGGTTGTCGACAAGTTGTTACAGACTGCAGCAGATTCGGCTACAAGATTGTTTCAACTGAACGAGCTGATATCACTGAAGTTGAATCGAATTCGTGCTACTTGTTCACAGCTTGTTAATTAACAAGTCATTACAATCCCGTAGCATACTTGCTACAACTGTACAAGGTTGGTAACTCAACAGAGCTCCAACAACTTGTTATCGTCCTACTCTTCGTGTCGTTATTAATTATGCAACAACTTGGCAACAAGTTGTGAGTAACAGAGTGACAACCTTGTAGAAACAACCTTGTTGTACAAAATAGAAACATTATTACAACTTGTTCACAAGCTTGCTACAAGCCTGTTGCGAACATGACTTGTTAAAAAGATGTGCGATTATTGCACATAATCCCACATTAATGTCCACAATCGCATAAATTGCGATGAAAATATGGCGTCGCTATTGACGAAATGTTCTATTGTTTATGGTATCAATTTAAAGGGCCCACAGTAATTGGTGCCATACTGTTGTGGTGACCCTGCCATGAATGCATGATAATGGCGAAGTTAAATAAATAAATAAATATTGACTATTAATGCTGACGCAGCATTTTTCTCAACAACCGAGCGGGACTGGGGTGACGAGTTGAGCCAGCGATCCAGCCCCTGAATGTACGGAGCGAACCTCCCTCTATTCTTTCTTTCCTTCATGTGGTCGGTTCAAGAATAGTTTGGTAAATTTCCCCACTTTTAACATGAAATTTCTCCCATAATCTCCTACATTCTTCTACGATTTTTAGCTTTAGTTAATAGCTAACATTCTCCTTTACTTTCTGTCCAAAGCTTGTTTTTGAAAGATGCAAATTTTCGTCAAAACTTTGACGGGAAAGACCATCACTTTAGAGGTATGAGGTTGCATATAAACTTTGTTATGTCCACGTGTTGTGTTGTGTTGTGCTGTGTTGTGTTGTGTATGCTTGCTTTTGGTTTAATTTGTTGTACTTTTGGTTTAATTTGTTGTGCTTTTGGTTTAATTTGTTGTGCATTATTGTTTGTTAGGTCGAACCCAGTGATACCATAGAAAATGTGAAAACTAAGATTCAGGATAAAGAGGGTATGTTATTATAAACTCTTCTGCCTGTAAAATACTTGCTCAGTTTGACTAGAAGTTTGCACTTTGACAAACTCAGACGTTCGTTGTGGGTGACACATCATTACACTTAGGCCTGACTGGAAAGTTTGGAAATCGCGCAACCGAGATTTCGAAAATTTAATAGTAAATGTATAGAGGAATCAAAATTGCGCGCCCAAGATCTCGGTTGCGCGATACAAACTTTCCAGAGTGGCACTTAGAGTTAGGATTAGGTTTTAGATCAACTAACCCACAACGAATGCCTGTGAGGTAGTCAACCCCCAGAAATGGTTGCGAAATTTGACTTGAAGTTTGATGGTGGTGTTCCTCAATGACAAGCTAGCTTGATTGAATTATGCAATTCTCAATAAAGTAGAGCTATTTCGAACTGCGTCATTCTTTAATATATTCTGTTATATCTAATTCATGGATTGGCCTATCCAAAGGATGAAAATATAGAAGTGTTTTGAAGAATGTAGTTCTGAATGGCCCTTACTCCAGATTGCATTCCATTACAAAATTGTTGGCATATTGGTGTGAAATCACTAAAGTGATATAAAGTGTGACTAAGTTTGTGCCTGAGTTCATTGTCATATGTATATTCACAGTATAACTTCAAGAATATGATGTTAACAGTATTTAAAACATGTAAGATTGGCTACTTTTACATGGATTTAGTCCCCAAAATTAAGAAAAAATTCCGATATATTGACGTGAATGATCATTTACATGGAATGCACCCTGGTGTGGAGGAAATATCTGTGATCGCCAGACGATCTGATTATTTTTTAGGACCTTCCTAAATTACGGGCACCTATCAGCAAGTTGTCCCCCTCTTAGCAGCCCTGGATGCACATTCGACAACAAAAGGATAACATTAATACTTCTTTTACAAGCAAACATACTCAACTCTAACATGGTGAAATCATTCCTACCAATCTAGGTATCCCACCTGATCAACAAAGATTGATCTTTGCTGGTAAACAGCTTGAAGATGGCAGAACTTTGAGTGATTATAATATCCAGAAAGAATCCACACTCCATCTTGTACTTCGACTCCGAGGTGGTGGTAAGAAACGTAAGAAGAAGACATACACAACACCCAAGAAAAACAAGCATAAGAAAAAGAAGGTAAAACTGCAATTTTCAGAAATTTGAACTCCTCCCATTCCCGCCCCTCCCATCTCAGGGATATTTTCAAGCACTTTTCTACTACCGGTATACGGCAAAAATACTCAATCTTCAATTGAGTTTTGAAACTCAATCTTCCTACGTAATTATTCTTTTTCCCAAAACAATTTATCCGGACAAAAATTAAGCTGTAAAAGGAAGAAAATATTCGATTCTAGGTAATAGTTTTCCATACTCAAGACATAACGACGACTGTAATGAGGATCAATTCCATGCAGGAATCGCCGGAAATGCGTTCTGGGGCTTCTGAAATTCAAAATTTTCTGGGGAGCATGAACTATACAGAAAATTTAGAAACTCAATCTTCTGTTTTCCAAAAAAACGGTAGTAGACCTAAATGCTTGAAAATATCCCTGCATCTCTATGACTCCATTTTTATGAGATTATGTGGGACTCCATTTAGATGGGGATACACTGCCCCTGAAAAATCTACAACCCAAGGTATATCTGCAACCCCCTTGTGATGAATCTGTGCCCCCACAGATTTTATACACTTTTATCTAAATATCTGATGTTTCTTTGTTTAGGTAAAGCTTGCTGTTCTAAAGTACTACAAGGTCGATGAAAACGGCAAGATCACTCGTTTAAGACGAGAATGTCAATCAGAGTCATGTGGTGCTGGTGTTTTTATGGCCAGCCACTTCGATCGCCAATATTGCGGCAAATGTCATCTTACATATGTTTTCAACAAGCCCAGTGAAGGCAAATAGATGCATTTAATGTGAAATATAATTTAAAACAAAATATTCAAATGTTTATTTGTTTGTGTCTGTGTGTACATATGTAGCTGCATTCCTGATTGTTCTTGAAAACATGTCTATCCTACATTCTCCAACAAACATTCAAACACCAGCTGTATATTGGGTTTTTGCCCTCGAAAAGTGGCTTTTGAAATTGTCCTTTATTGCTTTTGTACGCATGCGCCTGAATGAAATTTCCAACTTTTAAAAAACTACCGTAAGCCTACTAAATATTATTTTTCTGTTATAAAAGCCGGGTTTAAATTTAAAACCTTACCAATTAGAATGCGTCATCAACCAATAAGCTATAAATCGTATTTAAAATTATCGTATAAAATCGTCTCATTTTAAAAAAGAAAAATGGCTGAAAAACCCAACGATATCTTAAAAGATTTTCACGAAATCCTCCAACGTTGCTGCAAACTCGAAGATACGCTTTTGAAAAACGTAGGGCTGTTAAATTGTATCAAAAACAACGAAGCGAACGCTACAAAAGACCTCGAAAACAACAAAGAAAAACTGCAAGTTTTGACACAGAAAACTGACGCGCTAGAATCAGAAATGAAAAAATTAACAGCGAACGATTTTCTAAGTGAAGGATACGACTTGGAATCCCTGGAAAAGCGGTGTGCAAAAACTGCAAAAATTTATGAAACGAGCAAAGAGAAATTTCAGCAGTTATTACAGGAAATCGAACAGGAGAAATGCAACAAATGTAACTAAAAATATGAAAAAGTTATTTCTGGTAAAAGAGAAATTGATTAAAACCAATGAATATAATTACACAAATATGTATGCTATAATAAATATTTTGTTTTTACTATGAAATTGCTTTATGTGAGTCTGGGCAAACTAGGAAACATTGTTGCAGAAATATCTGAAAATCTTGACTCAGGCAAATGGTTCAGATCAATGATTTCTGGTTTGCCCACTTTTGAAAACATGGGGACAATGGCAAACAATTTCCCAAGTTTGCTCTTGGCCTAATAAGACTCTATCTACTCATTTAAACTTCTACTAAAATCTTGAAGCAGATCATGTATTTCTTTAGTGGCAGTCACTTGTGATCTAACATGTGAGAGATAGTCTGAATAAACTTGTGGGGGCACATCAGAGTCTGCAGTATCTGGATTACTTGTAAACTTGTTGCTTTCATAAGCTTGGATGTATGCAGTCCTTGCAACCATCTATAAGTGAGAATGAAGAAAAAAAGTAGTTTCTATTGCATATACAGAGGTATTTTGCATGATTTCATACAAGAGCAGACCATGGGGTGACTGGGCTACTGGTGACATGCACATGTGACACCTCTGTGTATTAGTTAGTTAATCAATTAGTTAATTAATTACTTAATGATAAATAATTGGTGAGTTAGTCATCTAGTTAGTTAGTAATTGATAATTAGTTAGGTTGTTAGTCAGTTAATTAGTTATGCATAATTAGTTAGTTAGTTAATTAGTTAGTTAGTTACTATTAGTTAGTTAGTTGGTTAGTTAATTCATTAGTTAGTTAATTAGTCAATTACTTAGTAAGTTAATTAGTTAGTAAGTTAATTAGTTGGTTAGTTCATTAATTAGTTAGTTACTTGGTTAATAACTAATACGTTCGTTAATTAGTAAGTAAGATTATTGAGGTGGCAGTCACCTCTCCCTATTGTACAACCACTGACTAGTTACTGAAAATTCTCAAAAATAGTTAATTATAAACTTACAATGTTTGTCTCCAGTGCATCACATGTGTGGTGGAATTCTTCCAGCGCTTTAGCAAACTTGATATTTTGTAGTTCCAACGTTAGCTTCCTTTTTAATAATTTAAAAGAAATCAACATGTAAATGATATGGTATGGCATATTTGGGCACATTGAGGCTAAATGAGTTACAAGAAATTGCAGCAGTCTGGTTAGCCTATTAATACCCAACACTTCAGCTATTGACAAGTAAAATTGTCTGGTTTTAGACAGAGTACAGTAGCAAAGTATGGGCACATCAGGGCACACTGTGGCTCAATGGTTTAATTGGTAATAAGTTTCAAACATGAAAAACATTTATATATTTCTAACATAAATTTACACTAACCCATCAGCAGTATCGACAGGTTCTCCCGAAGATTGTAACTGTACAACAACACTGGCCTGCTCAAATAAACTCTGTAAAACAAGAAGATTTAGAGATTTGTGATTACTAAAGTATTAAACACATGTTTTCTGGTTCTTAATGTCAATATTAATAGCAATATTATTATTGTCAATAATATATATATATGATATTGTTTTAACCATACCGTAACAACTTCTTTTAGCAGTGGAATTGAAGATTTCAGCTTAGTGACGGGATCGTCTGGTTCTTTAGATTTACTAGATTGTTGAGCATTTGAACTTGTTGGTGTTTGTGACTGACTGCTTGATGGCATTGCAGCCATGTTGAAAAGTATACTCTGGAATTTAATTTTTTAATATTTAACAAAGATTAATATAACACGATCACAGTGACACGATCGTACAGAGTGCAAACAATGCCAGAAAAATCTTAAAATGTAATTATGTAATTATTTTCAGGACCTTTCTGAAAATCACTTTGTGAGAAAGCTTCCTGGAAATAAATATTATTATTATTATGTGAACAAACAAACAAAAATATAAACAAATATAAACGCAGGAAGTCCACGCGCGGAGCGTTCACGCAGTGTGTCCACTTTCATTAGAAGGAAATTTTCTATTCCAGGAAGGACATTTTTAATGCGATTGTGAGGAGAACTGGAGAACTGGAGAAGTTCGTAAAAATATTTGAATTTAACCACAGTGACTTAACGTATTGCTTTATAAGTTGCGAATAGCTAAGAAGAGCAACTTTAGGGAAAGTAAAATGTTCGTTGATGTACAAAAAATTTAAAAAGCTCTAAAATTCATTAAAACTTGGATTCTGATACGTGACTTTTCAAAATGTGAAATATGTGGAAGCACATATGGCGGGAGATGTAAAAATAAACAATGGCTGAATGTTGTCATGGTGGAAATATTTCTGCTTTTTCTACTCTTTCAAACGTTCAGTTAGCTTGTAACAGAGAATGGATAGCTGCTCCACACAAAGACAAGTCTTTTGCAATATGGAAACATGGAAATTTAGGCGCAAATGTAAGAGGGGTGTTTTAATAACAAAACCGTTTTTGCAGCTGTTAACAATGTTTTGTTTTGGGCATTTAAATTTTTAATTGTGGGGCATTCAAACAGCATAAATTAGAGTAAAAATTCTTTCTACACTATAGACCATTTGCAGAATTACTAGAGCGTATAATTTACACGCATAGCCTCGACTTCATTCTTTGATTTATTTTGAATTTTATTCAGCCTATTCAGTCTTTATACGTATTAATGGCATATTGCATTTAATATCCGTACACCCCCTGTTGAGGACCTTGGAAATTCAAAATTTTAGACCCTCCCCTGGAATTTCCAAAAACAGTGTTTTTCATGGGGATCCCCTGGAATTTCCAAGCAATTTTTGGCAACTGCCCCATGGAAATGCAAGATTTTTACCACCTCCCTTGGAATTTCCAAGTCATTTGGGTGACAACACCCCCTGGAAAATGGATTTTTTATCCCCTCCCCTGGAATTTCCAAGTAAAAAAACTTGTACCCCCTCCTGGAATTTCCAAGGGGTGTACGGATTAAAAATGCAATGTGCCAATGTTTGAAGTTTTCAAAATAAATTTATATATATTAGTTGATACGACTTGTGTAACAGTAATTTTGCCATTGATTGCATTATAAACTTACCACATGTAATAGGTTGATGTTCCACTTACTGGAATTGCCATGTGTCTATGTTTAAAAAGTTGCCAACAGACAGCCAATAGGTGGGCTTCACTGAGCACTATTGTGCAGCAGAAGGTTGTTGACCTGCATTTGTCAGGATGAGAAAATAATGTTAATTATTTTCATTATATGTAGTAGTCTGCAGGTCTACAGTAGTTTGGTGGCAAATAAATAGAATTGAGAGATGTAGTTTAATTGGCTTGCTCCAACAAGTGTTAACATTTCTGAAGTTGACCACAATCTGCTGCCCCATAACACTTACTGAAACTTGACAATTAATCATTATTTACAGAAATTTGTACCAACACTATAACTTAGAGACCGTGAATTGAACATCAGTTAAATATTTACAGCCTGTAGTTTTCTCTGGTCACAAGACATGTGTTACAGCATTATGCTTTGGAAATAAGAATGAACCAATCTTAATTGCAACTGGTTCTGAGGACTGTGTTATTGTCTGGTTCTTAGAGAATAATTTTTATTTAGATGGTGAGTATCAAAATTGAATAAAACTAAAGATATCTGATAGTTCAAAATGACTGAGTCATGCCTGCATGTTGTTTTTCTAGGAGATTTTTGCACTGAAGTAAGAAATATAACTGTTGCAAAAGACTTGGGTTATGTACAACATATCAATTTTAATATCTCTGATGATATGATCAGCATATGTGTTGGTAACGAAGTTTGGGTTATAGAAATTGAGGTTGGTACTAGAAAGAGGAATTGCATGCTATCGCTTTAAGTTTAACAAAAGTGAAAAATCCTAACACCTGAAAAATATAAAAAATACTTTGACAATTTGAGGTTTGTGGTAGGAAAAAACAGTAAACTTATTTATTAGATAGGTTATAAAATGTTTGTGTAAATTTTCAATTAAGACATGTGAATTGAGAACTATCGTTGATGGTCACCATGGCATTGTGAATGCTTCAAAATTTTGTCCTGTCCAAGATTCATTACTTGTGACTGTGTCTGAAGATCGAACTTTTAAGGTAATATGCGAGCTTAAGCAGAGTTAATTCCTGCAATATGCAGTTTCCTATTTGAATTTTTGCCTCAATAGACAATCACAATTGTGAGAAGAGTGCTTCCACTTTGACTTTACGAAACACTGTAGTTTCTTTCCGGGTGATCCAGTTTGCTCCTGTTGTAACAACTGGGTAAAAAATAGAGCTATCTAATAATGCCGTAAGATTAAGCTTTCAATGTTGTATTTAAACTGTTTTACGTTAATAGGTTTGTGATGTTCAACAGAAATCCATTTTATATCATTCTCCAATTATTTCTGGTAATTTGTTTGGAGTGTGGTCACACTTATATAAATTAAGTGGTCATTTGGAATTTTCTTTACAATGTGCAATCATAGACAAAAATGGTGTAAAATTTTGTTGCGTAAGGCGATGTTTACACGGGACAACTTTTATCGACAACTCACAATGCAAATGAGGTTATTCGAAATTTGATTGGTTCTGCAACGACTTGCATTGCGATTTGTCGCTAAAAGTTGTCCTGTGTAACATCGGCTTAAAACTTTGCTTATCTGATTGTCTCTCGTTAAATTTCCACACAGCACATCCATTTCTCTCTCTCGCATTCCATTCAACTCGAAAAGAAGTCAGCTTTGGATCTTCTGATGGCATGGTAATTCATTCTCTTTTTACTTATTCAATTATTGTTTTTTCGTTTTTCTTCATCTTTCATAGGCCGGTTTTCCACAATGCAAATGAAAATAGTAAATTGTTACAAGAACGTTATTTCAACAAATGAATTGCATGTTCAACAAAGAAATTCCGCCTTGTCAACAAAGTGCCTATATCAATGGGAATTTTTTTCAAAATCCTTACTATGGAAGTAGTATGGATCCTTAGTTGGAAATAGTATGAAAATGGCAATTAGTATGGAAATTCTACTAATTCCATACTAATTGCCATGGAAACACTATGAAAATAATATGGATCCTCGTTGGAAATAGTATGACAAAATGACAATAGATATGGAAATTATACTAATTCCATACTAATTGCCATAGAAACCATAGGTATGGAAATACCATGGATCCTAGTTGGAAATAGCATGAAAATGACAATGGGCATGGAAATTATACTAATTCTATACTAATTGCCATGGAAACACTATGGAAATAGTATGGATCCTAGTTGGAAATAGTATGAAAATGACAATGGGTATGGAAATTATACTAATTCTATACTAATTGCCATGGAAACACTATGGAAATACTATGGATCCTAGTTGGAAATAGCATGAAAATGACAATGGGCATGGAAATTATACTAATTCTATACTAATTGCCATGGAAACACTATGGAAATAGTATGAAAATGGTAATTAGTTATTGCCATTTTTATACTAATGGAAATATTATGGATATAATATGAAAATACTATGGAAAAATCATTTCCATAATATTTCCATCGTATAGATTTCAAAATATTTTTCCAGTGTATATGCATGAGTATTGCTTCTATTCTATTTAGGTGCGAATTTTTTCGTTAGATGATCGATACAAGTGTCTTCGTACCCTGGACTTAAACAAATATTTTGCTCAACATCTGGAGAATGATGATAATACTGAGAATCAAGAGGAACCAGGACTCGCTGTCATTGGCCTGTGTTATAACTGTCCTAGTAAAAATGAAACATTGCCAACGGATGGTAATGATTACCATGCTACAAGGTATATGCTAAGGCCTGTTCCAAACGTCACGCTTCTCATGTGCCGAACGCATTAAAAACAATACATAATCAGCTGAAATGCCTCATTATCTATTGTTTGTAATGCGTTCGGCACGGCAGTAGCGCGACGTTTGAACGACGCCTAAAGGCTCTTTTCCACTCGTCGCAAAAACCAACTCGCAAGCTCGCTGCGAGTATTTTCATCCAATCACAATGCTCGACAGTTTATTTTAATTACATGCAAGAACTCGCAGCGAGTTTGCGAGTTGCTTTTGCGATGAGTGGATCGGAAAAGAGCCTTAAGACTACCAAAAATGTGTTAGGGCATCGACTGTCGGTATAGTAATGAGCATGGAAATATATATTGATTGTTATGTTATTTTGTTTACAGGTTGACAGTAAATAAATTTGTTCTCCTTTGTGCGAGGTGGCGCAGTCGTCAGAGCAAGCGCCTTTCACCTCTGAGTTGTGGGTTCGATTCTCTCTGGGGACTCTACTCATGTGAAAAGAGTAAGTCAGCGCTCTACCGAAAGTCGTGGGTTTTCTCCGGGCACTCCGGTTTCCTCCCACAGGGAAAGCTGACTGGGTGGGTTAGGATATATAGATTAGGAAAGTAATATCACAATTGTTGTAAAAATATATAGTGTAGGCTAAGTACGTAATATAGTAAGCGAAATACTTGATGTAATCGGTCACTGAAAAGCCCCGACGGGGAGTGAGCTGAATAATATATGTATGTGAAAGCTCTGGAAAAATTAATGAGTGCCACATATTACACACGTACAGAGGCGTAGCCAGCCCGCCGAATCATTATCATTATTCATTTCTTTAGAAATGGATTGTTTTCACCGTCAATGAACACGAACAAATTTGCATAGCGGGCTTGTTGACAAGTTGTTGGAACAGCATATTGCTACAAGTCTGCTACACGTTTGTTACAACTGGTGCGCTTTTACGTGTTTAAACGAGGCTTGAACCCGTGGCCTCAAAATTTATGGTAGTCTGACGCTCTGTTAGTTGAGCTGATAAAACTTAACGACGAGCACTATACTTAAATACCTGAATTTACCTCAGCATGCCACTCAGAATGAGTTCTATTAGCTCAACTGCCAGAACGTCAAGCTAGCAATCTGGAGGTTACACCTTCAGGCCTCTCTCCTCTGCAGAGGCTTTAAGTTCCACACTCTTCCCTCTACAACTTCATGTTAGGAGCACATGATAGTTAGAAACACATAAAACACATAATAGTTAGAAACACATAATAGTTTATAATGTCGGAAACCTCTGCGGAGGAGAGAGCCTTCAGGCCCTGTGTGGGACAAGGAAATTTTTCCAAAACTTGTACAGGTAAAAAATATGAACATTGTGATTGAGATATTGTTGTTAATATTTCGTTTCAGTGAGTTGCTTGAGGTTGCTGACAGTCTCCTCTGTGTTACAACAGGCGCGCTGTTTGTTGTGAATCTTAACACTTGTCAACCAATGAAGATTATAGACTTTAGGGGTAAACAAATATCTGGTATATTCTACATTCTTGAATGTTTTGGTACCTAATTTGGTACCTACACTTTTTTATATGTAGAACCTATTCCTGTGAGTAACGAACGTCAGCCGAGCGAATTTTCTACCGTTTCTCTTTGTGGTTCTTGTGAGTTTTACCAACAGCAAGAAAAGGTTAGAAGAACCTTCACAAGGGTAGAAACGCGCGGGTATGCGGGTACCACCCGCGAGGAAGGTTTACTGGCATTGAGGAAGGTTGAAAGTGAAACACTGAATAAAACATTGCAAAGTTGCAAATACTAGACTAGTCAGGCTAGTATTAGTAGCAACATTCAACACTCACTCAGACTAGCAGTACTGCAATGGCCGACTGGTAGGTATACCCAGGCAAAAGCCTGCATGTCGGAAAATTTCCAGTTACTTTGACGAAGGTTGGGAACACCCAAAATCCAATCCGTAGAAACGCGCAAGTTGTAACAAACCTGCAGCAGCCACAACCAATGCTATTTCAACAACTTATTATCAGGATGTGTTCGCACTGCTTGAACATTCCCAGCTTGTTGACAAGTTGTCAACGGCTTGTTGACAACCTGCTACAAGGTTGTTGACTCAACAGACTTGTTACAAGTTGTTCCAACAACTTGTTATCGTCCTGCAATTCAACTCAACAACTTGTTAACAAGTTGTGAGTGACAACCTTGTAGCCAGTGGCGTAGCCAGGCAACACTAAATTTTGCAAGACATATTTTCTGGCAATTTTTTGACGTCATCATTTCAGGCCAAAATTTTTTTATGTCTCCGACCAGTTACTAAGTTATGGTGCATGTAGTGTGAAAGAGCACACCTTAATCTATCAAAAAACACTAAATTTACTATTTGCATATTAAGGAGACAAGTTACAGCTTCGTTCAAAAAACGCAATTTGCAAGACATATTTTCTGACATTCTGGCAATTTTTTGACGTCATCATTTCAGGCCAAAATGTTTTTGGTCTCCGACCAGTTACTAAGTTATGGTGCATGTAGTCTGAACAAGCACACCTTAATCTATCAAGAAACACTAAACTGTTTACTATTTGCATATTAAGGAGAGTTGTAGCACTTGATAAAATATTGTTACAACTTGCTGACAAGCTTGCTACAAATCTGTTGCGAACACATCTTGTTACGTGTGTATAAGAAAGGTGTGCGTTAGGAGAGTTTCGGCTGTAATAACTTGTTCCGCTTCTTTGTTGTTCAAAGATCATTTGCGTCTTGGGAAGTCTGTTTGAAACTTCACTTCATATTCTACACATATTCTTGTCGTCGAATGAAGATCTCCCTACGAAAGTGGTATGTCAGCAAAACGAATTCTTAATATCAGAATGGGAAACTGAATAATATTTCATTCTTAATTAAAATTGTTATTTGTTTCAAAATTAATGTTTCATTGTTCTAATTATTTAGACCAATACAGAAGGGTGTTTTGTACATGCTGGAGGCGATGACGCATCCGAGAATGCCCAGTTGGATTGTCCAGAATTATCTGTTTTGTCAAAGTAATTAACTTCAATTTATCTATATATATGATTATAAGTTAATGCATCATATGAAGCGTCCATCACTCCACGGTAACACCAAACTTATTTTCTATCTTAAGAGCTCCTTTGTGTGAAGATTCTCCATTGAAAGCTGAGCTTGTTCCAAAAGTCCAACCTGACAAACCAGCAAAACGAAATGTTAAAAGTAGGACAGTCTTACAGTGTCATTACTGTACTTCTATTTTTTTGTTTACAAGTATCATTGAGACGAGGAGGGCGCTTAATGAAATAGAGAAATTATTACAGCGGGCTATGCCTCTCTGTCAGTTCTAAAGTGTTTCATGTAGATGTGCAGTAATGGCCATACCAAAAATTGTCCAGTGTTACTATACAGGAGAACACCGGAGTGGCCCGAGATTGATCCATGCGCTATTTCGTAGAGTCGCGCAAGCACTCATTACATGTGTGACTGAGACAAAATTATAATCAGAAACCTGCATGTTGCGGGAATTGAACCCTGGTCACAGCTGTGAAGGCAACCACTGGCAACCATTGTGTCACCAACACCCACTGACAATCAACCCCAACGAGACTCTGCCGTCCCATGCAGTTGCTAATCAACTTTGCATTTGTAGAAGATGAAAAGAACAAAGGTGCTGTGGGAGATCAACCAATCACATTCAGGACAAAAATCAAGTCTTCTGCTTATACGACTACACCTAGGTAAGTAGTGTTACGTGATAATAAGTAAAAATAGGAATACATCACTGGATAGCTCTATCAGTTCTAAACTGTTCTCCCTAGAGGTTTAGTAAGGGCATTACTTATTGATCCAGTGCTCTAAACTGTTCTCCCTAGAGGTTTAGTAAGGGCAATATTTATTGATCCAGTGCTCTAAACTGTTCCTCCCTAGAGGTTTAGTAAGGGCAATATTTATTGATCCAGTGCTCTAAACTGTTCCTCCCTAGAGGTTTAGTAAGGGCAATATTTATTGATCCAGTGCTCTAAACTGTTCCTCCCTAGAGGTTTAGTAAGGACATTACTTATTGATCCAGTGCTCTAAACTGTTCTCCCTAGAGGTTTAGTAAGGGCATTACTTATTGATCCAGTGCTCTAAACTGTTCTCCCTAGAGGTTTAGTAAGGGCATTACTTATTGATCCAGTGTTCTAAACTGTTCTCCCTAGAGGTTTAGTAAGGGCAATATTTATTGATCCAGTGTTCTAAACTGTTCCTCCCTAGAGGTTTAGTAAGGGCATTACTTATTGATCCAGTGTTCTAAACTGTTCTCCCTAGAGGTTTAGTAAGGGCAATACTTATTGATGCAGTGTTCTAAACTGTTCTCCCTAGAGGTTTAGTAAGGGCAATACTTATTGATGCAGTGTTCTAAACTGTTCTCCCTAGAGGTTTAGTAATGGCAATACTTATTGATGCAGTGTTCTAAACTGTTCTCCCTAGAGGTTTAGTAAGGGCAATACTTATTGATGCAGTGTTCTAAACTGTTCTCCCTAGAGGTTTAGTAAGGGCATTACTTATTGATCCAGTTTTCTAAACTGTTCTCCCTAGAGGTTTAGTAAGGGCAATACTTATTGATGCAGTGTTCTAAACTGTTCTCCCTAGAGGTTTAGTAAGGGCATTACTTATTGATCCAGTGTTCTAAACTGTTCTCCCTAGAGGTTTAGTAATGGCATTACTTATTGATCCAGTGTTGCTGTAGGAGAAAACGGGAGAAGATTTGCGGTGTTTGATACTGGAAGCTCCCTTCTTACATGTGACTGATGCGAAATTCTAATTAAAAAACTGCATATTGCATGAACTAAACTTCGGTTACAGAGGAGAAAGGCACGTCCGTAAACCTCTGTGTTGCCAACATCCTTAATTTCGTTTTACTGCTCTTTCAGAACTAAAATGTTTTCCCCGAAACTCAATGCTGTGAAGCAGTCAAAAACTGCTCAGTTTCCGCCCAAACCACTTGCATCAAAGAAATCATTATTAAGGTAAGGTGCATGGTGCATATAATGCCCCGGTCAAACCAGAACAAGAGTGGCATGAGAGTTGACTGGATATTACCGCGCGTACCAGTCAAACGTGGGAAAACTCTCATCAAAATTTGATTGAACCAGCTCGAAGTTAATAAGAGTGCATGACAGTTGATGAGAGTTCAAACGCGAGTGAGATTTTCAACTCTCATTGACTCTCATCAAGTCCCATCCTCGTTTGACCTGGGCCAGGCCTGAACCTGGGCTTAACCACCGTCGCCACCCAATTAACATTTCGTCAACTGAGAATTAACAAGGTCTAACTGCATTTTGCATGGTATTGAGAATTTAGTTTTACTATTAGACAAACTAACGTTAATAGAACTAACTTCTCAATACCATGCAAAATGCAGTTAGACCTTTTTAATTCTCAGTTGACGATTTTTAGATAACTCATCTTCCTAGTTACCATATTGTTTTGATAATGAAAGCATAGAATGGAACAATGAATGAATGAAAGAATGAATGAATGAAAACTTTATTAAAGTGTCAATGTGTTTAGCTACAATAGCTAATTGGGGACACTATTTAGCTATTATGTATATATTACAATGAAAACGAACTATATTATACTAAGTATCTATATATATGAAAAATAGTGGTCTATATGAATTACAAGTATTGAAAATTATATAAAAAAATATATCAATTAGGTAATTTAAATGGTCCACGTCGTGTTTGTCTTATATTAATGAGATCTCTAGATCTTTCTTTCTTATATTACTTATAAAAGATTTCAAGTTAGTACATTCTCTTCTAACTTGGACCACAAATAAGGTCCAAAGTATCTGAGAGAATGTTTTCCATATCTTACACTTTTAAACCTAGGAAGTTCAAAGTCTGCATTACGCAATTCATAACGCTGTTTTTTCGTCTAAATAATTATGTTATATGTGGAGGAGCTAGATTATTCTTTACCTTATGCATGAGCACCGCAATGTCCTGGAGCCGTCTGTTGTATAAGGTATATAGGAAGTTTAGCTCGACAAAGTAACTCATTATAAGTGAGATTAGTACAGTAGTGTTATATACTGCTTGCAAGGGTTTTTCCTGAATTCTTTCCAATTTCTTTCTATCCGACCCTTTAAAGGGGAACCGGCCAAGCATTTAAACAATAAATGTGGGTGAATTGGGTAGCAACGAGTATCAACATGCGTCATGCCTATATTGTTTCTATTAGCGATAAAGAAAGTAAACCGCCAGAATACAGTATACCAACAGAATTGAAAGAGAAACTGTCGCTGTGTTCTGTGCCTGTTGCTATCAATGAAATAAAATTTTCAGGTAAATATTTCAATTCGTATATTTAGCAAAAGGAATCCATTTCTCGTAATTACAAAAGGAATCCATTTCTGGTACGTATACCCAGGCAAAAGCCTGCATGTCGGAAAATTTCCAGTTATTTTGACGAAGGTTGGGAAAACCCAAAATCCAATCCGGAAGAAGGTTGAAAACGTTTTTCAATTCTAATAACCATAACTGTGTTTTTTTGAATTCATTTGTTTTCGGTGTCTAGGTAATGGCAAGAAACTGGCATGTGCTTTGGCTAACCACACTGCGCATGTCCTGGACATACCACAAACCAGTAAACAGCGAGTATACTCAGGTAGATCATAGTTAATAGAGAGGGCTGGTTTGGAAGCTTCACGAAAGTACAATGAAACTCATTATCTATGTTGGTTTAGGTTTATGCAAAAATGTAGTTCTTCGTCGTCACGTGTGTATTGTATTTTCACCTAAACAACCAATAACCATGTCAAAACTGGGCAATTGTTAAGTTACAGATGGGTAAATAAACCAAAACATTGCTATTGGTTGTTTGTGTGAAAATACAATACACACGTGATAATGAAGGACTACATTTTTGCATAAACCTGGACAATAACATAGATAATGAGTTATATTGTACTTTTAAAATGAAGCTTCCAAACCAGCCCTCTCTATTAACTATGGGTAGATCTACTTTCATCTAAGTTAATAAATTCTAAATACTAATCCTATTTACCGACTGGACAGCTCTATCAGTTCTAAACTGTTCTCCATAGAGGTCCAGTAAGAAGGAACCCTCATCGGTCAAGTGCTACGACAGGAGTGCACCAGAGTACCAGGCGAGAACCTGCGATGTTTGGTATTAAATTAGACTAAATTTAGTTCTAAGTTCAGTGGTGGACTAAATCAGTTATTAGATTAATTACCCATAGACGTACCAGGCGGGGGTGCAAGGTCGACAAGTTGGGCAAATGTTGGGGGGGGAAATGCTTTTTGTTAATTAGCACAACAAAAATCATTCACATTTACATTCATTCGAAAACTCTAACCATCTATGACTCGAACCAAACACGTATATGTAATTACAACTATAGGCAATAGTATTTTAAGTTAAATGTTTTCCTCAATTCAGGTCATAACGGTGCTGTGCAGTCAGTAGACTTTAGTCATGATTGTCAATATTTGCTGACCAGCTCTAAAGACAATACAGCGTGTTTGTGGACGAGTAGTTCTGAACCTATACTTGCGTTCCAATATCAAAATCAAGCAGCCAGTAAATCGTCCAAGGTTGGTTATGATTTGCATCTGGAGTTTCACTGCACATCCAGTAACACACTACATGCACCATAACTTAGTAACTGGTCGGAGACAAAAAAAAATTTTGGCCTGAAATAATGACGTCAAAAAATTGCCAGAATGTTAGCAAATATGTCTTGCAAATTGTGTTTTTTGAACGAAGCTGTAACTTGTCTCCTTAATATGCAAATAGTAAGTTTAGTGTTTTTTGATAGATTAAGGTGTGCTCTTTCACACTACATGCACCGTAACTGATCGGAGACATAAAAAAAGTTTGGCCTGAAATGATGAAGTCAAAAAATTGCCAGAATGTCAGCAAATATGTCTTGCAAATTGCGTTTTTTAACGAAGCTGTAACTTGTTTCCTTAACATGATATGCAAATAGTAAATTTAGTGTTGTTTGATAGATTAATGTGTGTTCTTTCACACTACATGCTCCATAACTTAGTAACTGGTCGGAGATAAAAAAAATTATTTTGCCTGAAATAGTGACGTCAACAAATTGCCAGAATGTCAGAAAATATGTCTTGCAAATTGCGTTTTTTGAACGAATCTGTAACTTGTCTCCTTAATATGCAAACAGTAAATTTATTGATTTTTGATAGATTGAGGTGTGCTCTTTCACACTACATGCACCGTAACTGATCGGAGACATAAAAAAAGTTTGGCCTGAAATGATGAAGTCAAAAAATTGCCAGAATGTCAGCAAATATGTCTTGCAAATTGCGTTTTTTAACGAAGCTGTAACTTGTCTCCTTAATATGCAAATAGTAAATTTAGTGTTTTTTTGATAGATTAAGGTGTGCTCTTTCACACTACATGCACCAGAACTTAGTAACTGGTCGGAGACGTAAAAAATTGCGTTTTTTGAACGAAGCTGTAACTTGTCTCCTTAATATGCAAATAGTAAATTTAGTGTTTTTTTGATAGATTAAGGTGTGCTCTTTCACACTACATGCACCAGAACTTAGTAACTGGTCGGAGACGTAAAAAATTGCGTTTTTTGAACGAAGCTGTAACTTGTCTCCTTAATATGCAAATAGTAAATTTAGTGTTTTTTTGATAGATTAAGGTGTGCTCTTTCACACTACATGCACCATAACTTAGTAACTGGTCAGAGACATAATTCTAGTTTTTTTCCCATTGAAGCAAACATGCAGGTTACGTTTGGGACATCTGGTGGTTCAGCGTATATTATTTATATTAAGAAGTGAATGTATAGTGTATTAAATCCTATCTTTCAGGAGAATCCAAATTTTTCAAAAGGAATCAATGAAGCATTGTTTTACTACGTGGATAAATTTATTCTCCTCAGTTCGGGAAATTCTCTATTTATGTATAAATATTATCTGGATTTTACAAAAGATGATCTCAAAAGGTGAGAGAGGATTTGACAGCCTTTCAGAATTCTTTGTCTAAAGGCACTATAATAGTCTAGAGTACAGGGCCGCCCATATTACACGAGGTGATTTTTACTGCAACTTTCAACGCAATTTCGGACACAGAGCGATGTTAGGTAGAAAGTATATTCGCAGAGAAATTGTGAGCATGGATCTCGTTTTTCTTTGCCGATATTTTTCTTGCTAAACATGCCCAGAAGGCAACAAAAAAATGAGTGAGAATATCGGTGAAGTGAAACGCGGCCTATGTTCACCCTCTTAAAAACGGTATTCTGTCTGTACCGATCGTACAATTGTGTGGTTTTGTTTATAATAGGTACCAAAGTAAAAGTCATTATAAGCTGGTCACATCGTTACTTCTTGAAAAAGCACAGACTATAACGAATTTTACATGTATCAATGGATTTTATTCTTGTATCCTTTTGTCTACTATAATATACACTTTTTGGGGGAATAATTCTATTCTATATGATGTAACAAGAAGGATTTAATATTCCTTGTCATTGATTGTTTATCCTTGATTATTCCAAGATATTGTAATATGTGCAGGATCAGATAAATCTTTGGAAATTTTTGATATGAATGTTGATCGAAGTTTGAGGACACTGGAAGATGTTCATACGAGGAATGTGCACTGTATAAAAATGAATCAGGTAAAATGTAGCCTTCAGTGTTTGGCAGAGTTATGAAGCTGCACGTATATTGTAAATAGATTGGTGATGTCTTCATTTACCTAGCTCTACTGCCTTGTCATGTCTACCGCCAGTGCCTTGATATTTAGATCTTTTTTTACATACTCCGTGTCAACCATGCACCCCACATCTTCTTCTGATGTCTTCATTCCTAAATGTCTCTGATCATACAGCTATCCTTCATCCCTTCTTACTACTTATCCATAACATCTCAGCCTTGCTTCCCTCACCTTTTCTGCTCTGTACCACTCCATAACTTCTGATGTCTTCATTCCATAATGTCTTTGACTGGCTTTCCTTTATCCCTTCTTGCTGCATGTCCATATCATATCACTCTTCCTTCCTTCGCCTTCCTTGCAATGTTTACCACCCCACGTCTTCTTCTGATTTCTTCATTCCATTTGATATCTCTTTCATCCCTTATTAGGTGTCCATACCATATCCGCTTTGCTTCCCTCACCCATAGGCGGATCTACTGGGTGTGGGGGGGGGGTCGCGCCTAGAAAAGTCCCTGCCCTCACCTTTTCTGCAATGCCTACCACCCCAGATCTTCTTCCCACCTGTGAGTGTGCCTAACACCAATGCTTCAACAAGCGTTTAACCTGTTTTATTCAGGGTTCAAAGACGTCTTCCCTCCCTGCTCAAAGTTATGATTTGTTCTCGACTGCAGCCATTGGAGATGGCGTCAAAATCTGGGATTTACGCAGCACGAGGTAAGCATTGACACCAGTGGTCACCTCTAGTGTGGTTTTGGTGGCACAATGGTTTACACACGTAAAAATCTCACATCTTGTCAACAAGATGTGTTCGCAACAGGCTTGTAGCAAGCTTGTCAACAAGTTGTAACAATACTGTCATTTTTTTCAAGTTGGTCAAGTTTCACAACTTGTTAACAAGTTGTTGAATTGCAGGACGATAACAAGTTGTTGGAACAATTTGTAACAAGTCTGTTGCGTCAACAACCTTGTAGCAAGTTGTCAACAAGCCGATGACAACTTGTCAACAAGCTGAGACCAAGCAGTGCGAACACATCTTGATAACAAGTTGTGGAAACAGCATTGGTACAAGTCTGCTGCAGGTTTGTTACAACTTTCATCTCTGATTCGGTTTTGGTGGCACGTGTCGATCAGGCTTCCATTCCTGGCAGTGCGCAAATGTCAAATTATAATCTTGCTCCAGTTGTGAGAAAAGTGTAAAACATTAAACATAGACACAACATTGAACAGCTAACGACCTAATTTGTCAAGCAAAAGTTTTGATCAGTTGGAAAAAAAGCTCACTTCAGTTTGATTTTGACGGCAGTGATCATTTTCTTCTCTTAGATGTGTGAGGAAATACGAAGGTCACGTGAATCGCTCCCATCCAGTCGGCGTGGCTTGGAGTCCCTGCGCAAAATATTTTGCTGTTGGCTCCGAAGACAAATCAGTAAGTGTTAAAAAGTCATAATGGGAATGCATGCCTTGAGCAAGGTTGGGTGTTGGGTTGGGTTTATCTCCGCTGGTCCAATAAGAGATTGCCGTTAGAACTGGTAGAGTTATCCAGTGTTAACAAAGTTAGTTTAGTTTAGATTTCCTCCTGTAGTAACACTGAACCAATAAGGGATGACACTTACTGGACCTCTGGGGAGAACAGCAGTTTAGAGTTATCCGTGAGGCTATTTTTGTCATCCAGCATTTAAATTGTTCACTCTTTCGCTCCTTGCTATTTCCAGACGTATATCTATGATATTCGACACAGCAATCCTTGTCGACGTATTTCAAGACATAGTGATGTTGTATTCGATGTCGCTTTTCATCCCAACACTTCACAGGTAAAGGATAATCCTTCGGGAAGCTTATGAGATATCATCAACAACCGTAAGGCTTTTGGACCTAGTGAAACGAGGAAGAGAATTGATGAGAGCTTCAACTCTCGCTCTTTTACCCCCCCCTCCTCCTCCCACTGTCATCACTTGTCATCAGCCAACCTACCCCCCATATTGATTATGTAACTGTCATCTAACACCCCCCCCCCCTCCTAGAAGCAAATATTATGAAGGATTCATTATATATGTGCGTACATGAATTATTGTGCTGAAAACTTCAAACCAATCGCGTTTTAACTAAGCTTGAAACCTATACTTTTTAAAATATTAAGTGGTACTATCAATTGTGATTACTAGAAAGAAAATATTTTCATAGTTTGTTATTTTTATGCTGAGTAATAGTGACTGCAAAATCTGACTCGTAGTTCCCCTCTATTGATTACATAATATTCACCAATAACTCCCCTCCTATGTAATCAACTGTCATCGAATTAGGAACCCCTCCCCCCTCGATGATGACGTAATTGTTGAACGGCCCCTATCCAGTCACCTCTCATGTAACTCTTGTTCTCGTTTGAGTCTCATGCTCTTGTTTTCTAAGCTTAACAACCCGACGATCATCAAAACGCTTTTCATAATTTTTAGAATTTTCAGGGTTTTTTGGCTTGAATTCTTTTTTCTGCAATTTCAGTTGGTGTCAGCTACACTTGATGGAAAACTGTATTTCTATTCAGACAAGACCTAGTGTTCAACAATGCGCAGTACTGAACTGGAGTGGAAAGATGTGAAGGTGGGGGTGTTAAATCAATCTTACATATATATAGGAAGGAATTAGAAAGGTATGCTCAACTCGACCAGAACGGTAACACGATATTCTAGCCAGATTGGGTACTGGAAAGTGATGCTTAATGATAGTGAATTATGTAGAAAATACTCCGAAAGATGACATCTTGGAAACTCAAAGATTTTAATTTTTCATAAAAACAGACACAAAATTTCAGGTGTTATTCCGATTATTTCAGGATCATTGGAATTGTGTCTTAAGAGAAAAATATTTCCAAAAACCGTTCCAGCGAATTTTGTGCATCTCGTTCGATAGAACACAATATGATCATGGTCGATTATATACACAAAAAAAACTTCAATTATGTACACGTAACAACAATGACTTTGTCGACAAAAGTGTCGTATACACAAAACCATGGTGCAATGTAGGGACACGCACATTATGCCGGCATTTCTTTTAGCATAAGAGGGAACGTTTTTGAAACCGAGCATAATAAGCAAAAAGCGGGCATAATAGCCTATTATTATATAGCAAGTGTCAACTGTCAAAGTTCAATTTTCCTGTTTGCCGATTGGACAAAACCATATCACGTGCCGGTCCACCAAACGTCATGTTCGGCAACCGGCCAACAATGAAACAATTGTTGACCGGTCAACAATAAAACCGGAAGTGAGGCGCGAGTTGCCTCACGTCTGCCGGTCGATTTGCAAGTCGTTCAGAAGAAGATATTAATCTATTATTAAGAGATAAAGACGGAATACCAGGTGAATTATTGAGACTTTGACACTTGCTATATAATAAAACACTTATTTACTGAGACCTCGGGAAAACAGCATGATAATTAATAGGCAAAAGTTTCGGTATGACGTCATTTTGCCAACGTAATTACGTAATAAGCATATGCGCCATCCGTCTGCGGGCCAGCGGCGTAGCGTACACGCGACGTTGTCACGCGCAATGTTGTCACGCGCGCGTGCACGTGTTACTTTCGGCAAATACGTCGTGTATGTAGAATATTTTGGACTAATGGCGAAATTAAATAAGGTTCTTGTTTTTTTTTGTGGTCTTGATTGAACTTGATGTAGCATAATTTTGGGCATAATAGGGTAAAGTCAGGAGCACTTGGGAATAGCATAATAGGCAAATGTTTTAGCATAATGTGCGTGTCCCTAGTGCAATGCAATAGTGTTGATAATCTCGTGTAGATAAACAGACTTGTGAAATATTTGTAAAATTGTAATATAGAGTATTTAATATAGATAGTAAATTCATTGTTCAATCGTCGATTACTTAACGATCAATGACCTGCTGTATGACTTTTCTACTGATTGTTGATTGATAGATGCGGATTGAAATGACCATCAAGGATTATGTTCCCGCATCAGTTCCGTAAGGACGCATCATGGCCCGTAACCCTCTAGAAATATTTCGTGCGTTTGCGAGGTGATCTCCGACAGAATGTATATAATGATGTTCAAGTTGAGAGGTCTGGAGTGGATCCCTCTTTGCCTAGTTCCTGGCCTTTCACTTCCTCAAAACCTCCTCAATGCTTGGTGCGCTGGTGCGAGAAGCCTGGGGCACACCTGGGGAGTTACCACTGATCTAAGAGTACACTGGATAGAGCAACCTTACTGGAAGAGAGAAGAAGGTCTATCTAGTACAAGTCACAAACTTGCCCTTCTAGGAACCAATTTTGCCCTTCTATGAGTAGAACGTAAACAGGTCAAAACATTTAAATTATAACTTACCAGAAATGAATCTGCTTTCATTGATATCAGATTTGAGGCGTTAAGGATTTTCGAAATGTGCTAGCATCAGTTCGCCCGTAAATTTCACGCCCAGAAACTAGGCTGTTCATCCGGCTTATGCATGAGTCAATTCCTACAGTTACCATCCCCCCCCCGGGAACATAGCGGGGCATTTGAATTTTTTCATTAATAGAGGGCAAATGCCCGGCTGCCGGGATAAAACTAGGTAACCAATGCCCTACCCCAGGGAACGTAGTGAGTGGCAAATTCCCCACCCCCGGGGGTAAATTTGAAACGTTTTGTAGATGAAAATACAGACAGCACCTTATTTGCGCTGTGGAGCCCACAAGCTTAGTCTTATAATTTTATTCAGCGAATAAAAAGCAAACAAAATAAAACCATACTATATGCCTTTTCAATTAAATGATGCCAGCAATCACACCAACATTATATATATGTATATATATATATATAGTTTCTTTACTTAAAATTGAGTCACAACTGCGAGTTTCACGCTTAATGCCGTGAGTTTCACGTGAAACTCGCAGTTGTGACTCAATTTTAAGTAAAGAAACTTTACATTCGCTCTGCTATATTGGTATTGAGCACTCTTGTTGCACTATAAAACTCAAACATTACTATTATTATTATATATATATATATATATACAATCAAACTCATTTGCTCAAAAATTGCTGTTTGTTTGCATACTTAATATTTCATCAACGCTCCATTGCAGTAAGATAGTGATATTAAGTTTGTTTGTATTCCCGTATTAACCCCTTGAAAATGAACCCAAACAATATTAAAATATTTACAGTAACAATGCGCAACAATCATTTGTCTTTTTCTTTTTTCTTGTTTCTTTTGCCTTTCGGCACCCCGTTTTCGGTTGATGGAAACCTGCGTCAAGTGTTGCAGCCATAGCTTTACATCGTCTTTCGGTAGCAAGCATTTCTTCGCAAGCATGTGGACATCTGCATCATCGACATTTCTACCATTTAAACTCTTGTGAAAGTCTGATAACACTTCACTTGGTGGGGGACACCTTATAGCATTTCCAACAGCATGCAATTGCAATAGCTGGGTGATATCTGTGACATAATGGCCATGGCATTCTCCCACACAACTCACGCAATTCAATCCTCCCGAAGGTCGTGTTACATCAGCCACTGGGTACGGAAAAAAACTACACGATGGACCTCCTGGATACCAGCTAATAGGAATAGGAAGATTTCTTGTACCTAATAAAATATGACATTTCATGCAATGCAACTTTAACATGCGAAAATATATTCAGCAATCAGTATATAATGAAAATTACCATGTTTTTGCAGGCATCGCAAAACATAAATATCAATAGTTTTCGCATCTTCTTCTGTAACATTCACACATTTTCCATGATACCATTGTCCACATTGATCACAGCAAATCATAAAGCTACGAATGAAATTCACAAAAATTATCGATAGATATTACCATGCACACATGGAAATTTTCTACATTCATTGGAAATTTTAAGTTGGGCGAGGAACTACAAAAAAGGCTAAAGACGGTTTAACAATGTTTCCATAATGAGTCATTTATGACAAAGAAACATATTAAAACAGTCAATTGAATTACAGAGAATAACTTTGGCATGAAACTGACCTCTCATTATCTTGAGATGTACCACAAACACAAAAGTTGCCTCCAAATGGTGGAATACTTTCATCATGGTTTTGCTTCGATTCTATAAAAACAAACAATAATATCTTTATTTTAACTCGCATAAAGGTAATCTGAGGTAACATGATCAATTCTCGCTTTTATCATACCTTGTTGACATAGTGGATGTGGGCATCCTGCTTTACCACAACACCTCAGCATAAACACATATTTTTCGGGCAAACTTTTATCCATGTGATTATTGCGTACCTTCCAAATTTTAGTGAAGTACTGAAACAACGTGGGGTTTTCCTTATTCAACTGTAGCTGGTCCTTTTTATTCCCTCTCAAAAAGACCAACAGCTTACTCCTTCGTGTCACAAAAGCATGGTTTTCTGCTCCTCGTACCAAATGTATGGCAGTCTTCATGCACGGTGTCCCATCAACACGACTAACGTACTGATCGAGGGCGGCAGACATGTTTTTCTTGTATATTTTCTCGTCAAATCCCCCATTCTCGGAATATGGTGTACCATGTAAAGTCGATGGAATAAACGTGTTCGAGTGTCCACGACTTAAGCACCCATTTTGCAGCTCCACACGATTCAAATAGCTATCGCCACTACATCGAGTTGTTACAAGTGTTACCTTAGTTTTCTTGCTAACATGCCGCTCGCACCACATAAATTGGACTTCAAGATGGGACGGACCTTCGTCTGTCGCTCCGTCGACTCTAATGCACTCAAATTCTTTGGCTCTCTCGTTGCAACCTTGAAATACTGGCTCCATTACCTTCATTTCTTCAATAACAGACAAATCTGCACTGTGTTGGGCGGGCGATTTTTCATGTAGCGCAGATGCTTTTACCACTCCAACACACTTTTCGGGTGTGTTAGCTGTCTTCGTGAAATTATAACTTGTTACCTGCAACTGAGCTTGATATTTATTGAGAAAGTCAGTGCGAGTAGTTACTGTTGGTTTTACCGATAACACAGGATAGTTTTTATGGGTAAATGTAGAGTCTAAACGAAATCCTGCTTGGTCATCTCTATTGACAAGTAACATGTGATTCCCATCTGTTTGTAACTGATTCAAAGACTTATACATAGAGCGACTCCACTTGCAGTCTGGGTTATATTTCAGGGTAAAACCTTTTCTCGCTCTCATGTACTTGACATTCGCAACACTGCTGTAGCGTTTTGATGACCGATGGCGTTTATGTCTCGGGACACATAACTGCACTACAGTTCCGTAGCTAAAGGTCCTTCCATAATGCTCTTTAAGCTTTTCTTGAATCTTGCCATAAGTAATCCGTTTGGATGATTTAATATCACCAGAAAAGGTGTATACACCAGTTCTACGCCACCGATCGGCTCCCACGTCACTCTCTTGTACAATGTTCTCAATCACTTCACCAATGTCACTGTGTTGATCCAATATGGTTTTAGTAGATTTTGTTATTCTCCTCCGAAGAAACCGTTTACCGTCTATTTCTTTAAGCATTCTTTTCTACCATTGTCTCTTAATTTTCGCAACTTTCTCTCTATCATTTCCTTATGTTTGGCAAGTTCCTGGTTTTCTTCGTCGGATTCTTCTGTACTTGAATCAGTAGACGAAATTGAGATAACTTCCACAGCATTTTCGTTTTGTTGAATTGTTTGTAGATAAGCAGCTCTCGATTGTTCAATCAATGCAACTTCTTCTTCATTGAACCCAAGTTCTAGCAAACGCGATGCAATTTCAATTATCAACGAATCTACCATAGGTTCGCCTTCACAGACTAGCTTGGATTGAAGCAAAACAACGAATTCAAACCAATTATATGACACTTCTCGTAGTAAACATCCCGCTGTTTGAAAGTAAATCTCCGTTTTAGATTTATCCGTCATGACGTTATAGGTTTGTGGATAATAAGAGTCATGTTTATTGCCTAGAATATCTGTTAAGGTGTTTTCTTCTATGTCACTTTCACTGTCATCACTTGAACTAACTTCAGTACCCGTATCGGTTTCATCAAATGATTCATAACTGCTCTCCAAATAGTCATTAATGTCTTCCCCGCAAGAAAGCAAGAATCTTTTTTGCTCTGATTTTACAAAGGCAGAGTGTCTATCCTTTATTTCCTTCATAGCAGTTGCGGTTTTGTTAATAGTATCGGCTCTCTCTTGCAGTTTTGATATCCCATACATCTGACTAGCTTGCCTTCTAGAAAGATTTTGAGTGCTGCACAAAGTATGTTTTAATATCTTCTTGTCAGTTTCCCCCTGCGCAGCAGAAAGTAATACCTCATAATCGTCTCTCGGAAAGTGTGACTTGCTCTTTGACACTATATTTGACTGTATCTTGTTTGCAAGCGAGATATATTCTTCAGACGTTTCTTTCTTCTCACTGATGTAGATTGCACCATTTACATTTAGAGCACAAACTGGCATCTGAAGAATTTTCCTCTTAGCTTTTTCGCTTTTGTATGGAATGTTATAGAAACATTTATTCCACAGGTAAGGTAATGATACTAGGTTTTTATTTAGAACTAAATTTGCAGCATCAATTAAAGGAGAACACTTTGAGCAAATAGAAACGTTGTTGTGCAGTTCGTTACATCTGACCTTCTTGGCCACAATATATTCTGACAAAGTCAAACCTTCAAATATACTAACTTTAAAATGAACAAATTCAGAAATTGTCTGCAATTCAATGTCTGTAAGGTTTTTAGCCTCTTGCTTGCGAAGAATGTCAACTAATCCTGTAACTGTTTTAGTTATTGAAGCCCCGCAATTACTAATCTTCCGGGGTTCTAATGTCAAAAAAAAGGAACGTTCTCAACATTTTCTTCCAATCCGCCTGATTTTTCCTCTTTCTCTTCATCTAAGACGGCGTTTATTGGATTTGCTTTTGTAGAGCCAATTAGTATATTTTCTACTTCTTTATCCAATTCTGATTGACTGAAACCAAAGCTATCCTTTTGGGAAGGTACGAGTACACTCCGCTCTACAGACTCTGTGTCGTTTTCTACTTGATGCTCCAAATCAAGTTTCATTCTCTTTCTTTCTTGGTTATCTGTACACACTTCCTCATTCAACTGGTTAGCGCTCTCAACAACTGGCTGCTTTCCAAGACCAAACTGTCTTGTGAATTCTTCTTCAATGGAAGACTTCTCGTTTGTATCAACCAACTCTTCATTCTGCTTTGACCTTTCTTCATCACTACTAACAATTAACGTGTCGTCACTTTGTGGACCATGCATCCTTTCTTCTACGCTGGGGTTGCTTGTGCTAGATATGGATGCGTTTTCTTTTTTCTGGAGAAAATGCCTGATATCTTTCTGAAGAGCTTCCTCACAATCACTGGAGGAAGTTTTGCTTCTACCTTCGTCACTTCTATTCTGGGTGTATCTTTGGTGTTTGCTTTCCTTTTTCTGTAGACGTATGTGCTTCTTCTTCAAACTATTCAGATCTTTAATCATTTTGCGTTGTTGACTGTGCAAATCAGAACATAAAGCATAATCTTTAGTGGCTCTTGCTTTGTTAATATCCTTTTCTAGTTTAGTTATCTTTGAGGTCACAGTCTCAATTCTGAATGTGCAGGATACAATCTCTTCCTTTCGCTCCAAGGTTGACATATTTTTTCTTTTAGGACTTCCATTTTCAGCTTCAAACTTAGATCTTGAGCCAGCTTTTTTCTTAAACACATATGTTGCACGTGCTTTTTCCTCTGCAGCCACTTTTAACTGTGCACGCTCATACATTTTATCTGGTGATTCTTGTGCTATTGAGAATGCTGCACTATTCACTGCCTTTTGCCAGCTTGATAGTTGGGAATTCTCTTTAAATCTCCCATAAATTTTTGACTGCTCTTTTATCACATTGATACTCATAGTTGGTTGAACATTTTTAGGATCATGTGAAGATTCTGTAGTGGAGGAGTGGTCAAGATTGATACTATCTTCCCCAGATGAAATTGGCTTTTCAGAAACATGTTCAAGATCTTTTGCCTTTAGTTGATTGAACTTATTTTCAAATTTCAATAGCAGTCCCTGCTTTTAATCATGGATTTAATTGACTCACTTGTCAAGAGAATAAAGGCATCACCATCAATTTCATTCTCTAAACAAGAACCGCATAGTTCTACTTAGTATTTTATGAGCTCTTCATTATAATATTTTTGTAAACACTTTTTTATCTTGTGTGCATGTACTGGAATTATTTAGGGTAAAAATATATGTTTCCTATTACCAGCTGCAAAAACCTTCCAAAACCTAAAATACAGATTGTAAAATCTAAAATATAAGACCACAGTGTGTGATGGGACTGTCGCCTACGACTTTGGGCACAGAAATGTTCTCTTCTACTACTTGCTCTGCTAAAATCTTATAGACAGTTTTTCAGTACACTTCTGAATAAGGCAGTTTGGTTTCATATTTTGGATTTTACTATTTGTACTTTAGCTCTCAGAAAGACAACATTTTTTTTATTTTGCTGCATGTACATATGTTATACTATATATACATTATAAGTGTGCAGTGCAAATGCTATACAGATGATACCTATTGTATAGTTGCTCTACTATATCAATATATACAATACTGATATGGTTCGACACATAAAAAAGATGAAAACCCACATCTATCAATAACTTTATGCCAAAAGGTTTTGCTATAAATCCCAGAATATCCCTTGCTTTTTTATCCCATCCCCACTCTGAATATAGATTATTGGAATATTTTGAGGTGCCAAATTTATACTGTAAATTGTATGTAAAAGTATATAAAATATGACTTTAAAATAATAGTGTTTTAATACTTTTTAGTAGACTATAGAAATACTACAAGCAGTTTATCTAGGTCTACTTTTAATATACACTGGGTGCTAGACTGCTAGGGAACAGTACTTAACAGAAATATAAACACGTGCTATTAAGCACAATTAGCTTTTATAATATTAAATTTTTATGCAGCCAATGTAATATTGATCAACACTTTTATATGCAGACTAATATAATTAAACCAATATCCTGTCAAACAAATACCACAGAGACCATCCTGTGGATTAAATATAAACACAAACACCAGACATTTTTATAGTGGAGACATATTTTTATTAAATATACAAACATGTCGGCATATATGGCTACTCATCAATCATGTAAATATATTCAACATATTCAAATGATTTACGTACCTTCAAAAACATCAATAATCTTTTCAAGGTTTTCGGCCCTTAGCCATTGACATACAAATTCAATATCTTTACCGACAAAATCGTCCATATTTTAAAATATCTTATTATGAAAGCTTTTAGTATTTAAAGATACAAATTAGACCACGAGGCACCCCAAGTGTCAAATTCCCGGGGGTATTAGCAGCCAGGACAAATGCCCGGGTGCGGGGATTTCTTTTACAAGCAAATTCCCGGCCGCCGGAAATGGTCTGTCAAGCAAATGCCCAGGGGTGTCCCGGGGGGGGGATGGTAACTCTAGGAATTGACTCGCGCATTACATTAGAGCTTAAATCGGCCGATAGCCTACCGGAAATTTCAAACGTCAAAATGTTCTTCAGTCGTTGAAGAGTATTTTTTCATCGCAACTACTATTTTATCTAAGATTATTTGTGATAGATAAGCCTGGTAGACGAGCTATTAAAGCTATCATGTTTGTTTATGTCATAGTAATAGTTATCTGTTATCAGTACGTAAATGATCTCGTATTATAAAATACGTTGCGTGATTGTGGTTACAAGATCATGTATCAATTACGCAAATCAACTTTATACTACTCGGCTTATTAATTACTCTATATTTTATCTCCCTAAATAACACACTAAATACTGGTCATTTATCAATGGAAATATCTTAAATCGACTCTAACTAACTTTAAACAACAAATAACAGCTGTGAACGCTTCAAATTCTTCGAAAATTCACCATTTTATCGTGAAATTTTACAAATTCTTTCACCTTGGCCTGTTTTGGGCGTGCGCCCATGCTCTTCCGTCTTTTGAAATGACGTCACAGTGCGGGCGGATGTTCGTCAGCACATGTCAGCGAAAAACCGCGATTTCTTGCCGAAATATACAACTTTATTCAACAAAAATGTACATTTACCGACTCTCTAGTTTGTATTTCACCTCCTTATGGCAATCACAAGGGGTTATTTGACATTATTTGTATATATAATAGTGTTTATTATGAAATATTTGCAAATTGTTGACAAATAATTTGATTGATTAAATATACAGTCATGTGACCTGTCACGGAACCCACAGAAATAAGTGGGTTGAACATTTGAACTCGAACTGTCGGTTGCCAGTTGCTTGCTTCCCTAATTGTACTCACTATATCTACAATTTAATCCTCAAAATACTACGAAACGGGCTTTCTGGTGTACTCTAAAGGAATATACGAGCATTTAAAGGCTAACAAGTTCCTATTTGGTTGAGTTTTGCAGCCATTTCAAACGGTATGTATATAAAACGAACGTTCATTGTCGCGCTCGAATTTTGAATGAATGGACTTTGTTACTTTACCAAATTTAAACAGTTGATATTTGTTGATAATCGGCCGTGTTAATGTCAAGTAATCACACACACTTGGTATTTTAATGCTTCTTGCAATATTCATGTGAGGTTTTATTCATTTAGATTGGGGATATCGGCAAGATTCATGATCGATTTAAAAGAGAAACCGCGACGAAGCTCAAAACGGAAATTCGAAGAAAATGGCCGAGTTCAACCGAAAGAAACGTTACTGGATATGTCCGTATCAAAGCTAGCTAAAGCTCAAACAAGAGTCAATCTTGAACCTTCGTTAAGAAAGACTGTAATGATTGTGAATACTATACGAAAACTTGAGCAAGAGATCGAAATAGGTCGGACTAAAACGCTGAACGGGGCAAATTCTTTTAGCCATTGTTCGGGCAAGACAAATAACTATTCGGACACGAGGCCGGACAATACTACGGTTTACCTACTTGCGGGGACACAAAACTCTACGGAAAGTGCTCAAAAACGTTTGGATTCGCCCTTAGATACGAGGGACGGATCGTTTGTTTGCGAAAACAATTCAGAAACATGCGACAGGTGCCCTGGCGAAAGCATTGCGAAATCATGTAAAAGTGATGACACCTTTATTGATCTAGCACAATCCACCGAAATGAAATTTAAAAACAGATTTGAGCAGTCATCAAATTCTATCACATCTATGGAGGTTAGCGCCACTGCCTGCGAGATAAATTTTGCTGAAGTGGACATTTCTTTGTATGATTTTGATGCTACCTTGGCATGGCAAGAAGGGGGTCTACAATTGCCATGTGGCGATGAGGGTGATAATTTAATATACAAACCTACAACTTTATCAACTTTTACTAAACGGTGTAGCGATGATCTTAAACTTGGGAAATCTACGGAAAACACATTCGCAGACGATCTCGATCAAATTATGCAAGTGTTGGTCGGAATTTGATTGCATTTTATTGACCATGACAATTTGATGGTTAATAGACCTTGCATCCGAAGTTGGCAGTGTTTATAGTTGAATGTACATATTTATACTTTTACTGTGGGACCGAGTCATTTTATAGTTTGTCTACAGTATTTATAAGGTTTTTTGTAAGATGCTTTTGTAGGGTTTGTAAACATATGTAAAGCTTATGTGTAAGTAACTTATTAAAGGATTAAATTTATTAAAACTAAACAGGTCTCTTAAATTATGATTTATTAAGATATCTGAGTGTTATTCACACAGTAAAACTGGTTAGAATAAGCTTTGAGGCTGGTTATTGCACATTGGTGCCATTTCCTGCTGTTTGCATGCTGGTACTCTTTTGTGGTATGTAATAGCCTGGTTATCTTTTGGTTGTAGTGGGCCCAACCATGAAAAGGGGGCCAATATATGACTGTAATCAATAAAGACTGATTTGCATACAATACAACTGACTTGGGCACAAAAGAGAAAGCTAAACTAGTACTATTTCACATCAGTGATAATGATTTGGTAACCATAACTAGACCGAAGTTGAATGGAACAGTATATTGCCAAATACTAGCTAGTACTCATTTATGAAAAAGTCTAATGGAGACAGTGGTGTAGCCAGCAAGACAGAAGTGATGGGGACAATTTATGACGTCATTAAGAAAATACTGTTTTTTGGTGGAGGACAGGCCTCTTAAGGCTCTTTTCCACTCGTCGCAAAAACCAGCTCGCTGCGAGTACTTTCATCCAATCACAATGCTCTACAGTTTATTTTAATCACATGCAAGAACTCGTAGCGAGTTTGCGAGTTGGTTTTGTGATGAGTGGAAAAGAGCCTTTACAATGCCTGAAATGCAATCAAATTTGCTAGCGACGGTAAAATGTTGTGCACACGCCCCTCCCCCCCAACATTTCTCATCCGATTTAAACATATCTAGAAGGTGGTCGTGAAGGAGAGTGGGGGGCACCCCCCCCTGTGGCTACGCCTCTGAATGGAGAGAGCACAACAGAGACGGATCACTTTAGACTAATAGTTGCTCAAGTAGGTTGAGTTTCAATACCTCGTTGGGCTCACAGAGGGGGCTCCCCCAAAAGTTGATGTAGGGCCCTTTCTCAAGTTAGGGCTCTTGAAGGCCTCTGTTTGAAAACTGTATGTCATAGAGTGGGAAGGAAAAATTTCCCCAGACTGGCCCAGTGTTGCAATATTTCAATCCTCTTGTGAAAATTCATGCTACACCTATGCGCAGCTCTTTTTGCACAGAATGCAGTGAATGATGCAAAATGCTTTGTTTACGATTTTTTTCAAGTTTTCCGCTATCTCCCTTCTAGTTCAGCTGACGGGTGGGAGAGAAATCAGGGAGCAGATTACGCAAGGGGGTTGGAAATGTGGGATTAATTTAAGCTTGTTTTGGAAAAGGATTCGTTGTCGCTGGAATCTTCGCATTCCGCAATACCATAGTCTCCTACGCAGCCTGATCGCGGGTGCGAGGTAAATTAAGCTCCCGAGCTACCTCGCACCCGCGATCACGCTGCGTAGGAGACTAGCAACACCATCGCAATCGCAGGGCCGTGGGTTCAATTCCTGCCAGAGGACCTAGTGTTGCATTTTTCACAACCGTTCCTGGTTAGGTCTTAAATTGCGTATATATCTACTCACTTGGATTAGCAACACCATAGCCCGTCCATCCATGTTGCCTTCTTAAGCTTGAGCTATGATTGGCTATATTGGTGTTTCATTCCTGCAATATGCATGCAGTTTTCTGATTAAAATTTTCTCCTTGGATTTGAGAATACTCAGAAGTCAGAACAAGGACCGCGGAGCAATTTTTGGATTGAGGGGGCTACAAATCTCAGAGTTTACAGTGGGACGAGGAGGACGAAGGCGTGAGACCTTTAGGGGGGTGTGAGGGCATACTCCCCCAGAAAATTTCACCCCAAAATAAAGGAAATGGCATTTCAGGAACTCTGGATTTCAAAATTTTCCGGAGGGAGCATGCTCCCTGACCCCCCTAAATGTTTCTCGCACCTCTGGCGCTCGACTTGTCCTCCTTTCCACCACTAGCGCCGCCACTGCCAAACACCACAGGTTTTCTCAAAGGTTAGTTTTCTCTGGGTAATCTGGTTTCCTTCGTGTAGTAAGTCTAGTAAGGGCTACGTATATATAAGGGCGCACAGTTCCCCCCAGTCATCGAAATATACGCTAGTAATTCGAATCTCTGACTGAAAATTTGACTGAAGTTCACTTTTATATAATACAGAATATATTTCTATATTCTACGTATGCAAATACATATCACTAATCACTATACAAATACTGAATACATAATATTACAATACACTATACTAATATAATAATAATTAGAATAATAATAATTAGAATAAATCTAATAACCGAATAATTTATGCATCTATTCTGTATGCCATTTAACTTACTTGCAACAAATATATAACTATCCTAAATAAATGTTACATTTTTTACACTTTGTTTTTGTTTTGAAATGATCATAATTATAGAAATTTGACCAATGATATAGACTATAGTAATTATCTCCCTATTACCTAATTTCAAAACACCTATATTAAAACCCTTTATCTATACCAAATCCAAGCTCTAGTTATATGGGTTAGGAACACTTGTTAGGAATTGTTTCTCTGATTTTAGCTGTCAAAGCCCTTGGTCTAGAAGGCTTAAACGTCTATTAAAGTGCTATTTAATAACCTAACGTTTTATCGATACAAATTAAAGTTCACTGCCCAATTTTAATCATTAACACTGTCATAGTCCAATGTAGACCTCTTCAATTTCGTATGCAAATTTGCCATTTCAGATCATGCGACGTTTACATCTTTTATTATTGTTTGTTTTTATACACTATTTTTCATTCAGATTCAAATATAAAATGCATAAAGAAATACATTGATAAAAGATGTAAACATCTATCATCATGTAAACATATTAGGCAATTGGCACACGAGTATAGCCATGCATAGCCAAAGAATAGCCTGAACTTCAGACGGCCACAGCATAACAGTGAGAGTGTGCACTCGATCCATATAGACAAGATGTTCTAACAGTACAACTCCAAAACTGTTGGAACACTGTTTCAGCTAACGAATAACCTAGCGCTGGGCCTATTTCGCCAGTCAGTAAGCTGCCGTGGTTTGTGTCTACCTGAAAAAGATTGTAACCTCCTTCGCTCGAAACTTCGTAGTGCGGTTTTTAATCTTTTCAGGTAGTTCAGATACCAACCACGACAGCTTAGTGTAGAATATTACCGACACTGAACTTCACGTTTGAGATATCTTTTTCAGGTAGTTCAGACACAAATCACGAGTAGTCACGACAGCTTATTGTAAAATACTACCTACACCTGTAACCTACACTTTGACTGCATTGGACCCCACGTTTGAGATATCCGGCTTTTTCAGGTAGTTCAGACACAAACCACGACAGGCACCCCCTGCACGTTGAAGATATCAGCACCCAGTCAATGACAATGCATGTGGGAAGCATTGAACACTTAATTAAGAGTGAGTTGAAAATTGAAATCGAAACTATGTAAAGGCTGATTTCCATTCAGTGCAAAATGTCGCGCGATCGACCTTTTGCGATCGTTTTCTTTTGAATTATGAGCCCTCGACTGGAACGGATCCGGTCGAAGGCTCATAATTCAAAAGAAAACGATCGCAAAAGGTCGATCGCGCGACATTTTGCACTGAATGAAATCAGCCTTTAGGTAATTTGTAAGACAATAACATTATGAGAGCTTAAATCCGCTTTAAAACTTGAAACCAGACATACTCATAGAGACATAGAACTACAGGATTTAACGATTATGAAAATGCACAACTGAATTAGAACCTGACTATGCCCTTTGGTTTTATTCTATAACGATGCTTAATTTGAGTGCTCTGCTTTTTTGCGTCATAAAGGCAATTTTCCATTACAGCCGCTTTGACCGCGCGGGCGGAGCGACCATGTTTCAACTTTCGCTGTAGGTGTCTAGCATGAGATTTTTTTGTCCGCTTTACACCTCGCGGACACGCCTGAAAGTTGAACTACATTCAACTTTCTTGGCGTGCCCGCGCGACTAATTATTCACGTGATTCGATCGAATCGGTCGCTTCGCCCGCGCGGGCAAAACGACCGTAATGGAAAATTGCCTTAAGTGTCTATACTGTGTACTGCAATGTAGTGCTCGAGATGCTCCATGCAATGCGATCAGAGGAGCCACTAGTGTTCTTTGAAATAGTTATACTCCCACAAGAAGATTCAAGTCCGCCTACGTCGAGACTAACGTTACACGTACTGTTCAAATATTACACCTCGCCTAACTCGCTCAATTCAAATGATTTTCAGTTTTTCATCCTAGGCCTTTAAGTCTGACCGAAATATTGACAAATTGCTCAGTCCTCAAGATGTCTTCTCAATTGAAAAGACTAAAACCAATTCACTAGTGCATGGATTGTGACAGTATTCAAAATTTCGCTGATGTAACCTATTCCAAACAACATAAAGAAGAAATTAGAGAAAACAAGATTTCTCCGTGACTTTCAGCCTAAAGGATCGTGAAGAACAAGCGGAAATAGTTTTCTTTTTTGTTTTTGTGTTAAGTCAAATTTTAGCCATTGTGATTCGGTTTTGATTTTGACTACTTTGTAAGGCACTAATCATTGATTTTGATCTCAAATTCAATTTTGAATTTTTCATCAACTAATTCTCTAACTAAACCTACTACGGTATTCTCTACTTGTATTTTCAGACTGGCGAAGTTTGATGTCAAATGGTTTTGTATATACTGCTCTATTTCTCTATTGCTCTAATTCTCTGTTCTCTATTCTCTGTTCCGAGACATAATTGTAATTGGAAGTCCATAACAGTAATTGGAAGTCAATTACAGTTGAACGAATATGTATCAATATAGTGGTTAGGTTATTAGATAACAATGTGCATCGTTTGCATTGATGCACGATGTTAAGAACGGTCGCGTTTTTGTTTCCACAACCGGTTTCTTTATCTATTCATTTGTGTTACACGAGGCTATTTTCGCTGTATCTTGCAACGCAATTTCGGACACAGAGCGATGTTAGGTAAAGAAGTATATTCGCACAGAAATTGTGAGCATGAATCTCGTTTTACGTTGCGGCTAAACATGCCCAAAAGGCAACAAAGAAATGAATGAGAATGAGAATGTCGGCGAAGTTAAACGTGGGCCATGTTCAATGTTTTCTGTGCGTACATTTCCACATAACATCATGGCTCTGTGCAGATGCGTAACATAGCCTTAAGTTTTACCAAACCAGACCTGGAAAAGTAGGATCTTCGGTAGTCGACGGAATCCTTTTCCCCTAGTAACCGGATTGAGATTGATTGTAATTTTTACACCTACTTTATGGGGGAAGTAATCATACTTATATCTGTCATTTCAGATATTGTGAAGTGTTGTCCAATATTCAAATTGAAGATTATTTCGCAATGTAGCACGATTAAATTGCCATTGTCAATGCAATTTTGAGGAACATTTGAAAAAGGCAAATTCACGATCCAAGAATCATTAAGCACTTTTTCAATTCCTAACTAGGCTTAGCTAGATTAGTAGAGATTCTATAATATTTGTGCCTGGTAGTTCAACTATAACAATGTCTATTTCGCGCACTTCACTGCACACATGAGTTGCTTTGCTGCCTTATCTCCATGCACCCTTCAGTTCATATCGAAAGTGAAAAAGCCGATTTGAGAGTTCACTAAAATCTAACTTCTAAGCACTTTCATCCCTGATAAAGCCTATATAGTACTATACTGCTATAGTATATTAGTATTTACCTGGCTTGGGAAACTGATATTTAACTATCTTAATGAGTGATTCCGATATTGTACTGATAGTATTTCAAACCTGTGGGCGGCGTAAGGAACACCTCAAATATAATTGTATGCATCATTTTGTACATGTTCATTGTGTACAAAATGTCAACAAATGGTCGAGGAAAAATTAGTTTGCGGTTAAACTTGATCTTCTGATATAGGTAACCCTTCTTCCTAAGGCTTTTAGTACTTCCGAAAAGAATAACTCTTCGACCTTTTATGTTTCAAGAGCGCATATCACATTTGGAAGTTCTATTCCATTAAACCGTACGGGGTCACAATTTCGTTTCGTTTCGTCTGGCGGAGTAAGAGTTAGCGGAAGGTGGCATAAAGAGCTGTCAGCAGAGTTTATTCTCTGATTGCATATTTCCTGCATATTTGTACTATCTTGCTTCGTAATTATCCCGTGGTCGTAATCACCATTTAAATGGTCCGTGATTGAATTGAGTAGATCTGTGACTTGTAAGCGTGGCCTTTTGCAAGGCAGAGCGCATGTGAAACAGCAGCTGGCGGCCGTCTCTTTGTCTTTGTTTAAAATCCTAAGTTCGCTCGGACTTCGTAAGCGTTTGATAGTATTGCTTATTAAAACAGTCCTGCGCAAACAGCTTTCGGGGTCTTCAATGCGTTGTAGTTTGTTGAGTGATAAATTTAAAATTGTCTGTGTTTCGTCTGAGTTTTTATTGCTGCCGTCCTCCGGTAAGGATATTGTTGTTGTCGTTGCAGCCTTCGATGCCTTGCGTTTGTTTGGGTTATCGACTATAATGCAATACGAGACAAACATTACAAAATATTTATGAGTCAACAGTTTTAAACATATAATATTCTGCACTTAGGTATACTTAGGGAAAGATAATATTTGGTAAACTATACATGTAGGATGTAGTTATATCATATATATGTACCGCGTCAATTAAATTCCATGCCTGGGCAAGTAATTGTCTCGGCCCAACAAAAGATGGCTAGAAATTTGACACTAAAGCGTCTATGACTAAGTAGGGCCATTTTACCTTCGAAACAGTAAGTGTAATCCAGAAATTCTAAATCTTGTTCCGCTGTTTTCCATTCGTAGAGGAACGATGAATCGTCGATTAATTGGGTTTCCATTATAAAGTTAGGATCTTTATGAGTTATCGGCGCATCGATCAGGGTCATGACATAAAGACGGACTCAAGGCCGACTGCTATATAGAGACAACGAAATTACAAATAATTACAATATGATCGTATATAGATAAAGATACAGTTTTTTAAACACACGATATTGCTTTCGGGGGATGTGTATTAATATATATTTGCGAGTCAATCTTGTGTGACAATCCCTACTATCTCACGTCAACATGTCATTACATGTAAAAAAATCGAAATATCTTAAATCTCATGCGGAATAATTTTGTTTAATATACTAGTTGGTTAAAATAATTCATTATTGAAATACGCGTACTCGTATTTAGGCACCGCCAGCGCTTGAATACAAAATTACAATCAAAATGAATTAGCATTAGTCTTCCTAACTTCCTAACATCTCGAGAGCCGGATCAATTCATTAAGGTATATAAACCATGTAATTGAACTATATATACAATACTCACCGTTCTTGTGAAATTCCGACTCATTGAGTTGAGATTACGGTAGAATATTTGAAGTTCTTGTCTACATATAAAGTGCGATCAAAAAACATCTGCTTCTTGGTCCCTTTACGTCGCCATTCCAATTTTTTTTTAAAGATCAACATCCCTGACAACATCAGAGTACCTCGTGACGTCACAATTACGCGGGCTACGATTGGCTGATGTTGTTATCTACCGCATTCGTGTCAATATCGAACCTGTTCATTTTGAACACGGACAAGGCTCCATGCCGAGTGCCGCCATAATTTTTTCGCTATCAAATTCCTAATGTTTTCAAATCGCCCAATACAGCTTGTTAATCGCAGATAAACGTATACTCTTGCGGTAATTTGAGGAATACCAAGCGTTAATAACTTATTTTATTGAATTCTTTATGCGTTCTTTCGTCCCACGCTGCGAATAAAGCTCATACGAGATGTAAACACAGTACGCGTTTAATTAAATAATATTCAAACTTTTTGACGCGAACATGATTGTTTTCATTGCGGTGTGTTTGTTAATAAATTTATTGGATAATAAGGGGGGAAGTTAATGTGACATTGCCGACTTGTGTGTAATAATAATCACTCTCTAGCGTGGCACAATTAGTGTGAATAACACGGTCGAGTGTATATAAACTTCAAACGTGTTAAGATGCCCAGGATTTGTCAACATCTTGTCACTTTAAAGCACTCGATGTTTATGACGTTTTAGTAAGCGGTGTCAAGTAACACATTGCTTATAAACTATGTGAATATGTGTTGCCAAATACCCGTTATGTTTAATTACAAGTCGCCCACTCGTAGTCGCCGACGACTAACTAACGCGCCGCAAACAGTGTTGTGACGCTGTGCGCAAGTTACTAGATGAGAAATCCTAAACTAAAGTACTTTTATTTAGGTTGGATAGTTTTACAAGGTCTAAACTGTTCTCTCTGTAGGTCCAGTAAGGGGCATCTCTTTTTGGTCCAGTGTTACTAATCTTTAATCTTTAATCTTTAATCAGATACTCCTAAATCAGTTTACACTATACTAGGAGATGCTTATATATGTATATACAATAACTATGAACTATATATATGAAAGGAGAAAACCTAGACTAAACTAACTGTTTTATACTGATAACTCTATCCGTTCTAACCTGTTCTCCTTAGAGGTCCAGTAAGGAGCATCTCCTATTGGTGCAGACGTCCAGTGTTACTATAGAAGGAAAACGGAAAATTTGGCAAAGAAAACTGTAATGTTTTGTTAGAGCATAGTTATGGTTGGAGACAAACTGGCAGGAATCGACTGCGGTCGTTGAAACCCGTACAAATCGAGCTAGTCACGATCTTCAGATCACGTGCACTAAGTAAACTATACTTATACTGGATATCTCTATCAGTTCTCATCGTTGTTTTTCCTTCTCCTTGATCTCCAGTAAGGGTCATCTCCAGTAAGGCACCTCTTCTATTGGAAAAAAAGGCACTCTCCCTATTGTTTTAGCTGGAGAAAAGGGCACTTTGAAGAAAACTTGAGGAGGGCACGTGTTCCCGTGCTTGTTCCATAGCTTGTTCCCAGCTTGTTGTCAGGTTGTTATAGGACTGCAGTGATCAGTGCAGTCTCACAGTCTGTGGACTTGCAACTTGTCAGTCGGGAGTAAAGGCAGAGTAATAATATCACCTTTGATCATCGATCATCCACCATCACAAAGTCATCCACCATCATTATCGCAATCATCAACACTAGCATCATCATCAATACCATCAACATCATCAACAAGTTAATTGTAACAATGCTGTTGCCTAATCAAGTTGCATGCTACACGTACGTTGTTAAGGTGAAGTAATACGGACAACAAAATTGCTGCAACTTGTAACAAAAGCTGATCAGTTAACGCATTTAAATTTGAAATATTCACACATAAGTTACAACTGACCTGAGACGACATCGGTAAACATCGTTGAAATCAGCTTTTTGTTGCAAATTGCAGCAATGTTGTTGCTTGTATTACTCCACCTTAACAACGTGTAGCAACTTGACTAGACAACAGCATTGTTACAACTTGTTGATGATGGTATTGGTAATGATGATGCTGCTGGTGATTGTAATAATGACGGTGTATGGTGATGGTGTGATGATGATCAAAGGTGATGATGTTGACGATAATGCTAGACGGTAATCTATGTTGATCGCATGGTGATGATATTGGAGATTGGCGACGATGATGATGGTAATAATCATGTCGATGACTTGGTAATCATGATGATGTTGATGTTAATAGTAATAATGATGGTGTTTTGTAATTATTGTTAATGATAATGATGATCAATGCTGGTGTTAATGATGATGATGTTGATCTAAAGTGATGATGTTGATTGTATTATTATAATGATGGTAATGATATTTAGTGTTGATGATCGTGCAATCTAATGATGGTGGTGATGGCATTATTGGTAGTAATGATGCTGGCATATATATGGTGAGGTTGTAAAGATGGTGGTAATTTATTAATGATGTTGATTTTACGTGAGGGTGTATACTGAATGATTATGTGTAATGAAAATAATTAGGATAATTTGCGTTATGTGTTGCGCATGCTAATTCCGTAGATTTCTGAACGCTGACATACAGTCTTCAGCCACTGCTGGCTCATACATGGAAAGGGTCTGGGAACGAATTTCATCTATTCTATTTTTGGGTTTTCTTCTCGAAAATTTGGATGAAATTAGTGATAAATTAAAACTCTATTTTGTGACCGATTAAATAAGTTAGCACAAAAATAAAATTACCTGTTCGTTAAAAAATGAATTGGAGTAAAAATTGAAAACGACGATGGAGGTGCCGGGGATCGAACCCGGGGCCTCCCGCATGCGAAGCGGGCGCTCTACCACTGAGCCACACCCCCAAAATCCCAAATTTAGGGTAAATAATCGTTATTTAAAGCTTTATAGTTGTAGTAGCTCTTAATAATACCGCCTGAATTTTACAATGAATTTATTTGTTAATTTTCATAAAAAGCGATATAATTCACTTTATGCTATATTTTTAGTCCAATTTTACCACGAGTTTACCCAAATTTATTCTCACTCTAAGTCTTCAGTTCTATAGGTCTCAAATTTGTCGAGAGTAGAACACAGACAAAAGCACTATAACAATTTTAAAATACATTGAAACAACAAGGCCTCTATCGATTATATTGTTCATATATTCTAAAATTCTTGATTTCTGAAATTATATGAATCACCGCGCAACAACTTGGGGGCTGTGTCCGAGTCAACTTTGCTGGGGGTCAACAAGACGACAACAAGACAACAAGAAGAGATTTTTGCTAAAATCAAATTTTGAAATCAGTTTTTGTCTATAATTCCTTTTATTGTAACTCATCAGATCGCTCACTATGGTAAGTGTACAACGGTAGTCTTACTTTGTTAAGTTTTTAGCTTTGGTCATGCAAAATATACCGAGAAAATAATGTTTGAATCAGTGTTATTAATGGTAACCCATAATATACACGTGTCTATAAATGGTGGCTTAATAGTCTTGCAGTTATTTTCACCTTTTAAAGCCCCCGCAAACTGGGAAACGTTGTGGAAATATTGTTTCCTAGCCATGTTTCCAAAAGGTGTGAAAACCAGGAAACATTTGTCAGAAACATTTCCCTTCGAGTAATTTTATTTTTACACTTCTGAGTAAATTTATCAAGTGTCATAAATAATGTCTACCTAAATAGTTGCAGGTTGAAAACAAAGAAAACAATTTTTGCAAGACAATAATTGCACTTGCAATAAAGTAATAAACAATTGCAAAAAGTTCCTGAATTTGTTGGAAAGTATTTCTGCATTTCTAGTTCTGAGAAAGGACATTTCATTTCCATAACAACAGACTTGAAAACATTTGGGGAAACATCAACAATTTCAGATGTTTTGGCAAATTGTTTCTTAGTTTGCCTAGACCCTAACTGAAATGTCATCATTTGTCATGTTAAAACAACATGTCACATATTAAGCACTTAACAATTAATTGCCTTTTTAGCCACACAGTATCTTACTTGTTCAACCTAACCGCCATGACAGTCGGACATACGCACATTTGTCATGTTAAAACAACATGTCACATATTAAGCACTTAACAATTAATTGCCTTTTTAGCCACACAGTATCTTACTTGTTCAACCTAACCGCCATGACAGTCGGACATACGCAGACTACGAAGAGGTCGAAGAGTGTATGGAAGGTAACACCTTTTAATTTTGAAAAAATGCACTTTTTACACGTGTACTGTATGATGCCAGGTAATTTTACTCATGAAGTATTAACCCATTAATGTCTAACACTTTCTCCTTGACAAATAAAATCGTCTGGCCTTTAACATAACAAAGTAGCGTGCATTTATAGCAGGTATTGTGTCCTACGAGAGACATGGGCAGATTGTCTGCTTAAGCTATTAATATCTGGCTCATTTCCCTTGACAACTAAACTGGTCAGACAGAGTGTAGAATAACAAACTAGGATGCATTAGGGTACATTATGGCTTAATCTGTTAATTGTTGATTATTTTCAATGATTTACAAAAAGATGTGCTCGGGTTCACCGGACCAGTAGAGTCTGCACCATTGCCTTGCTAGATAAGCTTGGATTTGCCATTAATATATGTTTTAAATGGATGCATTTCTTTCCTTTTTAGGAGTATGTAAAATATTTGAAGAACATTTAAAGAGATCAAATCCAAACAGTCCATCGATCACCTATGATATAAGTCAACTTTTTGACTTCATTGATTCACTACAGGACCTTGTTTGTTTATGGTAATGCTACTTTCACATGTTTAAAAAAATTATTGTACAGGCATTAAATGATCATCACAATAATCATATGTTACATCTCATCAGGCATTTAGCAAGGTGACAAAGTTTGCTGTGTATGCCACTATAATCAGAGACAGGGATGGATCTAGCATGATCTGATAGGGGGGGGGGGGTGTGCTAAGCGGATGCTGGTCATGAAGCAGGGTGTGGCCAGTGTCCGAAGCAGGGTGAATCATCACTCAGGACCCCTGCAAGGTCAAGGGGGTTATCATGTCAGAAATGTTTTGAAAAAATGATTGCCTAGATGGTCAAAAAGGCCTATTAATAACCAGATATTTGATTTTTATTTGATAAATGCCCTGTCAAAACCAAAATTTCAGATTTGATATGGAACTTGCATCCCTCCTGCACCCCCCTTGGCCAAGCATAGGAGGGGTGCACACCCCTCCCCCCCAGTAAATCCAGAGAAACTTTTATAATACATATTTTTGTTTTCTTTTCATTCAGCCTTGATAGCAAGTCAGGGAAGTATGAACCTCACAATAAGGAGTGGGTTAAAGAGAAGATTTACGTTATGTTGCGAAAACAAGCTGGAAAATAAAGGATAAAGGCTGCCTTATTCACTCAAACATTCAAGATCGCATTGAAAAGTTGTAACATACATAGATACTTGATAAGTGTATCAGACAGAGGGCACTTGTGTTGTAAAAATATTTTATTATATATGTGATAAAACTACATCATTTTAAGTTGTTAAGAAACAGAGTATATGCAGTAGGCTAATTTGGGACTAAAGGCTAGTATAAACTGCTGAGCTCAATACATTACTAGAGTGATATCTTAGAAAGTGAAGCTAAAATTAGACATGATGTCAATGACATGTTTGTTATACTGTAACTTTGTTATGGTGTAATCATGGTGAGTTAAAATCTGGATAGGAAACTAGCTGACATCTTTTTATGATCCATGGTGAATTACGTATAGAAATGAAACACTCTAGTAACATGAAGCTCACTGTTATAACAAGAAATAAGAAATTCTTTGTTCATTGTTGTGTATCTTTGATCAATTACGTTTTCATAATTTGTATCATTTTAAAATGTTTATGTTACAATTCTCATTTACTGGGTGGGTGGTTGGCAAAGTGGTGCACAGTACGTTTACATGCTGTGATTAGTCGGGCCGCTTTCAGGTTTCGCTGAATGTTAATGACGAATATTTTCAGCTGATGACGTCGTCATGATGACATTTGCCACGTATTTTTCAAATATCATTAACGTACATCTGAAATCGGCCCCGACAAATCGCAGCGTGTAAAGTGTAAACGTACCTTTACTCCAGAAGAATATATAGAGCTCAGTTAGGTGAATCGAATCATCCAGATCAACATAGAGATCAGTGCGCGGAGTTGGATTGTAGCGACCTGGAACCTATTCTACCCATGATGCAAATCGCCCCTCGAGACTAGAGTTCAACTTTCAAGAAGACAACACGTTTTGCAAACTTTAAACAGAAATTTCTTCTAAAATGTCTTTCCAAGCGCCACCACAGACAAATCTTGCCCCTCCAGGTACTCAGGGCAATATGGTGCCTGGTTATCTCCCTCCTACCGGCTTACCACCGCCTCCTGTCCCTCCAGCTTTCCCTGGGTTTCAAAATATTCCACCGCCTGGGCAAAGCCAACAAGGTAAGATCAGGGTCTATGAAATGAACACAGGACTTTTTATCTTGGGAAGGTCAGCAATACTTGTTCTTCTTCTGAAAGAGGAGTTATTAATTCCAGTTACATTAATAAAATCGTGAATTCTCTTTCTTAAGACAAGTTGATCCAAAGCACACTTTGATCAAAGTTTGCGAAGTTGTATTGAAAGTTGAAACCTTTTTGATCAAAGCACAAATTAGCCGTTTTGATACTGATGATGCATTATCCGTCTGGATGAATAATGTGACCTCTATATCACTCGTCTAGTGTAAAGGCAGGACAAATCTGACCAACTATGCGATGAATAAGTTAATGTGACAAGAACTTTGATGTTTTGAGCGAAGGCCAGACTACTACCTTCCAGACGAAGGGCCTACACTCCAAACATTGAAGTTCTTGTTCTATTTTTCAGGTAGTTTGATCCTATAAACCCTCAAGCACATTCGTTTGTGGGTTTTATACACATTGACACATGATATGTCCAGACGAACTATCATGGATTGTACCATACTATTTTTATATATTATTTCTTATTCTTTTATAGGTGGTCCACCACCTGGATTTTCTAATAATTCAGGGGTAAGATATTTTTCACATAAGCGGTGGACTTCCATGGACTTATAAGGTGGATTTCCATTAAATTTGCCCCTCCAAAAGACAGGAGAATGAGCCTTTGACTAATCCCCTGTTTCATATTCAGTGTAAAATGTCTTGTGATCTACTGTACAGTGCCTTTTCGATAGTTTCTCTGGATTCTGGAAATGTGTGAGATCACAGAATCGTTTGTGCTGAATAGAAATTCGTCTTTTTTTCTGATATTTGCAAGAGCCTTTACTTCTTAGTAAAGCACTTTTACCATCTATCACTTACCAGTTTGTGTGTTTCCATATATAGCCAACTCAGCAAGGTCATCGTCCACTTTTTGTGAAGAAGCACAATGATTATTATGACAAAAGAAATTATCAACAGGTTAAAACAAACAAAATATAGTTGATGGTGTTTGTGGATGGAATATTCGAACGAAAATTTATATACATTTTTAGACCTAGCCAGGAGCAGTTGCGAAAAATGCAACCTTAGGCCCTCTGGCAGGAATCAAACCTGCGGCCCTGCGATTTGTTTGAATATTCCATCCACAAACACCATCAACTATTATTCCCATCGAACGAGATGCAGAGAAAAATCTTAGTATTTACCCATATACCAAATGAAATATACTTTTATCATAATGGGACTTTTGTGCCTCTAAATGTTTGTTTCATTGGGTCATTCCAGAAAAGATCCACATTCTCCCTATGAAGAAAATTCCTACCATCTGGAGGAGGACGGGCAACATATCTGAAGGGAGTAGGGGGTTAACTTCCCAATTTCCTCCGTGGGGGATATGTGGGTGTTTCTGGAATGACCCATTTCTATAAATGTGGTTTAAAATAATATGAAATTGGGCCATTGTTCTATATTGATTGATAGTAAACTGTATCAGCTGGATAATAATGCTAATACAAGGTAAAAAATCTCCTCATAAACTTGTGGAAATTATTTTGTATAGAACTACAGACCTCCGAACAGTGACAAGCCAACAGTAACAGTGTTTGTAGGTAATATTACTGAACATGCAAGTGACGCTCTCATTAGACAGTTGTTAATGGTACGTACATAACTTTTTGAGGTTTATCGATATTGTTTTATACTGTAGTTTGGTTTGAAAATAGCAATTCCAAAATCAACTAACAGCTAACTACCACAAGAAGTGTTAGTGAACATATTTTACCAACTTTCTAACACATAGATTTTTACTTTTAAACTGATTAAAATCCATATATTTTTCACTCATAAAATCATATTTTTTACACTTGTTAAAAGTTGACATTTGGTTTATTTTTGTTTGTTAGAAATGTGGCATTGTTATAAATTGGAAACGTGTTCAAGGTGCGGATGGCAAATTGCAAGGTGGGGTACTGGTACATAACTAAGGCATTACAAGATGGGAAGATTTAACACATAGTACCTTAATTTACTTGCACATATCAGTGACATTTAACATATAGTGCCCCAGGCAAGTGCATGACTGCAAGTTGCACGAACATAATATAAATTATCTCTAATGTGTGGTGCCAGTGTGGGTAGAGTGTAACAAAGATTCGGCAGTTGTGTAAAACTACCTGAAAAATACAATAAGAGCTTTGACGTTGTTGAGCAACTTTAGGCCCTTCATCTGGAAGTTAGTAGAACGTGTCAGGGAAAAACATGTGCTTTTATAGTGAATACAAAAGCGATCATTATTTTTTATCATGTGATCGCTTATGTATTCACTATAAAAGCACATGTTTTCCCCCGACCCATTCTACTAACTTCCAGACAAAGGGCCTAAAGTTGCTCGAAAACGTCGAAGTTCTTATTGTATTTTTCAGGTAGTTTTACACAACAGTCAACTGCTGAATCTAATATAAATTACTCTTTTCCATCTAGCATTTGGCTTTTGTGAATATGTTGATCCAGAAACTGGTTTGAGAGCCATTAGATTGCTTCATGATCTGGAATTTGGAGAGAAGAATTTAGTAGTAAGTCAGCTTGTTAAGGAGCTTGTTATGCAGTCATTTTATACCCAATTCTGCAGTCACTTTTACGTTATATTACATTACATGCAAATTTCTGGAGTCTCTGATAGACTAAGGTAATGTTTTAGGTAAAAGTTGACCAAAAGACAAAAGAAATGCTTGAGGAATACAAAAAGAAGAAAGCAAGTTCAGAAAATGTGAGTTGGGATGCTGACTTTCAATATTAAACTGTTCACAAGTTTTGTAAATACTTGGGCTCTTCTGTGCTCTATAACAGCTAATATTACTGTAGAATTAGGCTACCAGCACTCGTCTCTTTTTTCTCCCGTCTATTTAATTAATATTCATTTCTTATCATTCAATTTCAGAAAGAATTAAAAGATGGGGAAGAAGAATTAGATGAAGCCACAAAGGTATTGGCTACGTAATGTGTTGTAGAATTTATATAGATGTGTTAACGGTCACCTTCAATTTTTGGTGAAATTATAACGCAAAGGATTTGTCATTATTTAGAGCCATGATGAGGAAGTCAGAAAAGCTATCACTGGATTATTGAGTGAAAATTCAGATGTGCTTTCTGGAAAATTTAAAGGTGTTGAATTGTTTTATTTTATCTTCAAATGACATGCCACTGATTGTGAATGATGTTTTGATTTGTATATTATTTCTTGAATATCATTATAAATTGCTTATTTGCATATTCTTTGTGGTTGTGTTTTAGCTCCTGCATCCAAATGGAGGCAAACGCATAGTGGAAGTGAGGTATAAGCTAAGGTTTTTCTAAATTAAAGACCATGTAAAGGCCATTCTGTGCATGTGATATGGGGGTTCCCTCGATGTAAACAATGCCCAAATTTTGCGAAAATTCGACATCTTCTAAATCAGAAACTCGAATCTGTATTTATTTAAAGCATAGCGAACCAGAACACATCATAATTTTTTAAATATAGCGTGTTTAAAATGTAAACAAACGGACGTTGCCGGTTTGTTTACATCGGGACTTTACATCACCTTTAACTGTTTTGGCAATGGTGTGATTTGAAACTTTTTATCCCCAGAGGCTGAAAAATGAATAAATCATGTCTGATACTTGTAGTTAAAGTACCTATCTTCAGACAGGAACGATTTTCAGGTTGAACAGAAAATTGAAAAGTAGTTGTAATCACTGATTTATACATTCCAAGCACTTTTCTACTACCGGTAAACGGTAGTAAATACTCAATATTCAATTGAGTTTTGAAACTGAATCTTTCACTCAATCACTGTAATTATTTTTCACAATTTACCTGAAAACAATTGTGGCAAGTGTGATTTTTTATTGGTGAGTAACTTCAGACACTTATATATATGCATATTCAGTGGTGTAACTTAATGCTTGCCCGCTTTCCCGGGGCAAGTGAAAATCATTGCGGACAAGTAGAACTGAAGTTTCTTCTTGGTTGCCCGATCTGGCAGTTGCTTTCTGTTTCAGCTTTGCCAGAAAAAGCTGGCCATCTCTAAGTTATTATCCTCAAGTACAGTATTAAATGAGGAAAATATAGACCAGTTACCGTAACTATTCATTCTGCTGGATAATTTGAAAAATGTAAATACATGAACACGTCTCGATGGACATTGTGCCTCGACTTAAATTCCACTTCAATGGTGTAGATTTGTGTTATATAATGCAAATTGTAGTTATCCATCAACATATGCTTACTGCAATCATGCATTTGCTTCAAATTGTGTTATTATGTGAACCAAAGCTAGATCTAATGGCAAGTGAATTCTATTCAGGGCAACCATTTCTCATGTCCAACTTGCCCTGACGCAAGTGGTCAAAAAGGTTAAGTTACACCACTGATATTACTCTTTATAAATGACTTGCTTTTAAGTCATTTCGAGATTGCTGGAAATGCAATGTCTACAGGAATCTTGGGCTGGTGAAAGTAAAAACGTTTTCCAGGGGGAAACACCCCCAGCACCCTGTCCTCCTCTTTAGAGTAACTAAATACTCAATCTTCTCCTAAAAAATGGTAGTAGACTAAAGTGCTTGTATAAATCCCTGGTTGCAATGATTTCTACAGGAAAATTTGGAAGGTATGGGAATGGATAAGGACAAGAAGCATCTCATATCTAAAGAGATACGCTCCTTCAGAGATACGTACAAGGTGAGCCATACATATTATTAACAATTCATGTGTTTGTTTGTGCTTTGTATGTAATTTGCAAGCAAACTGTTGTCACTCAATGTTAGTTTAAGTCCTCTATTATAGAAATCTATACTGTACTGTAGCTTTTTCACGCATAAGTTTTAGACGTTATAAGTAATATAGCAATGAGCAGTCGATTCTGTACTTAGTTTGGGATGAACTTTATCTGTATTAGCAAAATATATACACTGGTAAAACGATATACAGTAGCATGAATGTATGGAAAAAATATAAGATTTGATGGCGTTCGACAATCAGGGGCCGGTTGTATAAAAGTCTTAACTACATTTTAACTACCCGTTTGTACTGTAAAATTCGCGATTCTGATTGGTTAACTTTCGCACTAACTATAGTTAACTTTAACTACTTTTTTATACAACCGGCCCCAGGATCCATATATTTGGGGCTTGAATTGATAGGCTAAAATGTATTTGAATTATAAGTAAGTTTGAATTATAAATGAGTTTTTGTAAATGGAAATGGCAATGGGAAATCGGTTTTACTTAACAATGGCTATATTATTGCCTACATAACAGTTACTGTGTCGAGCTGGTGCGATTTTGAGAAAATGTGGAACAGTTTTGTCATAATTGCTCTCCTTCTTAGGCTCTCCGCGGTAGGGTAAGTTATACCTGACTAGTTTAAAGTCGAAAAAATTATTACAATAAAAATAAATTGATAAGTAAAAATAGCTCGTACATTTTGTTTACACTTAACGGTCTCGGATTATTTGCTGTTCAACTCAGGTATGACAATTAATATGTATAATAAATTTAGTTTTAGTTTTGCGCTTGTATTTGCTTGTTCTTATATTTTTTGTGTTTTTGTTATTTTCAGTTTTTGTATTCAAAATAATATTTGTTGCATTGCTTTTCAGATTTTCCTCAAATAGTTTTGTTATTGACTGACTATAACTTACTTCATAATCATTGTGTTAAAAGCAAATTGAGTTATTTAGTTGCAGTTGTAGCGCTTTTTAGGTGTAATATATATATTGTATGGCAGTTTTATATGCTAGTGTTACATTTTATGCTTTAAATATTGTGTTCCTTACAAATTGTTGCTTTGTTCCACAGGTTTATGTTTAGTTATTTCTTTTTTGTAATGTGTATTTTAATAATTATACTTTATAGTTAAATAAAATATTCGTATAACTATGCATTATGGTATGATGCTTATCAGTTGTTACTTGATTGTATATGTTGCTCATAAATTGTTACTTTATTTCACAGGTTTATAATAGCGTATTAGTAATTTTATTGTAATGCATATCTTTCTATTGTATATATATAATGATGAAAGTGAATGAAATGAAAGATTTGTATGACTGTATCATAGTAGCAAAAAAACACACACCAATATTTGGCTACATATATTGTATTTCAACATCTATATAGGCTTTTGTTTTTATACTAACATTCGATATGCTTTCTTTTAATGTGTTTGGTAGCTTAAACTGTTTATTTGGTTCTATTTTAGATGCTTTAAAACTATGGTCTATGCTGGTGTAAATGTTGTCATATACTAATCATAATTTCTTTTTCAGCGTGTTTGTGTACTGTTTGTCGCTTGTACATATGTTCTGCAAATATATGCCTTCAGAAAAGGTAAAGCATAATCTAAATGTATATTAAATGGTTGTAGGACTCTCAGAAGCAACAGAGAGACAAAGACGACAAGGAAGAGGACAAAGAAAGAAGCAAAGAGCGCGAGAGACCGCGAGAACGTAGCCCTGAGAAAGAACCAGAAATAAGTAAAAGTGTGGAGAAGACCACCAAAGATCGTACTAATGACCGCTCAAGAAGTCAAAGCAAGGAACGCGATAGGGATAATAGAGATCGCGAAAGGGAAAATAGGGATAGAGATAGGGATAATAGGGAACGTGATAGGGATAGAAGAGATAGGGATAGAAGGTGAGTAAGTGAGTTAGCAACGTTTACATGATCCCGAGATGATTTTGATGTATTGAAATAAGTCACTAGCTGGAAGCTGAAACGTTGTTGATCAGGTTCTGTCGTTTAAAAAATACGGCTGTGTAAGCTGTCTTTCGTTTACAATAATTCAGCAAACTGTACTAGAAAAATAATGCCATCTTACTGAATCAAAAGTGATATAAACTGTGACTTATTTCAATACATCAAAATCCTCATATAAACTAGTTCTTTGTAAAGCATTCCTTTAAACACGATTGATAATAGCGATCGCTGACGGAGTCGTGGAAAGTAGATGGTAAAATTTACAAAAAACTAAATTAAGATTACAGTTGGGCATACTTTATATGCTATACTAATAGTATTACACATGTATGTTATGCTCAGTCAAAATTACGACTGAACATTATACAATTCAGCACTTGCAAGTGGCGTCACAACGCATAATGTGACGTGTTGTTTGGCTTCGACTGATTTGGATGGCAAATATTTATAGCTAATAAAACCAAACATGGCGTCAAATAGCCATCAAAGCAAAGCTGGAGTTCTTGCTTTTGCTTGAGGATTTAGTCGGACCATTTTCTGGCGAATTCAGCCAGGCATTTTTGCTGCTGTCCGGAGTACTGGCCTAGATTTTGCAACCCAAAATGGCGAATTATTTACCATGACGTAAAATTCTCCCGTGACTGCAAGTTACGTATATTATACTAATTATTGCACTATATGTTATATTAGGGATCGCGAGGGTGATCGTAGGGATCGTGAAAACAGGGATAACAAGGGTTCGTCGCGGACAAACAGGGATAGGGAGTTAGACGAGGATGAATCGTACGAGAGAAGGAAACGAGAAAGGAGACAGAAGGAACGAAGTCAGGCTTATGTTGAGGTAGGGAATAATGAATGCACGTTAAAACAAAAGTATTATAATATAACTCAAGAGACATTTTTAAACTCGATTAATTTACAAATTCTCATTACGTACGCATGCTGACCTTTGCTCGTCAATTTCGCTGCAAGAAAACAACTCTGTTTGAAAATTAACAGTCAAAAATGTGTAAAAGCATTAAAATTGTTTTTAAATAGCATTCAAATAGTTCTATAATTCGCATTAAATTTGTTTTTTTATGATTTTAAATTTTGGCGGGAAAATTTCCGTGTTTCTATACGGTTATAGAAACACGCTTCTCGACCAATCAGCACGCTCGTACTATAAATGTTATATTTTAATACAATATTGTCCTCATCAACACCATCATCGACAGCTTATTGAAGCAAATGCTTGTCTATGCCGGTTCGAAAGAGTGATAGTGCTACACAGTACACATGGTGTTATGCTGGTCAATACAGTTATTGAGTGAGACTGACTAGTCCAGTGCTTACTGCTTTGCAATGTTTTATTCAGTGTTTCACTTTCAACCTTCCTCAATGCCAGTAAACCTTTCTCACGGGTGGCGCCCGCGTACCCGCAGCTTTTTTGCAACTCTGCTTGTACGTCATAATTATGGTAACTAGACATTTAAAGAAAATGTGAATAGGATGCAATTGGCAAAGCGCATCAGCCGAGAGGCAACGCACATTACGTAATAATGAGATGTCTTTTCCTTCGGTACTCGAGATCTTTATCGGTGCATTGCTCATGTTTTTTCTTATTCTGTAGCGATTAAAGGCGTGGGAAACACGTGAGAGAAAGAAACAACGTGAATATGATCGTGAACTTGAGAAAGAAAGAGAGAATGATAGCGAACAGGTATACAAGAATAAATGATAAATTCCCTATTTAAGGTACGTTCACACACAGCGATTTGTCGGGCCGATTTTAGGTTTTGCTGAATGTTAATGACGAATATTTTCAGTTGATGATGTTACCAGATGACGTTTGCCACGTATTTTTCAAATATCATTAACGTGCATCTGAAATCGGCCCGACAAATCGCTGTGTGTGAACGTACCTTTATTATACATGGTTTTCGTACTTCGTTTATGATCACCAAGCTTTTTACTTATGCTAGTTGATTCACTGGTCAGACGTTTCTTTTATTTCTTTTTTCCAGGCAAGAGAGAAAAAGCACTTGTTAGAGTTTTTGGAAGATTATGACGATGAACAGGACGATCCTAAATACTACAGGTACTTACAATGCAATTCATATTGCAACTTCCTTGTATGAACGTCCAGAGATACCGGTTGTTTTCTCCAAACGTTGCACCGCTTGTTCGTCGAGTATGAATGAATGAATGAATGAAATATATGAATGAAATGAATGAATGAATGCACTTTATTTAAATACGCTAGCCTCACACAACTATACTTAAAGCTTCGTTTCAAAAAATTAGTATTAGGCCTTGGAAGTGCTAGATCAGTATCAATGTTACGCAAACATAATTCCTACTAAGGTCCCTAAGTCTAACAAAGCTTTCCCTTAGATTTGGTGCACACTGGTCATTAAGAATCTTATGAATTACCTCTCTTGCTTGAGAGTTCTACCTATTGATAGCACGCTTTCTAAACAAATATATTAATTTTCCATCATAGAGGGAATTCGTTTGATCGTCGTCTTCAGGCTCGTATCCAAGAAATGGAAACTGATGATAAAGATAGACAGCGTGAGATGGAGGAGATCGAAGAGATAAGAAAGAGACTCGGAGATAGAGCTGTGGAACCAGAGGAAGAATTCATGGTATGTAGCTTGCGATGCAGATTTCAGACCTGAAAAAAAGTGAGATCTCGGGATCCTAGATCCTGAGGAACATTTGCCTTAACAACACGATTGAGGAACATTTTGAATTTTTCGCGCGTACTTTAAGCAATTAAAGGAGAATTTTAAGGAATCATATTTAGTTATCTGTCGTTTGAGCCTATTTTGAGATTGGGAAGTGTTCTTCTCGTGAAAAGCGAGAGGAATATTGTTCCTCAATATTTCATCTGAAGAACTTCCTCAGCTGAAATATTCTCTGAGGAACCTGTGTTCTGGCTATCAGTGTTCCAGTGTATTACATAAATAACATGCAATCGTACAGAGCCTGACTTATGCTGTGAGGAACATATTGTAGGTTTGGAACCTCCTTATGTTGTGAAGAAGCTCAATTATGCAGTCAACAACCTGGAAATTCAGCGCATAACTTCACATGTGTTGTTTGGAAAGTTCCTCATTATACAATGGACTCTCCTGGCTTTCTTCTGTGTATAATTGTGTATATTAAAAATAATTAAAGATGGCGTCTCAATATAAATTGAATAGGGAAGCTATCACAACTTTATTGTTGCACACGTAATGCACAGTCAACTTTTTCATTGTTCTTACGCACTCTTGAGCCGAATTTGAGGAACATTTGAAAAAGGCAGATGTAGGATCCGAGGAACATTGAACACTTTTTCCAGGTCTGGCAGGAATTGGTTCATATACATCAATCTGTTTTAACATTTAATAAAAGATAAGAAAGAGACTGAGAGATAGAGCTATTGAACCAGACGAGGAACCTACTGTATGGTATGGGGATAACATGGTTCGTTTTTTGGTTGCTTAAATCAATTCAGTGGGCGTTGCTCCGTCTGAAACCGTAGCTTCCTACTCAATCAGAATGGTTCGGTCTTTTCCATATATTGTCTGTGAGATTATCTGCAAAACTCGTATTTCGCGTAAAAATGGTCATGATCTTGCATTCATCTAAATCCAATTCACCTTAATTCTAGCTGTATGGCGGCAACTCATGATCAGGAGTTGTTAAGATTGGACTACTCACTACTCTTCGTCTTGTCTGGTCTTCCCTGGAGCATTTACCCCGCCAGCATAGCTCTTAGGATCGTTAAGATTCACAAGACCCTCAACGGGTCAGGAAAGAGCCTTTGTACGAGATTGCCCTCCACTGCTGTGGTGGTCCCTATCTGTTTCCATATTTTAATATTTGTTGTTATGTTGTTTTGTTTGCCGCTATTCGAATCCCGCTCTGTTTTTGACCGCGTTACTAGCTCCAGATTGCGAGCCTGACGCTCTGCTAGTTGGAAGAGCTAATGGAACTCCATGACAAGCTGAGTTGAATTCGGATCCTGTCTATATTATACTGTTCAAGGATGGATTTACTTGGGGGGGTGCGCACCCCTCCTAGCCTTGGCCAAGGGGGGTGTAGGAGGGGTGCCAATTCCCATATCAAATCCAAATTTTGGATTTGACAGGGCATTTATCAAACAAAAATATAATATCGGGCCATTGATGGGTGTTTTTGACGATCTAGGCCATCTTATTTTTAAAAAAATTTCTGACAAGATAACTCCCTTGACTTTGTAGGGGCTCCTCAGTGATGATCCACCCTTCCGCGGTCGCCGACCACGCCCTGCTTCATGACCAAAGCACGCTTAGCAACCCCCCCCCCCCATCAAATCAAGCTGTGTATAAAATTGATGTGTATAAAATATTTGTTTCCCTTAAGGAAGAAGAACCGGAGCCGCAACCAGAACCTGAGCCAGAACCAAGACCAACCTTACAAGCAACATTTAAACCCACGGTTGCTCCAGTAAGTAGCCTTCTCGGGGCTTTCAAAATAAGCCGGCGCCGCCGGAGCTCTGGCGGGTGTTACGAGGTTTACCGCCGGCTACTTTCTTTAAAAGATTACTCTTCGTGTACTTTGAAATCTGTATTTTTCATTGCACTTATAAGCATTTTATCATTGGTAAGAGAATAACAAAAGCAGACGTAAGGTTAACTATTATCTAAAAACCAAAATTGGGCTACAATAAATTTTGTGTGAAATTTATTTATTTACTCGTAAACTTTAAACTGTAATTTTGTTTCTTTAGGTTGAGTCAGCGCCAAAGGTGGCTTCACCAGTTACACAATATCACTCGCCTGTCAACGTTCCTACCGTAAATCAAAATCACAAACCAAAAGCGCCAGAACCACAACAAACCGAGGTCGATGGTGGTGAGGTGACACAGAAGAAAACGTTCGTCTTCGAAATGAAAGCTAAAGGACCTGTGGTATGTTCTTATAGATCATCAGGGAGACCAATGATTCGTAGACTCCTTGTTTTGCATGCGTTCCAATTCATCCTTCAGATATTGTGGTAGGCCTCCCCAAACCGGCGTACCATACTCAAGCACAGATTTAATTTTAGTTAAGTAGATGATTAGGCCCACTTCAACTGGTAGATTTGCTCTCCTACATTCTCTTAGGTAGTACAGTCTTTTCGATGTATAATAAAAGCTAGTTCAATTTATTTAGTGTGCACATCTGATTCAACCCACAACCATAATTTGTTCGTCATTCCACCATTGGCGGATTTTCAGATTTTGCTCTGGGGGGTGCCGGAAATTTAGGGGGGGGTGCCAAAAATTTAGGGGGGGAGGTGAGCGACAGGGTGCGTAGTGCCGTCGAGCAAGCTGCAGCAGGGGTCTGGGGGCACAGTTGGCAATGGGGTTAAGGGGGCGAAGCCCCCAGAAAATTTTAGGATTTTGGTCTTATTTAGTTAAAAATCCTTGTTTTTAGTCTTACTTAGTTCAAAATATTTATTTCAATCACACTACTGTCATTTATCCCAATGAGCATTTAAATTTTTTTGGGGGGGTGCAAATTTCTCTAGGTGGGGTGCGAAAACGTTTTGGGGGGGTGCAAAATATTTTGGGAGTGCACTTCCCACACCCCCAGAAAATCCGCCTATGCATTCCACTTTAACTCGTATTCTACACATTCTATTTCTCCTTGGTTTAGGGTTCGGCGAGTTCGAACAGGAAGAAACTGGAAGCTGTGTTTAACAGTGAAGAGGACTCTTCAAGTACCCAAAATCCAAAACGTAAGCTTGTTCCTTTAGATTATTCTGAGGAGGAACAGAAAGCGGTTGCAACAGCTAAGAGCGCGGAACAGAAGAAGAAAAGCATTAAGTCACTAATAGAGAGAATTCCCACAGCTAAGAATGAACTTTTTGCTTATCCACTCGACTGGGACTGTGTTGACCAGGTATGCGTTTTTGTTGTGTTACGGATAATATATATTGTGTAGGTGTAAATTGTATGTTTGTTGGTTAGTTTGGTGTAGTTACTGTTCTTGTTTATACAGCTACCCATGTTGTTGATTGTCTTGTCGATTGTGTTGTCGTGGCTATTGGTGGTGATGGTTGTGGTGGCTTGTGATTGGTGTGGTTGTGGTGGTGGTGGTGGTGGTGGTGGTGGTGGTGGTGGTGGTGGTGGTGGTGTCGTCTTCATGTTTTGTTGTCGTTGTTGCTGTTGCTGCAGCTGCTATTGTTGTTGTTGCAGCTACTATTGTTGTTGTTGTTGTTGTTTTCAGTGCAATTGGTTTCGGTTGTTATTAAAATTTAACAGTTAATATAGTTATGCATCCGTTGATGTGACTCACATTAATAGAACTTGAATACGCTGCCAATGTTTAAACAGTAAAATCGCGATAAACCTGAATGGAACACGAAGATCGAGAGTGTCATTTGGTTGAAAGTACTGTAAACTGAGGTAACATAACGCTATAAGCAAACCTATGCAGACCATTTCTTGGATTTCTCAAGATGTTTATTTTCGGACTTTGCGTCGTCTTATAAATCTATGCAGGCTTCCTGCAATCTTTTTACCTTGCGTCTCTAGCTTGGATCTTACAGGGCGAAATATTCTCGGAGGTATGTATACGGTGTGTTGAGAAATCGCACACAACAAAGTTCATTACCATACGTTCTCTATGTTATTTTATTATGATGGACTTATCTTGTTGGGTTATTTTCTTTAGAATTTAATAGATCGTAGAATTAGACCTTGGGTCAATAAAAAAATTGTGGAATATATTGGGGAAGAGGAACCTAGTCTTGTTGATTTCATGTGTACTAAGGTATAATTGTTTAACTGTTTCTTTCTTTTATTTACGTTTTTATCTTCATTCTTATTTGCTTTACTCAGATGGCACAGTGGTTAGTGCATGTGCGGGCCAGGCTTTTAGCTAGGATGCCAAAACTGGCCATCCAAAAAAATACCGTAGCTGTAATTTTCGTGGCTGTGCCTGTGGTAAAAAACACGGTCCTTGAAATCAGTTGTCAAATGCTCATAATGCAGCGTGTTTTTGACAAAAAGTATTGAAATGTATGCAACAGCTAAAGCAAACGGCAGCTAACAACATTCGAAGTATTCAAGAAATAGAACAAAGTTTATAAGTTGCCGATTAACTAAATTCAAAAGTGGCTGTCCATAGGACGGTTGAATCAATAAGAGATTGTCCTTAGTCTCCAACTCTAGGAAGAATACTTTGGAACTAATAGAGCCATCTAGTCTAGATTGGGTGTCAGTTAGGGTCTCAAAAATCTCTCCACGAATTGTAAACATATTACGTTCTATTTCTAGCTCCTAGCAAGAAGTCAACCGGACAACATTCTTCATGATGTGTCCATGGTAAGATGTCTAATGCTCTCTCTTACGCCTGGTCCCCATTTGGTTGTAACTCTCCTGACCAAGTCAGGTTGGACGATGTGAAATAGTCTCGATCTATTGTCTTTTGTGTGCTCTAAGCAAATCAGTCTTTGACGATTGCAGACGTATATCGGCATTCTATTACATCGGCCACTTTGATGCGTTCACGACCGTTACAAAAATTTAGGAACCAGGCTATAATGCTCTAGTTGACAGTTGTAACCAGGCATGTGAGTTTTCTGAAAATGTGAAGTGGTAGCCGTTTAAGTCTATTCAAGCATGTATTAGTTAATGTTTTTGGGGGAGGGGGTTGCCTAAAAGGTATAGGTAGCCGTAGCCACCATCACTGACAGCTACACAATCATGGACAAAACTGTTGAAAGGATTATAGGTTCTTCTAGAATCCCCCTACTCTGTTCAATGTTGGGACACACCTTAACAACAGTGTGTGTCCTTGACGACAACATTGCGTTCGGGGAGAAGGGTAAGAGGATATAGAATTAAAAGACACGGGGTTTGGGGAATCATTGCAACTACATGTATTTGCCATCGATTACAGATATTTGAGATCAGTGGACATATATTTATTTATTCTTATTTTGCCAGGTTCTGGACGATGAAGCGGAGGTATTTGTTGTTAAGATGTGGAGACTTCTTATTTATGAGACTGAAGCAAAGAAAATAGGATTAGTTAAGTAGATATATCATTATTTTCTTATATACACACCATAGTCTATACACAACCGTTCCGTGTCTTGTTGTTATCTATAAGGCAGAAAGGTTTGGGTGTACTGTACGAACAGTATTTTGCCAACATTTGGCAGTTGAACTTCCACTAACAAGCAACAACTTTTGTTGCGTCTGGTTATTTTTTGATGAAATAAGCAAAACTAAATATTCGTTGAATATTTCGTTGCATATTAGGTCAGTGGTTTTGCGTGAATAACTTTGTCAGGACGAATTTTCACTAGCATGTAGGCTGAATTAGGGACACTTTTTGCAGAAACATTGTTCCCTAGGAAATCTTGGGGAAACCAACAAACATTGTTTCAGCAAGACAGCAACAACAAAAAACACTTGGGAAACAGAAAAATTTTTGGGAAACCTTTTTACTTACCGGAAAGGAAATTTTTCCACCAATGTTTCCAAATTTTAACCCTAGGTCTAGACGTGCTTACGTCGCACAATTTTCAGTCCATATATACATGGTTTACGCAATGGAATGTGGGATACTTGTAGGTCAAATATTAATTGTTTGACAGTGGCGTGACGTAAGGACTTCTAATGTCAATTCGCCTAGGGCTTATCAGAGCAAAAAAACTTCTAGTAATTCTTCAATGCAATAAGAACTACAATGTGTTGCAGTTGTATTGTTAAAAGCATTCCACGAATGAGCTAATTTTTTTTTGAAAAACCCAAAGTTTATTTATTTCGCACTGAAGAAGATGCTGGCTTACGGGCCGAAAACTTTGCGAAATCAATCAACGATATTCAGGGCTCGAAATAGCGGCCATTGACAGCCAAAAAAAGCCATATTTGAGAAATGGCAGGCGAAAACAATTTTGATCTGCCAAGTAAAAAATACATGGCAGGCGAAATTCTACAGATTGCTTTATTCATTTGCATACCACATATTAACATCATCGGCGAAAAGGAAAATAGTTTGTCAGGCCATATTTTTCTATTTCGAGCCCTCCGATATTTATAACCATTCAAACCTACAAGGGGCAGTACTTCACAAGTTCTTGTAAATAAGTTTTCGCAAATCAAACACAATAGATTGTTTGTGCATGTATTTAAAATAACTTTGTTAAAATTCCAATGCTTTTATTGAAGAAATAAACCAGAGTATAGTGTTCTTAAAATATTGCTCCTATAAATTTTTCTTGGAATTGTTGTCCTCTTTTGTGCGCAGTTCGACTTCCATGATAACTTGAACCAAACAATACGTGACAGCAACAACGCGTAGTGATGTCCATACCCCGCCTAGAAAAATATAAATGCTAATTGATTGAAACAACCCCTGTTTAAGACACTAGACCGAGTGTCGAAACGTTGGGTCGTGAATGCACTTCGACGGGGCTTTGCATTCATTTACTTAAAGCCTGAGTATAGCGAGCAAAAACATGAATGATATTAAACCTGGTTGCCGCGACCGAACCAACTTTCAAATCTACCAGCTTGTTGTATGTTATTTTAAAGCTTATAAAACGCTGAAAAGGCATAATGAAAATATAGATTCATCTCGGGTTAGCATATGTGAAAATGAAGTACAATACCTGTCATAATTATAACTTTAAGATAGGCCAGTACAGATTGATAACTGACAAGGAAAACACAGTTACTTAATATAGCTGGAAGGATTGTAATAACACCGCCTATAGCATGAAGACGTCTCGTTGCGGCTGGCGAGAGAATGTCGTACTGAAAGTAGAATTAAAACAATGTTTAATAGGTGAAGATGTTCGTTTGTGGGCTGTTAGGTGTTTTCTATATGGGCGATAATAGCGGTTGGTGTCTTCACTTCGGAGACCGTGGAATGATTCTTGCAATATACTCTTCTCTTGAGACCTTAGGGAGACAGTTTAGAACTGATAGAGCCTCTATCCGAATTAAACAAATTCAGTAAATCACATACGTCAAGAGAAAAATCGGATCGTGTTCCAATAGGCCTTTGCTGAATCTCTAGGAAAGGCGTTTATAGATAACTGATAATAGAGCTATCCAGTATAAATACAGGTAGTTGCAAGGCATCAAGTTGAACACTTACCTCTAAATGCTGTAATGTTTTAGTTTTCAATAATTTGCCAGCCATAGCTTCCATAAACACACCAAGCCACTGAGAAACAGCCCAGTATAGAAGATAATCTTGTGCACCATGCCAATAATACACGTAGCCAAACGTTGCCGTGGCGCTCAGCAATTGTCTAAAGATACCATGTTTGGAACCGCCAAGTGGTATGTAAACATATCTGTACCAGAAAACATTTAAACATGAATATATGTATATAGTAGGTAATAGATAAAACATGAGCAGTCGATCTTTATCTGATATAGAAACTCGAGCTGAAGGCGAGCGTTTGTATTTCAGATAAAGATCGGATGCGAATGTTTTATCGCACTTATCAAACGCATACATATAAATGTTATTATTTATTGCAAATAATTCAAGAGTTTTGATTGACTAAGAGCTGTCGGTGAACCTACTCGACCTCATTCAATAATTGTTTAATGTTTATCGACTATTTTAAAGATATAAGCTGTTTTAGCTGAGAAAATCGAACGAAAAGGTTGTGTTAATCAGGACGAAATCTGTATCAGATTGACAGACATTGATTAAACATTCATTTATTTTGAATTTTCTTCATGAATTATTAATGAGTTTGATAAGTACTATTTACAACGTTTCCCCAACTGAATAAGCTAACAACTAAAAAGCGTTGTGTTCAATCACGGTCTCTTTATATTCACATATTTATATGGCGTTGTCGACTGCCGCGTCGTCGTAGATCTTAAGTTCCCTATTGTGTCTGTCAGCATGCGCGCGCACTTGTTACTTTAAAATACTGTTTGACGTATAATACAACTCGAGCCCGTTAAAGCTTTCAGAATAGGTAGAATTATAGAAAGTAGAAAGTCCAACACATACTTCATGAGCCAGCGGTGTAGTCCTTTGTCAAATGTTCTACATTGAAGAAATTATAAAATATTTAATGCTAAATCGTAGGGTACTGGATTAACGAAAATATAAGACATTGTAAGGTTAAGATTCAAGTTGCCGTGTTTGTCCGAAGTACCTGAAAAGATTAAAAACACACACCTCCTTTTTTCAAGCGAAAGCCCTTCGTCATGAAGAAGAGGTTGGTCAACGTCGAAGTGATAATATTCTTTTTCAGGTAGTTCAGACACCAACCACGACAGCTTATTACAGAATACTACCTACACTGGACCCCCACGTTTGAGATATTTTTTTCAGTTAGTCCAGACACTAACCACGGCAGCTTATTACAGAATACTACCTACACTGGACCCCCACGTTTGAGGTAACCTTTTCACGTAGTTCAAACACAAACCACGCCAGCTTATTACAGAATACAGAACACTGGAAGCTTAGGATGGGAACTACCCATCTACAACAGGTCTTCTACCCACGCTGGACGGTGTTTGAGGTATTACCATATGCTTAGCCCACTAGTGCTTTTATATAGGTTTAAGTACATGCCATCATTACGACATAACTTACTTACTTCCACATAACAGTAAACGTATAAATATTCAAAACGCATTTCGGTATATCAGGCGGAGATATACCATCCAGTCTCGAGTACATGCCAGAAACTCGATAAAACACCACATACTTGATAGAGAATAGCAATATTAGTGTATACATGAGTCCGGTTGACATTAACACGGGGACGTTTTCAATGATATATGCATCGCGGGATAGCGAAGTGATGTATAGGTAGTGATAGCCGAGCTCCATGACCATGTACCAGAAGCTCGTTCTGACAGCATCCCATAGGAAGGAATTTAAAACTTCTCGTGAGAGCGGCTTTGGGGGCTTGTTGACCTGAAATTAAAATAATACATTCAAGCCCAAAACTTCAACCTTGACAAGCAGGGTGACCCTGTGACCATCTGGCATAAGACAAAGTAGGACAACAAAGTAAGGCCACAAAGGCGCCCCGTTACGGGTGGCAGATGCGGTTAGCGCGCTGCCCCTTACCTCTGAGTTAAGCCTGCTATACTGCAGGTCGCGGGCAGGGATATACTTGGTTGGTAACGTCCATGTTCTTGATGAACTCGTGCGAGTAGAGATTGATTGGTTACTCCGGTTTTCCTCACTTAATAATTATTAATTACAAGGGATTAACCTTGACTAACAAGAGAAATGGCCATGTATTGTACATGTGGTTAATCCATAGATAGTAAAACAACGAAGTAGGGTGCATTAGGACGCATTGCAGATATGAGTTAATTAGCCGTTAATGTCCAACACTTTCGCTTGACAAGTATGATCATCTCGCATTAGACAGAATAAGGGGTCTGTCGGTGAAAAGGTTTAAAATCATAAAAATAGGTACGCCATGCGTCCGTGTGTTACTGCCGTTTGGCGTTTCGATATAAAGGTTTTAATAAATACACCAAAGTTAACAAATTGTAAATTGTACACGATAGTGGTGAAATTACTTAAATATAAGTTTTCCATACCTGTTTGTAAAATTCGTCATAAAGGACTACTGGTCCATTACAAAATAGTGGTAAATATAAATTATATCCCAGCAAATCAATAAAACCATATTTGACTTCGTCTTTATCCTTGTTGGCTTGTTCTTTCTTGGCTGCTAAACAACTGTCCAGGCAGAAGCTCATTCCTCTCAATTGACACATAAGAGTTGTAAAAAGAACGAAGTCACCTTCACTTGTATTCGTACTGAATGTGTAAAACTATAAAAATAAATTTTATGATCATAATACATTATGTTGTATCATGTTTGTATTGCATTTTCTGTTTTGACCATTTTATTTTTAACTGCATTGGATTGTGTTTTTGCATTATACTGCCCTGTTTGTATTGTATTGTATTATATTGTATTGTATTTTAACTGTATTGTATTGTATTTTAACTGTATTGTCTATTGTATTGTATTGTCTATTGTATTGTATTGTATTGTCTATTGTATTGTATTGTCTATTGTATTGTATTGTCTATTGTATTGTATTGTCTATTGTATTGTCTATTGTATTGTCTATCGTATTGTCTATCGTATTGCCTATCGTATTGTCTATCGTATTGTCTATCGTATTGTCTATTGTATTGTCTATTGTATTGTCTATTGTATTGTCTATTGTATTGTCTATTGTATTGTCTATTGTATTGTCTATTGTATTGTCTATTGTATTGTCTATTGTATTGTCTATTGTATTGCCTATTGTATTGTCTATTGTATTGTCTATTGTATTAATGTAATGCAGAATTATTTCTATTCTATAATTGCGTTATGAATTAATGTAATGCAGACCAACCTGCAATTGTATCAGCCTATCCACTGAAATAAAAGATACTAAAAGCCCTAAACCAACGAACCAGCAGAACAAAATTGATTTTGTCCTGGCGGCAATGTAGTAAAACACGTTATGTGCTACAAACACGAGCGTCGGTTTCCAGCCAATAGTTATTGAAAGAAATCCCAACTGAAACACGGCAAAGAACAACATTCTGTACTAAAAAAAGAATATAGACTATAGTATAGCACACTTGGATTCTTTCTTTGAACTTGTTTGAAGGATGGTGAATGATATAGTTTTCATACAAATATTGGCTGCATAATGATTATTTAATTTCCAAAGTTTATAGAAAACAAACATTCCAAAATATTAAAAGAAAACGGCAGGCAAATGAGCCTTTTACAGTAATATTACAGTAAAACTTGTCTCAAATTGGCTCCTGGAATTTTGATGATGTCATAAGAGTGGTAAAAGTACATGTAACAAAATAATTACTAAAACCACATTTTGTAGTTGAATGGTCACCAAAAAGATTTTGATAAATATGGTTAGCTACCTGTGGATATAACCACGACACCAAACGGTTGCCACATGAATGCAACGATGATGCTATTATGAGATTTATACATTGAGCAGTCCAAAATTGCCATTCAAAATCAGACTTGTCCTGTGAAATATTTCAATTAACATTTAAAAAAATATCAACCTATCAATGAGGGCAAGGGTGAACATGAAATTACTATATAACCACTATTGTCATCATCAAGATATTGATTGTTACCAATGCTTATTACCATCGTTGTCATCATCATCACCATGATCACCACCATAATGATCCCACCATAATTATCACTACTACCAGCACAGTACCATTCATCACCACCACCACTAAATCACCAGCATAATCACTACCACCATCACTATAACCATTTATCATCATCCAAATACCATCATGATCAATATCATCACCCTCAATAATTTCTTAATTAATGATAGCCAATCTAATTAAGCTGTAGGGACTGTAGCAATGTGTTTTCAACCATGAAAGCTTATTATCTGGAGTTTTAAAATTGAAGAATGCGAGAACCAACCCTCTTCCTTCCTAAAAATGTCCATCCATCCTGGAAATCGTCTGAGTACAGCTCTTCTGGCTTTTCTGTAAGAATTAAGTTAAATATTGAAGAGCGTGGGGAGGGGATAGACTAGCTCACAGGCTAACCAGTCAGCCCATCGGCCTTGCAGGTTAGGGATAGACCCACCCCTCCCTTCCAATAAATTGATATTGAACAAAAAATGTGTGAAGTGGGATGTAACAGAACTAAGCTAACATACATTAGCTTCACACCCACATAAACATACATTGGTTGATAAGGACTATTGACCTCAAAATTCCTTCAAGAGAATTCTGTCATAGACCCCCAAAAGCTACAAGAGCAATACAGGGTAATAACCCCCATGTACATTTTATACAAATTATCAAAAATCACAAGCACTTACCTTTGGGAAATAAATAGATTTTGTAGACAGCCGTTGCCAGGAAATATGAATAGACCGAAAAATAAACAAACTTTTCGATAAAAGGCAACTCGGCTTCGGCACCAACTTTTGGTTTTACGACGTCTTGATTTTTTACCTTCATCTTGTCAAGTGCGATGTCCTTTTTAATAGAAGTCTCAGATTGTGTTTCAGAATTCTCTCCCATTCGCCTACTCGCCATAATTATAAAATGCTACACTCCGTTTACACAAATTATAAATACAAAGCCATAAATAATGCAACTGCTATGTGTACAAAAATTACTGGTTATTACTGTCGTTCCAATTGAAGTGTTCCTCGAATATTGATTCGATACATTACCTCGCGCTGACCAATTCATTTGTTCAAGTTCCTCGAGATATTCATACACTTCCTGTGAAAGTTGACCAATCACAATCCGTATGTGATTTGAATACGAATCAACTGACCAATGAGGAACTGATCCTGCATTGCAGGAAGTAAACAATAATCAAAAATCAAGAATTCGGTTGTTTTCATCATTCATGTAAGTGAAATTCTTCAAATGTGTTTACATTTGTGCTCAGAAAAACGTTTAATTGAAATACATGTATGGCTTCTCAAGAGAAATGTCAAAGTGTTGAAGATTTTCTATGGTTTAGAAAACGGTTTAGAACCAGAATTGAATAAATATGCAAATCCGCGTTGCGAGATCAAGGTTTTACTTCAACAAATATAACAAATATTCATTTTATTTTAGAAACTAAGCGATCAAACGTGGCGGTTTTCTAATCTATATTTCAAAGGAAAATGTCACTTTCATCAGTTTACAATATATATTTTTCCCGTTAAGTTAACGGGCGTTAACTCTTTTAGTACAGTAAAAATAATGTGTATAGACACGTCATTTTATAGTGCAATGAATGTCAGTGGCAAATTTTGGTTTATAGACCAAATAATTTATTGTAAAGTATTGTTTTTTTTAACTTTCAAATTTGTTCTCTGTATGAAATTGTAACAAACTTTTAACACTGTAATATAGCAATACTATTAGAAACAATATAGATTATAGTACAATTTTATAGTTTTAAAACACAAATATGTATTTATGTACTTGCTTGACATTTATGATTTTAATAGACAAACAGTGACAGTGTTTATTATTGTGGCGCTATTTTGAGGATCGATTCTGATATATAATATATACGATAATAAATCAAAAATGTCAAGCAAGTACATAAATACATATATGTGTTCTATATAAAACTATAAATATTGTTTATAATATTACTATATTACAGTAAAGTTTGTTACAATTTCTACAGAGAACAAATTTGAAATTTAGAAAAAAACTTTTCTTCGTACCTTTACAATAAATTATTTGGTCTATAAACCAAAATTTGCCACTGACATTCATTGCACTATAAAATGACGTGTCTATACACATTATTTTTACTGTACTAAAAGAGTTAACTGGAAAAAATATATATTGTAAACAGATGAAAGTGACATTTTCCTTTGAAATATAGATAGAAAACCGCCACGTTTGATCGCTTAGTTTCTAAAAATAAAATGAATATTTGTTATATTTGTTGAAGTAAAACCTTGATCTCGCAACGCAGCTTTGCATATTTGTTCAATTCTGGTTCTAAACCATAGAAAATCTTCAACACTTTGACATTTTTCTTGAGAAGCCATATACATGTATTTCTAAACGTTTTTCTGAGCACAAATGTAAACACATTTGAAGAATTTCAGTTACATGAATGATGAAAACAACCGGATTTTTGAATATTGTTTACTTCCTGCAATGCAGGTTCCTCATTGGTCAGTTGATTCGTATTCAAATCACATACGGATTGTGATTGGTCAACTTTCACAGGAAGTGTATGAATATCTCGAGGAACTTGAACAAATGAATTGGTCAGCGCGACACTCTCCTCCGCAGAGGCTGTGAGCTATTAAAAATAATTAGTCGTTTTTAATAGTGAGTTCTCGAGCATTTTCATTAGTCTTACACGAAGTTTTGATGCTCGAGAACTCACTATTAAAAACGACTAATTATTTTAATAGCTCACAGCCTCTGCGGAGGAGAGTGTCAGCGCGAGGTAATGTATCGAATCAATATTCGAGGAACACTTCAATTGGAACGACAGTAAAAACCAGATTAAAAATATCAACTTTCATATGCAAAATAGTTCATGTTTTGACCTCGAGTACCGAAATTTTAAAGGTCAGCCCATGTTACCCGCACACGTAACTTAAAACACATCCCTATTCTGTGACTTTAATAAAATATATAAAAATATTTCCTTGTGTACAAGATTATATAAAATCGATAGTATATTGTATAGTAAAGTTGTTTTTGTTCATTTCTAATTGATACTATTGGGATTCTTTTTCGTGGGGTTCTTTCTCGTGGGGGTTTTTCTCGTAGGGTTTTCTATCGCGGTGATTTTTCTCGATGGGTTCTTTCTTCTGGGGTTCTTTCTCCGGCACTCAGTACTGCCGACACTACTTTAAAAACAACATGATGTTTTCAGCAGCTTTTAGCAAAATTTTAAGCTCGTGTGCAAGAAATGCATTGCTTCCCAGAACCTTGACACGCTTTATGCACTCGGAATCTGGAAAATGTTTGGTAAATAATGTCGAATTATATTATGAAAAAGTTGGGCAAGGCTCAAAGGTCCTGCTCTGCCTTCCAGGTGCTATGGGCTCAACAAGGACTGATTTTGGGCCCCAACTTGACCAGCTGAAAGAGAATTTTACTGTAATTGCATTTGACCCAAGAGGTTACGGCAAGTCTATACCACCAAAGAGAGATTTTCCATTAGATTTTTATCACAGAGATGCAGATGACGCTGTTGGACTTATGGAACATTTGGGTATATTTATAATGTACTACTTTGTATATCACTGATCTCAAAACACACTGAATATACCCCCTCAAATACCCCCTCCTCTTTTTAGGTGAAGAAGTTCATCAAGCCTCCCCCCCCCTAATGCATCTATTAAGTCCCCCCTCCCCTCACAACAGTTACAGTCAAATCCAGTGTTCTGTTGCGAGGAACATTGCAATACTGTCATGCAATATTGCAATTTTGATTTGGAGATTGCTCTGAGCAATTTGCAACTGGTGCGAACAATTGCAAATTGAAATTCACAACCAGGTGTGTAAACAAAGCCTCTGATTGGCTTCTAGCAAAAGAAGAAACCAATCAAATGCTCTGAGCAATTGGATTGGAGCTTCCTTTTTGCTAGTAGCCAATCAGAGGCTTTGTTTACAAAACTGGTTGTGAATTTCAATTTGCAATTTGTTCACACCAGTTGCAAATTGCTCAGAGCAATCTCCAAATCAAAACTGCAATATTGCGTGACAATATTGCAATGTTCCTTGCAACAGAACACTGGATTTGACTGTAACCACATGTTTACTAATTAGATTTCAGGTAATGTATAAGCTCCCCATCTCCATTTACCCCCTGCCCCCATCTCCATTTAGCCCCCATCTCTATTTAGCCCCCAGGGCTGTCTGACTTGTTCAAACTACCTGAAAAATTCAACAAGAACTTTGACGTTCAAGCGAAGGGCCTTCATCTGGAAGTTAGTAACTTGTTCGCTCTAGAGGTTCAATTAGGGACATAATTTATTGTTCAAGTGTTGCTGTAGGAATCAGAGTACAGATGATGACCAAAGGGGCAGGGGGTTTTAAAAGATTCCCATGTCCTCTGTAGGAGAGGTTTGGATTGTTTCCAGAAATATGACTTGATTTGCTAGCTATCTAATGGTGATATTCACCATATAGGTTACAGTAAGTACTCTGTACTTGGCTGGAGTGATGGTGGTATATTTGGCCTAATCTTAGCTGGCAAATATCCGAGCATTGTTGACCGTCTTGTCGTGTGGGGATGCAATGCCTCGGTGACCAAGAAAGACCTTGAGTTGTATGAAGCAATCAGAGATGTTTCAAAATGGAACCCAAAGATGAGACAGCCACTCGAAGGTAATGATTGTATAATGATTCACCCATTCTGCAAGAAATGAGCCATGTATAAACAACCCTCACAATGGGTCATTCCACACCTGCCCCACTGAAGAATTGGGAAGTTGACCCCTCCATTCTGGAACATTTACTGGCTATTAACAGAAGTAGACTCCCCCCTCCCGACCACCCAAAATCCCTCCACAGGAGGGTGCAAATATTTATGGACAAAACCAATCTAATAAAGTGGGTCTCCAAAGGTTTCCTGACACTTTGCAGTAAGCCACACCATATGAAGAATTCCCTGGGTTCAAGGTTAAAGTCATGAGTTTTTTGACGTTTTAATATCTATTTTTATCATCACAGAACTTTATGGTGATGAAGTACAAGAATTATGGAGCGGTTGGATTGATAGTATGACAAGTATTTTCAAAGAATGCGAGGGAAATCTTTGTCAGGAGTTCCTACCGAACATAACTTGCCCTACGTTAATAATTCATGGTGAGAAGGACCCACTTGTGCCGTCGTTTCATCCGCAGTACATCCACAAGAACCTGAAAGGCTCCATACTACATCTTATGCCTGAGGGTCGACACAATTTACATCTCAGGTTTGCAGAAGAATTTCACAACTATGTCACTAACTTCTGTAAGGAATGAGGGAAAGTATTTCGTCAGTTTTCATGTGTTAGAAAGTAGTGGTACCAGTGAATATCAGTTGGCAAGTGAGAGGAGTTGTTTTTAGATAAGACAAATAAAACATTGCTTTGTAAATAGATATTAAAAATTTTCAGACTTTATTCTTGCGTGACTGGTCCATTTTTAATCCAGGCTTACAAATCGAAAGCTTCGGAGTGCAAGATACTAGTAAATCAACGTGCTTTTTTCCACAAACCAAAACAAATTAGCAACATTTTTACAATGCAAAGGCGACAGCAAAATATGACGTGACCATAGCGCTCATTGTTAAATATGGCGGTGTGTTTACAAATTTTTTTGCTTGCCGACGGCACAGAATAAGTATATACCAGAAGTGTAACTTCATAGGGCTTTCGTGTCCTCAAATTTCCCAAAATGTACACGTCATGCACACGCCATCGTGCTTGCTTGTAAGATGGCGACGTTTGATAGCGTCAGCACGAACAACTTTTCTATCAGTGTTTTGCATTTTCTCGCGGCCTTTCTGCCATTTTAGTAGTAATTTGTTTAACTAATTGACATACATTGCAAGGCCAATGGTTTTTTTCATTTCCGCAAATGTCAAGGCATTAGGTCAAAGGGCATGAAAGCAATGACGTAATAACAAATGACGAATATACGTCATGCACACGCCATCACAACTTGCCAGTAAGATGGCGACCGCGGGACGAGCTTTTTACAGAAGATAGACATCTGTTCATACTTAATCACAGGAGGCCCAGGCTCTATTTGCCCGCGCCCGCCTGTGACTTCCTTATAACGAGGGAAGGAAGGAAACATTGAGCCCAAAATAGCCCAGACTTGGCATATGTTGCACGAAACTATCCTCGATTTTTCGCCTTTAAATGCATTTCTTTCGAGATTAATCGATATCCCCTGCAAGAATGATACCGTACAACTCTCAAAACAACGATGCTTTAATCAAAGAGCTTAAATTCGCTCTAAAATCCGTGAGGGAATGACAAAATTTGGCAAAAATATATCCGCGTGCCTGGTTTGCTGTTAAAAAACCGGAAGTCGTTGAAAAACTCAAAATACACTCAAACCTGATTGGACAACGGGTTCAAATTTCAAAGTTGTCCAATCAGGTTTGAGTGTATTTTGAGTTTTCAACGACTTCGGTTTTAACAGCAAACAAACGTATATATTTGCCAAATTTTGTCATTCCTCACGATTTTAGAAACAATTAACTCTTTGATAAAGCATCGTTGTTTTGAGAGTTGTACGGTATCATTCTTGCAGATATCGATTAATCTCGAAAGAAATGCATTTAACGAAAATGAAGGATAGTTTCGTGTAACATATGCCAAGTCTGGGCTATTTTGGTCTCAATGTTTCCTTCCTTCCCTCGTTATAAGGAAGTCACAGGCGGGCGCGGGCAAATAGAGCCTGGGCCTCCTGTGACTTAATCTGTGCCGACGGCAAATGAAAAATATGAGTGAAGTAAAGGCGCTTTATTGCGACCCTTTTGGTAAGTTTTGAAATGCCTAGTGTTTTGTTCTTTACTTTTTATCTTTTAACTTCAAATATTTAAATTTAACAGAAGCCCAGTCAACTAATATCGACGAGCAAGTTTTCATGTTTTTGACGAGTCTAGTACTTGCTGTCTTGCTCGGTTGCTCCTTTTTTATTTTGACAAATTTGAAATTCATTTTGACCGCTTTTTTGTCAAGCAAATATTCCAAAAACGATTTAAAATTGACTTTTTCCCACATTTGTTAACTTTTCTTGTAGTGGTACGGTTCATATTTCTTGTTTTTGTACAAACATATTGAAAAACACGAATTTTGGTCACCATGACACCATGGGTTGTTGTCACTGGTGGGGTTCTTTTTCGTAGGGTTCTTTCTCGTGGGCTTTTTCTCGTAGGGTTTTTTCTCACGGGGGGTTTTTTCTCGTTGGGTTCTTTCTCCTGGGGTTCTTCCTCCGGCACTCAGTACTGCCGGCACTACTTTAAAAATATGTACGCAAAGCGTACATGTATATGACGCGCGAAAGCGGACAAAATTACTTTTCCCAAATATATATATGACATCAATATCAAATATAAAACAACAATACAAATATAGTAGGAATTGCCGTATATATATATGTGCTAATTCTTAAATATAAAACGTGTTCTTAAATATATAGAACGTTCCTAAAATATATAACATCTTTTCGCAAATAGAAACAATGTTGCTGATTATTTAACGTCTTCTCTCATATATAAACAATATTGGCATATATAAATCACCTCACATATGTATATATAAACAATTTTTCCATATATAAATCAGCTCACATAATATATAAACACTGTTGCCGATTATATACAACGTGTGCCAAATATATAAAGGGTGGTTACGCAGTGCTGCGTTCGATTTAACCGAATTATATGAAGTACTGCTTAAACCAATAAACATGCATCTTATTAAAGTGCAGGCGCTTTTTCACTCGACGTTGGTCATGGCTGACAAGCACGTGCAAATTTAGGCAAATTTAATAAAAGCAGTGGTCAATGTTGCTGATCGTGGCACATCGCAGGAATCGAATAGCGAGGGAAGTAGTTCGGAACTATAAAGCGGTTGTTTCCATCAACAGAGGGTGGTCAAGGTGCAAACACCACACAAAATACAGCGCCAGGAGAGCGCGCCGCGGAACAAGAAAGGAATTATTATTATTATTGATAGGCATACAGTTACAAGTATTGCGCGATTTAATCTGCTAGCGAATAGTGTCTCCCTGGACAATATACGCGACACAGATAGTGTCCCTCCTCGCGGATTCTGACCCTCAAAGAAACACTGAGATAAGATTTAGTTCTTGCGTATAATATAAACCGTTTTTGACCGTTCCCCAATGTAGACAGTGGGTTAACCCATTGAGCTGCAATGCGTTAACCTACTTTGTTATTTTACTCTGTCTAACGCCAGACGATTTTATACTTGTCACGGGAAGGGTCTTGCTCATTAATGAGTTAAATCACTGTCTCATGCAGTTTGTTACACCGGAACTTGAAATAGTGGTTCGAGTGCACCCCTAAACAACATACAACAAAAATTATTTAAGAATTCCATAGCATCCTTCACCGATTTTCGTACACTGTGCTTGGATTAAATCGCGCAATACTTGTAACTGTATGCCTGTCAGGATTTTCATCATAGGCGTACGGGCACATTTTTTTGGGGGGGCTGGGCTGAATTTGCCCGAATGACATGACGTCACCACAGTGGCGTCGTGGGTCCCATGTTTTAGGGGGGGCCAAGCGCAGCATTTTCCGACAATATTCGGAAAAAAACATTGTTTTTGTTGTCAACGGGGGGGGGGTTAAAAAAATTCCGGCAATCTATCCTAAAGTTTTTTAATTGTATAAATCATATAACTCTGAAATATTAGCTATTCTATGAACTTATATTCGGAAAACGTAAACTGAGTCTGATTTCCGATATTTCATCAACATGTTTTCGCATTCGTATATGCATATGCTTCACCATGAAGATTCCGACAACATAACAAATTTCCAATTTTCCGACGGGTCTCAACGATAGGGGGGGCCATGGCCCCCCCGGCCACGGCGCCACTGCGTCACCAGACCATCGTTGCCCGAATGACAAGACAATTTTTGCCCGAATAGATAAATTCTCAAAAAATTGGGGGGGCTGCAGCCCCCCCAGCCCCACCCTCCCGTACGCCTATGATTTTCATTCCTTTCTTGTTCCGCGGCGCGCTCTCCTGGCACTGTATTTTGTGTAGCGTTTGCACCTTGACCACCCTCTGTTGATGGAAACAACCGCTTTATAGTTTCTTCGACACTAACCGAACTACTTTCCTCGCTATTCGATTCCTGTGATGTGCCACGATCAGCAAGACAGCAACATTGGTCACTGCTTTTATTAAATTTGCCTAAATTTGCATGTGTTTGTCAGCCATGACCATCAGTAGTGGCCATGACCAACGTCGATTGACAAAGCGCCTGCACTTTAACAAGATGTGTGTTTATTGGTTTAAGCAGTACTTCATATAATTCGGTTAAATCGAACGCAGCACTGTGTAACCACCCTTTATATATTTGGCACACGTTGTATACAGTGCTCTCACTTCTAAGGATTTTTCCTTAGAAATAGGAATTTTGCAAAGTTTTAAGGATTTTTTTAAGGAATTCCATTTTTAAGGAATTTTCTAAGGATTTTTTAAGATTTCGACCAAGGCCTTCAAAATATTAATATTGTCAGAAAAACGAGTTATCCTTTGATTCTTATATGCATTTTAGTAACAATTGGCCATGTCGCGTAAACTTTTAACAAGTATGTTAATTGGACTAGTATCCCAAAGGTCGAGATTCGATTCCCACCGTGGTCAGGCAAATTTTTTAGCCTGCCCGGTGTGGATAACACACTCAGAGTAACACCAGAAACATCATATTTAATAATTAATATTTACTGTCGTCTGTCGCTTATTAAGCGCAAAAGGTGCTTTTTGTAAAGGACTAAAACAATAAAACCAGGATTACGGCTGATCTTGGCCTTATGGGGTACTTACAAGGATAAACAAGTCATTTAAGGAATTTTGGGGAAATCTGAGGAATTTTGGAGCTCACACTAAGGAATATCAAAATTTGGTTGTGAGAGCACTGGTTGTATATATAATCGGCAACATTGTTTATATTATGTGAGCTGATTTATATATGGGAAAATTGTTTATATATACATATGTGAGCTGATTTATATATGCCAATATTGTTTATATATGAGAGAAGACGTTAAATAATCGGTAACATTGTTTCTATTTGGGAAAAGACGTTATATATTTTAGGAACGTTCTATATATTTAAGAACACGTTTTATATTTAAGAATTAGCACATATATATATACGGCAATTCCTACTATATTTGTATTGTTGTTTTATATTTGATATTGATTTCATATTATATTTGGGAAAAGTAATTTTGTCCGCTTTCGCGCGTCATACATGTATCTGCTTATGCGTATTTGCATAATATTATTGTATAATTTAATAGCGTAATTAATGATTTCAATGCATGAGGTCAATGTCACTCAATGAGTGGATAAACGTTTATGTTGCTTTTAAAAAACTGTGCATAAAGGGACGAGGGCCTATATAGCCCATGGGAGCAATTTTTAAAACAATTGTGAAACCTTAAGATTTTAGTTTTTTATACTTGAGAATAAAGGTTATGTTAGCAGCACTATTTACACACCACATATAAATATTACATACCATCAACTCATTTAGTCCCCCTAGTCACAACAGTTTGGGAAAGAAATGCCAAACTGTGCTTATATCTTTATACCAATCAAATATCAAAAGTAAACTTAATATAAGGTGATGTTAACTATTGAAATGACAAACAATGACCATGAACTGTTGTCGATTTGATCCAAATAGTGTTGAGAATATATATGGCATTATTTATGAGTGAACTTTGTCGAAATAGAAGCTCGAATAATGCAGGATATTCGTACAATATTTAAAAAGGCACACCACATATAAATATTACATACCATCAACTCATTTCGTCCCCCTAGTCACAGCAGTTTGGGAAAGAAATGCCAAACTCAACCTGTTTCCCAGGGTCTCACCTTCGCACACTCCCTGCTGCGGAGAGACCCTGGTACTGTCTGGTCACGTGTGTCAAAGTCGTCAGCTATACTCAGTAGGGGTAGGCGATCCAGTCTGTTGACATCGCGTTGACAGGGACCTGACACCCGTTGACAGCGACCTGACACCCGTTGACAGCGACCTGACACCCGTTGACAGCGACCTGACAGATAGTTTCCAAACCACAACAAGGGAGAGCCAGAAAGACCGAAATCGCGAAGTTTTTGTAACAGTTTGGAGTGGTCAACGGTATCGAAAGCCTTGGAAATGTCCAGGGATCGCGATGTGGGACGCGATCATGACGTCTGGTCTATATAGATCGAATTTCAAAACTGTACTAACTGTAGGGAGCCACCTTAATTGCTGCCAAGCGTCAGCGAGGCAGCACACTGTTCTTGACATGGGAAGGTTTCTCCAGAGTTCACTCGACCCAGGCTTTTGCGCCGACCTATTGTCGAGATGTGGATCCTTGCTTCGCGTCTGTCAGTTGTCGTAATTCCGGGCAAAAAGTCGAGCTCAAGGTGTCGAGCTCAAGGTGAATTTTTAAAATGGGGGGCGAGGGCGAGAAAAATTGCGCGCGCATATTTTGTTCCATGTGCTCTGCAAGTTCTCAACTCTCGAGATTTTACAAGCTTTTTATGGCATTTTGACACAATATTTAAACACGAGTCAGGACTATATTTCACACATTTCAGAGGATTTGAGCACAGGACCAAATCTTATGTAGAAACAGTAGAATTGAAATACTGTGGCCTGTGCCATCGCCATTTGTGCCATTTGTTAGCCCAACTATTTAGTTTATTGAGATCCTCTTGTTAGGGTGACTTGATCCTGGTAGTCGTTAATTTCCCTATAAATGATGGCGTCGTCCGCGAATAAACGAATTTCAGATTTGATGTTCTCAGAAATGTCATTTATATAAAGAGGGAATAGAACGGGTGCGAGAATTGTTCCTTGAGGTACTCCAGATATGACAGGTTTTGGTTCAGAGTCGGGGAGCCATTAACAGAAACAACTTGAGAACGGTTAGAGAGAAAAGCCTTGATCCAATTAGCAGTACGTCCTCTAATACCGTAATACTCAATTTTGGACATTAGGCGAAGATGTGGGACGGAGTCAAAGGCTTTACTGAAGTCTAGAAAAATAGCATCGGTTTGTTTCTTTTGGTTTATACTTTTTGCACAATCGTTGATTGCGGTAATTAGTTGAGTCTCACAGGAAAACAATTTTCGGAAGCCATGCTGTTTATCAATTAAAATATCATGATATGCTAAATGCTTAGCAGTATGACTAAGAATGATATGTTCCATGACCTTGCAACACAGACATGTTAGAGAGATAGGACGATAGTTGGCTGGGCTGGATTTTATATCTTTCTTAAATACAGCGGAGACAAGGGCCTTAGACCAGTCAGATGGAAGTGTACCAGTGTCATACGACTGTTGAAATACGAAACAAAGCCAGTGTGAGATGGATGGTGCCAGTTCTTTGAGTACTCTGGGCCTCTGGCTGGGATTTTGTCGGGACCACAAGCCTTACTAGGGTTAAGTTCAGAGAGTTGCTTGGCTACACCTTGAGAGTTGATAATTAGGTCTGAAATGGAAGTATATGGTATATGGTAGTACGTCGATTTATCAGAAACATATAATCTGTCGTTGTATTATAGGGATACCGCAACAGCGGGTAGATTTGAACTAAATATAGGATTTGAACTTGTGCTCGACCCAGTCGTCTTGATAGCTCAATAGGTAGAGTGTCAGCCCGGTGCGTGATTTACTTTTACAGCTTTAGTTTGCACAAATTTAAGCCAAGTGCTACAGGAATAGCAACAGAGCAAAACATAATAGTACTGTAGTTCGTTAGCGCGTGTATCAGGTTTCACGTAAAGGTCAAAGTGGTCGACCTTTGAGCAATAAATCTGGATATGTTCACTAATAAATAGTAAAGACTGGATATTTGAAATCATTCTGGTTACAGAATCTTGAAATTTGGCGCAAATTTATAAACCTTGAAACCAAAACATTTAAATTCAGCATTGAAATCGATGCGTAACAAGCGATCAGCGATGGTTTTATACTTTTATTCGTTCGCCAAGACGTCAAACAGATGAGGTACAATCACTATCATATCAACGATAGACGCTGGTCATAGCTAGTTGTCTCTCTTTACACAGAATACTATAGTATATAGAGGCACATTGGTCACAGCCTGCGTGGTTGAAGGCTTCTGCGGCAGCACTTCCTTGCGATAGTAAGTAGTAACGTCTAGTCTAAGGAATTAATAGAAGTGGAATGTGAGAGCTCTGAATATATCTGCATTCCCAGATACAAAAACAAAATGGTGTTTTCATCAGCTTTTAGCAAAATTTTAAGCTTGTGTGCAAGAAATGCATTGCTTCCTAGAACCCTGACACGCTTTATGCACTCAGAATCAGGAAAATGTTTGGTAAATAATGTCGAATTATATTATGAAAAAGTTGGGCAAGGCTCAAAGGTCCTGCTCTGCATTCCAGGTGCTTTTGGGTCAACAAGGACTCATTTTGGGCCCCAACTTGACCAGCTGAAAGAGAATTTTACTGTAATTGCATTTGACCCAAGAGGTTACGGCAAGTCTATACCACCAAAGAGAGATTTTCCATTAGATTTTTATCACAGAGATGCAGATGATGCTGTTGGACTTATGGAACATTTGGGTATATTTATAATGTACTACTTTGTACATCACTGATCTCAAAACACACTGAATATACCCCCTCAAATACCCCTCCTCTTTTTAATGAAGAAATTCATCAAGCCTACGCCTCCCTCCCCTAATGCATCTATTAAGTCCCCCCCTCCCCTCACAACAGTTAACCACATGTTTACTAATTAGATTTCAGGTAAATGTATAAGCTCCCCCATCTCCATTTAGCCCCCAGGGCTGTCTGACGTGTTCAAACTACCTGAAAAATTCAACAAGAACTTTGACGTTTCAAGCTTAAGTTTAAGTTTATTAAAGTTTCGCCCATACATACATACATAGTTTAAAATAAAAATAAAACATAGATTACAGTTACTAGGGCTAGAAGTCTACTAGAAACCACTAAAGGCTTTTGCTTAAGACTCCTAGTTTAATTATTTACAATTATTTACATTGATGATCAGAACTTAAAGTAAAATTATTAATAGAAAAAAAAAGAAGATGAGTTTGAGATATTTTACAATATTTCAAATAATAACAAAGATATATACAAATTAGAAAATTTATTCCTTGAGAAGACATAATTATATAATTTACATACAAGAGATAGATGAGGGATATATCAAATCTATGTTTCCGAATGCAACAGCAAGAAATAATTTTTTGATTTTTTCTTGAATATGTGATAGGATTTTATAATTTTTAATTCAGACTTTAACTCATTCCAGATATTTACACCTTTATTGTAAAGTGAATGTTTGACAAAATTAGTTCTTGAGTATGGTTTATGAAGTTTAGATGCGTTCCTTGTATTGTGTTTATGTATTTCGCTGTTAGTAACATAGTAATTTGTAAAATATTTTGGAAAGGCCTTCGTCTGGAAGTTTGTAACTTGTTTGCTTTAGAGGTTCAATTAGGGACATAATTTATTGTTCAAGTGTTGCTGTAGGAACCAGAGTACGAATGATGACCATGTCCTCTGTAGATTCCCATGTCCTCTGTAGGAGAGGTTTGGATGCTTTTCCAGAAATATGACCTGATGTGCTAGCTATCTAATGGTGATATTTACCATATAGGTTACAGTAAGTACTCTGTACTTGGCTGGAGTGATGGTGGTATACTTGGCCTAATCTTAGCTGGCAAATATCTGAGCGTTGTTGACCGTCTTGTCGTGTGGGGATGCAATGCCTCGGTGACCGAGGAAGACCTTGAGTTGCGTGAAGCAATCAGAGATGTTTCAAAATGGAACCCAGAGATGAGACAGCCAATGGAAGGTAATGATTGTATAATGATTCAGCCATTCTGCAAGAAATGAGCCATGTATAAACAACCCTCACAATGGGTCATTTCACACCTCCCCCACCGAAGAATTGGGAAGATAACCCCTCCACCCTAGAACATTTACTAGCTATTAACAGAAGTAGATCCCCCCTCACACTTCCCCTCCCGACCACCCAAAATCCCTCCACAGGAGGGTGCAAATCTTTGTGGACAAACCCAATCTAATAAAGTGGGTCTCCAAAGGTTTCCTGACGCTTCGCAGTAAGCCACACCATATGAAGAATTCCCTGGGTTCAAGGTTAAAGTCATGAGTTTTTTGACGTTTTAATATCTATTTTTATCACAGAACTTTATGGTGATGAAGGACAAGAATTATGGAGTGATTGGGTTGATAGTATGATAAGTATTTTCAAAGAATGCGATGGAAATATTTGTCAGGAGTTCCTACCGAACATAACTTGCCCTACGTTAATTATTCATGGTGAGAAGGACCCACTTTTGCCATTGTTTCATCCGCAGTACATCCACAAGAACGTGAAAGGCTCCATACTACATCTTATGCCTGAGGGTCGACACAATTTACATATCAGGTTTGCAGAAGAATTTAACAACTATGTCACTGACTTCTGTAAGGAATGAGGGAAACTATTTAGTCAGTTTTCATGTGTTAGAAAGTAGTGGTACCAGTGAATATCAGTTGGCAAGTGAGAGGAGTTGTTTTTAGATAAGACAAATAAAACATTGCTTTGTAAATAGATGATATTAAAAATTTTCAGACTTTATACTTGCGCGACTAGTGGTCCATTTTTAATCCAGGTTAACAAATCAAAAGCTTTTCAAGATACTAGTAAATCAACGTGCTTTTTTCCACAAACCAAAACAAATTAGCAACATTTTTACAATGCAATGGCGACAGCAAAATATGACGTGACCATAGCGCTCATTCTTAAATATGGCGGTGTGTTTACAATTTTTTTTGCTTGCCGACGGCAAATGGAAAATATGAGTGAAGTAAAGGCGCTTTATTGCGACCCTTTTGGTAAGTTTTGAAATGCCTAGTGTTTTGTTCTTTACTTTTTATCTTTTAACTTCAACTATTTAAGCCCAGTCAACTAATATCGACGAGCAAGTTTTCATGTTTTTGACGAGTCTAGTACTTGCTCGGTTGCTCCTTTTTTATTTTGACAAATTTGAAATTCATTTTGACCGCTTTTTTGTCAAGCAAACATTCCAAAAACGATTTAAAATTGCCTTTTTCCCACATTTGTTAACTTTTCTTGTAGTGGTACTGTTCATATTTATTCTTTTTGTACAAAAATATTGAAAAACACGAACTTTTGACGGGTACAGGCGTACAGCCATGTTTCCCGAAGGCGGCCAAAGCAGGTTCCGCATTTGCATTTTCACTTCCCGAAAAGCCAGTTTTGTTTCCCTATTAACAAGGTCTCCTATTTTGCCCAGGGTTTTAAACATTTTTGCGTGGGAAAAAGTTAATTGCCGTGGGACAATGGCTTCCCAAGGGATTTTAAAAAGTATAGTTGGAATCAGCTGGTTTCATCCCCAGGGGTTTGAGGAAATGAATTGAGGAAAGTTCTAATATTAAAACTAGGAAATCTATAAAAGACTTTTCAGTATAAATTTTAAGGTTTATAGGAGTATCGGCTAGGTTTTCGCAACAATGTCAACGTTGCCAATGTTTATAAAGTTTAAATGGAAATCAAAAACAAGTGAACAAATGTTTTTCACTGCATTTTACCATATTCTGGCTTCTACTTGGCTAGATCACTGCCCAAGATGACATTGCTATTTGTAAAAGGCTCCATTATTTTCAACTACTATAGGGTCTGAACTTGATGAAAATAATATTGAAGAAAAGGTCGAAATTGCGCGTGATAACATCGCCGTTCAACAATTGTTGACTCATGTTCCGGATATTGTGATCAAATGTGATCATAAAAAACAAGTGCCTTACGTCGAGCAGTTTAGGGCGGTTTGCCTTTTCGCTGATATATCAGGTAATGTTGTGGCCCAGTTTAGGCCTTTGTAGTTAATAGTGCGCCTGAACTACACCCGTGAAAACGGACAAAACAAACCTGCAGCAGGAAATCGGGAGGTTGGCAATTTCACTGTTAATTTTTCCGAACCTTTGTATTTTGCCTCTAGAATGTGTTGCTGTTGGTCTTAGACTTCAAATGTTGTTGAAATTTTACTACCAATTTTAAACTAGTTTTGTTAATTTTTGTTTTAAAAGGGTTATTTCTTCACCGTATTTCTTCATTGATAGTGCTTTGATGCTGGCAAAAGGCAACGTACATGCATTTTTAACAAGAAAGTTTTCATTTTAAACTGATTTTCTTAACGATAAGTGGATCTTCCTGAAAAATCGGGAGGTTCAGATTGAAATCGGGAGATCGGGAGGAACGTACGGAAATCGGGAGACTCCCGATCAAATCGGGAGAGTTGGAATGTCTGTAATTACCCAACAACTTGTTATCGTCATGCAATTCAACAATTTGTTAACAAGTTGTGAGTGACAACCTTGTAGCAACTTCATAAAATGACAGCATTGTTACAACTTGTTGTTGACAAGGTTGCTACAAGTCTGTTGCAAACACATCTTGCTGACAAGATAAATGATTTAAAACATTTCGATCGAAGGCCGCTCGTCAGACGCCAACTTGTCAACTACTAATTTACTAATTAGTTAGCTAGCTAGCTAATGACCTAAATGCTTAATTAACTAATTAACAAAATAATTAGGGGGTAGTTAAACAGGGTAATAATTATTAATTAACCAACTAATTACCTAGCTATTCAACTAAATCTTCCACTCTTCAATAGGTTTTACAGCTCTATGTGAAAAATACAGCTCTCAGACAAGTAGTGATGGTGGAACATGCGGTACAGATCAACTCAGTGCAACATTGAATAATTACCTGGGGAAAATTGTTGAATGTAAGTTAATTAGGACAACTATAGTACTTGTTTGTGAAAATGTGTGATATACGATAATGTCTTGCAATACGTCTTCCTTGATGAACTGTCTTCCTTGTATCCATATAAAAATTTTCAAAGTTTGTATGATATTCCACCATCTCAATGTTCTTATTTTACACTTGCACAGGTATTTTAAGAAATGGAGGAGACGTTCTGAAGTTTGCAGGTACGATTTTTAGTGTAAATTTAACGTCACATGTATTCACATTACAATACTGTTGCTCTTAATTTTTTACCAAGCCTTTCGGGTGGTTTTATAGTTGCATCGTGTGATCCTGGTTGCCTTTCATAAGGAAATAGTTTATTGAGCTTAAGGAAGCACGGGTGGCAGATGGTGTTAGCGCGCTGTCCTTTACCTCTGAGTTAAGCCTGCTTTTCAGCAGGTCGAGGGCAGGGATTTACTTCGGTTGGGTAACGTCCTAGCCTTGTGCTTGATTAACTCTTGTAAGTTGAGATTGGTTGGTTCTCTCCTGTGCTTCGAGGGTTTTTCTCCGGGTACTCCGGTTTTCCTCCCTCGCTAAAAGTTTCCCTTAGGCACTAACCTTCACTAACTAACCCTCGGAACCTTTGTCAATTGGTTTGCAAAACCATCTGCTGTGTTGTGACGCTTACTGAAACTCACCCTAAAATGATAAAAATATATTGTTTTCTTACTGTTCATTATTCATTTGCCTTACAGGAGATGCGTTGTTTGCCATCTGGAAGATCGAGGACACCACCTCGAGTATCACCCCTCTGGTAAACAGTGCTACGATGTGTAGTCTCTCTATCCAGGAAGAATGCGATAATTATATGACCGATGTAGGAGTTCTACTTCGTGTTAAAACTGCTGTTGCTGTTGGAGTGTTCTATGTCACCTATGTAGGTCTGTATGACAGCAAGCAGTTCGATATGTCCGGGCCGGCTATAGATGACGCCAATGCCGCAGAGAAATGGGCGGAACCTGGTTCGGTTGTGTTGTCTCAACTTGCCTGGGATAATTGTGAGCAGGCGTTGTTTATACATGAGCTTGTTGAAGATGGACATCACTATAAGGTAAAGCTACTATTGTCCACCGAAGCATCGCTCTGTCCTAATCGTGTTCATGAAAGGTGAACATACTAAAATATGTTAGAATTGTGGAACCAGCGGGAGGACGCATGACATTTCAGTCTAATGGAGGAACAGCGAAAGTAGATGTATCAGGCTGCAAACCAGACTCATTTAACCTCAGCTGCTCCAAACTCTGTTGAGTCATTCTCAGCGAGCAGGAAAGACCAGTGTTGGCACAACCTGACACCGGCCTTGTTCGAATTACAACCTAACGAACACTTTGCTAAGATTAACCAAAGTAACCGAATGATTGTCTAAACTATTTTTCGTAGAGGTTCAGAGTTGTCACAAATTGGTCCGGTGTTACTACAAGAGGAAACCGCGGGATACGTGGAGAAAACCTGCGGTGTTTGGTAGAGTCAAACTTGAATTTCCTTGAATTTCCTGATACATGGCCTGGAAAGTCTTAAAGTAACCATTCTAAACACTGTAAGCACTTCAGAAAGTCTGTAGCTTTGATGGTTTAGGAGATAGAGCTATGTCGGCAGTGCCGTTTCTGGGTGTGGTCATTTTCGAGCATTTCACACCGGATTCGGGTTTTGGCACATATGCCATGTTGTCCGTCATGGTCATTTTACCCTAAAACAGTTGAGATTATCTGTCCTAAATGAAATGCATACAAACTCATATACAGGTCCTAGACTACTGCACTAAAGCCCGTTTTCCACTAGGTGAATTTGTTCGCGCGAAGCGACTTTTTCCTTTCTCGACATCTCTTATCACGTCAGCAAAAGCGATGCGAACAAAGGACAAATTCGCTTCGCGCGGACAAATTCGCCCAGTGGGAAACGGTCTGGTTTTCATATGTCGCCGATGGTCGGCGATGCTTTCGCAGTGCCACTGTCTTCGATCATTGGCGAGTGAAATCCTTTGCCTACTTGAAATCATTTCCTCCTTCAATGATCACTAACAATGGTCCATGAGTGCATCGCCGACCATCGGCGACATATGAAAACGAGGCATTAATCACTGTACCACCAACTTTCCTACGGCTTTGGAGCAAGTCTGCTGCAGAACTTGTGCATTTTTTGCTCGTGTTCCTGTTAGTCATGTTGGTCTGCAACTCACTTTATTTTCATTTCAGGTATTGGGCGTGAAGCATCAAGATGTGATACCACCGTGTGAGCTTACAAATATGTCTTACCTGCTTGGATCAATGTCAGGAGTGCTTACGGCTCATTCAATGCGTCTGACTACACCAAGTATTGCTAAACGAGCCTTGGGTCCTCACCTCGGTGACTTCTATGAGAAGTTCTTTCCGTATTGGAAATGTCCAAAGATATTCTGTAACACTCGTAAAGGTCGTAAAGAGATGATTGTTGATAAGGTTAAGGTTTCCTCTGGCATTGCAGGACTCATGAGCTATGATCCAGGTATTCTTCTTTACCAGATTACGCCACTTTGTGTTTATTAGGTGCAAATATACTGTATATAACACTTAGCAAAACAATAGTTATTATTATTATTATTATTATTATTATTATTTAAACTTCTTTAAGCACACGGTGGCCTTTCAGTTGCCCTTTCTACAGGGTGTATCATAAAAAAGTGAACTCTTTGAAATTTAATACAATAGTGAACCTTTTGAAATTGAACTTCATATTTGCATTTTCTTTCAAAGAATCTATTGTACCCTATTGTATTTAATTTCAAAGGGTTCACTTTTTTTTGAGACACCCTGTATAACACTTAGCATAATAATAGTGCATGCCATCCAGTCACGATTCAGTGATCGGAATGTTCCATTGTCTTTTCATTGTTTTGGAAATCCCGCTGTTCTCCATGTCATCCAGTCACTCATTGTTTTGAGATATGTGACATTGTGCAAACCTGACTGGCCTTAACTTGCAATTTTTAGACGCGCGACTTTTAATGTACAGCAAACTAACCGACGAAGAAGTGGACGATCTGCGAGCTTACGTTCCAAGACCAGTATTATATAAGGTATATTTGAATTTATAAATAAGTGCATGAAGCCCTTGAATTCTTCTTGCTTTAGTTTTTGGATGTATTTTCTGAAATTTGTGGGTATGTGGCACAATTGTACAGTTTGACAGCACTTTTACGGACTCATAACGCCTTCTTTTCAGCCCGAAATAGTCCTTGAATTTCCTGATACATGGCCTGAAAAGTCTTAAAAAAGCTGTTGAATTTTATTCTTCCTAATCTGTGGTTCGTACAGGAACAGCTTATCCTGCTCTTCAAATGATTTGACTGCCACATTTTACACTAAGGAATTATCAAACGAAGTATCTTTTCTTTGCCCAAGTATTTTCAGACGGATCTTGCTGTTGTAGTATAAATTGGGCCAGTATCATGTGTATTCGTTAATTAAGGGTTAATTAATCAATTAGCGGTGGGGATACTCATTAAATGGTTGGGCTAAGTGTTGGCATGTTTTTATGTAGATCGACCATCATCAAGATTTGGAATGGTTATCAGAAATGCGTCAGGTTTCCGTGTTGTTTGTTAACATGTCCTTACCACACAATGTCTATGATGCCGCTCAAGCCGTTCAGAAAGCTTATGAAGTCATTTATGAAACTGTCAGACGACTGAAAGGTGAGTACACACGGATACTCTCTTTTTGTAGTGGGGATATCAGCTAGTTTAAATGGGTTGTTGCTCAGTGGCGCTAGTACATACACGCGCCTTTCCCTTCGATCCATGCAATACAGTTGTCTGCAGATTATAATTTCACCTCAGTTCCATGTGTGAAAAGTTTTCTAGGGAAAACAAATTTAGATAGAATTGATAGAGGTATTCAGTATAAATAAAGTTAGTTTGTTTTGAAAGCAGGGGTGGCGCCAGGAATTCCCCGATGAGGGGGCTAGGGTCCCCGACGAGGGATCTAAGTTCTTAGAGGCAGTCAAACGTTTTATCTGATGTTCAACCTGGGGGGGTTCGGGGCATGCTCCCCCGAGAAAAATTTTGAATTTTGAGTCTCTGAAACGGTATTTCCTCCGTTTTGAGGGTATTTTGCGGTGAAATAGAATTGTCACGCTCGTTACAAGACATAGATTCTTCCCCGACGAAAGATTTCCCCGATGGGGGGCTACAGTTCCCCGAAGGGGGGGCTGGCCCCCCCTAGCGCCACCACTGTTTGAAAGGAAAGCTCTAATCAGCCTCTAGAAAGCTCTAATGTTTTTGTTCGAGGTCCAACGTTTTTTCTCTTTCACAGGCAACTTGAACAAAGTGTTTTCATTCGATAAGGTGAGAATATCCAGGCAACTGTTCGACTATAAACTTAATAGCGTTTAATGATAACTTAACTAAATAAATTTGATGATGTTTAAACGGCAGTTATATGTTGTTTTTTCAATACGTATAACCGTGTGTATTTTTTAAAGGGCTGCACATTTGTGGTGATATTTGGTCTCCCGGGTGATAAACATGATGACGACCAGGCAAGAGCCGTGATTGCTGGTTACAGAATGCTGGAAATACTTCATACTATCTTGGAAATCACGTGAGTGCATATACAGCTACCGTAATTATTCGAATAAACGCCTCTCACGAATAAACGCCGCACCTGAAGCGCCAAAAATTTAATAATTCAATTAAGGTTGTCACAGACAATAATCCAATGTATGAGCGCTAAATGAATGATGGGAATAATCATAGTTTTAAATAAGTTTAACAGATCAGTAGCCTCGTGGGAATACAAATGGCTACTGAGATATTATATTTGTATTCCCACGGGCTACTGATGTGTTAAACTTATTTAAAACTATGATTATTCCCATCATTCATTTAGCGCTCATATTGTACATTTGACTATTGTCTATGACAACCTTAATTGAAATAGTGAGCTGCATATGATTTGGCCGAAAAGTGAACATCAGAACTCTTGAAATACACTTATATGTTGTGCATCTTTCAATTCTATTTACTTACCACCAAATGCACGACTACTACATATAATAGAAAGAATTAACATATTTTCTTACTCTGATAACTGTCTGGAAGCGGTTGTATCAAGGCCGGATAGCGAATTTTTCGACTGTTGTAAAAATGCTCCAAAAGCTATAAAACTACGAATGTAGACCCCACAATTAATAAAAAGAAACTTTAACTTATAAATGCTAAGTTTTAATCTAGATTATACAAATCAACGGACAATTTTAGGAAGGTTGGAAGATTCGCTATCCGGTGGATAGTGCTATCCGGCGTTGATACAACCGACCCCTGGTGACTATCATCTGCTGCACAATGGTGCTTAGTCAAATTTATCTATAGTAGGCTTTATTTTTTATCTCTTGCATTCTTTTTAGAAACGAGTCGATAGGGATAACCACAGGTCGAGCATTTTGTGGTGTTGTTGGTCATTTAGATAGACACGAATATACTGGTAAGCATTCTACAGAGGCACTCACGATATCGGGGCTTCGGTGGCGCGGTCGTCAGGGCAAGCGCCTTTCACCTCTGAGTTCGTGGGTTCGATTCTCGCAACGAACTGATGTGAAAAGAGTCGGTCAACACTCTGCCGAAAGTCGTGGGTTTTCTCCGGGCACTCCGGTTTCCTCCCACAGGGAAAGTTGATCGGGTGGGTTAGGATAAACACAGTTAAGAAAGTAATATCACAATCGTTGTAAAGATAAAATAGTATAGGCTAAGTATGTAATTAGGTAAGCGTAGCACTTGATGTAAAGCGCATTTGATCATATTCACATGTAAATTTGCGCTATATAAATGTTAATCGTTAATCGTTAATATGCTGGATATTAGGGATACGACGAAACTTAAACTTAACTAACTTTATTTATAGTTGATAGCTTTATCATATCTGTTCTAAACTGTTCTGTCTAGAGTTCAACGAAGGGCCATCTCTTACTGGTCCAGTGTTAATACAGAAGGAAACCGGAGTACACGGAGAAAATGTGCAGTGTTTGGTAGAGTCAAACTGGAAGCATTCTTCTCACTGCGACTATGGCGATGTTACAATCAGCAAACTGCTGGAATTGAACATGGGGCTGGGTGGCAGAGGCGAACGGTATATGCACTAAATGATATCTTTATTAAGTTTACAACTTGTGAAGAAATTATAAAATTCCAAACTTAAACAGCGAAATGTACCCTGATGCCCGGTCGGCTATATTCCGAAATGTTCATGAGTCTAGTTAAATTTGTTAGTCAATAGTTTCTTTAATCGAGTTGCGTTCTTTCAAAACGTTCTTTTGCATCTTTTCATCTTTTAGTAATTGGCAGTAAAGTCAACATGGCTGCTCGTCTAATGATGAACTACCCAAGTATTGTGAGCTGCGACGAAGAGACATATAAAGCCGCAATAACCAGACTGAACAAACAAGATTTCGAATCGTTGCCGTTTAAACAGTTGAAGGGGATTGCCGATCCTGGCGTTATCAGGGAATATACCAAAGATCATGAGTATGAATGATATGTACTTACAGTTGTGTTGGTGGTACAATGTTTAGTGCAAGGAAAATCTCGCACCTTGTCAACCAAACGTGTTCGCAACAGGCTCATAGCAAGCTTGTCAACAAGTCATGGCGATGTTGTCATTTTATCAAGCTGCTACAAGATTGTCACACTCACAACTTGTTAACAAGTTGTTTAATTGCAGGACGATAACAAGTTGATGGAACAACTTGTAACAAGTTTGCTGAGTCAACAACCTTGTAGCAAGTTGTCAACAAGCTGGGAACAAGCAGTGCGAACACATCCTGATAACAAGCTGTTGAAACAGCATTGGTACAAGTCTGCTGCAGGTTTGTCACAACTTGTGTGTTTTTACGTGGGTCTGGGACAGTGGCTCGATTCCCTGCAATATGCAGTTGTCTGATTGTAATTTCACCTTCGTCGCACATGAGAGGAATACTTCCAGTATGTGTGAATACTTGTCAGCCAGAAAGCTAACTTTTACAGGTTGTTACAGTATAACCTGACTACCAATTTGTCGGATGTGCCTGACAAACAACAAAATCATAGCATGTGTGCTGCTGGCCATGTTGTGTTAGTCTATGCTATTTGCACCCTGCTTTCAACGTATTTATGTCCATAGTATTCTTTTGTAGCCGCATAATGGAAGAGGATGATGACATTGACTACCCAGTTTTAGGTAAGTTCGATTTGAATACACAGAGCCACCTTAATAGCATGATTTGAAGTCCATCGCCGATATTAGCAATCACAGAAATGGTAATGTAAGGTCAAAATTAGTAGCCTAGCTGTGTTTTGATTGGACTCAAATTCTATACCAACTAACGCTTCATTTGAATACGCATTTCGAAACTATAACTTGGCTTATACTGTATATACATTGTTTCTAGGGCGAGAAAACGAACGGGAAATTTTCCGCAAATTACTGCATGATATCAAGGCAGAAGACAGTCATTTGGATAGCAAAGGAAAGTTTGTATTGATTGTTGGAGATACGGGTATTGGAAAGACCCGCGTGTTCGAAGAGTTAATGGATACCGCGGAAAATGAAGAATTCAGGTAGCTATCACTTACCTGTTCAGAGTTGAAAAAGTTGTGAGTGACAACCTTGTAGCAACTTGATGAAATGACAGCATTGTTACAACTTGTTGACTAGGCAAGCTTGCTACAAGCCTGTATGTTGCGAACACAACTATGTGTAGTTTTCGTAATGTTTAATCTTTTGTGGTGCTTTCCAGGATGGATTTCGTGGAAGCAGACATGGCTCATGCCCAAACACCATTCTACATTGTTCAGAACTTGATCACGACTCTACTACAACTAGAAGGGTGTAATTCCGTGAGTGAAAGAGAGGGGAAGATACTTGATTATATTCAAGATGAAAATTTGAAAACTGAACTCTGCTTGCTCAATGATTTACTTGGAACCCACGTACGTTAATGATTAGCTATATTGTATGCTTCAACTTATCAATTTCAGACTGTCTGACAATAACCTTTTTAAAATGCTGAAATCGATAGACTTAAATAGATGCTTCCTGTTTGACTCTACTAAATACTGCAGGCCCCCTCCGGGAGGGTACTCCTGGGGCCGGTTGTTCAAAAGCCGGTTAGCCTAACGGCCATGCAGAAATACATAACCCAAAACAGCGGGTTAAAATTTAACCCAGGATTAGCGCTAATCGAGCTTTGAACAACCGGCCCCTGTAGTAATAACACTCGATCATGAAGGGATGGCCCTTACTGGACATCTAGGAAGAATATAGAGCTTCAGTTAGTAATTTGTGTTTTAACTGGGTTTATCCTTCTTTTTCTAGGCACCGGGTCATGCGAAGCTGATCCACATGGACGATAATACGGTTGCAGAACATCAACACATGTTGCTCTTTGAAATTGTACATCAGGTTAGATTGTGTGCATCAATTGTGACGTTTTGTTCACTATTACGCCCTGGGCAACAAGAAAGCAAAGTTGCCATGTTCAAAGCTGAAAACACTGTTTCCTAGCCATGTTTCCCGAAGGTGGACAAACAGGAAATATTGTTTCCTAGCCATGTCTTCCGAAAGTGGGCAAAGCAGGAAACATTGTTTCCTAGCCATGTTTCCCGAAGGTGGACAAACAGGAAATATTGTTTCCTAGCCATGTCTTCCGAAGGTGGGCAAAGCAGAAAACATTGTTTCCTAGCCATGTTTCCCGAAGGTGGGCAAAACAGGAAACATTGTTTCCTAGCCATGTTTCCCGAAGGTGGACAAACCAGGAAACATTGTTTCTTAGCCATGTTTCCCGAAGGTAAGCAAAGCACGAAGCATCTTCTGTGCTTAAACTCCCTAATTGGTGAGCCCACCATGTCAAAGATAGACACAACGTTATCATCTTTTTTTCGCCTTTTATTGATTTGTTTAGGTTGTGCTCAAGGAACCGTGTATTTTCGCGGTTGAGAACGGTCATTTCATTGACAACGAATCTTGGGACTTTCTTGAAGACTTAGTGAGTGATTCCCACGCCGTACTGGTTATGACTATCAAACCTCTGAGCACTGTCACTAACTTTCCTGAATCTGCCAAGAGATTGACAGCAGACACTCAGACCATCAAGATGATTTTAGGTATGGATCTGTGATACTGTTATACAACTGCGCACGTAAAAGTCGTAAAAATCTCACATGTTGTCAACAACATGTGTTCGCAACAGACTTGTACCAAGCTTGTCAACAAGTTGTAACAATGTTGTCATTTTATCAAGTTGCTACACGGTTGTCACTCACAACTTGTTAACAAGTTGTTGAATTAAAGAACGATAACAAGTTGTTGGAACAACTTGTAACAAGTCTGTCGAGTCGACAAACTTGTAGCAAGCAGTGCGAGCACATCCTGATAACAAGTTGTTGAAACAGCATTGGTACACGTCTGCTGGAGTTGCTTGTTATAATTTGTGCATTTTAATTTACGCGTGTAGGTGGATTATCACCTGATCTAATGATCGACATGGCATGTCAGTTTCTGGATGTCACGTGCATACCACGTGATCTGGAGACAATCATACGTGAAAAGAGTCATGGCGTCGCGAGCTGGTGTGAACAACTTGTGAAGGACATGTTAAGCTCTAACTACATAAAAGTAGTTTCGGACAAAGAGGTTGTCATCCAAGAGGAGGGCGAGATGCCTTCGGAATCCACGAACCTTTCCGAAACTACCCCTCTTCCGAGTTCCCGACCGTGTACGCCGGTGGTTCCCGACAGCAACCCGAAGCCCTTCGAAGTCGAGAGCTATCCCTCGCGTCCAGGCTCCGCAATGTCTCGCGCATCTTTCTCTGGGGCAGTCCCGGCGAACAGGCCGTTATCAGCATTGCGCAGGAAGAGCATGAGCATTGTTAAAACTTTGACAACGTTGCGGCGTGGTACTGTGGCTGCCACTGCTGGTGAGGATGGAGAGTTTGAGGAACACAGGAAACAGCGCAGGTACAACTAAAATAACTATATTTATACTGTAAATTGAAAGATTTTTTTGCACTTCACTTGGTTGAACTAGAATACTTGGTTTGGTGGATAAACTGAATCGGAATCGCAGGGCCGTGGGTTCGGAAGCGCTGCACCGGAATCGCAGGGCCGTGGGTTCAATTCCTGCCAGAGGACCTAGTGTTGCATTTTTCGCAACCGTTCCTGGTTAGGTCTTAAAATTGTATATATATCCACCAAACCCAGTATTCTATATTTATACTGGATAGCTCTATCAGTTCTAAACCGTTGTCCCTAGAGATCCAGTAAGAGTCACCCTTTATTGGTTCAGTGTTACTACAGGAGGAAACCTAAACTAAACTAACTAAATTTATACTGGATATAGCTCTATCAGTCCTAAACCGTTGTCCCTAGAGATCCAGTAAGAGTCACCCTTTATTGGTTCAGTGTTACTACAGGAGGAAACCTAAACTAAACAAAATTTATACTGGATAGCTCTATCAGTTCTAAACCGTTGTCCCTAGAGGTCCAGTAATGGTCATCCCTTATTGGTTCAGTGTTATTACAGGGGGAAACTGGAGTACCTTGAGAAAAACTGCAGGAATAGCCCATGGTTTAACGGTTTGCATTTTCCATATAGAAACAGTGCATCTACAGATGACGACCTCGAAAAACCCGAGTCAATTTTCAAGAGAAAACGTAGATCCAGCTCAGTCACTGCCAAATCGATCAGATTCGAAGATGACGACATTGATGACGAATTATTCACCGGAAGTGATGCAATACCACTAGAACAACCACCCATGTCTCCCTTGGCAACGGTCCAAAACGAATGGCCAGCGGAAAGCCGTGAAAAAAGCACCCGAGTTCTGACCCCCATACCCAGATACTTTCTCCCACCGGATTATTTTGTCTATGCTAGCCCCAGCGCGTTGGTACCAGATATCCATAATATGTGTATAGTCACGCCTGGGCAGGATATAACCAGGATTCCTGTACCGGAATCACTGCGAGAAATGGTCTTGGCACGTTTTGATCGCTTACCACCACTTGAGAAGGTCGTCTTGAAATGTTCATCTATATTGGGTGATTGTTTTCCGAGTGATTTGGTCGCAGCTATTGTACCGAAGTCTGCCGAAACGCAAGTTGATTTGGCTTTGTACCATCTTCTCAAGGTAGATACATACATACATACATACATTATTCAGCTCACTCCCCGTTGGGGCTTTTCAGTGACCGTTTACATCGAGTATCTCGCTTACCTATATTATCTATTTTTACAACAATTGTGATATTACTTTCCTAATCTGTATATCCTAACCCACCCAATCAACTTCCCTGTGGGAGGAAACCGGAGTGCCCGGAGAAAACCCACGACTTTTGGCAGAGCGTTGACTTACTCTTTTCACATGAGTGTGATGAGTAAAGTCCCCAGCGAGAATCGAACTCAAGACTCAGAGGTGAAAGGCGCTTGTCCTGACGACTGCGCCACCGAAGAGCATGATGTATTTTCTCGTATATGCCTTGGGTAACACAATATTTACAATAAAAATGGGCAACTAATTCTATTTTTTTAACAAACGGTTTCCGTTAGTGTTAGGGCATGTAGCAGTTTATAACTCTAGGTAATACGTCCACCTTAGCTGTGCTCTGTGATCAGACATGGGTCGTGTCATGGCAGCCAGAGGTGCCCTAGTATGCCTTAGACACGGTCATGTTTCAGCTGCGTTCTTCACAATTCAGCTTTCAGCTTGCCCTTACCAGTGTGTAACACTCTGTAACACCATGTAACACTATATACATTATGTTGCAGCAAGTAACAGTGTATAACACTGCGCAAAAGCAAGCAACTCTATGTAACACTTTGTAACAGCATGTAACACTATATACATTATGTTGCAGCAAGTAACAGTGTGTAAAACACTACGCAAAAGCAAGCAACTCTATGTAACACTTTGTAACAGCATGTAACAGTTTGAATTGTAGCACTATGTAACAGTATGTGAGTGTGTAACAGTGTGCAACCCTATCTAACATACATGATCATTCATACTGTATTGTCTATGTACATGTAACCGTTGTGACAGTGTTACTAGGGAACTTTAGATTTGACTACGACTACGAGATTTTTCCGTTAAATATCTGTTAATACAAACTCAAAGTTGTACTCGCTTTGGCTCAACTGTTGTTATAAAGATGTCCTGTGCCGAAGACAGGATGATAACAAGTTTGTATTAGCAGATATTTAACGGAAAAATCTCGTAGTCGTAGTCGTTCTCGTAGCCGTCGTCAAATCTAAAGTTCCCTACTAGTTCACTGGTTACTACTAACCCGCCATAACAAACCATTACTTTAAATCGTGCATGGTATATATAGGAACGCATCTTAGAATGTGCCACTTTGGCCCACCAACACCAGAACGCTCACAACCACCATGGGTTTATCGACACCACCCATGTACACACCCAGCACCATCACCACCATCATCATCACCATATAACCAGCGCCGTCTCGGATATGGTGCCATGCGGTTGCTATGGTAACGAAGGGACAAAGGTTGTGAATTTGACGAAATTTTTGACCAAGAATACACTGAAGAAGAACTGTCTTTACTTGAAGTTTTCCAACAATTGTGTCCAGGAGACGACCTATGCGTTGTGGCTGAAGAGGCAACGCGAAGGACTACATCAAAAGACTGCCATGCATCTGGAATCTCAAGCACATAAATGTCGTCCATGTGGTGGAGGAGCCTTCTTACCTTACAGCAATAATACTGAACCGGAGTCAAGTGGTGCGAGAAATGCAATGAGTAAGTACATTAAAAACGGTGTCTATTCAATCTTTTATACCTATTTTACACAAGAGGTGTCGGTGGCTCAGTCTATAGAAACAGTAACTTTAATTTATGTTTCCTCCCGGAGTAACACTGGCCTAATATTAAAGGGTGGCTCTTACTGGACCTCTAGGGAGAACAGTTCAAAACTGATGGAGTTACCCATTTCAATAAATGGAGAGAACCAACCAATCTCAACTTACATGAGTTTATCAAGCGCACTGACGTTACCCAACTCAGGTAAATCCATGCCCTCGACCTGCTGTATAGCCAGCTTAACTCAGAGGTAAGAGACAGCGCGCTAACCACATCTGCCACCCGTGCTTCCCTAGGGAGAACAGTCTAAAACTGCAGTGGTGTAACTTAACTATTTTGACCACTTGCGATCAGGGCAAGTTGGACATGAGAAATGGTTGCATTATATAACACAAATCTACACCATTCTTTTATTTTCCTTAAGAACTGAAGTGGAATTTAAGTCGAGGGACAATGTCCGTCGAGGCGTGTTCATGTATTTACATTTTTCAAAATATTTTCCTCATTTAATACTGTACTTGAGGATAATAACTTAGAGATGGCCAGCTTTTTGTGACAAAGCTAAAACAGAAAGCAACTTGCCCGATTGGGCAACCAAGAAGAAAGTTCTACTTGCCCGCAATCATTTTCACTTGGCCCGGGCAAGCGTTAAGTTACACCACTGAACTGATGGAGTTGTCCAGTCTAAATTGTCTTTAGTTTAATGAATTTATCTCTCCTTCACACTAGGTACAGGTCGCAGTGCAGTTCATTTCAGTTCGGATGCTGCCAAGCGTCGTTCCAGCCGATTAATCCGCGAGAAAGTTCAAGAACAAGGTGCATTTATCAGCCGTGTTACTGAGCGTGTCACAATCGCCGATTCGATGGAGACCGGACCGAGGGCACGAACTATACGGGATGACGTCATGAAGATGGAGGTGAATCTGAAGGCAGAACATGAGAAGGTACAAAGGGATCAGAGGAACATACAGGATCATTCAGGTATATGAATGGATATGTAACTTTCTCAAAGGCTGACACTGTGGATGAAAAGATTACCGGGTCGGTCTTGCTGGCAGATAACTTCAATCAGTTTTGGACGAAACAAAAACGTCCCAGGGACGCCTGAGAGTGGGGCCGCGCGCCGGGGGGGGGGAGCAAGCGCCATTGAACTATAATAGACTGGAACGTTAACGCAGGGGGGGGAATTGAAGCCAGCTTAATTCAGTTTTTCTGAGGTTTGAGTTGAAATACTTAACGCTGAACATTGGGCTGTATATGAAATTGAAGCTATTAAAAAGTTCTACTTTATATAAAAACTTCAAGACTTTAGGTAAAAAGGAAATACTTAAAACTTTGAGGGAAAATTTGCCGTATTTGACAAAATTGCGGTTGTTTTTGTATTTTTTAAGTATTTCCATTTTGCCTAAAGTCTTGAAGTTTTTATATCAAATAGAACTTTTTAATAGCTTCAATTTCATATACAGCGCAATGTTCGGCGTTAAGTATTTCAACTCAAACCTCAGAAAAACTAGCTTGGAATCAACGAATCATAGGACTTGATCATAGGAGTTAGCGTTCCAGTTTACTTAGAGTTCACTGGCAAGCGCCCCTCCTGTCCTTTCCTAAAGGGAGCAGGAGGTCAAAAATGCCCTTGTAATCTAAATGAAACAATATAAAACTGCCAATGAAAAGAGAATACAACTGTAAACTAGACGATCAGTTCATATTGGGAAAGCCAATTTTCTATTGTTTTCGTTTTATATTTCTTGATATCTTTTTGCACATAGAAATAGCGATTAATAAATGAGTTGAAATTTGAGAATCATCGAAATCCCATCGAAAGCTGCGAAAATGTTTCTCGACTGCCCCTTCGCATTGGTCCCCCTTGCCCTACCGTCGTCGCTCCGAAGTCCCTGCACGTAACAACATATCATAAAGGCATGAAAGAAATGAATGAGAGTGAAAAATATCAGAAACGTGAGAAGCAACTAGTCCATGCTCACTGATTTTAATACTTTTCAACAAAAATTGCCTCGTGTAACATGGGCTGTCTCTATGAACTATGCCTTAACCAAAAGTAAAACTTAGAGAATTTTTCATTTAGTCGCTCCAGTACTCCTGACGTCAGGCGAAGTTGACAACAGAAGTCCAACAGACACGACAGAACCGCGTAGAGGTCCCGATCAACGACTACTGAAGTTTGTGGAAGGTGCAAAAAGTACCTCAAATATTAGATTATCTGCAGGTGGACATTAAACTTAAATTAACCTATTATGTGTTTGTGTGTTTGTGTATTTGTGTGTTTGTGTGTGAGCACGATAACTAAAAAGATATCAAACATTTTAAACGATGTTTTTAAATGTTTTCCCATGTGCGCAACAAGGAAACATTGTTGGGGGCACAAGAAAAAGTGTGCCCCAACAATTCATAACAAATGTTTCCTGGTTTGCCCACCTTCGGGAAACATGGCTAGGAAACAATGCTCTGCAACTATGTTTCCTAGTTTGCCCATTGCTTTACCATGATGAGTCCCGCTGATTTGTATGTATATTTTCCATAGTTGCCACAGATACTGAGACAGACAGTGATTTAAATGAGACAAATCAAGCTTTGGCAGGTGTGAATATGTCCAAGTGTGAATGTGCTGAAATTTTGGCCTCTGTTTTCCCCCAGTTGGTCATGCATTGGAGTGCTGCTGGTAATAAATTAAAGACATTTCGGTGAGTACGATTGCATCTGATCGTTTCTATGGTTACTTCCTTCTTTTCTTCTATCCTTACTTACTTACTTACTTACTTACTTACTTGCCTTGCCTTACTTGCTTACTTGCCACTTACTTGCCTTGCACTTGCTTACTTGCCTTGCCACTTGCCTGCCTACACTTGCCCTACCTGCCTACCTGCCTGCCCTACCTGCCTGCCTGCCTGCCTGCCTACCTGCCTGCCTACCTGCCTGCACCTGCCTGCCCCACCTGCCTGCCTGCCTGCCCTACCTGCCCACCTGCCTGCCCTGCCTGCCTGCCTGCTCACCTGCCCTGCCTGCCTGCCTGCCTGCCCTGCCTGCCTGCCTGCCTGCCTGCCTGCTTGCCTGCCCTGCTCACCACTGCAAAGGGTCTATTTATCCTTAGGTATCTGACGGAATCAGGTGCTGCGGCTCTGGCTACTTGCAATAACATGCAAGCTTTGTCTTACTTACATGAAGTTCAAGGCATGCTACAAGAAGAAGGTCAGAATTTCGTGGCAAATAGCGAAGAAAAGGCGAGAGTAGAAAGTCTTATAGGACAGGTAGCTAGAACAGTCGCCAATGCTCAAATATATAATTAAAATATCTATTGGGCGAAAGTATCGTTTCATATAGACCCTAAATATAAGGCGTAGTCAGGGAGCTTGTGATTCAGCTACGCTGCGGTTTGGTGGGGTCACGCAGCGGTATATTTGCGGTTGTCTATCATGAGTACGGCGGTCACTGTTAGGCTCTTTCTGAGCGGTACTATATAATCGGCCCCAGACCAGGGATGGATTTACTGGTCCTAGCGGGTACAGGAGGGGCGCTAATTTCCGTATCAAATATAAATTTTGAATTTGGCATGAGGGCAATTATCGAACAAAAACAAAACATTCGGCCTTTGAGGGCTCTTTGACCATCTAGGCAACATTATGTTTCAAACATTTTCTGACAAGCTCAGCCCTGTGAACCTACCGGGCGTCCTCAGGATGATGTACCCTGCCTCGGTAGAAGGTCGCGCCCTGCTTCATTACCAGCGGTTGCTCCGCATTCCCCCACCAGATCAAGTTGGATCCATCCCTGCCCCCGTCAGGATTCGAACTTGTCACTCTGCTATATATACTGTTTTCGTTTGCCACGCTGTTTTGTATTTATAGCTTCAATTTTTGGGGCATTTTCTTTACACTTAACCAAGTAGAAAGGTTACCAAACGTGATACAATTATTTCTCTCTAAAAGGCTCTACTTGGCATGAATCGTCTGGACGCTGCTATTATTCATCTCTACACAGCACTTAAGGAACTAGGCATACGTCAGCCTGTCACACAACCTCAGATTCTATTACGTATATACACGGAGCTAATGCGGCAAGCAATAAGGCATATGACACCTGGCAGTCTGGCTCAGAGTGGAAGGTAAGGGATTATCTAAATAATTGTCTTTGTTTTTGGTTATTTGTAGTTGATGTTGTCGCTGTCGTTGTCGTTGTTCCTGTTGCAGTCGTTGTCGTTGTCGTTGTCGTTGTCGTTGTCAACTTGAAATCAAATCTTTTCATTCAGTGATTACGAAGGTATCTTGTTGGAACAAGCTCGTTGTTTCTTCCATATTTCTCATGTCTATCACAATGAAGGCAGACACAAGGAGTCATTTATGGCAGCCTTGCAGGAGTTGAATACTGCCGAAAAGATTGGAAGCAACTTTCATGAGGTTAGATGCCATCTGATTTAGACCCCGTTTACACTAGAGCAAAATATTTCGGATTCGCTAAAGTTACCGGATTTGAGTATTCGGGTACGGTAAACCATTTACACTAGAACAACATGGAGATAGGTTTTCGGATACGAGCGTTTACACTTCATTCATAACAAACACGAAAACTTTCTATAAATTCGGATTAGTATAAAGTGAATATTCTCTGTTGATAAATTTAACAAACGCTCAAAACAGCTAAAGTAAGTAGTATAGAGAAGCGAAGAAAGCACTTTTAGCCGCCAGAAAAGGTTGCGAATTCGTAACGTTGAGATAACTGTTTTCTTGTTTTCAAATTTTTCCGGATACAAAGTTTCTACTTTTTTCTCCGGATTCAAAGTTTCCGGATAAAGCTCAAAACCGAGATGATTTCATGTCGGATTTGTTGCTGCGTGTGTAAACTGTATAAAGTGTAAACGGCGACACGAATCCGGTACTAAAATGTTTCGGATTCTTGATGAATCCGGAATCTTTCGCTCTAGTGTAAACGTGGTCTTAAATGTTCCCTTGCGGCCCCAGAAAACAAAATATTTTTGCACCCCTGGTGATTAGTGAGACCCACCTATTGCCAGTATCACGACGTCTAAATATAAGTATCTTAACCCTTTCTTTGCCTAAATTTATCTGTTATCTCCTTTTATTTGCTATCTACTGCACTTATTTGTATCTAATGTTTTATCTGGGGGTTTTTCCAGCTACTGACTGCATATTCGTCTGTGATCGAATGTTCCGGACTTGTCTCCTGGGCCAAGTATGCTGAAAAATTGGAAGCTATAGCAGTTGACAGGTAATTTGCTAGAAAATGACGTATATACCGTAAGAGGGTAGTGTGTTGGATGTAATACGAAAATATGAAATTCTATGGAAATCGCATTTCATATTATTTCCAGAGTATGGATCTCAAAGTGAACTTAATATGAAGGTGTCAGATTCTTCGCTGCCTGAAATACAAAATAAACAAAATAGCCTGGTTTATGCACGTAAAATCCTCCCCAGAACACAAGAAATGCCATCTCAGAAACTCTATATTTGAAAATTCTCCGGGGGAGCATGCCTACGCCCCCCCCCCCCCACCCTAGAGTTTGTGTAGCCCCCAGAACCAAATCAATCTTCCGCCGCCTATATGAGATAGACGCAAACTATATTTCACATCGGCGACCATGACTTGGGCGCAATAGCCGCGACCGAATGGAAGCCAGACTTTAAGATACAGGTATCGATCCACCATTAATAGTAAAACGCAACTTGTTATTCACATCTAACCTGCATACTTCTCTTTGTACAGATGCAAACAAGAAGCGTTGTTTTTGTCTCCGGATGATTTTATCACAATCTCGAATTTTTACTCCGTCGTCTGCACATTCCGTTTCAGTAGGGGACACATTCACGATGCCATAACTGCAGGTTTGTTTGTTTGTTTGCTTGTTTGTTTGTTTGTTTGTTTGTTTGTTTGCTTGTTTGTTTGCTTGTTTGCCCATTGTTTTAGCTGGAGAAAAGGCACTTTGAAGTAAACTTGGGGTGCCCCCCCTAGCCCCCGGTTCCTACACCACTGTGGCATACCATCTGTTGCACGATAGTGCTCAGTGAAATCCATCTGTTCTGTCAATTACTGCATTAAAGAACCTTTTGTTCACGTTACCTCAGGTTTTGAGTCGTTGACGCTCGCGAACAAGCTAAATGATCACATGTTGAAAATAAACTGTATCCCTTCACTGGCTCAATGCTTGATTCTCATGTCAAGGTGAGTAAAAGACGATCTGATTGAATATATGTATGAATGAAATTATATAGGTAGTTATATAGACGCAATTTCCATATTAACCGAGCCTGAATTTTAATACAAACTTAATCTTAATCCTAACTCTAATCCTAACCCTTAATCCTGACTCTAATCCTGCTCAATTTCCATATTAACAACCTGAATTTTAATACAAACTTAATCCTAATTCTAATCCTGACCCTTAATCCTGACTCTAATCCTGCTCAATTTCCATATTAACAACCTGAATTTTAATACAATCTTAATCCTAACTCTAATCCTAACCCTTAATCCTAACTCTAATCCTTAATCCTAACTCTAATCCTAACCCTAATCCAAACCTCAATCTTAATCCTAACCCTAATACTTGTGACGTAATTTCGTGATTGTAATCTGAAAAGTCACCCGTTATATGGATTAGGGTTAGGATTGGATTAAGGATTGTAAGAATTAGGAATGATTTAAGATAAAAACTCGCTGTATTTATGATGTGGTTGTATATATAGAAATTGAACCCTTTGTGTGTTTCGTCGGTATATGATCTAGGATCGACGAATGTCACGATGTTTTGAAAGAGTTGAACTACGCAGCACGCGAGAAAGATAATCTGCATGGTCGAGCATTGTATTTCTGTAACTGCTTTGATTTGATCTTGGAAACAGGTGTGCCAAACAATACTCAACCCGTTGGTATAATGGCGCATTCTATTCTGCGTAGCCCAACACTATTAGTTTCAGTTTCTTTGCATCTAAAGACCTGATTTCATACACCGCAGCGTGATCTTGCTAAAATTATCGAATAGATTTTGCATGCATGGCTATTGCACAAGGATGTTTTAGAGTGAGATTTTACAAAAGAATTATCCGTGTGAATTAAATATCCATACCAAATATAATGCGAAATTTATTCGAGAAATTTCACAAAATAAATTAACTTTGTTCTGAAATCACACCTTTTAAAGCGTCAGGGACTGTAGCCTGCTCGCAGACGTTTGTTTTTAACAACGTCTGCGAGCAGGCTACAGGGACTGAGGCAACTGTTTTTATCCCAGAACGACTCTTTTGAATGGATTCAAACGACCCCATTGAAAGGATCGAAACGACTCTTTTGAATTTACAGTAGTTAGAGCGTTTCATCCAGATGATGCGCTTGGTACGCTCTTACCCCTTATTGGGTTCAAACGCTATGGTGCACAAGCCCTTTCAGTCTTTCACTGTCAAAATCCTCACTACGGATCCTATTGTTGGAAATATAATATGGAAATAGTGAGGATAGACATTGGATTTTGTGATGCAAATATTTGTTCGATAGTATGGAACTGGATAGTATACTTGTTGTTATTATAGGTCATGTACTGGAGAGCTTGGATGATTGTCTTCAGTTTACTGTTCAAACTTCAGTAGATCCACGTCTCACTTGGGATCTGATTGTCAAATATTATCTTAATGCTTCTTTACTTCTCTGGTGAGTAAATATTGATACGTAATAGATAAAACATCAATAAAAAGTAGTTAAAATAAAAAGTAGTTACGAGTTTTATGGGCGCGGTAAAAGTTAGTTCCGCTGTTAGACAAATGTTAACGTTCAGCTGTACTGTTCGCTTAGGCACGCACGCTGTGAAGACTGGGAACAAGCTGTGAAAATATTCAATTTCGTGAAAGGTATAAATAAAGTTATTCAGTGAAAACCTTCGCATAGCTCCGTATCAGTTCTTAACTGCTCTCCCTAGAGGTCCGACAAGAAACAGAATATCTTATTGAATATTGGTCCTGTATTACTACAGTATTACACTATCGGTATTATTATCCGTGATATTATCGGTATTACAGTATTATAAAGTAATATTATCGGTATTACTACAGGAGGAAACCCGAGTACCCGGCAAGAATCTACGGTGTTTGGTAGAGTCTAACTGGAAGTAGTCTAACCAGTCAGGCTAGTCAGCCCGCCAGCGCCTGCCTTGCAGGCTAAACTGGAAGCACTATTCTCACATGATGAGGAAATTATAATCAGAGATAGAAAAATTATAATGAGACAACTGAATATAATAGGAATCGAATCCCAGTCACAGAGATGAAAGGTACATGTATTAACCACTGTGACACCAACATCTCCATCGTTCAACATTCTCAAACAATAACTTTAATGATACTTAAACTTTTGGCTAAACTTTTTAAACTGAACCGTCTTCCGCTTTCATAGTTACACAACCTGCTGCGTTTGAAGTGGTGATGGCTGCGAGGGGGTTTGTCAAAATTGTCGAATATCACTTGTTGCTGTTTAGAAAGAATCATGACGATAAGGTTTTGCGAGGGAATTGTAAAAAGGTACTTAGTGTGAATTAGTGTGTGAATCGAACTCTCTAACTCTTGCCAAGTTTGCAAAAGTGGGGATGAGCAAAATGCCCAAGACCCTCCAATCTCTCTCTCCGCAGAGGTTTCCAACTTTTTGTAAATTCCGTGAGTTTTTCCGTACTTTTATATGAGCAGCCGCGGACGAGTGTGTTTGTGGGCGCAAGAGAAAACGAGAAAAATCTCTTGCGCCCACAAACACACTCATCAGCGGTTCCTCATACAAAAGTACGAGAAAACGAGTAAAGAGGAAAAGTTGCGCCCATTCGAGGGAGTTTGACCTTTCGTTTATTTTAGCCGCAATAATGTTTAATGTTGAAGCACGAACGTTTGCAGAATATGGAAATGGCGTGTACACGTAAACTAACTTTATTTATGCCGGATAGCTCTATCAGTTCTAAACTGTTCTACCTAGAGATCCAGTAAGGGCCGTACCTTATTGGTCGAAGTCGGTCCGTGCGATTTTTGGTAGAGTCAAACTGGAAGCATTCTTCACAAACGAGACTGAGGAAAAATTATAACTATCAGACAACTAGAATCAGACAATCAGGAACGAACCCCGATCACTAAAGTAAAAGGTGCATGCACTCACTAACCGTGATACCACACCGTTGTTAAGTTATTGTGTTGCTCAGTTTGCAGTTTTATATTAAGGAATTTTTGTTGTTTTGCTATAATAAACATGAGAAAAATTTCTGAGCAACTTTAGTTTACTTTAATAAGGGATAGTGTTTGAACAAAGAGTCGTTTATCAACACAACCTATTGAGCTAGCAAAATAAACGATTTTATATAATTCTGTTTAGGTTTTAAAACAACTGCCCCAAATCTGAAACCATTTTCTGGTGTTAAAAGCACGGTATATTACCATCTGAAAGCTCACTTTTGTTTGTTGCGAAGAAAGTGTAGTAACACCAGGGGTCATTTACTACCATGCACAGTACATTGAGCTAGCAAACTAAACGACCTTCTAATTCTGTTTAGGCTTTAAAGCAACTGTCCCAAATGTGCAACCGTTTTCTGGTGTTAAAACCACGCTACTACCATCTGAAAGCTTACTTTAGCTTGCTGCGTGGGAAGTGTAGTAAAACAAGGGGTAATTTATTACCACGATGTATTGAGCTGAGCACCTTCTAATTCTGTTTAGGAATCAAAAAGCAAAATGCAACAATGTGTTTTCGTGTGCTGGTGTTAACTACCTAAAACCTTCTCTGGCTTAAGCTGCTTGCTGCAGGCGTGTGTAGTAAAACAAGGGGTCATTTATTACCACGATGTATTGAGCTGAGCACACAGATGGGAATGGTGATGGAGACTGAGTGGGCCATATTGAGCAAGCATGAATGGTTTGACAAGAAGACAAACTCGACCTTAATTGCTTACAATGGACATGCAAAGTTTCCTTTGCCCAAGTTGGAGAATGCTTAGTCATTTACAGTGTTTATTGCGTTGGCGGTGAGTTATTCGCTATAATTAAATTTTGTAAAAAGTTTAAAATCGAATTATAACACCATTACATTTTTAAAACGGGATGTTCATGTATATTGGTGTAACTGGGTGGCAACAGACATAAGCATGTGTTAGCTGAACAGGTCTAGCTCGCCACAAAATGGCGGACTCGTCCAAGAATTATTTTCGTAATGAATTTCGCAGGGAGTCTAGTAATTGGCATTCTTTTTTTTCGAAATCATTTCATCAAATCTGTATTTACAAGACATTAACTGATTAAGAAAAACACGACTTGCAGTATAAGAATTGAGTTTAATACGAAGACATTTTTTTACATTAATAAATTAGTTTGGGGCTTATCCAAACCCACCCTGTCGACTTTCGGCAGAGCGTTGACTGACTCTTTTTACATAAGTGTCATGAGTGATGAGTCCCCAGAGAGAATCGAACCCAAGGCGCTTGCTCTGACGACTGCGCCACCGAAGCCCCATGAGCTTGAATAATAGAATAAGATGAGTTTTAATAAATGTTTTAATAGTATAGAACAATGTTGTAAGGTGTCCCTTATGCAAACAGGATGGCTGCAACAAGACACAGGGCAAAGGCTGCTTGTCCAACTTTAGTGTGATCAACACCGCCACCACTCCATGATGGAAACTCCTTATTGCATTTATTTGTTTGACAACACGTACGCTCGCATGCTTTGTACTTTGCACTGGATTTTTGAGTGGTACAATACGCTGAAGGGGAAGCACATGTTGAATTTGTGGCACATCCTCTGCTGTAGTATGTTTTATTTTGCATAGTGTGCACTTGCGCAAAGCAGTAAGTGTACGAGGAACTGCAGTTATCAACAACACTGCTGTTGCAAACTTTCTCCGACGAAGTGGAGTCATAATCACATTTGATGCATTCCATGCAGTTTGCTAAGAAATAGAAGAACAAAATATCGTTAGTGGACGGTTCTTCCGTTAACAGAAAATAGACATGGTGTTAAGCCTGGTTCACACCCGTGAGCTCCGTATATATCTGGAGTATGAACTCGCGTCTAAAAAGTGAAGCCAGCCAAAGATGGCGGAAATTCACGTCCAGTCCCTTTCTATTGTTTTTGCTTGCGCGGTTGGCACAAAGCTGCGAGGAGTGAGCAAAAATTTCGTGTTTTGACTTCGATTTAAAGAATGATATTATGATTTAATGAACTGATAACTTGATTAGCGATACGATCCGTTAACTGGGGAAAATGGTATGAAAACTGTTTACGACCTTCACAGATTTTGGACGTCAATTTCCGCCATATTGGCTTCACTTTTCACATAGGCCGAACATGATCAGAAGTTCTTACTCCAGATATATATAGAGCTCACTGGTTCACACTAGCAATTTTGTCGGCGATTTTTCTCTTCCTGATCGATGTGATCGAGCGAGTGGCATAACAACGTATGCCTTTGTAAAACCGATCCCCATAATGGTCACATACTTTTGTTCGTGAGTCCACTCATTCGCATGCGTCAACAGGAGGATAATTGCCGACAAAATTGCTAGTGTAAGTAAGCCGGAGAACTTTATAGACTTTATAAAGAGTCTCATAATGACAAATAATGCTCGACAACTAAGGCTTAAAGACCATGTAAAGTCCGTTCTGCGCATGTGCTATGGGGGTCCCGCGATATAAACAATGCCCAAATTTCGCGTTGTTTCGACTAAAATTCGACATCTTCTAAATCAGAAACTCGAATCTGTATTTATTTAAAGCATAGCGAACCAGAACACATCATAATTTTTTAAATATAGCATGTTTAAAATGTAAACAAACGGACGTTGCCGGTTTGTTTACATCGGGACTTTACATCACCTTTAAGGGTTAGTTTTTAGCGAGGGAGGAAAACCGGGCCGACCCAGAGAAAAACCCTCGAAGCACAGGAGAGAACCAACCAAACTTTACTTACATGAATTTTCAATTTTCAAACACAGGGACGCATTTGCCACCCGCACACCCCAATGACATACATGTAACTTAACGTATACCTTCTTTATCGGAATGAAAAAGGCCGAGAACTTCAATTCTCGACTTTACCGTGCCTCAACTCCTTAATTTTTGCCTGCCCACACCTCAACCGCCAACATTATTGAATGAGGTTATTCTTGATACTCGGAATTAACAGTATACCGCTGAGATGCGACTTCAGATCACCCCTGATGAAGACAGTAGACCCGCCGGAGTATCGAAACCGCTTTGGGTTGTGAATGCAATTCAAAATAATCTTTATGGATATATAAAGTGTTCTCAAACGAAGGGTGAGGTTACACCGTTACAGTAGCGAAAGTTCGAATTGTAAATGTTTATATCTAAATCGAAGGCTACTGTCTGAACGACAATTGTCCTTTTTACTAATAATAACATAAGTAGAATGGTAGATATGAATATTCTTACCTGCTTGGAAATAGACGGCTAGAACCACAAGCAAAGAAGCAAGGACGTTTCTTTCAAAATTCATCATGACAAAGGCTTAACAAGCAACAGGAAAAAAGCGTGAATTAATTCATCCCAAAACTATAAGATTAAATCCTAACAACTGAACTCTTTTCCCGACTTTGCGCTCTCCCACTGACTAGTGAAATTGTTTTACTTTTAAGCAAGTGTTCTTATTGAAAATTTCGCGCTAGTCTGTCTAAAATGATGTTATTTAGGCCTACGAAATTTAACAGATTCCGTTAACATGCAATTTACTTATCTGACATGCACATGGAGGGAACTGAAGTCATGACTCATGTCCTGGAAAATGGAAAATAAGACACTGCGCACAACAATTAAGTGTTTTTGAGTGGACGCTTGCTTATATATAGAGACGCTGCTACTAACTACAGCCAATATTTTTTATTTGTTTTAAAAACAGGGAAGAAGTCACAACATACCTTTTAGGTTTTCTAGACTTCTCGAAAGTACTTTAAGTTTATTTCAAGTCGTCAACAACAACCAGCTTTGCGTCTGTACGGAGACGATGCTCAGCTATTCTGCGGCTTGGCTATGCGCAACTGTTGCTTTAAAAGAAGAAAATACTTTGCAATTTTGGCCAATCAAAGCGCGCGGAGCACGCAGACGTGGAACGGGTGTCCAGTCCACCTGTAACTTATCAAATATTTAGAGCTAAGAATGACGCGACACAAATAGTGTGTCACGCAATTACTTCAAAAAATACAACTATAACCAAACAAATTGCACAGAATTGGGCTTAAAAATACAAAATTTTGTATACCCTAACAATGCTCTGACGGCAAAAATGATTTCATTTTTCTTGCGTTTCGCAAGCAATCTCGTGTTGACGTGTTTAACTTAACACGGTTTTGGAACGCACCTCTAGAAACACATTATTTATTTATGCGCACAAAACAAAATACTTTTCGTATTTTTTCCTAACTATAATTTATCGCAATGCCGACATGCAAAAAGTTATGTTAAGTTTGGGCATTTTGTAGTGTAACTATATGTATTGGATGCACAGCTATTACAGTATAAAGGTCTGATTCCATGGCGAAATTGTGTCTGCAGCATACGGATGGCTGCACATCAGTGATTCTATTCAATTTCCCCACTTTTTTCGCTTTCGCAGTGAGTAGAACTAACTTCTACTCACTGGCGAAGCGAAATTTTTTCTCGCGAAGCCTGATTTATGTTTTCTGCGCATGCGTCAATTCATTTCGTGCGAAATTTTTCGCATTTCGCTGAGAAAAAACACTCGTGGAATCAGATCTTTAGTTTAGTTAACGATCCGTTGAGAAGCATATAACCACATATTTATTTAACAACGACAATGTCAGTGACGGCCATTAAAACCGTTTGTTTTTGCAGAAATATATAATATAAACGATAATTTGATTTGTTTTTGTATGAAACACGCGATGTTTATTTCATGTTTGACAAAGCTGTCCACCATTATATTAGCTCGACTCTTTATCAGCGCAAATAATTATGTTGAATAACTAATCATGCAAATTCTGAAGTATATTCAATCAATACTATAGTCACTAGACAGTCGCATCTTAATTTGCTTTTTTCAAATCTTGTTACAATACTAGTTTATATAACTATTTAGTATTACTTTTACCTATTGTATTTAGATCATTTAGAGGGCCACTAGGTTAAAGCACTGACTATGTAACGGATCGCAAGGTTTGCCACAAACCAAAACACATACCTGTAATACTGCTGATGCAATATAGTCGCAGGTGCAAAGGGCCTTATGCATGGACCACTTACATCAGGATTCACTTGATGAGAGTTGGCAAGCGAAAGTTTGTATGAGAGTTTTCTCAACTCTCATGCCCCGGTCAAACGAGAACAAGAGTTGCATGAGAGTCGCGACAGAAATAATTTAGCGCGCGAAACGGAGCCCTGAGCGTGAGGATAATTCTTTAATTTTGGTAAACAAAGTGTTTAAATTTCCTTCTTAGCTTTTCTTGTTATAGACACAGTCATAACGTGTTATTTTGTTAAGCTAATTCTCATAGAAAGTTCAAAACACTAGTCACGTCTGACTATAGTTGTTTAAAATTCTTATGCAACTCTTTTGACCGGTCAAACGAGCAAAACTCTCATCAACTCTCATCAAAATTTGAACCAGCTCAAAGTTGATGAGAGTTGACGAGAGTTGGTGAGAGTTGACGAGAGTTGATGAAGTTGATGAGAGTTGACGAGAGTTGACGAGAGTTGATGAAGTTGACGAGAGTTGACGAGAGTTGGTGAGAGTTGATGAGAGTTGATGAGAGTTGATGAGAGTTGATGAGAGTTGATGAGAGTGCATGAGAATCGATGAGAGTTGGCGGTCAAACGCGAGCGAGAGTTGCAACTCTTATTTTTCGCATTTCGCTGAGAAAAAACACTCGTGGAATCAGATCTTTAGTTTAGTTAACGATCGTTGAGAAGCATATAACCACATATTTATTTAACAACGACAATGTCAGTGACGGCCATTAAAACCGTTTGTTTTTGCAGAAAAATATAATATAGACGATAATTTGATTTGTTTTTGTATGAAACACGCGATGTTTATTTCATGTTTGACAAAGCTGTCCACCATTAAATTAGCTCGACTCTTTATCAGCGCAAATAATTATGTTGAATAACTAATCATGCAAATTCTGAAGTATATTCAATCAATACTATAGTCACTAGACAGTCGCATCTTAATTTACTTTTTTCAAATCTTGTTACAATACTATTGAGATATAATTGTATTTAGATAATTTAGAGGGCCACTAGGTTAAAGCACTGACTATGTAGCGGATCCCAAGGTTTGCCACAAACCAAAACACATACCTGTAATACTGCTATGCAATATGTCGCAGGTGCAAAGGGCCTTATGCATGGACCACTTACAGCAGGATTTACTTGATGAGAGTTGGCGAGCGAGAGTTAATTTGTATGAGAGTTTTCTCAACTCTCATGCCCCGGTCAAACGAGAACAAGAGTTGCATGAGAGTCGCGACAGAAATAATTTAGCGCGCGAAACGGAACCCTGAGCCTGAGGAAAATTCTTTAATTTTGGTAAACAAAGTGTTTAAATTTCCTTCTTAGCTTTTCTTGTTATAGACACAGTTATAACGTGTAATTGTTAAGCTAATTCTCATAGAAAGTTCAAAACACTAGTCACGTCTGATTATAGTTGTTTAAAATTCTTATGCAACTCTTTTGACCGGTCAAACGAGCAAAACTCTCATCAACTCTCATCAAAATTTGAACCAGCTCAAAGTTGATGAGAGTTGACGAGAGTTGACGAGAGTTGACGAGAGTTGACGAGAGTTGATGAGAGTTGATGAGAGTTGATGAGAGTTGATGAGAGTTGATGAGAGTTGATGAGAGTTGATGAGAGTTGATGAGAGTTGATGAGAATCGATGAGAGTTGGCGGTCAAACGCGAGCGAGAGTTGCAACTCTTATTAACTCTCATCAACTCTCATCCTCGTTTGACCGGGGCTTTAGGCAGGCCGGGAACAGGGATATAAAATCTTTAGTTAAATATTAATAATTCTCGAGCTAATCAGCCAATCCCACAGAAATATTTAGTCACGTGATAAAGTTTTAGGCAGTCTCAATGATGGCACAAAAATTTACATTTCACTGACCGAATTTCGTGCTGCTAGCAGCTAGGTCAAGGTACAATACAGGTTGATAGGTAATATATCATACAAGAGAAGGAGTTTATTATAGTGATTTGAAACACCGAAAAGTGTGTTGAAAAACAAGGCGCTAGCCGAGTTTTTTAACATACTTTGAGGTGTTTTTAAATCACTATAATAAACGACTTCGAGTGTATGATATAGCTTCTCAAACAAACCAGTATTTAATTAAAGAGAAATTCAACGCGAAAGTTGAGTTAATGTATGGGTGTTTATTACCGTGGTACCAAGACAACGATACGGTGGTGATTTCCTTTGTGTTTTGCTCATGAATTATTAATGAGTTTGAGAAGAATATATCGTCAATGTTCCAGAGGAGGCATTTTCCATATTTGGCGTCAGAAAAAGATCCAGGAACATTTTTAATTCTTCAATTTTTTGTGCTTTATCAAGTGTACACACTACTGTATTTTTGTACACATGCCGTATAAATGGCGTAATTTACAGTCAAAGTTCGCATTTTTTTTATACACTGTCAGGGCATCATTAAAATGCGCTGCTCACAGGCACCTTTTGAATTTGCGTAGGCACAGTTTTAAAATACTGACATTTTATCAATATTTAGCTCCCAAAACCTAAAGTACATTTTTGCAGTCACACTTTGAAGTTATGAATCTTGCTTCCAGGCACTAAAAATATTGAGCCCTGGACACTTTCGAGGTACATTTGAAAAAGGGAAATACAGATCTGTGGTGGAACATGAGTCTGAATGTCTCGCGTAATATGATCTTTACTTTATGCACGTTTCACGATGGTTTCACGAAGTCCAACAAGAGACACCTGGTACAGCATAGCACCATAGTTGCGCAAGGGTTATTATGCAAACTCGTGAAACACACCGCTTTGAAAAAGATAAAAAGTAGCAGTATTTCATACCCATAATCTTTTTTTACAAAATTTAATACTTCAATAAATATATAGTACGCTCACAAATTTATATACATTTTATTATAATTCGTATTCAGCAATTCATTCATAATTTTAGTAGGCTATTTATTCTGTCTTATTGTCTATTCAGTGTCTATTGCGCAATCTGCGTCAACTTTTCTAACGTCCTTTGCAATGTTTCTGTATCACCATCGTTGTCCACAATAATATCAAAACACTCTTGATCAAGTCCACATTCAGATTCCGCGTCATCTACACCCGCTACAAAACTCCAGCCTCGCGTCACTCGTGTTTCCTCGCTAGCTATAACTCGCACATGAATGGTCTTATACCTCGCACAAAAATATTCAAGATCTGTCTTGCGGCGTGCATCAGAGATAATCCAAACAGGCCTTCTTGCTTCTTTTGTCGCCAGGTTACAAAAGAAATCCGAATCTGCCCTTCTCTTCGCTTCGCCCCAAGAAATCATTGCACTTCGATACTTCTCTTTGTAAGAGGACGAGTCCAAAAGCTTGTTAAAATCTAAGTTGTGTTCAATTGCATACTGTTTCTTTAAAGGACCAGAAAGCCTTAAAACATCGCAATTCATATCTCCTAGCATTTCTGCTAATTTTGTGACTACATAATCTTTACCAGACTTTCTTTTGCCGCTAAATAGCATTACGACTGCTGGACTGTCCGCCATATTTAATTCAAAAATGCTTAGTCAGCAATATTTGAACTGCCTCCTTCCCATACATCAAAATTACACTTCGTTCTCAGTTGTTCCTGCAGATCGTTTTACTGATCGTTTAAGTTAAACCTTAGCTATCTCCATAGATATCTCATATACACGATATATATGGCTATCTCACAAGTATAGAAGAAAAGAGGGTTATAATAAACGAGACAAATTGTACAAAATATTGTACATTATTGTACATATTACATAATATAAAAGCAAAATAGTGTTCACGAATGGAAATTTCTTTTTGAATAAGTGGAAACACATCATTCTGAGTCATGTTTTTCATAAACAAAGTACTCTCATAGCCTCCTCCGCAGGCAACTCTTCGTAAACGCCAGAATTGTGCAATACTTGGCAAAAATTGCGGTTACAATAGACTCTTTCGATAATTACGTCATTTGGCCTGGGAGCCTCACTCCCACGAACAGTGGGCCAATCACGTTTCGTCTTGATGCACGAAAGCGAGGATCCCAGGCCAAATAGGCGGATGTGACGTAATTATCGAAAGAGTCTATTCCATGACACGCACGAAATAGGGTTAGGGATTGGGTCGGGATTGGGGTCAAGATCAAAGAGAAATATTCGTGATTGCGTGTCATGGAATTATAACCAAAATTGCGCAGACCAGCTCCAATTATCCGTCACTATCCACTGTTACTCCCTCATGCCTATGAAATTATTGCGTAATTCTGCCGTTTTCCACAAAGTTGCCTGCGGAGGAGGTACTCTCATATAGTCAAGAATACCATTGAATATTTAATTTGTGTCAGAAATGGCAAACACAACCGATTTCTCACAATTTTTAATACCAAACGAAGTACCATTCAATTTCTTAGAATGTAAGAAAGCATTCGATGGCTTAACCGCCAAGGAAAAGTTATACGCTCATTATATATGTCGGGCGTCCTGGCAAGGTGCATTGATTTGTCTTTTGCAAACATCCCCGGAGTCGCCAGGCATTTTTCTTCTCTTTCAAAAAATTTTCTGCGCAGAAAGCGTGGAAAGTTTTTGTACCGCTGCTCAACAGGGAGTTCAAGGAGAGCATGGTTTGTCTGACATTGAAATAAAGGTATGCTACTATTGTCATGTGAGTCATGTGATCTTAGGTAAAGATTAGTGGCCATATAGCTTAAGGAACATTAAGTCAATAAGCAATGCTATAGCATGCTTATCTTCCAATTAAAGGCCTATTCACATAATTCTCCTCCTGATGTATGTGATTTCACACAATACAGTAACAACTATTTTTGCCAGGTATGAGCCAATGGCCTTACTCTTGTCAGCAAATCCAGTAAATCACATATGTCAAGAGGAGAATTGGATCTCTGTGATCCGGGTTCATTCATGCAATATGCAGTTGTCGTATTAAAATTTACCAATTTGTAGCACCATAACCAATTAGGTTTTTATAATGTACATTATAGTATATACTAAGTTGATATTACTATCGATTATATATTTCAGAGTTTGATTGTTTATGTGGCTAGTTTTTATGGTAACATGGGAAACTATAAGTCATTTGGAGATACTAAATTTATTCCAGGACTGGCAAAGGTACTTCATGTTGAATTAATTAAATTTGTTATATTGTTGATAATCATGCACTTGGCCTAACCAATTAACCTTTAATGGGTAAAATCATCTAGCGTTAAACATAATATGAAAGAATGAGCATCAGAGGATATTGCTGCTTAATGGGTTTATTGGCTAGCATTGGCTTCTTGACTGTTGTTATGTTTATATATTGTTCTGTAAAAAGTATTGGTGTAAAAAGTATTGGTCATTAATGTATTCATTCAGATGTTGCTAATTTATTCAAAGTGTTGCTAGCCAGTTGATTGATTGGTTGATCAGTAGAGTAGTCTATTAGTTGGTTAGTGGGTCAGTTAGCCGGTCGGTTGGTTGCTTGGCCAGTCAGTTGGTTGGCCAATTGGTCGGTTGGCCAGTCAGTTGGCCACTGGTCAGTCGGCCAGTTGGTTTGCCAGTCAGTCGGTTGGCCAGTTGGTTGGTCGGTTGGCCAGTCAGTTGGCCACTGGTCGGTCGACCAGTCAGTCGGTTGGCCAGTTGATCGATCTGTTGGTCGATTGGCCAGTCGGATGGTCAGTTAAACAGACAGCCAGCTAGCTAGTTGACAATATAAATTGATTTTCCAACAGTTGCTACCATGCAGATATGTGTACGCATAGCGTACCTACTTTTATGTAGTTTTATGGTGGTATTTTTGTGAAATTGTTTTACCCCTTTACTAATGGGTGGCATATTGTAATTTTCAATTGTCGGACGCAATTTAACATGATGTGATTTCAATATAGGAAAGATTCAAATTTGCCATAACATGCAGTGCAGCTTATAAAAACGAGAAAGAAATTATTGAAAAGCTTTGTGTAGCAGTTCTTGATGATCTTTATAACTTGAATGGCAGAAGAAAACAACTTGGACTGGACGAACAGGTCAGAATATGATGAAAATATGTACGTAAATCACCTAATACTGCAATCTCGTGGGAGATGAGCTGGAATTTTGGACGAATTTTTCCTGCGCAGTAGTGTTTCTATACACTGGTGATTCTATATTCTTCAATTTTCAAGAAAATTTTGTTTACTTTCAGGGATTATCAACATATTACTCAAGCAACTGCACGCGTGATGATGTTGTACTGGTTCAAGATTTTATGAAAGAAAAGGTCTTGTAACAAAAATACTCTTTTTGTTTTTCTTCTTTTTGTTCAGTGCGTCTTAGTAGAAAAAAGCTGTAGTCTTCTTTCATATAAACTGCAAATTACTAACAACGAAAAAAACATGATTTTCCAAAAATCGAATTTGGAAATACGAATCGTATTTATTGTTTAACAAAATATGTAAAGTCGGGTAAAAGTATCTGGCTTTAGTCGGGGAGTGTTGGGTCTTAGCTGGGGCGTAATCAGTGAACTGGCGTAATAGGTTAAAAATTGTTCTTTTGTTTTCAAAGATTTTGCATGTTTGTATAATTGTCTAAAAAGTCTGCTTCACACGATGAATTGAGTATAGTAAGCGCAAGTATAACAAGCTAAGTCGCAAAGAAAAATATTTTTTCTTGTGCTTATGCTTATATTAAGGCCATGTTACCCGCATTTTACTCCGTCGACCATTTCCTCAAGTAACATATCATAAAGACATGAAAGAATTAAATGAGAATAAAAAATATCAGAAACGTCAGAAGCAGTCCATGCTCAATATGTTGCGAGTGATATCGCGGTTTAATTGCGCGCGATATTCTACCTTCAATAACCGAAAGTTCATTCTCAATATTTTGCCATACATATAGGAAATCAGTCCGTACAATACCAGGTTGTTTAAAGTGGAAAAAGATGGGAAAGCGGAGTATCAGCTACGTTTAGCTTCAGCAGCAACAACAGGTTGAGAATTTGTGAGATTTAATATCATGTACACTCGTGAGTTTATCAAACACCTCAAATTGAAATCTTTTTCGGATTCGTACACACGTAAAAACGCACAAGTTGTAACAAACCTGCAGCAGACTTGTATCAATGCTGTTTCAACAACTTGTCATCGAGATGTGTTCGCACTGCTTGTTCCCAGCTTGTTGAGAAGTTGTCATCGGCTTGTTGACAACTTGCTACGAGGTTGTTGACTCAACATGCAGCCTTGTTACAAGTTGTTCCATGTTATGAAAAATTCACTTGTGCATGTCGCACTGGAAAGCATGCCATTTCTAAACTAACATTCAGTTTGGGGCTTCGGTGGCGCGGTCGTCAGGGCAAGCGCATTTCACCTCTGAGTTCGTGGGTTCGATTCTCGCAACGGACTGATGTGAAAAGAGTCGGTCAACGCTCTGCCGAAAGTCGTGGGTTTTCTCCACTTCGGTTTCCTCCCACAGGGAAAGTTGACAGGGTGGGTTAGGATAAACACAGTTAAGAAAGTAATATCACAATCGTTGTAAAGATAAAATAGTCTAGGCTAAGTATGTAATTAAGTAAGCGTAACACTTGATGTAAAGCGCATTTGATCATATTCACATGTAAATTTGCGCTATAGAAATGTTAATCGTTAATCGTTAATCGTTAATAATATATGTTTTTGTGTAACCAGCCGAGCCACTGGCAGGTCCAGCTGGTCAAGAAGACGCTGTACCTTCTTATCTTGGTGACCATGTCTTTAAGAAAATACCATCAAAGTACAACGTGGTGACTACTCTGGCATTCTTAAAGAAATGGTGCAACACCTGACTGAAGCTGAGGTAACGTGGATACATTTTAGCGTGAGAACTCACTAAAGTTTAACCGTTTAAATAGAATGTTTTGTCTATTTAGAGATAACATATGAAACATAGTCGAAAGCTAGAGGGCAATACATAACTTTTTCTTTACGTTTCTATATTTTAGAAATATTCCGCAGACGGTAATCAGTCAGCAATGCTAAAAGACTACATTCATTGTTTCAACACGGGCTCTATAGAAGCACATAAGAATGGCTCAAGACATTGGATCAAAGATAAAGGTCCTGTCATAGAAAGGTACGACACAGATATCATCGTTTGGATTTGATGGTTTAGTTTAGATTTAAGTTCCGATATTAAATTGTTGGTCGCAAGTCTTCCCCCAGAGCTATAGCCATTATTGGCGTTTTACCTGTCTATTTAAATTTGGTAGCTTCTTGAAGTTGAACTACACTAAAAACATTCATTTCTCGCTTAAATTATATGCTAGCTTCAAATATTTTTATCAGTTACATAGGTTTCATAGAAAGCTACCGCGATCCGTTTGGTGTGCGTGGCGAATTTGAAGGTGACGTATTGGAAATATTTTTGACTAATAATGCAGGGACGTCTAGGGCCTCTAGGCAGAACAATATAGACAAACGTGATAGACTATCCAGTATGAAATGCAACTTTGGCCCTCTGGCAGGAATTGAATCCGGCGGCCCTGCGATTCCAGTGCGGCGCTCTAACCAACCAGAACCAACCGAGCTACAGAGTCCAGCTGCTGAGCATTAACCGCAAGTTCGGTATATAAGATGGGAATGATGCCAGTATATGGTGTATGGGTAAATATCAAGATTTTTCTCGGCATCTCGTTCGATGGGATTAATAGTAGAAGGTGTTAGTAGATGGAATGGGTCCTCTGGCAGGGCCGCAGGTTCAATTCCTGCCAGAGGGCCTAAGTTGCATTTTTCGCAACTGGTCCTGGCTAGGTCTAAAAAATTTATATAAATTTCCGTTCGAGTATTCCATTTACTAACACCTTCTACTATTACGAAAGATGCAGAACGAGATGCCGAGAAAAATCTTGATATTTACCCATATCCAGTATAAATAGAGTTTATTTAAACTGCATAAAGTAGAGGTATGCCAAACGTGCCAATATTTCCTCCTACTATCTTGAAGGTTTTGCGGCGATGGTCAACAAAGAAATGAGTAAAAAGTTCGCACATTTGGTCAATGCAGCCACAGATCTACTTCCCCTGTTGCCATGGCCAGTAGAATACGAGAAGGATAAGTTCCTAAGACCAGATTTTACTTCATTGGATGTCTTGGGATTCGGTTCTAGCGGAGTGCCAGCAGGAATCAACATTCCAAATTGTAAGTTGGATTCGATAACATACATAGTCGAGGCAAACTAAATGTTGTTTAAGGTACGTTCACACACAGCGATTTGTCGGGCCGATTTCAGATGCACGTTAATGATGTTTGAAAAATACGTGGCAAACGTCATCTGGCGACATCATCAACTGAAAATAGTCGTCATTAACATTCAGCAAAACCTAAAATCGGCCCGACAAATCGCTGTGTGTGAACGTACCTTTAGTCTAGGTTTGTTCACACGGTCGGATCTGACTCTCCTCCTGACGTATGTGATTTCACACAATACAGCAACAACTACACTTTTCGCCAGGTATGAGCCAATAGCCTTACTCTTGTCAGCAAATGCAGTATATCACATACGTCAGAAGGAGAATTGGATCTGACAAATCGGTCAAATCGTGAACTCTGCACCACGAACCATAATGGACAACAGCTTAGGAACTGTTGACCTCTATCATAGGTTATCTCCGCATATCTCGGTTCCTCCTGTAGTAACATTGGAATAGATGGGGAAGCCCTAACCAAAACAATAGGACACAAAGGCCCACGGGAATGCTCGAAACAAAATTTACGAATCAGGGATCAATAACGGCAGGCCCTTACTGGCTTACTGGACCTCTTTGAACACTTTTATGTGACTTTAGGGGCATTCATTTGTTATCTGGGAGGGGGGGGGCTGGTGGAATTTAGTGAGCCCTCTTAAATCTTTGGCATGGCCCACTCCTTCATACTCAACTTTTTCCCAGTGGCCCACCCCTAAATAATAATATTTTTCAGATGACCCCCCCTCCCAACCTTCTCTCCTAAAAAATCCAAAGTACGTGTAACCTTAAAATCTTGTTTTTGACAGCAAAAAGCTTTGTGATCATTGGCTGACATTTAATACTTTAAATATATTTTCAAGTTATACCTAGCAAGAGATAGAACAAGCTGTAACTATGTTGTAATATCTTGCTCAAGATGTGTCAGAATCTATTTGAGCAGCAGTTGCGAGATTAAACCTAACTGCGTAGTCTACGTAGTCATTCTATGGGTCTTGGACAGCTTGGGGGTTCGGGGGCATGCTCCCCCGGAAAATTTTGAATTTTAGTAGCCCAGAATGGCCATTTCGTGTGCTTTCAGGGTGACATTCTTGCAACAGAACAACAACACATTGTATCGTTTTTTGCGTGACCCACCCCCTTTTGCTAATATTTTTTCGTGTGGCCCACCCCTTTAAGGCCATCTTTTTTTGGATGGCCCACCCCCTATTTCCACCAGCCCCCTCCCAAATAAAAATGAACGGTCCCTTATGTTTCTAAAGTTTTCTTTCCGCCTATTAGTTAATGGATTTCCTAATAAATGTCCTTAACATGAATCTTCATGACATCTTCGAATGGTGCTCTTGAGTTTTCTCCTGACACCCTGGTATAAATTTTTGTGCTTTGTTCAATGCCTAGATGATGATATCAGGCAGAAGGAAGGATTTAAGAACGTCTCCCTGGGCAACGTTCTGGCATCTCACAGTAGTAATGAGAAAGTTACGTTCATAGCCAAAGAATACCAAGTAAGAAAGCATAAAAGTAATACAAGAAAGCTTTGAGAATGAGATTACAATTGCTCGTTTGCAAATATCTTGGTTGATTTTGATTCGTGGCAAAATCTAATCTATTCTCTTCATTCTTTGTCGTATTGAATCGTATACTATTCATATAATACAGTAAGATGTTTTCAAAACAAAAAAAAACCAAAAAAAGTAACAACTATTTCGATTTAAAAACGTGGCTGACAAAAAAACTTAAAATCAACCAAGATGGGCGCTACACACGTAGTGACGTCATGTGCAAGCAAAGAATAGGTGCGTTTCACTAAGCATTATCGTCCAGCGAATGGTGGTCAACCTGCAGTTATCAAAGTGAGAAAATAATGTTAATTATTTTCATTATGCATACTAGTCTTGTATTTGAAGGCAAATATATAGAATTGAGAGATGCAGTTTAGAAGAAGTGTCAACATTTCTGAAGTTGACCACCATCTGCTGCCCTACAACACGTGGTGAAACCCACCAATAGATGAAATTCTTACTGAAAATTTCCCATGTAGGAATTATTTAGCAAGTTAAAGGCACCTTCATTTGAAGTCCAAGTTGGTTTACATGAGTTACTGGGACATGGTAGTGGAAAACTTTTCCAATTGGTAAGTTTATTCAACTATTTATAAAGAGATGTTGGTGGCACAGTGGAATAGTGCATGTGCCTTTCACCACTGTGTCTGGGGTTCGATTTCTGTAATATGTAGTTGTCTGATTTTGGTATGGTATGATATGGTATGGTATGGTATATTATGGTATATTATGGTATGGTATGGTATGGTATGGTATGATATATTATGGTATGGTATGATATATTATGGTATGGTATGATATGGTATGGTATGGTATGTGGTATATGGTATGGTATATGGTATGGTATGTGGTATGGTATATGGTATGGTATATGGTATATGATATGGTATGGTATGGTATGGTATGGTATGGTATGGTATGATACGCCTCGCGTGAAAAGAATGCTTCCAATTTGACTCTACCAAACATAGCAGATTTCAAAGCGCCTGAATAAATGGTCACTGTTTGCATAACACATAATAATAGTGCCATCAACGTAACGGCATCAAGTCGCGATTCAATGATCGAAATATGTTCCATTGTATTTTCATTGTTTTGAAAATCCCACTATTTTCCATGCCATTCAGTCGCTCGTTGTTTTGACTTTTGCAGCATTCTGCAAGGGTCTTCTTAAAACCGTTTAGTTTTTAAAGACAATTTAGACAGTATTATCATAGTCTGAATTTCGTGACAGGATGAAGACGGGACATATAATTTTGATGAAAAGACAGTCATACCAGACACTGATGCTATGGTGAAAAGCTGGTATAAACCTGGGGAGACATGGGATATGATATTTCAGGAAATTGCTTCGACGTACGAAGAATGCAGAGCAGAATGTGTTGGCTTATATCTTTGTTTAAATAATAAAGTATTAAGGTAATTGTATTGAATAGGAACGGTTGTTAAAATGGGAGAACTTGTAGTTCCATACCATACCATACCATACCATACCATACCATACCATACCATACCATACCATACCATACCATACCCAACACAGCAACACTATTTAACAGTACGCTGTTTTAAATTTACAGTATATTTGGTCATGAAGGTGAAGAAGCAAAGAACATTAGTTACATTAACTGGCTAAGCATGGTCCGAGCTGGCTTGATCGCTCTTGAGTTTTACACACCCGAAAATAAAAAATGGCGACAGGTTAAATGCTTGCGTTGTGTTGTTTTGTGTGTTTCTGATGTGATATAGGTTCATGTTACAAGTTCTATTTGTCTCCGGGTTCCTCCTACCGTTACACTTGACTAATAAGTGGTGACCCATGCGTGACCTCTAGGAAGAATAGTTCAGAACTGATAGAGCTTGTAATAATTTGTAGTAATTTGCTTGTAATATAAATAGAGTTATAGTTTAGTTTAGTTTAGGTCTCATCTTGTAGTAACACTGAAGCAATGAGGGATGACCCTTACTGGACCTCTAGGAAGAATAGATCAGAATTGATTGAGCCATCCAGTGTAAATAAAGTTAGTTTAATTTAGGTTTCATCTTGTAGTAACACTGAAGCAATGAGAGATGACCTTCACTGGACCTCTAGGAAGTATAGATCAGAACTGATAGAGCTATCCAGTGTAAATAAAGTTAGTTTAATTTAGGTTTCATCTTGTAATAATACTGAACCAATGAGGGATGCCATTACTGGACCTCTAGGGAGAACAGTTTACAACTGAATAGGACTATCCACTAGTCAAGGATTTATTATGATATACGACTTTTGAAATGACTTTGTTTGGTATTTGTGTTTCAGGCGCACATGCAAGCAAGATATGTAATTCTACAAGTTTTACTGGAAGCTGGAGAAGATCTGGTGACTATAAAGAAGACTGAGGATGAAGATGGCCGAGGAAATCTTTTGATTCAACTTGATAGAGAAAAAATACAATCAGTTGGAAGAGACGCAATTGGAAAGTTCCTCAAGAAACTGCAGGTGTGTTTTTACCTTTCATTGCACACTTTAGGTATTTCCACTGGAATTTTAACGCCAATGATCAAGTCCAATGATTGGTTGAAGGACTTGGGGAGTTTCGAGGAATGAAAATATCAAGCAATCATGACAAGCTTATATGCCGTGTCAATATTGACGAATTTCCAATTATATAGATTTACAAATCCACAGCGGACTACGACCGAGGGAGAAAGATGTACGATGATTATTCTAGCGTAAGTGAGAAATTTTTAGAGTTACGTAAACTTGTCCTGGCCAGAAAACAACCCAGAAGAATGCTGGTTCAAGCGAACACAAATATACAAGGTATGGTAGTGAGTAAATTTTATACATTTGTGTAAGTCAATGTTCAACGTCAGCCGCGGTGAAGATATAAAAACTGTTATTGTTGATGCTTGTCAGCTTGAAAAATAGAAGCAATTCGACGTAGGTTAGAGTCTCTCACTTCACTCGTTGATAGCTTGCTATCAGTACAGTGGGCCTGCGAATTTAGGTTACCAAAATGGTTTCGTTCTTGTGGCTTTTGTTGCTACAAATTTCATGCAAATCTAGTTATGTCTATGTTTACGCTTTTCAAAGTGTGATCCTGCAAACGCAACTCGAAAACAGCCATTTTAATTCACAAAATTTAGTATAAGCCATTGACCTATTTCAGGTGATGACGTCATATTGTGCGAATACGCCGCAAGTGCTGCTGGGATGATTACGTCATTTGCAGCAAGATATCCTTCCCATGATCCTGTTCTGGAGAAACTTTGGCAGGAAGAAGCTGTTCATCATCAGTACAAATAATTTATGACTTCCAGTATAGGTAACGAGTTATTGTCAAATAAATGAAGATTTGTTCCGTCACAGCCGTTTAGTATCTTACGTTGAAAGAGCAAATGGTTTTCGTATGATTTCTTAAGCCCCGGCCAAACGAGGATGAGTTGGCAAGCGAGAGTTTGCATGAGAGTTTCATCAACTCTCATGCCCCGGTCAAACGGGAACAAGAGTTGCATGAGAGTTGACTGGATATTACCACGCGTACCAGTCAAACGAGCACAAACTCTCATCAACTTTCATCAACTCTTTGAACCTGCTCAAAGTTGATGAGAGTGCATGAAAGTCGACGAGAGTTCCAGGTCGAACGCTGGCGAGAGTTGCAACTCTCATTAACTCTCATCCTCGTTTGACTATTAACTATGGTTTGACCGGGAATTGACAGCAGACAAGTATGTTCAAACATGAGGCGTTTTCTAATCGGTTTTGTGTACTTAGGGACCGGTCATTATTTATGTGAAATGGAAGAAGTTTTAAATTTTAAATTTTTTTTCTTCCCCACCTTTTTAATTCCAAAAAAATTTTTTTATATTTATTTTAAAAAAAATTAAAAAACCCCAACCCCACCAAATCATAACTTTAACAATAAAAAAAATTAATTTTTCCGTTATTAAATTAAAATAATTTATTCACATTATTGCACTGGCACTCAGTACCTTTTCTTTTTTTTTTTTTACACCCCCTCCCCTTCTAATTTTTTAGTTACCCCCCTATTAATTCTCTTGCTCACCCCCACCAGCATAAAATAATGACCGGTCCCTTAGAAATTATACGAAAGAGCACTTGTGACAGCCGCAAATTGATTACGTAGCATCGCCATTTACTGTTACCACTCATAATTTTAACACCAGATAAATAAATTAAGTTGAAGATTAATACTCACTAGAAGTTCGTCCAATCATCTACGGTATGTTGTTCCCAACCTTGGAAAAAGGGAACTAATCCTGTTCTTCATAAGATACCTTACTTTTGTTCAATATTATTATGAATGCATAAAGAATTATGTGCATTGCTCGCATTTGGGTCAATCGACTCAATCTATGACTATTAGTTCTATGGTAATCGTTGCCGTTAAATACAGACAAAAAGTCATGATTCTTAGACCGGGCAAACATAATTGATCAGGCCATAGAAGCAGGCAGCAGCTAGTACAGAGTGCCAAGAACAAACTACACAGGTCACAGGCTAGCAAAACGTCAACCCAATGGCGATGATAGAATTTGATGGGTTAATGAAAGTTCTTCAAATACCAACTGTTTGCATTATGGAACAAAACCTATTTACAGTATCTATCAGCCTTCATTTTCTCTCGTCTGTCTAGTAGTTTTTCGCGTACATTTCCTTGTCTTCTAGCCTTCTTAAGATCGCCAACGGCGTCGCTACTAATTCGTAGTTTTCTGTCTTGAAAACTTTGAAATTTCTTGACATACGATAATTCACAGCTTTTCATGTCCTGGAGATCTTCGGGTAAATCGCTCTTTTCTTGCGTGCTGGAAGAATATTAGGAGGATTAAAATATTTTTTGGAAGATAAATTTATCATTGGCCCGATTTAGAGGATGATTTGTCTGACAAACTATACTGATTTATACTGTCTATGGTTCGGGCAGGGTGGAGAAAATATTATATTTTCTGGGACCACAGGGAACATGAACAATTTTCTGGTTCTATTAAACTTTTTCGGTAGTTAAAATATGATATTATGATAGATTATGAAGATATGATATTAAAACTTTTTAGCCCCAGATACTTACAATCTTTCTACATCTGTTCTAAGATAGAACTGTGCATTTTCAGAGGCAGTTTTCTGTGTAGCTTTAAGTTCTCCCTTGTCAGTGATTGAAATGAAACATCCGTTGTATGTCTGTAGTGCTACTTTATCTTTTCAAAGACAAGTTCTAACTGTTCTTGTGGACCGATTGCCTCAGCTGTGCCACTTACATCTCCCATCACATTTACTGATAAATACCTTCCTATTAACATATTTACACAAAACATTATACAGGGCTCAAAATATGGACCATGACTGGCCAAACTTTTAATATGACTGGTCAAATTTGTATGATGCCAGACACTGGTCAGTGACGATCAGATTTTGGCTCTGTGAATGACCTGTTAAATATTATGTCAATTTGCCAATGTGTGTGTGATTCACACATTGATGTTTTAACTTTTCCAACATGCTAGGAGAGGTGGGACGAACTGGAAAAATGACATTCTGTATACCAACATACTGCCCCTATTATGTAACATGTAACAATTAATATACTGCTGTCTAATTTTGGCAGACAAACAATAGAATTGTCAACTTCTAGCACTGTCCTTGATATATATTGTAGTTAGATTTTGGTTTTCTTCTGGGAGCTATTCTTTAGGATATGAAAAGGATAATTGTTAGGTTAAGCATATTAAGAAGTGACTGAATATTTGGAGTGCAGATATAAGATTCCATTTGACGTGAATTTCTAAAAATTATAAATTGAAAGGTTCAGGTTATATGTTGACAAGCATTGCCTATACCATCATTTGCATCTAGTGCACGAAACTTCAATGTTTGTAAGGGACCGTCGACAAATACATTTTGTCCTGTGATCACGGATCAAATCCGCAATTACTTTAACCCCTCTCCCCCTTTGTACTAGCTATTTTGTAATTGCAGATTCTTTGCTAACCCCCATCAAGTCCGCAATTGCCAGACAAAATCTATTTGTCGACGGCCCCTAACGAGCATTTGAGGGTTTCGAATAGCTGAACCAATCTGAATCAGCGTGAGATTGATCACATTAGAACCTGTCAAATGCTCATTACCAACATGAAAGTTTTACGTGAGTAATATATACAATGCTGTTAGCTGTGACTGTTCATCGTTAGATGCAAACGACGGTAATTCGGCCCAAGACCTCTCTCTCTGCCACCATCACATACCATAGCCAGATTTCAAAGCAATTTTATTTTGCGACGTTTTCACAGACGTAAACACTTCTACGGGAGCTGGAGAATTAACTGAATCCCTCAACTCTCCCATTATATAACCACCACTGTCTGTAGCCTCTATATAGCTCTGACTAGAACAGCTTTGTAGAGCTACACTTGGACCAAGCGAATGATAGCTTATTAACTTCCACCATCCACCGTGTCTTAATGCGTCCATATCTTCAGGTTTGTCACTATCATTTTCTCTCTTACGCTTCCTACTTTTGTGTTTCTTCGAAGATTTTTCGCCTTTTAATTTTAGTTTACTGCTCTTTACTTGTTGATAGGCAGACATGTTGGATTTGACCCTAAAATTGACAGGCAGGCGGGCTAATTTAAAATTAATATTAACTTTTTGAAAAAGTTTTGCTAAAAATTTCTATTTAATACCTTATTACTATTGCTTTAGTGCTCTTTTTTATTTAAATGTAATGAAAGTAGTTATAAATTATGAATATACTGTTTTTAACCAATTTTTCTTTTCCAAAAAGGCGAAAAAGATCCATTGCCCTAATATTGACAGGCAGGTTGTAGTCTTGTAGACTGTCAGGTAACAATTTTCCATCGTTCAAACGTTTCTTGCTGCAAGCACTATATAAAATTTTGGTTGTTAAAAATGATGCGTTTTCTGCATATTTTTCGCAGTATTACTGTAGAACCGGTGCTGTTTGTCTTTATGCTATGTACTTTTCTTAAATTACCGGTAAACCAGCAGCTTATTTTCCGTAAAACGTGCATCAAACTTTACAACGACTCGTTTTGCGCACACAACTTCACAAGGAAGGCATGTGGGGAGAGTTTAAGTGCACAAGAAAATGCCGTTCAAAAGTCAAGTTCAGAATGGATTTTTTACAACACGGTTGCCTATTCTGTTCCATCTATCGTGTCTTCACTTCTCCTTGGCTCATGGTCTGATAAATTTGGAAGAAAAGTTGCCATATTGTTGCCCCTTATTGGGTTAGGGATTGAAGCTATATCGAATATAATCAATGTTCACTTTTATAAGGCATCACCAGTGTATTTAATATACGGTAGTATACTATCTGGTATGTTTGGTGGTTTTAGTACAATTCTCATGGCGTTGTTTTCATATATTGCGGATATCACCAAAGATAAGAGTGACCGGACGTTACGAATAGGTCTCCTTGAATCAATGACGTTTGTCGGCGGGGCGACAGGAGAACTGATTAGTGGTGTGCTTATCGAGAAACTTGGTTTTATGGCACCGTTTATAATAATTGTATCTTTAATAACCATAATAATCATTTATGTTCTTTTGGTGCTACGCGAGTCATATTTTCCCAACCAGCAATCACGGTTTTTCTCCCTCGATACTTTCCATGGTAGTTTCAAAGTGTGGATCAAGCATCGGCCGGGAAATGATAGGATGCATCTTGTATTGTTACTGGCTCTTGGGTTTTTTGTACCACTTCTTAGTAAGCAAACGTTTCTCGTAGATTATTTGAGCGTTGTCATAAACTTTTCAAACCCAACCTCCCAGGGGGGAAGGCACAGAAACAAAACAATTATTGAATTATAAATTAACCGCACCCTAATTCTGTCAAGTAGGAAAAGTATCTGTGTCTCTTATTAACCCATTAATGGGCAAAACTTATTCCTTGATGAGTAAAATCACCTAATATTTGACAAAGTAACACAACAATGTAGGGTGCATTAGGGCACATTGCAACCTTAACGGTTACGCAGAAATATGGGTAGTCTGGTTAACAAAACTATCTGCCAGTGTCTCTTGTTAACCCATTAGCTGACAGTGTGCTCTACTTTGGTATTTTACTCTGTCTAATGCCAGATGATTTTACTCGTCAGTGGTAGGGTACTGCCAGTTAATGGGTTAATCAATTAATTAATGATTTACCAATCAACTGCAGTGCAGCCTGCTTTCTTATTCTCTTCTGCAGGGTCAAAGTATTGGCTGTCAATGTCTAATATAAAGAATGTATTTACATTTTGTCAACTATCTCTAATTTACTGTAAATCATGAGAATATGATAAATATAGTAATAAGTTTAATTTTACAATGTTTTCTTTTTAGTCTTCACTGGTACCAACGATGTCCTTATTTTGTTTGTCCTTCGTCGTCCATTCTGCTTCTCGTCCGCCATGATTGGCTACTTCCTTGCAGTTTCATTGGTCGTGAAAAGTATCGGTGTTTTACTTGGAATGCCGATCATGATTCGTATTTTCAAACTCTCGGATACGACTATTGTTTGTGCTGGCATCATCACAAATATTGCCAGTACAGTGTTTATGGCTTTTGCAACTAATACATGGCAAGCATTTCTTGGTGAGTAAACAATAGTTGCACAGGGACTGCAGGGCATGGCCCTCCCTAGCTTTTGCTGCATAAAGATAAAATCAATCATTGAGCTCGTACAGAATCCTGGCCGCCCCCAAACAGGCTCTGTGGTCCCTGTCGTATATGGGCTTAGCAGGATCATTAACCCCCAAATATGTGCTCCAATACTGCTCCCTGTGTTATTTTTGTTATTCAGATCTCTATATATTTTGTCACTTTTTAACTATATTACATGAAACTTTATATATTTTCCAGCAATTTCATCTGGCATCTTCAATGGAATCACTGTTCCTGCTGTTAGAGCAATGATGTCTAAGTTGGTTGATAGTGATGAACAAGGTCTGTCCAAAAACATGATACAGTCAAACCTGTATTAAGCGGCCCTGCATTAAGCGGACACCCTGTATTAAGGGGACACTTTGTAAAGTCCCAAATTGAATCTCATATAATTCCTATTAATGAAACCTCTATCAAGCGGACACCTCTGTTAAGCGGACGCGGACACCTAAATTGGCACATAAAGACACAAAAAACCTGTGTTAAACGGACAAAATTTTCTTAATTTTTCATAATCTTTACACTTTTTGCGCTTTAGTAACTATATTAACGATATTCGGCAATCGGTTCAAAGTCTATTTGTTAATTCGACTAGTATATTATTACGCGTTCGTTTACCATAGTTCAAACATCTAAATGGGGGGGGGCTGGTGACGAGAACCTCTGTTAAGCGGACACCTCTATTAAGCGGACACTAACCTATTCCCTGAGGGTGTCCGCTTAATACAGGTTTGACTGTATTATGTATTTGTTGTGTATTTGATGGTGACTATAGTTTACTAATCAGTGAGTCAGCCAGATAGCCTAACCAGTCAATGAATAGATTGCCCAGCATTAAATGTGAATGAATATGCATGACAGCAGTCAGCCATGCAGCAAGTTGGTTATTCAGTCAGCCAGCTACACATCAACAAGATGTATTCGCAACAGGCTCGTAGCAAGCTTGTCAACAAGTTGTAGCAATATTATAATTTTATCAAGTTGCTACAAGGTTGTCACTCACACCTTATTAAACAAGTTGTTGAATTGCAGGACGATAACAAGTTGTTGGAACAACTTGTAACAAGCCTGTTGAGTCAACAACCTTGTAGCAAGAGTGAACAATAGATCTTATAAATTCTATTCATAACTAAATGTTGTATATTTAACAAGCTGTTCTTCATTTCAGGAAGTCTATTTGCTGTGATAGCCAGTGCATCAGCAGTGTCAACACTTGTTGCCTCTCTCATATTTAACAATATTTACAAACGGACTGTTTCCACTTTACCTGGACTGTGTTTCCTTGTCATGGCTGGACTCTTACTCTTGCCACTTTCTTTGATGATGTAAGTCATATTACATTCTTCTACATGACCATGATTTGCATTAGGAATTAACATTCGCATGTTAAAACAGTCATTGTTTATGCTAATGCTCATGTTTGTTAAAATCATTTGGCAAGTTTAATCTGATCAACCAATCACGTTTAACCAGTGCTCTACTGAAAGTCATGTGTGTTTTTTCCAGGCACTCTGGTTTCCTTCCAGATGGAATGTTGACAGGGTGGGTTTGGATAAGCCCCAAACTAACCCTTCCATCGTAGCCAGAGGCACCTTTAATAAGTCTTCGACTAGATCAAGTCGAATTACCTTCGTAATTCAACTCCGCTCTCAGCTGCAAGTATTTGATTACCACTCACTTAATTACTTACTTACTGACTCCCCTGAAAAATCTGGCTTTGGGTAAAAAATAGCTGCTGCGGTTTCTGTCTGAACTAAGCAGGAAAAAATAAGAACAGTTCACCATTTCAAGCGAAGGCTCTTTTGTCAGGCGGTTAATATAACATGCTTGAGAGTTGAGACTATTATTACAGTAATATGCGTATTCTTAATTTGTAATTTTACTAAACCTTATACATTTACAAGAGACTTTTTTTTCCATTAAAGATATTTCCGCACATGTGGTAAGACCACAGACTATCATTTGGAGGTGAATGATGGTGACACGTTGGTTGATTCAGAGGAAAGCGTCGCTTAAACAGAGATCAGATAAGTAACAAATATGATGCCTGAATGGTTAAGTTACGCAGTGACTTAGTGAACCTGCATTTAGCAACCACCTTGTATCAAGCAGCCGGCAACCCATTCCCCAAGGGTGGTCGCTTAATACAGGTTCGACTGTACTATTTATTATTGTACTGTAGGTAGGACAATAGCCAATCAAAGTTCAGATAAAAGGATTATGTAGCTCGATCGAGTAAATATGGCTAAATGGCAAAGTGGTACCAGTGATGATAAATTGGTTATTATTAAAAATCTATTTTATACGTTTCAAATACAAAAGGAGTTACAGAGATGATTATATATATAGAATTTATATTAAAACTGTAGGAGTATAGGGTAGAGCCAATTAAATTCAGATAAAAGACGGGAAAAGTCGATTAAGATAAATAATATACGTACAAACATACAATACACACGTTCTATACAAACGTCGCGTCGCGTAAACTTTCATTTTTAAGAAAAAATCAGCTTTTGCATGCTTAATTTACGCCTTTACCTAATTTGCATATTGTCTAGACAATTGAAAGTTTACGCGACGTTTTGAAGGACTTACACTTAAGCAAATTTTCTGAAATTTTGAACAGCAATGCAACACCCAACCCATTTTCCGCCCACTACTCAAAATAACTTTTAAGCATCGAAATTTCGTGCGCAAGCCATTTTTGATCTGTTGGACAAGGCACCCCCCCTGGGTTTTGAAAAATGTAACTTTCAGAATTTTTTAGTTTATTCTACATTATAAATACCCAAACAATATATATTAATAAAAAACTTCGTACCTGGAGCCGCTTCGCGAAGTTGAGAGCAATTTCAATTTTGTTCAGTTTTTTTTTATACACCCTATATATACAAATAAATGAAGTACAAAATATAGTATCGAATTTCTATACAGTAGTCAGTAACGTATTAATAAATATAACATTTCAGAGTTGAAAAGATCGTTTAAAAGTTTGTTTCGTAAAAATTGAAACAGTATTGCTACGTTTGAGGTTTAAGTTCCAATATTCTGTTAACAGTTAGAACGCGTGCGCAACCCACGCAATTATCTGCGTGTGGCGCGCACGATGACGTAAGAAACGTTGTCATGGAAACGCAATTACGACGTGCGCAACCGTTCAAACTAAAAGCATGGAAGTCATCTTAGAACTTGTACCAAAGCGTGTCTTTTTTCAAATCCGTCCGGACAATCCTTCAAGTGGAATCCATATGAACGAAAGGGATGGTTTCATCTACCATTATCATAGTATGGACAACTTATATAAATCCGTGAGAATACGAAGGTACTTTGGACCGATGACTTTATCCAATATACATCGCCATTGTGCGTTAATAGATACAAGTTTAAAGCATACTGCAGGGAGACATTTGTTCTATACTAACAATTTCGAGACACTTGCGTACCAGCAAAAACGTACGAGTGCGATTTTCTTGATGGGTTGTTACCTTATACTACGGCAAAGCTTTACTCCGAAACAGACAAAGGATGCGTTACATGAAGTAACGTTCAGTGTGACACCTTTCACGGATATGGAAGGCTCGACTGCGCATGCGTTGACTTTACTAGACTGTTGGCGAGCTTTGTATCATGGTATGATAGTAAATCGATGGTTTCGAAAACGCGACTCTGTCGAAGTGGACATTGACCTGTACGATGGTAGCGATGACGTCATAAACTGGGTCGTACCAGGACGGTTATTGGCACTCGAAGACCCCAAGGAACCACGGTACATGGGACGGGGTCCAAGGGTCCGGTACTCTATCGTCGAGATATTCAAGCAACAAAAAGTGGGCACGGTCGTCCGACTGAACGGGAGAGATTACGAGTATCGTACGAGCTATGGACAACCTTACGATTCTGAGGAGTTCGTTTGTCGCGCAATAAAACATTACGAAATATTTTTCAAAGATGGCGGCATCCCATCGGAGTCGCAACTCAACACGTTCTTAAAGATTGTCAAGAAAGCCCAGAATCCCGTCGCAGTTCATTGTCATGCAGGCCGAGGACGGACTGGAACTATGCTAGCCTGTTCTTTGGTAAGATTTTGGGGATTCGACGCAGTTCATGCCATAGCTTGGGTTCGAATGTGCCGTGCGGCTTGCGTGGTCGGCATACAACAAGGCTTTGTGAAAATGGTCGAAAACAGTCTACGGGAAAAGGCGTGTACCGCCACCCCCGGTCAAGGTGGAAATCAATCCCATGGTGTGCGCTCCCCCACCAAAGGTTTCCGTCAGATTCATCTTGTTCCCCCAACGCGTGTACGAAAACGGGCAACCCCTACCCGGCCAAACCCTAGCCCAGCGAAGTTGACCCCCCACGAAAACCACTCCAAATCAGAACAGCCCGAAAACTCCACCGAGAAAAGCAGCATAGAGAAGATTACGGTCTTGCCTACGAGTGGTGCTATGAACGGAGCTCAGCGCAGGAGACTGAGAACAGATGTACACCCGAAAGTGCCGAAAACCAAAGCGACGAGAGTATGTCACGAGTCAATGTTGAGAATTAACTCGCGCAAATCTGAGCAAAAACCAGACGGAATAAAGGGAAGGACACAGAAACAATCCAAGAACATTGAACAAGCTAAAGTTAACAGTGTGACCAAAGTCTCGCTTAATACAAACACACAATTGAGACTAAGCGGTGTTTTCGATTTACATTTGCTCAGGAACATGCACGTGTTTCAAGATCACGAACCGAAGAGTAAATACTTGCGCGCGAATATCTCAGACAAGATTTCGTGTTACATCGCAAAGGGAAATGCGAACTATTTCCACCAACCGAAAAGACATACTGTGGACACGGCGAAGGCCGCTAGACTTGAGGCGATGCTGCAATTTCACAGCAAACCCACAAAATGCGAACAGTACGAGTTGAAACAAAAAATAAGCAAAGCTCAAGACGACCTTGCGAAAATTCATTCGTCCAGACCCCAGATAAAGGGAAGCAAATCTTCCATCCCATTTGTTAAAGCTATCAAATATTCAAGTTATCAACCAACTTTTGACCACCTTACGAAGTTACTTACTTTTGATAAAGAAAGCAAATCGCCTGTTTCAAGTTGCGGTAAAGATTACAAAATACCGATTGTTTCTACCGAGAGCAGCGACAAAGGTCAAAATCCCAAAATCGATAAAACCGTTTTGCGCAGCAAGACCGAGCGCCGTCTGGCCTGGGACGAGCCTGAAAAGAGCCCGCAGTGTGTAAAAGCCAGTGGTGCCAAAGTACTTCGTGAGAACAGGAAAGATGGTCTGGTTCTAAATGATTTTCTTGAGAAACATAGACAAACATTGTTAGTGTCAAAGACAGCAAATTGTGCCGGAGGGAATAGAGACATTGGGAAAATACGAAATCTTCATAGATAGAAACACGATGTTTATAAAGCTAGAATTTTGTTTAATATCATCAAAATACATTGTTTTAATACAAGTTTTGCTCCCTTATTGCTCATCTCAAAAATTTGGCTAGCGCTTGTTTTATATGAAATATTAGATATTAGTAGAATCATACTAGTATACTATTGCAAATGCTGTAATTTGATTGGCTACGCTACTCGCTATCTAATTGTCGATAGATAGCGAGTAGCGAAACAGCCATCTCATCGGCGCGATTTTTAACGAATTTATTTCAATAAATTATGAAAAACGTTTTGAAATACTGTTTTCTTGCTGGTTTCTACTAAAACAATTAGATTATTCGCTCTCGATTTCTATGAGATGATAGTTGATTCGGGCTTCCCCCTCATCAACTATTACCTCATAGAAATCTTGAGCTCATAATCTAATTCTTAATTAGAATAATTTGGCTACCCAATTCGCACATCTTTGAATAACTCGCAAACCTTGTTACTATTGTCCCAGTTTACAGAATCATACAATAGAACAAAGGTAACAAAGAATTAGAATTATCTAGAAGAGTCGGAACTCGTAAACAAACTTGTATGCTTTAGTTACCTTAGCTCTTTTTCGTGCTTTCGTGAACTGGTATAGAACAGTTATGATAACTAGGCATGCGAGTTATCCAAAGTAATGAATTGGACAGCAATATTGTAAACAAGTGTAGACCAAATTTGTCTAATGTCTATTAACTATAGGTAATTGTCTGGGGTCGGTTGTACGAAGCCCGTTTAGCTTAAACGGTGGATAAATCGAAAATATCGATCAAGTCTATACATTCATCGAACAACCAAGCTAAAATATTTCAACTTGAATAGAACAATTATATTTGCAACTACATATTAAGGGCATAAGATTTAAGTTCAGTTATTCACCAAATGTGTGAAAGTGTTTTTTAATTTTAGCTTATCCACCGTTTAAGCTAAACGGCCTTCGTACAACCGGCCACAGTGGCCATATTAAACAATTAAACATATAAAACTGCGTATTAGACAAACTTGGGTACTTTAGTAGTTCAGTATAGAGCGTAAAGTGTACAAATTCATAAGACGACTATTTTTCTTACTGATTCATATATCTTATCTGATTTTATGATATACTCTATTACTCTTATCGTTCTATGTTAAATTAATATATAATTGCTTGCGACATGTAGAAAATTGGAGTTTCTGGTCTAGTTTATAGAAACGGCAGCGCTTTTTATGAGATCACACAAGATGAGAAAGACGAAGCTCCCTGATCCTTTTCAGGTATTGGTTTGATCGGTTCGTTTGTTGGAGCCTTAAAAACATAAAATATTGATTTATAAATGGTATATATTCATTCATCGATTCACTATATTATTCATTATAATATAATGAGTATTATTAATGCAATCCTTTATAAGCCAACAGACAAAAAACATTCAAAACCAAACCACATGTTCTTGAATGTACTGTAGATTCTAACATGATGCCATATGGCGTGGTGCTGGAGGTGCGCACCTCTCTCTCTAGAAAGAGTCAGCGCTCCCAGAAAAAGTCGGCATTCGCCAGTGCATACTGAGGTTCTCATGATTTAGCGTTGGTATTGGAGGGGTGAACCCTTGAAAAATCTGCACTCCCTAGTTTCTCCTGTGCTTACTCCCAAACTAGACTTCCGTACACTTCCCAAACTTCTTCACTCATATAGTGGCAGGTACTCCTTCTCAAGCGGTCAACTAATGGCAAATCTATTCCAGTTGGACTTGAGAGTCCTACGAATCCAGAACTCTCGAGATAAACGCCGACCGCTTGGCTTATAACAGAGTTCTCTTATAGATGTTTCTCACCTTTTCTTTGGGTACTTTCTCGATATCAAAACTGTCATACAGATCCTTGGTCCACAGTGCATGTGGTGAAGGCAGTGAAAATTCTTGCGGGTTGGCCAAACCATGTGCAGCTTTTTTCTCTAATTCTGGAACCTCCTCTGGGACCTTGTGAAAATATCTAGAAGATAATCGATGTTGATTGCGAGTGAGTAGACGAACGGAAGGTATGTCTCTGGGATAATCCTCGACTTCAGTAAAGGGTGGCTTCTGAGCCGATGTCATAATTTGCTTTTTGTATTGACGATCTGCTCTTTAAGCTGGCTTCATTTGATAATTTAGTTCCTGGACAATACGATTTTCGAACATATTTCTTGAGGTGAAGGCACAGCGGTTAAGGGGTGTGCATTTCGTTTAGGGGTTCCTGGAATATCACATCTACTCTTATTATCTACTCTTACTATCTACTTTTATTATCTACTCTTCTACCATGCAGCCTCTAGGGACGAGGTTGCTCTTCTACTCCATCAAACACTAGGGTGCTCCGGTTTCCTGTAGTAACACTGGACCAATAAAGAATGGCTCTGACTAAACCTCTATGTAGACATAATTAATAAAGCCATCCAGTATATAAAGTACATTTCGCCGTCATTTGTGCAAATACAGAGGAATTTCCATTCAAACTTACATAAAGCCATTCTCTCGTGTTGACTTGTCAAGTTTGGTCTTAATCGTACTTCCAAGTGTCTTGAAGAAGGGATGATCTGCTGGTCGTGCTATTGTGGTCGCGGGCGCTTTGAGTGAGGAATACTCTTGGCACATACTGCGAGCAGCTTGGTACACTAAAGATAAAGACCTCATTTTGTAGGAGTTTAAGGTACCTGGGATGGCATAAGGCATATAGTGTATGAGGCATTGAAAGGTAGCGTAATCTACCGGGAAAATGTTAGCGACCCACTCACTAACTTCCACACGAAGGGCCTTCACTCGAAACGTCGAAGTTCTTATTGTATTTTCAGGTAGTTTTACACAACTCAACTGCCGAATCTTCGTTATACTCTACCCACACTGGCACCGCACCATGGACCTAACGCACGTGGGAAATGTTTCTACTTCTATTTTTAAAGCATCTGCAATACCATATAAATACGATATTATTTTGACATATAAAGCATCACAAATAACAAGTTTCTACGACAACGCGATAGAGCATCACTCCAGTTCAATTCCAGATCAGTGGTATGAGGACAGAAATCTGTGATATTTTCACTTACACTTTTCACTCTCTTGCAAAACTTTGATACTAGCGCCACACTGTTCTTTTTCGCTGAGAAGAACATCGCCATAATAACAATATCCCTGAGAGGTAAAAGATTAACATTCATGAAGCCGGCTTTAATAGTGCATACATTTGTAGCTTGGTGATAAAAACTTTGATAAAATATGGTGATAAAAACTTAGTCTTAGGTATTTATATTACGACTTACATAGGCAAGGTAAAAATTGCGTTTAATTTCCAGGTATTTTCTCCACTTGCCAGCCCTTGTGACGTCCATAGATGTCAACGAATCAGCTGGCGAAAGAAACAAAGCAACAATGTTCCTCAGTCTTATTGTTAACGGAATTGTTCTCAGGATCCCAAAATGTCACATTTTCTCCAGGTCAGAAAATTTTACAAAGTGATTTCCTTTTAATAGACAAATTTGGCTAACGCTAGTTTATACCCAATTCACAACTTTGGACAACTCATATAATCATATTCCTAGTTACTATTGTTCTAGTTTGCGAAAAAATAGAATAGAACAAAGGTAACTAAGCATTAAAATGATCTACAGGGTGTCCCCCAAAAAAGTAAACCCTTTGAAATTGAAATTAGCATTGCTGTCAAACAACCTATTGTATTCAATTCACACATGGGTATAATTAAGAAAAACTCAAACTGTGTGTTAAGAAAGGATTCAGAAGCTTTTTGTTTTCGTTTGAGGCCTGTTTTATGTCGAATTTCCGTTGAATTTAACTCGTCAAGTTTAATATGAAATATCTTGGTGGACGGCAATTCGTCATCTAAAACAGGTCTCAAACGAAGACAAAAAGCTTCTGAATCCTTTCTTAACACACAGTTCAAGTTTTTCTTAATTATACCCATGTGTGAATTGAATACAATAGGTTGTTTGACAGCAATGGTAATTTCAAAGGGTTTACTTTTTGGGGGGGCACCCTGTACATGAGTGAATAGCTCTTATACATAATTCTAATGCTTAGTTACTTTTGTTCTATTTTATGTTTGTTATGTGAGTTAGGCATGTGAGTTATCCAAAGTTGTGAATTGGGTAACAACGGTGTAAACAGCGTTAGCCAAATTTGTCTATGATACGAAAGCGCACGCAGCTTGGTGCGAGGACTAGACTCTAGACTCTTACCTGCCTGTGAATACAATTCAGATGTCTCGTACGCCAACGCTGAGATAAGAGACGCTTTATGTTTCAATTCTACTGCTCGGGCAACGGTCACTAAAAAATAATAGAAGAATTTCTACTGGTGACTAGGTGCACGCACTCCCCAGAACAGTCAGCGAGGTGAAGTGACTTTAGCGCGCGCACCCCTGAAAGACCTGAAAAATCTGCACCCGCCTGATGTGAGGTAGTTACGAAATGAAAGGTGTATTTTGACAGACTTTTACACTCTCTAAAACAAACATCAAGTCAACAATTACTAAAAATATCATACCTTCCTGTGCCTCAGCGATACATTGTAGTTTATAAGCATCTACGACGCGTACATCGACGTCCGTGGTTTTCGCTTCAGGAAGCTGCTCAAGATTGCTGAGAATACTTTCCTGTAATGTCAGAAACAACATGGTATTCGAATTCGCGCAGACCATATTTTGGTGTGCCTAATTAAGGTTGAAGGAAAATTAATCCACGCGAAAAAGTTTGCCGCCGTAATGCCGTTTTTTCGTTAGCGACTTTTATCGCGCGAACAAACTATATTATTCCGTCTTATGAAGTCTCGATATTTCTCTCGGCTGGAACCAATAAGATATTAAGCAATTCTTTTGACTTTTAACAAAAACAATGTCATTTCGCGCGAAAAAACGCGCTTGCCAAAAAACCAGTTTTGTTCATCTTCCTCCGTTATCTCCGGTTCGCGTGGAAAACATGCGCGTTCGCGAGCAAATACTTATAATTCTTCATGATTCGTCAGTATCTAAGGTCATTTTAACAAATAAGATTGTTCTAACCTTAACATAGTGAAATATTCCAGCTGCTTTTTTCAAACATGAATGGACCTCTTTCGCTTCTTCCATGGTAATGCTAAAACAGGGTTTTTACGTTCAGTGATAGGTGATGGTATTTCACCAGTTTTCAAATGTGTTAAATATAGAACACCATAAAAGAATAGGTACTGTTAAACGCATCTCAAGTAAAACAAATGTTTCTGAGACAATTTTTTTACTTTTTCCTGGCCTGTGACAGACCGTACTTCGAAGTAAGTTCTGTCACAGGCTAACCTTTTCCTGGCCTTAAAGTCAATCAAAATCTACATAGTAGTCCAGTTCTTGCACAGGATCAGAACTTTGTCCAGTTCTGCAGCTGAATCAAGGTACACTTGACCAGCTTTTTAGCATAATCATGTGACCAAAATAAAACTGTTTGATTGGCTCTCATTAATTATTATGTCCTTAATATGACATGACTAACAATACTTACTCATTCTTATCAGCAATATATGAGGCATGTTTCATCCACCACATTGCAAATTCAAGACATACTGATGCCAGTTCAAAATTTGAATCAATTTGTGCCCTGTATTGTGTAAAAAGGAAATTTCACTGATAACTACAACAAGTGCTTAAAAAATTGGGCAAACAATATTGTACCATTCTGTTAATGTATTCACCATAATTATAGTGGAAAGATCCTGTATGTCATTTGATTTTAGTAAAGATTATAGAGTTCAGTGTTTCATTGCTGAGAGTTTAAACAGACTGTGAATGAAAGCCAGCAGCTTTACGAGATTGGTAAATATATATATATTAAATTTACAGATGAAATTCCAGGTTGAACCATTTTAGTTTCAAGTAGGTAAGAATTAATTTGTGACGTGTAAGCTACCAAATATGTTGTCTCTGTTGGGGGTATATAAATAATTGTTACTGGGGGTCATCCATTTAGTATGTATGCAAAATCTTTGGAAAATTGTACCCCTCCCCCATTGTACGCAAAGAACAACAGAAATGACGTAATTTAAACAATAGGCTTATGCAAAATCTGCAAAAAAATTTGCTCTCCCCTCCCCCATTAGTTGCGTACGTACTAAATGGATGACCCCCTAGGTCAACTGAAAATTGAACAATCTCAGCATGATTGTAAATTGTAGTAATGTTGTTTACTAATTAACTCAATATACAGGCAAGTGTGTAAACTGTTTGTAGCCTGGCTTCTACCCATCATTTGATGATTATGTTCACACACAGTCCTAAACTGTTCTGTCATCCCTAGTAGGTCCAGTGTTGTTACAAGAGGAAACCAGAGTACCTGGAGAAAGCCTACAGTGTTTAGTAGAGTAAAACAGGAGGCGACATAACCAGACAATAGGGATGAGCTGATTAATCGGGAAAAAATCGGCCATGACTTTTTTGCACAGTTGCCAAGCACATGCTAAAAAACTAAATACAAGCGAATAGATAGGTTGTTTTTCACAGGGTTTTTTATGAACATATTGTGAAAGAACTTGCAAAATTAAAAAGCTTCCATGCAATAAATTTCTGCTATGCCTATTTTACACCGCCATCTTGCTACTTACAATAATCGGCAGATACCGATTAATCGGCCGATAAGTTGAGATAATCGGCCTACAAATAATCGGCCTCAGTAATCGGCAATTTTCGTTATCGGCTCATCCCTACCAGACAACTGCATATTGCAGGAATCAAACCCTGGTCTTGTGCACATGCACTAAACCACCATTGTACACCCAGGTGTACAAGCATTCTCTTTCCCTTACATTGGAACACTTCCACAAATTGAACTTGTCCATCTGAACCTTGCCAACTTCCTGAGTTTACTGTCGGCACTTCCTGTCCCACCACCAACATTATACAACAAACCATGTAGCAGAGATATGTACTCCTGAAAGATGGTTTCCACTACTGATACCTCACTCGATGGTTCAACGACTACTTCCAGTAGCTTTGCTCGACGTTTCTTCAATTCACTATATGAACAGGGGGGGAGAGGAATGAGGTAAGGCAAATTGAAAGGTGGTGAGACAAGGATGAAATGGTAGCCAACATAATTATTAAAGCTATAATGGCCTTATTTGCCATGGTGTTTGTTATAATATTTTCCTACTCCTAAATTTCATCTTGCGTATATATGGGAACCAGGCTGGTCCACCCAACCAAGATCCCACTTGTCAGGGATCTCCGATTAACTGGGCTGGGTATTTCCCATATCAATATAATTACTTGGGCTGTCTCACCTACCTGGGCTGAGTGTAAATGCTGTATCCATGCAATTATAATCTAAATGACATTTTCTCAGAAAATTTCAATAGTAAAAGGTCTCAGCTTAGAGATAAGGAAACTTGCTTGTGTGATTTGATGTTCGAAATCACTGAAGTGCCGACAGCAGGATATGAGAAACAAAACGCCTACAGCTGTTTGATTGATCGAAAAATATTTTCGTTTGATCAAAATGATATCACATGACTTGATCTTTTTCATTGTTTTGATTTGAAGATTTTTGAAGCCCTTCTATTGTTTACTGAAAAGTCTTTAGTTCAGATAAAAGTCATTTATAATTATTATACATGAAAATGGGCAACTCCAGTCTTTGTTTCGATATAAATTATTTGCCCGTGTAATGGATATGTGCTAGAATGTGTTTCGATATAAACTTTTGATATTTTTTGTCCGTATAATGGGATATGTGCTAGAATGCTAACTGATTACATCACCGGCTATAAATAGCATTTATCTGCTGAACCTGGAAATATTATATATAAAACAATTCACTTTGGTGTAGATATTGAACATTGTTATACAGAAAAATACCATAGACTTTATACAGGCTGGGTGTCGCAGATTTTGCTTGGCAACGTTTCTAGATTTATAGACACTTCGTGACGCCAGTCGCCAAGCGCGCGATGTAATGTCAATAATACCGTATTTTGAAAGTATTTACCCCAGTAGCTGTGAACCAGCAGTACTAGTCGTTCCACTGCGTAATATTTCGAATGACACTGGACCAGTAGCTTTTAGAGGGTTACGATGAAACCAATATGCCATAGTTTACAAATGGAAAAATTAAAATGCCCAAAAATACGATGTAAACAATATATATTTTGTCAAAAGTTTTGTTTTTCTTTACATGACGTAATGTGACGCAGCAATTTTCAAGAGGCCTCGGGACCAATTTCGAGAACACTTTTCGAGTACTTACGGACATATCCGAGGGGATCCTGGGTTATCCAATGGGTTATCCAAATTTGAGTCAGACGCGGTGCTTTGTGGGATATCCCGCTTTTTCCCGCTTAAAAATTTATTAATCAAATTTCACCTTTGGCCAATCAGCTTTCATTTTTCTCCAAATCGTGCAATATGATTGGATAATACTAAGGCGCATTGTGAAATACTGAGAAGTGTGAATGGGTGATTCATAATTTTTTACTGCTCGACTGCACATTGTAATAAACTATTTAAATGGACACATTTTGGTTATTTTAAAAGGGGATTTATAATATATTTGTTTGCCAATGGATGACGCAGTTATATGTGGACAATTGAGGCAAATTTTCCCGCAAATAGAACCAACTGTTATTCAAAGAACCGTCGAAGAGGCGAAGACAAACGAAGGAGTCGACATTTTGACACATTGCATTGAAGTTGTACTCGCTCGTCAAGAAGCAGCAAGGTTGTCAGAGAATAGCGGCCGAGAAGGAAACGACGATGTTGTAGTTGTTAAATCTATAAGGAAACAGAGTTCAAGGACAGCAAAATCAAGAGATATTCCCCTAGTTTTTATCAAAGACACCGACCCAGTCAAATACCCTGACCAATTAGATTTTGACATCCGACAAGGGGTACATCAACCTTTCTCAGATTGTGACTCAGACTCCAGCATTTCTGAGATTGAAAGTAGTGACTGTGAAGCGACAGAACATATCGATAAACCAATCCATTTTAAAAGTCGAGAATTGAGTCCTGACTACCCAAATATAAGATACATGAACAACAATAACTACAGTAGTCCAATGCGAGATGAATTCCTTAATAATGATGATTTAGATAGGCTTATTGCAAATGTGGAGACACCACCTAAAGCTGTTTGGCAACCGTCAACAACACCAAATCGGCAACCATCCGCAACACCTATAAATTTGCAACCTTCTGCAACTTCTATAAATCAGCTAACATCAGCAACACCAAATCGGCATCTATCAGCAACACCAACTCATCAAACTTTAGCAACACCTATAAATTGGCAACCATTGGCTACATCAATAAATCTGCAACCATTAGCAACACCTATAAATATGCAACCATCTGTGATACCTATAAATGGGCAACCATCAGTGACACCAAATCAACAAAGGTCAATAACACCCAATCAACAAATCACACCAAGTTCTTCTACTACAAGTACATCAACAGCAACCTCGCTACTTGATTTTGTAAAACAAATGTTCCCGAAAGTTAACATAGAGTTTGTTCAAAATCTATCGCAACAGGGTGTTGATCTAAATGGCATTGTAAACGTGCTTATTGATCGACCTGACATGCAAAATTCTGGTCCAAGTGAGCCACAATCATCTCCCAAAGAACCAGCAAAAACAAAATATGTTGATTACTTCACAGACTATTCAGAAATTGTATCCCATTCATGCTCATGGCAGTGTGAGCAATTGCTAAGGAACGAATTTCGGAGAGTTTCAGTAAATGACATTAGAAAAGCAATGCACATCTGCAATAACCACTATGCCCCGGCACGTAAACTACTGGAAGAAGCTCTTTTGGCAATGAGCCAGAATGGGAGAGGTAAATCACTGCCAAAGTGTAGTACATTGCCATCAATAAGTAAGTCACCAAGCAGTTCAAATTCAACCCCCAAAACGAAATTTACTATATCCCGATTATTGGCAAGCAGGAGAACGTGGGCGATGAATCACTATGACATCCATCCTGACTTGAAACTAGAAATAGATTTTGTCAAAAAGCAGGCAGTGTTGAATGAAGAGAAAAAGAATGCCATTTATGCTGCACATCTTAACGAACAACAGTATAAGGATGAAGGAGAACTCATTGAATGTGGTTGTTGTTTTGGAGAATTCCCTTTTGAGGAAATTGTCCAGTGCAGTGATGGCCACCTTTTCTGTAAAGAATGTCTTCATGGTTACGCGAAGGAAATCATCTTTGGTTCAGCTATGGCATCGGTCAAGTTAACTTGCATGGGTGAAGATTGCGATCAGCCATTCCCGTACAACCAGTTGGAAAAATGCTTAACAAAAGATGAAATTGAGAAATACCAAGGCAGACTTCAAGAGGATTGTTTAGCCAAGGCTGATATCCCAAACCTCCATCAGTGTCCATTTTGTGAATTTGCAGCCATCATACCAGCACAACAGAAGGTGTTTACTTGCATGAATCCAAACTGCAGGAAAGAATCGTGCACAGAGTGTAAGGAAGACTGGAAAGAACACTTTGGGAAAAGATGTAATGAGGTTGAGAAGAAATCTCAAACGAATCTAAGACTAGGTTATGAAGAGAGAATGACCATGGCAAAAGTGAGGAAGTGTTCAAAGTGCTCGTTGACATTTACAAAGCTGGATGGTTGTAACAAGATGACATGTAGATGTGGTACTACTCAATGTTATGTTTGCCGTAAATCACCAATTACTTATGAACATTTTTGCCGCCATCCTCGAGACCCTGGAAAAAAGTGCAAGAAATGTGCAGCATGTTCTCTGTGGACTGACCCAACGGAAGATGATGAATTAGCAATAAAGCAACTTCAAGACGAAGCTGTGGTGGCCAAAAGGAAACTTATGGAGGAAATTGAACAGTCAACCAGTAAGAAACAAAAGGTTTAAGTGCTGAAATTGTGTTCTGTTTTAGAGATACTTTTTCAAAAGAAATTTTTCGAAAGCTGTTGCTTTTAGTACATTACCTCTTGTCTGAATAAAGGTGCATATGCTTCTAAGGCCTATTCACACGATCCGATTTGTCGAATGCGTTTCTCCTCCTGACGTATGTGATTCACACAACACAACAACAACTGCATTTTTCACAACATATGAGTCAATGGCCTTACTCTTGTCAGCAAATCCAGTAAATCACATGTGCCAAGAGGAGAATCGGATCCGACAAATTGGATTATGTAAACCAGTCCTAAGTCATTAGCCACAAATGACTTTGTTTGTGTCTTCTCAATTATTGTGATGTCCAAATAATAGCACACACACCTTTAAAGTGGGGGTATATAATAGTCTACTTGCAACTCTGCATAAATATTTGAAGCATTCCAACATATTTATAAATGGTTGCAAATTAACAGATGTTAATATTTCAATAAATTTAACTTATTATTGGAATGCTTCAATTATGTCAGTGTTAGAGATTGTTTAATGTTCAGGCTTCAAGGTAAACTGCAAGGTGAACTACATGAATTAAATAATTATATGCACTATTATAGATTTATATAAAGACAAGTATTGACCTTATATTAAGAGACAAAGATTGATCATAGACAATCGATATATATTGATATTGTGGGCAATTGTAAATAATTATTTTGTTGGAAATAAGAATCGTTTTGTTTGGCTGAAAATGTGCTTATGGATTAAATGGTGTGGCGATAATCCATAAAATTGATGGTTCTGATCAGTGGTAATCTAATCTTGATTATATTTTGCCCGAGATTTTGGGTCTCCTTTGCCTGCGATTAGGCAAAAAGTCGATGGACGTTGCCATGACAATCGCGAGAGCAAACAATATGGCGGAAATTGCAGATGAAAAAGCAAAAGAACCGTCAACATCGGATTTAAAACAAAATATTGACGACGAATCCAGTACTGCTGGAAATATGTTTGAAAAGGAAATAAAAAGTGCGACAGTTTTCAAAACTCAGGACGATTTCAGAAGAGTAGGAAAAAATTATATTGAAAACATCAAAGCTTCGCTTCTGGCATCATCCGCGAAATACACTGCTACTTTGGAAGACCCTTATATGAAGGCTTATAAATACTTGGAAGAAAACAAGGTTCTAGCACTGCTTGAGGTATGTTGTTTGTGGGGTCGTGTGCTTTAAAAGTGTTTGTCATTTCAGTTATTATTTGAATCAATTAAACGAATGCTACATAAATGGATTTTCAATATGTTTTGTTTACATATTTTATTCTAAAAGTTTGAAGTCTCAAATTATTTGAGATCACTTCAAAATCTGCATGCTCGCCCATTATATCTCTATTGAACAGCACAGATTGGAAAGTTTGTTGTGGAAATAAAGCGCACCTGCTTATATGCAAAAGTCGGTTATATCGAAATAAAGCGCACCTGCTTATATGCAAAAGTCGGTTATATCATATATATATATATGCAAAAGAAAAATTGGAAATTTAATTTTGCATTAACCCATTAACTGGCAGTAGCCTATCACTGACGACTAAAATTGTCTGGCGTTAGACAGAGTAAAATACTACAGTAGGGCGTATATTGCCAGCTAATGGGGGTTAGAGTCACTTATATACCGCAAAGAACAATTGTCAATGTGTGTTACACATTGTGCCAAAAAGCAAACATTAAGTGAAGTTATTTCCAAATTAAGCAAGAACAGTGTTAGTTTATTGATAAATGCAATTTTAAAAATTTTGCTAAAAATTGTTTAATAGTGCCAACAGGCAACAATGGTATTAATTCAATTCACTTTTAACTATGTTTAACAAAATCTATGATTTCTGATATATATACTGCCAGCCTTTACAATCTTCTTTATGATATTTTTGATAACTTTTCTCAACCAGCTTCCATTTTCCTTGGTGAGAAAGTTCATTCATTTTTTCCTGGTATCCATATTGTGGGTCATTAGCAACGCAATCCCTGATTGTAAAACAAGCTAAACCACCTCGTTTTAGGACATAAAGTAGATCGTTAAACCCCTTGCCTTTAACATGACCAACTGTAAACACACCAGTACAGATAACTGCATCATACTGGTTAGGACTTATGCCAAGATCTTTGCAGTCATCAGAACCCATTGCACCTTGATTTAACTTTCTGTAAGCACCATTTGCCTTAGCCTTTTCAAGCATTTCTGGGCATAAGTCCAAACCATCTATTACTGTGTAGCCACGCTTGTGTAATTCTTCTCCGACCAGTCCAGTGCCACAGCCAAGGTCTAAGATGCTAGAATCCAAGCCATATCCTAATTCTCTAAGTTTCTTTGACAGTTGATCTGCAGCAATTACATACCCTACCCATTCTAGACCTTCCAATTCCATATCCTTAAACATATTATATTGAAAAAGATTATTGTAAAGTCTGTTTTACACTAGCCATCATTGTCTCATATTTGCTTTTTTACTTATATTTGCTTGTATAAGGCTATAGCCTATATATAATGAATTATGCTTTAAGTTTTTATATAATATTTACATTCAATTCAATGAAGGTTTTCATTTGAAAGTCAAAACTTAAAACCACAAAACCTAAACTTCTAAGCGCAAAAAAACGCAATGCCAGTGGACATGCATAATTTATGTAATCATATGTAAACTTTGATAGAAGGATGATTACTATCGTAATTGCACACTTTGATCAGAGTTTACTTTGTTTAGAGAAACATGCATGCAGTAGGGGTACTCAGAGCTGAAAGATATATCACAGACTTAGGGTAGCACGGGTGGCGGAAGCGGTTAGTGCGCTGCCTCTTACCACTGAGTTGAGCCTGTTTCACAACAGGTCGAGGTCACTGTTGGTACTCGCATGAGATCGGCAGTGTGCTCAAATAACTCATGTAAGTTGAGAATCTCTCCTGTGCTTCGAGGGTTTTCCCCGGGTACTCCGGTTTCCTCCCTCTAATACTAACCCTTAGGAACTAACAATGGGGCCACAGTAATTGGCTGACGCTGTTGTGGACTCCCTGCCATTGAGGCGAAGTTGAATAAAAAATAAAAAGAAAGACTCCTAGCCTTGACAACTTTTCTGTCTGTTTTCAAAACGTGAAGTGGAGTCTATATGTGTGTATAATTGTATGCTACAGTGATTCTGTAAATGGTTTATAGTACCAAGTAGGTTAACCATTAACTGGTAGTACCCTACCACTGACGAGTAAAATCGTCTGGCGTTAGACAGAGTAAACGCCTTCATTGAGAGGTGTCTGTTAATGATTAGATAGGTGTCCATAAAGAGAGGGTCGACTGTAGTTTTAAAGTTTGAGCCAGGCTAATTATTTATGTCAACACGATTATTCATGGCGGCACGAGGATAGCACGTGATATAGCCACAAGGATAGCACGTGACAAATTCTAAAATACAATCGCGATCAACTAAAATATCCAAGTGCAATGCGACCACAGTTTCTGCTAAAATAGTAAATAGCTAGGTTTTAACGTTAAAAACAACCAGCGCGGTACAAATCAGTAAAAAATTGAAAACAATTGCGTTATTCTAGTAAAATGTTCAGTGGATATATATCTGTATCACTGTATGGTCTCACTCACTTTATCGTACGTATGAGACCATGTAGAATATATCTCGCGTATCTCTTCGTTGGTTGCCGCTGCCGTGAGCTGCATGACCTCTTCATAGTGCGCTTGAGAGCCGTCTTCGCTCATTGCCAAACAGACTGTCGACTGTTTTGCAACTACGGTCGACTTTCTATTAAACCATCAGGGTGCGGCTATTGCAACACGATAAAGGCTGCTGTATTGTTGCGAAACGTAGCGTATATCTTTGTTTCCCGCTGAGCACTCGGGTGGAACTAATGACTTCGACACAAAAGAAACTGGTACGATACGATACGATACGTTACGATACGATACGATACGATACGATACGATACGTTACGATACGATACGTTACGATACGATACGTTACGATACGTTTGAAGTGGAAAACAGTCTTACAGGTTAAAGTCCATTATCGATCACTTGCCAGTAAATTGGAAAATGCACATTTATGCAAATGCACATGCACATTCATTATTCCGGATATTTTTAACACAACTATTCATTATTGTTGACATTTGACATTTTGGAAAACGTAGGAGTTTCTAACTTACAAACCAGAAGAGAGCATCAATTAGCGATTCTAATGTACAAAGTCAAAAAAAAAATGCTACCAAATGATTTAACTGAAATTTTCACCAACACGAATTCAATTCATGATCATAATACGACAAATAGCAAACTTAATTTCGCATTACCTAAGCCAAAAACAAATAATATGAAAAAGGCTTTTGCCTACAGGGGGGCTGGGCTGAGGCTTGGAATAACCTTTCCACTGCAATAAAATCATCGAAAAACATCTCTAGCTTTAAAACCAACATAAAGCGAATATACTAATTCTGGAAATTCATTTTCAGTCACCTAATTTTTTTGTAGACCATTGATATTTTATATAATATATTTGTAGTGCATGCACACGGCCTATTGGAAGATCACCTTTTTCTTTCTTTCTTTTTTTTTAATTAACATCATTGTAAATAATTAATCAGGTGAAATAGTACCGTTTTTAATAAAGTCAAAATAAAGTCAAATTATTCGTTAACTTTTCGGCATTGTTATTCAGACATTCATTATTCTTATTCCACCGAATCTGTAGTCGGTGTTCTGCTCCGCACCAATGTATAAATACACGCAATTTCACCAAGTCAGCATCCGTGACTTTATATTTCAATACATAAATGCACAGCAACTTAGTGTCACTAGACTCACTAATATTGCACATTGAAAACATTACGTCCGATTAAACAGTCCGTATTTATGGTAACTTATGTATGTTATGTCCCCTTTTCTTTGGAATTTGCAATGCAATTTCTGACACAAAAGTCGTTTCGGAATTTGTTCAGAGTTCACAAAGCACGGTGAACATGACCCGAGTTTCACTTGTCTTTGCCGATAATTTTTATTCTCACTCATTCCGTTTATTAAATATCGCTGATTCGTTGTGTAAGACAGAGGTCGATGTAGTAAAACTGCTTAAATCTCTTTTCTAGGATTTAATAACGTATACTGCCTTCCAACGACCGAATGAACCTTTTCCGTTCATGACTAAACTTGTGGAGGACTTTTACGCCGATAGCGAACAGAAATTGACAGAGTTGTCAGGGAAGGATTTGTCAAAAAAAATTCGTTAAGATGTTGAAAAAAGAACTACGAGTAAAGTATCAATTATTTATTGCAATGCATGATTACGAATATGTTATTTTAATAGAAATATGATTTGAATTTAGTGAATTTTGAATGTTCATATCTTTGCAAGCCGAGAAGGCGAAATTTTAAATGACATTCTCCCTAATCCTAAAAGTGTAGCGGATTTATTTTGATGCAATCAGGACCTGATCAAATATATTTTACCGAGTATTTTGCCAGGTATTTGCCATCACCATGTGACCAAATCAGGAAAATGAAGAATTTATGATAAAGAAAGAAAATGCATTACAATCTTTGATCCACTTATATTAATAGTGTCTGGTTTCATTTATATCTCAGAGAAGAATTTCTCAAAAAAAGATTTATAATTATAGATATTGAGAAGACGAACTATGAATTTCAACTATTTATTGCAATACATGGATACACTTACAAATAGTTTTTTTGTATAGACATATAATTTGGATGTTCACTATATTATAGTCTTACAATATTTGGTATACAAAAAACCAACCACCGTCGTCTATAAGGTAAACCGATTCGTGATGCTTTGCGACCAATTTCCACTTTCCGGCTTCACAAAGTTGATCCATTTTTTCACGGAATCGGGATTGCGGAGCGTTAAAAGCAAGTTCTCTGATGCTAAAGACCACCAACCCCCCCGGTGTGACCACGTGCACAAGATCATCGAAGCCTTCGCTTTTCACGTGCGCAAGTGAAAACACACCCACACAAATGGCAGCGTCATATTGGTTCGCGTCTACGCCCAGATCCTTGCACTCTGGAGAGCCCATGCTACCCTGCTGTAGTGACCCATATATCCCTTTTGCCCTGGCAAGCTCGAGCAATTCTGGGGTTAAATCTACGCCATCGATGTTTTTGTAACCATGCTTCTGTAGTTGTTCTCCGACCAATCCGGTACCGCAGCCAAGATCCAAAATGCGGACATCCTTGTTATATCCAAATTCCTTTAGTTTTTGTGTCAGCTGTTCCGCTGCGACAGTAGGCCCTTTGTACATATTGTTAATAGTATCCTAAAAAAAATGTTATATATTATACAGGGTGTTCCAGATTTTTACACAGCTAATTATTAGTGGACATCGAAAATTCAGTCTAATAAATAAATTTTGACACTAATCTTATTAAAATTGGTCTAGTAGAACCAATGTTATGGCTGTTCAAATGTTTAAAATACTGGGTTAATGGACAATTGAAATTATGCGTCATCACCCCTTACTTTAAACAGCCATAACACTGGTTATACTAGACCAATTCTAATAATCTTAGCGTCAAAAAGATTAATTTTCGATGCCCTATCATAGTAGAAAATTTCAAATTTTCCCCAGTACAGACGGACCCGATCTAATACGGATACAGAAGGGTCCGATAAAGTGTCCTTATTAGAGGTGTCCGTGAAGAAAGATTCGAATGTCCTCTTATATAAACGAAAACAATTCTTGAATTAGCGCACAGGATCTCGCCTAGTAGGTAGGGCTCGTTTAAACAGGGGCTTAGAGGGATGGAGCATAGATTCCAGCAACCTCGTACCCAGGGCTAGCCTGCTGGGCCCAGCAGGCTAGCCCTGGGTACGAGGTTGCAGGCTAGCGCTGGGTACGAGTTTGAGATTCCAGCAGAAGTGCGTTCACTGTATTGATTTGCGTAACAGCGGGTGAGATGAAATGATTTTGAAATTCGTCACGGTTCATGATTCCGCAAGTATTTGCGATGCACACTGAAATTTGCATTGAAAATCTATATTTGGGTTAGTATTGCGAAACGGCTAACACATTCCAAGATAATATATCACGAGAAGATCTGCTATATTAAAAGTGATTTGAAACACCGAAAAGTGTGTTGGAATACGAGGCACAAGCCGAGATTTTTAACACGCTTTAAGGTGTTCTAAGATAACTATAATAAACGACTTTTAGAGTACGTATGATTAGCCGGCGTATCAGCATGATTAGCCGGCGTTCAAGACGGCGAAATTTCGTAAGAAATAATATGCAACGCATGCACGCAATATTTCTTATTATTTAGCAGATAATTGGGTGATACAGGGCCACAGAACAGAGAACAGGGTTTGGAGTTGGTGAGTGGGATTCGACCGGTTCGCCGTCTTGGAAGTTGCGGAGGAGGCTGGTGTATGATATAACTTCTCAAACGAACCAGTATTTGAAAAGAAATTCAAGCGGAACTAGTGTAATGATGTGCACTCTGTAAATGTATGTTAATTTCATAGACAAATAATGTAGTACAGCGTATTTTTGTATGGCAGAACTTAACTTAGGACTTTATTTGTCCTGTTGTCTGTAAGGGCGTTCGGGCCACGCGAGACGGACGAATTTGGCAGCGCACCAAATTTGTCGATCTGGTTCCACTTTTTCACACGGAAATTCACACGGCTTGCGGTGCTCGAATTTGTCCGTCTAGTTCATGCGCACCGTTTGAACCTTGAATTGAATGCAAAGCAAATTTGAGCACGATTCCGATCCGAATTGATGCGGTCCGTAAGAGACTAAGAGTCCGTATAGTTACCTTGTCATACGTTTTGCTCCAAGCAGAATAAGCATCTTTTATCTCTTCCTGAGTTGTGTCTGCTTTTCTCATAAGCCGATCAACATGAGCAGTCCCATCAAAGTTTTCTGTAGCCATTTAATAAGTATACAGAACGGTGTAGTCGGTGTAGTGCAAATGTGTAGTGCAGTCTTCGCTTTGTCTCGGTTTGCTTACTAAAAATGTTTTCGTAAGCAATACTAATCCAATATAAACACCCTCTATTGTTATATACCAATTACCAACTGTCAAAGTCCGTTTTTGGTGGCTTTTCATTGGAGGAGAGATCCACGCGTGGCAGCCAGTGGTGGCAGCACTTAGCTAGGGAAGAGGCTCTAGGGCAGAGAATAACAAAACCGGAAGTAAATGGCGAAGGTTCATTTTTTACTGTTTTTCTATATTTGAATCGAAATTTTAAGATTTAAAGCGACAATTTTTTTGTCATTTGACACTTGGCCTGTAACAAATCACTTATTTACTGAAACCTCGGGAAAACAATATGTTTTGTGGTCCCCTCGACCGCTCGTTGTTGTTTCCCTCGGCATCAGTAAATAATTTTTAATTATTGACTTGAGCAAGGGCCTGTTTATATGACCCGTCTAGGCGGGGCGGGACGTTTTCATTCCGTCTAGCCGGGAAACTCGCCTGGGCGGGATGATGATAATGATTTTATTGATGATAATGATTTTATTTATACATTATATTAATAGCAAAGAAGCCCAAAAAGAAACCAGCAGGCTTATATAAATTTGGGCTCCTTTAATTATGACGTGTTTATAAGTTATTAAAGTGTTTGACGTCATATTTTCTTGCAGAAAAGGGATTTACGCGTGCTCAGAAGAAAAGTTCATCCCGCCTGGCCGGGTAGAATGTTTATAAACACCCAAGCGGGATCATATAAACACCCAATAGAGTTTATATTACAAGCGGGATCTCGGCAACTGTCCCGTCCCGCCTAGCCGGGATCATATGAAGATATAAACTCTAACATGTAGGCTATCGCGGGAGTGATTGGAGAGTCGTGTACAAACACAAAATGCACAACACAGGAAACTTGGAACGAGGATGCAAAATGCAAACTTAAGTACTTAACTAATAAGTTTTAATTTGAATATTATTTGCGCGGCGACTGTTCAAATTTCCATAGACGTATGAACTTGTATGTACCTGAATGTCAGTCGTATTTAGAAAATGTACTCGTCTGTAGTCGTCTGTTACTCGTCTGTTACTCGTCTCTAGTCGTCTGTTACTCGTCTCTAGTCGTCTGTTACGCGTCTGTAGTCGTCTGTTACTCGTCTGTAGTAGCCTGCGCAGCAGGCGTTTAAAGGAGGAGAGAGGGAGGAGAGAAAAAACGCCCGCGCGCGTTTTCTCTCTCCTCCCCCTCTCCCCCTATAAACGCCTGCTAACGCAGGCTACGTCTATAGTCGTCTGTTACGCGTCTCTAGTCGTCTGTTACGCGTCTGTTACTCGTCTGTTACTCGTCTGTAGTCGTCTGTTACGCATCTGTACCCTAGTCGTCTGTACACGTCTGTTACTCGTCTGTCATTCGGGTGTAGTTTTAGACTAGATCTACGCAAGAATAGTTAAATGAAACATTCTGTACTGGTTTGTCAACTGTTGAACTGTATGCTGGTCCGTCTTCCACACTCAACATAATTTCGTTTGGAAGAAATTCACGATTTCATAATTTGCCCACGTTTCAATAGAGAAACTGAAGGTGGACGGACATTCTCAGTCAGAATGTCAAGATTATGGAACAGCCTGCCAAATGAACTGAAGTCCATTACAGTCGATTTCATCAAACTTTTGCCAAAATATTCCGAAGTTCGTTTCGAACTTCGCAAATTCGTTGCGAAGTTCAAAAGTTCATATAATGAATTCACAAACAGTTTGTAAACTGAGCATTTGATTGGCTACCTTTTTTTTGTAGCCAATCAGAGGGTTTGTTTACGAACCTACTTGTGAATTCATTATGAACTTTTGAACTTCGCAACGAATTTGCGAAGTTCGGAACGAACTTCGGAATATTTTGGCAAAAGTTTGATGAAATCGACTGTAAGAGTATAAATGTTTTTAAGACATCTTTAAGAACCTTTTATATTGACATTTTAGAGGATATGGACCATTTTAAAGTATTTTAAATTTTTACTAGATTAATAGTATTTTATCTTAAATTCCTACTAAATATATGCATGCCTATGTGCGGCCATTTATTCTGTAAACATATTTTTGTATTAATAGTTAGGAGGACCGCTGGTTCATCAGTTTCACTGTCATGCGTTTACCCTCATTAATAAAGTTGATTGATTGATGACCTCTTCATAGTGCGCTTGAAAGCCGTCTTCGTTCATTGCCAAACAGACTGTCTTATATTTGTTTGCGACTGCGGTCGAATTTCTATTAAACCTGCAGGCTACGGCTATTGCAACACGATAAAGGCTGTTTGTTTCCTGAGCACTCGGGTAGAACTAATGACTTCGACACAAAAGAAAATGCTACGATACGTTCGAAGTAGAAAACAGCCTTAAGTAAGTTAAAGTCCGTGATCGATGCGAAATTTAATACACTTGCCAGTACGAATATTTTTAACACAACTATTCATTATTCGTTAACTTTTCGACATTGTTATGCAGACATTCATTATTCCTATTCCACCGAATCTGTAGTCGGTGTTCTAATTTTCCATTGCCCGATTGTATAAATACACGCAATTTCACCAAGTCAGCATCCGTGACTTATTTCAATACATAAATGCACAGCAACTTTAGTGTCACTGGACTCACTAATATTGCACATTGAAAACAGTACGTCCGATTAAACATTCAGACATTCAGTATTTATGGTGTGTGTTATGTCCCAATTTCTGACACACATGTCGTTTCAGAATTTGTTCAGAGTTCACAAAGACAAAGCACGATGAACATACCCGAGTCTCACTGTCTTTGCGGATAATTGTTATTATCACTCATTCCGTTTATTAAATATCGCTGATTCGTTGTGTGCTGAGAAACAGGTCGATGTAGTAAAACTGCTTAAATCTCTTTTCTAGGATTTAATAACGTATACTGCCTTCCAACGACCGAATGAACCTTTTCCGTTCATGACTAAACTTGTGGAGGCTATCTGTAAAACAAGGAACGGGGAATCAAGGAACGGAACGAGGAACGGAACGAGGAAAGGAATCTGGGAATTGTAAAAGCCGGAATCTGTAAAACCCGGAACTGTAAAAGCTGGAATCTGTAAAACCCGGAACTGTAAAAGCCGGAATCTGTAAAACCCGGAACTGTAAAAGCCGGAATCTGTAAAACCCGGAATTGTAAAAGCCGGAATCTGTAAAACCCGGAATTGTAAAAGCCGGAATCTGTAAAACCCGGAATTGTAAAAGCCGGAATCTGTAAAACCCGGAATTGTAAAAGCCGGAATCTGTAAAACCCGGAATTGTAAAACCCGGAATCTGTAAAACCCGGAACTGTAAAAGCCGGAATCTGTAAAACCCGGAATTGTAAAAGCCGGAATCTGTAAAACCCGGAACTGTAAAAGCCGGAATCTGTAAAACCCGGAATTGTAAAACCCGGAATCTGTAAAACCCGGAACTGTAAAAGCCGGAATCTGTAAAACCCGGAATTATAAAACCCGGAATCTGTAAAACCCGGAACTGTAAAAGCCGGAATCTGTAAAACCCGGAATTGTAAAACCCGGAATCTGTAAAACCCGGAATTGTAAAAGCCGGAATCTGTAAAACCCGGAATTGTAAAACCCGGAATCTGTAAAAGCCGGAATCTGTAATGGCGTATCTCATTGTGTGTATATTTTTGCTTCTATTTTGTCGATTCAACGTGTACTCCTGCAAAATACTCTAATGCGCTTGTTTTCCTGCCGATACGATGGTAATTTTCTAAAAATGCTAACAACAAACATGAGGATCATAGAATTCTTCCTTAATTTAGTCTTTTATGATATTTTAGCGGCGACGTAGGCATGGAGTTTGCAAATTTCCACCAAACTCGGCCTTTTCGGTCTTTGTGGCAAAGCCAACGGCAACGGTGTGTAATTTACCGCAAAGTCAAAGCCGGAATACAACCGATTACAAGTGTGAAATTTAACGTTATTTTTGATATAATTTCGGGTATTTTAGGTTTGAGTTAAGATACACAAATATATATATTATATACCTGTATATATACCAAATATATATATTATATAATTTATTAAGTAATCACTGTATATCGCATAAAATGTCTGGTTTTCTCATATTTCTTACTGAATCATTGCAAGCATAATTGCTTCACTGAAAATTCGCTTATGTTCTACCTGTTTTGTTGTACAATATTGTACAGATATTCACGCATGTTTTGACATCATAGTAGTGACAATCCTAGAAAAGCCGAAATATCAAGTATATATAACTACAGTTGAAGATATTTTTTTTCTTGTTACATGTTGTCAAGACTACAGAATTACTGCGGCATGCGCTGACCTTCCGTAAGACTTTATCAGAACAGGAAAACCGTAATGAGTCCGTAAATAAAGATTATAGTCTATTATATAGATCAACTGATAAACTTTATAAACTATATATAGTCTATAAACTACTGTATAAACTATCATAAAATAATATAACATTAAATATTTAAACGTATATATATACATAATCTTTATAAACAAGTGATTGTCTGATTCATAAAATTCATGCACATGTGTACGCCTCGTGTAGCGGCCAGAACACACGGTACCAAATGATCCAGTGCCTAAATTTTCCGTTATTGTAACATCGCTCCAGTTAAAAGTAGGAACGTCAATATTGGAACTCGTTTCCGTAGAGTGAGTTTAGGAATGGCGAAGGTCCCAGCCATATTATAACAGAAAAAGGAGCGATACACTAGTAACACCAGGTACTGGCAAATGGCTTTTAGTGAGCAATTTTTAGAACGTTAAATTAAAGCTTGTATAGTTATACGCGAGTGCAATGCCTTTGAAATCAAAGAGGCATAACTAGATAATCAATAAATGACGCAGAACCACCTTGCCCAGAGCACCTTGCCAAAAGTACTTTGATGAGGTTCGATCTGATTGGCTTACAGTTTTAAGTGAGAACATAGGGCGGAGAAACACAACAGGGAGCGGAAAACCCCCGCGAAATCTCTTTTGGCCTTTTACACAAAAAGATAAATGCACCGTGCACGTTTTATCCGATTCCTTCCAAACTTTGCCACAATGTAGAACAATAGTTAAGGAGCAAAAGCGTGCTCGCGTTTTTCGTTTAACGCCATACTTTTCGAGTTATAGGCATCCGTTCTAACGTGTATACAAAATTTGTGTGAGTCAACTTGTCTGCTTTATATCAAAGCAAATACAATAGCTGTCAAAAAATGCGAACACACTTTTGTTCTTTGATTATCTGAGATGGGAAATATGATGTTTTACAGGTCCTAGGGTTAAATCGGCGGCGTGCAAATCTCGTGACGCGAAGGAGGTCAGATTTTCAAAAGTAGCCCGTAGCTACCACAGTGTTTTAAAATATAGCGTTTTTGTTAAATTACAGTTCCAGGTTTTACAGATTCCGGGTTTTACAGATTCCGGCTTTTACAATTCCGGGTTTTACAGATTCTGGCTTTTACAATTCCGGGTTTTACAGATTCCGGCTTTTACAATTCCGGGTTTTACAGATTCCGGCTTTTACAGTTCCGGGTTTTACAGATTCCGGCTTTTACAGTTCCGGGTTTTACAGATTCCGGCTTTTACAGTTCCGGGTTTTACAGATTCCGGGTTTTACAATTCCGGGTTTTACAGATTCCGGCTTTACAATTCCGGTTTTACAGATTCCGGCTTTACAGTTCCGGGTTTTACAGATTCCGGCTTTTACAGTTCCGGGTTTTACAGATTCCGGGTTTTACAATTCCGGGTTTTACAGATTCCGGCTTTTACAATTCCGGTTACAGATTCCGGCTTTTACAGTTCCGGGTTTTACAGATTCCGGCTTTTACAGTTCCGGGTTTTACAGGTTCCGGTTTTACAATTCCGGGTTTTACAGATTCCGGCTTTACAATTCCGGTTTTACAGATTCCGGCTTTTACAATTCCGGGTTTTACAGATTCCGGCTTTTACAATTCCGGGTTTTACAGATTCCGGCTTTTACAGTTCCGGGTTTTACAGATTCCGGCTTTTACAGTTCCGGGTTTTACAGATTCCGGCTTTTACAGTTCCGGGTTTTACAGATTCCGGCTTTTACAGTTCCGGGTTTTACAGATTCCGGCTTTTACAATTCCCAGATTCCTTTCCTCGTTCCGTTCCTCGTTCCGTTCCTTGATTCCCCGTTCCTTGTTTTACAGATAGCCGGGAAGGATTTGTCAAAAAAAATTCGTTAAGATGTTGAAAAAAGAACTACGAGTAAAGTATCAATTATTTATTGCAATGCATAATTACGAATATGTTATTTTAATAGAAATATGATTTGAATTTAGTGAATTTTGAATGTTCATATCTTTGCAAGCCGAGAAGGCGAAATTTTAAATGACATTCTCCCTAATCCTAAAAGTGTAGCGGATTTATTTTGATGCAATCAGGACCTGATCAAATATATTTTACCGAGTATTTTGCCAGGTATTTGCCATCACCATGTGACAAAATCAGGAAAATGAAGAATTTATGATAAAGAAAGAAAATGCATTACAATCTTTGATCCACTTATATTAATAGTGTCTGGTTTCATTTATATCTCAGAGAAGAATTTCTCAAAAAAAGATTTATAATTATAGATATTGAGAAGACGAACTATGAATTTCAACTATTTATTGCAATACATGGATACACTTACAAATAGATTATTTGTATAGACATATAATTTGGATGTTCACTATATTATAGTCTTACAATATTTGGTATACAAAAAACCAACCACCGTCGTCTATAAGGTAAACCGATTCGTGATGCTTTGCGACCAATTTCCACTTTCCGGCTTCACAAAGTTGATCCATTTTTTCACGGAATCGGGATTGCGGAGCGTTAAAAGCAAGTTCTCTGATGCTAAAGCCCACTAACCCCCCCGGTTTGACCACGTGCACAATATCATCCAAGCCTTCGCTTTTCACATGCGCAAGTGTCAACACACCCACACAAATGGCAGCGTCGTATTGGTTCGCGTCTACGCCCAGATCCTTGCACTCTGGAGAGCCCATGCTACCCTGCTGTAGTGACCCATATATCCCTTTTGCCCTGGCAAGCTCGAGCAATTCCGGGCTTAAATCTACGCCATCGATGTTTTTGTAACCATGCTTCTGTAGTTGTTCTCCGACCAATCCGGTACCGCAGCCAAGATCCAAAATGCGGACATCCTTGTTATATCCAAATTCCTTTAGTTTTTGTGTCAGCTGTTGCGCTGCGACAGTTGGCCCTTTGTACATATTGTTAAGAATATCCTAAAAAATGGTATATACTATACAGGGTGTTCCGTACACAGCTAATTATTAATGGACATCGAAAATTCAGTCTAATAAATACATTTTGACACTAATCTAGTAGAACAAATGTTTATATGGCTGTTCAAATGTTTAAAAAACTGGGTTAATGGCAATTGAAATTATGCGTCACCACACCTTTATTTCAAACAGCCATATAACATTGGTTATACTCACTGACCTATACTATAGGTCAGTGGTTATACTAGACCCAGTTCAAATTTTCCCCAGTACAGACGGACCCGATCTAATACGGAAACAGAAAGGATCTGACAAAGTGTCCTTACACTGAGAGGTGTCCGTGAAGAAAGATTCGAATGTACTCTATAGGGCGTGCGTAGCTCCCGAGTGACGAGAATGTGCTTTTAAAAAATTCAATTAGCGCAATAAGGTACGCGTCACTTAGTGCTGGAGATTTGAGAAAAGACACTTCTGACCCAACCTCTTTCACAGGCTCTTATCTCTTGGGGAGATAATACCCTGTATGGAGCTGGTCACGTGTCACCCGGATTTCGCGTGATAAATTGAGAATACACTTAGGGAGGGGTGGTACAGGAGCGTGTTGTCTTCTGTGATATTGTTGCGTTTGGAAAAAAGTATTTTGGGGCGATGAATTGAAAATTTGCAACAAGAAATTGTGACAAAACTGTTGTTATAAAATAGTCGCATTCATCATCATGTCACTACCTACTGTATCCTGGAGTGTTGAGCGATAAGTAGCGATAAGTTGGATCAGATTTCAATACACAACGCTTGTCAAGCCAAGGAAAGCACGCGTCGCACGGTATTTTAATATAAAACACAATCAATAAAACATATCTTCTATAGACTGACTGACATGATTGTTAACAGTGTTGAACCTTATCCTGTCTGGTATTCAAACTGCAAACAAAATGGATTTTTTTAATGCTGACATCAGGGATGCCGGAACCACGGGTGCAGCGGGTGCAGTTGCACCCGTTGCCTTTCGTTTTTACCACTTTACGGGTGCACTACGGGTGCACAACTGGGGTGCAACGGGTGCACAAAATTACAAAAACTTTATAACGATTAACGACCTCATTTTAAAGAAACAGAATACTTATGTAAACCTGGTAATAGATTGCATTTGTATTGTGGTATAACCGCATAATTCTGGGTATACTATTTTTACTTATTTTAGTAAATCAATGGAATAATGGACTTGTTTAGTTGTTTCAAACATGACTTCAAGTCTCTGTTAGTTATTTATCGTTCACTATATTGCATATAACATGACGTACCCACGATCGAAAACCAGACGAAATCAAGCGCGGTTACTAAATAAAAAGGCGCCAAAATCAATCAACAGCATCAATGCATCAACATAAATGTTTAATTCAGTTTCTCAAAGATATTTTAAATGCCAAAGAAAGATAGGGTTTCGGCACAGAAGCGGAAGTTAATAGATCAAGCGGGAGCTGCTCGAAATCAAAAGAAACTTAATTCATTCTTTGTAATACAAGCACCAGCACATGTAGATGTACAAGAGGTAGAAGTTGCTGACACTGTCGACACATCAAGTCAAATCGCCAACAGTCAAAGTCGTCCCATTACTCCAGAAAACTTAGATAATGCTGTACGAGTGGGCGATGATGTGGAGGTCAATTCATACCCACAAGACGATAGTGTGGAGCACAACTATGTCAACAGTGAATCACACGCACAAGATGTGGAGTGGATAAATACAGAAGAAGAATTTACTTGGACAATTAGGTATCTACACATACATTATTACATTTATGATAATGGTTTCATGATTCATCAAATAAAATAATTTTGTCGCTGCTGTAGTAGTTTATTGAAGTACTACAGTATATGTTGTAAAGGGAGTTTCATTTTGGGGGGCTCAGCATGCATTCTTTACAGGTATGTAATAATAAAATTGTTGCATTCGCTTAATTTTTAGAATGCAACTATATTTTTAGAATGTGTGTAACATTTGGGGTGGGTGCCGCAAATTAATAATAGCGTTTTTGTGTACTCACTGTGTTTATTATTGCTGTTGGTCACTGTTTACAGAGCCTTTTATTTCTAGTTGTAATTAAGTAAGTAAGATACTTTGTTCTGCTATTAGAGAGGAAAGTAAAAGAAAGGACAGATGTTTTAATGGTAAATGGTTAACGACATGGCCCTGGTTGCAATACCACAGAAGAAAACAAACTGCATTTTGTTCCATCTGCTCATCCAATCAAAAGCAAAGTCACGATTCTAGAGCAACATTCATTTATAAAGATGAAACATCAGATGGATTCTCGTCATGGAACAAAGGACCTGAACGCTTTAACATGCACCAATTATCTGATTTTCATAGGCAGTCTAAGACAAATGAATTGTTAAGAGAAAAGGAAAAGATACCTCAGCTTATTAGTGATGAAGAGTGCAGAAAGAATAGGCTGCGGCAACAGGGACTAGAAGCACATTTTGGAACATTAAAAACACTCCTTCGGCAAGGTTTAGCAATTCGACGACAGGAAGACAAAGAAGGCAATGTCTACCAGTTTAACAAGGACAAGAGTCTGCATAACCCAGGGTTAAAACTACTAATGACAGAGAACAGGTTTATATCTCACAGCTTGCTTGGAGAACAACAGGAAATGCTTGTGTAAGGCCAGACGAGCACTAAACATGGAGCTGCAAAGTGTCAAATACTATGTTGTCATAGTAGATGAGGCCACTGACATCTCAAAGTCAGAACATATGTCTTTATCAGTACGTCACTGTGATGAAGAGTATGAAGTAAAAGAAGACTTTATTGGCATTTATGAATGCACAGAAGGGGTAACAACAGATTCCCTGTTTGAATACATCAAAGATATCTTAATAAGGTGTCAACTGGATGTGATAAGATTAGTTGGAATGACATTTGATGGCGCAATGACCATGAAATCTCTAGCAAAGAAAATCAAAAGTGAAATGAATGAATCAGCCATTTTCATTCACTGTTTAGCACATTGCCAAGAACTGATCTTTAAAGATGCCACCAAGCATTGCCCAGCATTGGAAGATGCCCAGGCACTATGTGAAGATCTGTATGTCATTGTTGGGGTTAGCCCTAAACGTGTGGCTCTGTTTGCCAAGATCCAGGATGACATTGATGGGGATTATGTGTTGCGCCTCCAGAACCTCTCAAGGACTAGATGGACAACGAGAGGGGCTGCAGGGAATGTTATAACTTTAAAGCATGCAGAACTAATAGCAACTTTAAAGGTGATTTCTGAAGACAAAAATACTGATAGCAAATGCAAAGCCAAAGCAAAGGGGCTTATGACAAAACTAGGAACTGCCAAGCACATGTTTAATATGTTTCTTATGAGAGATCTGGCAAACATTCTGGAAATGAACTCAAAAAATCTACAAAAAAATGATGTTACAGCAGAAGAAGCAATGGACTGCATCCACAAGATTGAAATAAGGCTTGCAGAGATGAGATCTAGTGCTCAAGAATTTGAAAAGGTAATACAAAGTTAAAAAGACACGCCAACAAATAAACTATTAAATATGACTGGTGGTATGTGTTCTAACAATCACCAATATTCAGTTATTCCAGCATGTGTACACTATTTAAGATGAAATCATATACTTTTTTATTTTCTAGCTAATTCAGAAAGTTAAAGAGTTGAAGCTACAAATGAATGTAACTAATGAAAACAGACCAAGAAAGGCACCAAGAAGAGCCGAAGACTTCGTCGCCCACGATGTGGCACCCATGAGTGGACACGATTCAAATGATCTCAAAACGGAACTCAAACGTGTATATATGTGTGCTATTGACAGCATCGTGAGTTCGATGAAGGAAAGGTTTGATCAAAACGACATTAAACCAGTCTGCGATATCAACCGAATGCTAATCTTGTGTGCCAACAACGAGGTCGATGTCACCACTGAGTATGTCATCAAGCACCTTGGCGTTGCTAAACAGTTTGTACAAGTCGATTTGTTAATTCAAGAATTGAAAGACCTACATGTCCACATCAATTTGTACAACATGGAACTGAAACGAGAATCTATGCCTATCATTAAAAAGGTTACTGCTATCTCAACTATCCAAGGCGTGTTGAATACAAAGCCGGTCTCGAAAGCTTCACTCCTGAGACGCATAAGCTGTTGATTCTCCTGTCCACGTATGCAATGTCATCTGCAACAGCCGAAAGGACATTCAGTGTCATGAGACGCGTCAAGACTTGGCTCAGATCACGAATGTGTCCAGGAATGCTTACAAATTGCATGTTTGCAGCAATTCACAAGGACAAAATTGACAACATTGACGCAAAGAAATTGGCAGCAGACTTTATTTCAAGGTCATCTCAAAGGAAGTGTTACTTTGGAGAACCACTTTAAATTTCACTAACTTACATAAAAACGCTAAGTGAAGACGAAATACTTTATGCATGGCAAAATTATGTGCCTCAATATATAGTTGCAGTTCAGTCTGTTTGAAATCAATTACTAAAGTTTTTTCGCTTATCGAATTCTTCATTTCTTTATTGGCTAACCTGTGCTTTTTCCAATAACTAAGTGCGTTGTAGTGCGTCTTATTATTCATCTATCTTTGCCCTTTTGCTAAAAAATATGCCCTTTTGCAAAAAAATATGCCCTTTTCATACGAAACTGCACCCATTGCCCTGTATAACTTCCGGCATCCCTGGCTGACATATGGAATTGCTATAAAATATCGAGATCCTACTGTGTGTAAACAATGCTATCCAGAGGTTAAATCTCGTTCAAGATTGTAAAATATCCCGCGGCCTTGGCATCGCTAAACGCGACGATCAAGAAGTATGTCGAAGTATAACTTTATGTTACCAAACGTACGGTAAAATTATCCGATAAAGGCAAATTCAACGACTCTTCCGTGCATGCGGTACAACTTGAATATTTACGATAAAACATATGTCATTATACTTCATATGTGTTAGTATACACCACACTTTAAATCCTAAATAGTTTTCATCGTCTTTCTAGCTTGTATACAAAAGGGATTTAGAATACAGTTATTTAGTATTTGCTGAAAGTATCCATATCACTATGCTATTGTGTCTGTGCATATGGTCTGACTGTGAGACATCAGTGTCCAATAAGCCGACTTATTTTAAAGTCTTTGTCCTATAGTATAGACAAAATTTAGTGTACAATTATGTTTTTATTTTGCTGTACTATACACTCTACAGCTGATTCAATGGGAACTCTAACTCTGAAGGACTAAATTTTTACATATATATATATAATTATATATATTATATATCTGTGGAAAGGCTACGCATCAGTTTTTATGAATTATGTCTCGAATTATGTATGAAAAATATTTTGTAAACCTGATGCGCTATCATTTATTGGCATATAGCCTATATTTACAATACAATACTATATCGTAATTTGTATTTTCCCCCAGCTGCGGACGAGGCTTTTGCCTTCACTCAGGCTTCAGACTTGTACATGTTTATAGAATCGGCAACAAGAAGGAAGTTCTCGAATAACATAAATCATAATTTACCACATTTCCCTGAGAATTTTTGTATCTTACTACCTTCTAAGCTGTAAAATGCTTCAACAGATTTTAGAGTGGACATCAATCTCCGGCTCTCCGCATGTTTATAGCTTGGCATATTACAAAAATATTATAAATATAGGTTTCTATATTTGTAGTGACGATTGATTTAATAATATAGACTAGATCCAGAGGCGTCTGATATGAAACCGTGCTCGAGAGAACATTAAACAACACCTCAAAAGCATACAATTTTGGTTGGTTACTTGACTTGTCTGTTGATAAAACTGTTTACTACGTTTTTAAAACTTAAAAGCAAACAAAAAACAAATTTTGCAAGTGTTTTGAACTATATATTCTCGAGATATATTATACATAATAATATCCCACTCCTTGTAGGCCGTAGGATGAGGGTCGAAAATATGCTTAGAAAACAGATTCCGTAGCACCCCTCGTGTAACTACATAATTTTTACATGAATCAATAGATTAGAACGTACTTAGTTAGAATCCACTTCCCCCCAAGCGAAATAGTTGCACAAATTGAAGTACAACCTCTCCAAAGTTCGGGCTTTCTCGTGTTTCGAAATCATGAACGGCCATTGTTGTGTTGCAACTACGCATGCGCTTGACCACAAAACACTTAATGCGCACGCGCAGATAGGAAAACTGATCTCAATAAAACACGCATATTCAAGATGGCTACTAATGACGATATGTCGAAAATTCGAATATCCTCATGTTTTATGCATTTTGAAGGCGTAACCGAGCAACTTTCTAAAGTTACTGTCAAAGGCTTAAGAAATTTGTCGATTGCAGGAATAAATGGGCGAAACTTAATTGCCTGCAAGCTGAGATAGCGAAGGATTCGTATGATAAGTTTGATGACGAATTCGTCAATTATTCATACTTGGCACTTGGCAGAGAACACAAACGAAAGTTTTGATTTAGAATGGTACCACCACATGAAATGCTACAAGAAATTTAGCGATGAAGAAAAGATCCGTAGGAAAACGGAGCTAGTACAAGCACGGAAAAGGTCGCTAATACCGTAGACCACACATGCCACATCGAACCAGCATTTACCATTTTACCAGCCGTGGAACCCAGAAGAAAGATTACACGCAATTCAGTCATTTCAGTGGAACCAAGTAAGACCTTGCCTCAAAGAAACAAGCATGTACTACCAGAATGCTGCATTATTTGTGGAAGAGATTCGTCTTGGTTTTCAAGAGACAAGGTATGATTATGTACAATTTCTTGTGTACAGTATCTTTATATTCTATGGACCACCTTTTGGTGGAAAAGTTGTCATATTGTGCCTTACTGTCTTGTGCATATACCTATATGGCTATATGATATTTTAGAGTACCTATTGGGTGCGTTGGATCTTAATGGGTTAATTATCCAGATAATAAGTTTATTTAAACAAGCATAATATAAGCTACTCTGGATTGTAAAGTTTATGAACACAATGTTCATAAACTTTACAAACCAGAGTAGCTTTATTTTAATACCTGGTTAATTTGTCAAATTCACCCTGCTTTAGGGGCTGTTTATATGAATTTGTCTTGTGTTTATATGAGAAAATTTCATCCCAGCAGGCGGGATGATTTTGTTGTTTTGACCTTTGACATTGTTTTGACAGTTCTTAAAAATAGCTTACACACAAATTGGTGGTGGCGTCTCTTTCAACTTTCATCCCGGCAACCGGGCTGACCCGGTTAGTGTGTGTTTATATGGGGAAATTTTCACCCTGGTAAGCGAGATCTCGCCTTTTTCAAGTGAGATCTCTGGAACCGGGCCAGCCCGCTTGTCCATATAAACGCACAGTAGTTTTTACTATAAAATCAATTACATGGCGAGATCTTGCTAAGCGGGCTGGCCCGGTCAGCGAGCCAGCCCGGGTTCCATATAAACAGGCCCTTAGTTGGTAAATGCCATTTTTAAACAGGCATTCTAAACTTGTATGTTTTGTGTAGAAAGCACAAAAGAGAAGAGGAACACCACTAGTGTTGGCAAGTACAATTGATGCTGGCTTATAACGTACAGCTGCTGAGAGGAAAATGATGAGCGGATACTTGCAGATTAGAGATAAAGACTGTGAACATTGCATTGGAGGTCCGCTACCACAAAGTTTGCTATAGCAACTATACCACATTCCTTGCAAGGGAGGCAAAGACGACCACAACATGTGCACCACCAGTGTATGAAATATCTTACAATGTATTCTGTAAAGAAGTCATTGAAACTGAAATCCTCAAGGGAACAGCAATAAAGTACATGATTGAGAAATTTGTTGTCATTGCTAAGGAAACTGAGAATGTGGATGCATCGAAATACAGGTCTTCCGAGCTCAAGCAGCAGCTAATTAACAGTTATCCCCAGCTGGTATTCTATTTGCCTAAATCTAGAAATGTTAGTGAAATTGTGTATGCTGAGAACTTGGATACTTGATTTAGTTGAGGAACATATGTTGAGTAAAGCTGAAAATAGTGATGAAGAATTTGATGAAGGCGACTGCATAAATAAACAAGGAACCTGGACTAATAAAATTGATGGGAAGAGAGTTAGAAAATAAATAAGATTGTGAACACCGAGTAATACTTATTTATGGCATATCGTAATTTATCTATTAAGCACCCCCCTGCCCCTCTCCTGTAAGCAATTAATTTATAAAATTGTGAAGCGTGAAAGTATTGTATTTTAAAGATAATTATGATATTTTACTGATACTTTGGTACGTAACATCACTATACCCGATGTTGTATATTTATAAAGAGAATCAAACGTGCAAACAGACTCTTTGTATATATTAGAAATAACTAAATAAGCCCCCCCCCCCAAATTAATAGAGAAATTATGGTATGCGTGTTATATAATGTTTAGGATTGTGCTAATATTTAAAGCCTGAAAAACAGATTTGCTTGCAAAAACGTCATGCAATTGCTGTAGTATAAAATAACATCATATTTTTAATAAGTTATTATTGTAATGTTGGCTTGGAAGTGTTCCTGGCGAGGGCTTGACACGGTACATTGCTCAGAATGTTTGGCGAACTCCATTAAAATGCACAGAACATAAAAATATCATATATTTTTAAAACAATCCGATGTCATCTTGTATTACTTCAGCCCTGCTTTCGCACATTTCATAATTTTTGTCTTGTCCAGTTCTGCGTTGAGATCAGTTTTCCTATCTGCGCGTGCGCATTAAGTGTTTTGTGGTCAAGCGCATGCGTAGTTGTAACACAACAATGGCCGTTCATGGATTTCGAAACACGAGAAAGCCCGAACTTTGGAGAGGTTGTACTTCAATTTGTGCAACTATTTCGCTTGGGGGGAAGCGGATTCTAACTAAGTAAGTTCTAATCTATCCATTCATGTAAAAATTATGTAGTTACACGAGGGGTGCTACGGAATTGAACATTTTCGACCCTCATCCCACGGCCTATTGCAATTAAAGTGTATAATTTTCAAGTGGAAGCATGTAATATGATACTCTCTGCCTCACCCCCTTAGGCAATAAAAATTTAAAGAGACACGTGACCAGCTCCATCCAGGGTTTTATCTCCACAAGAGGGAAAAGCCTGGGTACGAGGATGCTTCTGACCCAGGGGCGTAAATGTGGGAGAGTATGGGGGTGTACACCCCCCAGAGATCATGATCCAGTCGATCTCAAAATGTGCAGTCGGTCTCAAGATATTCATTGTTAAATTGGACGCATTATGCCACGTAATGCTATGCGAGACTGGCTAAATAGTTTCAGAGACCGACTTCAATCGTTGATTAATTAAAATATAAAGTTTGCCGAATATCCTGTTTCAATCTTTGTTGTAAACTAAGCGTTCTTCTAGAATGTTATATCACTCATATGTAGTCGTCCCTGTTGCGTTTATATGGGAAATTTCCAGCCAACGAAAACAATTTTTAATAGGGTTTGAATACACAGGCCTAGGAGGCAGGGCTCGTTTAAACAGGGGCTTAGAGGGATGGAGCATAGATTCCAGCAGAAGTGCGTTCACTCATAGTTCATAGAGACACAATGGTTCACTGTATGGATTTGCGCAACAGCGGTGAGATGAAATGATTTTGAAATCGTCACGGTTCATGATTCGGCCGCAAGTATTTGCGTTTGCATTGTAAGTATTGCGAAACAGCTAACACATTCCAAGATAATATATCACGAGAAGTCTGCTATTAAAAGTGATTTGAAACACCGAAAAGTGTGTTGAAATACGAGGCACAAGCCGAGATTTTTAACACACTTTAAGGTGTTCTAAGATAACTATAATATTAAACGACTTTTAATAGAGTACGTATGATACTATGATTAGCCGGCGTTCAAGACGGCGAAATTTCGTAAGAAATAATATACAACGTATGCACGCAATATTTCTTATCATTTAGCAGAGAATTGGGTGATACAGACTACAGAGGGCAGAGAAGGGTTTGGAGTTGCTGAGAGGCGTTCGCCGATGTAAATTTGTTAATTTCATAGACATATATTATGTAGTATAGCGTATATTTTTTGTATGGCAGGACTTAATTTAGAACTTTATTTGGCCTGTTGTCTGTGCCTTCAATCGCTGATTGTAAAAAAAAGGAGTTCTCGCACACCGCTGGGAGCTGCTGCAGCATCGGACGTTGCGGTGCTCGAATTTGTCCGTTGTCTTCATGTTTGAACTTTGAATGCAAAGCAAATTCGTGCAAATTTGCGGAGCATGGTTCTGAATTGATTTGGTGCGTAAGAGTCCGTATAGTTACCTTTTCATACGTTTTGCTCCAAGCAGAATAAACATCTTTTAACTCCTCCTGAGTAGTGTCTGCTTTTCTCCGCATAAGCCGATCAACATGCGCATATCCATCAAAGTTTTCTGTAGCCATTTTTACTGTGTAGTGCACATGTGTAAGTGCAGTACTAGTCTTTGCTTTTAATATAAACACCCTCTATTGTTATATAATCTATGACCAAGTGTCAGAGACCAAGTGTCAAAATCCGGTTTTTGGTGGCTTTTCATTGGAGGAGAGATCCACGCGTGACGGTACAACTCATGTTTCCGCGTAACCAATGGCAACGGGCAAAGTGCATTTATTTTTCCCTAGGGGAAATGACGAAGGTTATTTTTTTACTGTTTTTCTATATTTTAATCGAAATTTTAAGATTTAAAGCGACATTCTGTCATTTGACACTTGGCCTATAACAAATCACTTATTTACTGAAACCTCGGGAAAACAGTATGTTTTGTGGCCCCTCGACCGCTCGTTGTTGTTTCCCTCGGCATCAGTAAATAAGTTTTAATAATTGTTATATACCAAGTGTCAAAGTCCGTTTCTCGTGGCTTTTCATTGGACGAGAGATCCACGCGTGACGGTCCAAAAATCACGATGTTTCCGCGTAATCAATGGCAACGGGCAACGAGGATGCTTAAAATGCAAACTTAACTAATAAATTTTAATATTATTTGCGCGGCGACTGTTCAAATTTCCATAGTCGTATGAACTTGTATGTACCTGAATGTCAGTCGTATTTAGAAAATTTACTCGTCTGTAGTCGTCTGTTATGCGTCTCTAGTCGTCTGTTACTCGTCTCTAGTCGTCTGTTACGCGTTTGTAGTCGTCTGTTACGCATCTGTTACGCGTCTGTAGTCGTCTGTTATTCGTCTCTAGTCGTCTGTTACTCGTCTGTAGTCGTCTGTTACGCATCTGTTACGCGTCTGTAGTCGTCTGTTACTCGTCTCTAGTCGTCTGTTACTCGTCTGTAGTCGTCTGTTACGCATCTGTTACGCGTCTGTAGTCGTCTGTTACGCATCTGTTACGCGTCTGTAGTCGTCTGTTACTCGTCTCTAGTCGTCTGTTACTCGTCTGTAGTCGTCTGTTACGCATCTGTTACGCGTCTGTAGTCGTCGGTTACTCGTCTGTTACGCGTCTGTAGTCGTCTGTAGTCGTCTGTTACGCATCTGTTACGCGTCTGTAGTCGTCTGTTACTCGTCTGTTACGCGTCTGTAGTCGTCTGTTACGCATCTGTAGTCGTCTGTTACGCGTCTGTAGTCGTCTGTTACGCGTCTGTAGTAATCTGTTACGCGTCTGTTACGCATCTGTAGTCGTCTGTTACTCGTCTGTTACGCGTCTGTAGTCGTCTGTTACGCGTCTGTAGTCGTCTGTTACGCGTCTGTAGTCGTCTGTTACGCATCTGTAGTCGTCTGTTACTCGTCTGTTACGCATCTGTAGTCGTCTGTTACTCGTCTGTTACGCGTCTGTAGTCGTCTGTTACGCGTCTGTAGTCGTCTGTTACGCGTCTGTAGTCGTTTGTTACACGTCTGTAGTAATATGTTACTTGTCTCTAGTCGTCTGTTACGCGTCTCTAGTCGTCTGTTACGCGTCTGTAGTCGCCTTTTACTCGTCTGTAGTCGTCTGTTACGCGTCTGTAGCCCCTGTCTGTTTTCTTCATCGTCTGTTACTCGTCTGTAGTCGTCTGTTACGTGTCTGTTACTCGCCTGTAGTCGTCTGTTACGCGTCTGTAGTCGTCTGTTACTCGTCTCTAGTCGTCTGTTACGCGTCTGTAGTCGTCTGTTACTCGTCTGTAGTCGTCGGTTATGCACCTGTAGTCATCTGTTACTCGTCTGTAGTCGTCTGTTACTCATCTGTAGTCGTCTGTTACGCGTCTGTTACTCGTCTGTAGTCGTCTGTTACGCGTCTGCAGTCGTCTGTTACTCGTCTGTAGTCGTCTGTTATGCGCCTGTAGTCATCTGTTACTCGTCTGTAGTCGTCTGTTACGCGTCTGTAGTCGTCTGTTGCGCATCTGTTACGCATCTGTAGTCGTCTGTTACTCGTCTGTAGTCGTCTGTTACGCGTCTCTAGTCGTCTGTTACGCGTCTGTAATCGTCTGTTACGCATCTGTTACGCGTCTGTAGTCGTCTGTTACTCGTCTCTAGTCGTCTGTTACTCGTCTGTAGTCGTCTGTTGCGCGTCTGTTACGCGTCTGTTACTCGTCTGTTACGCGGATGTAGTTTTAGACTAGATCTATACGCAAGAATAGTTAAATGAAACATTTTGTTCTGGTTTGTCAACTGTATGCATGCTGGTCGTCCGTCTTCAACACTCAACATAATTTCGTTTGGGCTAACATCGAAATTCGAATATAAAATATAAAAATAGGTACGCTAAGCGTACATGTATCTGCTCAGTTGCCCATGAAGGAGTAATATTCAACAATAGGCAATTTCGTAATTACGGGCACCATTTTGCAAAGGGGGTAAACACAATAAAGCAACAATAGCATGACTCTAGGGACAAGTATCCCCATTGGGACGAGGTGTATATAGTTACTACGGCTGGCAGAGCCAAACCGTAGGTTTAATATGCCCTGTCTGTTTTCTTCGTCGTCGTCGTCGTCGTCGTGGCTTTTTGAGGGTGTCACAAACTTGCACTTCCACGGTTACCCAAGTTACCCGCACAAAACGGATGCAATTTTCTTGTGTGATTGTTGCCTGTCTGTAACACAACAAAAACATATTGTTGTGGCTTCTTTTTGAAAGGTAGTGTTTTGATGTATTTAGCATATCATATTAGCATATCATTTTGAATAATACGAAAGAAGATTACCCGAGCTTTACAAATGTTAATTAGATAGTCAGCCAATTAAAATAAAACACTGATATAAAATACAGCATTCAACAAAAATCCCATCCTTCGAAATGTTTTAGAAAACACCTTCACAGTTTAGTACATAAATACAAAATTACGGTTTAAACACTGTCCTAAGACATTTTGCGTAGTTTCATGCTTGTAACAAAAAATGCCATCGACAGTGTTTTCTAGACACTTTTTTCAAGCTTGGCCGGCCGTCTAAGTCATTTTAGAAGTCATATACAAAGTTTCAGTTTGGCCTTTATCAGATCACTATCAGACACTACAGAAGCACCTTATAGACGTATATTGCGTAGCATTATACACGCATAGCCTCGACTTCATTCTTTAATTTATTTTGAATTTTATTCAGTCGTACGTAATGTTGAAGTTTCTGTCTGTTTTCAAAAGAATGAAGTCGAGGCTATGCGTGCATAATGCTACGCTCCAGTAGTAGCACTTAGTGAACCCCACCTACACAAGTTAATATTATAATGAATTTTTATACTCTACATGTAGGCTATATAATAAAAGCAGAAAGATTTCATTGTCTGATCATTTTATGATTTTAATATCAAATCACATTACAATATCTGACAACAGAACAGCCAACATCCATCATCAACAGTATAGTTCTCAATATATTTCTTCTCAAGCAATTTCCACTTTTTTGCATTGCACAGTTCGTCCATTTTCGTGGCATAGCCGTAGGATGGATCTTCCCAAACCAATCTTCGGACTGTGAAGCAAGCCAGGCCTCCAGGTTTTACTGCATGAACAAAATCATCAAACCCCTTGCCCTTCACATGACCATGGGTCAGCACCCCCACGCATGTTGCTGCATCGTACTGGTCAGCGGCCACTCCAAGTTTCTTGCACTCCTCTGATGCCATTTCCCCCTGGATAAGTGTCGTGTATACCCCCTTATTCTTGGCTTTAGCCAGCAGCTCTGCACACAAGTCAACTCCGTCAATATTCTTATAGCCTCGTTTGTTTAATTCTTGAGCGACAAATCCAGAACCACAGCCGAGATCAAGAATGCGTACATCGTTGCTACGCCCAAGGGCTTGGAGGTGTTTAGACAGAAGGTCAATGGTCGCAACTGGTCCCACATATTTCAAATCATCCAACATGAACTAAAACATGACACAACACAAGATAATAGCATTATAGGCTATTTAGGACTGGGACCACGGACCCTGTTTAAACGTTGGGTGGGGGGTAGGTTCCGTTATTCAATTTCAATGAGCGATTTTATCTTTATGTGGCAAAACGTTACCCCCCTGGCTTGGCACTCCCACTGATAGAATCGAGGGTCCACTGGGAAACCACCACCCACTCCTTGATTTCTGGCATGTGCATTCCTTATGCAAGACAATGCATACTTGCATATTTGGTGTAATTGTAACTGTGGTATAATGAAGCAATCTTTAATTGGAAACATCTTGCAAAGATTAGTGCAAATTGAACTTGAAGATGTCTCAACATAAAATCAAGCAGATGTGACAGGCACATGAACTAATCACTGTGCTACCAACTTGCAACCCCTCACAATGCCATGACCTAAGCTGAACAAATATTCCTGTTGACATTGTCTAACAATAGACCACTTGCGTTGTTTAAGTTTTTCTGGCAGGCAAGTCTTTTATAGCTACCAGGAGAATTTCGTTATTGTCATATGCATTGTTGAATCACAATGGAGAACATAATCTTTTGTATAATCGGAATTTGCCTGGCCAGCAAAATGTACACAAGGCAAAGGCCCTACTGTCATGGCTAACATCAGACTTAAATAGTAGCAATCTCTACTTAACATAGCAACTCGCTGACGAAGGGCTTTCATAGCAACTCGCTGACGAATGCTGACCAAAACGCCAAACGAATACTCAACGCTCTTTTAAACTGTACTTGTTTAATAATATTTCGCAATATAGTAGCGGGCATTACAAACCTCCTCATAGGTTTCACTCCAAGCAGCATAGAGTTTCCTACAATCTTCTGCCTTACTGTCTACGCTTAACGCTTTAAAACCGTCATAACTCATGATTGTCCGTGTGGATGCGAATACGTTACTTGGTCTATATTCGCGAGTCGAGATGGTGTGATTATTTACCTGTCAGCAAACCACAACAATAAGCGGTTTGTGTTACTGGAGTAAGCTAATTATATGCAGGAATTCTGTTGATGCACCCGCGGCATGCATGACGAACACAGTGCAATGTCGCAATTGGCATCAGCCGGATCAGGGTTGGTAGATTGGCCTCAAATAACTCGAATTTGGCTTCTTTATTTTTCTTTTGACCGCGAAACAAGTTTGGCCTTGTGGCTTCTTTTTGGCGTCTTCACAGTAAATGACTCTTATTATAAAACATTGATTTTACGAAAATCGATTGCATTTTCAAGTAATGTCATATTTGTCAGACGGAACCTAATTCTAGCCAATCAGGATTGACGAAATTCTGCTAATTGTAAGGTTGATAAACCATAACCAATCATAATTCAGCATAGCACTGCATTCGCAGAGGTCCGAATTTGGCTTCTTTTCGACAGGAAGTCTGAAGATGTTTGGCCTCTTGGTAGATTTTGGCTACTTTTTGAATGGTATTTGGCTTCGAGCATGCGCTGAAGCTTACCAGCCCTGATTGCGATATACCATCTATGGGTACCATTATAGGTGGTTTGCTTTCAATCCCTAGCAAATAAACGGACAAATAGATTTTCGCCATGTTGGATGAAATTGCATTGCAAAAAGTAAAATATTTTGTCAAGTTCATTCCCTGTAAACTGATTTCTAGTGATCGGAATGTTCCACTGTCCAGTTTTCATTCAGGTTTTGGAAATCCCACTGTTGTCCGTACCATCCTGTCGTGTGACCAATTGCATGGTCCTTATGTGGGCAAGCTTTATATTGATCAGAAAAGACCTAGTGTGTCCCTTGCAGTCTTTGTAGAAAAGGCCTGAACTGATAACAGCCATCCAGTATAAGGGAAATGTCTCTATGTTATAGATAAAACATGAGCAGTCGATCTTTATCTGATATAGAAACTCGAGCCGAAGGCGAGCGTTTGTATATCAGATAAAGATCGGATGCGAATGTTTTATCGAACATAAACAACGACCCATCTTATGAGTTCATTGGCGAAGTAATTTTCAAAATAAACATTGTCTAAGCCGAGAAAATCAAAGCTGAAGTTTACGTAAATCAGGACAAACCTTTTTCCGATTTACAAACATTGATTAAACATTCATTTCTTTTGAATTTGCCTCATGAATTATTAATGAGTTTTTTAAGTTATAGATAAAACAACTTCTTGAGTCTTGACACACTTTATCTTTACACAAATTTTCTATTTACATGGATTCATAGTCATAATTTTTACAGATATACCACAGTCCACACGTGTGTACATTTTTATATTTAAATTATCACCTTCATTATTTTCCTAAAATACTAAATCCTCGCCGTGTTATAACATAATCCAAGCCAGAAACAATTGTCGTGGTTCCCACTGTGTACCTATAAAATAATTTCTCATATCAAAGGATATTAGCACCGCATCGTTGTCATTTCTCTTTACAATTTATATAATGGGTTGTTGGAAAGTATATCCAACACCTCAAAGTATATCTAATGATTGTAGCGTTAGAAGTCAGGTTAATTAATTTTAGATGATGCTAAGTACTCTGAGTGGCTCTCGCTAATTCAATTATTAGTTGGTAGTTCAATTATGCTTAATTTTCTGGCGATTATTGTCCTCACCACTCACCAGGTCATCCAAACCACCAAAACTGATTATGAAGCAAATTTCCCCCAGCAATTTTCCTGTCCAAATTATTCAATTCGGCGCCAGAAGGTGCAGGAAATGGCATTTCCGAGCCTCGATTTTTCAAATTTTCCCGGAGGAGCATGCATGCCCCCGGACCCCCTATGTTTCAGCCCCCCTAAATTCAAATATCTTCCTATGCCACTGTCGCTTAATATCTTAATATGGGAACTGAACATCTTAGTTTTAAGATTACAGTACTTACTGTAGAGCTAGCAATCCCGAATGTTCGGTAATATCTAAGATCGGTGCGGCTAGTGATAAAGATATAAGAGCTAACTGCAAAACAGTATTCACCTAGAAAATTAGAAATGCCATTATAAATTTTATGGAATTAATTACGTTTGTCTTACGCCTGGTTACCATGTCGTAAACGTGTCGTAACTATCGTGGAGATAGGCTTGCAGTCTATCTCCACGACAGTTACGACACGTTTACGACACGTTTACGACACGTTTACGACACGTTTACGACACGTTTACGACACGTTTACGACACGTTTACGACACGTTTACGACACGTTTACGACACGTTTACGACACGTTTACGACACGTTTACGACACGGTTACGACCATATGGAAACCAGGCTTTAGATGGTCGTCTTAGAAAAAAATTATTCTAAATTAAGTTTTTACGTCTTATAACGCCGATTTTTATTATATACTGTAAGAGAATGTATATCTTTTTAATATAATTCGTATTTTATACTCACTTTTCCAATAATCGAAGGTGTTACTTGAACTGTGGGCAGTTGAAAGTCGAAAAATCGCGAAAACGTTCTCTGCAAACGCAAGAAAAACCGATGTCTAAAATTAGGCAATCAAACACGTTAAATGATAAATCACCTTTCACTGCAAATTGTTTTGAATTTTTTTTTAACAATTTTTCTTAACTAGTCAACTTGTTGTTTTGACAGTTTTTCTAACAGCTTATTGTACTCTACTTACAGGTGGTGGTAACGATATGAATCTCACGACAAAAGATGCAAATATTAATCCAATATCACGACCAAGTATAATAACTGCAAGGGGAACTAGGAATGAAATGTATAATATTTAGCCACTTTCCTCCTACACAAGTAAAATCATCTGACATTAGAGTGAATTACAAAGTATACCACAAAAGGGCACATTGTGTTTTAATAGGTTAACAATAGACCTTGGAATATAGCCTGATCAAACTATTGAAGCCCAACACTAATTTCCTTTATCAGTGAAATCATCTGGCCTGCATTAGACAGAGTGAACTAACAAATAAGAGCACATATAAGGGCATATTGATCAGGTTAATGGGTTAACATTGGCAATACATTTACCTGGTATAAGATGTGCTATGGACAATGAAACAGTTAATACACCAACAAGAATTTTATCTGCTATTGGATCCAGAACGCTACCTAAATATGACATTTGACTGGGAAATCTTCTCGCAATGAAACCGTCAAGCTAAAAAATGAGACCCCAAAAATTTACGCATGCAATTAAGCAGATCTACGGCACAGAAGAAACTTAGCTGGGGGGAGAAAGAAACTCTGGGATTGCTACTTTCACCAACTTTTGTGCAGAAAATTTAGTCCTAAATTATGTACAGTACCATTTCCTGACATGATTTTTGCCAGATAAATACAGCTTTAAAAAGAAGCCATGAATCTTTTAATTGAAGAAGAGCACTAGTTAGCTTGTCCTCCCTTGTTATAGGGCAGAGACTGGGAACAACTGCTTAAAGCCTTACCATATCAGTGAAACCAGCGGCTATAAAGAGAATTAACGCAGCAAGATAATTTTCAGAAACCACAAAGTATCCAAGGATGGGCGATGCCAGGATTCTCCCAAAACACAGAATATTTGGCACAGTAAATATTTTGTCCTCTCTCTAAAGAAAAAGACAAATATCAATAAGGTACCACCTTAGTACCTAGTACATTGTCCAAGGGTCTATTATTTGGGGAGGTAGAGATTGCCTCCAACAAATGATTATGGGGTTTATCCTTTACAGTTGAAGTCTGTTGAACCACTATTCATGGACGCCTCTCTAATACAGACACCTCTCTATTACGGACAGTTTCTAGTGCCCTGACGTGCACAATTCTTGTATATTTCCGTTTAAAAAACCTCTATAAATGGACACCTCTCTAATACAGACACTTGGCTGTTTTGGCTGTGTTCCTTCAGTGTCTGGGTTTATAGAGGGATCTGACTGTATTTCTAATATCTGATGCATCCTCAACAGTTAACTGGAATGAAACTTAATTTGTAGGGTCACTTTCAGGTGTTACCTTCAACCCCCTGGTTTCTCCAGTCAAAAAGTACCCACCCATTCTCTGATTTTCTCAGATTTTTTTCCAGACACGTGGCTACTTGTGTGAAGGTTTCTGGAATTTGCAACATTTCTATGAAAGTTCTCTGCAGAACTGACACCTGTTTTTTTCCATGATCCAAACCAACCAACTCTTTGCTGTGTAGTCCATGTTCTACTTTCTACTACATTTCCTGAAAAAGTTGTTTTGACTGTATTTTCTATGAAATTTGTTCTGGTAAAATGTCCAGGAAATATTTTTGGCACATGTGAGATTCCACTTTGATTTGCCCTCGGTACAATTTTCCTCCTAAAGCAAGTACGAATACACGTTTGAGATAGTAAATAGAACATTTTTAAATTTTGTTCCAATATTTCATCTTTACTTTAGAGAGAAAAGAAAATTCCACAAAATTATAAGAGGAAGCATTTTACTGCAATTACACTACGTTTCTCTACCAGAACCGCTGAAATTTTTGTGTCTGACCTGACGGCTCGTAAATAACATGGCGGCCTTAAAGTGCATTTTAAGACAATCTTTTGGGGCAAAAATGTCCACGCAGGCCGCATCTAATTTTAAACTTCGTGAGCTCATGGTGTGTAATTTTAAAGAGGAGAGTTCACTAGAAAGTTGGACTTGTACTTCAGACGAAGTTATTGACGGAAAATCCATAGTGGAGATGACCCGCACAAGAAATGGGTATGCGTCTTTTTGCGGGCACCTTTCTACTGAGCTACCCCCTGACAAGGTCACAAAACATAGTGGGTTTTGTACAATGAGATTAAATCCAAAAATGGTAAGCTTGAATTATTTGTTATACACTTATACTGTCAACCTCATACCCAGGCCTCGCTCGCTCTTCTTTAAAATATGTAGCTGCGGCGGCCGGCGGGGAGGGGTGTGTTGATATTTGGAATGGGAGTCACATAAATGGGGCCGGTGATCTGCTGGGGTAAAATTTCCCCTTTGACATTATACTGTTAAACATAAAAAACAGTGAGCTATTTTTGAGGGCACCCTATAACAAGGCTGGCCCCACCCCAGAAGTTGAAATTAAAAGAGCCATTAGGAGCCCAACTTGAAAGAGGGCCCAACTTCATATTGCATCCAGTTCAATTTTTTGCATGACTCCTAGTTGGTTGCTATATTGCACCCCTCCCCCAACTACAGATTGAAATAGACACTCTGTGGTGAATTATTATTCTAAAGTCCTTTTATCCCCATTAAGAATCGTTGGGGAACAGTATTGAGCACAGATGTGTCATCATATGATGTAATGCAACTTCGGTTACGTGGTGACGGCAGGACGTATATGATCAGTATACAACCCCCGGGTCATAACACTGATGACATGTATCAAGCATTTGTATACACAAGAGGTGGCCCATTCTGGGAGGAAGTCACTGTAAGTTTATATCAAGTTCACATATCAAGTAAACATGTTTCATTGAGGTACTATTCGGCTTGTGCAAGTGACGTCACAACTCGAAATTGTGTGGCTTCCGGTTTTTTGGGGGACAAATTCCACCATTTTCATTGGATAAATTCAAACTAATTAAAATCAAATTCAAGATGGCTGACAATTTTTGACATCAATACGTACGCCAACTTTCCTGAATAACTAAAGTTCTAGACATGTAAAGGATTGTAGAATGAATTTCAGCAGCACTGCATTACTGTGGCCTAACTGTGCCTCATTGTCATTTAGCAGCGACTAAAGCATTTGTAACCAGGGACATAGGAAGCTTGTTAAGCTTAAGGGGGCTGGTCTCACGGGGTGCCACCATGGTTGGCGAAAATTTGGAGTCTCTAGATCGTCGGAAATGGCATTTTCAGAGTCTTCTCTGTACCTCTTTCGTTAAGCCCTTTCATTAATTCTTTCATTATAATTTGTGAGTCTATGTGTGAGCCGAAAGCTATTCCGGCCCCCCTTTATAAAATATAGGTGGGGCCGCGGCCCCCCGCTTCCTACGCCCCTGTTTGTAACGGTTACTCAATGTGCTTTAAAAATGAGTCACAATTCCATTTTCAAAGTTGGCTGCGATATTGAACCTTCCTTGAAAATCATTGAAAAACATTTGTTTTTTTACAGACAACTCAAGCTTGTTGTATAATATTAACAAGATAAAACGATAATTGAAACACTTTTTAAACGCTATTCTCTGAACGCGCATTTTTAAGCACTATATAATGGGTGTTCATGGCTACCATAATTTTAGTTTTTTCCAAACAAGACACAAAACTTTACTTTCAGATCCCGTTTACCAAGTTCTTATTCACAACTGCTGGCTATCTTCAAGACAGACAACCAACTTTCCATCGCTATAAAACAATCGGTATATCAATAATGGACCGAATTAATGGGCCTTTTTGCCTTGAGTTAGATTATATAAAACTGAGAGAGACTTTTTATCAACCGAAATACTTTGTAGAGCATGCTGGCAGAGATTTAGATTACTGATATATCATCATTTACGGAGGGGATATTGAATAATTATGTATATATTGTCATAATTATGTATAACTGTTAAGTAAAAATAGTTGAATAACTTGTTTTGATTGTTTTTGTTTTGTTGTTGAGATATTTCATTTTGTGGAGACCACCATTATTCAAACTTATGAACTCTTGTGCACATGGACAAGGCTTGTGTTTTCATACAACAGTTTATTAACAATTATTGGATGAGGGCATGAGGCAGAGCAGGATATCGATAATTATTCAGACCAATACAGAGGTCTGAATAATTATCGATATCCTGCGTAAGCCGAATTCAATAATTGTTTTATTATTCATTTTGTAACATGCATTGACGAATAGAACAAGCAAATATTGAAAACAAAAATTTTATTACTGTTCATAAATATAAATACAGAAGAAATATGAGACAAAACAAACTTAAAATTTGTAATTTTATGCGATATACCACGATATACTGCTGAATATTCCGCGCAATCAATTATCTCTGCAGATTTTGTTTTTCTGAAAAAATGGTGGCCGGGCACCGGCAGATATCGATAATAATGTTTTTATTTTAAAGGAAAACGATAACACAGTACAATGAATAATAATACTAAAAATGTGCACTTGTGGGTTTAGCATAGTGCTCAGGCATTCAAATGATAACAATAGGATAATTTCTATAGTGTCACATTTTGGGACACCCTGTATTGGATAAGTGGTTAAAACTAATGATTGCTTTGAGCTCCTATCTTTATAGTCCGTATTAGTATTTGCAATGGGCATTCCTGGCTATGGTCCTTTGTATTACAATTAGCATAACAATAATACAATCCTGTCACGATTCAATGATTGGAATGTTCCATTGTCTTTTCATTATTTTGAAAATCCCACTGTTCTATTTGCCATCCAGTCACTCATTGTATAAATGCTAAACAAAGTCCTATTGATAAGAGTTTTCTTTTGGGGCAAACTTGGCGAAGCTTTTTGAATATATTTAGACATATAAATTCATCATCGCTTTTCGCTGCTGCAGTGCACGTTGTTAGTTCGAGTAAAACCATGGACAGCGCGACAGGCAACAGCGAGAACGTCGAAAGCCTTAAGAAAAACTTCGATGCGATTTTAAACAAACTGTACTCGTTAGGTTTAAGCATTCATCTTTTAAAAGACAAATCAATTGTGTTTCCCGCCAGCACTAAAGAGCTACAAGTTCTCGACGGAGACGAAGCATTGGAGCATTTCAACCGGCCAGAATACTCGAATAAAGTTCTGGCATTCGGTTCGAGAAATTTTTATTGCCATTCCGAGTACTTGCGCTTGCGAAGCGAGTATTTTGAAGCACTTTTTGCCGGGAACTACCAGGAAACGTCGATGGATCTGATTTCTATAGAACTGCCGTCTCCTTCGTCCAACATCGAACTGCTTTTACGGTATCTCTACACGGGCAAAGCAAATGAGAAGCTTTTCTATGGCGTTGAAATCTTTAAAACTATCGAGAATGGTAATTACTTAGGTGTCCACGAATTGGTATCGCTTGCTGTGGAAGCTTTTGCGGTTCGGTGGAAGAGTTTAGTGCCTTCGTCCCTATTTAGGCGAAGTGTTATCGACGTCAACTTTGTTCGGGCATTGCTAAACTACGGTAGCAAAAAGGGCATTTTTCAAGATGGAGACAAGTTGAAAATTGTCGTAAATTGGAGCGCGAAAACGGATTCAGACGTTTCGGAAGCACGGTCTCTGATCCTTGATAACAACTGCCTGGACGCGGCAAGTTTAGGCGACTTGGAATGGTCTATCGAAGCCAATCCAGACTTGCTGACAGAGTTAGAGTTCTCGAATTTTCGTAACGTTTGTCAACGAGCGAGGCGGGAAAATGAAGAAGTGAAAAAGTCGAACAAGGCGGCAGAAGAGAAAGCCAAAGGTGGGACTATGGGTTGTAGATATAGTTGGCTCGCTGCTCCTTACCCCTGAGTTAAGCCGCTATTGTAGGTGGAGGGTGGGGTCAGAGGTGGAAAAAGTTTTTTTCTTTCTGGGAACCTGGGTTTCAGACTCAAAATTAATAATTAATGAAGTTCAATGATCATTGATTGATTTTGACATTGAACTGATTGGAGTGTTGTTTCTTGATATTCAGTGTGTTCAATTTGATATAGTGAATATATAATTAATTACAATTATTAATCTAGACTAGATCTAGACTCTAGTTTTGTTATTACTCATCAGTTAATTATTAACTTTATACATTTTTGTTATAAATTTTCTGCAAAAGTTTAGATCCAAAAATATTTCTAGGAACTAGGTTCCCAGGATCCGATACTTTTTCCACCTCTGGGTAGGGTATTGTTTTATAGGATGGGTGACTACCTTGCACAGACTTGGTGTGATTTGAATAATTGAATACTTGTGTAAGTAGGGGTTGTTGTTGGTTATCTTACTGTACTTCGAGGGTTTACTAAAAATATTAGTGTAAATAAAGGTTGTTTAAAGTTTAATGTGCTTGCAGGATAAATGTTTCTTCAGGAATAAATCTAAAAGCAAATTTTTCCAATTATATGATACAGATAACAGATAGGATAAATTTATTTATTATATAAACATAAGTGTTATATAGAGTTTTATGCCACTGAGAAAAATCGTATTTAAACACACGTAAAAAATACGATATTTTTACGTGTGAAAATATCATTTTGCCAATCAACAAATTTACATATTTGTTTATGAATTGTCGTTTGTTTATAATTTGTTTATAAAATAAACAGAATAGTTGACAGACTATATAGAGAATATTACATTCTTCATGCCTGGCTGTCTTGAGCCAAAAAAATTAAAAGATGTATTTAACTAGAGTAAAGTAATACTATTTGTACTTTGTTCCCCGGAACTACTGAAAATCTCTAATATTGTCATTATTATTATTATTCAAGGTCTGTTGGAATGCGTGCGCATACTGACGAAGCAACTGGAAGAAGTCCGCTGTACCAAATGCCGCATGTACATGCCTCGCGCGGCCATGAAGACTCGGACTTGCGTAAAAGTGGATCACCCAGGAGAATATACCATCCATCAAGGGTGGAGCTGTTGCAGGCAGTTAAAGAAAAAATCAAATGGTTGTAAGCCTGTTGAAGTTACAAGGCATACACCTGGTAGATCTTCCAGCAGCAGTAGTTGAATCGAGACATTCATATTGGTTTTTACCAAGGAACCTTTTTAAAGCCATACACTTATTGTTTTAAGTTTACATTTAAGTAGATCGTCCAGTAGCCGTAGTACATTTTTCATTTCAGAAACGATTTTTAGCATTTAGTTTATGGACATGATTTTCACCAAGAAACCCTTTTATTGAAATTTGTATTTTAATTTAAACACATTTCATAACGTGTATCGTTTGGTTTTAGTTCAAATTTAGATGTTCTTAGATATTATCTAAAGACTGACACATTTCTGAAGGTTTAAATAACTAATGGTCATTCATGTTTGGTTCAAATTGCGAGTCTGCCAGCCTGTATGTTCTGCTGAATGTTGCTTTTCACATACATGCTTTTTGTTCTGTATTTAGCTGTGACCTTTGGAAGAAACGAAACTCGAGCTACACACTAGCCGTTAGTCCGACCCGAATTTTTTTAACAAGTAGAAACCCTAGTACGACATGTTTGATCAACTGTAATTGGCCAAGTATAACAATAGATCCTGACCATCAACCCGACTACCATTGCATAATAGTATGTAGCTTTTCACTAAGTTATTGCATGGCCTCCAATATACAATTTGAAGAATTACTGGGATGCGTACACGCATAGTCTCGACTTCATTCTTTTGAAAACAGACAGAAACTTCAAAGACTTCAAACATTACGTAAGACTAAATAAAATTCAAAAGAAAGATTGAGAATGAAGAAGAGGCTATGCGGTGTAATGCTACTCTCCAGTAATTCTGCAAATGTTCTATGGTACACACAATGAAACGAAGTTACATAATTTTCTCACTGACGGTCCACGACCACATAAACCGTCCATGTCTATTCAGTTATATAGCAAGCTCACTGGTTTGATCATTTTCGCTGTTTTTGAGACTGGTATCTAGCATAGGGTTTTGGTCCCCAGGGCGATTTCCCGTATTTTTAATTTGACCTCCATTTCTTCGAAAATGACATCATGATGTCGCTTATTAATAGGGCGATAAAAATAATTATGAAAAAGAAAGACGATATCAATATTTAATACGTAGTGCTGAACGTTTGCTTGTTCAAAATGGCTACCATTAAGTCCGGATTCCTACAGAAGCTAAGTAAGTATATAAATCCTTGAGTTGCTAGTAGTTTAGTACATTGTACATACGTTTTAATAATCTATTTTTCATTTTTTTCTGCACTGATCTACAAAGATGATGTCAAAACGTTCCTTTTCGTCTAAACAATTAAATAAAAAAATAAACCGTTTTAAACTATAAATGAAACTATTAACAAACTCCCTTTGTCCAAATCTATTTGCCACTGATAAACCATTAGTTTTGTCAGAAACCAACTCGAGTACATCGATCAGTACAAACAAAAATAACACTACACAATCATTTGGTCATGTCCATCTCATGGAATTCGGTAACCTGTCTCTTGATTATATTAACACAGTGAATTTGTTGTTTCCATCCAAGGATAAACACTTTCAGATAACAACATTGTTTATTCTCATGAGAAACTTCAATGTTTTATTAGAGCATTTGAAGTGGTCAATATTAGCTTAGCTGATCAGCCAACCAAATGCAATTGACTAATCAAATAAAAACCTGTCAATTTCTTTTAACAAACACTAAAATTTCACATGAGAATAGAGAATGTTTTTATCTGCGACTGTCTCCTGACGCATGCGAATAAGTGGACTCACAAACAAAAGTTTTTGCCCATTATGGGATTGGTTTTATGTTGATATGTCATTTCTTCGATCACATTAATCTGGGAGAGAAAAATCGCCTACAAAATTACTAGTGTGAACCAGGCCTAAAATGCAAACAATGGTTGTTATCAATTCTAGGTGGACTGTTAAAGAGAGATTGGAAAAGACGTTACTTTGTTCTCTACCAGGACGGTGAGCTGGTATATTATGAGACACCTGGCAGTCAAATATGTGACGGCAAGGTTAACATTAGACAAAACTGTCAAAGAATTGATTATGGATTTGAAGTTGAGCGTGACCTACAACAAAAGGCATCCGGTCGGGTGAATTGCTTGTTTTGTGTTCGTTCTTCTGTAAAAAATATCACTGTGTTGGCTGATAGTGAGCAAGATGCAAGGTGAATATGTTGAAAGGGTGGCTGCCCATCTTACCCTTGTCCCTTTGTCAGAAATGCTTTTGTGATTTTAAGGAAATATTTGTTATTATTTGAAAAACTTGTTAAAATGTACAGACAACTCTCTCCTTGTGGACACCACTCTGCATCCCTTCAGTGTCCATATTAAGAAGGTCTGACTGTACTGTTTGAAACCAATGTTTTTGTTTAGGGATTGGGTGCAGAAGCTAAATGAAATACGACAAAGTGCAATGGTAAAGAACAGTTAATTGTTGTTTGGGCATATATTAAATATAGCACAGAGGCAAATGAACAACTTGTGAAATGAACAAATTCATTTGCAAACTAGTTACAATCACTCATTGCTGTAATCATTCATGAAATTTACAATCGGTGAAAATGTGTAATTTGTGTTTCAGTTGTCAGGCATACATCAACCTGGAAATGCATATCCAAGCTATCAACCTGGCATGCCTTATTCAAACAGCCAGCCAGGGGTACCATATGCCACAAGTCAACCAGCAATGGGTTATCCCACTGCTCAGTATCCTCCTCCAGGAGCAGCATACCCCATGCAAAGAGGTATGCCTCAACCTTACCCTGTGGCCACAACATATCTGGGTCAACCCCCACCATATACTCAACCAATGGGAGCCCGGCCACCACCACCAATGTATGGTCAGTACCCAGGTTACCAAACACAGCCGCCCCCTGGATATGGCTATCCAGCTTACCAACAACAACAATATCAGCAGGTGACTCATTACTCAATATAACATTTAATAAGCAAAGTAATGACCCCCATTTCCCCCCCCACCCTGAAATTGGCATCCTCCCAAAGTAACACCCCCAGAAAATAGCATTACATTTTATCTTACATTTTTGAAAGTATTGCTCCCCCTAATCTTATTCTATAAATCAGCACTCAGTACTCCTACCATCCCTCAGGTCACCATTTTTAGGGCTTTGGTGGCACAGTTGTCAGAGAAAATTGCCCCACATTTTCCCTTGGAGATTGTAGATTAGATTATGTGAAAGAGTCGATCAACACTCTGACGAAGGTTGTGGTTTTTTCTGCGTATTCTGGTTTCCTCTCGTAGAGAATGTTTGAAAGAGTGGGTAATAGGATATACACTGTCATATAGATGTATGTACCCTTACGAAATAATCCTATTGGAACTCCTATAGAAAATTTGTTGTCCTATAAGAATTTGTATAGCATTCTAGAACAATTCCTGTTGGATTCTATGCGATTTGAGCCAAAATCTAATAAGAATTCCAATATCAATTCACAACCCCATCAGCATTAGTTTCAGTTAAATACATATTGTGATTAAATAAAATGATACTAATATTATTTACATTGTTTCAGGCACCTCAAAGTCGAGGGGGCTTATCCTCAAGAAGAGGACTTGTTGCAGGTGCCGCGGGTGGAGCTCTGGCAGGTGGACTCCTTGGGTTTGGTATGGGGCATGCTATTGGTGGTATGGGAGATAGTTTTGATGGTGATTGTGGTGGCTGTGACTGAGGGGTTATGTCACTGGTCTGAAAGCTAGAACTGGATAGAGCATCCTATTGAATTCAATGAGCCAATTTTGAAGCCAGAATATTTGTAATGAGATCAGGTTGATAAATCTGTCAAATTCGTGACTAGTCAAATCGTTAGCTGTTTAAATTAGTTATGCTATGAAGCAAATATCTTTTCCTATCTAACTTGAGAAATATAGGTTCCAACATCTCTTCTAATGAGTTTTAGAACGTTTTAAGAATTGAATATGAATTGAACATCAGTGGCCTCTCTAACTAATGAGGTCACACCAATATGGCCGCCATTGGCTTCATTTATGCATAGCAGATGCACTATCCAGTCCTTATTTTCAGATCAGTGGGTTACGTGTATAAAATTCATATAATTCTAGAAAGATATAGTCGTTTGCACCTTGGAATGAACAGTCACAGATAAAATCATTGCCTAATGCTCACGTAAAACGTTTTTGTTTGTCAAGAGAATTTTACAGGTTCAGTCTGGTCAGTCATTCCCGTTTAACTGGCTTCGCACTCAATGGCTGAGAATAATGAAATGTTTTATCTCTAACTGTTCATCCTTAGATGCAAACAATGATATTCCTTGTTCAAAAGCTGATGTGCGCAGCTTTCAAGGACACTTTTTGCCCGTACACAAAGGCAAAAAAACTCGTCAAGGAAAAGTTGTCAAGAAAACATGTAAAGAGAATCGTTCGTGACATTACTGTAATAAAAAGTGTTGCTTATTTGTTGCTATATATCTTCATAACATACAAACTGCATCAAGATGAAACAATGATATAAACTCATTTTAATTTTATAACTTTAACCACTTTTCTACACTCCATGTTTAATATCTTTATAGCAGTTTTAGCTTCATAAACACTTGTGTCAGTTGTGGCTTCTATGACTTATATTGTACTAGCTGTTCTCTGTAATACGTACACCCCAGCTCGCAGGCCTCCAATATTGATCCAATACGTAAACCTCTTTCGCCAAAACTGTGCAGTTTGCGTAAAAGCTTTCGATATAGCTTTCTTATCTTTTGTCAAAATGACAGCCCTCCCCGTTTTGACTTGACAAACACGCGCCATTTCTAACAAAACGTCAGGGTATAGTTGCCAGTTCTTGACCATTGAACCACTTTTCTTTCCAAAAGGTAAATCCGTGATGAACACATCAACTGCATTTGTTTTCAACGGTGAACGACATGCATCCCATAGAAATGTGTCCACCATGATACTTTTCCTAGTAAATTAGTTAAAAAGAAGATATTAGGCATAGTAGTTGTGCTAGGAATGCGTTGGATTGGATTATTTTTGGTTGTTTGATCGTAAAATCAAATCGTATCGTTACAAATTTGAAGATTCCTTAATAATACGTATATGGAACATTTGAATGAAGTTCTTAATGAATCTCATTTCTTTATTGACTCGATAAAGACAAATACGACACGAATCAACCCCCTTCAACGAATAGGTTGCAATAACAAATAAAGTTGTAAGCCTTTTTTCTACTTCAAGCATATTTAATATTTATCCCTGCACCATAGTGCTCAGTAATACGTTAATGTCGGAACGTTTGATCTGTCCAAATTTTACAGTAAATTGATACATGACGTATGCCATACTTGTTCTCAACTGATCTTTGGTCGTTTACATAAGCCACATTATCTTGAGTTCTTGGTGGAGCCGAATGAAAGTTGTCGCCAGATATGTTAAATGAACACGGCCATTCAACAGCACATTCAATTGGAACAGCGCCACTGCCACATAGCGGATCACACACCACATCTCCTGCAAAAAAGTTACCTTAATTAGCACTAGGGAGTTTAATGCTACTATATTTCGTAGGTTTAACGGTAGGCGAATTTTTTTTAAATAATGTCAAGTCACAACAGGAACACTTGTTTTTTTGGGTAAATGTATGAAGACTGCTTTATGAAATTTGTTTTACTTGAATAAGCCAACAAATGACGCGTTCTGAATTGGGATAAAATTGCAGTTAAATCATAGCTTGAAGCTAGGACGATATACGATTGGAAGTGTTAAAATATGTGAAGCAAAGTATTCAAATGTCCAATGATCCATTCGTACCCCAGTCACCCGAATTACACTAGAGATTGGTCACCCGTCGGATCATTCGTCTTTTGTGTAAAAGCAAGACGAACTATCGAGATGAACTAGCAAGAATAGAATCATCTGTACTGCCAATGGTAATAGCCATAGGATCAAATCATGTTTGAAATTTACGTGATAGTTCGTCTATAACTGGAACTGCAATCCCGTGCATAATGGTTGAGACACTGCAGCTGATTTAATGAAACAAAGACAAAAGTAACAAAATTAAACATCGAACTCCTCCTCCTCCACCCCCGTCCAATATTGTTTCCGTGCAATATTTTTGAGAGAAACCCAACTTTTGAAATTGTCTCAAGTCATTTTGCACGCGATTGTGGCTGGAATTGAACTGAAGTCTGAAAGAAGTTCTGGGGGAAACAGGATCTATCTCGTTAACTATAAGAATAGATATGGTCAAAGATTGCGATGGTTGGCCAACTCAATACTTCATCTCACCTTTCTTGATATCAGCTGCGAGTGCCAAACAATACGCAAGTGTTGACCTCAACGTGGTTGGTCCAAAATTCACGATATTTCTTCGAAATAAACTCTCCTTTGTGAGAGAAATACCGACAACGACATGGCTATCGACGATATTCAGCAACACTTCCAAATCAAAATGTTCTAAGTCTACTATCCAACCAAACTGATCATTTATGCTGCCACCAAATTTTGCCGCCGCTTGCATCGAAGTGAATGAATGTTTTTGACTTGGAAGGGAATGCGTTCTGGTGCAGGTCACTCTAAACCGCGGTAAAACTGCTTTAGTTTGCTCATTTGATAGATTAAGGCTTTCTACGGAGACTGGGCTTTCATTCTGGCTTTCTACAGGTTCTGGACTTTCGTTTGCCTGCTTAGTTTCCGTTACGCCTGATTTCAGATTCAATAAGGGCAAAAATTTTTGAACAGGGCTATTTGATGAAAATTCATTAAATTCCTGCCAGATTTGGATAGCAGATGCCCAGTCGAGTTCTTCAGGCAGGTGATAAAATCTTTCTAATGTTTCTTCAACGCTTTCATCCGCGGAAAATTTAAAACATGCGATATCCGCGACTACAACAAAAAGATTTTCAACTGATCGGAGATCCTTGATTTTTCCAAGGTCGTTTCGAGAGATTTCGAAATATATTCGCCCCCTGCCTTGACGAACTTTGCAAGCTAGTTTTCGTTCGCATTCCAAGGCGCAAAGTTTCTCCAATCCAATGGTAACTGTCGCACAAATAAGGCAAAATTCCAACTCAGATTTTGAATCGACTCGCTCCTCTACGACGGCCATGTTGGATCAATAATTATGCAGATCAGTGGCTCACTGATCTGTATAGAAATACTGGATAGAAGTCCTTGATTTCAGTACTTCATCTTGTATAAATGAAATGGCTCAACCATCCAGTCAATTTAATGCAGATCAGTGGCTCACTGAACTGTATAAATAATACTGGATAGATGTACTTCTCTCTCGTACTTCATCTTATATAGATGAAATGGTTTATCCATCCAGTTAATTCCATGCAGATCAGCGGAAAACTGATCTGCATTAAATTGACTGGATGGTTAAACCATTTCATCTATACAAGATGAAGTACTAACGTGAAGGACCTCTATCCAGTATTACTATACAGTTCAGTGTGCCACTGACTGCATTAAATTGACTGGATGGTTAAACCATTTCATCTATACAAGATGAAGTACTCAGTTGGACTGTGGTCAGTGGTCTGGATTTGTATTTTGTTGAGTTGTGCACAAAGCCACAAACGAGGATTTTTCCAGTGATTTTTCCCACATTTAAACTTCGTTTTGACTACTTTTGAGGTAATTTTTAGTAAGACACATAATTTATAGTGAGTATTCATGCCTTGAATTTTTAATATTGTGTTTATAAATTTATTTATTAGACCGAAAGAAATATATTACACTTCTGTTTTGGGAATTTTGTGTTCATCTATTATCTATATTGTGTTTGCTGTACTACACGTCTACACGTGGTTTTTATTATTAAAAGTGTAACAAATTTGACTCAAATTGCCCTTCGATCAATAGTTAAAACCTTTGTTGGCAAAGTACTGTATTTAACAGTAATAAAGACGTTCAATTGATTTATAGAGATTAGAGATATTGTCATGAATAGCAGAATTGTTGAAATTTGACAAGCAGATAAATTAAAGAACTTCACAATTGTAGATGTAGTTATAGAAATGTAAGTATATTTCAAATAGTTCATGTATGAAGTGAACAGCATCTGGTTGTTCTCAATGGTTACAATCATTATCATAAATGTCTCACCTTGATAGGTAGTGCGCATTGCAGCTCAATGGTCTGAGAATCTGAAACACAGTAGGATAGTCGGCTGGTTATAACCCACTAACACCCAGTCAAAATTACAGATTTAAATACAAAGGGGGTGGATGGCAGATTAATGGGTTAAAGACAGTATGCAATATTCTTTCCCTCACCATTTTTGTTCCATTTTTATTAACCCACCCTATTTAAGTTATCAACCTATGAATGTAGTTTACAAACTGTGGTAGCTTGCTTGAATACAGAGGTTTTCCCTCATTTACAGGTCAGATGAGCTCAAAAAGGAACACAATGCTCTGATTGTAGAAAAAGCTGAGCTTGAGCGAAATATTGATAGAAGACAGCAAAAAATTAAAAAGTTGCTATTGGATATTAAGACGTCACACCAGGTACAACGATATCAGGTTTAAAACAGGCTTAAAATAGCGGCCTGTCATACGGCCGAAAGCAGGCCATATTTGAGAAATTGCAAGAAGAATAGTTTTTAACTACCAAATATAAAATAGAATGTCAGGTAAAATTCACTCAATCATTCAAAATTCAAGATTGTTTCATTTCATTGTAATGTCCAAGGAATGAGTTCATGAAAACAATAAAAATACATCACAAATCCTTTCGATATACATTACATCACAAATACTTCCTTCGCCTGGGAGCCTCGCTCTCATGAATCAAGATGAAAGGCTATATTTGCTCACGATTCATGAGAATGAGGCTCCTGGGCCAATGATCAAAAGGGTGTATTTCAAAGATGTCATCAGAGACTGATGACTACTGATCAACTTAATATATATTTACTGGAGTGGAAACATGAAGTCAACAGTTTAAAACTGATAGGTCTTGCCAGTAAAGAAACACTAGTGTCCAGGGATTTATACAAGCACTTTAGTCTACTACCATTTTTAGGAGAAGATTGAGTTTTTATAGTTACTTGTGAAGAGGGGCAGGGTGCTGGGGTGGAAAATCATTTCCTTGGAAAAAATTTTGACTTTCACAAGCCCCAGTTCCAGGAGGCAGTGCATTTCCAGCAATCTCTGTGAGGAGTTTCCTGAAAAATGGCTTAAAGGAGAGAGTAATATGCATTATATAAGTCTCTGAAGTTACTCAGAATTTAATATTTTCTTCCTCTCGCAAATAAATATTCACATTTGCTACAATTGTTTTCGGATATATTGTGAAAAATAACAAAGGAGAGTGTATATATAATATATATTGGTCCTAGACGTATGCAGAACAAGAAGCCAAAGATGCATTGATTGCTGTTGTTGATGAAAATAACTGGGAGCCTGAAGCCAAGGCATTTGAACTATGGAGCTCGGCAGAAAACATCGAAGAAATGCAAGGAATAATCGTTGCCTTAAAACGTAAGAGAGCTGCTATTACTGCAGAATGTTCAGATGTATTGTCAAAACTCAAAGATTTAAAGAAAACATCTTAGGAAGATTTGTAACCAAGCTGTCTTTGCTTTTGGATTTTGTTCAGATTTAACAGGTTGTGTTCTGGTATATGCACACTCAGCACATTCAAATGTTTAATTGTAGAGTCTAAGTTTTGCAGTCGATAAGTAATGGTTTTTGCATCAACTAGTTCAATCTTTCGAATGACCAAAATTTGGAAATTTACCCTTATACTGCATGTACATTGCAGGCATCACCCTAGTATATATACATGAACTTGTGGTTAGCTCAGAGGCGCAGGAAGCACACCCCAGGAACCCCCTACAGATTAACTAATATATAGTACTGAGTCTGTACTATATATTGCAATGGGTGCCCTGGAGATCTTGGGTGTGGGAATGGGTGCCTTGGATAGCCAAACTACAGTTGAACTTTGGCCCCTCCTAGATTTTTTCTGGCTCCCCTTGACTGAAAAACCTGGCTACACCTCTGGGTTAGCTCTTGGCAACTGACTCTGTAACTCAGAGCGCTGCATCGAAATCGGCGTCAGTCGACACCTTGGGTTTTCTCTGGGTACTTCAGTGCACCAGTAAGTGGAATATTTTGGAACTGATAGAGCTACCCAGTGTAAATATAGTTTATCTAAAGTGGCAATTGAATATTAAATAGTTAAACACATTCTCAATAAAGTTCATTTATTTGTTTTAAAGTCTACAGATTAAATCCTCCAACGCAGTCCTATCTTATTGTCTTATTCATTTGTAAATCTTGCCTTGATTAAATACTTTCCCATCGAAATCCCCCTCCCAAGCTAAGTAAGCATTAAACAGTTTACGATCATCCTCGTTGTCTGGATCTAACTTCTTGAAGTCATAGGATGGTGAGTCGATTTGAAAATCTTCGGATAACTAGAGAAAAATATGAATAGAATGAGCACGAGACAATTATAGTCTATGATAAACCTTTGCATATCACAAACAACAGTGCCATGCAGTCACGATCCAGTCCTCCGAATATTCCATTGACTTTTCATTGTTTTCACTGTCCCATGACGTGGACAGAGCCTTGCTTACCTCAAAGCCGAGTTTTTGTCCTCTGAACAACCACACTCCAGATACGGAATTCTTATTATCTTCCCCAAATATAACCATAGATCCAAATCCAACTTTACGTAAGCCTTCAATTCTTTGCAACATTCCGCCAACAAGATTGCAGGTCATGAAAATTTTTTTAAGCTCTTCTGGGTACTTGTATTCGCAGAACCAAAGTGAGCAATTTTCTTTATCAAAATGCTTCCAAAAGTATGGAATGGCTTTAGTGATTGTGTCCTCATTGGAATACTCCCGTTTGAAAGCATCAAAATCGAACTTCCTGAAATGATTAATATACATAGTTATTGAAGTTTGGAACTAGTTATTGAATGTTGTTGTTCTTGTATGATTTAAGTTTGTACAATCTTAGCCACTACTTGCAGCTTGCTAGTTGTAAACAGATTGTTTTTCCAGGCACACTCGGGGTATTGATTTCTTAACCTGTAAATACCTTATCCAGTATATTACTGGGTATCTACAGCCTAGTAACCTATTAAAAACAACCTAGTAAAAGTGGCTTAAACTTTGGACAAGGTGACGAAAATTGATTCCTATGAAAAAACTCTTTTCCAAATAACCTTTTCTGAGATTTACAAAAACCTTCAGGAAAGTAAAAGGGAAGCCTTAATCCAAAAATATGTATTTTGAATGCTTTTGAATTATTACGTTTGAGGTAGATCAGCAAGTAGATTCTTTTTTGGTTCTTTGGGTACATCGTCCTCGTCGTCCTCATCGTCTTCTGCCTTTTCCTTCTTCTTTTCTTTTTTCGGTGTTTCTTTCTTTTTCTGTTCATTTGCCGGTTTGTTTTCCTTTCCTTTGCTTTCTTTTTGTTTCTTTGGGTTCAACTGAGCAAATTTTGCAGCTAGATAATTGCAATGAGAAATAGACAGCTGTAGCTTAAATGACAAGCATTTTCACAGATAACCCGAAAGGCAGGTTCTGTTGAGAGTTTTGCTGGTCAACTTCAAATCTATTGACATTCACAAGAGCAAGCAAATGATGTCAAATGTTTCCGTTGCATGTATTTCTCCCAAACACAAAGTGAACAATTTAGTCACCCCAAAACCTGCATTTCTTTTAAAATTGACCACCATATGCTGCACAGTTGATCGCTTAGTGAAACCAAGCTATACAATATGATCGCTTTTGCCTTAATAGTCATTCACTTGCAAGAAGAGCGCTTCCTGTTTGACTGTACCAAACACTGCAGGTTGCTCCGATTTCCTCCTATAGTAACACTGGAGAAAATCACTGATGGCTTTATCTGTGGCCTTAAAATATACAGTGAGTGTTATTTTCTGTTGGCTGAGGCATTGAAGAAGCGAAGGGATAGCACTTACTGCACCTCTTGGCAGTAGTGTTTAGAACTGATAGAGATATCCAGTATATAAAGTAAAGTTTTTCTTGAACACTCACAGGATGAAAGCTACTATAAAAACCACTCATAAGGAGCAATAGTCATCACATTACAATTTACAAACTTTAATTCAGGCCACTACTCAGAAGTTGTGAGGATGCTGGACAAGAAAAATCAATTGAAAATATGGAGGATTTTAGAAACCTATTCAGTATTGTGGACCATCTAAAGAGCTTTGGTAACTTGGATGTGTCTTTACAGGGCCTCTATTAAACACTGGTCAGTAGACTGATAGAGTATTAAACCTATTCAAATAAGTATTTCACTATCGTTGCCATCTTGCATTTGTTAAGTAAGCTTATAAACACAAAGGGACAGCTATTTACCATCGAATTTTGCCATTTTCTCACAGAGTTCAACAGTTCCGATAACATTTTTGAATTGTGGTTGATTAATAACGGTCATAAACCATCTGTTTACATTACCATAAGGTGCTCGGAACGCCGGCTCTAATACCTGAAATGACAAAATTCTTAGAAACCTTAGAAAGTTCTTGGGAAATTCAGTAAGGAAGCCACTGTGCAATCGATTTTACCTGTGTATAAAGCATAAGCAAGTTACATGCTACAATGATGTCAGCGAGAGTGATTCGTTCACCAACAAGATATGTTCTTGTTAAGAGGTAAGTGTTAAGGTAGGCTAAGCATTTCTTGATTTCTTCAATGGCTTTATCTGTGGCCTTAAAATATACAGCAACTATTATTTGTCCATTACCTGAGGCATAGAAGAAGTGAAACATGAAAAGATTCTGTTAGTAATGTGGAAGGCTACATACCTGTTTATTGTACTGCATAATTCCATATGTAGGGAAAACCCACGTCGCAGCTGATGGCAAGATTTCGTTGTCGGCAAAGTTAACGAACTGCTGGATTAATGCTGTATCTTTATCGTTATTTCCCCTCAACTGAGCATTAGCAACTGTGACAAAACACACAAATTAAAGCTGTATTTGTGATATATTCCAAATATGACTCACTGAAAAGCTTTACAGCAAAGTTAAGTACATACCATAGTAGGCGATGGCATTGCTTTCGAAAATACAGGTGCCATCAGATCCTTCGAAAGCAGGAACCTATGAAGTAAATTGAAGTGTTTGGTGGTGTGCCTAATTTGTGCAAAAGTAAGAAGTGTCGAAGTTAGCTCTGGTTTACATTTGGTTGTGATGATCTTAACCATGTCAAGGTAGCCAAACGTGTCTTGAATGGGTCATTCCGCAAAACATTCGCACATTTTCTTTGATGAAATTTGAAGTTTCCCCCCACCGCTCCCCCTCCTAGTACATTTTACTATTATTGAAGTGGATTATCCCCCTCTGGATGGCAGAAATTTCCTCCGTAGTGGGAGTCTGGAACTTTTCCAGAATGACCCATTTCTGTTACACATCTGCAGTAAAGACTGATACACCCACAGCACACAATCGAAGATAGATCCAAACTATTTAACATCTGTGACCATCACTTGGTCACGATCATAGCTGCAACCAGATGGAAAACAGGCTTAACTCTCGGACTATAGTTGTTTATATATAGTCTAAACATTATGGATTTTTTGTCTGTATATTATTATGCCATGCACAGAACTTCTTATTCAATGAGCATACATTTGTGTAGTTTTGGCTACATTTACAGAATTGTAAACTGACCTAAGAGAGTAGCTTACTAGCTTTACAAAGTCAGTTTAGAGTAACATAAATGTAGCCATTTGATTATTTCACTGACTCTTTTGCAATCAGGCAAGCGCTTCAATCTTTTTTAGTACTCAGATGAGTCAGATCCAGTTATTCCATTTTAAATGTTGACCTTTTCATCTTATTATGTCTATTATCTTATGAACTTTTAGAAACACAATTGTTCTGTACAAATTTGTACAATTTTAATTACCAAAGCAGGCAAAGCACTACCAACCTTTCCTAATGGAAACTTTTTAAGAAAGTCAGCAGTCTTGTTCGTCTCTCCGAGTTTAAAATTCGGCGAGACAGTGACTTTGACACCACTGTATTGTGCGGCAATCAAAATTTTGAAAGCCCTAAAATTGTCTGGATATGTGTATAAAGTCTAGAAAAAAGCAAACGATTTATCATGTAAATTAACCATTTGATACATTGTTAATGGATAAGATATTTCAATAAAAAGAAAGTCTTCGATTCAAAGGGATTGTAAAGGGTTTTTTGAAAAAAACTTACTCCAGTAGCCATTGCTGAGTTGAGGTTTTAAGAGGAAAGGACTGGACTTGAGCACCGGCCTTTAAACATTTTCGACGGAAGCGAAATGGACAAGAATGAAATCGACAACTTCCGGTACGAAACTTGTACAAATAAAAATTTCCCATTTTTGGACAAATTTTGCGAAAAAGTCAGGGCTTTTTGCGAAATATTGGAGGTAAATGTAAAGGGTTTAGAATGCCGACACTTGCTAACTTTCCGGCCCACTTTTTGTCCTATAAGTGTTTTGGGTGAACACAGTAGGTGAAAACGGTCTTAAATTAAGCAAAAATTGTAGTTTTATATCTTTATCAATACTATTTACTACGTACATATAGTTGCGACATAAAGCCTTTAAATTAGAATATTTTAGAGTCATTTTTCTTATAATCACCAGAAAAAATCTCAGCCAGACAGAATTTCAACACCGTCTTCTCATTGGTTGCAAGTGTACACGTGGGATTACTTCCTACGTGCGAACACACACATGCTCTGTTCACGAACTTAATTTCTTGTGTGCTAGACTTGGTCGATTTTAATATTTTCTTCGATTCTACATCGTAAATTTGGAAATTTAAACCGATCTTAGCATTCTTCGAAAGCTTGAAACCCGAAGTTTAAGCTGAGTAAAAGTTCAAATGGATCCGTTGTGGATTGGAGGAATTTTACTGGCGATATTGATTCTGGTTTTGGTTTTTTCCTACTTGTTGTTTTACAACGAGCAAAGTTTCGAAGATGCTCTAGCCAGCCAAAATGCGAGCAGCGATATTCTTATGCAGAGCAAGAACGCCGGTGGGAAAGCGGGCTTGAAGCATCGTAGAAAGCCGAAGAAAGAGCGTACGAAAAGCGAAGGGGAAGGCAGTAATGAGAAGATTAGCAAGCAAGACGAAGTACGGTTCGAAGCTTATGAAGATAGCGACCCCTCAACCTTGCCAAAATCTCTTGCTGAAGATGCGGCTAGCTTGTTTGAAAGCATTCCTGAAAAACCTACGATTGCCGAGAGCTCTGAGGAAGAAAAGCCGGTTCAAAAACCAAAGAAAAGGGCAAGAGATAAAAGAAAAGCCGATCACAACCGTAGTGTGGTAGAAACCTCAAAAGAGCAAGAGCGAGCGGCCGCAAAGGAAGAGATATTCGTGCAAGAAAGCTTCGCGAAAACCAACGAAGAACAACTGCTTGAAGGCTTACCGCCGATAATAGATGAAGAGCCTATACTCCCCAAAGAAGACACGGTTATTCCTGCTGGAAATTCGGGTAAAAAAGCAAAAAAATCTAAACCTATTAAGGACAAGCCGTCGACCGCAGGTATTATATTTACGTGTATAAAAACTTTATAGCCTCTTGTAATAAATTTGAATTGTATATATCCTTTCCCGCAAATATCAAGGTTTATAGATGGGCAATAGACGTTGTGTGACTTTTTAATTGTTTTTCAATGAATTTCTTATTGGCGGCGGCCCGGGTCGAATTTATCTATAACACTGATTTGTTTTTGGAGATTGCATGGGAAGAAAAATGCCTATATTGTTCTTGTGGTTTCAAGAGTATTAATGGGGGGTTTTGTAGGTGATATAAAAGCGAACTTATATCTAATTTATGGAAAGGTTTATACATTGTTTAGTTTTTGTACATTTTTTCTGCAATTCCAAATTGATACAGCTGCTTAATAGCTTGGATGCAGTGAAATACAAAGACCTGTGTTGTTCTTTTGTTGCTAAATTTTAAATACCATTTTTATCATGAATTATTAAGCCACCGGCGGTGTTTATATTGTCGAGATTCCGGTCCTGGCGCTTCGGGGTCATATTTCCAAAAAAATTAGTTTTGAATTGAGAAAAAAAACACAGTTTTGATTCATTGTTTAGGGAATTTACCCAGTTGTGTCTACTTTTAATGAATTTATAATTAGCCAAGAATTTTCCTGAACGCATTCTAATGGCTAATTAATGCCATGGAACATGGATATTGGTATTTTTAAACTTTAGATATCTATGCATTGATTGCAATCTTAATCCTGTTTCTGCACCATTTGATTATAGTGGAATTCAGTATTCTATAATATTTGTGTGCACTTTAATCTGGCACAAAATCTATAATTTTCATTGTTTTTAACATGTATTTGGCTACATTTTTGCCCTTGACTTCCTCTTGATCTGCGCACTTGGGAACTGTTTTGTGCACCCACACTTAAATTTTTAACTTTTCCACACACAAGATGTTGTCAAAAGCTGCCCAACCCTGCAGTCTGGCAAGAGCCGTATGTTTTCTCTCTGCCAGGAAAGGTTATCTAATTGTAACGAGGTGTAAAACATATTGGTATCCTGTTAACCAACAAGAGTTCTATTTTTAAAAGTACAGTCGACTATGCAGACACATCCTAATACAGACAGTGTCCTATGTCCTATATCATAATTCTCATAAAATCAATCTCTATAATACAGACACCTTTCTAATACTGTCACAAACACTAAATCTCGGCTCCTGAGAGTAAGTACATCCAATACAAGCTGCAAAAATTTTTGGATGACAAGAGGCAAGAGAAACCTGGGTGGGAAGCTTGAAGTGACTTGTGTGCACAGCTCATTGGCGACTAATCAGATATTCATTTCTTGTATGCCCTCTATTTGCATACAATTAATTAATATACTGGAAGCAAATCTTAATTCCTTGTGAACTTTTTTATTGTACCAATAACATCCATGTAACTTAATCCATTGATGCACAATAGACCTGCTTATGTCTCTTGTTAACCCATTAAGGCACTATGAACCCTACTTTGCCATTTTGCTTTGAGTAACACCAGACACTTACTCCTCAATGGGAAATCATGGATTAACCCATTAGCTTGCAATGCGCCCTACTTTAGTATTTTACTCTGTATAACGCTAGACAATTTTACTCATCAGTGGTACGGTACATATTTTTCCTATTTCTATATGTTTTGTTAATTTCATAAGCAACCAGCATCATTTTCTTTTCAGAACCATTAGATCTTAAGTCACTTATGGAAGCATTGGAAACATCCAACCTTAACCATAGCGAGATCCAAAAACTAGTTGATGTCTTGCTTGACAAACAGAAGTCGGCCGATCAGTGGAAGAAAGTAAGTGCATTATATTTTTATGATACTAAATTGACCTATATTTTCATACTTATCTTTGAAAATTCCCTTTGAGGAATGATAATAGAGAACATTGATTATGTAAGTATGTGCAGTATCTCCAAATTGTCTTAAATTGATGATGTACAGATCTGTCCTCTTGAAGTTTTACATATTATATTTGTGTCTATTCTTTTCATGTTACGTTCTGAATGTCTGTAGTTTTTCTAGTTGCTCTGGTGTTCTGGGGCTGTGGAACAATCTACTTTTTTTCAAAATGGAAAAAAGTACACCTTACCTCTTTTCTAGTCTGAAAGTGCCCCTCTCCAATCAATGGGCAAAATCCATGTACTTATAACTTATGGTGTGGCAGAGACCTTAGAAATCCAAATTTTCCCCAGGGTAAATCCCATCAGACCCCCCTACAATGCTTGTTCCTTACATCAGTGCTCAAGATTTGCGGTATCCGATATCCACGGGATACCAGAATTTCATGAAAACAGCGAGTCAATCAACAAGGGATACAACCAACTTCAACAGCTGAAATAACACAAGCATGTTGACGAGCTAGGGACACTACGAACAGCTGAAATGCTACAGCAAACAGATGAGACTGTACAAGCCGTTGAGGAAGTGAGACGACCAAATTTAACTGCAGAAGTTAAGGCGCTATAAAAAACTTATTACCGCACTTATTTTTTTGGATATTTTTACCTTGCTTGGATACTGCTAATCGGAATACCTACTATCCAAATCTGGGATACTAAATTTCAAGGAGGGATACCAGATTTTAAGGTGCTGGTATCCTCTTGGATAGGTATCCACTTGGATACTGGTAAAAAATTAAAATCTTGAGCCCTGCTTGCACTGTGCTATGCTTCTGCGGACTTTGCTGGTGTTTGTATGAAAATGATAAAGTAAGCTCTGAAAAGCATGGCTATGACTTTCTCCAATGGGAAGTTTACAGAAAATCATAAACAATGTCATTTTGTTTTGTCTGTTTACTGTGAAATGCTAATGGTACCTAGTACCAAATGATATATTTCTTGTACAATACAATTTGTAAGGTTGAGACTAAGTAAGAATTTTTTTGTGTGACCCATAATGCTGCAATGAACCCCTTAATGTCCCCCACTTTGTTATTTGGCTCTGTCTAATGTTAGATGATTTTAGTTATCAAAGGAAAGTTTTAGGAAAGTTCAGTTAGGTTAGGTTGTCAGCTAGAGACAGGTCCAGGCAGGATGCAACGAATATTCCATCTCTGCAATAAGTTTTAGTGATTGACCCATTAACTGGCAGTATCCTACCACTGACGAGTAAAATCGTCTGGCATTAGACAGAGTAAGGGTGCATCTGGGTGCATTGCCAGCTAAAGGGTTAATTAAAAATGCATATAATAAATAAAGTTGAAATAAATCATCCAAAGGTGGGAGTGGGGATAACTTCCAGTTCCCAGTGATCGCACCAGACTTAGTCAAAATCCATCTCTTACCCTTAAAGTACCGTTATGTAAAACCAGAACTTTTCAAGCATCCTACTTTAATCGTATTGTTAAATTATGGAACTCAATTTGTAAAATACTTCCCCCCACGAGTTTCTCACGTCTTTCTACTTTTAAAAGTTCAATCAAACTTATTTATCATAATGTAAATACTCAAATTTTTGATGTAGATCAGCCGTGTACGTGGTCCCTCGCGTGACTGTCCCTGTCATAGGAACTGTACATAAACTTTGTTATTATTTATTCCATGGGGAGTGCCCTGCATGGGACTTCGTGTCCCGTTCGCACTTATCCCGTTTGGGTTATCTTGTTTTATACTTGTGTATGTTTGTCTTATTATTTGTTGTCATATAAATATTGTAAATATACTAGTTGACCCAATAAGGTTCTTTAAAAAAAAAAAAAGAAATTACCCAATGCACTGCCATCTTGATGCCACAGACCACAGTTACTTTTTCCAGAGGAGCGCACTTCCTCTATACTTGATTGATGTTTACTATATAATTTTTTGCTAATGAACCAAATACCTCATTTACTCTAGAGCGGTGGAAAACCAGACCCAATGGATAGCTTGAGGAAGCAATTAAATGAAAAAGAAGAAGCTTACAAAGAAGGTACAAAAATTTGCTCTTAACCTTTTCTTGAGAAAGATTTGTGAATCTGGGAGACAACTTAGACACGTTGGTTTCATACCAATTTCAACTATACAGAAGTTCAATTTATTAATTTGCTATTATAAAAACTTAATTAGAACATTCACGAGCAGAAGGCCTTGCAGTTAAGATCAAGGAACTAAGGTTAGTCCATTAGATATGTTTTTTGTTAGCCTGAAAAAGGTTCACAGTTCAATATATTCCTGTTGATTTCTATGCAAACAGTAGATAATATAGGTACATTTTATATCTCTTTTTTTTCAGAGATGAACTTGGCCAAGGAATCGTAAAACAAAAGAATTACGAGACCTCTACAGCACAGAGAATTAAAATTCTTGTATGTATTTCCAATCCATGTTTCTAGGCAGGATGACATTCATAAATGATACTGGTAGCTCGACAACAAGATGCTTTATTCAAACATTAAAAATTGCTTAAAATCTTAATTCATATAAAAGCTCAGTAAGGCTACTAACATCCAGATGAAGGGCCTTCACTCAGAATGTTGAAGTTTTTTGAAGAGTTTAAAACTTGCATGAGTGAATAGTGAATGAGTATTAACACACTATTTGCTTAATGGTCTCAACAAACATTTTAAGAGTTACAGCATTTTGTTTAATTCAACCTGACAGGAAACGTACGTGACATTGCAATGAACAAATTACTTTATTAAACCGTCTCAATTACCTGAATCTGCTAGAACTTTTTCAAATTTGTTTGTTTACTTTTCTCAGGAAAAAGAGAATGAAGCTCTACAGCAGCGAATGTCTGCTTCCCACCAGAACAACGCTCTAGAACATGAAAAACTGCTTGCCGCTGTGGAAATTTGTAAGAAAACCCACGATCAAACTAATTGGCATAAGGTGCAGGAGGAATTGGCATCCGCAAAAGATTTTATTCAACGATCAGAAAATCAGAAGGCTGATTTGGAAGCAAGAATTTTGGCTTTGGAGACCGATATCAGTTCAAGGGTATGGAAAAAATGTTTTGTACAACTTTATTTACCACCAAACAATCTTTCAAAACCGTAAAAAAATTTTTTAGGTAAGCCCAAGATATAGCTGAATACATAAACCATCAAAAACAAACTATAAAATAACAGATTTCACACCATCAAATACTTGCATTATTTGGGTAGGGATGAGCCTATAACGAAAATTGCCGATTACTGATTATTTGATTATTTGTAGGCCGATTATCTCAACTTATCGGCCGATTAATCGGTATCTGCCGATTATTGTAAGTAGCAAGACAAAATGACCAACAATGAAGTTGCAAATCCGTTTTTATTAATTACAATAGTACAAACTAATCGACTCAAAAAAACTTTGAAGTTCTTTGACGAAAGACTTTGATCACAGAAACTTTGATAGACATATAGCAGAAACGCATTATATGGAAGCTTTTTAATTTTGTGAGTTATTTTGCAATATGATCATAAAAAACCCTGTGAAAAACAACCTGTCTATTCGCTTGTATTTAGTATTTTAGCATGTGCTTGGCAATTGTGCAAAAAAGTCTTATATGGCCGATTATCAAACAATAATTGGCCGATTACTGATTATTTAAAAATGGCGGATTAATCGGCTTTGCCGATTATTTTCCGATTAATCGGCTCATCCCTATATTCGGGTACTGTAAACTGTAAAATATCCATGCAACGGAACATTGGTGGTTTTCAACTGCTTGTTGATTTTCAAAATTTAGAAAGAAAACGAGACCATACTTGCACAACAAGCTGCCGACGCTAATGATCGGGTCAAGAACTTTGATGCTGTAAAGAACAGCCTAACGCAACAACTCATGGAAACAGTGAAGTTAAAAAGTGTCAGCGAACAACGACTGGACATGGTAAAAAAAGATGCAGAATCAGCACACACAGAGAAATCCAACGCTGTTCAGAAAGCTGGGGAATTGGAATCACAACTTGACGAGGAGAGGTCAAAGAAATCTGAATTGGAGAAAATGTTCAAGGCTTTGGAACAGAAGTCGAAAGACACCTCTGATAAACATGCACAAGAAAAAGAGGTAAAATATGTGTATAGTAAATGTTTAATCCATGCAAGGGCTGGAGGGTGCATCGGGGCATTGGCCAGAATAGCATTGGTTTATGCTAGAGATAATTCCTCTGTACTTGGGGTTTTGCAAGAAAAGATAGTTCGTGTGCTAGTCTGTGTATAAACGTTCGTCTTGAAATATTCGTCTATGTTTGTAAATATGACATAAGACGGAATTCCTGGAAAACCCGATACTTTGTTGCCGGTAGTTGTCAAATTTTCACAACAAAACTAAGATGAAATGGCTTCTTAAAGGGCCCTTGCCAGTGTAGATGGTGCAATTCTAGCTAAATTGTCTTGTATTTGCACTAAAAATCGGAGCAATAAAATGCTAAGTGCTCCCATGCATGTTAAATAATGGTTAAAGCTTTAGGGGCCAATGGCCGGGAAGGCTTTTGGGTTAAAGGTTAAGAAATATTGAAGGTTTTCTCATGTTTCGTTCACAGATGCTTGTCCGACAGTTAGAGTCAGCTAGTGGAAAGAAAGACGATACGCAAATAGCAGAGTTACAGGTAGGATGGTCATGAATATAGCTCTTAAGTTATATATCCTAGTACATGACAAGGGATTTGAACCAATGAAAAAGCCTAGCCTTTAACATACTTTGAGGTGTTCTCAAAGACTACATTATTTAAGGAGAATGCAAGGTGACATTTTATGGACGTCTATTACCATGGTATCAAGACAAAGGATGCTTTGTCCTTTGTGTTTTGCTCATGAATAAATAACGAATTTGAGAAAGTGATCTCAAATGTTGACCGTGGTATCAAGACAATGATATGGTGCTCTTTTTAATGCACCATTTTGCTTTCTCAGAAACAGTCTGACGATGCATCAAGGCAACTGGGCGAGATGAAGGGCAAACTGTCACAAGCTGAAGAGGACCATGGGAACACAAAGCAATCCCTGGCGAGTAGAGAAAAACAGTTGAACAAACACGAAGGAGAGATAAACAACCTGAAAAGCATAAATAGCAGTAAAGATGAAGAGATCGAATTGCTGAGAACAACTGTGAGCCAACATGAAAACGAGATTGTCGTGATGAAGAATAACATGTCACAAGAGCTACAGTCTGCACCACCTGAAGTTGATGATGCCAAGTAAGTAATAAGTAGAGGTCATCAAAGCGCGGGACATTTTTAGTATATCATTGCCTTCCCTCCCCTCCCCCCCCCCGTCCAATACATTCTCCGTTTTGGAATAATTATTACGGGCCGATTCTCCTTACATATGTGATTTCACACCACAGCAACAACTACACCTTTTGCCAGGCACGAGCCAATAAATAGCCTTACTCTTGTCAGCAAATCCAAATAAATGAATTTAAAATAAATGAAATTGGTGAAAATTTAAAGGTCTTGGTATAAGGTCAGTGACGGAAAATCTGACTTATTAAAACCGTGTATAATGGTATTTTTTCAGGGTAAAGAGTTTGGAGGAAGAGATTGAAAAGCTTAATGTTCAACTGGATGACAGAAAGGAGCAAATAGCTACCTGGGAGAAGTCTGTTGAAAACATGAAGACCAAGAACAATGTTAGTGTTTATAACCTGGTCGTGTTTTAAACGTTTTGTTAAAAAGTTAGATTTTGGTTCATTGCATAGCTTTTGTGAGTATTATATCTTGAGGTGTAAGTTTGCCTTGATATAGAGATCTTAAAGCTATGTTATACAGTACGATGCAATTTTGACTGCAACTTGCAACGAAATTTCGGACATGCACAGAGCGATGTTAGGTAAAAGGTATATTCGATATTTTTATAAAGAGCACGAATTTTGTTTTACTTTGCCGATATTTTTCTTACTAAACATGGCCAGAGGGCAAGAAAGAAATTACTGACAATGATAATATCGATAGAGAGAAACGCGGGCCATGTTTACTGTTTTTCTATGGGTTTACATAACGTTGCTCTGTGCAGAAATTTGCAAGTGGCAGCAAAGTTTACATCGTGTAACATGGCCTTAACATGGTAATCATATATTTATTTCCAGGAGTTACGAGAGAAAAACTGGAAGGCGATGGACGCGGTCTCCGCGGCAGAGAAACAACAGAAGACTGAGATCGTCAAAGCTGTCGCTTCAGTCAAGGTAAATTGAATTATTGCACTAGATGCACTTGTGCTCAGTTTAGCCAAAGTATATAGTGAGAAGAATATTGACTGCGATGGAGTTGAACTTTGAAATCAATATTTCTGTAGGAGGAAAATAAAAAGAATCGTCAAGCTTTGCATACAGACATAAAGGTACTAACTGGTTATTTTGAGATTCTGTTGAATTACTGGAGCAAATACACGCATAGCCCGGACTTCATTCTTTTGACAACAGAACAGAAACTTAAAAGTTTACGTATAAGATTGAATAATATTCAAAAGAAATCGAAGAATGAAGTCGAGACTATGCGTGTATAATGCCACGCTCCAGTAATTCTGAAAATGGTCTATATTTCATCTTATTGTTAAGTTATATATTCAATCGTATTTTCAGGAACTTTTGTGTCGACTTCATCCTACTTTATCAATCGACAAAGACTTGGTAAGAATTGTACTTTGTTTTTTTGCCATTTGTTTATTTTATATAACATGCGCTAATACTAGTCATCTTTTCTTATTTTATAGTCCTACGAGAAATTTTTAGAAAAATATGAAAGTGAAACGATGGAATTGGGATGTAGATCGCCCAAGTCGGAATCAAATGATTCAAAGGTATTTTATGTAACATTACTAAATTGAAGCGAGTTTTTTAGTGTCATGGAACAGTTATGAAAGTTGAAGAGTTTGGTCTTTTATAAAAACTGCTGTAACAAAATGCTATAAAGCGTTGTTTTAGAAGCGAAAAACACTGTCGTGTGTAAGAATAAATCTATCTAAATAAATGCTTGCTCTTTAGAGTATACGAAGATTTCATAAATGCAATATTCTGTCGTTTGAAATTGATTCTCATCTGAAATTTTAGGTGGGAGAATTGGAAGAGGAATTAAAGAAATATATAGAAAAGAATGAGGAACTATCAGCACAATGTGCAGAGCACAAAAATACTATAGACAGCAAGGTAGGTAACAAACAGTTTCGTAATTAATTGATAATTACTGTAATCATTAAATACTTTGTCTTTATTCAACTTTGTAGGAAAATGAGCTAAACGAAGTAGTAAAAAAGAACGAGGAATTTGATAGTCAATGCAATAAATACAAATCATTACTGGGTTCAACGGTAAGTCACGAGTGTATGGCTTTATAAATAATCCTTCAACTATACCAGTAAACTCTGAATTTCTTGCCCAGCTTTTCTATCTATCCGGCAAATATAGATGATATTTCTCATCCCACAATTTCTTGAAATAGCGAATCCCGCAATTCTTTCTTTCATTCCGTTTCCTGCTATAGTATACATTTTCCTACATCTTGCAAAACCTATTGTTGGCCCTCTCTTTAGCCACAATGATTAAAATAATAGAGTAGTGGCCTGAATTACAGTTTGCAAATTGTAATGTGATGACTACTCCTCCCTATGAGTGGCTTTTATAGTATTTTTCACCCTGTGAGTGTTCAAGAAAGCTAAGCTAACCTATATTTATAATGGATAGCTCCATCAGTTCTAAACTGTTTTCTCTAGATGTCCAGTAAGTGTCATCCCTTATTGGTCCAGTGTTACTACAGGAGGAAACCTCAACTAAACTAACTATATTTATACATGATAGCTCTATCAGTTCTAAACTGTTCTCCCTAGAGGTTCCTGTAAGGGTCATCCCTTGGGTGCACTCTGGGTGTGCAATCCAATTCATGTCCTGAATTTTTACGGGGGGGGGTCGTAGCTGTGTTACTGACTGTAAATTCAATCCTTGCAGGAGAACATGCTTCATGAACTTGAAGATAATGTAGAAAATGAAATAGCAAGTCTGAAAGTAACAGTTGAAAATAAAGACTCGGAGTTAGAAAAGGTTAGTTTTAAGACATGGACGTACTCGGAAATATAATTTATAACCCACGAATTGAATTTAGAATCAGCTTCGTCCTCATTTCTTCAGACGAATTCATCGCTTAATGAGTTAAAAGAAAAGCTACAAAAAGCTTTGGACGATGCGAAGTCGAAAGATGATCAAATTGCATCACAGCAACAAGAACTGGCAAGCAAAGCGAGCTTGGGTGATAAAGAATCTGAATTGGAGAAGGTGCGTTAATAGACCTAGTGCTGATCGATGATATCGATGAATGTATAATACATAATCAATATATTCGATTGTATCACGATAGGTACAACGTAAACTACTTTTAATCGATACGTATAGGCCATCTGTCTTACACTACTTTATGAAGTAAATAATTCCTCGCATATTTCCCCTGCAGATGGCTTTAACTCTGAGCGAGTTAAAAGAAAATTTAAGAAAAACAGACGAAGACGCGAAGTTGAAAGACGTGACAATTACTTCTTTAGAGAAAGACATTTCGAACAAAGATTCTGAATTGAAAAAGGTTCGTACAGAACAATGATTTTATTACTAACTTGATGAGGTTGTGGTATGTACTACTATATATAGGTAATAGGTGGCATGTTAGCAACAACAAAGGCAAATTGCAACCCTGCTAACCAAGCTACGGGTCGATCCCTGGTACTTGTGAGGGGTGGGTAGGGCAAAGTAATGTTTGTTGAAGCAACGAGAAATACAAATGCAATTTATGTATTCAATGTTCATTACACAGGGATTGGTTGTCCAATTCACCCGACCCAGAGGGTCATGATACAGGTTTTCGACAACTGTAAATTTGTTTCAAAATCCTTACTATGGGAATACCAGTACCATTACTATGAATGGAAATAGTATGAAAATGGCAATTGGGATAGAAATAATACTAATTGCCATTTTCATACTATGGAAACGCTATGGATATAATATAGAAATACTATGACATTATAAATAAAAATAGCATTTCCATATTTATACTTCCAAAGCATGTATTTCAATTTTTTTCCAGTGTACTCTGTTTACACGAGTTTTCAAGCATAGGGCATGTAGTCACTCGACTTAAGTAGATTCCAATACTCTTGACCTGCAGTATTCAATGCTAAGGGATAGAAATACAAATAGCTTAGTCTTTTAAATTACTTTTCCAGGCGAATGTGTCTGTCACTGAATTAAAGGAAAGCGCACGAAAGTCAGGCGACGAGTCGAAATCAAAAGATACCAAAATAAATTCTCTTCAACTAGAGCTTTCTACGTTGAAGACAGCTGCAGCTATGTCCAGCGGTGAATCCAAAAACGAACTCAAAAAACTGTCCACCGAGCTTGAACGCCTCAAAGGACAAGAGAAGAGTCTCCGAGACGAACTAGAGGCCGCTAAAAACGAAGCCAAATTACGCGCGGAGGAGGATAAGTCTCCTGAGCTTGAGAAATATAAAAACGAAGCAACTGACGCGGCCAAAGTGAATACTGCATTAAGGAAAGAGCTGGAAGAAGTGCGAATGCAAAATGGCAGTTCAAAAAGCCCCAAGAAGAAAAACGATAAAGAAACCGACGCCAAAGTGAAGGTATAGCATAGTCTGCGAGCAGTAAGTTAAAGGATTAGTGTCAGACGCCATTTTTCGGGCCGGTTAGATGAGAAGATCTGGAAATTTTTTTACAATCCGTCATATATTTAAACCATCCTTTGGTAATCCTTCCTCATTTTATGAGGAACAACAATAACAAAAGCCCGCAATGCATGACCCTGACACTAATCCTTTAATTAGTTTTGCCCCTTCCCTCAATTAGTGGATCCCATCCAATAACATGCTGTGGCCAGTCCATGGCAAGTTGCCGGCCACCCCCACTTGTCCATATGTCATTCAGGGTGAGTTGATGGTCTGGTATTTTAGGCCATCAGTCTGAAATCATGTGGATCACAATTGAATTATTCTCAACTAAAATTATTCATTCTCCCAAGGTAATAGATTAGCCAGATCGTCATTAATATCATCAATTTTATTAAAGGCTCTTGAAGAGAAGTTAGCGCTAGCTACGAAGAAGGAAAGTGAGTTACAAGCAAAGATTGCTCATTTGGAGGATTCTGTGTCTACCGCCTCACTTGATGAGGTAAGCTCCTGAGGTTCTGGTTTCCTAGTTTGCTCACCTTCGGGAAACATGGCTAGGAAACAATGTTTCCTGGTTTGCCCACCTTCGGGAAACATGGCTAGAAAACAATGTTTCCTGGTTTGCCCACCTTCGGGAAACATGGCTAGGAAACAATGTTTCCTGGTTTGCTCACCTTCGAGAAACATGGCTAGAAAACAATGTTTCCTGGTTTGCCCACCTTCGGGAAACATGGCTAGGAAACAATGTTTCCTTGTTTGCTCACCTTCGAGAAACATGGCTAGAAAACAATGTTTCCTGGTTTGCCCACCTTCGGGAAACATGGCCATGTTTCCTCGTTTCCCATACCATAAATCTCTCTAATCACGCAGCCGGGAATTGTACCCAAGAGTCTGCAATCTTTCTATTGCAGTATGGTCTTAAGCTTTTTCAATAACTAGATTGTATTTCGTAGGAATCTGACAAGAAGAAGAAAAGGGGCTTCTCTTTAATGGGCTCAAAATCATCCAAGGTATGGGGACGTTTACTTAAAGTTAGTCTTAAAGTCTTGGGCCAGGATTATAAACTGGCGACGCTTGTGATTAGGAATTTGAAGTTTCAGTTCGCAGAAGATTAAGAATTTATTTCATGTAGGATGAAAATTGTTTCTTATCATTTAGTACGAAGGCAAATATCGAGATATGACGGAGAAATATGAACAAGTGAAATCCGAAAGCGACGAGAAAACGTCAAGAATAGCTGAGGTACAGTAAATTGTCCTTTATTTCATAGCTAATTATTCAGTATGTATATACAGTATTTTACAATCGGTGGCGGACGCTTCGCGAAATATTGGGGGTGCGAACTTAGGTTGCAAACATATAACCACCCTTTTTGTGCTGAATCAGGTCAGTAGGTTCTGGTGGCATACAAATTTTTCTTAACGGCCATAAAGTTTCGTGATTAAATTTGGCCTGATGAAAAGTTGTCAAAACGTTGCGAAACACCAACCAAAATTTCGACGACGTGTTTAAACTTTCCTTTATTTTTACAGCTCGAAGCAAAGTTACAGAACTCTGAAAAAGCGCTAGAAACGCAGGAGGAAAAAGTCAAAGAACTGAAGGTGAACTTAAATTGCAAATAGAATATTTTTGTTTAATGGTTCTTCTGTAGTTAAGCCTGGCCTCCATTTGGTCGTAACTGTCGTGAACAAGTCATGTTAAGGTACGTTCACATACAGCGATTTGTCGGGCCGATTTTAGGTTTTGCTGAATGTTAATGACGAATATTTTGAGTTGATGATGTCACCAGATGACGTTTGCCACGTATTTTTCAAATATCATTAACGTGCATCTGAAATCGGCCCGACAAATCGCAGCGTGTAAACGTACCTTTAGACGATGTGAAACAGTCTTGGATCTATCTCGTCTTTTGTGTGTTTTTTTTGAAAATCAATCTTTACCAAGCAGTCTTGACTTGTAGAGAGATATATCGACACTCTATTACATCGATCACCTTGACATTTTTACGACATTTACGACTACATGAAAGTCGGGCTTTAGCAGAATTTTGAACATACTAATTCTATTTGAAATTTTAGGCTCAAGTTGGCGGCCTTGCAAATGGAGGTGTACAGGTGAGTTTTCAATAATAATAATAATAATAATAATAATAATGGGGTAAAAACTGTTTTAAGGCCATGATACACAACGCAATTTTTACTGTAACTTGCAACGCAATTTCTGACACAGACCGATGTTATTAGTAAAAAGTATTAACAAAGATATTGTGAGCATGGCCTGCGTTTTACCCCGACGATATTTTCTTGGCATGACATATCAAAGAGGCAACAAAGAAATGAATGGTAATGAAAAAGATCGACGCCGTTAAATGCTTGTATGTTTTATTTGAATATTTTTCTACATAACACATTTCATTTCAAGTTGCAGCAAAAATTGCTTCGTGTGACATGGCTTTAATATTTGCTTCTGGATCAAGTATATTGAAATATGATATTGTAACTACCGAAGCTCAGAATTGTATTTCGAATTGGCAGTGAGATAGGATTCAACAACCGTTGTGTATATCTATGAATGAACAGTCGTAATTTCGATGCTCACGGGAAACTTTCATTTGTTTGTCAAAGGCATTTGACATGTGACTGGTTTCAATCTAATCTGCTAATCACGTTTAACTTGCCCAAAACTGGTTGTCTGAGCTGTAATTGGAACTTTAACTTTAGATGCAATCCAGATCGTGCAAACGACAGGTAGTAAAATAAGATGCATGTTATTTTAAAATAGAATACTGGCAAGAGTTTAAATGAATCACAAATGAAACAAATGGCAGAAGCTATGAAAGACGTAAGTCCATTATGAAAATGTAGTATTTTTTAAAATCCGCCAACTTAGTGTCCGCGTCCGCCCGCTAAGAATCCGCTAACAATCCGTTTCCGTTATCCGCGATTTACAATTCTCATTTCTCTTTTCAGGGCGATCACACCGGAGCCGTATGACCATGCATTCTTTGCCGTAGAATTGAATTTTTAATTATATGCAGAGACTAACTAAACTAACCCAAATCTAATGAATTCACATTTGAAGATCGTGTCTTGGCTTGTTTGCTGTGAATAGCAGAATTATAAAGGATTTATTTTGTCTAATCGACATGGGACACAATAATAGACAGTAATTTGAGTTCTTGAATGAGAGTGGAGCTTGTACTGTAGGCTTAAATGAGAAATAGATATAAATGCATACAGGGATATTTGCAGGCATCATTTTCTCATAATATTGGTGGGTTTGACTTGACGTCACAAAATTCGAAAATTAAAGCTACAATGTTCCCTGTCCTATATGTCAGTATATCGTTACGAGTGGTCAACAAAAATTTTGTGACTGTAAAATTATTTCACCGAGAGTTGCGGAGTTTTGAAAAGGCTGTTAAAACATGCTATAACACAATTTAGTTCAAAAATTTTTAGTTAAGGTTAAGAAGTGGTTTCGTTCTTAATCCGTTCTTAAAAAGAATCTCAACATTTTTGCAAATCTCGCCCTAACTTTATCATTTGATGTTTGGCAGCCATGTTGGTTTGGCAGTCGATACAATAATACTGCATTATATATTGAAAAGAATTGGCATTTAATTGCACTCTGATAACTGCAGGTGACCACCATCTGCTGCACGATATTTGTATGTGATAGATTTGAAACACCGAAAATGTGTTTTAAGACGAGGCGATAATCGAGCTTTTTAACATGGTTTAAAATCACTATAATAAACGCTTGGAGTGTATGATAACTTCTCAAACGAACGTAGAAATTCGACGTGAAATTTGTTAACTTAATTTTTGGACGGTGCTGATTCCTTTGTGTATTGCTCATTGATTTTGAGAACTTAAATTGAACAATTTTCCTAGCAACCGCTTGGCTCTGTAAATATCCCTGTATTTGCACACAATTTTGCAATCAAAATACAGGTTGACTTTACAAATCGTTGAGTTATTATGCAGCTGTTCATTGCATGACTAGGGACTGTATACTGTGCGTTTATTGTGAATAAATGAATTTAATAGAGGCTCTATGTCATACTGTGTATTTTTTATGAAAATGGTTTTACCTATTAACAAGGCAAAAGTACTTGGGTGGACTCGTATTCAAAATGGCGTCTGCCGCATAGCAATGTTATAAACAAATTTATCGATTCACTTTCTTTATTATGGAAAAAGACAGTATATAATGCTTCGAGATGATTTTAATACTAATCAAATACAAATTACATCGCTAAACAGAACTCAAAAGTTAATTAATGTATGCATGTCCACGAAAATTAAATCTTCAAATGTTTCATCAAAGTTGTCAAAATTCCTTAATATGGGAGGTCGACTTGTTTGTAGTCTTCAGGACTGGGGTATTTAGCACAAACTTCATCCAGAAACTTCTCTTTCTCGTCGTCCAGTGCATTGTGCTTTGTAAGACTAAACAGAAAAGACAAAAGTGGAAAATGATTTAGGATGAACTTGACAATGGAACTTTTGCTTGTTTGCAATGCAAATACATCCAACATGGCGAAAATCTCTTTGATCTTTGAATCGCTAGGGCTTAGTTGCAAACCATGCATCTATTATAGGCACTTTAGTCTTTGCAAAAATGCAAATTTCAGTACTGGGCATAATTAAAGATTTGACATACTGCTCGCTCTGTCGCCCTCGTGGACCATTGTTACTGATCGTTGAAGGAGAAATATTTCACTGAGACGTTGAAGGAGACCTCCTCGATGAACTAGATAGATTTTTACTCCTCGATCCCGACTGAAACGACAACATGAAAGCGATCGGCGACATGAAAATTTTGGCTTTTTTAATGAACACATTCTAAAATCTAACAGGTCACAGGGGAATGTTATAAGTGTCACGGACAATGTTAAATGCTAATAACGAGCTGCAGTTAAATGCAAATTCATGAAAAATTGCAATGCTTGGTCTTCGTCTGGCCAACTGAAACCAGTTTAGCAAGTTTTCAGGAGAGTTCATGTGAATGCCTTGATCTGGTCGTCTTTTCGAAGTGTGGAGAAGTTTGGGGCAACGTTTGAGTTTTTGATATTTATAAATTGAAGCTTTTGGCTTTTGTCATCGAATATGGTATTTAATGGACAGTTCAGGTGCATCGGTATCGCGTGGACCTAATTCCAGCTCGCATATTGTAAGGTAGGACTATAAAGTACAGTTTTATTGCAAGCCTGGCTATATCTAAAAGTGAAGCGAACGTTAATCGCAGTTAATCAGAAGTCTCGGAGACAGAGTTGTAATTCTCGTCGTCGTTTGACCGGCGCAAGGATTGAGCTAAATGTTGACGATAGGCAATGTAATTTTGAAGTCTTTATTTTGGTGGATTTCACTAAGACTAAGTGTGACAGTGCAGCACATGATTGTCAACTGAAACGGGAAGACAATTATCAGTGTGACCAATATTGTTCGCTATATGTATAGACCTTGTGGCAAATAGATGGAATGAAAACATTTAACCGCATTTTTGCTCGTTGCCAAAACTCAAAAGCGTCGATACGATATATTTGAAGTTGGCCACGATGTGTATAGCACTACATAAAACGGATAAAAACGCTTACTGAAATTCACATATATTTGTACTTTTGTCTGGGTGTTTCCGCGGCAATGAGTCTAATCAAATACTAAAAATGATTCAGATAATGACTGTGGTCTTTGTGTGGAAAATTCTTAGCCTTGCATGGCATTGGGGTCCGGTTAGTTTGACGTAATTGCAAGGCGCAGCCTTACTAGTTTTCGAGGTGTAAATCGGGCTTAAAACGAATGGTTGCCTACCAGTCTTTAATATCAAGACAATCCTGTTCTGAGGTCTTCATGAGCAATGCCTTTTTGTCAGAGGAACAGAAAGCGTACGAACAACCAAAAGTATTGAAAGCTTTCTGGTAACACTCGTCAGGAATATTGTCGTCCTTGTCTTCCGCCATATTTCTGCTGGTGTTCTGAATTCTTTCATAGTAATCTTTCACTTGTTTCTTAGGGATCTAAAAGAAAAACAGTTTATTCCAGGCCCTTGTATGTGTTGGCAAACTAAAAAGTAAAATACACGTTTTTACCTCTTCTATGTAGCGTTAGCATTTCAAGCTGTGAGTATAGAGGTTTGAATTTTGACTAATTATTGTAAAGTCGTGTTTTATAAGTGTCTTGTAACATACACGAGGCAGTTTCGGACGCAGAGCGATGTTAAGTAAAAAGTATTGGCAGAGAAATTGTGAACATGAATCTGGTTTTACTCTGCCGATATTCTTCTTGCTAAACATGTCCAGAAGGAAACAAAGAAATGAACGAGAATGATAATATACGTGAAGTAAAACGCGGGCCATGTTCACTGTTTTTCTGTGCGTTCATTTCTACATAACATGGTTCTGTGCAGAAATTGCGTTGCAAGTTGCAGTAATTAACATAGCTTTAACTCCAACTACACTACACTAACATAAAATTGTGCACCAAAGTTATTGTTTAATATGCAATTTCGGCTAATTTACTAAAATGGGAGCTGAGATTTGATTATAGAATACCCGGCCACTTTCATTGTTCGTTTAAACAGACAAAGAAAATAAAAATCATTTCAAAAGAGTTTAATTAAAGATGAAATTGCAAGAATATGCTATTTTGAAATTGCAAGAATATGCTATTTTTGATATTTTACAAGTGGTTTTGTAGAACGAAGCAGTTACTGGGAATTTGGCAACTCCAGTCAGTGACTGGGATTCAGACAAAATTTTGCTGGAAAATGACTAAAATGGGATTGAACCCCCCTTCCTCTTGCCCCCTCCCTTCAGAACCATCAGTGAAATACTTACTGCGTATTTCGGCCTGGGACATTTCTGCTCTGCATCTTGGGGTACGTGGGTACAGTCGAAGGTAAAGTGGTGTGCCAAGGAATCTTTATGGATTCCGGTGTTGAAGTTTTGTTGTCTGAAACTTTGCGCGATGTATACACCTGACGACCCACACTCCTCGATTTCATCAAGGACTTCATCCTGGTCACCAAAATCCACTCGGGCGTCGGGCATGCATTCGGGGAACGCGTTTCGACACAACAGCTTCATGACATGTCCGACGCACGGGTCAGAAAGGCCTATCCCCTCGTAAAGACTTTTTAGCCCGCCAAAAGATGCGGAGACTACGTCGCCGAAATTTTGGTCGCCCATGTATCGGATTTTATACCCGAGATCACAAATGTCGTTTTTCGGGGCATCGACACAACGTGATGGCATGCGGTACAAAACGAATGCCTTGTCTGGCCCACTTCGCCTCGCGTTTGGGAACGCTTCGACCGCCAACACGCATAACACGAAAACGAACACGCACGAAAAACTAGCCATTTTTTGCTTGCGAAGTTGATCTATACAACACCAAGCGCGAAATGATTTATGAAGGCACGACAGCCCTTAAATACGCTCGTTTTCAGTAGCCTATCAGCAAGCTAGCCCGTTTTTCATTACAAACTTTGACACATACCAGATTACACAAATATTTATCTTCAAGAGACTACAGAAAATTAAATTTTTGAAGGTTTTTTTACCAACTAAGCCCTGGCCCAATTTAAGTTTGACTTTGCAAGCTAATCAAACAAACGATTTTCAACTCATTAACCAGTAATTAAGAGTTCTTAATGTGTCATGCTAAAATTAAAGCGGCGTTTTTTAGCGGCCTTTTAAAAAGAACAATATTTGATTGTTAAAAACTTGCTTAAGACTAAGTTAATAAAATAACGCAGCTATTGACGAATAAATATTTGTCGTAAACCAAAAATAACTTCATGTCAGTTTGACAGAGAACTGATGGAATGCACTGAACAAAACCTAGAAATACTAACTAAACCGCTTCTTACGGACACCTCTCTATTACTAACACCTCGATCTATCACAACAATAAAACATCTCCCTAGTTCAGTTTTGAAGTAATTTCTAGATATACATCATTGGAATATATTTTCCTTTATGAAGAAACCAACAAAACGGAGAGTGTCCAAGGTTTGACTGTACGAAAACATTTATCAGCAATGCAATGAGAATATGATTGCCAATGTTAAACTTTTTTATCTTTAATGGGATACCAGATCCTTCCACAGGGCCCCCGTCTCCCCCAGTTCAATGTTGTGAACAACCGCGAAATACATATTGAGTTAAGAAGCGCAACATGATTTTACAGGGAATTTATCATAAGGGGTATGCAAATATTTCATAGAGGGAGAGGTAGTCTCAGCCAGTTATGTCCAGGATTGTAGGTAGCATCATCATCTAAAATAAACGAAAAATTCGTTGTATCGAGCGAGATTCATACACGCATCGTCCCGAGTGTGTAGACCGCTAAGCTATTGAACCAAGAAGCACTGGAAGCGAGTTTTACAAGTCAAAAAGAAAGAATTTGCATGACTCAAGGTTAAATTACCCTATTTCGCTGGAGCTGCATTGTCATTGCACCGGCTTCCCACGTCTTGTTTTTTTGTCAAAGTGTAAACTTAAATTAATATTTCTTAATAAGACATAGTTAATTTTGGACTGTTAATTTATTGTTTACAAATTAGAAAGCATGTTTTTGCTTGCCTCCATGGGATTATAAATTGTCATAATCAAGCCGCTCTTGAATGTCAATAAAATGATAAATTTGAAATACTCATTTGTTCACACAGGGAATCAGTCGTACGATAGCTGCTGTGCTCGAATTTGTCCGGTTCACGCGTCTGTGTGTACTCAAATTCTCACGATTTCGCCTTGCTCTTGCCACGTTCACCTTAGAAAAGATAAAATAATCGAGTCTATAGAACACGTTGAGACGCATTGCGGCTGAATGGATTAACTGAGAGAAGATTTAATTGCCATTCTAGCTAGTTTTTCTTCATTAAAAATCCTCAATTTAACTACCAGTTTAAGTAAATATTTATGAGCAAACATAGTGCGTGTTTGTGGATTTTCCCGGGGAAATCCCGGGCATACCGTCTACCCAGCACTCATTAATTATTCACTTAGTTCCTTGACCTTGTATGTACAAAGATTACGTTTTAAGTAGGGAAAAAGGCCAAATTTAATCTATACTATAGTATCCTCTAAAGTATACATTATATGTACGTCTGTTCTAGCCAGTGAAATCAATATTCAAATGTTATTTGGTTTGTTAAAATATAAAAAATATAGTCTGGCAGGGCCGGATTAAGTTGTTAAATAATTGTTTTAAATTTTATCCGCAAATCATAAATTAAGGCATCTAAATTCGCGAGGAACCTAAAATGGGCGTGTCCCAATAGAAAATGGGCGTGTTCTCGTAAAATGGGCGTGGCATCTGCCACGTGGTTAATCCGGCCCTGTAGTCTAGATGTAAATATATACATTGAATGTGCAATGGAATTCTATGGCACACTTTCATTGCAATGAAGCGAAACATGTAGGTCAATTTGACAAGACGTTTCCCAATGTGCTATAGATTTTTATTTTTAGCGTACTTAATACCTTGATTTATTACCCCGAAAGTAAAGCGGCCCTCTGAATTTGATAATTACAACGCCCAAATGACGTCAGATGGCGTGTTCGGCAACATACGACACCATTTTGGTATAAAACACCGACAAACACGTGTATAACATTTGAACAGTCAGTCATTCATGCATGCCTGAAGGTGAGTTTTGCTATCATTTTGATTTTTTTCTTTCGTATTTCTTGAAACTTGTCCTTCGTGCCAGGCGAGAGTGGTTTTGTAATATGTAAACATGTATCTAAACTCCGCTATTAGGAGCGTTTTATATATTCAATAATATTAATAATGTGAGTGCGAGTCATGATAAAACGCGAGATATTTGAAATGTGACAGCATTTCCTATTAACGTTTCCTATGGTACGTGCTCAATAGACAATAATTATTGTGATTTTAATATTGTAAAGTGTTAAATAATGAAAATATGTTGGTTTGTTTATTATTTACATAAAGGCGAAGTAATACAAACAACAAAACAGTTTGTTCCACCGGGTTTGTTTTTGTTCTATGGTTTGTTTGTATGCGTGTTTGTGTATGTAGGTTCGTCTGTGACTGTGAGCTCGATAACTTGCACAAAATCAAACATTTTATTACGAAAATTTGTACAGCTAATGGTCATAGGCCAAGGACAAATCGATAAAATTTTGGTTAAGTTTCGGCGAATATTGGATGAGAAATTTACGAAAATTTGTCTTGCTTTAATTCCTTGGCTGAACAAAACAGAATGCGTAATTACACAAATATTATGTTCTCCATTGTGATTCAACAATACATATCACAATAACGAAGCTCTCTTGGAAGCCTTAAAAAGCTTTTGTCTGCTAAAGAATCATAAACAAGGCAAGGCCAAATGGTCAAAACTTACGGAAGTATGCAATCTCTGAGTGCCTCTACTGCTCTAGTTAATATATTTTGTTGCAATTTTGTTGCTTGTATTACTTCACCTTAATAACCACTGTCATGGTTTACATTCAGTTCTTTCATATTTACTTGACTTGGTACACGTGCATACAATCAAAGCAAGCACCAAACATTTACGTTGTCATTGATTTCCAAATAGACAGCTTTAGCAAACACAACGCGACGTCAAAGAGGACGTGAAAATGGCGTAAAAATGGCGTGATATGCCCATCTATGGATGTGCCCACGCCATTTTTACGCCATTTTCACGTCCTCTTTGACGTCGCGTTGTGTTTGCTAAAGCTGCCTAAAACATAAATTGAAGACTGAAGTGATTACCTAGCCTCCTCCGCAGGCAACTTGGTGGAAAACGGCAGAATTACGCAATAATTTCGTAGGCATGAGGGAGTAACAGTGGATAGTGAGGGATAATTGGAGCTGGTCTGAAATAAAATCTATTGCGCAATTTTTGCCAAGTATTGCACAATTCTGGCGTTTACGAAGAGTTGCCTGCGGAGGAGGCTAGTGATTACCCATATAAACATGGGTCAGGGCTGCCACTCTCAATATCCCATTTTCACCTAATACAAATGCTAAAAATCCCTACGTCTCCCCTACGTCTCAAATGCAATTTTCCCCTACGTTCCCCTACAAATATCATATTTCCTCCATAATTTCCCCTAAATATCTCATTTTGCTAATGCAAATTTTTCGATTATAATTTCATGTCTAGTAAGCTGACATAATTGTTTGCCGTTACGGGTTCGTAGTATTTTATATAGTTCAGTGGGCGTGTTAACGTAATTGTACAAAAGTAACATAATTCTAGGAAATTTAAAGTTAACGTTATTGCGGTATGAATAATATTTTTTTAGTCAAAGTTTTTCTCTATTGGTCACACTTTCACGTGCTCTGCATTGATTGGCTGGCCTTTATAAGAACTTCGTCATCATTGGCTCCAAGTCAAAGTCAAACTCGACAAAGTCTTGATCGAGTCGGCGATTTATTTCAACAAATCTCGTCAAACATTTCATCTTTCTTTGGTGTACGATAACCAAGTTCAGGTTTAGGAGAACTTAAATTTGTGACATTTTGAACTTGTTCAGAAGTCAAAATGTTCCAAAGTTATTTATGTCCTTGCGCAAAAACGGCACATTTTTCGTGTGCCAAAGCGTGATGTAAGTAAGCCCCTACGCTCCCCTACAAATTACATGTTTTCTCCGTAGGTATCCCTTACCCAGACAAAACTCAATAATCCCCTACCGTAGGGAAAATCCCCTACGAGTGGCAGCCTTGACATGGGTAAAAGCGGGTTTCATACATCTGTCACATCTTAATTCAAGTATTAAGAATAATTTAGTTCTCAAATAACTTTACAGTCAAACCGGATGTTCTCTTGCGAGGAACATTGCAACATTGTCATGCAATATTGCAATTTTTATTTGGAGATTGCTCCGAGCAATTTGCAACTGACGCGAACAAATTGCATATTGAAATTCACAATCAGTTTTGTAAACAAAGCCTCTAATTAGCTACTAGCAAAAAGGAAGCTTCAATCGAATTGTTCGGAGCATTTGATTGGTTTCTTCTTATGCTAGAAGCCAACCAGAGGCTTTGTTTACACACCTGGTTGTGAATTTCAATTTGCTCAGAGCAATCTCCAAATCAAAATTGCAATATTGCGTAACAATATTGCAATGTTCCTCGCATGAGAACATCCGGTTTGACTGTAAGGTCTAAGCACATGTCAAGAACCGTAGTGCATGTTTGTGCTGCTTCTTGGCTAGTAATTTGCAACCGGTTTGTTCAGTCGTTTATGGAATTATGCGTTCTTCGCCATTTCGGACTGAATGATTGATTTAGCTTAGTTAGTACTCCTACTTTCTTTTTCTATACATCCAAAGTTATCACTAAATATTTGCTTGTGATCACCAAACACAACCATGAAACTGTGTGTATATTTTTCTTCACAACTTTTTTGGCTTTGTTTTTAGTTTGGCTTGTGGTGTTTAAAAGGAAAGGTGATATCTTTCGCTATGTCGAACTGAATGATGATTACTTTCTACACATCCAAAGAAATCATCAAAGATTTGCTTCGTTCCTCGATTTCCAAGTATTAAATTAAAGTGATAACCCATAACAGCAACAAACGATAACAAAATGTAATACATTAGAAATAAACTAGTTTTTGGAGATATCAAGATATTACAACGCCTGGATCAAGTCGATCTCCAAATATTAAATTAAACACCAACGAAGAATACCATGAACACTAAAATATTACATCCCAATATCAATTAAAGAAAACTTCAATGTTTCCATATTTAAAGTCTAAAGACAAGTCAAGAACCTTAATGGCGGCGTTTCGGAATACAAGAGAATCGTGGCCTCGTCAACAAATTTTACTTCAACTTGTTGGCTTGTAATCTGTAAGTGAACAGTCATTTCCTCTTTCGATTTTTTTGCCTTTGGTGATGTGTTCGTGTTTGGTTGATCAATGTCCGTTTCGTTTATCACCTCATCGCATCGTAAATTAATGTCACCAAAATCGCCTTCTGTTGAAGCATTTTCACTATCATTTACACAGGCACCCATCAGGAAGGACTCTTTAACGGTTGAACTATCGTTGCTTTGACTTTCCACTGATTTTAGTTTGCTTTGTACAAGCCCAAACGAAGCAGTAGATTCCTGTGCTGTGCGAAAGACATTTGCGTCAGCTGTGACAAATTCCTGTGCTGAATGTCTGAAGCCATTTGTGTCCGATAGCAATGGTAATTTTGTGTTATTTTCTACAATATTTTTGGACGTAGCCACGCTTATGTCCTCGGAAATCTTTTGTTGGGTGTTAACAGACTCAGAAGATGTTGTACACACTTCCACAACGCCTGCTACTAAAGGAGACCCCTCTTCTTTACCTTCAGTTTCGACAATGGCAATTATAGTGGACTGTTTGGATTCCCTGGTGTTCAAACTGCCAGACGATGGTTTACTGACGTCTCTAAGGTGAGCTACTGATGGCGATCCTTCTTCCTCATTTTCATCTTCAACCGAAAGGGTTAAAGTAAACTGGTTGTTGAATTGTTGAGTGTTAACAGACACGGACGATGTTGTTCTGACTTCTACCTCCCGAGCTACTAATGGCAACCCTTCTGTACCTTCACTTTCTCCGATTAAAATTGACTTATTGTCATTGCTTTCTTCATCTTGTATTTTTTCTACGTCTGTGCTTTCTATAGACGGTGACATTTCAATGGCGGTTTTGTAGAAGGAATGGATCTTCTTGCCTTTTTTGTTTTCGTCAAGCAGTATGGTGTCACTTGGATTCGCTTGCTGTGTCTGAGAAGCAGTTGACTGTCGCTGTATACAAATACGTGGGCGTCGGAGTGGTTTGGTGTCTTTTGATCGAAGCTGAATAGCGACTGTTTTGTGAGTGCTGGACACGTTATAAGTGGTAACTTCGTCATACAACGGGAACGATGGTGTATCGTTTTTGTCCTTTTTCGCTTGGTCAATTGTTTTTGTACCTTTTTGGAACGTAGAACCACTTGTTCCCACGCCGTTTCCATTTTCTCCTTTTCCAATTTCATCACGAACTGAACGTTTATTCTCGCGAAGTCGGTTGGTGTTACACGAGTCGTACCTTTTCTTGTACTTAGTCGCGGACGTTTCATCGAAAGACGGAGTTAATGATCTTTTTACGGACGATTTAAGATTGCTAAAAGTTTTCCACCGCTGTAAACAGGAGTTGCTAAGAATCGTAGCTGCTTTCACCACGCTTGGTGAGAGGGCGCAAACTTGATCTAAATTACTACTAACCATGCAGCCAGATGAATTTTCACCAGTAGTGCTACTGGATTCACCATACGAGGAATATTGAACGCCTTTAATTTGTTTTGTCTCTTTGCTTTCTTCATTTGGACGAACCGTTTCTTCTTCTTCAACTCTCCTGGTCTTGCAAGAGCTGGAGGACCTTTCGAAATTGTTAAAGCCGAACGCCGATAATATTTTTCTCTTCCGTTCTTCACGCGTCAGTGGAAACTTAACCAAATGGGAAGAATCGCTCGGTTGACTGCCAAAAGCGGAGGAAACGTTTTCACTTGTACAAAACTCCTTGTGCTGGACATTTGCTTCAGGTGAACATCTACGATTGTATTTGGTGTTTTTACCAGAAACTTGCGAAGTTTGAAGCGTGTAACTTTCTCCCGTTGGTGGATAATGGATAACTGTCGTTGGTTTGACCGAATTGATTCCGTAAAGCCATTCGGGTTCGTATTCCTGCGAGTTGCTCAACGATTTTTTTGTTTGGCTTGAACTTTCGAGTTGTGCCGAACATTCCACTTCTGTAATAAAAGGCATGTACGAGTTTGGCTCCATTCTCCCGATAGAGTATATAGGAATCCTAGAACATGCGGGCAGCCCAGGTGTTGTTAAATAAGCGGGTGTTGATAGATTTGCTGGTTGTGTCGGGTGCGCAGGTTGTGCGGGTGTTGTCAGGCGTGTTGGTTGTGTCGGGTATGCGGGTTGTGTCGGGTACCCATATGGTATGGAATATGCGGGTTGTGTTAGGTTATCGGGTTGTATTGAGAATGTATGTGTTGTTGGGTCTGCGGTTGGAGTCAGGTGTGCGGGTAGAGCAGAATACGCGGGTGCTGCCTGGCACGCAGGTGGGATGGTGTATGTGGGCCCCATTCTATCTGTTGTTGACATTGCATATTGGTCTTCCATCATCTGCTCAGGTTCCATTACGCACGTGGGTCTGGGTGTCGAGCACGTGGACAAAACGCCGTGAAAATATTCCTCTGGCGAAACATCCTCCGGAGAGTCAAGCCGACGGTAACACTGCGTATCGTCAGGAGACGGTAATGGCAGGTTGGACAACGTGTTTATTTGGGAAGAATCTATGAAACTGGAAGGACTTGTTGGTTCTTGTTTTATTGTTGTATGAATGGCGTTTTCCTTTGTGGTGGAGGTCATATTTTGATTAAACTCCGCGATGCCTGATGAGTTTGAAAGATGTGATGACTCGTTGGCGGTACAAACTTCTTGAGAAACATAATCCTGAAAAGAGCAAGAGGATTTTTCATCCGTTGTGCCAGAACTTGGCCAGAAATTCGAGCTGTATTCGGATAAAACACGTTCCCTTCCTTGATTCGAAACCATCGACGAACAAATTGGCCTGTGGACTCTTCTCGTTTCTTCAGTTCCATGGCTGAAAGTTTCACTGGTATCTCCGCACCCGAGTTGCTTTTCCGTTCGGTGAATTGGTACAAATACGTGGTAATCTCTTTCTGCTACTGTAAAAGGCGATGGCGTAATCGAGTGAGATGGTTGCGAGTAATATAAGGCATTCCTATTTGCTGTTTTCCTGCCAATATATGATGGTATCAAACATTGATTATGTTGACCCGTGTATATTATCGGAGAATGAATATTTCTACCGGAAAAGTCCACATTTCTTCTTTGCATACCAGAAGACACATGTCGGCTCCTCGGAAAGTAATTAAAAATATCTTGGGTGAATTTTGATTGAAAATCTGCCTGGTTAGATTGAGAACCAATGGTGGAGTGGTAACTAGTAAGGTGTGAGCGAGAGCCAGGAATATTGGACTGGAAACTGGTCAGATCGGACCGTGGGTCGGCAACATTGGACTGGAAACTAGTTAGGTTTGACCGAGAACCTGGAAAACCGGACTGGAAACTAGTTATGTTGAACCGTGAGCCAGGATCATTGAACTGGAAACCAGTTAGGTTGGACCGAGAGTCAGGAACTTTAGACTGGAAACTAGTTAGATTGGATTGAGTGTCTATCACACTTGATTCTCCCAAGTCTGACCGAGAGCCGAAGACATGGGACTGGAAACCAGTTAGGTTGGGCCGAGAGCCAGCCATATTGGACTGTAACCTACACTGCGATTTAACCTTACTAGGCTGGAAACTAGCAGAAACTGGACTATAAAGATGACTGGACTGTTGTACTGGGAACTCTTCATGTGTTTGTATTCCTGATGCGATTCTTTGATCATCCGTCGTACTTTCTGGAAAACGCGAAACAGTGGACTGGCCGTCGTAGTGCGCCATGGTGGGAAATCCAGAATGGAAGATTTTTGGCTGTTTGGGTACGCACTGAATGTCTCCTGGTACTTCATCCTGCAAAATCGACTGGCTAGGTAAGTCGAGTGTACTTCTGTCCTTTGATGTAACGCTAAACAATGAGCTATCAATCGTCTCTTCGTTTGTGCATGAAGTGTCAACTGTAGTGTCACGGTCTAGCTTTGAGCTTCCTGTAAGAGCGGTTTGAAATTTGAGAAAGGTTCTGAATTGGGTGAACTTACTACTAATTACAATTGTCCGTATATTTTATTGACAACTGACATAATGATAAAACGGCAATCTTGGAACTGACATCTTACGAAATATCTGATAACTGATAATTTTTAACAAAAACGCACTTGGGAAGCGAAATATGTTTCTGAATTTGTTGGGAAACATTTTAGCTTCTTTTACAAAGCAACTTTTTTGCGCGACAACGTTTCCAAGGGTGGGAAAACATTCGTAAAAACATTCAGATGTTTACGTAACAATGTTTCCAAGTTTTGTCCAAGCTTTAGAAAACCTTTGTCCAATCGAAGAAAGTATTCTATAGAGCTGCGTACTGAACTACACTCGATCGCATGCCCGGGTCGTCATAGGGGGGAAATATCGTCCGATTTGAAGATTATAAACTGACCTCTAAGCGGATCGCTATTCGGTTTTCGGAATAAATATATGTCAAAACAATGTGTGACTGGATGGCATAGAGAAAAGTGGGCGTTTCAAAACAATGAAAAGACAATGGGACATTCCGATCAATGTACCGTAATTGGATGGCAGTATTATAGTGTTATGCAAAGGGCGGGACCATTGGTCTTGTTCACGCGCGCGCTTCCTTAACTATATCTGTCATAGCCTCGCAACCCTCAACAAGAAACCCTACCTTTTACCACGACATAATCTGTAACAACTCGCAGGCTTTTCGTTCTCTTCCAAACTCTATCCCTTCGTGTGTCATCAAATAAAATACAATATCCTCTTATTGTCCCTGAAGAATGTACTCTGCCTACAAAATTACAAAATAACAAAATCACTGGCTAGCTGACAGACCGACCGACTGACGACGTGATTTGCGTTAATCCAATACATCATGTTCTCTATTTATATAATTTAAATACAGTTACTGCAAGGAAAGATTGGCAGACAACGGAGGCGAAGGTCTTCCACCATAGGTGGGCATGGGCTACGGAGTAGCAAATCTGTAAACGTAATGTCGATTATGTCGTTCAAAGAGCCTGGCTTGCAAGGTTGGTTTTTCAATTTCCTAGATGATGATCTATTTATAAATTTAACTATTGCATTGCTGGTTGCAGTGTGCGGAATATATTTCGTTCTGTGTGCAAAACTCTGTATTTGAGCCATTTGGGTAGAGTTTAACGGCATGTCAAGTATTCTAATGTAAATTAAGTTAGTTAATTTAGAGGTTATAACAAGTTACCTTTATACAAAGCCTTTCTTCTTGGAAGTCTTACAAGCACTGGAGTGTCCTTGACAAGCTCATGTGCAAGCGCCTTTCGATCAATCACGATCTTATCTTTACAGTCCAGTGGGTATGTTTTAAGATCGCCCATATCAAATGCAACCTGTATTCCTTCGTCATCAATTCTCAATATCACACCTGAATGAATGAAGCTAATTTAATGATACGGTACAGTCCGTTCTGTGCACGCGCGTTTCTTTTCTACTTAGATTAAAAAAGGGGGGGGGGGAGGGGGGCTTAATTGCTTAAGTATATTTTCCCTGGAAAATTTCCTCCCCGACTAATTTTGATAAATTAATACCCACCATTATGGTATCTGAATCGGTCCCATGCGGCCAACACTCGCCTTCCAACGCACAAAATATTTTCTACAAAGAAAATATAAAAAATGCTCAGGGTCCAGTGGTATAATGCTCTTAACTACTTCGTAATCACTCGTTTTGTAGTTAAAATAGTAGTTAACTCCCAAATACGCGACTCTGATTGATTCAGGGGTCGATTGTATAAATAGTGGACCCGCTGTAATTGGCTAAATGCTGTTGCGGTGTTCCTGCCATGTATTGACAATTGTTGACGAAACCATTAAAATTAAAAAAATAAAATAACAATAGTTAGCAATAATTGTTAACAATAGTTAGTGCGAAAGTTAACCAATCAGAATCGTTTATTTTACGCTTAGCTTTTCACCAGATTTCACTACAAAATGGATAGTTAATTAAAATTTAATTCCAGGGTTTTATACAACCGACACAATTAAAAAACGTTTTGCGCAAATATACAGCTCCGAATTTGTCCGGTCTCCTGTGAATATCGTCTAAATCTCCCAACTAAGGTTATGGTATGAACTGACCTGATGGTGACATCACACTGCTATCCGCCTCCATTGTGGGTGTTGGTGAAGTTATTGGTGACAAGGTGTCTGTAACACTGGGATAATTCTGTAGGGAGTAGTTCAAGTTTTCAGATAAAGTACTGCCACTAATTCTTGTTAAAATTTTCTGCGAGATACCAGACGTGGTAAAATCCATACTAGCTTCTTTACCACTCCCTTTACATTGAGCCTGAGGTTCTGGAAAGTTTGAGTCGCACTTGGCTATTTGGGAGCAGCTATGCACTGGTGAATTAGATATTGAACGATTGGGTATACTATAATCTGATTGGTCTGCCATACTATTCAATGTTGGTGGAGGTGCCTGCAGGGAGTCCATGAATAGGTTTGAGGGCTATCTTGTGAAGAAAACTCAATAGTATTATTTTCGATAATTCAAAGTAAATGGAGCTCACTTCAGGCGAAGAGGTCAAAAGTAGTATCGGAGTCCGACAAATTCGACACAGGTGTCGAAGACTGTAGAACTGGCTCTCTTAAACGATTCAGTGGATCTAGCGATAATCCAATGGTTTGTTGATGCAGTGGGAGGCCACCGAGGCTCCAACTGACACTGGTGTTGGTTTCACTGGGTGATGGAAAGTCGATCAAATTTTTTCGACCCCACAAAATCTCTGGGGAAAGTGTCATCTGCCAAGGAGATCTGGGATCTGCGATCCAATGGTTTGTTGATGCAGTGGGAGGTCGCTAAGGCTGCAGCTGCCACTGACGTGATTTTCACTGGGTGATTGGAAATCTTCACTAACAAATTGTCGCCTTTTAATTTTTGAGCTTCGTCTTCACCTATCTCCCTGTCAATTACTGTTGATTTATATTCTTCAATATTGTATACAGCAATATATCATCATTCCTCGCACAGAGTGTCAGCTTGGGTAAACATGACCATTTTATAAACTTTCATTACTCTAGCAAAAAACTGAACACCAAAAACTGCCAAGAACACGCGTGCTTTCCCAACATACAAACCTCAACAGAACACAAGTTATTTTAACAGTTTTTTTAGAAATATGCGTGGGTACATGACCATTTTCATTTCTATAATGATGTTGTACCGTACTTGTGCTGATTTTCGTCACTGTACCTTGAAAAAAGTAAAAAATTACACATCTTGCTGGTTTATAAATTGGCTTCATTCGCACATTTTCTGTTGAACTTTCACCTTAATCTTAGTATACGTATAAGTTGCTTCCTGTGCGCCTATTATCAAATTATTTACGTAAATTATCACTAGCCGCAAATAGCAAAGCTATAGCAGAGTAGATACACGACTGATTTATAGTATAGAGATGCTGGTTAAGGAGCTATTGATTCCAATTTAAACAGTACAGTGTCAGTATATATAATTAATTAGTTAATCGATGATATTGAAAATCTGGAAAATTACTAATTATATCGTGTAATTATATAATAATGTGCTGAATATAGAATTTATAGAATAAATAGAATAGTTATTATTTATTATGGAATTAATCTTGGAATTAAAGTAACTTAGTTGATTAGTTTCTTCAGGCAATCTGTTTATTATCATGGACATCTGTCATTTCAATTAATATTTCAATTCCCATTTTCCAATTCCCATCTCCTTTATATTCTATCCTATTCCATCCTATGCTGTCCTATTCCATCCAATTCTATTCCAGAGATTCTATTCTAACAACAACATGCAAAACAAAACTCGCAGCGCGAACAACAGAAAATTAAGGACTTTCATGATTTTAAGGACCCATACGTCAACTTCCAATTCGATCGGAAACCTCTGCGAACAGGGTAGAACTTCTGGGAAGAACGTCCATGGCTAATTAATAAATCTAATAAACAAAAATGTTTATGTGAAGGGGGGGGGTTAATAGAGAGAGGTATAATTAGTATACGTTTCCTTATTGGGAAGGGGGGGGGGTGACGGAAATAAATATAAATTCCCCTGCAAACAAGGCTGTAAACAACATTGTTATTTTTAGCACAGTTGCGTTAATTGATACTATGATAATGACGTAATGATTGACATATTTTGCAAAAATAGACTTTGAAAGGCGTTGGCGTTTGTTGACAAGAATTGTTCTTTAATGCATGTCTATTTTAAAGTAAACGACTTGCATATTATCCGCTAAAATTTTCAATCAAATATTCAGATATTAAACCATAATATTGCGCCGTTGGAAGCGGAATATTTGTGATTCCTCGTTTGACTTTATGTTCGTCATATAGACGGTCCTCTGTGTGTGTAAATTTGATCCCGCTCGTAATATAAACTCTACCGAGTGTTTATATGATCCCGTTTCTATCCCGCCTACGGGATCCTGGCATCTGTTGCCGGGATCTGCTTAGCCGGGACGAAAACACTCTATCCCGGCTAGGCGGGATGAACTTTTCTTCTGAGCATGCGTAAATCCATTTGATGCAAAAAATATGACGTCAAGCACTTAACTGGCTTCATCCAGCAATGTATTTTCTCCATAAAACACGCCACCCGCCTAGGCGAGTTTCTCGAAGACGCGAACACACTGGTATAAATGGTCAAATTCTAATAAGTCGCGACTTATTTTGGACCCCTGTTCTTATTTAAGTCGCGACTTTCTAGAATTTGACCATTTATACGAATATATCTAAGTTAGAAACTAGTATCAGGCCAATCAATTTGTAGATATGTTAACAATCGCTAAAAAGCAACAAATAGAATGCGAGTTCGATAACTTCTTAAAAACGTTAAAATTCCCTTCTTTTGATCGGAAGATCATTGAAGATTTACGTCTTCTCCTTTTGTTGGATATGCAAGTGATAGATATGCAAGTCGCATAATTATGCATAATGCCATAGGCCACGAATTATCTATTTGTTGGATGGTAAAGGGTATTTTCGCGAAGCGTGAATTGCCATTTTTATTTTCGTAAAACGAGAAATAGCTATTAATTTTTCCGTGAATCGTGATTTAGATAGTTCCCGTGAATCGTGAAATGCTGAGTTTATTTAACGTGAAACGAGAATTCAAGTGCAATTTACGGTGAATCGTGCATGATTTCACGATTGCAAAATTGTGTGCAGAGACAACTTTATATAACACAGAAAAAAATGTTTGTCTTGGAAAAATTGTCATCCCCCTCCAAAAAAATAATGGTCCGTCCCTTAAAAGGGAAGTGTAGAAGAAAATGGAAACATCGTCATCTTCGACACACATTTCATGCGCTCATTGTTGAAGGTTTAGCCTGCTCGTCATCCTGACTCTATTCCCGCTGTAATTCCGATTCTTCGCGAATTTTATCTTTTTTGAGCGTCTCGCTCGGCAAAAAATTCTTTCTAATATAGAAAATGCGTAAAAAATGAGTTGATTTATCTCTATATTTATCTCGAGTGTAACTATAGTAACATCGAGAAGTTTGAAGTTGGTGGAGGTGACGGGTAAATCGCACTGATGGTAAATCGCTCCTAAAAAGTGTACGAGATTAAAAAATCTTGTGATTTTTTTGTGTGATTTTTTCGTGATTTTTCTGAAGGTGTACGAGATTTAGATCAGTGATTTTCCCCTCGGGTGGAGGAATGATATGACCACACACGTTTATAGACACACTTTTGCGCTTTTATTCTTAGGGACAAAATTACACAAAGATATTTAACAGCAACTAGCATACTTTGATAAGTCATTAATGCTTTATATATGCATGTGTAAAATATATTCCGGACATTGGCATATCAAACGGAATTATCTCAAAAAGAAAGTGAAGAAATTATACTTTAGAAGTTACTTTATCATTTTGAATGTTCATTTACCTCAATAAAAAATTGTTGCCGTTGGTGGCTTAAAGTAAATGCTACAGTTAAACATCAAGAAGTCCAGCAATATTCTATTCCAAGTAGAGTTTTATATAAGCATTGTTTCTTTGACTATTTCTCGATACTGATCTAAACGACGGCCATTTTCTCATCGTTTTATACCATTACATTACACTATAAAAACCCAAAACACATAGAATGCATAAAGAAAACTTGGTAACTTACGTATTTTTCTCAAATAGTTCAAACACCAACCAAGGAAACTTATTGTAGCACTTTACCTATAGGCTATATACCCTCCCGTTTCAGTGATATCGTGTCAGAAAATTTCAGTGCAGTGGACATCAAACATATAACTGCGCACTTATGCTTTCTTAATTATAGACTTATTATATATGTATTATTTGTTTATTTTAACACGTTTTACTCCAATATAGATATGTATGAAAACATACTACCTTGCACCTTCATTGATCAAAGATGATTCGTTTTCGTGTCTATAATAACACTTTTTCGGTCAGTTGGCCTTCACATCCTCGCCATATTTTAGAGCAATATGTCGCGATTAATTTTTAAGAATAAAACAATGTTTCATCAATCATCACGTCTGAATTTTTATAGTAAAATATTCCGTTTTCTATTTATACAGTATTTATGCGAACTTGCACGTTTGGAAACATCGCCGTAAGAAAGCAATTACGGCAACAATTGAGAAAAAGAAACCGTCCGATTGTTGTTCGTTGTATTTAGAGAACGCTTTTTATTATTAAATTGGAGATGCTTGTACGGACATGTACGGACATGGATTTGCAAGGACAGGTTGTGGGTTGTACGGATAGCGCTAAACATTCAGTTGTCAAACGATAAACGCAAGGCAAATTGATTTTTTGTTTTGGGGGCGATAAAGAGAAAATGAACTATAGTTCTGTTAAAACTGTGATGTAAATTTTTTTATACACACTTCCCGAATTTGCTGGCTGGCAATGCCAACTGTCTATTTACAATGGTTACATTGTCCGCCTCGATTTCAAGCTATTGTTTCGCACTCAAGCAAATTCGGGAAGTGTCTATTGACATAAGAAGAGATAAAGTATGACACAACGAAGAATGCTGAGTGAAAATGCGTATTAAACTGCGCGTCTCGATGGATTATATACGGATACTGTCTAATACATGATTGAATATTTAGAAGGAGTTTGCATTCTCGCATTGTTTACGCAGTTTAAAATCCGAAATGAGTGCTAGCAACCACAAATGAAATGGCATACAGTTACGAAAACACACAGGTCGAGAGAGCCTTGTAGCAGTTCTAGGAGTACGGCCTTCCTTCTCGCGAGTCTACACCTTGTCCTCAATGTCACAATGTGTTTCGGTCCTACTCGCAAACCGTGGTCAAACGAAGATACTTAAGAGAGTCCGAAGACGACTGAGTGGTGCATGAATGACACGAATGTGAGTTTGCGGTCAAATCGTACCTGTATATAGGTGTGAATAGGAAAACTTCTTTCGGTTAGTCTAGGTGTGATCTGTATGCTGTATTCTGAATAGATCTTACTTCGTCACAAACTCGCCCAGGTCAGCTCGAGCTCAGCTCTGACACGTTCGTCTCCGTATCAGGGTTGCCAACTGTAAATGTGTGAAATTCCCAACTAAGCTTCCCAAATATCCCGAGATTCCCCCAAAAATCCCAATGTTCCCACTTTCGTTCCCAGTCCCCAAAGACCCCAACCTGCGAACGGGCATACTCTGAAAAAGAGCTTTAGAGATCGCGCCGGTTTCTCGAAATATGCGTAATACTTCATGTTGTATAAATGAAACATACTTCAGTTGGATAAACTGATCTAGTATAACATTTGTAACATAAAGTTCAATAGGATGCCAGCAGACGAACGCTGGATTTTTTGAAAATTGTTATTATATTATTGAACTTTCTGTTCTCAAAAATCCCAAAAAAATCCCGAGCATGAATTTTTAAAACAAAAATCCCAAAAAGTTCCCAACTGCTTTTTAAAATCCCGAGATCTCGGGATAAAATCCCGAACTTGGCAACCCTGGTCTCCGTATTCTGTGGCTCTGGGCTCTCTGGGGCGTATCTGAGGTCAGGCAGTGTCAATCAGCGACTATATGTGAATCAGCCAATCAACAACGCTAGCTCCCTTCGCATTTCCGCAGGCGTATGTATCGTGTCAATCTGGTATTAAAGAAGAGAGACAGGGAAAAGACTTCCTCCAAGTCTCTCTGTGTTGTCCCTTGTGTGCCCAACATGATTGAAGGCCTCGCGATAAAAGACTGATATGATTATTTATATACATAAAAAAACAAACTGTCCGCGCCACACCATCACACGAATGGCCCTAGTTCAAACAAACATCTCTCTAATAAAGACATTTATCTTTCTATTCTCTAATACAGAAGTATATCAACTACGAATGTGTCCGAGAGATGTCTGTATTAGAGAGATGTCTGTATTAGAGAGAAGTCTGTATTAGAGAGATGTCTGTATTAGAGAGATGTCTGTATTAAAGAAATTGGAGAGATGTCCGTATTAAAGAGATGTCTGTATTAAAGAGATGTCTGTATTAGAGAGATGTATATATTATAGAGATGTCTGTTTAGAGAGATATCTGTATTGGAGAGATGTCTGTATTAGAGAGATGTCCGTATTGGAGAGATGTCCGTATTAGAGAGATGTCCGTATTGGAGAGATGTCTGTATTAGAGAGGTGTCTGTATTAGAGAGATGTCTGTATTAGAGAGATGTGGGTAAATATCAAGATTTTTCTCCGCATCTTGTTCGATGGGATTAATAGTAGAAGGTGTTTGTAGATGGAATATTGGAACGAAAATTTATAAACTTTTCGTTCGATTATTCCATCTACAAACACCTTCTAGTATTAGAGAGGTGTCTGTATTAAAAAGATGTCCGTATTAGAGAGATGCCCGTATTATAGAGATGCCCGTATTAAAGAGATGTCTGTATTAGAGAGATGTCTGTATTAGAGAGATGTCTGTATTAGAGAGATGTCCGTATTGTAAAGAGATGTCTGTATTAGAGAGATGTCCGTATTAAGCCGGTTTTCCAGCGAATTTTTCTTTTGTCTTTATCCAATTAGTTCCACATGGTTCCAGTTGAAAAATTGAAAAATGAAAAATTCGCTTCGCACGAAAAAATTCGCAAGTGGAAAACCGGCATTAGAGAGATGTCTGTATTAGAGCGGTGTCCGTATTAGAGAAGTGTCCGTATTAGAGAAGTGTCCGTATTAGAGAGATGTCCGTATTAGAGAGATGTCTGTATTAATAGAGAGATGTCTGCATTAGAGAGATGTCTGTATTAAAGAGATGTCTGCATTTGAGAGGTGTCCGTATCAGAGAAGTGTCCGTATTAGAGAGATGTTCGTATTAGAGAGATGTCTGTATTAGGGAGATATCTGTATTAGAGAGATGTCCGTATTAGAGAGGTGTCTGTATTAGAGAGATGTCCGTATTAGAGAGATGTCTGTGTTTGTTAGAGAGATGTCTGTATTAGAGAGATGTCTGTATTAAAAAGATATCTGTATAAGAGAGGTGTCCGTATTAGAGACATGTCTCTATTAGATGTCGGTATTAGATTTAAGGTATCTTTTCTTAAACAATTTTACAACCTATTAAATATTTTCTATTTATAACGACTGTCATTTCATTTGACAGTGGGCGGGGCATTCCCTCGTGCAAACGAAGGCGGTCTATTTGATTTGAATCATAGATTTGAATATTGGATATTTGGATTATTGGGCAGTGGATGCAGAGTAGTAAACAGTCATTTTGCTGTGATATCAACTCGTCAATAAAGAAGAATTATATTAGAAGAATTATACCCATATTATTATGGCTGGTATGTTTATTTATTAATTTAAATGAATAAATTTGCATTATGGTTTCGAAATCGATTGTGTATTCAAATTTTTAAAGCGCGCCAACGGTTTTGATCGCAACGGCGTTCTGCAGTGTTTACAGTTTAGATGAGGGTTTTCAAATTGAAGGAACGAATCAATCTCGTTTTCTCTATACATATAAAGCAACAGTGATATAAAGGAAAACAGAATGGTTTTTGCAACTTATATATAAAGGAGATATATATTTACTTCGCTTGTGTGCCTCAGGGATGGCATCGTCTGTTTACAGTCCGAACCTTGGCCTTGGGCGAGCCTTGGGTCCTTGATGACTTGGTCTAGTCTTGCTTATGCTGTTTCGATGAATACAGTAAATTTGTCAATCAATCGACGAAGCTGAAACCTTGCCAAAGCCAGGCCAGGGCCTAAAATGTAAACACAGCTTTAACTAAATGGCCAACCAGTTAAACAGCCTAATTTGTAAGATTGTTGGATGTGCCTTAACCCATTTTTTATTATGATACAGTATAGGGTTAAACTGGGAAATATCCTGTTGGGTGTCCTTTAACCCATTAACTAGCAATACGCTACCACTGACGGGTAAAATCGTCTGGTGTTAGACAGAGTAAAATACTAGTGCATTGCCAGCTAATGGGTTAAATTGAGTCCCAGCTGGTACATCCATTTGAATGTAAACTAAGGGGGAGTCAAAACAAATTTTTGCATTTGTAATTTGCACATATGCCTATATTGTTCAATGGATATCATTGTATTGCTCTTTGTGTACAAGTGGGAGGGAGAGGGTACACTTTGTAAAATTTAACTTCACTTGAGGGTGGGATACAAAGATCTGTGGGTTCACTGGAATACACATGGAATTTACATGCAGAATCCTCAATGATTTAATATTGCAACCACACTTCCCACCTTTATTGCCACCATGCAATCATAAATATGGCTATCTAAGGGGCAATATATATTACTTTTTACTGGTTATTTTGTTTTAGAGCGACCTGAAATACTGACTGTGGGGGAAAAAGTATGGGCCGAGTGGTTCGAAAATTGTTTTTATAGGGGTAAGTGGTGAGACTTTGCACATCACACTGCTTTATGTGAATCTGCACTTGCATTGTACAATATAAGGTTAAAGTTCAAAAACTAGGAAATCGACATGCATGGACTGTGGTGTATGAGGGGTCATCACTGCCAAAATCCTGTTTTATATTCTGATATGGTGAGCCTAAATTCTGTTATTCAAAATTGTTGTTGTATCAGAACTAGTAATTTCTAAAATTGTGTGTAAAAGTCATTGTATATAAACCAGCAAGATGATGATGATGTATATAAATTCTCTTTAAGGTACGTTTGCACGCTGCGATTTGTCGGGCCGATTTCAGATGCACTTTAATGATATTTGAAAAATATGTGGCAAACGTCATCTGACAACATCACCAACTGAAAATATTCGTCATTAACATTCAGAGAAACCTAAAATCGGCCCGACAAATCCCAGCGTGTAAACGTACCTTAAAATTACTGATTTAGTTTATTTCATTTTAAGGTACAATATTGGGAATAAGTCTGAGTGCCAGTATAGTTACCGTAAAATTTGACGATGATGACATTTCTGTGTACAATGCTGCACAATATAAATCAATTGTCATCGACAGGGAGATGACTGAAGACGAAGCTCAAAAGTTAAAAGAAGGAGACAATTTGTTAGTGAAGATGCGTGGCAGCAAGCGCATGCAAAAAGGTATGTTGGTATTCTAAACTAAACTACTTCTATTTACACTGGATAGCTCTTTCAGTCCCAAGACACAGAATACTACACAGAAGGTCATCTCTTATTGTTTTTACGTAAGCGCTATTCGTCATGATTCGTCACTCAGCAAGTGCCGTAAACAAAAGTAGTCACCCCCCTGGAAACATTCAAAATGGCTATATGTCCAGGGGGGTGACTGCTTCTGTTTAGGGCACTTGCTGAGTGACGAATAGCGCTTACGCAAAAGCAATCATGTTCCAACCAATCAAAATGCGGGAGTACTGTGTTTGTGCAAAATTGAAACTGCGCGAAAATATCGTATATAAGGACGACTTTTTTATAGACCTTTTTGGAGTTTAGGAGCAATGATTAATCATTTCCCTAATTCTCTTGGTCTTGTTTTATGTAGGCGTATTAGAAAAAAAGGGAAGGGCTTTTTATACGATCAAGCTGGCGGGTATCGAGGGAAGGAAAGAACGACGAAGGCCATCAGGCCTGCGGGTTTTTAGGCAATTTATTGTCGAAGACACAATTTGTGCCACCAGCCCAGACAATGATGTTGTAGAAGGTTTGTTTTCATATCAACTCTGACACTTAGACTATTAGTGATTCGGAAATATCAATTGAGAATTACATCATTATTAGACGTGACCGAACACGACAAGGAGGCGGGGTTGCTATGTATATCCGAAGTTCAATTGAGTACAAAATCAGATATGACCTAAATGATGAAGCCCTTGAGTTTCTTTGCGTTGAAATCAGTAAACCTAAAGTTAAACCATTTCTTGTCTCTACGTGGTATAGACCTCCTACCTCATGCACATATCTATTTGAAAAATTTCAAGTATTGAAAACAACATCTCTTGGTATTGAAAACAACATCATTGGTGACTTAAATTGTAACGTGAGCGCCACTGAGGTTGATAATAGTACCAAACACTTACTTGACCTCATTGAGACGTAATATATCATTTATAGTTTATTTTTGAAATTTGAAACACCGAAAAGTGTGAAAGAAAAAAAGAAAAATTTTTAATTTTTTTTTTTTTTGTTTAGGTGTTTAAATCACAAAATTAAATAATAATATAGTGATATAACTATACAAACAAACCAGTATTTAAAGAGAAATTCAGCGCGAAAGTTGAGTTAATTTATGGGTGTTTATTACCGTGGTATCAAGACAACGATACGGTGGTGATTTCCTTTATGTTTTGCTCATGAATTATTAATGAGTTTGAGAAGTCAGTAATATATACTCAACGTATCAAAGAACCTACCAGAGTTACAATTAAGTATAGCTCATCTACATTAATCGATCTCTTTCTCACAAATGAGCCCAACAATGTTACGGTTGCAGGCTAACGCCTGCGATCATATTCTAGGAATTAGCGATCATAATCTAATTTATGCTATCAGGAAACACTCCAGTGTTAAGTCAAAGCCCATAACAATTCAAGCTCGTACTTACAAATGTTTTCATGAAACTAACTATAAACGCGACATTGAATCTGTTCATGGCACTTTATTCGATATTTTGATGATCCTACTTAAGGCCCAGACACACCGAACGCGATTCGGCAACGCGACGCAAATAGATTTGATCCTGATATAACATTTTCAAAAAGGCTTGGGAAACTCGGAAAATATTTTTTCTGCAAATTGCTGATAAGCAATCCACCAATTAAAAAGAGAAGAGTAAGAAAAACCTATGCTCCTTGGCTTTCTACCGAAATTAAATATCTAACGTGGGAGAGAGATCGTAAAGCTGCTATCACGAATGACAGAAACGATTGGCTAAATTTCAAAATTAAATTTCAAAACTGTATCATGCAAGCCAGCTGTTTCTTGGGGGCTTTAAAATACTTCAATTAATTATCCATTTGTTGAAATATACGACATCAAATATTACGTTATTACTTTATTGAACTCTCCCCGGCTTAACAAATCCAATTTATTTTATTGAAGACAACTGTCCCCAGACAAGGAAGATAAAATATATTTTGTTAGAAAGAGGAAATTTAAAAACGCTTTATGTCGATACTCTGAATTTGCCTATTGAAGACAGTATATGACGACGTTCAACAAATTTAATCCTGGATAAATAAAGCGTGATCAATAAGAGCGAGTCAGTCAGTTCAATATATACAGCACTAATATTCTGACAAAATAGCGAAGTCTGCTGATAGGAAAGTACGGAAAAACCGCCGGTTTCATTAGCGCTTTTTTGCTATTTTTTCCCAACCCAAATTCCCCCCAAAACGAGCAAATTCATTTAATAGGCATAACTGTAACTGTTAACATTTTGTTCTTTAGTTAAGAAAGAAGAAGTCGGATTACTTGACCAAAGTGTCCAGATTGTCGACATCGTGACATGTACAGATCTCCTTGGCCGCACAATTGCAGAGAACGGAAATTTACCCAAGGTGACACTTTCCCCAGAGGTTTTGTGGGGTCGAACAAATTTGATCGACTTTCCATCACCCAGTGAAACCAACAGTGTCAGTTGTAGCCTCGGTGACCTCCCACTGCATCAACAAACCATTGGATTATCGCTAGATCCACTGAATCGTTTAAGAGAGCCAGTTCTACAGGCTTCGACACCTGTGTCGAATTTGTCGGACTCCAACACTACTTTTGACTTCTCTTCGTCTGAAGTGAGCACCATTGACCATTGTCTTTGAAACTAAATATTAAGCGGGAATGATACAAGAGGACTTGTAAAATATAGCATGTATTGTATAAATTAATGTAACCTAAGACTAAGTTTATATTTTGTTGGATAAGTTGTATATTTGTATATTATAAAGTTTATGATACTCAGTATATTCGTTTTATAACAGTGTGGTTTTATAAATATCATCAAGCCTGTGACTATAGTCGCGAAAATGCTGCGCATTTTTCTTTAGCCAGTTCGGCCAGCTTCCGTTTTTGATGCAGAGGTGTTCTGCAATCGGTTCTTGCCTTCAAAGCGTTCGATTTTTTCAGTTAAAACAAAGGAAATATAAATGAAAATGTATCCTTGATCTTCTCGGTCTGAAATATTGGGGGAAATCAACATAACTATTGACTATTGTAGTATATAGTGGAACAGTACAGCCGGTATTTAGGGTATTTCTTTGTCTCCTGATCACTCAGGTAGAATTAATGACTTAAACACAGAAGAAAACGCTACGATACGTTTATACGATACGTCTGAAGTGGAAAACGGCCTTAAGGTTTCGGACTTCCGAGCGCAGAACGGCTGAACCGAACCAGGACCGAACCATACGTTGTTCCGTGGCGGATAATCCGTCAGTGTTTGCCACGTTTATATAAAGTCGATTGAGACGAATTATCGGACAAACACACAAACTATCTTCTTTCTGCCAAGTTCGTCCATCTTGACAAATTCGTCTCTAGTATAAATCTGATTCTCTAATATAGAAATGGTAGTATCTTGCCATTCCATGTTCGCGATAAATGAAGAACGTACCATTTCGGCGTGCTCTCTGTAATCGGTGGGGCAGTCGAGAAATCGGCGAAATTTTTTGCGGCTTGCAAACGGCCTTAAAAACTGGTAAAACCATTGGTAAACGTACGAATCGGAAAAATTATATATTCAAAATGGAGTGAAATTGTGAAAATTATGAGAATCTAAAAGATATTTCCTACTTTTATAAGTTTTTCGCGGCAATTTTATTACATTAATTGACTAGACTCAATTCATGGCGTTCAGTAGACAAAATACTGAGCAAAGTGGACCCGGATTTGTCGGAATCAAGTTCTGTCAAGAATGGTATTTTATAAAACTTTCCAATTTTTTATGTATTTCTGTTTTTAAATATTTACATGAATGAACTAGATAAAATATTCTCGTATTGTTTGATTTTGTGCTTTTCTAGCAACAACATGCTTTACCCAAAAGAGGATAAGGATAGCAAGATTTTACTTTATGCTGTAAGTTTTACTAGTTGTGGGCAAGAATTACTGTGCTTGACTGGAATTCTGGAAACAACAACTAGACTGAAAAGTTTGGTTGAGTATTAATGCTTTATGCTTTAATGAATTACTCCTAAAATAGTATTAAACTATATTAGGATGGTGGACATTAATGCACATGGTGGTCAACTCTACTCTAAGAGGAAATACAATTATTGCAGTGACTAAGTTGTTCACTGTATAAAAAGGTGTAAAAACACACTCAGATTATATATTAGGATCGTGCAACTGATGTCACAAATTGTAATGGGTCATTCCAGAAAACATCCACCTTACCCATGGACAAAATTAGGAGTCAACCCCCCTACCCCGTTCGGATGTCCTAGTACATTCTATTATTATCAGAAGAAAGATCCCCCCTTGGATGGCAGAAATTTCCTCTGTAGGGGGAGTTTGGATCCTTTCTGGAATGACCCGATATGTTTGACTTCTGCCAAATTCCACCATTTCCATTGGAAGCAAATTAAGATGAAATCCAACATGGGTGACATTGTATTTGTATGTCAAATTTCCTTAATACATTGAGGTATTGACATTTCTAAAACAAGAAACTATACACCAGAACACGCCTTGTTGTTCAAGGATTCTAGCGATATATAGCTTGTGACACTTGTCTTATAACTCTCAGTCTTTTGCAACATATAAGCAAAAATAGCATTTCCATGAAATCCACAATAGTACGACCCAAAATAGGGAATATTTACCATGATAATATATTCTCCTGTGATTGCACAAGCCAAATACAATTGTTTATGAATCAATCAATTATAAATACAGCTACAGTAGTGGTCAAATCTTTGAATTTAGTACAGTCATGCCTTTAAATATATATATTTGTTTTAGTGTCGAAATTGTGATTACCAAGAAAAAGCTGATAACAGTTGCATTTACGTGAACAAAATTATGCATGAAGTAAAGTATGTTGATGGAAGAAATCCTTTAACTTTTTGTTGATACAAATTAAATAACCATTAACTGGCACTGGCGAGTAAAATTGTCTGGTGTTAAACAGCGTAAACTACTAAAGTAGGGCGCATCTGGCGCATTGCCAGCTAATGGGTTAATAACAAGAGACACTGTTAACACATTAACTGGCAGTACCCTACCACTGAAGAGTAAAATCGTCTGGCATTAGACAGAATAAAATACTAAAGTATGGTGCATCTGGGCACATTGCAAGCTAATAGGTTAACAAGAAACACTGGCAGATAGTTTTGTTAACTCATTAACCAGCAGTACCCTACCACTGACAAGTAAAACCATCTGGCATTAGACAGCGTAAAATACTAAAGTAGGGTGCATTTGGACACATTGCAAGCTAATGGATTAATAAGTCCAAATTAGTTTAATACAGTATTACCACTGATGACGATCCGTGCTTAAAGCTTTGCCGATAGATATTTGTGGTGTTTCTACAAAACAAAATAATTATAATCACTCTTCTGACAAAGGGTCTTTTTGCTCCGATGCTATGAATTGTCAAAAAAACGTTTCAACTTTTAGACAGAGTGGCTGGATTGAAACTTTACACATGTTTGCAAGAAACTTGAAGCAAACTTGTCAATGAGATAAATATTTGTTTTTAGTGAGTTAACCCAAATTGTAGCAGATGTAATAGCTGATCCAACTTTGCCAAGAACACACGAGCATCAGTGTCCCAGGTATAATACACACACTAAATTCACTTCACAAGTCAAGCATGTCTTAAAACAAATACCATTGTTAAAAGGCATGTGAAGATTGGTAAAACTACGAACCTTCAACACATTATTATAACTTTATAAGAATAGAATATGATGGAGTACTCAGTGGCAGACGCTTTGCGAGATATGGGTTTGAATTTAGGTTGTCAAATCCAACATATAACTACTCTATATAATATCAAATTTTTCATAAACAACCTGTGTTACATGCACAACTAAAAATCGGTATTTTACTATAAATTGAAGTGTATATGATTCTAAATTTCCTTACTGTTTAGATGTGGATATGGCGAGGCTGTCTTCTTTCAATCGCAATCAAGTAAAGCTGATGTAAGATGATTTTGCTGATTTTATATTATTTAATGGCATACCTTTTTGCATTGCTTCTTGCCTTTCTCTTGACACCATTGAATAACTCTGTTTTTACCTCTGAATTTTATACCTCGATTTTCACTCGATCATCCAAAAAATAATGGGTTTTCTCCGAGCAATTCGCTTTCGCGGCCCCATCAACATCAGGTGCAGTTTTAAGTATATATCATAGATAAATAGAATGCTTTTAAATTGATTTTATAGCTTCAAATAAGCAGCGTCTATCTAATATATATTTTGTTTTCTAATAAAATGATCTTACATTGTCATTGAATATATAAAACTTACACAGTATAATATATCTATTTTCATCTCAATTTTCTTCCATTCATAGCAAATGAAACTATACTATGTCTGTACCCAAGTGGACTGTGGTTATCGCTGGACTGAGTAAAGAAGACAAAATTGACAAATGCTGTAAAGAATTCATAACGTCTTAAGCCCTGGACCTGGTCGAACGATAATGAGAGTTGATGAGGTCGCAACTCTCGTTTGCGTTTGACCGCCAACTTTCATCGACTCTCGCACACTCTCATCAACTCTGAACTGGTTCAAGTCTTAATGAGAGTTGACGAGAGTTTTGGCTCGTTTGACCAGAGCGTGTGGTAATATCCGAGTAATATCCAGTCAACTCTCATGCAACTCTTGTTCTCGTTTGACCGGGGCATGAGAGTTGAGGAAACTTTCAGGCAAACTCTCTCTTGCTATTAAACTCTCACCAACTCTCATCCTCGTTTGACCGGGGCTTAGTTCTCAGGAGCAGTACAACATTCCTTAAACGACCTACAGCAAATGTACAGAGACAATCTTTCGTATTTTCCAGTCAGACATCCAATCTTTTATGAGTTTATGAGGTGAAAGATGGAATTGTTCCATTTATTGGTAAGGCTGGGTCTTGCAATAAAACGTTCCAAACTTCTATTCACTTATTTCAATATCACAATGACATGATCATGAGACTTTATTAAGGATTAAATATTATGCAGTGTTGCAGTTCAGCATACAGATTACAAATTCAGAGAATAGTTTCTGACTTTTCATCAAACCGTTTCAGGCCTTTATACTGTCTATGAGACAGCACTCACGGTCTCGGCAATAACTCAGAAAATGGTCAACTTAATAATGCTAAGCAATAAACTTGTCGTGGACGTGGTTTGTATCTCAACTTCCTGAAAAACGGTTCCAAGTCTTCGACGTTTCGAGAGTCTTTGCGCTCCCCTGGAGTTCATTTCCTCCTTAGGGAAGCCTTGGATACGCTTGAAATGTCGAAGAGTTATTAATTGTTTTCGTGAAGTATCAATTGTTTTGTGTTTTATAATTATGAAAATAGTAATTGCCTGTGGGCATTTGTTAACAGAAAGGCCCTACCAGTCAACCTGGTCTTAATGAAGAAAAATTCCTGGAGGCCCCCAGACCATAGTCCCTATAATACAGTATCTGGAAACACGGTAAACTTGAAAGTTTATAGCCATGTCCGTGGGTTAATGTTGAGGGTGTACTGAGAATGCACGTTTTCTTTGTTTTACAAATGTGAATATTCAGCTGTAGGGATTTTATTGGCTAAACAATGTGTTTACTAAGCGTAAAGGTGCACAAACATGAACAAAAACATAGAAGAAAAGCTTTAGATGCGTTTCCAGACACTGTTATAGAGACTCTTCCCAAGACACTATAATCTGAAACTAAATGTAAGTTTGGGCAGGGCCGTGCCGACCGATATTTCATTGGGGTGGGATGTTAACAAAATTTTGGGCCCCCTCCAGCTGCTCTTCACGTAACCGTGTAGCAAGCAAAGCGCCTGGGTACGAGGCTGGGCCAGTGAACTCTATATATACTGGAACGATAACTGTAGGTAAACATGCCCATACGTGCCTGAAGCCAAGATGGCGGCCAATAGAAGCTCGTTACTATGGTGATTGTAGGTATAAATGTGCGTGTTTTTTGCGTGGGCTTGTCACGAAGAGTCGGAGCACTGGAGCGAGTTAAAATTTGTTAAGTTTTTTTCCAGTTTTTGCACGAAAATACTCATTTTTAGTGATACACAACCTATATATAAGACAAGAATTAAATGAAAAGGTAACATTGATGTAACTTTAGTTCATATTACTCTGTTCTTTTCAAATTCGTCACAGAAAGTCCTGAAAAAACAAAAGTTTGCCGATGTTTTTTGGCGCGAATTGTTTTTCACTCATCAAATAAGTTGAGATAACTTTGCTATCTATAACAAAATGTTTCTCAAATTTACTTATTCTGAAAGACGACTTTCTCTAGTTTCCCAGAGGCATAAAAAAGCTCGACTTAACAAACAGTACGCTGAAAAATTATATAACTTTCCGATAAAATGATGCAAATTTTTCGTACGGAAAGTCGGAATTTAGTGAATTTCCGCGCAGGGGCCTGGATCATACCTACAAGACGAAGCTTCAAAATTCGAGCCGCAGTTATCGTTCCAGTATATATAGAGTTCACTGGGCTGGGCCCCCTCGACAATTTATTAACTTTTGGACCCATCATAACAATTGCGCCCGCAGTTTATGTGGTCGAAACAGGCGCGAATAACTTCATGTAAGTCGGCTGTAAGTCGTGCTTTAAAGGGTCCCCAGCACTGCAGCCACGAGTGAGCCCTGCGAGAAGTGAAAACGGGAGTTCGAGAAGACAACAGAGAGAAAACGGCTGCAAACCAGAAAATGTTTGTTATTTTCTTTATAAACTCAAATAAGGTCAGTTGCCCTGAGTTTGGGTGCTTCCAAATCCGCGAACCCTAGAGTTATGCCTGTTCGCAGGTTAAGTGTTGGTAGTACGCCTGTTCGCAGGTTATATGCATTGAAAAGCTTATGAACTAATTTGCCAGTTTCTTATGAAAGAAAAAGTTCAAATCTACTTTACCAGAAGGGTTTAATTCCTAGTTTATTTCGTAAAATTATTGTTGGGAATTTTACAGCAAAATTGAGAATATAAAATATTTCAAATAAAAAATGTTCTTGCCAGGGCTCGAACCGGGGACCGTCCGCGTGTGAGGCGGACGTGATAACCACTACACTACAAGAACCGTAGTGGATATTCCGGCCAAAAATATAGGTTATTACTGTTGTGGTTCAAGATTGGCACTTTGCGCAAAATTTGGTGGATTAAGTTATTTAAATCAATTTTCAACTGCAGTTTGAAATTATTTATTAGGTTCTGAATTAATTATGATAAATGTCCAAAATTGATTCATAAAATATTATAATTCGCTTTATATTATTAATTCTTTATAGGAGTAGAAGTGTTGTTTTAAACCAATATGTTTTATTAATTTGACCTGAACTGAGCGTAAGTTCTCGTAGTGTAGTGGTTATCACATCCGCCTAACACGCGGAAGGTCCCCGGTTCGAGCCCTGGCGAGAACACTTTTTCAACATTTTTCTCTCAATTGTTTTTCAGTACATGTCACTTTTAAACACAGTTAAAGAACTGATTTAAATAGTAAAATAGGAAAAATGTTTTGAAGTTATTTGGTTTATATTTTGTTATGAGCCTCTCCCTAATCTCCTCACGGGCATGGCGGGCATATTGATTGAAGTTTGCAGAATTTAAAATGTGTTTCGAATAGTCGAATTTTACTTAATTTTATTAAAGTGCGTTGTTTCCCTTAATTTTACCATTTTCTGCAGTAAAAATATCAGAAAATGTGGAAAAAAAGGTGAAACAAAAAAAATGTTCCCGCCAGGGTTCGAACCTGGGACCTTCCGCGTGTAAAGCGGATGTGATAACCACTACACTACGAGAACCGAAGTGAAAAATTTGCTAAAAAAGAACTATATAAAACATCTACCTCCTCCTGTCCTTTCCTAGACTTGGATCAAGTCAGTCTCTCTAGAGTCCGAGGGATCGAGCGCGCCGAGAAGCGGCGCATTCTTGCACCTCGCGCGCCGCTTCGCGGCGCGCTCGATCTCGTCGCTTCGCGACTCGGACTTTAGAGAGACGGACTTGATCCAAGTCTAGTCCCTAATTCTCCAAGCCCGCTCCAATTAATAAAGCGCCTGTGGAGGAGGTAGATAAACGTGCATTGTGACTGCATTTCCAGGGTTTCCAATTTCAAGGAAATTTCCTTTTTCAAGGAAATTCTGACCCCAAAAAGGAATTTTCAAGGATGGAAAAAATTTAAGGAAATCTAAGGAAATTCAAGGAAATCTAAGGAAATATTGTCAAAAGTCTGTAAACAGAGTTGTAAACAGTAAAAATATATATTTTTGGCATATTTGGCAGCAATTTTTTATCTATAGACAATTTAAGAACATTATTACATGAAATATTATAGTTTTTTTCTTGGCTCATACCAGTATCACACGGCCCGGGGTCCCGGTACCTTAGCAAAATGCCAACATATCTGAAATCAAACATGTTGCCTGGTCTAGCAATATGAATAAGTCATGAAGCGATCTCTTGCTGTTGGTGAAGGTCAGACATCAGAGTCAGACAGCTTCGAATCTGACCTGTCCAATCAAGATGAACCAACCTTTAATACCAACGGCCGCAACAGTCACATTGCAGTGAGCTCTATATATATATATCTGGAGTGAGAACTTATGTCCAAAAAGTGAAGCCAAAGATGGCGGAAATTGACGTCCAGTGCCAATCCCTTTCTATTGTTTTCGACCGCGCGGTTTGCACAAGCCGGCAAGGAGTGTGCCGAAATTTTGTGTTTTTACTCCGATGTAAACAATAATATCATGATTTTATGAATTAATAACTTGATTAGCGATGCGATCTGTTAGTATAAACTGGAATTAGCTAGAAAAATGGTATGAAAACTGTTTATGACCTTCATGAGTTTGGACGTTAATTGCCGCCATCTTTGGCTTCACTTGGCCTATTGGCCGAACATTAGAAGTTCTTACTCCAGATATATATGGAGCTCACTGTCACATTGTCACAAATTGAATTGACAAATGTCAAAATTCATTACAGCAATATTTCACTGTTTCAATACCTTTGAAATTAGCACTATAACACTAAACAGTCGAAAGATAAGTTAGTAGGGCTTTTGTAGGGCTGTAAGCAGTAAAATAACTAAAAGTCTTCTCAAGGAAATTTCAAGGAAATTTTATTCCATGGTCAAGGAAATCTAAGGAATTTTGACACGAAAGTAAGGAATTTCAAAACTAAATAGTGGAAGCACTGTGCATTTCCAGTGAGCTCCATATATACCTGGAGTAAGAACTTCTAATGTTTGGCCAATAGCACAGAATAAAGATGCCAATAGGCCAAGTGAAGCCAAGATGGCGGCAATTGACGTCCAAACTCATGAAGGTCATAAACAGTTTTCATACCATTTTTCTAGCTAATTCCAGTTTATACTAACAGATCGCATCGCTAATCAAGTTATTAGTTCATAAAATCATGATGTTATTGTTTAAATCGGAGTAAAAACACGAAATTTCGGCACACTCCTTGCCGGCTTGTGCAAACCGCGCGGTCGAAAACAATAGAAAGGGATTGGCACTGGACGTCAATTTCCGCCATGGACATTCCATTTTTGGACATAAGTTCTCACTCCAGATATATATATATATAGAGCTCACTCTGCATTTCCTGAAAGTAAAGATTCTAAAGAAAATACCGTGATGCATTCGGTTTTCGAGTTCGAGAATTCCAGCAATTCGCGGAAGAGCAGAACGGGAAGAACAAGGAATTATTTTAAAAATATACATTGAAAAGTATGATGTAAACTGCAAAAAAGGTAAATAGGATATCTTTAATTTGTTTTGTACATTGTGAACGTATAGGTGGGCAAAGGTAGTATAAATTGAAACTAGGTAGTACGTTTTAATAAAAGTAATTTGTGCGGTGGGCGAGGCGGTGGTTAAAATTCGGAAATATTGCGACTTAATTCGTGTATTACACTTCCGATTAATATCTGTAAAATGGTTACTGTGTATGGAAATCTGTGTATTAACACTTGATCTTTAGGGTATTCCTAGATTTTGGTTTTTACTAGCAGTTTATTAAAGCAAAAAATTGGTTGTGCCATTTCTCAATTATGCACATATCATCGGCTTCCCCGTGGGGCTAACCCCCGGGCTGACCAGGGGGATTGTAAAAGTGGCGAGACAAAGTTGCCAAATTCCCCGTGATGTTGGGTAAACGTTGCAATCGAAGTCCCCTGGTTTAGATCTTCTAATGCAGACAATCCCCCTGGTCAAGGAACCAACGAAGAAAGTTTATACCAGAATATTAATAGAACAACTTCATAAAATAAACAATTTTAATATAAAAGTTAACATTGTACAATTAAAAACAAATCAACTTTTTGTTTCCCCATGGAAAATGTTTACAATTGTTCATCGAGGTTTCCCGTAGTTTGTAGCCGTAGGATGTATATATAGATTGCCAATTGATGTCCAAGAGAACCTTATTAATAACAAAACTATTGCTGCACAATATTGAAACCAAGTGCTTTAATTAATAAATATGTGGTTTCTTCTTTCTAAATGAAGTTAAATCGAAAATATGTCCTTGGCCTGACTTTTTGCCAAACAAAAACCATTGCTCAAACAGAATGTTTGAACTTTTTGGCAAATCAAATTGACATTTCACAAGTTCATTCAGCTGCTCAAGTGTGTTAAAGGGAGAGTTAACTTCAACAGTTAGAAATCAATCTGTTTGATATGTAATATTGCTCGTAATATTGCTAATCCTCTCCTTGATGTTATTAATACTTGTACTGTTCTCTTAAATTAATGTATTTTACTATGTCTAACACCAGAGTATTTTACTCTGTCCAATGCCAGACAATTTTACTTGTCAATGGTAGGGTACTGCCAGTTAATGGTTTAACAAAACTATCTGCCAGTGTCTCTTGTTAACCCATTAGCTGACAATATGCGCCCAGATGCGCCCTTTAGTATTTTACTCTTGTATTTTACTCTAGTATTTTACTCTAGTATTTTACTCTAGATGGAATTACTCTAGTATTTTACTCTAGATGCCCACTTTAGTATTTTACTCTATCTAACGCCAGACGATTTTACTCAGTGCTCAGTGGTAGGGTACTGCCAGTTAATGGGTTAAAGGGCCCACAGCAATTGGTGTATAGTGACGTGTTGTGCCTTGTGGTAACCCTAGCTGCCATTCCTTTATGTGGCAAAGTTAAATATAAACAAATCTCTAAACTCTGATTGCCAGAAGCCGGTTTCTACTGAGAACCATAATATATTTATCAATTTAAGTATTGTTAAAAAACATCAATGTTTGGACTGTTTTTATTTACTGAGCAGTAGCTTATAACTGTCAGTGGAGTCTCAAAAGTGCATACATACATTATTCAGCTCACTCCCCGTTGGGGCTTTTCAGTGACCGATTATTACATCAAGTATCTAGCTTACCTATATTATGTACTTAACCTACATTATTTATCTTTACAATTGTGATATTACTTTCCTAATCTGTCTATCCTAACCCACCCAATCAACTTTCCCTGTGGGAGGAAACCGGAGTGCCCGGAGAAAACCCACGACTTTCGACAGAGCGTTGACTTACTCTTTTCACATGAGCGTGATGAGTGTCCTCAACGAGAATCGAACTCAAGACTCAGAGGCTCTGACGACTGCACCACCGAAGCCCCGTTGACGTCATAGTGGTGAATTTTTACAGGCTGGTTCACACGATCCGATTGGTCGGATCCGATTCTCTTCTTGACGTATGTGATTTACTGGATTTGCTGACAAGAGTAAGGCTATTGGCTGTAGTTGTTGCTGTATTGTGTGAAATCACATACGTCAGGAGGAGAATCGGATCCGTCAAATCGGATCGTGTGAACGGGCCTTCAGACTGCGACTCTCCTAATACTGACACCGTTCTCTCTCCCTAATCCCTGACCATATTAGGGATGTTCGAATATACTAAAACAAGGTCCATTACTACAGTGTACTTTCTTTTGTTTTTGTAAACCTTCAGGGACTGGTTGCATAAAAAAGTAGTTGATGTTTACTATAGGCCTACTATAGTTAGTTTCGGAAGTTAGGCCTACTGTAGTTAGTTTTAGAATCGATTACGTAACCATTTAACCACAAATTACAACTCTCACGATTTTGTCGTGAGCCTCGCGATTTTTTATTCTTTCTCACGACGAAGTCCCGAAATGTCACGATTTTCCGCAAAATCTGTTGAAAATTTATTTAGCTAATTAATAAATAACGCAAAGCTTTTTTAAGACATTGAAAAAGTAAGAAATATTCCTTTTGTCCATGTTTTTGTTTACATTCTCGAAGCTGGAAGCAAAATACATGGCCGCCATTAACGCGAAGGGCGTCTGCCCAGACCGCAGAATCCTCTGCCATTTGGAACTAATTTTCACCCATAAAGGGCCATAATAATAAGCAAACCTGAAAATTTCCAAATCCCACGATTTTTCAGTCAATCTCACGACTTTTTAAACTGCAACTCACGACTTCTGCCACTCCGGGGATGGCAGGTCTGAAATTGGGAAGTTAAAAAGAGTTCAAATATAAATCGGCCACTGGTGAAATGTGAACGCAAGTTATTCACATTGCAAATTTTCAATTGTAATTGTGTCTTGTAATTGATCATAAACTTGCGGTCACTTGCGAATGATTTGAGCTGATTCAAACTTCGTCGCAAAAAGACGTAGGTTTTTCTAAACTTGCAAGCATTTGCGATATGTTTGAACACAAAGAGCTAGTCTATGCACGTTTTTGCGACCATTTCCAATGGAAATAGTGAAAAAGCAACTTTTGCGACTTTACAAAAGTAGGGATGTCTCCTTCCCAGACATGTTTACGGCTCGAATGCTCTGTGCTAGCCATTTTACTTTGTCCAATTTACTTTGTGAAACATTGTGATCGATAACTTCTACTTGCATTCACTTGCGATACGTTTGATCATGCAGTCACATCGCAAATCAATGCAAGTGAATTTAACCAAGGCTTCACAAGAAATTCATCTTGATGAAATAAGCTAACATCTCCTAAAAAAAATTTATTGTTTGTTTGTTTGTAGAAGTATATGACTATCTCCAGTTATGGGTGCAAAACCTTCCCATACTTCAACTAAAGAAGAAGAGCCAAATCTTGAACAAAGATCAAGAACAGATGATTCAAACTACCCCAAAACCTTAGATTTATCTGGTTGTGGTCTTACAGAGTTGCCTAAAGGTCTTGAGGATTACCATGAACTTGAAGAACTGAATCTTTCTAACAACCGTTTAAGTAATGTAGCTATGTTTAATTTGAGATTCTGGAATCAGAAAACTTTGAAAAAGTTGGATTTATCTGGTTGTGGTCTTACAGAGTTGCCTGAAGGTCTTGAGGATTGCTATGAACTGGAAGAACTGAATCTTTCTTACAACTGTTTAAGTAATGCAGCTATGTTTAACTTGAGATTCTGGCATTGGTATACTTTGAAAAAGTTGGATTTATCTGGTTGTGGTCTTACAGAGTTGCCTGAAGGTCTTAAGGATTGCCATGAACTTGAAGAACTGAATCTTTCTTACAACTGTTTAGGTAATGTAGCTATGTTTAAATTGAGAATCTGGGATCGTCGGTATTTGAAAAAGTTGGATTTATCTGGTTGTGGTCTTACAGAGTTGCCTAAAGGTCTTGAGGATTACCATGGACTGGAAGAACTGAATCTTTCTAACAACCGTTTAAGTAATGTAGCTATGTTTAAATTGAGAATCAGGGATCGTCGGTATACTTTGAAAAAGTTGAATTTATCTGGTTGTGGTCTTACAGAGTTGCCTAAAGGTCTTGAGGATTACCATGAACTGGAAGAACTGAATCTTTCTTACAACCGCTTTAAGTAATGTAGCTATGTTTAAATTGAGAATCAGGGATCGTCGGTATACTTTGAAAAAGTTGAATTTATCTGGTTGTGGTCTTACAGAGTTGCCTAAAGGTCTTGAGGATTACCATGAACTGGAAGAACTGAATCTTTCTTACAACCGTTTAAGTAATGTAGCTATGTTTAAATTGAGAATCAGGGATCGTCGGTATACTTTGAAAAAGTTGAATTTATCTGGTTGTGGTCTTACAGAGTTGCCTAAAGGTATTGAGGATTACCATGAACTGGAAGAACTGAATCTTTCTAACAACCGTTTAAGTAATGTAGCTATGTTTAAATTGAGAATCAGGGATCGTCGGTATTTGAAAAAGTTGGATTTATCTGGTTGTGGTCTTACAGAGTTGCCTAAAGGTCTTGAGGATTACCATGAACTGGAAGAACTGAATCTTTCTAACAACCGTTTAAGTAATGTAGCTATGTTTAAATTGAGAATCAGGGATCGTCGGTATTTGAAAAAGTTGGATTTATCTGGTTGTGGTCTTACTGAGTTGCCTGAAGGTCTTGAGGATTACCATGGACTGGAAGAACTTAATCTTTCTAACAACCGTTTAAGTAGGGCAGTTATGTCTAATTTGAGATTCTGGAGTCCGTATAAATTGAAAAAGTTGAATTTATCTGGTTGTAGTCTTACTGAGTTGCCTGAAGGTTTGCCAGAATACAGCAACTTACAAGAATTGAATTTGTCCAATAACTCCGTTGGCCATCAAGATTTATTGGAAAAACTAAATAGTGGGAGGATATTTGGTTTATCAAGATTCTATGAGCATGCCAAGGAACTATTAGAATGGGTCATGCCCAGTGTTTTCAAGGTGTCCAAACTAACAAAAATCATATTTGGAGATGCTGTTTATACAAAGTCACAGTTTAATGGAGGTTAGAGATCTATTGTCAGTCATACTAATCCTGTGACGAAGGGTCTTTGCTAGAAATATCTGAAATCTTTGCTTATACTTCAATAATTAAGACTTTTTAAGCACATGTCAAGCAATTACATGGACGAAAATATAGATTTGAATTGATGTTTCAGTGTTTTCTGAAATATTTAACTAAAGGACTAAATTGAATCTACACAAAGAACGTTTATGACATCAACATTTTATATACGGTCAACTGAGAAAATCATGAAAAGTATAATAGTTAAAAAATAGAATATAACATTACATGTGCAAATAGACATCAACAGCTCAAATATCCAAAAACTGTACAAACAACTTTAAATAGATGAACTATTTTCTTCTCTTTTTTAGTTTGGACTGTACAAGCACATAAAGGTAAATCTTAATTAGCTATGTTTTCGTTTTTTCTTATTCTCTCCTGATTGAACTGTTCGATAACCACATATTTATTGCTTGCCTGCGTCATAATTAAGACTATTAACATATAATTAAACGGTGTTCTATAGACTATACCCACAATCGTTAGACCTAAAGTTAAACATGTTTGTTGTATCCAAATAAAGGGTTAATATATGAAGGTGATTTTTGTGTGCACAATGGTTTTTAAAAAGTTGATTTATTTGGCTATTACAGATGTTGCATCTGCTCGTTCCGCATCTTCTACGAAAGAAATATATGAAAGACAAATGCCATTGGCAGGAATAAGAAGGTCAGAGAAGCTCACCGTTGAAACTTATAATCCCATGCGTAAGTATATATATGATTGTAATAATTATCATGTCATACGCGACTCGTTTCATTTTTTGAAAACCCAATTTTTCCGCATAATTCATAAAATTGCGGTGTTTCAGCATCGATTCCAGCATGTTAAATAATTTTAAAACAATTTAAGGCTTGAATGAAACTGGCTGTTTTTATATTAGAACTAGGTCTAGAAGACGTTTTAGACATGTGGACGAATTATACGTCTTGTGTTAAGTGCATGCGAGTAATATATAATTATACGAGTAACGAGATGAATTTACAGTTGAACACAACACTCGTGTAAGAATGAAACCAGAAAAATACAGAATAATTATTTCGATTTGACCACCAGCTACAGTATATCTTTTCTAAGTACATCCAAGGTTAGTCGTCTTGATTCGTTTTGAAACAAGACGAATTAAACGTCTAAACAGACTAAAGACGTTTGTTACGCGCATCTGAATATTCATATATTCAACAATACAATTCAGCGAATATACATTAGGATGGTCATGACTTTGGTGTGACTTTCCTGGGGGGGAAATTTGCTTGTGAGGAGGGAGATATAGGCTAAACAAGGGGGGTGGGGCAAAATATGTGGAATGCTGTAAGATATGTAAGTAGTAACCAGAGCGGGCTCTCCGGATGGGGTGTTAAACTAAAACCATCAAAAGGTCATTGTTGCTCGAATAACGGCTTTCTAGCTTTTGGTATAAACCAACGTGTAATCCGAAAATGGCCTGACGACCAAAGTTTTTAACAGGGGAATCCCCCATCCCATACGTAAGGTGATTTTTGTGTGCACAATGGTTTTAAAAAAGTTGATTTATTTTGCTATTACAGATGTTGCATCTGTTCCTTCCGCATCTTCTACGAAAGAAATATATAAAGGGCAAATGCGATTGGGAGAATTAAGTTGGGAAGAGAGTGAGCCGAATGAAGAAACTTGGTTGGATGAATTTTGTCGAATAAGAAGGTCAGAGAAGCTCACCGTTGAAACTTATAATTCCATGCGTAAGTATATATATGACTGAAATAATTATCATGTCATACACGACTCGTTTCATTTTTTGAAAACCCAATTTTTCCGCATAATTCATAAAATCTAGAATCGTTTTTGTTGCGGTGTTTCAGCATCGATTCCAGCATGTTTAAATAATTTTAAAAACAATTTAAGGCTTGAATGAAACTGGCTGTATTTATATTAGAACTAGAAGACGTCTTAGACATGTGGACGAATTATACGTCTTGTGTTAAGTACATGCGAGTAATACAGCTAATTGCATTAAGGTTGTCCTCCGACAAAGCTAAAAGGTAAAAGCCAAGCGCGAAAAGTTCGATGGGATTTATGTATTAAATGTTCATCTCGCATATTCATACGGAAAAAAGCATGACCTGCAGCAAGCCAAGTTTGAGTCCCTTGAGAACGATGATGAATATATTAGTGTTATTATGAAAATTCCATCTGCATGCCAAACAGCAGAACAAGACTATGATTTAAAGTTTCGTCCCAGCGTGGCCGCTATAGCATAATTGTCCCGTGAAAACAAGTAAAATACCTCTTACGAATTGCAGACTGTTACGTTTTGTGTTAAAAATGCCTCGTGCGTACAGTCACGATTTGCGATGGAGAGCTATTTCCCTAATTGAAATAGTGGGAATCGATATTGAGGAGATCTATACGAGAGCAAGTATATATTATACGAGAGCAACATTATACGGTACGGGACATCTTGCTTAGTATAAGTATCGTTTTGATTCTTATTGCCTTGGCGAACAACTTTAAGCATAATATTTACAGTATCCTCCTCATCCATTTTTGTACAAAACACTGCTTTAGAGTTTAACACTATCGTGATAGCACAGCTACGCAGAGATTACTCAATTTTCGACATTTCAACAACTGGCGGGCTCCAGCATATTTGAGGTCCCCGGGGAGAAAATTCGTTGCTTTTTGCCTGCGTTCTATTTCACAACTATCTGCATGTTCTTGGAGGTAATAGAATACTTCAAATGCAATCACTGGCAAACTCCATGAACTGCTTTTCGAAAAACAACAACTAACGTTTTTCCACATGCAGTTTAGTCATGTCGGTAAAACTCGACAACAAAGAAAATTGGTTTAAACGGGAAAATAGGTATTTATTCACACGCAGTTAATTAATTCAAACTAGTCGCTCCCATCGTTCTTTTCGCGCTTGGCTTTTACGAGTTTTACCTTTTAGCTTTGTCGGAAGACAACCTTAATGCAATTAGCTGTATATATACGAGTAACGAGATGAATTTACAGTTGAACACAACACTCATGTAAGAATGAAACCAGAAAAATGCAGAATAATTATTTCGATTTGACCACCAGCTACAGTATATCTTTTCTAAGTACATCCAAGGTTAGTCGTCTTGATTCGTTTTGAAACAAGACGAATTAAACGTCTAAACAGACTAAAGACGTTTGTTACGCGCATCTGAATATTCATATATTCAACAATACAATTCAGCGAATATACATTAGGATGGTCATGACTTTGGTGTGACTTTCCTGGGGGGGAAATTTGCTTGTGAGGAGGGAGATATAGGCTAAACAAGGGGGGTGGGGCAAAATATGTGGAATGCTGTAAGATATGTAAGTAGTAACCAGAGCGGGCTCTCCGGATGGGGTGTTAAACTAAAACCATCAAAAGGTCAGTGTTGCTCGAATAACGGCTTTCTAGCTTTTGGTATAAACCAACGTGTAATCCGAAAATGGCCTGACGACCAAAGTTTTTAACAGGGGAATCCCCCATCCCATACGTAAGGTGATTTTTGTGTGCACAATGGTTTTAAAAAAGTTGATTTATTTTGCTATTACAGATGTTGCATCTGTTCCTTCCGCATCTTCTACGAAAGAAATATATAAAGGGCAAATGCGATTGGGAGAATTAAGTTGGGAAGAGAGTGAGCCGAATGAAGAAACTTGGTTGGATGAATTTTGTCGAATAAGAAGGTCAGAGAAGCTCACCGTTGAAACTTATAATTCCATGCGTAAGTATATATATGACTGAAATAATTATCATGTCATACACGACTCGTTTCATTTTTTGAAAACCCAATTTTTCCGCATAATTCATAAAATCTAGAATCGTTTTTGTTGCGGTGTTTCAGCATCGATTCCAGCATGTTTAAATAATTTTAAAAACAATTTAAGGCTTGAATGAAACTGGCTGTATTTATATTAGAACTAGAAGACGTCTTAGACATGTGGACGAATTATACGTCTTGTGTTAAGTACATGCGAGTAATACAGCTAATTGCATTAAGGTTGTCCTCCGACAAAGCTAAAAGGTAAAAGCCAAGCGCGAAAAGTTCGATGGGATTTATGTATTAAATGTTCATCTCGCATATTCATACGGAAAAAAGCATGACCTGCAGCAAGCCAAGTTTGAGTCCCTTGAGAACGATGATGAATATATTAGTGTTATTATGAAAATTCCATCTGCATGCCAAACAGCAGAACAAGACTATGATTTAAAGTTTCGTCCCAGCGTGGCCGCTATAGCATAATTGTCCCGTGAAAACAAGTAAAATACCTCTTACGAATTGCAGAGTGTTAAAAATGCCTCGTGCGTACAGTCACGATTTGCGATGGAGAGCTATTTCCCTAATTGAAATAGTGGGAATCGATATTGAGGAGATCTATACGAGAGCAAGTATATATTATACGAGAGCAACATTATACGGTACGGGACATCTTGCTTAGTATAAGTATCGTTTTGATTCTTATTGCCTTGGCGAACAACTTTAAGCATAATATTTACAGTATCCTCCTCATCCATTTTTGTACAAAACACTGCTTTAGAGTTTAACACTATCGTGATAGCACAGCTACGCAGAGATTACTCAATTTTCGACATTTCAACAACTGGCGGGCTCCAGCATATTTGAGGTCCCCGGGGAGAAAATTCGTTGCTTTTTGCCTGCGTTCTATTTCACAACTATCTGCATGTTCTTGGAGGTAATAGAATACTTCAAATGCAATCACTGGCAAACTCCATGAACTGCTTTTCGAAAAACAACAACTAACGTTTTTCCACATGCAGTTTAGTCATGTCGGTAAAACTCGACAACAAAGAAAATTGGTTTAAACGGGAAAATAGGTATTTATTCACACGCAGTTAATTAATTCAAACTAGTCGCTCCCATCGTTCTTTTCGCGCTTGGCTTTTACGAGTTTTACCTTTTAGCTTTGTCGGAAGACAACCTTAATGCAATTAGCTGTATATATACGAGTAACGAGATGAATTTACAGTTGAACACAACACTCATGTAAGAATGAAACCAGAAAAATGCAGAATAATTATTTCGATTTGACCACCATCTATACAGTATATCTTTTCTAAGTACGTCCAAGGTTAGTCGTCTTGATTCGTTTTTAGTGCAAAGTTTCTTCGAAACTTTGCAGTATTGTGGTGATTGGCGAAAATTCAAACGAGTCAGTCATTCATTCAATCATAGTGTAAACTTTCCGGGGGGTGCATACAATTTATGTTTCTTTTTAAATTTCATTAACATTTGGTGATTTAGTGCTTCAAGACAAGACTTCACATTTTTCTTTAAATATTCTTTTGATTTTATGGTGACTTTACACAAACTATGCTGAATTAGAGTCTTTATATTGAACTTGAAACATTTGCTGAAGACGATGAATTGACATTAAATTGGAGAACTTTCCCCCGGAACACGCGATTTTTTGTGCAATCACAAATGCACGTGCCCTATCAAGTGCGTGGTCGCGAGGTGACTGCGAGATTCGTACACGTGCCGTGTAGCGAGTCCACAGGCGGCCCAATTTCAGGGTGAATGATCAGGAGTTGCGGGTTTTTAACGGCTTTTATAAACAAATTTTATACTCAACCAAAACTATTCTAAAAACATTCTTAAATTAATCAAATAACTACACTTTAACAATAAAATATAGTTGACATGATAGTATAATGCCTTTACGTTCTTTTAATTACTCCATGAGCTCATTTAGAGCGGTTTATGCAACCTTTTCTGTGGCCTATATGTTGTGTCAACATGTGTGTTGCTCGTCATGTATATAGAAGGTAAAGGCTAATTACTCGCGGCCCGACCGCATCGCCTTCAAAGTCAAATATCTCCGCTCAAACTTGTCGTACGGCAAAATAAATTCGATCAAATCTTTTCACAAAGGTTTCTCTTTCTAACGAATATGGTTTGATCATAACTCGGGCAAATTTAGCGTTTCGTCGCTGCTCGTCAATTTGACTGCTATCCCACCCCGCGTAAGACGGCATTGTTTACCAGTTTGTTTACGTCACGTCCACGATCATGCCCGAACAGTTCGAAGTATTATGAACATAGCCGAAATTGAGAGAGATTTTGGCTCCGTTCGTCGCTAAATTTGCCCGAGTTATGATCAAACCATATTCGTTAGAAAGAGAAACCTTTGTGAATTTATTTTGCCGTACGACAAGTTTGAGCGGAGATATTTGACTTTGAAGGCGATGCGGTCGGGCCTAGCCTGATCACAGACCCTCTTTGTGGGCTCTGTCCCACCACAGTTAATAGGGAGCTTTAGCAATGACTACGAGTACGACTACGAGTACGAGTTTAGTCATTTTCGCGCCAAAACGCGTCATATTGCATACGCCATCTCGCAGTCGCAACAAAAAGTCGTCGCCGTCGCCCAGTTTAGTACGAAGTTTTTGGTAAATCTCGTAGTCCTCACAACGAGTTATGGTTAGTTTATTTTTTTGTGTTTTTATGCTTTTTAAAATAAATTTATTTGCCTGTGTCAAACACGCATACCGCAAAATAATTATAATAGCGGAAGTAATTAAAAAATCGGAAACGTGCGTGAATAATTAAATAAAATATAAAGCAAACATGGACGGCAAATTTTTATACACATCGTCTGAACAGCAGTACTATATTTACTGTACTTTGTCACTCGTGGTTTATTTCGTACAAACGAAACAATTGCCAGATTTTGAAATGTGTTCACCTTTTTCAAAGAATATTTAATAATTTTTACAAATATGCTTTTATTTTAAATTTTATTGTGCTGTTTTTAAAATGGTTATGGACGAACTTGAAATTGTGCTATTTTTGAGTATGTGCCTTTTAACAATTTGGTTTTATATTCTATTGTAGATGGCAAGTGATACAGGAAAAGGCAAGCGAGAAATCTTTGTTTGGAAGCAACGACACGAAGACTTCCTGCTTCGAGAAATTGTTGTGGTTGAACCCTACCAATTTCGGTCTGGTTCAAAAGAGAGAGGTGCTGCCTGGACAACAATTGCTGAGAACTTAAAAGCATTTGATATGAAGGTCAGCCAGCGTTCAGTGAGAGAACGATTTGAAAAGATTTTGAAAGAGTTTAAGGCGAAAGAAGCAAAAGAAGCACGAGGTAGTGGGTTGGATGTCGAATACACTGAATATGACAAAATGTTGACAGATATCATGGAGAGGATGAAAGAATGTGAGGAAGTTATGGAGAAGGTGAAGGGTAAAGAAAAGAAAGATCGGGAATCAGCAGAGGAAATGAGGAAGAGAGCAACAGAGCGACTTGGAGAGACGAGGCGGCGACATGCTATGGCCGATGCAGTCTTGGATGACGAGCAAGATTTGGATGAAGGTGTTTTGGTCACACCTGAGAAGCGACGAAGAAGAAGCAATGGGGACGTCATGAAGGTCCTTGAGCAATCATTGGCTGCGAAGAGGAATGAGCACGAGGAATCAGCTCGATTGCGGGAGCGTGAAATTGCCCTGATGGAAAGTCAAGTGTTGAACCAGCAGCAATTTCAAAGGTCTGTACTTGAACAGCAACAGCAATTCCAGCAACAACAACAAAGTGTTACATTTGCAATGGTCACTGCACTGTCTGAACTTGTGAAAAACATTAGAAAGTGAAATTTTTCATAGTTTGAAAATTTTCATTATAATATGTGCAAATATTATATGTTCAATTTTATTACAGGTATTGTTAAAATGTTCAATATTGTTAAAATGTTCAATATTGTTAAAATGTTCAATATTCTAAATGTGAAACAACAATTATATTTATATAGCACTTATCACAAATGATATATTTATAAATTCCATTGCCATTTTTATTATGGCAGATTATTTAAGGTGCATATAAGGTAATTTCACATTACTTTGTTTATTATTAAAATTTCAATTAGTATCACAATTAAAATTTAATTTCTGCTCCCTACAGTAGTGAGTATTAATGTGTGATTAATTTTTAATGCATCTTACCATAGAGTTACAGTGAGCCTGTTATAACACATAGGCAGTAATGTAGCCAGCCCGACGTTTTAGTCCCGCTATGCAAATATAAACTCATTTTCATTATTCATTTCTTTAGAAATTGATTGTTTTTAAAGTCTGTGAACACGGAAAAATTTGCATAGCGGGACTAAATCATCAGGCTGGCTACGCCACTGCATATAGGAGAAGTCTGGTTAGACTTCATGTGTACTTTGATATTTCAGGGTTTACTCCAGGTACTCTGGTTCTTCACTAAAAATGGTTGGCTCTCATTTTTAAGTTCTTGTATGAACATTTGGCTCGATTCGGTAACCACTTATGGTTTCAACATTCAATATCAATAAGTACATCATTGAATTTCAAATAACCCTTTAACACATAAGGCTTTTACTTGTACTGGGCATGATTTTACTTGTACTGGGCATGCAATGCATATCGATGGGTTAACTAACATACATGCCAATGCTCCTGTTAACCTTTTAATGTGAAATGTGCCCCATGCACCCTACTTAAGCATTTTACTCTGTCTAACCCCAGACCATCTTATCAAGGGAAGAGTCTTGCATGTTAAAGGTTAAACTTGAAAATATTCATGTAAGGTAGGTGGTTCAATTCCAAAATAACTCCCAGTATTTGAACCATAAAGGCATGTTCGAGCATTTCTAAGGATGGTGCAAACCGAGTATATTTTGCCAACTGCACTTAGACCAAGCTTTAAATTCTTCTTGAAGTCGAGAAATTTGTAGTAGGTAATGATGTCACCAAAACCCACTCCACAGCCACCCGAACAGCACTCATAGACCTATTGAACTCCACTTGTTCTGGCGTAAGGTGTTGATTTTGGTATGGTGCCTGTAGATGCCTCCTTAATGGATAGGCAGGGTCTCCATATATGCAGAGTGCATCACCATTTGGTTTGTTGCAATGTTGCTCTAAGGCATCTAACAGGCCAGACATCCTCAAAATCCCTGCATCATGCCTCTTTCCCTCTACAAAAATTAAGTTAAATTGTAATTATTTCTTGTGGATTTATATATGACCTTTATATGAATTAACTTTTTTTTTAAAACACTAATATAAATGGGACAGTGATAATAATAACATAAATTTACCTGTTGGTCCATAAAGATTAGCAACTAATCCGTTTGGGGCGACCACAGACTGGAATTTTATTGCATGCACCCGTTTATGGCCATTATAAACCATCCGTTGGTGTTGGCCTGACGGCAAATTGGCCTCACTGTACCATCCACAAAGCCCCAACAGTTTTGAAGTGCCGCACCACGGCTGTGAATGGCGTTCGCAAACTCTTCTAAACGATCGGGCTGAAGCCAGGGTTGATCGAGGTCTCGTAAAAGGTGTCCATGGTTGTTAAAAATATAGTCAGTAACTTCTGATGTGATGAGGCAAAGCTCAGAAACAGATCGACCACATCGCGGAATCATATCGTTGTAGCGACACGGGTAGGCGAAACGCTTTAACGTAATGCATAAAGCCTCCATGCCGCTAGCAACCGTACGATTGGGACAGACAACCTTCTCCGGAATTCTGAGAGCATCAGCGAGCAAAGGAAGATCGGCTAATTCAAACCTGAACTCCGCAGTGCTTTCGTCAGTCGTCATTTCTCCCAACTGATCTTCAATTTTTTCATACTCCCAGTACTGAAATTCCGGGCTCTTTCTTCGAGTATTGTCATAGATCGAAAAGAAATCCTGCTCGTCAATTACATCGTTCGCGTATAATGCTGTAGCTGCGTCAAGTATTGCACTTTTCGCAGCCATAGCAATCTAATCAAAATCTAATCAGATGTAGTTGATCAAAATTGACACAATCTTGTTGTTGTTTACATATGCTAAAGTAACATTTCACCGGAAACGACTACGACTACGAGTTCCTCGCGCCAGTACTCGCGCGGTCAAATCTCGTACTCGTAGTCGTACTCGTAGTCACTGCTAAAGCTCCCTAATAGAAGGGAGATGGTTAGGCTAGCCGGCAAACTTCAAAGGAGGCGGTGAATGATGTCGGGGATCAAAGGGAAAAAAGTCACGTGGTGACTTCGCGGCACGCATTGTGAAAACATTGTATAAATTTGCATAGGAGTGAACCACATTTCCGGATAAAGTATCAAATTTCAGGTTGTTTTCAAAGCAAAAGCGATAGGATTCTTTGAAGTAGTGCCACACAAGTACGTTTAGAAGATATTTAAGCTATTTTTAAAGTGGTATATGAGCGATACAGAACGCGAAAATCCAGCCGGCATTGAAGGGGATGAGATATCTGGCTATGAGTCGCCTTCTGAAGAGGACTTTGATGATCGTTTCAACCTTTTATGTAGCGTTGCCGTTGTTGAAACTGAGGCAACCGAGATCGACAACGAGTTTATCGATGCTGTCACTGAAATCGAAGGCAAAAAATCTTTTCCGTGCGATAAATGCGAGAAAGTATGCAAATCGAAAGGTGGCTTAACCAGACATACGAACTCGAAGCATGTCATGCAAGAGAACTTAGCACAGGCTTCTGAGGAAAGCTCTAGCGTCGAGCAACTAGACGAAGACACAGTTTGTGGCTTTGTTGAAGCTATAAAAGCTCGTATAATTGACGAAGACCTTTACAGCAGTGATACGAACAAAGCGTTAGGAACTGTGACATCCACTGAAGCCCTTTTTGAAGCTCTGCTGCCTATGTATCAAAAATTCGCTAGAAAAAAGAGCCAGGATAAGTTACTGGAATCGTTTTATGGTCTAATCCCCCGATCGTGCGAGCTTCTGACGTGCAAAGACTATAAAATAGCGAACTTAGTGATGATACAGCTGCCTGATTTTCTTGTTGGCTTTTACAACAGGACACACATGAAAAAGGACGATCAAGCCCGAGAGGAAGAGAAAATTGATCCTGCTGAACGTGGGCCATTGTCATATATTGCAGGGTATATAGTTAGCAGGCTACATCTGAAAAATAGGAAGAAAAAAGAGAAATCGAATGAGGAAATTCAAGGTTTGTTACAAGCAATGAGGTCGAGTGAGCCAGCTAGTCAAGGGTTTATTGCTGCACGAAGCAGAGGAGGACTTGTATCACCCTCTGCTGACCTGGTCGGCATCCTTGAAATTTCCGAACTTACCTTTCGAACTGAACTTGCCAAGACAAATGAAACATTAAGAAGCATACCAACCGGTGTTATATGCGACACAGTGCTCAATTCTCCTGTAGTTAAGTCTTTGTGGGAGAATATAATTTTGACATCCGGAATTGAACTTTCATCTCCAACTCAAAAGTTGTGTTTGGAGAATGTTGTCAAACTCTATATAAAAGTAAGGTCTTTTTCTTATGCTCGAGACTTTATCACAAAATACAAAATAAAACAAAAACAAACAAGTACCAAGGCGCTGAGGAAAGAGCTCAAGAAATCTGAAAAGAAATAGGTAGCTACTTTCATACAGCAAATGTTTTAAAAACTGTAATATAGTGCATTTGTTGATTTATAATATTGTTGGTGTGAATGGTGTAAGTTTCTATTAATCATTAATTATAGTGCAATAATATACATATATTAAACATACAATATAGCATGCAAGTTCTTTGACATGGTAAATTTTCAATAAATGTAACTGTTTTCACCTTGTGATACTGATACCACTTAAGTGTTAAAAACCATGAACAGCCGACAATTAAAAAAGTAAAGCAAAAAGGAAATTCTGAATAGATAAGACATCTTGAGAATACAATATATGATATATGCATGTTGAGAGTGTAAATTTTCAGTCTCAACCTGCATGTTGTTTTGTCTATTCTTAATTTGTTTTTGCTTTATAAGTTGTTAATTATGAACACAATATTAACCAAATATTTTTATCTGTAAACCCAGATCATACTCAGTGAGCAACCATCATCTGAAGTAACATTATTTCCAGTGATGAAATATGGGTTTATAGATAGAATGATTTGGTTAATTAATTTAATAAGTGTTTTATAAATGCGATCACAGCTAATAGACTATTTATATGAGATTATGAATTATTAAGGTCCCTAATATATCAAGTTCCTTATTTGTCTTTTTTCGGGCGTTTTTTGACAGGCTCATCACTAACTTTCTGCCATTTCTTCACTTCATAACGCCCACCAACATTGCCTCTAATAACTGGTGCAATGTCTCTCTGGGTGGTAATAGTGAGGTCATTGTACCCAAACTGTTGAGCAGTGGGATTGTCTGATCTACCACCACCTCTTGCTCTCTGATGACCAAAGTAGTCCTCCAAAATGTCCTGCATAAATCTTTCAGACAAGACATAATCAAATCCCTGTTTTAATAAAAACTGGATAGCTTCCACATGAGACAGGACAGAGATCTGTAGGCCATTGTACGTTTGTGGTGACAAGAACATCTTTGCTCTATCATCCGCAGAATACTCACCAGGTCGTGTTAAGGTGCTGGTCTTCCAATCTTGGAGGTACTTGAGGAAGACATCTGTTAACCAGGCAAAACGCTCATCATCACAAGATCTATATGGCTTCAAGAAATCATTTCTTTTTCTGCTATGCTCGGTTTTTGATCGAACATTCGTACAATCAAAGAAACGATTCATCATTTCACAAAACATGGCAGTGCCGAGAACTTCCTCTTTGCCACTCTCTCGTAGTGTAACAGCCACAGAATTGCTTAGCACTTGGACTGCCAGCTTTACCTTCATCTTGCTGTAGGATGTGAGGGTGATATGATCCAAGGTAAGCTTGGGGAGGGAGTGTAGAGCAAAATTTTGATCGCTGTAGAATAAATCGGCTATATGCCGAAACAACAAATAGTTCCCATTGTTCCACATATATCGGCTACCGGAACCATATCCAGAATTGTAGAGGCAATTCCTTGAGGTCTTCAAAAGGTGCGGAGAGTCAGCAAAGAAGTAAATAAAGCGTGACATTGCAAAAACATTGAGAGTTTTGTATACAATGTCATGCTTTATCTCTTTGGCCAGATTGCAATGTAGATTGAAAAATTTTCTATTTGGAGATGCTCCATCATTAACTGCAGCAACAACCTTTAAGTCAAGAGACACCTCCAGAACAGAAACAATTTTCCAAAATATCGGCATCAGCTGGAAGGAGGTGATATTACCAGTGAAGTAATATCCTATGATGTGCTTCAGGTCAGTGCAAAGTCCACGCAAAAGGAAAGCTAAAGCATGGGAGGCAATCGTATCTTCCTGCTGGAGGTTGGCATAATTTGTCATGGGATCACCAAGATCAATGAACCCAATTAACTCCCCGGAATGTTTGTCGAATACTAAATTCGATTGGATTCTCATTTCATCCATAACCACACAGACATACCTCTGTAAATCTGAAAATGAGGATGATTTTGTTCTCAAATGTTCAACACTTTCCTTGTTGATTCCTGCTTTTGGTTTAAAATAGTTCTTATAGTCCCTGAGAACACGTTCACTTGGGAGGATAAGAGCACCACTTTCTTGCAGTTCTCTGTAGGCACTTGCAGACTTTGCATGGAGAGACAAGGCAAATCTAGAATGTAAAAATGTATACAGTTGCAGGGCCTTTTTTAAGAAATCGTTAGTGGGGGGGCCATCATCGAAAGGGGACGTAACAAGTAGGTGGTGTATTACAGGTGTGGGAAATTGAAGGGGGTCTGGGGTCCTCCTCCAGAAAATTTTTGTATTCTTGAGTCTCTGTGGCTTGATTTCCTGCATTTTCAGAGACAATTTTTGATATATCGCATCTAAACGGAGCCAGGTTTTGTTGTAAGAATACCATAACTTTCCTCTAAACTCAGTTTTCCCCCCTTTTTTGGTTACATTTTGAACAAAAGGGACCTTCACTGGGGGGGCCAAAATAGCTTACTGGGGGGGGGGGCCAACATGGGGGCTGGGAGGCCCCTCCAGTACATTAGTTAAAAAAGGCCCTGGTTACAGGGACGTAGCCAGACCTGTAAAAAAGGGGGGAGGGGGGCTGAGGTTGGACAAAAGGTATATAGTTGTGGTTATAATGCAAGCACGAGCACCTTGTTTGCCGGATTTTATGAAGAACAATTGATCAAGTTGACTAGGGGACTGAGTTGAATTAATTTTACTTCCATTAATTTTGAAGTAAATATATATTAGGTTAAAAGCCGCGGCTCCCTTAACTCCACCTTGGCTATATCCCTGTACAGTTATAATGCTCCATGTTTCCACTCACAAAAAATATTTTACAAACCTGATTATTTGGGGATGATATCTTCTTCCCATTTTGCTAGACTGAAGGAGTTTCATCTGCTGGTCCCAGAAAAACTTCATGTGTGGATTATCGTCAAGATTTTTTCCAGCCATGATTTTGAGGATATCTTTCTCTGTCGACTCACTTATTCCCAAACCATCCTGTTCAATCTTCTTTTCCAGAGACTTTAGTCTTTCTCGAAGATCAATGCACTCAAGTCGGGTTGCCACTAAAGTTGCACGGAGCTTTTCAGGTCCACATGCTGCCAGTGGAGCTTTTGACTTAGCTGGAAGGGCTGATGCTCTCGATTTTCTTCTGCTGGACCTCTTAATCTCGCTAACAGCAGTGGAACATGGTTTACATTGTTCTTTTGAACCTTCACTTGATAAAGTTAGTTCACAATCGACTGAACGAAAAATCACTGTAACTTCAAAATGTGAAGCATCATCAGGTAGTAATTTTGGTATCGAATGGCGAAGAACAGACCCTGAGGAACATTGGGAGGTGGGATCCACAGCAACAGATCGCACATCATCATCATCATAAGGCAAACCGTTGCATAATGGTGCAGTTTCGATTGCTTGCAACAATTCAAGAACATCGATATATTTAACAGTACGTTTAGTTTCCTTATAAATAACATGGTCTTCTGATAGGGGCCAGTTGAACACCAAGACAATAAATTCCAAACTATTGTCCACCACTAAGGTGTATTTGGGTAGACAATGTTTATTGTCAAACAATGTGAATTTCACTTGTCCCTCACTCGATGCATCAACTTTCCACGGATCAAATTTTTGTTCATGGGCTTGCTTAACAATGTTCCCCAGGTCCATATACTGTATTTCTCTTGGGGGGTTTGTGGATGTTGAAGGCATTTCCTCTACTGGCGTCGTTCCAGATCGTACCAAAGCTCTTCGTTGTCTCGTTGGATTTTCATGGCTTTTTGTTGGCAGGTTTTCGGTTGGGACACTACCGCACACCAAATCTTTTCTTCTTGGAGCTATAGAATATAAAAAAAGAGAAACTATTAATGTTTTCAAAAGGCTCTAGTGTAATCACTGTGGTGTAATTAACAATTGACCAGTTTGACTTTTGACAAATCATGAATATTCATATTAAACATACTAAACGCGAATATGAATACGCTGGTATACTTACAGGCATTAATACATTCTGGTTTAAAATGAAGGTCACAAAGATGTATGTTGTTCTTCTCGATTTGAATCTTGAGCTCGGGGGTCATTTCTCTCGTCCTTAAAATTAGGCGAAGCCATTCTTCTCTGGCGTTTTGTTTCAACGTTTTAACATGATCGCCATCTCTTGCGCTAACCACGGGAATTTTAAATAGCGATATAGTTTTTGTTCTACCGCTGCTAAAACAGCCGTAAAATGCACAGTTTGCACCGGGCATTGCTTTAAATTACATGGCCAAAAGAAAACGAAAGAAATATCTCTTTAAAACACAGCTTTTGAGATACAATAGCGACGCTTGTAATGTAAATATATGTAATTCGATACATTATTTAAGATTCGCGTGCCGTCAAGTTTCCACGTGACCAAAATAAAAGCTGAACAATAACATATTTTGTGACGTCATTGGCTAGCCTAACCATCTTCCTTCTATTATTAACTGTGGTCCCACCCGAGCGTCTGATAACATTCATACAACATTCCTTTCCTATGACAATATCTATTAATATAATGTAATGCAAATATTACCGCCACGCCCCCTTTTCACAAATAGAAAAGTTGTCAATTTCATAATGCAGTAAAATAACAGCCTCGTACCCAGGCGCTTTAAGGAAAAGAAAAGTTACGCATTCAGCTAATTTATAGAGATCAGTGGCTAAGCGAGCGCGCGGGGGTGCTTGGGGAGGTCTTGAAACGCGGTGCATTTTGGGGAGGTCCTGATGACCTCCCCAAGCACCCCCGCGCGCTCGCTCAGCTTACCACTGATCTCTATGAATTAGCTGAATGCGATTTTTTTTTCTTTTCCTTAAAAGCGCCTGGGTACGAGGCTGGTAAAATAACATGAATTCGCAAACGGGACAAGCTGTTAAATGTTTAAACGATGAAAATGATGTCGAATACTTGTTTTTGTTGACTGGATAAGCTCTTTATTTTAAATATTTCAGTTACTTCACGAAGGGATATATTCTCTGCCATGTTGTTCAACACTACTACCATTTGCAAGCAACCGTCAACTGCAAACGTTTTTCCGCGTTTGTTTACTTTTCAAACGCACACGTTTGGAGTTATTGTTATACACGTTTGTAGGTCCCGCCCATGTTGTTTTATAAACGTAAGAGCTAGGTTTTAAATCAAATATAGCGTGTTTTAGCTATGTTTTGACGATCGTAACTATGTCCGTATAAAACTTTCACTCGTACAGGCATTGTATTTAATATTCAATGTAAAATCGATAAACAAAACCCGCTATATTTGATCTAAAACCTAGCTCTTACGTTTATAAAACAATATGGGCGGGACCTACAAACATGTATAAAAATAACTCCAAACGTGTGCGTTTGAAACGTAAACAAACGTGGAAAAACGTTTGCAGTTGACGGTTCATCCAAAGTCATCCAAGGTAATCCCCACGATTTTCGAGGGCTTGACGTTGATTGGTCAAGACATGAGAAAGGAATGTTGTATGAATGTTATCAGACGCTCGGGTGGGACAGAGCCCACAAAGAGGGTCTGGGATCAGGCTAGGTCGGGCCGCGAGTAATTAGCCTTTACCTCTATATACATATGACGAGCAACACACACTGTTGACACAACATATAGGCCACAGAAAAGGTTGCATAAACCGCTCTAAATTCAATATTTAAAAATAAATGTAAATTCTGATTTTCTGTGATATAATTAATTACGTTTGAAGTGTGAACGTAAACAACAGTACTGTTTATAGGGTATGACTAATTAGCGGAACTGCAGACCACGGAACCTGCGGACTGCGGAACTTGCGGAACCTGCGGATCTCAATAATTTCACCTTTTTCTTCTTGTAAAACATAGCTCCTTCAACAATCTTTAGGGTTTATTTATATGATGCCGGTAATCTGTTTTGTCAATAACAAAATCGTACTCTCCAGCGTTTCCACTTGGAAAGAAATAATTTCAACTTTCAAAAGATAGACAAATTTCAAAAGAAAATTTTGAAGTATTTTTTAGCATTGTGGAGGCATGGCCGCATCACAGAATAGAAATGGCCAATTACGATGGACTCAAAAGCCGCAAATCTCCGACATTCACTAAAATATTTGTGTCCGCCAAGATCATTTTCAACCTTATTATAATGAGGAAGTAAACTGGCTGGTACAATAGTTAAAAGCTAATAGAAAAAGAATACATGCGAAAATCGTAAATTAACTGCTCTCAATATCTTATTGTGACCTCCCCCCACCCCTACTATAAATTCTCATAGCTCCCCACAGCGTACTATGAAAGCTGTCTAATATATATATATGCATCCTTGCAAACGATTAGCAAAAGTGGATATTATTGCTTAGCTTCGAATAATTATGTTCATGTTCTATTCATGTTACGAGTAAGACCTAAGTAATAAAATATTACAGTATATTATAGTTTGGTATTATTGATATAGCAAACGTTCAATAAATTACAACAAGTACAGTGCCCCTCATTTTCGTAATGTTTTTTTATTGACAAAACAGATTTACCGGCAAAATTGAACAAAATCATGTAAATAAACCCTAAAATCGCATAGATTGTTGAAGGAGCTATGTTTTACAAGAAGAAAAAGGTGAAATTATTGAGTTCCGCAGGTCCGCAAGTTCCGCAGTCCGCAGGTTCCGTGGTCTGCAGTTCCGCTAATTAGTCATACCCCTGTTTATATATGCATTGTCATTGACATTGTTAGGAAAACGAAAGTTAAACAGTATTTCCGCTTTGAAAAAAATGCCCTTAAAAATTGTGTCGGTGTTCTAGTTAAAAAGTTCTCGCTATAGCAGTACCAACTTCCATTGCGTTTTGGTTCACTCGGTTTTATTTGTTTTTACAAGTAATTATAAATGGGGCATAATTTCCCTGCGTATGTTTACGCTTGGCGTTAAAAACACGATTTTCAAAAGCGAAGTTAATAATAGGCCTTCGAAAAACAAATGTCATGAGAACTTGACAATCTTGACATATAAATACTGTTTATAGCTAATTCCATGCATGACTCATCTATTTACGTCAGCAATAAATACGCATACACTTCCGATCCCACGGCGAATTGTGAAATATTCTCTATCTGTAGGATCAAGGAGAAATTTTCCTGAAACATTACTTGCATTTACTTGTAAATTATGGTGTTACAGGATCCAAAATTGAACAAAAATATGTCTTCGCCGCAGAGTACTTCAGTGCTTCCATATTAATCTTTCGTTTTCCTTACTGAATTTCCCCCCATCAGTCACTCCCATTTTCCTCAAAACTTATGGCTCTTTGAAACTTTGCACAATCCTTGGATCCCTAGTTAAACAAGACGAATTAAACGTCTAAACAGACTAAAGACGTTTGTTATGCGCATCTGAATATTCATATATTCAACAATACAATTCAGCGAATACACATTAGGATAGTCAGGACTTTGGTGTGGCTTTCCTGGGGGGAAATTTGCTTGTGAGGAGGGAGATATAGGCTAGACAAGGGGGGTGGGGAAAAATATGTGGAATGCTGTAAGATATGTAAGTAGTAACCAGAGCGGACTCTCCGGATGGGGGGGGGGGGGGGTTTACTAAAACCATCAAAAGGTCAGTGTTGCTCGAATAACGGCTTTCTAGCTTTGGTATAAACCAAAGTGTGATCCGAAAATGGCCTGACGACCAAAGTTTTTAACAGGTTAACCCCCCATCCCATACGTATAGGGTGTGTATTTTGCTACCCGGGACCAGTGTGAACGCCTCAGCAGGCGTCTCCGATATTTATAAATTTTATATAATTTTCAATAAATACTTTGTCCTTTTTTGCCATGTAGTCCAAAGCTTAAGGTTTGTTCGCAGTCTGGTTAGCAACAATGTGGAACACGCATCGACTTTGAGTAAATGTTGTGTGGAAATTTGTCGTGATTTGAGTAATATCAAATTAGGAAAAGGTAATCCAGCTTTGAAGAACGAAAAAGCACGCATCTCTAGAGGTGTTTCTTTGTTGAGAGAATGGTCCCTCCAGGCTGATGATGATAAGTATAAAATGAGACCAAGCTTCATGAGGATATGTGGCATTTTCAAGTACGCAAGTGAAGCTTTTTTGGAGCCGGAATCGATATCTACAGCTGATAAAATCATTGCTGCCAGAGTAAGAATTATATCAGAAATACTTCGCAATTTAACCAAGCCAGAAGCTGCAGTTCTTCGTTGTCTACGGTTCCTACAAGAGCTTCATGACCTACATAAAATTCAAGAAGTGATTTCTTTTCTGGTTAGAAAAGAAACGAAAACCACTTTTCTTAAACAAGAGGAGTCGTTTAAAAATGCTATATCCGTCCATGAAATAAACAAGATCTTGTTTGAATTTGTCCGAATGCTTTTTAAACCATCACCAACTGTTGAAGAGTGGCCTGCGACGATACAACTGGATGAGCAAGTTTACAACCCTTTGATTGAGGGACGATTGTTGCAGAAAAGGCTGATGGATACCGGTATGGTAGTATCCGGTCAAATGAATTTGGATATTGGTGAAGTTGACAACAAAGTCAAAGATCCAATTACTGATGTCGCAGAGTATAATGTCCCAATTATCGAAAGTAGTGAACAAACTCCAGATAACAGGTATACATTACAACATAAGGATTTGATATGTCTGATAAAGTAAAATAGGTAAGCTACTTTCAACACTAATAGAGTAACCAAGGAATATGTGCAGAGACGATTTGGGTAAAAGATTTACCTGAAATTATCCGTACGTCGACGTAGCGGGAAACAAAGTAAAAGAAGAGTAAAATATCATTTATTATAGTGATTTAAATCACCAAAAATTTGTTGAAAAACAAAATTTGATATTAAGTCGTTGTAAGTATAACTCTCGTAACAGAACATACAATTTATTGTGAGAATTGACTTTTTTGCGTTTATGGTCAATAACGTTTATTGCCATGCACGTTGTCAAGAAAACGATATGGGACTATTTTCCTTTGTGTTTTGCTCATGAATAATTAACATTTTGAGTCTTTGAGAATACTAGTATATTATCATTCCATTATTAAAAAGGGAGGAAAGTTTACAAGGTAGTCGTCCACGATAAGCTGTTTGGACTTTCTGTGTTAAAATTATTCAGAGAGTTCCAACACAAACCCACAGCAGCTTGTATATTTTTTCTATTCTCTGTTAAGCATCACTATTACTGACAAAGGTGGATGCTTCGAAATTCCCGTAGCAAGTGCCTTCCTCCTAGTTCCACCACAAGCCGTTGTGGAGCAAGTCACTCTAACGTGTAGCCGAGTGAAGTATAAAGAATGTGAAGTGAAGCCAAAGGGTGGAGTTAGCTGGATCCTTAAAATTGAACCCGAAGGCGTGACGTTTAAGAAACCTGTGACAGTTCTTCTATCACATTCAGCGTACGAGGACCAGGTGTTTCTGGATTTTTATGAGTTGATCGTGGAAAGATTAAGCCCGACTGGTTGGCCAGAGTTAATCCCGACTGGTTGGCAAGAGTTAATCCCGACTGGTTGGCAAGAGTTAAAGACGGAAAGAATAGCCTCTATTGAAGGTACCAGTTATTTCAAACCCTGTTGTTAAAAAACACCATAATCTGTAAATTGGAAAGATTCACCAGTCAACTTTTGCGTTAAATTACACATTAAATGCTGGGTTGTTTGAGAAGTTAGAGAAATCATACCTACCCCCCAATCCCCTTCACAACAAAGAATCATATGTGTAGTGATTTACTGCATTTCTTACTGCGTTTTGGTGAAATCTGTATTAAGCCCCATCTCCAATAACCCCCCTCCCTCAAACATGCCTTAAATTGTTAAGCTCCGAGGGAGGGCTGATAGAGGATTTATGGTAGTAACTTTTGTTTTTCTAGATGTTCCAAAAGAGATACTTAATCCAGCGATCTTGGACTTGGATGATTACTTGCCATTTGCCAAAGCGACCATACACGAGACTTGTACCTTGGTTGCTACAACACGAATCAGCTCCGATCAGATTTTGATACCAACGAACAGAAGTTATACCTTTTGTAAGCAATATGGAGAAAATAAAAGACTGAAGATTACATTTCCAGCTGGTGTCACGAAGGAGATACTAAGTTTAAAAGTTCAGGTAATGTTTTCCGACGGTGCACCTACTATGAGATCATGCAGTGGGTGCACCGAGATTACCATCAAACATTTATACAGTTTCATGACATTCTTCGGAATTTGTTTCTTTCTACCGTATATTTTCTGATATTATCGGCTGGCCGTGGTTTTTAATCACTGAACACTTAAAACTTTCATTGGAGTCTTAAAGTGACGTAAACTTGGTGACCTCTATAACACAGACGCCTCTCAAAAACGGACATTTTGCACTTTTCCTTTGCTGCCCGTATTAGTAAAGTTCGACTTTAGTTAGGTCCTACAACCAACCTTGTAACTTATTAATTAACAACTTACTTAACAACCTGTGACTGCGAGTAGGAAGAACTTTAGATAAATTAAACATAGACGTGGGAGATTATAATCGTGTATAAAGAACGTGGAGGACTGCGTACGGGTTGTGCAATATAAAACACACGAAACGAAAACAGTGAACAATACAGTGTAGCAAACAAGGTCTCTGAAACTCCCGTGTAAATTTTACACTTTTAGTTGTTTCCTGCTGAAGCTGTTTTAAACAAAGATGTACGTTTGGATAAAAATCTTGTTTGTGCTCCTGTTATCAAAGTTTCTGGTCAGACGACCCCATTCCTCAAAGCAGTTGATGTCGAGCTCACATACGCTCACAGGGACGTCGCTAATATCGCCGAAGAATTTTTACTAGTTGGAAACAAGATTAAGTTCACAACTGAGTATGGGCTGTTGTTGCGTAGCCACAAGGAGACCGAGTCAAAATCAAAGACAAAGTGGCAAAATTTAAATGAAAGTAACGATGCTTATATCGAACGACCAAGGAAGGATCAGCTTAAGTTCTCGTTTTCGGTGAAATACTTTTACGAGTGAGTATTCACTTGCTTATCACTCAGTCACAAAGGAAATTGTAAAAGAATAAATGGGAAATGATAAATATACAACAATAAATGTGTGTTTCTTAGTTGTGGAAGGGGGTTAAATAGATAGGGGAGGCTTAATAAATATTTTTCCCTAAAAAGGGGGGGGGGGTGCTTAATAGATGATTTACGTTTTGAAATATACCATAACAAGTGTTGAGTGAGGTTAGCATGAGAGGACCATTTATCAAGGCCAGTGTTTGTATTATTGGTGCCGGGGAGATTCATTGGAAAACTAAGCTGCAACGTTTTTCTATCTACTTTTAGTATTCTGCCGGTAGTGAACGCGAATGACGATAGCGATGTGCAATCATCGAACGTAGTGGTGGATATGGACAGTCAAGCTCGTCATGCTGCGTTTGTTTTGGCTGTGTACAAAACTGGTAGCATCCAGAATACACTACATGCTGTGTTGGTGCCTAAGCAAGGAAGACGTGTTGTTGAAGCTAAATGGAAAGTAGACGCAATCCGTTTCATGGATCCCCTCAAATCTGGAGAGCCGATATACTTCTGTGTTCCGCTGTCAGATATCAATGATAACTATCATCTGCCCCTAAAGGACTATACTTTAAGGTAAATTGTATAATTTTGTTTTTGAAAAGCTTTCAACCGTAGGCTCGGATCTTTATCAGTGTAAATAATATTTTAATATAGGAATGAAATAAACATCGTGTTTACTCAAAAACAAAACAATTACATTGCCCAGTAGAGATCGCGATAATTTTGTTACAATCCTGGTCAAAAATATTTGGCACACTTAAGCGTTAATTTTCTCATTTAGTCAGCAATGTGTTTGCATATTATCATACAATTTCAAGTACAATTTTATTGGAAAATGAATTAACGACCGCCCGCTCTCCCCATTGATAAAAGTAGCCGGAGAAAGACCAATATTGAAATGGGGTGGGGAGGGAGTTATACTGACTTAAGTTTGGAAAGCTAAATTTGTGACTTGCTGCATGTTGCGCCAAGGTTTTTGACCAGAATTGTAGTTCGTCTGAATTGTTTGTCTTGTGTTTACACTGATCCGTCGGACAGATGATGCCTTTTGGACGAATTCCTGGATGTCCTTTGAAACCAGCTAATATTTGTCTAATTACACAGCACTGCCTTCCCAGGATTGCCAGAAATTCCTTGAAGATCTGGTTTGCGTTGAGAACCTGACCAAATCTAAATCGTCACTATTCAAGCCAAAACGTATTTGTTGTTTTTTGTAGGTTTGATTCGGATCCTGATATGGAGTCGGAGCTATCCAACAACACAAACGAAAGTGTTGATTTAAGAGGGAAATATATGCGTTTCTTACAGGATAGAGAGTGCAACAATGGCACAAATCATAGTACACAAGGAGATTGTCGTGCGAAGGCACCAATCCTTATTTTTGAAAACAGATCAGTCCAGGTAGGTCGAAATACTGCAGATTTTGATTTACCCTTGTATCAAAACTGCAGCAGAGTTATCAATGCTGTTTCAACAACTTGTTATCAGGATGTGTTCGCACTGCTTGTTCCCAGCTTGTCGACAACTTGCTACAAGGTTGTCGACTCAACAAACTTGTTACAAGTTGTTCCAACAACTTGTTTTCGTCCTGCAATTCAACAACTTGTTAACAAGTTGTGCGTGACAACCTTGTAGCAACTTGACAAAATTACAACATTGTTACAATTTCTTGACAAGCTTGCTAAAAGCCTGTTGCGAACACATATTGTTGACAAGATGTGAGTTTTTTTGCGTTCATAGTTGACGTATAGTTGTTAAAGTTGCCAGTTGCCACATGCAGTAGTGTGAGATTTCTTACAGTTTAACTGAATTTGTGTCTAAAGTCACGTTGACTTTTCTGTTTCCCGCGTTTCAATGTTTGATTTTTGAATTTGTTTTCATACTACTATAGGCAAACACAGAACGTCATGAACACCGCAAGCTTGGTAGTGAATCACCGCAAGGTAAGTTTTTCACACATGGCGAATTGGTCTCTAATTTGCGGATTCAGGTTAGGCTTATATTTAGATTTCCGCCTGCCCCAGTCACGCCGTCGTAAATAGCATTTTCGATTTTTGTACACCACTTGAATTACTGCTCCTCCTGTGTCGCTCCAGTGTCGCATCTAATATACAAATATGTTCGGCACACAAGCAAAGCAGCACTATGTTTTTACATCCTTGACCATATATATATACCTTTGGCAAATCAATTAACTAACTCTACTGTGACTAATTAATAAAGGTCTTAAGATTTTCAGATATCAATTGTAAGCAGTTATAACATCTCATGAAATAACACTGCATAATATAATGACGAGATGCGTCCTCTGTTAAATAGTACCACAATTTGATAGAACTTTATAAAAAGTTATTTTCCAATAAGTAGTGCTAGGTTTTCAGGAGGACGATATTCCTGTTTATGTTTGGTGTCATATGCATACATCATGAGTGTTAAACAAATAAGAAGACAATAAAGAGAGCCAGTGAACAGACCCTTTGCCTTTGGTTTTGATTGAGGGACGATTTTCGCAACGGAACTGATAGATCCGGGGGGCATGCCAATATATCATTTTTCAAATTAGTTTACAAAAATTCTTAATTCGTTCATTTTACCATCAGGCTTACAAGGAGGGAAGAGTAAAGATGAAATTGACACCAAAGACCCAATTACTGATGTCCCAGAGTATATTGTTCCAATTATGGAAAGTAGTGGTAAAACTCCAGATAACAGGTATCTAATTTATTAAACCATAAGTCCAAAGCATTTACAATTATAAAAAATCGCAGGGCCGTGGGTTCAATTCCTGCCAGAGGACCTAGTGTTGCATTTTTCGCAACCGTTCCTGGTTAGGTCTTAAATTGTGTATATATCTACTCACTTGGATTATCCACCAAACCCAGTATTCTAGTTCAACCAAGTGAAGTGCAAAAAAATCTTTGAAGTTTACCTTATGACAACCCGCACACCCGATTACCTATATATACAGAACTTACGGTTACAGCTCAGCAACTGGCCTCTGTAGCTCAGTTGGTTAGAGCGCTGCACCGGAATCGCAGGGCCGCGCGTGGGTTCAATTCCTGCCAGAGGACCTAGTGTTGCATTTTTCGCAACCGTTCCTGGTTAGGTCTTAAATTGTGTATATATCTACTCACTTGGATTATCCACCAAACCCAGTATACAATTATAAGGGTTATGTTTACATTGGCAGAGATAACTATTATAATTGTAAACATTTAGCAACTTTTTACAGACATTTAAGTACTTTTTACACTGCCAGAGTAACTCATATACGGAATGCATGCAGGGAATTATGACTTTGGTATAAACTATATGAAGGTATTTACGTAGTAAGTATAACAAAAGAAAGAGAAAGAATCTTTTATTTGTAAACTTTCTTAATCGCATGAATTGGTTTTCATAACCGTCAAACATCCGTGTGAACAGGAAGCGGACGAATTTGCGTATTGTTCCGAATTCCTCTGGTCTTGTGTGGACGTATCTGAGAGTTTTTTTTATTGAGATGCAAATGCCTGCATCGATCTTCAAGTTGCTTCGTGCAAGGGCTAGCGGAAAACGGGCTTTATCAAGACAGATATAACCTATATGTTAAAAAAATTAATAACATAATTTCGTTATCTTTCTCTCGTGAGTTATAATAAGTTTGAAAACTACGGTATATGATTATTTCATTATTGTTTGTTTAGCATCACTGTTAGTGAGAAAGGCGGATGCTTTAGCATTCCCGTAGCAAGTGCCTTCCTTCTATTTCCACCACAAGCCGTTGAGGAGCAAGTAACTCTGACGTGTAGTCGAGTGAGGTATATAGAATGTGAAGAAAAGCCAAAAGATGGAGATATATTCGTAAGCCGTATCCTTAAAGTTGAGCCCGAAGGCGTGACGTTTAAGAAACCGGTAACAGTTCTTCTTTCGCACTCAGCGTACGAGGACCAGGTTTTTCTAGATTTCTATGAACTGGTTGTGGAAAGTTTAAGCCCGACAGGATGGCAAGAGTTGAAGACGGAACGAATAAGCTTTCTTGAAGGTATATTTGTCATTTAATTAAGCTCTCTAATAAATGGAAGAAGAAATGTATTAAGACCCTCTCCCCCTTTGCAACAAAAGATGCCTGTACTGATCACTTGTACTGATTAACCCCCTCTCTATTAACCCCCTCTATTACTCCCCGCCAAACATGCCTGAAATTATTAATAGAGAATTTACGGTGGCAACTTTTGCTCTTTAGATGTTCCAAACGAAATACTTACTCCTGAGGTCTTGGATGATTACTTGCCATTTGCCAAAGCGACCATACATGAGACTTGTACCTTGGTTGCTGCAACACGAATCAGGTCCGATCAGATTTTGATACCAACAAACAGAAGTTATACCTTTTCTAAGCAGTATGGAGAAAATGCGGAACTGAAGATCACATTTCCGGCTGGTGTTGCGAAGGAGATGCTAAGTTTAAAAGTTCAGGTAATGTTTTCCGACGGTGGTTAACTTATACGTGTTGGTTTTCAGTGTATATGGTGATGAACAATATTCACGAGCTTGGTGAAGAATCCAACTACATAAAAATTATTAATAAAAATTACTTCAAACATTTTAAATACTTTTCAGGTATAGTCGAACCCCTCCTTACAAACACCTTTCTGATACGGACGGTTTCTTACGTTCCGACATCACTCTAATATACTTTCTTTTAAAATAGCGTCTATAATAAGCACTCTCTCTAACACGGACAATAGACACTATATATAAATCTTGTCCCCAGATAGCAAATACATATAAATTTAACAGGTGATGATAGTTTGTGTATTTGTCTGTTTACATCCTTTGGGGGAGATAACTGAGATTTTCCTTCCCTGCCCCGTATTAGTAAAGTTCGGCTTCAGTTAGGTCATTCAACCGACCTCGTACCTTATTAACAACTTACTTAACAACCTTTGACTGCGAGTAAGAACTACTTTAGATTGAAAGTCCATTAGCGATAAACCTTAACGTGAGAGGTTATAGATGTGTATAGAGAACACGGAGGACTGCGTGCAGGTCGTGCAATACATAGCCGGTGTCACGGCCGTAGTAAATTACGGGAGAATTTACGGCTGTGGCACAGGCTATGCAATACAATGTAGCGAACAAGCTCTTTTGCACTTTTAGTTGTTTCCTGCTGATGAAGTCTTAAACAATGATGAACGTTTGGATAAAAATCTTGTTTGTGCGCCTTTAATCAGAGTTTCTGGTCGGACGACTCCATTTCTCAAAGCAGTTGATGTCGAGCTGACATACTCTCACAGCGACGTTGCTAACATCAAGGAAGAGTTTTTACCAATTGGAAAAAAAATTCAATTCACAACTGACTATGGGCTGTTGTTGCATAGCCACAAAGAAGCAGAGTCAAAAGTAAATGAAAGTAACGTTGCGTATATTGAACGACTAAGAAGGAATCAGCTGAAGGTCTCGTTTTCAGTGGAACATTTTTCCGAGTAAGTATTCATTTGCTTATGATTCGATTACAAAGGAAAGCATAAAAGAAGACCTAGGAAAGAAGGTTAATTTTCCACATGTGGCGCTTGTAACGATTTTTATGTACACTGCATTGGTATGTACTGCCATGTTTAGAGAAAGGGGGGGGGGGCTTATTGGAAAGAAGGCCAGTAGAGAGGGGCCAATTGTTTTTCTCAGGCCATAACTGTAATCAATAAACGTGTGTTTCATAGTTAAGGAGGGGGAAGGGAGGGAGGGAGGGTTACATAGAGACAATGAATTTCTTTCTCGAAAAGGGAAAAGGGGAGTCATATATGAGGAGGAGGTTAATAGGGATTTACGTATAAATATATACCATAACAAGCGTTGAATGGGACACTTATCAAGGCCAATGTTTGTCATCATAACTGGAGCCGGGAAAATATATAAATAGAAGGTGAAAAATAGAGACTACGATCTATATGATTCATTGGAAAACCAAGCTGCAACGTTTTTCTTGTTCACTTTTAGTTATCAGCCGGCGATGAAGATAAGGTCTGAAAGTTTTGTGCCACCGTCGAACGAGAGAAATGTTAACAGTAAAGGTCGTTATGGTGCGATCGTGTTGGCTATGCACAAAATTAATAGCATCCAGAATACACTTCATGCTGTGTTGGCGCCTAAGGAAATGCTAAGGACTGTTAAAGATAATTGGAATGTAGTAGACGGAATCCGCAAGTTCGAGGAACCCGTCAAATCTGGAGAGCCGATATTCTTATGTGTTCCGCTGTCAGATAGCGATGATAACGATCATCTGCTCCTAAAGAATTATACTTTATGGTAAATTTGAAATTTTATGACATAGTTATTTTGTGGAAAACACCACGTTAATATATTTCATAAAGCTTTCGATCTGTAAGCCCTGCTCTTCACGAGTGCTAATAATATTAGAAATGCACCGGATACTGGAAATATCCGGCCGGATAGGTAAAGGTAAGCCATCATTTCTAAACCTCCGGTATTTGTTTTTTTTACGTAGGTTTGATCCAGATCCTGTAATAGAGTCGGAACTACACAACAACACAAAAAATAGTACATATCTGAGAGGGAGAAACATGCATTTCTTAAAGGATAGAATGTGCAATAATGGCAAAAATCATAGCCAAATACTAGAACAAGATTGTCGTGCGATAGCGCCAATCCTGAATCGGAACCAATCTGAAGCCTTAATAGTTCAGGTTAGTTGCTGCGGATTTTGATTTACCGGATTCCCCCCATAGTTTACTGCGTTTCTCACTTACTGCATTTCTACAAAATGAATACGGTTTCTAATTATCTTTTTCTAATTATCTCCCCCATCTCCAATAAGCACTCCCTCGAACATGGCTGAAATAAATAAGGGCCCCCCACCGGTATTAGCTCGCTTGCAGTTTAACTGAATTGGTGTCCTAAGTCACGTTGATATTTTCTGTTACCCGCGTTTCAATGTTTGATTTTTGGATTTGTCTACAGGCAAGCACAGAACATCGTGAACTCGCGCTTGATAGTGAATCTCCGCAAAGTAAGTTAAGTGTCATGTACTTCGCCTAACCAATCAATCGCTTGATGCTTGCCATACTTATTGTTGGTTGTTTTTCAATACAGGACACAATGTTTTGTCTTGTCAAGGGGCTATTCTAAATAATAACATCCAAGTAAGCAAGGTAATTAAATGTTTGGGATCTTTTCCTTAAATGTGTAATACATTAGGTGTGTTTTCCCGGTTTCACAAAAAAGTGTGTTTTTCATGTAGATTATAAGTGCTATGATAACCCGTTGTGAACTATTCGAAAAGAGGATTAAAACCGCAGCCCAAAAAAAATTGGAGGTGTATAGAGCATCTGTGGAGCACCCTGAAGGAGGCAAAGTCACAAGGTTCGTCACAGACGTTGCTGGACCTACTGCCACTATTGTTTTCAGCCTTGCTTGCGGCATAACAATTGCAATGGGTTTTTCAACTTTTGGGGCCGCATCGTTTTGTGCTGCGGTTGTGGCTGGTGCCACTCTTGCTGTTAAAATTGTTGGGAAACGCTCTAAACGAAGTCACGCTAAAGTAGTCGAGAACGCGGTCGTGGAAGTGGAGGAAGCAAACATGTCATCATATTTAAATTGTGTTATCACGGATGTTGCCAAAGAATTGTCTCGTATGTTCGAGGAACAATTATTTCAACTGAAAGATTATAGGTATGTTGAGATCTTAGCGGAATGTGCAGTCGACTTGATGTTAAATCTGAAAGAAGGCGATTCATTCAACAGAAACACTTTATTAAAGAAAGTGCTACAAGATGGCAAAATAAAAGAAAAAAAATTACTCACAAGAAACCTGGATAAGTGGTTTGCTCCGAGCGTGTTTCGAAAGCCTGGCTTGCGACGAATCATTGTCGGAACGGATCGCGCAGAGTGCATTTATCAGGTTAAACCGGATGATGTATGTGACACAAAGACGTACGGTTATCGCGGCCAATTTCTTGAAATGAAAGAATGTTGTGGTCAAAGGAAACAAGGTCCAACGGAAGAAGTGCCAGAGCTCGTCAACGGTGAGATCCCAAACAAAGATTTTGGCGTTACAAAGTTCTTTGTTGAATCTGACATCGACAGCGAATACACGCAGCAGCGTGAAGAAAGTATGATCTACCGTCCATTACATCTCTTAGTGCAGCGTCCTGAGGTTTTAGATTTCTTCATTGGTAACCTTCAAGAAAATCCCTCATTAGCTTTAGCCGATTTCTTGAAGAGAATGTTCGGCTTTCATGATAGTGACATGTTACGCCCTGTTTATCGCCAACATGTGCCAGGAAAAGTTCCTGCTCTCCAAAAGTCAAAGCTCACTGGATCAGATTTCAGCCATTCCAATTTCACAAATTCTTCCCTCAAGGAATGCGATTTCACCAAGTGTGTCATGTGTTTGCAAAGCTAGCCGGGGCAAAAATGTCTGATTCAAAATTTGTTGACACATTCATCAGTCACAGCAATTTGATAGGAGTCGAAGCTGATCACTGCACGTGGACGACAACATCTGTCCTTTATTCCCGTGTGGATGGCGCAAATCTAGGTTGTGTAATACCTACTGTCGGTGATAATCATTGGGATGGGACTAACGTCTGTGACGCCATCCCTGAACAAACAGCACCAAAGAATTTCAACGGAAGTAAGTATGTTAACCGTAATATTAAGTAGCCCCGTATTTATTAGCCTGTGCACAGGTCTGTGCACTGAGTATATGAACAGACTTTGTGATTGATTGATTGATTGATTGATTGATTATGACAATAAAAGACAATAAAATATAAAAATCATCGTTTTAGAGAACGATCGAGTTATATACACTGACAACTTTTGTCTTAGAAATTGATTGTGGATGGAATATACGAACGAAAATTTATATACATTTTTAGACCTTGCCAAGGCCAGGAGCAGTTGCGAAAAATGCAACTTAGGCCCTCTGGCAGGAATCGAATCTGCGGCCCTGCGTTTCCGGTGCAGCGCTCTAACCAACTGAGCTACAGAGTCCAGTTGCTGAGCATCAACCGCAAGTTCGTGTATCTATAGCTGGGTATATATAAGGGCTGACGATTTGAGGCGCGGGCGGACAAAAATTAAGGAGTTGAGAGCTGATCCATTATTTAGAGCATTAGGGTTTTTCTCTGTCTGAGGCTTCTAATTTTTTAAATCTATTTTATAACAGCATATGTGTGAAAGATTGGCAAAGAATGCAAGGCAAATTTTTGGCTAATTTACAGTGTTATGTGTACTAAGTAAGCAAGATACCGTATCTTTTATATAACAATGTATCAATGGACAATTTCCATGTAAAATAATTTTAGCACGTAATTTAATAATTTTACTACATAGCATGCAAAAGCACAAGATTTCTCAACACTTGCCTGTGACGTCACAACACACAATGTGATGTTTTGTTTGGCTTTCGCCATTTTGGATGGCAAATATTTAAAACTAATTAAGAACAAACTTTGGGTCAAATTCTGACAATTATAGCCATCAAATCAAGGCTGCGGTTGTTGTCTTTGTGTGAAAATTTGGAAAGGCCATTTTCTGCCGAATTCAATCAGGCATTACTACTGATGCGCATTACCGTTGCTGTCCGCAGTGTTCGCGATTAATTTTGCCACTCAAAATGGCGGAATTTTTTAGCATGACGTAATATTCTCGCATGACTGCAAGATCTAAGACCATAAATTGCATAATTGTAGATTTTAGATTTAAAATTTTTATTGTATCGCGATATTATCGCGTAAAATGTAAATATACTCTAATAATTTTCCGCATAGGAATGCAGGGGCCGGTTGTATAAAACTCTTAACTACTTTATAACTACCCGTTTTGCAGTTAAATAGTAGTTAAGTCTAAAACAAGCGATTTCTGATTGGTTCACTTTCGCATTAACTATAGTTAATTTTAAATACTTTATATACAACCGGCTCTTGCAATCTTGTAAATTAAAGACAAAAGAATTGATTGGACTTGGAAGGCTACTTCATTGGAAACACTCAAGTTTGGGTAATATAAACATTGCTATTTAAATGTATAGAATATTGATTGTGAACTCAAGTTTTTCACTTCAACCATATCAAAACGTAACCTAACAATTGTTGTTTGCGCCGAGTCATTTGTTCGACCCAGTGAATTCAATGAATTCAATCTAAAGCGATAACAGGCGATGAAATTTTTAAAGAACGCCAATGCCTATACAGTCTATATCTACACTATGACTGCAGACATATATCCTGCGGTGTAAGCTACAACTTTCAGGTGAAGAGCTTCGCTTCCCCCCTCCCCAGATACAGTACATTGCGTTTACTGGTTCCACGCTGGCGTTCAGGAAACGACGAAAATACGCTACGTTTCGTTACGATACGGTTGAAGTGGGAAACAGTCCGATGTGAAAAGGGAAAACGCCATATAAAATAGACTCCAGTTTAATAAAAAAATGTGTTTTGTTGTGTTTTGGCGGCTGTTACTTAGTCCCAAGCGTTTCTTAATTTTCTTGACGGATTCGGAAACCGTCAAAGTTGACCTCAAAACGCGGATATCCCGCAAAATAAAAGTTTTTAGTTTCAAATTTTGACAGATTGTTATCTTCCCTTAAACATTAATATAAACCAAAGACTGTTGTTTTTACGTTTCCTTTATATATTCCAAAATGCATTTTAATACAAGTAATGAATGAATGAAAATCTTTATTTAAAGGAAATTCAGGATAGCTCTGTCAGCTGCTGAATGCATCTGTTATCAATAGAGGCCCTATTACTGTTAACACACCAACTTTTCTTATAAAAGTAATCGTACATCGTACTAAATGTAAAGTAATCGTACATCGTACAATCGAATAAAGTACTAAATGTCCACGCACGGTTCCAAAATAACGATGCCTTCTCGACGTTAAAAAATACGGCGTCAAAAAAGTCCCTGTTCGCCCTCTCTGTAGGGAGTCTGTTCGCAGTCCAGTCGTTCAGACGTCAACTTGTATAATTTGTTTGCCAATATTTTTCCCAGTCATCATTGATACAAATGCATTCCCGGCATTTTCAAGCCCCATCTCATACGTTTCCCGATTTTTCAATTTGCCTTCCCTAAACCAAGTTTCAAGTTGCACTAACGATTCTTGAAATTTTTCAGGATAATTTAACACCGTGTACCGCTCTCGGGTGATGTTATTTTGCTTCAATATTTGTGTGATGTTCTCAGGTATCGGTGGGGGGTAGGGTAAATCCTTGTCGTACTGCGAGATTTGACCACACAATACAACATGACTGTCTTTGTTCATACATTTGATAACCTACACGAATTATACAATTCAAAATTGTAATGAGAAGTAGATTAGAGGAATTTATATAGAAAACTTCTTTATACCTTTTGAAAGACGTCCTACTTAACTGCCTACATACTTACCTAATTCCGTCTATCTACCTTACCTACCTACCTACCTACCTACCTACCTACCTACCTACCTACCTTACCTACCTACCTACCTACCTACCTACCTACCTACCTACCTTACATTCCTATCTACCTACGAACCAATCTACTTACCTACCCACCTTCCTACCATCTACCGTTCCTAAATCCCCACTACCTTTCTTACCTGATTGCTAATTTTTCCTCCAACATTGTCAAAGTAAGCATCAACGCCTTCAGGACAACACTGAGACAATTTTTCCTGTATATTTTGCGTGGTCTTATAGTTGATAGCGACATCGAAACCTAGTTCATCCACCAAATACCGACACTTCTCGTCTGTTCCACAAATTCCAACCACTTTACCACATCCCTCAAGCTTAGCAATCTAGAATTGTAAGTAATATATCTTGCACGAAAAGGAGTTTATAATAGTATCAAATAGTGATTTGAAACAACGAAAAGTGGGATGAAAACGAGGCGCTTGCCAAGTTTTTTCACAAACTTTGAGCTGTCTTAAAATCATTATAATAAACGACTTCAAGTGTATGTAACTTCTCAAACGAACCAGTATTTAAAGAGGAATCTATGCGGGATTCGAGTTAATTTATAAACATCTATTATCGTTATGTCAAGACCAAGATGTGGTGCTGATTGCCTCGTGAATATTTAATAAGTTTGAGAAATTATAATATACTGTACAATATAGTTTAATACTGGCAACTTTAAACTATCTGTTTTCTATAGTTCTACAATACAAAAGTTATTTAGGGTAGCGTAGCTCTAATTATTAGATCGAGTGCCTGAAAAAACTATGTAACTAATTAATATTCACCTGACCAGCGGCTGATCCACAAGCCCCAGCGGCACCACTGATGACGACCGTCTGGTTCTTTCCAGGAACAATATGAGCCTTCTCTCGAATGCCTATTATCCCGGTCAGTCCAGTTACACCCAGAAGTCCTAGAGTGAGTGATGGATGTTTCTGCAAGATCTCGCTTTCTACCTACGGTATACAAACGGTGGTACATTATGATACTTTAACCATACATAATACATGTACACAAGGGGGTGCGCAAGTGCGCATGGGCATTGATATTTATAGAAAGCTTTTATATTTGACAAAAATATTCACGCCACTGACCTATGTACACCTGCACTATGTATACAGTTCAGTGGTTCATGCTTGATTCGTCATTTGCGTGCCAGACCGGCATTGGCGAACAGCAAAATATGGCAGTCCACTGGCGCAAATGACAAATTGTGTACCCGTTGCCTGTTGCCATATTTGTAGACTTGTAGTCAAATGTAACGCTCTCTGTGTAGCTGGAGGGTCATGAGCGGTAAAATGAGAGCTGGGATTTGCTTATTTTCTTGGCCGTTGCAACTGATATATCATTGGGGGGTGAAAACAAAATTTCGGGTCCTTTTAACGTGTCCTTAGGTTTTGGGACCCCTAACGTGTTGCATTCTGTTTGACTCGTTTTGATGTCCATTAGGCGAAGGTGGACACTTCGTAAGTATACTACTTTGACAAAAGATGAGGAAACAGCTTTTACCACAAAAGGGAATGTTACATAGCCACCGGGCCAATTTTTAGCGATTGTAGACGTTGTTTATATGTGTTACAAAATTTCTGCTGGGAAAATGGGATTGGACCCCCATCCTTCACGACCCTCTAGCTTTTTAGCAAGAGGGAATATGAAGGAAAAATTGCGCTGTCTAGATAAATCGGTCCAAGTCGAATATTGCGCAATATATCGCCAGTATGAAACTGCAGTACTTCTGACCCCACTACAAACACTGGCAGCTTCTCATTTTTTAAAATATGCAGTTTACTGCAGAAAGAGATGGATCAGCCAGCCAGTTCAGCTTATTGGCCAGAAAAAGCAATTGACTGGCCAGAGAAATGGCGGCCAACATGCGTAATGCGATATGCGCGACCCCAAAGAATTCAAAGGTTCCCAAGAGAGTGAACCCTCTATAGAATATTTACTCTATGCTACAAAGTCTACAATATACCTTAATACTTCATGGTCACACTAGTTTATATATATATCATGTCCATACAATATTCTTGTATAATTTATATATGGTATAACAAAAATTACAGTAAAATCTATATCCATATTTCATGCTAGCAAGTCTCATATGCACTCTAAGTTTACCTACTAAAGTTTACCTTTTGCAATGCGTGGAATCCGATGGTAGGGTCAGCATTCGAAAGCAATGCCTGTGGGTTAAAATTGACAAATTTTTGAAACGGCCAACACATTGGTAAATGAATTATATCGCCTGGCCGAAGCGATTCGTCTTTACTTTCCATGATTATTCCCGTCCCAGAACTATCAAGAGTTTCCCCGATTTGCCAGGATTTCGCGTACGCGACACCTGAGTTTTCGTTGAATCGCACTCGCATGTAGGGATCGACAGACAAGCAGAGTGTTTTTGCAACAATTTCGCATTGTTTGCACGCCGGAATAGCAACCGTTTCGGTGTCAAAGTTTTCTAACGATACAGGATTTGATTCGCCCGGACGACTGCGTAAAAACACGCGAATGTTTTGCCTTTCTTGCGTTGTCATTTTTAGTCGATGGTTATTAAATATATCAAGGCTTATACTTATAGTTTATATATATGGTGATATTATTACATAAAATGATGTTTCGTGATTGGCTGTCGGGAAATTAATGACCATATGTAAATGACCATATTTATATATATAAAGTTTGAGTTGTGACTTTATTTTAAATAAAGAATCTTTGTATTCGCTCTGGCAAAATACGTGTATTGAGCACTTACGCACCGCGACATGGAATTATAACCAATACAGTAATTTATAACTTTCAATAAAATAAATTATTTATTCCGGAACCGGTGCGAAATGAAGCCGGAAGTTATCGCACTTTTCCAAAATTTTAATTTGAAACAACCTCAGAAAATGGCGACCTTGCATGGTGTGCGAACGGCACCACGTTGCTTTTCTCGTTCAATTTTTCAGCATTCGAGAGCGCGGTGCGCTCTAAAAGGCCAAAAACGTTTTCTTTGTTTAAGTAAGAAAGCAAATTCGCAACTAGCTTTTGTATCCAGCGAATACGATGAGATTTATAAAAGTAGCATCGAGGATCCTTCCAAATTTTGGAGCGAACTTGCAGCCACTCGTTTGCAATGGATTAAGCCGTTTACCGAAGTAATGGATTGTGATATGAATGTTGGTAAACACAGGTGGTTTATGGATGGTCTACTTAATGTCTCAGGTTCAATATGTACTTGATATACACGCGTATAACCGCACAAGTTGTAACAAACCTGCAGTAGACTTGTTACTGGTACAAATGCTGTTTCAACAACTTGTTATCAACTTATCAGGATGTGTTCACACTGCTTGTTGCCAGATGCCAGCTTGTTGACAAGTTGCCAATGACTTGTTACAACTTGCTACAAGGTTTTTACTTGACAGACTTGTACAGGTTGTTCAATTATTCAACAACTTCTTAACAACAAGTTGTGAGTGAAAACCTTGTAGCACCATGAAATCATGAATGACTTAGGGTTACTGACTTACTGTATACAAGCGAAAATATGCCGCTGCCTAAATAAGCTGCAAACATTTGTATATATGGACAATTTAATCGCAACTGAAATAGACTGCGGCTTCACTAGGCTGGGAGTTCAGAGTTTGTCCAAAATATGCAGCAACCTATTTAAGTCAATCGCTAATAATTCATCCCTTGGTGTTTAAAATTAAAGTTTTATATAACTACTTTTATTTTGCCTAATTTTAAATAGAAAATTGTTTGGACAGGCATGTAAGTAGAAGTCCTGACAGCGTGGCATTGATATGGGAGAAAGATGAGCCTGGAACTCATGAAACTGTTACTTATAGGTGGGTAATTACCTAAGGTTTGGGTGCAGGGGGTGCACATCCCTTTAGAATCTTTAGCACATGCCCCACAGAAAAAGTTAGCAAGTCCAGTGCTTGCAAAGCGTTCCAGGTTTTATGTCACAGGAAATGTTCTATTCAGCCATGCTGCATGATGATGTATTGCAAGGAGTTGTAATCATTGTATAGAAATTATAGAAAAGCTTGAAAATAATTGTTGCACCTCTTGTGACCTTGTAGAGAGCTTTTGAAAATGACGTGTCAGTTGGCAAATACGCTGAAAAATCATGGTGTTAAGAAAGGAGACAGAGTGTGTATGTATCTACCAAATTCTCCCCTTGCTGTTGCCACCATGCTTGCATGTTCTCGTATCGGTGCTGCTCACAGGTACGCTATTGCTACACATTTTGTTACACAAATCATCCCACTCAAACCCTGGGACAAACAGGCTTACAAGCACATGCAGATAAACAAAAAGACACATCACAAAATAGACTGACACCTAGAAACAGGAAAACATTGTTTTTGTGTGCCAGCCTGAAAGATAAACAGAGGATTTCAATGTTTCAAAAAAATGGCTTGTCATGAGAGGTAGAAGGTTACCAGACAAACAGATCTATGGACAAACAAATAAGTAAAAAATTGACCACAAGCCAGACAGGTGAAGACAAACAGGTGAAGACAAACATCAGTACTTAACAGACATCCAGATTTACAAGCATACAAAGTATACAAAAACTAGCTGACAGACAGGTAGAGGCGTACACAGATAAACAGATTAGACAGCCAGATTGACCAGCAAATATGAACCAACAAACACAACCAAACGTTTATACAGTACCGTGACTAGCCTGTTTGATTTGCTTTGATGGAAGTTCATGTTCTATAAGCTAGTTTCAATTTTTTGCTTGTAGTGTTGTGTTTGCTGGCTTTAGTGCAGAGGCACTGGCAAGTCGTATCACAGATGGTTAGTAATATATTAACCCATTAACTGGCAGTACCCTACCACTGACAAGTAAAATCTGGTGTTAGACAGAGTAAAATACTAAAGTATGGCACATCTGGGCACATTGCCAGCTAATGGGTTAATATGCAAAAAAATGTTACAGTATATTAAAACAGGAAAAGTTAGTACAACTGTGATCAGACTTTCAGTAACCATATTAGTTCCTGCCTACTGGTTAGGCTCAGATTCCAGCCATTGAGATTCTTGGCACCCATGATCCTCACCTCAGTACTAGGACCCCAACAGCTGGAATTTGAGATTACTGTACCTACTGGTCGATAGCATAATGGGTTAACCAGAATATCTGTCCATGTCTCTTGTTACCTATTAAGCTGCAATGATATCTCAATGTAATTAGTACTTTGATATTTTACTGTCGAGCGTTAATTGGTTAATTTAATATAACAGGTTAATCACCATATGTGGCTGCGGCACCAGATAGTCACAAAGTGACTATTGATTCCCTTTATCTTCATTAACCCATTAAGCAGCAATGCACTCCATTTAATTATTTAATGGGTTAATCTTTCTTTAGCTGGAGCAGAAACTGTAATTACTGCTGATCAAGGTGTGCGTGGTGGAAAGACAATTGATTTAAAACGAACAGTGGACGAGGCAGTGAGCAAGTGCTCAGGTGTGAGACATGTTTTTGTCATGTCAAGAACTGGTGCTGATGTGCCTATGGGCAAAAAGGATATTCCTTTAGAAGAGGTAACAAACATAGAGCTTGTCTTTGACCTAACATGTCTTTGACTAAAGTGCTTCTACGCAAAAGTTGGTGTATTAGAAACTCAGCCCTTCAGCCCAAATCAGTGTTAGTTATTTTACACATTTATAGTGAAATTCCCTGGTGTTAAAAGTGTATTCTCGCACTAGGCAATGTCAGAAGAGAGCGCTGAATGTGCTGTTGAACCAATGAACAGCGAGGATATGTTATTCTTACTATATACGTCTGGGAGCACAGGGAAACCAAAAGGAATTCAACATTCTCAAGCAGGATATCTACTGTATACCAATCTCACATTTCAAGTACGTAACAACTGTCTATTGAACCGACATATATACAGTTCAGATAGAATTGATAGAGGTACATATTTGAGCTGTTAGACAGAAAATTGTAATTACGTTTAATTTACACTGCACAGACAATTAACTCATTAACGTGCGATGGACCCTATTGCGCACTGCGTTATCGTTTGAGAACTTCCGATTACACGACGGGAACGTCAACGCTGAACAGGAAAATGTTTTCTGTCCATGCTTTTTGTTAGTTGTTAAAGCATAAAAGTGCGATGCACCCTAATGCGCACTACGTTCAAATTTTACTTTGTCTGATAACGCCAGATTATTTTGGGGTACCGGAATGACGCTCTACAATCGAGCTTTCCAGTTGCTTTCGAGTCAGCTGGGGAGAGACCACACATTCAACGCTGTTTGGTTGAATGCGAAAACCTGGCCAGGCCAAGGCTTGATGTGTACCACGGCTTAAGCACTATCGTACAGCAGATGGTGGCTTCGGTTGTGCAGTCGTCAGAGCAAGCGCCTTTCACCTCTGAGTCTTGAGTTCGATTCTCGTTGAGGACTTTACTCATCACACTCATGTGAAAAGAGTAAGTCAACGCTCTGTCGAAAGTCGTGGGTTTTCTCCGGGCACTCCGGTTTCCTCCCATAGGGAAAGTTGACTGGGTGGGTTAGGATAGACAGATTATGAGTAATATCGCAATTGTAAAAATAAATAATGTAGGCTAAGTACATAATATAGGTAAGCGAGATACTTGATGTAATTGGTCACTGACAAGCCCCAATGGGGACTGAGCTGAGTAATGTAATGTAATGTAATGGTGGTCAACCACGGGCAGTTATTGAAGTGAGAAAATGGTTATGGTAGCAAATAGATACAAGAGATTCACTTTAATTTGCTTGCTCCTTTAAGTGTCAATATTTTTGAAGTTCATCGCCATCTGCTGCTTTGTAATAAGCCTGGTTTCCATTTAGTTGTAACGGTCGTGAACATATCAAGGTGACCGATGTAATAGAGTGTCGATATACCTCTGCAATCATTAAAGACTGATTTGCATAGAGAGCACACAAACGACAAGATAGATTCAGACTATTTCACATCGTCCAACATGATTTGGTCCCCATACTTTCTTTCAGTATGTGTTTGGTTACGAACCAGGAGATATATTCAGTTGTGTTGCTGATATTGGTTGGATCACAGGCCACTCGTATGTTGTATATGGCCCTTTATCAAACGGCGCTACCTCCGTGCTGTTCGAGAGCGTTCCGACCTACCCCGACCCGGGCCGATACTGGGAAACAGTGGAAAGATTGAAAATAAACCAGTTTTATGGCGCGCCAACGGCGATGCGACTTCTGCTTAAATATGAGGATGACTGGGTGAAGAAGTATGACAGGTCTTCTCTACGAGTTCTTGGGACAGGTACAGTAAATCTTCGTACCGGTTGCACGAAGGCCGGATTGCACTATTCATCGGATGATTTTTTCAACCTTGTAAGAATACCCAAAAAGCGTGTAACTTGGTAACTATGGTTATGAAACTCATAATGAAACCTTTAATTTATAAATACTATTCTTTAAAGGCCATGTCTCGCGGGGAAATTTTTGCTGCAACTAACTTGCAACGCTATGTACAAAGCTATGTTCAATGTATGGACAGAAAAACGGTAAACATGGCCCGCGTTTCACTTCACCGATATTTTCATTTATTTCTTTGTTGCCTTCTGGGCATGTTTCGTAAAGTAAAATATCGGCAAAGTAAAACGAGATTGGTGCCCACAATTTCTCTGCGAATATTCTTTTTACCTAACATCGATCTGCGTCCGAAATTGCGTTGTAAATTGCAGCGAAAATTGCCTCGTGTAACATGGCCTTACGGGCAAATATCAAAAATACGGGCAAATATCAGAATTCAGTTAACCTCTCTTAGACGCTCTTTTTACAACGAAGTTTCTTTGATAAAAGTATGATTGAAGATGTGACAGTGCAAAACAAAGACACATCCAGAACTTACACTGGACAAATGCAGTAAAATAGTATCTCATATGATCTAATAATTATAATTCGCTATCTTCTTTATCACAAACCTGCGTCTTCTGGTTTGTTTATGGTGACACAGGCTAGCAACTCGCCCTATAAGGCTATATTCCTCGTTTCAGTGGGAGAACCAATCAACGCTGATGCCTGGCATTGGTACAATGAAGTTGTTGGGGAGGAAAGATGCACAGTTGTGGATACGTGGTGGCAAACAGGTACCGCGTACAAGACTGCAAAATGATATAATCACGAATCTTCATGCTACACGAGCCCATGCTTCCAAGCAAGGGGCAGGGCCACCGAGATAAACTTAGAAACACTATTGCTTCTACATTGTTTCCTAGCCATGTTTCCCAAAGGTAGACAAACCAGGAAACACTGTTTTCTAGCCATGTTTCCCAAAGGTGGGCAAACTAGGAAATACTGTTTCCTAGCCATGTTTCCCAAAGGTGGACAAACCAGGAAACATTGTTTTCTAGCCATGTTTCCCAAAGGTGGGCTAACCAGGAAATACTGTTTCCTAGCCATGTTTCCCAAAGGTGGGCAAACCAGGAAATATTGTTTCTTAGCCATGTTTCCCAAAGCTGGGCAAACTTGGCAACATGATTGTGGAAACTTTGTTTCCAAGAGTGGGCAAACTGTTGCGTAGTTTCAAATGTATTTTTTCAGAGACTGGCGGTATATTTATCGCGCCCAGACCATCAGCAGACAACTCGACACCCAAACCAGAGTTTGCAACGAGACCATTTTTTGGCGTTGAACCTGTTCTCTTGGATAGCGAGGTACTTCTTCTTTCTTAAAGACCTTGCGTGTCGTTTGATCCAGGTTTGCCTTTAGGAACGATGTTCTAGCTTTGAAGTCCTTTGGGACAATTTTTGTTTTAGGGAGTTGAGCTGCATGGAAATAATGTTTCGGGCAACTTGTGCATCCGTGGTTCCGTTCCGAGCATGGCCCGAACTGTTTACGGAGATCACCGAAGATACTTGGAAACTTATTATACAGACTTTCCAGGTAAATAGTTCACTTTCTAGTTTCTAGTTTTGGACAATCTATATTGAATTTAACTACTTTTATACAGCCACATCTTTCCTTATAGCTTACCAATATAGACAGCACATCTCTCTGATACGGAAACCTCTCTCGTACGGGCATCTCTCTAATATGGACATATCTCTCTTATACAGTCACACAGACCCCTCTCTAATACGGACATCTCTCTTATATAGACCCCTCTCTAATACAGACATCTCTCTAATACAAACATCTCTCTAATACAGACATCTCTCTAATACGGACACATCTCTAATACAGACATCTCTCTAATACAGACATCTCTCTAATACGGACACATCTCTAATACAGACATCTCTCTAATACGGACCTCTCTAATACGGACCTCTCTAATACGGACACCTCTAATATGGACAGCTCTTCATTTAATTTATTAACACAAAGTTTCCTGATATTTTTCAGATATTCCCAATAGTTATTTTAGTTATCGAGACCAAATTGATTCACTGTAATAATCACTATGTTAGACTTCTTGATTTGCCCCAAAACTATACGGATGTACAAATATTTTGGCGAAAATAGTTTAAACAACCATTGTCTGCCATTTTAGATTTCAGGTGTATACTTCATGTACGTACAGTGTTTAGGACTATATCCAAAGGCTACGAATTCCTTGGTAACAGTTCTAAACGTCCTTAGTTTTTCCAAAAATTCCCTAAGGGATTTCCGATGATTTCTGCTTGACGTGGTCATGTCCTGTATTTATAACTTTGAAAATCAACTAGATAGTCATAAATTATGAGCAATATGATATATCTATCATTCATTATTTGGCAAATTGGCGGTCATGGAAAATCCGGGTTTCACAAATGGTGCAAAATGCCTATTTTTAAGGATAAATCCTTGACACAATATCAAATTTGAAGAATTCAAAATGGCAAACGCAAGGTACATGGAAGATTACCATACCTATTTTGACCCAAAGACCTACTTAGAATTATTTTATAAAAAATTCAAAGAGGGGGAAAATGATGATGGATCTGTGGTGCCATTTGTTAAAGCATTTCACGAGTTTTGGTCGAATTTTAAGGCACCAACAGACACGGAAGTTCGACACCTCGAGTTTGGTGGTGGGCCTTCTATAGCCAACCTTGTTTTTGCCTGCCCAAAAGTGGATCATATCGTGTTTGCCGAGTATACAGAAGCAAACAGACAAGCAGTGAAATTGTGGATTGCTGGCAACCCGGAGGCCCACGACTGGACGCCATTAATTGAAATCGTTGTTCTAGAGCTTGAACAAGGCATTATCGATGAAAGTATAAACGAAACCTCTGCAGAATGTCCTGTTGTGTTAACAGACAAAGAGAAGCTCGACAGTGTACTCAATCGTGCTGATGAACTCAAGCAAAAAATCAAATCAATTGTACCCTGTGATGTGACCAAAACACCAATAGTTCAACTCGAGCTTGATGATGTTGCCAAACCATTTGATATTGTGTCCACAAGTTTGTGCCTGGAAGCATGCGTGTCATCTGAAGTGCACTACAAGAATACTGTCACAGAACTTTGCAAATTACTTAAACCAAATGGCTACCTATATATGAACGGTGTGCTAGAGCAGACTTTCTATTTTGTCAGCAAAGAAAAGTTTTATACCTTTCCTCTAAGTGAGAAAATGGTGAAAGAAGCAATGAATGAAGCAGGAATAGAAATTGAAAAATTTGTAACAATTCCAGTAAATTACTCGAAAGTATCTGACTGTAAAGCGTTATTTCATACTTATGGCAGAAAAATTGTGTAAAAGTGACAGTCAGCACAAGCATTGAGCATAAATACTACAAATATTAATTTGAATTTATAATTTGATAATAAATCTATATTTGTCAAGTATCTCACTGATCTATATAGATATATATCCCAAATGTTTCCACTTTGTTTCAGCAAAATTTCCATTCTTACTATATGAAATTTTCCTTCACTCTCTTTCACCCTGCAATTTCTTTTCTTGCAATAAACACCTTTCTAATACGGACAGCTTTCTATGTCTTGACCTAACTCTCATCTATATTTTCTTACAAAATAACCTTTAATAATACTGGAGCCTCTATTACGGACAATGGTCACTAACTGCTGTCCCAGAGAGAAAAGACGTATAAATATAACCCGTTTATTACAGACACACAAGTGATTAAGTGGTGATAGTTTGTGCATGTTATTTAATTTCCTCTTTACAATTACACGAAACATGTATTGTACGTTTCGCTAAAAGTACTTGAAAAATAGTGATTCGTATACAACAGAATGTCATTGAGATATACAATGTATATTGTAGTACGGTATATTAATCAATTTTAAAGTGCTACTAACCCCCAAAATTATTTTTGTATATGTGTAATACTTGTATCATTCTGAGAAGAAATGCAATATATCTTTATAGTAAAAATCCTCATCTTGATCGACTTTTTCACTGTCAAAGTTTCCGGATATGATGTCATTAGATGAATTTTAGCATCAAAAAACAAAGGAAAACTAATTTACAATTCACCTAGTGACATCATATCCGGTAACTTTGAGAGTGAAAAAGTTAAATAATATGAGGATTTTTACTATAAAGATATATTACATTTCTTCTCAGAATGATACAAATACTACACATATACAAAAATAATTTTTGGGGTTAGTAGCACTTTAAACGAACACTTAAAATTTCCAGCGAGTTTTAAAAGTGACGTTATCGTGGTGACCTCTATAAAACGGACATCTCTCTAATACGAATATTTTGCCCTGTTCCTTTGGTGTCCGTATTGAAAGGTTTGACCGTACTGTATTTTTGTAATTACTGTCATTTTGTAAAATGTTGCAGGTTACTATTTCACTGGTGATGGAGCATTGAGGGACGAAGATGGCCACTATAGGATAACTGGTAGAGTTGATGACGTCATCAACATAAGTGGACATCGCTTAGGAACGGCTGAAATCGAGGATGCCTTGGTAGGTATGGCCTGGTAACTAATAAAGAAATGAAATAATAGATTCTCAGAGGCGTTTACTGTGTGATACTTAACTAAACTGACGTATTTATACTGGATGTCTCTATCAGACCTTCTACCTAGAGGTCCTGTAAAGGCATCTTTTATTAGTCCAGCGTTACTCCAGAAGGAACTGTTCAGTAAACTAACTTTATTTGCTGCATAGCGATACTAGTTCTAAACTGTTCTTCCTACTGGACCAGTAAGGGCCATCTCTTTTGTCCAGTGTTGCTACAAGAGGAAACCGGTGTACCCGGAGAAAACCTGCAGTGTTTGGTAGAGTCAAACTGGAAGCATTCTTCTCACATGCGACTGAGGAGAAATTATAATCAGACAACTGCATATTGCAGGAATAGAATCCCATTCACAGAAGTGAAAGCACATGCACTAATCACGTGCTACCAACATCCTTTCATGCAAATTAATGTATTTGTTTTAGGATAACCATCCAGACGTTGCCGAGAGTGCAGTGGTTGGCTTCCCACATGATATTAAAGGCGAAGGTACATCATTACATCTAGTCATCATTTAAAGCAAAGTAATGAATTTGCTAATACCATAGACTATCGATAGTCTATGCTAATACCCACTAGCAGAGGCTCACTCTCTTTTGGTTAATTCCTCAGGTATTTACGCATACGTGACCTTGAAAGACCACGCTACGGTCACGTCTAAAGATCTACGTTTGCAGCTCAAAGAACTTGTCAAAAAAGAAATTGGTTCATTTGCTGCGCCAGAAATAATTCAGGTATTTGAAATTAAACCCCTTGTATTAATCCTAAATGTACGGTTACTTTATGTGAACGCAATGAATTCAACCGTCGTTTTAAGACTAAGGTCAAATTTTTGGCCGTTTCAAAGTTTGAAAGGTTAAGTAAGTTAAATATCTTTGTACAAGACAAATCGCACAAAGTGGCGCGAGCCCGGTTATATTAAAGGGTTCTAAGGACCAACGGCCAAGGTTTTCTTCGCCTATTTAGGTAGCCCCAGGACTTCCCAAAACACGGTCGGGAAAGATCATGCGACGTATTCTACGGAAAGTAGCAGCTAACGAATTTGAAGATTTAGGTGATGTTTCCACTTTAGCAGAACCTTCGGTCGTAGAAGGAATTGTTAATGAGCATAAGAAGTTAGTTCAATTAAATTAGAAGCTTGGTCAAAACTTCCTTTGCATGGGGAAAGCAAGGAACAAATAAGGTAAAATTTTAAAGTATTTTATTCATTAGGAACTGCTACACCTTACATATATTGATGATATAATTATTTAGGTAAATACTGTAAATATAATTATTCAGGTAGAATATGAAATTTATTGGTCTAATATATATTTTGCTAATCTTCAAGCTCAGTCTGAGATTATGTGCATGCCTATATATTTTACTACTGCACTTGACAAACATAACTATATATTCATTATTTTTGTTATATCAAATTATAGATTCAAATACTACTTGTCCAAAACTTGCGCTGACTGTCACTTTTTACACAATTTTTCTGCCATAAGTGTAAAATAAAGCTTTACCGTCAGATACTTCTGATCTTTCTGCGCCGTCTGAGCCTTCTGAGGTATTGTTTAGAATTGTTACAAAATTTTCAATTTCTATTCCTGCTTCATTCATTGCTTCTTTTACCATTTTCTCAGTTAGGGGAAAACCATAAAACCTTTCTTTGCCTACAGCATAGAACGTCCCCTCTAGCACACCGTTCATATATAGGTAGCCGTTTGGTTTAAGTAATTTGCCAAGTTCTGCGACAGTATTCTTGTAGTGCACTTCAGACGACACGCATGATTCCAGGCACAAACTAGTGGACACAATATCAAACGGTTTGGCAACATCATCAAGCTCGAGGTGAACTATTGGTGTTTTGGTCACATCACAGGGTACAATTGATTTTATTTTTTGCTTGAGTTCACCAGCACGATTGAGTACACTGTCGAGCTTCTCTTTGTCTGTTAACACAGCAGAACTTTCTGCAGAGGTTTCGTTACCTTGTTCAAGATCTAGAACAACGATTTCAATTAAAGGCGTCCAGTCGTGGGCCTCAGGATCGCCAGCAATCCACGATTTCACTGCTTGCCTGTTTGCTTCTGTATACTCGGCAAACACAAAATGATCCACTATTGGGCAGGCAATAACAAGGTTGGCTATAGAAGGCCCACCACCAAACTCGAGATACCGAACTTCCGTGTCTGTTGGTGCCTTAAAATTCGACAAAAAATCGTGAAATGCTTTAACAAACGGCAACGTAGACCAATCATCATTTTCACCCTGTTTGAATTGTTTGTAAAACAATTCTAGGTAGGTTTTTGGGTCAAAATAGGTATGGTAATCTTCCACGCACCTCAAGTTTGCCATTTTTGCATCTGTGACACGTGGCACTTTCAACGATTATCCTTAAAAACAGGCATTTTGCATATAAGCCAATTCGGAGTTTCGACTGCGCATCCAAATGACGCGTTCTGCGTCGGGATAATATTGCAGTTGAATCATAACATGTAGCTAAGGCCCCCGTCCACACGTATCCGGATTCGTTTGTATCCGCAAACATTTTGTTGCGGTTACGCTTACCGTCCACACGTATCCAGCGAAAACGCAAACCGTAACCGCAAACTTTTGAAAACGCTCTCCAGAGTGGAAACTTTTGAAAACGCAACGAATCCGGATACGTGTGGACGCACTGTAACCGCAACGATTTGAAAACGATGACGTAAATCGATGAAATTTAATATCCACCCACTCAACACCCACTCTAAATTGTAGAATCCAGTCCACGATTATGCTAGCGCGAGCTTTACTAAAGCAAAATGGCACATCGGAGATAAGCGATTCTATCGATTTTAACTGGGATAATTTCGAGCATTATTGCCTTATTCAGTTGAATGTTGCGATTCTAAATTACCAGGCTGACTATGAAAGAAAGCGTGCGGCACTAGTACGGCTTCCTGCAATGCCAGTTGCTAGAAATGTGGCCTTAAAACGCCTAAACAAAAAGCGCCAAAGTGTCCTCGCGACTTTATACTCTAACACGACGCTTAGTAGAAGGTCCACTTCATCATCTGTCCACACAAAGGGCTCACTCTTACTTTTTTTATTTGATGACCTTGATTTAATAGCTTTTTCTACAGAATTCGACATGTTTACTTTCCGAAATAACCACGCTATGAATACAACACGTGTTACAGCAACTAGCCAACTACATCGCGGGCTCATCATTTGTGACAGCGCATGCTCTGTAAGCAATTCTAGCGTATTCGTATCGTTTTCGCGGATACGTGTGGACGCTCGAAAACGCAACGAATCTGGATACGTGTGGACGCGTAAACTTTTGAATCCGCAACAAAATGTTTGCGGATACAAACGAATCCGGATACGTGTAGACGGGGCCTAAGACTGGAAGAATTATAGTATGCATATCAAAGTATTCAACTGTTCCATTATTCATTTGTGTTTCACATATAGCCACAATAGAACTGTCTTCTGTGTAAGCAAAATAAATAAACGTGCACTTGAGGGAATACATTTTCTAACTTAAAGCGAGTCAACCGTGAGGAAAATAATTGTCCTTCGAGCAATTTTTGCATATTGAAATGATTGAACAGTTGAAATGTTGAATACTTCGATATGCATATTTTAATTCTTCCAGTCTCAGCTACGTGTTATGATTCAACTGCAATTTTATCGCGAAACTGCGAACTGGCTTATTATTAGGGACTGGTCATAAAGTATAGGTGGGGGTGGCCGGGTGGGCTATGAAAATTGGGGGGTGGGTCATCAATTTTCCAAGTCATAAATGGGGGTGGGTTATGGGAGTTTTAAAGCTACATTGAGGGGGGGGGGGTCCCCTTATAATCAACCTTTACATTACATACATTTGAGAGTATTATATTATATCTGAACTCATGCAACACAAATGTTATATTACTTAAATATAATGTTTTTTGTAAGATCTTTACAATACCAGCAATGTTAGAGATTACCTTCGATATTAATTATGAAGCGCAAATTTTTGCAGCATTTTGCTGTGCAAGTTCTTAAATTTGTCCCCCAAAAAGTGCAGGAAATGGCATTTCCGACCCTCGATTTTTAACATTTTCCAGGGAGAGCATGTCCCCGGACCCCCCTAAGTGTCCGACCTCTAACTTTAAACATGTTCCTACGCCATTAGAATGTACATTTTATTTGTTTTCCCCAAAAAATATTTCACTGGACCATGACTTGAAAGAAGACTCGGTACAAACATCACTTCAGTTTAATTTATTTGACACTTAAATTAGTGGGAGATAAAAAAGCAACGGCGTCAAATTGTACTAGGGGTGGGTCATTATGTTTTCAGCTATCAGATGGGGATGGGTCATGTGTATTTCTCGACAAATCGGGGGGTGGGTCACCTCAAACTATCCTTTGTAAAATTCAATTTTCATAGGCGCCCCCCCCCTGTACTTTATGACCAGTCCCTTAAGGAATTAGAAAGATTGCTGCGTAAATGTACGGTTACCCGGTAATTACCTTATGTGAACGCAATGAATTCAACCGTCGTTCTAAGGTCATATTTTTGGCAGTTTCAAAGTTTGAAAGGTTAAGTTAGTTAAATATCTTTGTACAAGACAATTCGCATAAAGGTTTTAAAACTTCTAAAGGATCAACGACGTGAACGACCAAGGTTTTCGCCTATTTAGGTAGCCCCAGGACTTCCCAAAACACGGTCTGCAGCAAACGAAGTTGAAGATTTAGGTGATGTTTCCACTTTAGCAGAATCTTCGGTCGTAGAAGCAAAACTTTGTCAAAATTCCCTTTGCATATAAAGGGAAAGCAAGGAACAAACTAGGCAGAAATTTTAAAGTATTTTATTTAACAGAAACTGCTACACCTTACATATATTCATGATATAGTCATTTAGGTAAATACACGGGTCTAATACTCTAATTATATTTTGCTAATATTCAAGCTTGGTCTGTGATTATATGCATGCCTATTTATTTCACTACTACACTTGACAAATATAACTATCTATTCATTATTTTTATTTTCAGATTATAGATTCAAATACTGCTTGTCCAAAACTTGTGCTGGCTGTCACTTTTTACACAATTTTTCTGCCATAAGTATAAAATAAAGCTTTACCGTCACCCACTTCTGAGGTATTTTTTGGAATTGTTACAAATTTTTCAATTTCTATTCCTGCTTCATTCATTGTTTCTTTTACCATTTTCTCACTTAGGGGAAAACCATAAAACTTTTCTTTGCCTACAGTATAGAATGTCCCCTCTAGCACACCGTTCATATATAGGTAGCCGTTTGGTTTAAGTAATTTGCCAAGTTCTGCGACAGTATTCTTGTAGTGCACTTCAGACGACACGCATGATTCCAGGCACAAACTGGTGGACACAATATCAAATGGTTTGGCAACATCATCAAGCTCGAGTTGAACTATTGGTGTTTTGGTCACATCACAGGGTACAATTGATTTGATTTTTTGCTTGAGTTCACCAGCACGATTGAGTACACCGTCGAGCTTCTCTTTGTCTGTTAACACAACAGGACTTTCTGCGGAGGTTTCGTTACCTTGTTCAAGATCTAGAACAACGATTTCAATTAAAGGCGTCCAGTCGTGGGCCTCAGGGTCGCCAGCAATCCATGATTTCACTGCTTGTCTGTTTGCTTCTGTATACTCGGCAAACACGATATGATCCACTTTTGGGCAGGCAATAACAAGGTTGGTTATAGAAGGCCCGCCACCAAATTCGAGATATCGAACTTCCGTGTCTGTTGCTGTATTAAAATTCGACCAAAACTCGTTAAATGCTTTAATAAATGGCAACATAGACCATTTATCTTTTTCGCCTTGTTTGAATTGTTTGTAAAAAAATTCTAGGTACGTTTTTGGGTCAAAATAGGTATAGTAATCTTCCATGCACCTCAAGTTTGCCATTTTCGCATCTGTGACATGTGGCACTTTCAACGATTATCCTTAAAAACAGGCATTTTGCATATTTAAGGACTGAAAAGAGGTTGGTTACAATTATTAAGGAACAAGACGCTCTATTAAGCGTTAGTCGCGGGCTTGGAGCTATTAAAATACATCATTATAGAATAGTATAAAAGTGAACCGCGTAAATTTGATCGTGAGCACAAGAAAAACTATAAATACTGACAGACACACAAGCCAATCAAATCCAATTAATAATCAACTGGAGGTAAAACAGCCCTAGAATCGTGCAAAACTAGATCATATTGCTTAGTAATTTCGTAGTCTTGACCCATTACAGAATCCCTTATTATAGGAAATCGTCAAACCGAATATTCAAGGAATTTGTAAGGGATTTTGTTTTACGATTTTTGATCCAACGCTTGGAAATTATTAAAGAAAATATCAAGATGTAAAAATCAGCCAATTTAGATAAGATTTCTTTGAAAAGATTTAATAATTCAGCCTGTTTAAAAATAGAAAAATATCTTTTTCACAATTTCTAAGGAATTTTACGAAAACTAAGGAATTATACTAAGAATCTAAGGCATTCTAGAAGCAGGAAGTGAGAGACTTCGATGATTTTTACTTTTATGTACACTTTAAATCTTGAAATTTTGGTGCCGTTTGCTGCCTTTCGGTAGGTCTTTTGTCGAATTATTGTTGTTCTACAAATTATTTTCCTATTCGCTAAAAATTGTTGGGTTACATGGAAACTTAAGAAGCAAAAATACCCATATATTTACGAAATTTCCGTAAAAGGCGTCCGCCATCTTGAATTTTGATCCAATACTGCTGCTTACATGACTTCCTTCCGATTTATGACTATCAAACCGAATTATTAAGTCGCGCTATGGTCACAGAAGAAAGATATATGCTATGGTCGCGCTCTCCCCGCGACTAATTAGAAAGATTGCTGCGCCAGAAATTTGAAATACACGAGTCGTCGAGTCTAATATATATTTTGCTAAAATTCGAGCTTGGTCTGGGATTATATGCATGCCTATTTATTTTACTACTACACTTGACAAATATAACTATCTATTCATTATTTTTATTATCAGATTATAGATTCAAATATGCTTGTCCAAAACTTGTGCTTGACTGTCACTTTTTACACAATTTTTCTGCCATAAGTATAAAATAACGCTTTACAGTCGCACACTTCTGAGTCGTTTTCTGGAATTGTTACAAATTTTTCAATTTCTATTCCTGCTTCATTCATTGCTTCTTTCACCATTTTCTCACTTAGGGGAAAAGTATAAAACTTCTCTTTGCTGACAAAATAGAATGTCTGTTCCAGCACACCGTTCATATATAGGTAGCCATTTGGTTTGAGTAATTTACAAAGTTCTGCGACAGTATTCTTGTAGTGCACTTCAGACGACACGCATGCTTCCAGGCACAAACTGGTGGACACAACATCAAATGGTTTGGCAACATCATCAGGCTGAAGTTGAACTATTGGTGTTTTGGTCACATCACAGGGTACAATTGATTTGATTTTTTGCTTGAGTTCACCAGCACGATTGAGTACACCATCGAGCTTCTCTTTGTCCGTTAACACAACAGGACTTTCTGCAGAGGTTTCGTTACCTTGTTCAAGCTCTAGAACGATTTCAATTAATGGCGTCCAGTCGTGCGCCTCAGGGTTGCCAGCAATCCACGATTTCACTGCTTGTCTGTTTGCTTCTGTATACTCGGCAAACACGATATGATCCACTTTTGGGCAGGCAATAACAAGGTTGGCTATAGAAGGCCCACCACCAAACTCGAGATGTCGAACTTCCGTGTCCGTTGGTGCCTTAAAATTCGACCAAAACTCGTGAAATGCTTTAACAAACGGCAACATAGACCATTCATCATTTTTGCCTCCTTTGAATTTCTTATAGTATAATTCTAGGTAGGTTTTTGGGTCAAAATAGGTATGGTAATCTTCCACGCACCTCAAGTTTGCCATTTTTGCATTTGTGACACGTGGAACTTCCGAACTTTCAATTCAGCGATTATCCTTAAAAACCAGGGTTTCCACTTTCATGGAAATTTCCATATTTTATGGAATTTTTGAAGTAAATATCAGGTGATATGGAATTTTTCATGGAATTGGAAAAGACATGGAAATTCTATGGAAATTTCAGTTTTCAGCAAATAATACCAATTATATTGAATACTAAGTGTTAAAACTTGAAAATCCAAAAGAATATGCTAAATATCACGTTTAATCCTATTTTCAAGGACAAATCACCTAATGGACCTAAATCTCGAATACCCAAGTTTCAAACTACCCATGTTGAAACGTGTGGGATGTCAGGGGATAAAATGGGTTATTGTGGGGTAAATTGTGATACTTAGGGTAGCATTGGGAATTAATGGCATTTTTGGTAAATTTATGGAAATTTTTGCTGTCATATAAGGAAATTACAAATTTGAAAGTGGAAGCACTGTTAAAAACTGAAAAAGAGGTTGGTTACAATTCTTAATTATAGAATTCGAAAGATTGCTGCGCCAGAAATTTGAAATACACAAGTCTAATATATATTTTGCTAAAATTCAAGCTTGGTCTGCGATTATATGCACGCCTATTTATTTTACTACTACACTTGACAAATATAACTATCTACTCATTATTTTTATTATCAAATTATAAATTCAAATACTACTTGTCCAAAATTTGTGCTGACTGTCACTTTTACACAATTTTTCTGCCATAAGTATAAAATAACGCTTTACAGTCGCACACTTCTGAGTCATTTTCTGGAATTGTTACAAATTTTTCAATTTCTATTCCTGCTTCATTCATTGCTTCTTTCACCATTTTCTCACTTAGGGGAAAAGCATAAAACTTCTCTTTGCTGACAAAATAGAATGTCTCCTCTAGCACACCATTCATATATAGGTAGCCATTTGGTTTGAGTAATTTGCCAAGTTCTGCGACAGTATTCTTGTAGTGCACTTCAGACGACACGCATGTTTCCAGGCACAAACTAGTGGACACAGTATCAAATGGTTTGGCAACATCATGAAGCTCGAGTTGAACTATTGGTGTTTTGGTCACATCACAGGGTACAATTGATTTGATTTTTTGCTTGAGTTCACCAGCACGATTGAGTACACCATCGAGCTTCTCTTTGTCTGTTAACACAACAGGACTTTCTGCGGAGGTTTCGTTACCTTGTTCAAGCTCTAGAACGATTTCAATTAATGGCGTCCAGTCATGGGCCTCAGGGTTGCCAGCAATCCACGATTTCACTGCTTGTCTGTTTGCTTCTGTATACTCGGCAAACACGATATGATCCACTTTTGGGCAGGCAATAACAAGGTTGGTTATAGAAGGCCCACCACCAAACTCGAGATGTTGAACTTCTGTGTGTGTTGGTACCTTAAAATTCGACCAAAACTCATGAAATGCTTTAACAAACGGAAACATAGACCATTCATTATTTTTGCCTCGTTTGAATTTTTTAAAGTATAATTCTAGGTAGGTTTTTGGGTCAAAATAGGTATGGTAATCTTCCGTGTACTTTACGTTTGCCATTTTTCGCATGAATGTTGCCTTTGTTGAATGTTTGCTCTCAAGTATTTGAATATTATTTTTCTAAGACTGCACAATTTTCGAGATTTTATATAGTTGATTTTCAAAATTACAAATGTGTAACTTGATTCGAATGATTTCATCGAAGAGAAATCATCAAAACACAGAAACACCATATTAAAATGGAAGAAATTGAAGGAATTTTTGGAAAAACTAAGGAATTTGAAAACTCTTATAGGGAATTCTCGAAGCTCTTTGATATAGTCCTAAACAATGTACATACATGAAGTATTGTCTTGATACAGTAATGGCGGATAATGGAAGCAAAATATTGTGTACTATATGCTGTACTTTTACTATTTTCGCCAAGTTATTTGTACATCCGTTCAGTTTTGGGGCAAATCAAGAAACCTAGCATAGTGATTATTACAGTGAATCAATTTGGTCTCAGTGACTTAGATAATTATTGGGAATATCTGAAAAATATCAGGAAACTTTCAAAAGATGCAATCCAGTTTAGCCATGCTTACTCGCATCTATATTCGACCTCGTCTAGGGCTGCCTTACTAACCGGTCGTTTACCTGTCAAAACTGGAATGCTGAAAGGCAGATTTCTTCCCTTTACTTCTCTGCCTTCAATCGCATCGTCAGGGGGATTACCATTAAGTGAACAAACTTTAGCCGAGTTCTTGAAACGAAATGGTTACACAAACAAGTTTATAGGTTTGTGGGATCAAGGCTTGGGAAGAAAGGGGAAGTTTCTCCCGTTGAATCAAGGCTTCCATTCATGGTTTGGTGTCGTAACACAGCACAGTGAAGCATGCTCAAGTCTACGGCAAAAACCTCACGAGGTATTTGTGAATGAAGCACTGTCGCTTGCTCTTTATGGCGTGTTCTGGTGTCTATTTGTAGTAGTTTCGTTATGGTGTCTTTGCTTCCTTAAAGCAAAATTTATATCCTTGTTGATTATTCTGGGCATCATCTTGTATGTAACTAATAACAGAGCAACTTTCATCGTTGTTAGAAGTTGTGTACTTTACAGAGATCGTTATATAGTTGCCCAGCCATACGACATTGAAAACATCACATTGCGTTTTACCGACGATGCCTTGGGCTTTATAAAAACTGCAGCACATCCCTTTTTCCTCATGGTAAATCATCTTGCATTATCGAAGCCATTGTTTACTTCCCCGCTCTTTAAAAATACTTCTGGTAAAAGCGATGTATTCTTAGATTCGCTCGTAGAGTTAGATTGGAGTGTAGGGAGTATTTTAGGGACAACTGAGCATTTAAATCTAACCGATGATACTATTTTTGTATTCACTGCTCTTTCTGGAGAAATATACTTTGATGATAATAGGATGTGTAATAGTTCCTTGAACATGCAGGAGAGTAATGGTCATTGCCATGTTAACTCTTTGAGAGGTATGTTTATTTTACTTCAATATTCAATATGGATGATTGTGGGATGAGAACTTGGCTAAATTATATTAGATGATGCTATCCGAGTGGCCCGAAAGATCATTGGGGGTGCAAACTTAGGTTGCCAACATAATAATAACCACCCTTTTGTTGCTGCAAATCTCAGTTCTTAAAACCTTTTTTGCTTAAATTTCATGCAAATTTACTTTAATTATAGCCTATCAAGGCTTTGTGGTTGTAAAATCATTGATACAGCTATATTACACAGTTAGTTAGTATCATTCAAAGGCTTTGAGAAATTATTGGGGGGGCGACCGCCCCCTGCCCCCCTCCCTAGTGTCCGCCACTGCTTTGGTGCAGGGATGGAACCCAGCTTGATTTGATAGGGGGGTGCTGGGGTGCTAAGCGGGCTTTTGTCATGAAGCAGGGCGTGGTTGACGACCGAGGAAGGGTAAATCACCACTGAGGACCCCCTACAGGGTCAAGGGGGTTATCTTGTCAGAAATGTTTTGAAAAGTAAGATTGCCTAGATGGTCAAAAAGGCCCATCAATGGCCCAATATTATATTTTTGTTTGATAAATGCCCTGTCAAATCCAAAATTTGGATTTGATATGGGAATTGGCACCCATTCTGCACCTCCCGTGGCCAAGGCTAAGAGCGGTGCACACCCCCCAGTAAATCCATCCCTGTGGAATCCTACTAACACTGGACCCTCATGTTTTAAATCTTCCAATCTGGTATACAGTGCTTTGTTTTTTCCTATACCAGGTAACTACAGCATCCCTAACAATTGGGAAAAGCAAATTCAAGTCCCACTGTTTATAAAATGGCCAAAAATGCTCGGTTATGGTAAAAGAATAAACCAAACCGTCACACTGATGGACGTCATGCCTACAATGTTAGATCTGACCAATGCAAGTTACACTAACGAGACACTGCATGGCAAATCGCTGCTTGGTGTGATTAATGGAACTATGGAATCATTGCATTCATATGTCTATCACTATTTGGATGTCACTCGACCATCCGCTGTAACTCACAAGGAGTATAAACTATTCTATAGTATCATGTCAGGTAATTGTGTGGTGTTTGAATAGGGATTGGCTTGTCTGCACAAACTTTATTGTGCAAAGAAAATATAGTTAGTCTGACAATTCTTCTGTGCATAAACACAGCAAACAGACTTATATTTATACATTATCTGTAGAGCTGCTCCCAATAAATCGATATATCGATTATTTTAGAGAGATGTCTGTATTAGAGAGATGCCCGTATTAGAGAGATGTCTGTATTAGAGAGATGTCTGTATTAGAGAGATGTCTGTATTAGAAAGATGTCTGTATTAGAGCGATGTCTGTATTAGAGAGGTCCGTATTAGAGAGATCTGTGTTGGAGTTTGACTGTGCATTTCTTTGTTTTTAGAACATGGAATTGTTCACCACGACCCTCCACTACTATTCAACATAAGAAAAGATCCAGAGGAGTCTTCTCCTCTCTCAGTTGAAGACTACAGCGAGATTATAGCGAATATGTCAGAAGCACGGGAAAAACATGTAGAGAATAGAACTCGGAAGTGGATATCACAATTTGAATATCCAATATTACCCTGGCTATTTCCCTGTGCTAATTTTCCTTATTGCCACAGGAGAGATGTTGGCAAACTAAAACACATTGTATTTAATGACAGTAGGTTGTTCAATTAGTATCATGTTTTTACCTATTAAAGTTTGTTGAAACATTGAAGTCACGTGAGAATAAAATGTTCGTAACTACGACTGTTCATCGTTAGATGCAAACGACGGTACACGTGTGAATTAGATGTAAATGCAACATGAAGTATTTGACTATTCGTTAGAAAATCAACATGGACGGCAAGAAGGGGCGAAAACGTAAAGGAAAATCTTCTTTTGATATAAACCAACTTACCAAAGGACAAAAGAAGCATCTGAAAGAATATGGAGAACTACATCCTGTTGATCTTGAGTTAGTAATGTCTAAACCTCCTATATTAACGAAATACACATCAAAAATATGCTTTTATTTATATTGAAGTTGTCAATTTTTCAGTCAAATATTTGCACGTGTTTACAAATATAAACCCCAATAAAATTGCAATAAAGGGGCCGTTGCCAAGTTTATCGAGTTATCTAAGAACGTTATCACACAAGTTCATGTAAATGTTTATATGTGAACGGTGAACCTCAGACTTGAATAGAAAATTTCCAACACAATTTCTTACGAAGTGCAAGTTCAAGTCTAGTAAACGTTTATAATTGACTTTGTCCCCAGTGGCATAGCCAGCCTGCAGATTTGGTCCCGCTATGCAAATTTCAAATCATCATTATCAGGCCTTAAAATATCGGTCGGTCACGGACATTGTCCGACCCATTCGTGAAATTGTCCGACCAAGAAAGAAACGCACCGGAAATTCTGTCCGACCGAAGGAAAATTGAGGTTTACCGTTTGTCCGACCCAACTATATTGATGTCCGACCAAACTTTAACTTTGTCCGATGTAAATTTACCCAGTAAATGTTTATCAGAGCTGTTGTGGTCTGCTAAGCGTGACAGCGGAGCCGGGTATTCGTTTGACCAATCGCATCGTAAGTCAAACGCATGTTTACTTGCGATGACTTGTGTTCTCGGACGTTTGATCGGGCCTTGAAGTACCATTGCATAACTGCCCAACATTTAGCGTCGGTATACGATTTTAAAAGAATACATTTTCGCGCCAAACTAAACATAAGGCCATCGGACATAATTATAAAAATGTCCATTCTGAAAGACACCAGACATTTTGACCGACGGCACTGCCGACCGATATTTTAAGGCCTGCATTATTCATTTATTTAGAAATTGATTGTTTTCACCGTCAATGAACATGAACAAATTTACATAGCGGGACTAAATCGGTGGGTTGGCTACGCTACTGTTTGTCCCTAGTGTAAGAAATCATACATGTTAGAAATGTTCTATTCCTATTTCTCTGAGGATGGTTCTGTAACACTGAAGCTTGACTGGAAAGTGTGCACCTGAGATTTTGAAAATTTAATTGTAACTATTTTGAAAGCATCCAACTGCATGCTTGTTATCTTCATTATGTGACAGAAACGTTCCAGTGCTGGCCAGACTGCAGAGTTAGTCAGAGCCACCACCAAGATTTTTTAAGGGAAAAGTTTTTGCATCCACCATCCCTGAAAAGTGATTCATAATGACAATTTTAACCTTCCCCAACCTGTGATGTGCGCTTGGAAACGGTTTGTACCTCTGCTCTAGATAAGTAGCTTTTGTTCCCTGAGATCTTGTTGAAAAACAGCCCAATTCTGCAGTCTGGTCCGCTGGGGTAGTCCCTCGTAGTGATCCATCTCTGCCACATTTATAAGACAGACAAACACTCTTCTTTGCACAAGTTCATTCAGTTGGGTTATAAGTCTCTGGTTTTAAATAAATCGGACCTTTGCAAATGCCACATTTTTAGAGGAGATGATCATGAAACGCAGGCCACTACGATGAAAAAGCCGAAAAAGATTGAGAGAATTGTCGATGATTCAATGAAAATGTCCAAGGTACTTTAATATTTGTCAAGGATTTGTATTTATTAATGATGTTTTTATCAAGGCTCTACTAACTCATGGTAAAAATCTTTTACAGGGAAAGAAACAGAGTAACATAATCCATAAAGAGCCATATTCACGGGTATGTAATCCTGTGTGTAATGGAGATAGTATTTTAGATGAGCTACTGTAATTAAGATGTTATGCAATTGCATGCATTGATGTAATAAGACAAGTCCTTTGATGCTCTGAGGAATTAGTGAAGTAGGGCAAATGGCAGTTTAATGGCAGTCTAGGCGTAGGCCCAGCATTCGTGCTACTCCTAATTTTTTTGCACTCACTCTACTTAGCAAAACCACCAGAGCAAATTACCACACTCCTGTGTGGTTCACAATATGCAAGATCTTCAATGTGTTTCTTACAGGATGTCAAGCAAGAGGGTGAATTTGAGGAGGTATCAGCTTACCAGAAGTTGGTCTCCTCCTTTGTGAATGGCCAAGCCTTGAGCAAGAAAAATATGACCAGAAAACTAACGAAGAAGCTTCATAAAAACAACACAGACAACGTTTTAGAGAAGTCGACCGAGGGCTCTATGACGGTTAGTAACTATTATGGAATAGAAATATTATTTGTGTTTTTCTCATGAAGTTTTAATGAATTACAGTGATATTATATAATTGTCTATTTATGTAGGAGAAAAATTTAGAAATAAAAGAGAGTGAAGATAAAGAAATATTAGAAAATGAGTCCGAAAATGAAGAAAACGAGTCAGACTCGGAAGATGAATCAAAGTCTTTGCCAGGAAGTATGTTTAAAATCATAAAGAACAAAAATTCAAGATACAATCATTCATATTTTTTATTTCATAGTTTACATTTATTAGGCCTTGTTACACGAGGTAATTTTTGCTGTAACTTGCAATGCAATTTTAGTTCGGACTAAATTTTTCTGTGTGTTTATTTTTACATAGCTCTGTGTAGAAATTGCGTTGCAAGTTGCAGCAAAAATTGCCCCATCTAACGTGGGCTTTGTGATGGATTGATTAATACTATAGAGATGTATTATCCATCTAGAATCATCCCTAGCACAGATCATCTTTTCTAGTGTAAACACAACTACACAAGACAAACTATCTAGACGAGCTAACTAGAATAGCGCGATCTATAATGGCAATGGTTCTGGGAACAAATCATTCGTGTTATTTTCCTGATAGCTAGTTTGTTAAACGCCGTATTAAGGCCATGTTACACTGCAATTTTTGCTGCAACTTTGCAACGCAATTTCTGCACAGAACCATGTTATGCATGTAGAGATGTACGCACAGAAAAACACTGAAGGTGGCCTGCGTTTTATCATTCTCAGTAATTTCTTTTTTGCCTTCTGGGCATGTTTAGCAAGAAAAATATTGGCAAAGTAAAACGAGATTGATGCTCGAAATTCTCTGCATATACTTTACTAACATGCTCCGAACGAAAATTGCGTTGCAATTGCATGCAAAAAAATTGCCTTGTGTACATGTAACGTGGGGCCCGTTGTTCAAAAGCTGGTTAGCCTAACCCTGGGTTAACGAAAATTTTCAAATCAAACTTCCCAACAGTTTGTTTATAAAGTTGAATATGTTTTTCCAGAAATCTTTTCTGGATCAATAAAAGTTTTATTTTCTAAAGTTCTGAAAGGAACGGCCATGCAAAAATACATAACCCAAAACAGCGGGTTAAAATTTAACCCAGGGTTAGCGCTAATCGAGCTTTGAACAACCAGCCCCATGTCAGACAAACTATCTTTTCTTTGCCATGTTCGTTCAGACAAATCATCCGTTTCTAATATAAGGCTAATGTCATCAGAATAACAGTAGGATTATTCTGTTTTTAGGGACACAGCCCGATCCGTTTTCACAACATTTCGAAGTGGACCTCGAAGAAGGTGTTATTCAAAAGCTGGAAAACAGGTCGACGGTAAAACCGATAAAAGTAAGCGAAGCTTTGCTGTGTGGTTCCAGTGTAGGTAGCGATAAACAATATGCTTAAGAGTTTGTATGGGATCGAACTACCTGACAAATATAAGAAGAACTCCCACGTTTCAAGCTCACTTAACAACTCACTGCTTCTGGAATAGTATTAGGAAAATAGCTATCAATAAACTACTGTTCAAATTTTTATAGACTGCAGTTACGAACGGTACAGCCGTGCACTGTCCCTCGTTGCTTGAATTACAGTCAGAAGATTTCCCTTCTATCGACTCACAGTCAACTTTGGAAAGTTTATGGGTTAGTAAGTAATACTAACTGTATATCATACATGAGAAGGAGTCCGTTATTTGTGTAATATTTCATATGTATGTAGTGTGTTCTACACCAGAAAGTGTCGAATGTTATTAATAGTGATTTAAAACACTGAAAAATGTGTAGTTAAAAAGTTGTTGAGATGTTTTTAAATCGCTATAGTAAACGACTTCATGTGTATGATATACAGCAGAAAGGAGAAATTGAATATGAAAGTTGACTTAATATATGCCAGTTTATTACCATGCCCGTAGTATCAAGACAACGATACGGTGATGATTTCCTTTGTGTTTTGCTCTTGAATTATTAACAAGTTTGAAAATGTACGTTTGTATAGGTGAAGCCAAAAATTAGTCAAAATTGGGATAACCTTAATCACGAGAACAGAGTAAAAGGTGAGAAAGATCTGCTCGCAAAACTTGGAAACTAATAAAACCATGGTAGTGTAATACCATGCACGTCAAGGGCCATGTCATTAATGAAGACATTAGGACAAGTACACAATTCAATTTCAATCATATAGTTATACAGTATATATTGTGTTCTGTCAGGCGAAGCTTTTACAAGATTACAGCAAGAATTGTTTCCAATTTTGAATTCGTATCAGGTATATATATTTAATAATATCTTGATCCAAATTAGCGTTGTTTTAAAGTACGTGCGTCCTTTTATGCTTTAGAGAACAAAATTGTGAACTTTTGTCGTATAGAAGAAATCTTGGAACATCAAGTTAATAATAATACTGTTAACATGTTCTTTTAGGATCTGTTTTATTGCAACCGAGATTTCAATAATGGAGAAGAAATGCGGAAAATGTATTGTCTTCACGCCTTGAATCACATATTAAAGTAAGTAGGCCTACACAGTGGGGCTAAAGGCGAAGGGAGGCGAAGATGAAATAAAATTTTATTTTGACACTAGCATCGAGAATTTGAAATGACTTCCTACTTAACCTTAACAGAACAAGATCGCGAATTTTAAAGAACAACGCTAAGATTGTACAAGCACAGAAAGAAAGTAAAGAATTACCCGGGTAAGATTCTAATATTTGGCTTTTTGTGAGTGCACAGTGGTTAGTGCATATGTCTTTCACCTCTATGAGAATGCAGGGTTCGATGCCTTCAATATGCAGAACTGTGTGAATATAATTTTGCCTCAACCGCATATGAGAAGAATCCTTTAAGTTTTACTGTATTAAACTTCGCAGATCTTCTCTGAATACTCTGATATTCTCCTGCAGTAAAACTAGACACGCCAATGTATTGTTGGATCTCTACGAAGAACAGTTTAGATAGAGCTATCAACAGTGTATATTAAGTTAGAAGGTGTTAGTAGATGGAATGCTCGAACGGAAATTTATATACATTTTTTAGACCTAGCCAGGAGCAGTTGTGAAAAATGCAACTTAGGCCCACTAAGCTGCATTATTTAGGCCCACTATGTCTTATCTTATATTTGCGAAAAATGCAACTTAGGCCCACTAAGTCCCACCTTATATACCGAACTTGCGGTTAATGCTCAGCAACTGGACTCTGTAGCTCAGTTGGTTAGAGTGCTGCACCGGAATTGCAGGGCCGCAGGTTCAATTCCTGCCAGAAGGCCTAAGTTGTATATTAAGTTAGTTTACTTTGACTCCTTAAGCACTCCTATTGATATGATCTTCATAGAGTCATGCTTGAGGGTATAGGATCAAACTACCTAAAAATATAACAAGTTCATTAGTTCATTTTATATGTATATTATATATTTTCAGGTAGTTTGAACGGCCTACAAACCCTCAAGCATAAACATATCGATTATCGCTACCTACACGCATTCAAGATTTCTTCATAGAGTCGTTCTTTTCTTCTATAGAGAGCTAAGAGATCATGGATTGACAAGACCCAAAGTCTTAATCGTTGTGCCATTTCGTGATTCCGCTCTGAAAATTGTCGAAATATTCATCAAGTTAATGATGGAACATGGGGAGGTCAGGATGTGCTAGAATTACAACTAGTTGAAAAACCGAGATATGTGTTGAAAAGCAAAGCACTATATATAGCCGAGTTGTTGACATACTTTGAGATGTTTTAAAAGCACTTTAATAAACGACTTCGAGTGTATGATATCACTTCTCAAACGAACCAGTATTCAAAGAGAAATTCATGGCAAAAGTCGAGTTAATTTATCGACGTTTATTACCGTGTATCAATTAGACAGCAGCGATAAAGCACTGACTTCCTTTGTGTTTTGCTCATGAAATACTACATGTATATACAGTATCGCTCATTTTGCTTAATTTTAGGGTCAAGTAATGAACAAAAAACGATTTTTTGAAAAGTTTAGCGAAAATGAACCCGATAGTGGTTCGCAAAATAAGCCAGGTAGTTATAAATCCTGTTTCTATTCATACATAATTCGTATTACTAGTTAAGGGAGTGCTAATCATTCTTTTTTGCAGCTGAGCATGCATGCTGAATTGCAAAGGAACGCTGCTCAAACGTGTTCGAATTGAAGGCTTATACTAGGGCGCGTCTGGTTGCCACCATTTACAACCCATGTCACTATTTTACAATGCTTTTTTTCGATTTAGATGATTTTAAAAAGATGTTTGCCGGCAATAGTGATGATTTCTTCCGAGTTGGTTTGGTTATCATGAGAAAAACGATAAAGTTGTACACAGAGTTCTATTCTTCAGATATTATTATTGCTTCCCCTGTTGGATTGAGATCGATCATTGGTGCTGAGGGGTAAGATGATAAGGTTGAGTTTTAGCCTGAAAATACTTTGGTGCTGCTTGAAACATTAGTACATTTAAACATAAAATGTCTCCCTAAAATAATGTGTCAGTCGCATAGTGGTTACTGCAAGGGTTTGATTCCGGCAATATACAGTTGTGTCTGGTTATAATTTTACCTCAGTCACATACCCACATATGAGAAGAGTGCTTCAACTTCGATTCTATCAAGCACTGCAGGTACATTGATTTCCCGCTGTAGTAACACTGGGCAAATAAGGTCTTTATTGGTCTTCTAGGAAGAACAGTTTTGGCAGAACAGTTTTGGCAGAACAGTTTTGGCAGAACACGTAGAGCTTCTAAAAATATACACATATGTGCTTTACAAAAAGTACCTTCACTATATATGTAGCTTAAATGATCGAATCGTAGGTTTGTATTAATGTTGAGATTTCTGCATGCATGTTCCATCTTTCAAACAACAGAGAAAAGAGAAGAGACTACGACTTCTTATCTTCAATCGAGGTTTTAATAATGGATCAAGTCGATGTCTTCTTAATGCAGAATTGGGAACACGTTCAGGTAACGCTTGATTTTATGATTTTAGTAAACCAGGAAGCATTGTTTTCTAGCCATGTTTCCCGAAGGTGGTCAAATCAGGAAACATTGTTTCCTAGCCATGTTTCCTGAAGGTGGTCAAATCAGGAAACATTATTTCCTAGCCATGTTTCCAGAAGGTGGGCAAACCAGGAAACATTGTTTCCTAGCCATGTTTCCCGAAGGTGGACAAACCAGGAAACATTATTTCCTAGCCATGTTTCCAGAAGGTGGGCAAATTAGGAAACATTGTGTCCGCAACAAAAATGACGTTTGGGAAGCAACATATATTTCTGAATTTGTTGGGAAACTTTTTTGTTTCATAAGAAGCGAAATTTGTTTCCCTTCCACAACAATGCTTCCAGGGGTATATGTAAACAGAAAATCATTCAAGGAAACATTAGAATAGAGATGGGTTTCACTGACACTAAGCACTATCAATGGTGGTCAATTGGCAGTTATGAAAGTGATAAGATAATGTTGATTCTTTTCATTTGATGTAGTAGTCTAACTTGTTTTTGTAGGCAAATAAATGTAATCGAGAGATGTAGTTTAAGTATCTTGCTTCTATAAGTGTCAACAGTTCTGAGACCCTACAATTTTCAGGTTTTTCCGCAACAATGTTTCTTAGCTTGTCTCTTCTGTTTCTATAGCATGTATTTGAACATCTTCACGTGCAACCAAAAGATTCGCATGAAGTCGATTTCTCCAGAGTACGAATGTGGAACTTAAATGGATGGTATGTATAGGAAATTTAACATGCGACAATGGCCCTAGCTCTGTGTACAAAAACTACGCTGACACATCGTCTTGCTCCGTCGTATTGCTGCGTTTATACACAGATGAATTAAGGACGAAGTGAGCTATCTTCTCTTGCCCATTTTAAAGTTTTATCTATAGTAATATGTATATTATGTATTCCTGAAATTGGAAAAAATATTTTTGAACTTCAAACTATCATCAATGACAAAGTACTGTACCTATTTCCTTTTCAGGTCTAAATATTACAGACAAACAGTTCTATTTAGCAGCTTTGTCAGTCCAGAGATTAATTTTATTTTCAATAAGGAATGTTTTAATATCCTTTTCATGTGTCATTGCCTAGTGGTAACGAATGTATATATTAAGATTTAGTACTCTCAAGATATAGGATTGTATATTTGTGTATTAATTTTAATCTAAATTCATTAGATAAGTGAAGAGTCGTGCAATCACTCATTGGCACGATGTCAAGGGCGAAAATCCATTCACAAAAATGTGTGTGTGTGTGGGGGGGGGGGGCGACGGAGCCGGACAACAGACGTAATTTATTATAGATTATATTACGAATGTCCAATAATGGAGGATGCGTACACCCCCCGGGATTGACGCGCCCTTGCCCGATATATATGCCCGTCTGTTTGTCGCGCTTAATATATACATACTACATAGATTATCTTTGCCCAAGTTCATCCAGACATGTAATCCATCTCTATTAGGTAAATCGGCCATTATCATCTGTATGATATTAACGAATTTTAAAAGGTTTCCTTAACTCTACTCATATTATTCCGGAAGGACTAAAATTTTACCTTGGAATCAAGCTGGTTCTGTTTGTCAAGTTGTGGTCCAAATTCCTCAGGTATTTATAATCATGACCGTTTAGCAAAGATTTAAATGTCCAGAGTGAGTTTTTTGCTTATTTGGCATTAGCAACCTTGCATTGGTATACCGGGTTATGTAAGAGGCAAATGGGGGAATTGCCATCATCGATCTTAATTTCGTATCATAAAGATTGTTCAAATATTTTCTTTTGTTTGTACTCTGTTTTAGGTTTACCATAAAGTGCTTGCTCCAAGTCACAAGGAAATAGCCGAAAAAAGATTTGAATTCTTTGTGAACAAGGTAAAATATTGATACGTGTATATTTTTAACATAATACGAGTTAGTAAAATTACATAGGTGATTATTGAAAATTCTCAACGCTGATTGGTTGCGCTACCTCGGATTAATACGCGATAATCACCTAAAGCGTTTTTAAGCCGCTTTTATCGTAAATATTCAATTAAAATATTTTTGAAATGTGCATTTTTATTTTTTTCCAAATAATCACCTATGTAATTTTACTAAAACAATTATTCGCCTCAGGCTCGGTGAATAAAAACCTCGACTTCGTCTCGGTTTTTATTCACCGGTATTCACCTCGCCTTCGGCGAATAATTGTTAATTAAAGATCACAAGAACTACAATTCTAAATATGCTAACACTATTTTGATTTGCAAATTTAGACATTAAAATAACTATAGATATTTAATATTCACTGCACAGATATTTCCAGATTTGAAAGGAGTCAGCGGGTTGATGTCTCACACAGCTATATTCATTCCGTCGTATTTTGATTTCGTGAGGTTAAGAAACTTTCTCAAAAAAGAAGAAATTGATTTTCTACAACTGTCTGAGTAAGTTAATCGCTAGTTTGTCTTTAGTGGTTAGTTCACAGTTGTTAGTGAGACATGGTGTGTTGGTTGCAAAGGTTTTAATGCATTGTCTTTCACCTCTGTGGCCAGAGTTCGATCATGCAGTTATCTGGTCATGGGAGGAGAATATTTAACAGTTATTCTACGAACTCGAGTCGTATATGAGCTGATAGCCGACGAGGCGCGATAGCGCCGAGTCGACTATCAGTCATATACGACGACAGTGAGTAGAATAACTGTTTTATTATATACACAAGCTCTGGATATGAACAGAACATTTTGGCATACTTTTTTCATGTAGAACTTGAATTTCCTCTTCATTTAATTGTCCAAATCTGCCAGTCATTTTTCTACTTTTCTCTGCTAGCAGGATATGAGCTAATATCCTGCTAGTAGAGAACCAATCAGATTGCAGAATACCTCATATCCAGAGCTTGTGTATATAATAATTCCTATTTGACTCTACCAAAGACCGCATTATTTCCTTAAGTGTGTTCTATAACTTCTGAATTATCAATTAAGGATGGCTCTTACTGGACCTCTAGGGAGAGTAGTACGTTAAGATACAACAGATAGGGCTATCCAGTTTAAATAGAGTTAGTTTAGTTGAGGTTTTCTCCCGTAGTAACACTGGACCAGTAAAAGATGGAGGCCCGTACAGGATCTTAAAGAGCTATCCAGTATAGCCGAGTTGTTCATTCCCCACGAGTGAATTCCCAAAGACAATCTTGTTGGCAGCATTTCGAGGTGCTTGAACTTTTCACATAGGTTTCAGTTGACTGTAAATTGTGGCTTGTTTTACAGGTATACATCAAGGGCAAACATATCAAGGAGCAGGAATGCATTTCTTCAAGGAACCACGTCCTTATTACTTTTCACTGAAAGATTTTACTTCTATTACCGGTATGTTCATTATTGTTTTTTTCAAAGTCGCAGAATATGGTCAAAGTTGCCTGATTACTAGACAGTAGAAACGAATCATCCTTCAAGACGCGTCATTCGTCTTTATGTAAAAACAACCAACTATCCAGACGAACTATATTTATAACAGCTAAAAACAATACAAGATTTATTTTGGCAGTGGTTTTCGGAACAAATCGTGCTTGATATTCTCCTGTTCATTCGTCTAATGCCGTACTTATACACATAGACGGATCATCCGTCAAGACGAACGACGCACGCAAGTTTGTGTGTGTTGACGAACTGCGCAGATTAATAAACCTAATCAGTTCACGCATGTTTATGCCCGTTACACCCCAATTTCCTTTGTTCGGATAACTCGCATGCCTATAGTTTGTAAGCAAAGAATGGCACAAAGGTAACCAAGAACTTAAATTACATATAGAATTTGAATTGAGGTGTCAACGGGCATGAATAGACGCGTTAATATGTCGAGTGTTGATTTCCAGTGTAGTGAACTAATATAAATATCCCCGCGCTTGTTTGGGTTTGAGCGAAGGCCCTTCGTCCGGAAGTTACAGTAGCATATAGCCTTCGTTCAAAACTTCAAAGTGTTTTCTATCCTTCAATCAAACTCGTGAGTATATGAATACGCGTTAGCTGATTAGGTCTAGTATTAAATTGTCTTTTTATAATTTTAGATATCGAATAAGAGGGATAAAGAACATAGTATTTTACGAGCTACCGCATTACGCTCATTTTTACCCGGAAATTGTAAACTACATGGACACAAGTTTAGCAGGCGGGGAAATCAGCGCATCAAACTGCACAGTACTCTATTCCAGGTTTGATATACATAGACTGAGTGCAGTTGTTGGTGCCACAAGATGTCAGCAGATGACAGCCTCTGAACAAACCGTACATATGTTTGTGACTGGTGAATAATTAAATAGTTTTAGTACGAATGAACCGATTTAGGAATAAGAACCGTCAGGCGAATGACCGTTTCCTCCCTCGCCAAAAAATAACCCTTCAGCACTAACCTTTACTATAACTAACCCTCTGAACCTTTGTCAATTGGGTTGGGAAACCTGTTAAGGCTTTCCGTCCACCTCAGAATGGTAAACATAATAAACTAAACTAAACTAAATAAAGAGCCCAGCAAATTACTTTTAAACCACACATATTATATATAAGAAAATATATTAGCTAACGTTTCGTTGTTTACAGTACAACATCTTCAGAGTATTAAATTACATTGAAGATGTTGTACGGTAAACAACGAAACGTTAGCTAATAAAATTTTCTAATATATATTATGTGTGGTTTAAAAGTAATTTGCTGGGCTCTTTTATTTATTTTTATAATAAGATTTCCTCCTGGTGTATCAATAGCTACTCTATTTAAAGTAAAGTAAAGTAAAGTAAAGTAAAGTAAAGTAAAGTAAAGTAAAGTATGCAGATAGTTCGTCTTGAGGAATAATCCGTCTATTTGCTGTGTTTATACACAGACAAATTATCAAACGAACTATCTGTTGCCCAAGTTCGTCCAAATGGATCATACGCAGTATAAATTGAACCAGTGTGTATAAAAATGTAAAGCGAAAACGTAAAGGTATTTTATTTATTTGAAAATTACAAACACCTCTTTCGTGATCAATTTTATAGATTAATAATATATATATATTGAAAGTCAATTACGTCGCTATTTTCCATGTTTTTGCAGTTCGTGGTAAATATCATTAAGGGAAACATCTGGGGTACTGTAGCTTTAAGATGCATTGGTTAATAGCTGCACAACCCGAACTTGAACAGGATTCATCTTTTGTTATTCTTTCTCATAATATTGAAGATCCAAGCCTTCCAAAGCTACTAACTTTTGTCTTGTTTGTTATCCTTCGTCACAGTGTTGTACAGACAAGGCTACTGATTCATCTCTTGCAGTGTTGTAAACTATTGTCCTTGAATATTTGAAGTTTGAGTAAATAATGGTAGTGTTCTATATTGTTCCAGGAGTTCACTAGATAGAGAAATTGGAAAATATTGTTAGCTTGCTATTAAAGTTGAATTTGGAATTTTGAAAAAGTTGGCATTATATATATATATATATATACGTGTAGGTTTAGGTCTACGAAACGCAAAGAGTGCTCGACAACATATAGTTAGAGCAAATTATAGATTTTCGCTTACCTCAAAACTTGTCTGCAACAGGCTGTTTCATCTGTAAAAGAATCATCTGTAAAAGAATGATTCTTTTACAGATGAAACAGCCTGTTGCAGACAAGTTTTGAGGTAAGCGAAAATCTATATATATATATATATAGTATAGTATATATATATATATATAATTTGGTTTCGTTGATTATATAAACTTTTGACAGAGTGCTCAATGGATATCCAGAGCATAATTATATTAAGATTCAACTACTCAACAAATTTTACTAGGCATCTTTATATATATGTTTTGTAAAAAAAATGACTTGTACACAGCCTGTACCATTTTTCTTTGTATTTGTTTTGATAAAATTCAAGTTCTCTCTTTTGCTTCTCGACATTCGTATCCACACCAGGAATTTTCTCCAACATTTCACGACAGGACTGAATCTTCTCACGGAAAGCTGCTACCTGTATGTTGGAGATACAAACATTGGGCATTATAGGAAATATCTTCTTCTACCGCCAAGGTAGGCAGGCCGGCAGGGGTTTAGTTTTGATTTTAGTGTAGACATATATGTAGCTTGAAGGTATTAAATGCAAGAGCCAACACATACTAAGATACCTTTCTCGTGACCTCTTGGGAGTCGTTTGTCTTTTCTATTGACTTTAAAATATCGTAAACGGCAGGCAATAGGCTAAACTCTTTAGTCAAATCAATATTTTGTTGTTCTGAAGCCGCCATATTGGATAACAGTCGCACCCCCCTGGATTACCGGGGTAATTGGGTGCTTATCAATGACTTATCCTTAAAAATAGGAATTTTGTATAGTTTTCAGAACTTTTGCGTTTTTATTATAAACTAATATAGAAAATTCCAAGGAAGACCTGGCAACATGTAGACTGATTATTGACGAATTTATGTTCTTGTACTTGATATCTGCCTTAATGCCGTAACTGCCCTGAGAGTACAGAAAATATATGTGTTAAATGTCATCAAGCCCGCCCCTTGGACTATGCTTGGACTTGCTCTGTAAAACTTTGCTTCTATGTCTTGCTACTTGTTGACATTTTTGGTTGTTATGTACTATCTAGTGTTTAGCTCTTTGTTTGTATTTTTTATATTTGTATTTTATGGGCAACCCATTATTGGAGCCTCGGCTCTGTGGGCATGCCCTACGCCCCTACCTTCTGGGTAAAATGTAATAAATAAATAAATAGAGAATAATACATGGGTGTGCGGAAATACCAGATTTATTTCGAGTGTTGAACATGATATCTCACGAGTGAGCGCAGCGAACGAGTGAGATATCATGTTCAACACGAGAAATAAATCTGGTATTTCCGCACACCATGTATTAATATTCTCTATTTATTTATTTATTACATTTTACCCAGAAGGGTAGGGCGTCTTCAAACAAAATAAAATAAAATATCCATTTTCATAAACTTCAAAAGCGATAATTTTCACGTGTGAGATTATCATAAATAATCTCACATGTGAGATTATCAGTGCGTCAGTGCTCGAAATCTCTATAAAGCACTATACTTTATATAATAAATGGCATTTATTAGACCCAATTAATTAACCGGGATTACCCACTGGGATTATTATAAATACCCTACTAACAAAAAACACGTTGACACAGTGGCAGAAATCACAGAAAAGTGAATGAATGAAGATTTTATAATAAGGAATTTTAGGGAAAATCTAAGGAATATCATGGCTAGTGCCAAGGAATTCTATAATTTAGCTGGCTCCTGTAAAAATGTTATAAAATATATTTGCAGAAATATTTTGCTTGATCTGTTGAAAGACATTTTTATACTAAATATTTTTCACTATGGCTAAAGTAGACTTAAAACTCGGCAGTCCTATCAACACATCGAAGTGGTTGGACGAAAATAAAGCCTCTTTTGTGCCACCGGTTTGCAACAAACTCATGTAAGAATTCTGTACATTTTTGTACATATAGAAATCTATACGGGGTAAAATAGCAGCTTTTAGTGTTTAGAATTTAATATATGCTTGAAACAAATGTTTCAATTTCTGTTAATAATTAACTCTTGCAGTAGATATGAGGCAAACCCCCAACACTCCTTTTGTAGCCCCTTGGGTGTCAGGGTGTGTTATAGTGAGTGTGGCAAAACAGACTTCCATAAATTAACATCACAGAGTAGAGATCATACAGAGGTGTAACATAGATGGCAAGGTAGTGTTTTGTCCAAGCGTGAGATGAACACACTGCAGCAACCGTCTGGGGGTATCCCCCCCTGAAAATTTTTTGAAATTTGGGTCTCGGAAACGGCATTTCCAGCGTTCTGAGAACATATTTGGGAGTTATTTTTGGTTCTCAAAAACAAGATTTTAGAGGTACATTTTGTGTTAAGGCACAATGTTTAACAAGTAATTGCTTTATACATAATTTAGCGGGCCTGAGTAATAGCCTCGCCTACTAAGTACGTCAAACTTTAAGCCGTATAATTGATAGCTTGATGCAATAGCGATTAACAAATGCGCTCAGGTTACATCCTGAAGTAGTGTGTTGATTGCAATGTCAGTGATAACATTCTTAAATACACAAGGAAACACGAGTTTTACAGTCTGATGTTTATTGATAGCTTATACCAAAAGGAATTAGTTCAAACATTTTCACCATTATTTCTCTACATTTTAGCTTCTCAGCTACCTTTCTGCTTATGTGTGAGATAATCAAACTGAAGCGTGTGAGCGTGAGAAATGATGCTGAGGCGTGTGTCACATGCTTAATGCGTGAGACTTGGCATCTATGGTGTAACGGGTGTACCCACTTATGCTTCAGACGCTTGCCGAGCATGCGCAGTTAAAGTGCACGATTCAGATGGCGGCTCGCTTTTAACTGCAGTTTACCTTTTAGAAGTGTGTAAAAATGCGAAAGACCTTAAGATTGTGAAACTTTAAAGAGCCGAAAATGTTGGGAACTTGGGGAATGTTGGGAACTTGGAATGGAGGGAACTTGCTGAGCATGCGCAGTTGATCATTTTTTGCCCGGCCGCCTGAAATCAGGTGGGTACACAAAAACGTAAGTCTCCCAAGTGTTTACGACGGCCCGTTCCACCTCTGTATGATCTCTACTCTGTGATAACATGTTGCAAGCTTAGATTTTATTAAAATGCTAGTTTAGCTCAATGTAGCAATTCTTGCTTGCACGATAACAGATAAGTTGTGTGACTCCTGGAGTGGGTGGGGTAGGGGGTGGGGAGAGGACAGGAATCACCTTAATTGCTGCCTGTTGACAAAAGTCAAGCAATTCAGGCGATAAGGCTAAAAGCTATCACAAATTGTCCATGCATGTATTATAAACCATCCATGTATATAATATACTGGAACCTCACTTGGTTATTTTCTATGAAAACAATGGAGGGTCTAAACTTTAGGTTGCAAGTTGGTGCAGGTTTGTGCTGGTTGATGGGATAATCAAGATGGTATTTGGCCCTTTAAAAGTTTTAGACAATAAATCATAAACTTAATCTGAAACCATTGCCCCAAACCTAACATGGGGTCTTTATCCTGACCAAAACTCGACCACCAACCTGCAATTTTATACCCTTCATGAAGACCATTTGTGAGCTGGCTGTTCATGTAATAATTAAACTTATTTTTGCAATTAGCTGTGTATTTGATGTATATATTTTTGGGTGCAGGTATGGCGAAGGTCAGTTGAAGATAATGTATGTTGGTGGACCAAATACAAGAAAGGATTTCCATATTGAAGAAGGCGAGGAAGTGAGTAGATATATGCGTAGTCCCCCTAGAATTATCTAGCATTTGTCTAATTTTATCATTGTGAAATGGTTTATTTTGTCTTTATTATTTAGTTTTTTTACATGGCGAAAGGTGACATGTGTCTAAGAGTGATGGAGCAAGGGAAACCTAAGGATATAATTATCAGAGAAGGAGAGGTCAGCTGTCTAAAGTTATTAAAATGAACCCAAAATGATGTACTATCCTTATGTTGGCACAAACTGAATTCCCTTACAGACAGACTCTATGGACAATTTCCAATATCCTGACATAATATATTTCTTAAAAACCTCTATAAAATAGACACCTATTTATTAATACACTCAGACACTGTGCTGTCTCCCTTCAGTGTCCGTATTAGAGATGTCTAACCTTAATAGTGTAACCCATTATCTTGCAATCTGCCCAGATGTGCCCTATACTTTAGCATTTTACTCTCAGTGGCAGGGTACTGCCAGTCAATGGATTAAACAGAATTTTGATTGCAGAGTTTTGTGGCCTGTTTGGCTGTTTCGATCAAGTTAAAGGATTCTAAATTTTTCTTTTAGGTCTTTCTCTTGCCTTGTCACACGCCACATAGTCCTCAACGATCTGAAAACACTGTTGGCTTGGTATTTACAAAATATTAAATGAATTAATATTAATATATGCCATCATAATTTGCACACTACTTTTTTACATAATCACTCAGCGGCTGGCATTGCAGCATTTCATGTTATTTCTTTATTTGCAGGTTATTGAAAGAGAACGGGAAAAGGGAGAACAAGATTGCCTCAGGTATATACCAGACAGTATATTGCAGAATTTTTACCATAAATATAATTTCTTCAAAGTGTAACAATTCATAAAGCATTTCATGACCAACATATCCATTGGTTACCAGATATAACAGGTTGTAACAGGCATGACACATATGGGTGGTACAGTGTAGTCATCGGTTAACAGATGGCTACAGGTGTCACAGACCTGCATGTGCTTGCTGCACAAAATAAAAAATTGAGTTTTTTGTCAAGGTATTACTGTGAAGATAATACAACCATCTTGTTTGAGAAATGGTTCCATTGTACTAACCTTGGAAAAGACCTGGTTCCAATCGTTAAATCGTATGTCTCGCTTATTTTTTACCAAAAGAGAGAGAGTGTGTGTGTGTGTGATAGCTTATAGCTTTAAGCTTTAAGGGCCAGGGAAACGTTACCTTCCTGGTCGCCATTATTTTTTAGAATCTTGATAAACTATTTTATGAAAAATTGAGAGCATAATTTAGCTTTCAAATTAATATCACGAGGTCTTGTTGACTTTTGTAGGTTTTTTGCATCTGAGCAACATAAAACAGGAAAACCAATTCCAGGTAATAAAAGTAGCCACGCATTTGTAAGAAGACTAGAAGAGTGCACCCAGTTTGACTCTACCAAACAGCGCAGGTGTTCTCTGGGTAATCAAGGTTTTTCTACTGTGGCTATGGACCAATATAAGAACAGTTTAGAACCGACAGAGGAATCCAGTATGAATAGAGTTAGTTAAGTTTTAGTTTTTAGTTTAGGTATAGATTTCTCTGTGAATATTATAAAGTAATCATGATCATGTGCCGCGATATTGATAGAAATTTCAATAAAAGTATTTCAAATCTTTTATCATTCATAAATGAGTAGTGAAGGCCTGATCAACGTATGTGATTTCACACAATACAGCAACAACTACAATTTTCGCCAAGTATGAGCCAATAGCCTTATTGCTAATCTTTGTAATATAAATAATTCTTTTTCTTCATTCGCTTATCAAGATATATTTAAAGTGCTTATAAACCCAAAATGATTCGGATAGAACATAAAAAGTTAGTTAATAAGTTCTAGATTAGTTTTTGGCTTAGACTTTTAGTTTCGGAGATATAAAGGCTCAAAGTCGCTATTTTGGAAAAAAAGTAGCGTCTTCCGGGGGACTGGGTCCCAGGAACGTGTGTATTTAATTTTACTATAAAAACAATTACATTTGGATAAATCATCTTGAAAAGTCGGCTATTTCTTGAGGAAAAAAACACATTTTTGAACTCAAACACATTTTTGAGTGTGTAAAGTAACCCTTCTAGTGGTTTGCATCGTCAATCGTGGAATATAGACGAAGGAATGGATTTAAATGCGATTTCAAAGTCGATGGTGGAGACGACCATGACACTTTCAGTAACTTATGTCTATAAATTCTGGGACATAGATGCCTCTTCTGGCGAACCAATTGCTTATAAAATTCTTTCGTATAGTATCAAATAAAGAAAGAAGAAATAAATGAACGAATGCAAGGGTTAAAAGTTTGTTGGAATGGAACTTAAACGTTTTACTGCATTGTATAGTCTTCATGCCTTCATGGACATGGGAATCGGTTGCATTTCATTTCTGATTTCTACACCTGCTTTAAAGTTGGTTCTCACTCTAGCAAGGAAGCTTGTTTCCCTACAAATTTTACATCCAAATTTACCCAAAATTTGGACATTTTCAAGAATAATAACTGGTTAACTGCAACTGGCCAACCCACAATCTAATGAAATTGGCCCCCATGTATATTCTCACAGAACCTTTCATAGGAAGATTGGTTGACAGATTGTCATCTTTGTCCATGTAAATGAAAGATGATCAATACACAGATATCATAAACTGGATATATAGATATATATATATATATATGGAATTATTGTGACAACACTAAACATTAATTGCCACATAAATAGGCTTAGAATAATATTCATCTTTTGAGAATGTTTTAGTGGGGAAACATATCTAATTTAATAAATAAGCCATAAGGCCAGTATGTGATCTGTAAAACATCATACTTTCTATTACAGTAGCTTTGCCTGTGTGGGCAGAGCAAACATGCTTCAACTTTCACATTAGATGTCTGGTGTGAGAGTGATGTTTGCTTACTCATAGTGTACACACATCCAACTTTCTTGGCATGCCCACATAGCTGATTTAAGTGACTCAGAAAGGTGCTTCTCTGTGCAAGTAAAATGACTTTCTCTCCATGGAGGGAAATGGATGTTGACCCCCTCCCCTACCAGATGTCCTTGCACATTTTATAAGTGGAATCTCTCCTTCCAGATGGGTAAAGTTCCTCCATAGTGGGAGTCTGGCTCTTTTCTAGGTAACCCATTACCCAAAAAGCAGCTAAGGTTTAGCCGATCCAATCAAGCGCAGTTAACCCATTAATTGGCAGTACTCTACCACTGATGAGTAAAATTTGCCAATTAATGGGTTAAGCCAATCGATCCAATCAAGGGGCTGAGCTATTAAAAGTGCACTTGCCCCCAAGAGACAGTAGAGTCACAATACAATATATATTGATAAAGATGTTTAATAAATATATTTAATTAAAAATGTTAATTCATCTTTCACTGATGGTTCCAGTTTACTTCACTGATAATCTAGATGAAATCACAAACAAATAGTTTAATGGGCTATACAATTTTGAAGTGTATACTGTATATCTCTATTCAGGGAATTTTTTCTTAGCCTCCCTAAGGTTCTTCAACATAGGTGGCTAACAAACCAAGGCCTAACCGCAGAAATGCCTGATACTCAGGTTAAGGTGGTTCCACTAGTGGGACAGTGCAGCACTTGGTGATCAACTTTGTGCCAAATAGTATGTAATCTCTCAGAGGTAGAAGCACTTCAATCGATTTGTGTGCCAACAAACACCGTTGTACACCGTTGTATACTAAGCAAATAATATGCAAATTTAGGTGACATGATTCAACGTTAAATATCCAAAGTTCATACGCGCGAATAGACATCATTGCATTTGTTAAAATCACAGCTTACCTGTATTCTGATTCCTGTCCTATGTTGGGACAACTGGGTACATTAGTCTTTGTTTATAGGTCTATAACTATGGCCTGTATTTGCCACCAAATCCGAAGGCAAATTCAGATGAGTTTCGGTGTCCTCTTTTCTATCGGTTTAAAGCCGCAGTAGGTGATTTATCATCCAAAAAAGGTGTCAGATAGCTAGATATATTACTGTTGGTACTTTCTGTGTAATATCACGCACAAACGAAACATCGTTTAGACAAAATATGCAAAAAAACACAATACATCGATATCTTCGCCATATATTTCTTAGTTGTTTATCAAAGTTGGGTTCCTGGGATCCAGGCCCCTTGGTGATATTTTGGTCGCGCTACTTTTTTTCAGAAAATGCCAAAATTTGCCTGTTTGAGCCTTTATATCTCCGAAACTAAAAGTCTAAGCCAAAAACTAATCTAGAACTTACTAACTAACTTTTCATGCCTTATCCGAATCAATAAAAACCCATTTTGGGTTTATAAGCACTTTAAATATGTTCTTTCTATGCAAGACAAAACAATAATGTCTTTAGTTGCAAAATACTGCTTTGACATACCAACAGTACATGAAATGTTATAATAACTCTTGTAGTTTTAAGTATGAAGTAATGTAATTATGTTTGTGTAGTTTTATGTATGTATCCTATATGCCAATGATGGTATTTTTGTAGATTAAATATATACATCTGGGGCTGTTTATATGGAAGCGAGACAGCCCGGCTACCCGAGCTAGCTCGTTTTCCCGAGACGAATTTCACCCGTGTTTACATGGGACTGTTCAGACGGGCTGGCTCGCCAAAACAAAGCACCCGGGATAAATTATATAATATAAACAAATTTTCCCACGAACCTGAAATCATACTTTCGGGAACGAGTTTTTCAGTTATAACTCACAGAAACGATCACAGAGACCCTTTAAGATCGAAATCTGTCGAGAAAATGTCTTTAACAACATCATATTCACGTAAACTCAGCATTTATTCCCAGCCCGGGTAGGCGAGCCAGCTCGGGTCATTGCGTTTATATGGAAATTTGATAGGAAATAATAGCCAACGTGGGAACTCGGCAAAACCGGGCCAGCACGGGTACCCGAGCTAGCTCGCCCCATATAAATACAAATTTCCATGTGAACAAATAGGACAGGACAAACTTTCGTACGTTTCCGAATTCGTCCGGTCTCACGAATATAAACGTCCGTTGTTTTACAGGTACGATCACAGATAGTCCACCATTTCAGCTTGACACAACAACTAAACTAGATGACCCATTTTCGCTACGAAAGGTATAAAATAATGGTTGTTTTTTACAAATTGTGCAATTCTCAATATGTTGGTTTGTTATAACATTGTTATAACTGATTTTCAGTGGGTTGAAGACAATAAAGACGAAATTAAAGAAAAAGGTGTGAAAATCCTTTTTGAAACTCAACAGACAAAGGTAAGCATTGATGACACTATATATAAGTAGAGTCTATAAGCCTTGGAGTACGAGAATAACGCGAGAATTTTTTTCCATTTTAAATAATAAAGGTCAGAGTTCATGGACCAGGTGAATATTCTACAGATGGAGAGTCCGAAACATGGCTTTGGCAAATTGTAAGGGTTCAAATTTTCATTCGTGTTTGTCAGCAATGCTTACAGTATGCTTTGCTTGCACAATCTCAAACAGTGGGTACTCAAATTAACAAATACAATCATGTCTATATTTTACAACCATATAACTTTCTGTTTAGAACGGTAATGCAAATTTTAACTGCAACGGCGTTGACACTAAATTGGTGGATAGTGACGTAATTTTGGTCCCCTCTGGAACAAAGTAAGACAATTATACAGAACCTATCTATTACCCCTACAATCATGGTTATTAGGCCCTATCAGCTAATGCGTGTTAAACACGCATTTATACCGGTTGCCACCCACTTCACACTTTCGGATAACGCGTATGCCTAGTTACCATTGTTCTGATAAAAGCACAGCTTTAGCAATGACTACGACTACGAGTACGAGATTCGTCATTTTCGCGCCAAACGCCGTGTTGTTTGCATACGCCATATCGCAAAAGTCGTAGTCGTTCGGCTTTTGACTACGAGATTTTTGATAAATCTCGTACTCAAAAGCCCGACGACTACGACTTTTGCGAGATGGCGTGTGCAAACAACACGCGAAAATGACGAATCTCGAACTCGTAGTCACTGCTAATTGCTAAAGCTCCCTAAAGTAAGCATAGAATGGAACAAAAACAACCAACTATTTTAATCATTATATATGTGAGCAAATTGCCTGGCAACAGACACGCGACACGCCTTAGCTGATTAGGTCTATGAAAGCATAGAATGGAACAAAGATAACGAAATATTTAAAACTTTTTACTTTAAACTTTTCTATATTTCTCATCAAGTTTTCATCCAAATTGAAACAACTTATGTTTCAATCCAATACTTATTTTCTAGATATTCATGCAAGATAGAACCGGATGCTCTGATGATTTCTGTGGTCATGGATCCAAAAATGAAATCAAAGTAGCTGCAGATGTAATCAAATTACAAGATCTGCAATAAAAATATACTCTTTCGAAAAGTACGTTGCTCATCATGTAATCGAGCCTAAATATTCAACGTATATCATTGACATGCTTGTCCCGTTCTCCGCTTACGTCATCGCCGCCATGTTGGATGAACTTGACATTTTCATTTACAGTCAAACCTTGCCCTGTATTAATGGGACACATTGTAAAGTCCCGAATTGAATCTCATATAATTCCTATGAATGAAACCTCTATTAAGCGGACACCTCTATTAAGCGGACACCTCTATTAGGCGGACGCGGACACCTAAATTGGCACATAAAGAAACAAAAAACCTGTGTTAAACGGACAATATTTTCTTAATTTTTCATCTTTACAATTTTTGCGCTTTAGTAACTATATTAACGATATTCGGCAATCGGTTCAAAGTCTATTTGTTAATTCGACTAGTATATTATTACGCGTGCGTTAAGACAAGTTTTTTACCGTAGTTCAAATATCTAAATGGGGGGGGGGGGTGCTGGTGACGAGAACCTCTGTTAAGCGGACACCTCTATTAAGCGGACACCTCTATGCGGACACTAACGTATTCCCCCGAGGGTGTCCGCTTAATACAGGTTTGACTGTATTTGTAATTCTTGTTTAATAATTCTCATGAAAACACAAAGGAAATCATGACCGTGAAGGAGCTTGTATACCTGGTAAAAAATCCTGATTTAGCAAAGGGGAAACTTAGCAGAAAAACAGTGAAAATATATTTTAATAAATATAATAAATATTGAAATGATTTTTACAATACACTCTTATGTAAATTATTAATGAGTGTTGGTCCAGAGTTCCACAAAGTCCGTGCCAATTCTATTTAAATAAATATAAAATAAATATATTCCATAGAAAATAAATATATATATCAACATTATATAAAATTCTCTTAAATAAATATCCTTTCAAACTAAACTTTAACAACTCAATAGTTCTTCAACTTTGGGTATTGTAAAAGCAGAACACGCTTGATAAATATTGTTTCCAAAATTATGGTACCGATATACCACAATGGTGCATAGTCGAAGGTTATAAGCCCCATGACATGATAGGTTGTGTAATCGTGGTAATCCCAGGGACAAGCGGCAAACTGACGTAATATGTACCCTGTTGAAAATTCCCATAGGTATGCCCACGATAGGTAAACCAGCCCGCGAACTGCCAAGGGTACTTTGGTGTGAAGTGATAGAAACATTTTTTCGATCGCGTACATCGACACAGCGTAGATAGGAAAGGCCCACACCGAAGTACAGCCGTGTAGAGTCCAACCAAAATTGTATTTGCTATCCAAAACGTACCAAAGAGCTGTGAACACCACTTCGGTGGAAAATCCTAGCATACCGTAGAAGAATAAGCGTGATATAACGGGAATACCGGGTTCTGAAACTTGTCCCGAGTCGGCCATCTTTGATTTTGACATGAAAATTTTCTGGTTTTTAATATATCACGTCGTTAATTTGTATATACGAACCCTTTCATACCAGATGTTGTTAAATATAGTGAGAAAGTTCGTATTCTTATAATTTATAGAGAAAATTTACATTATTTTTAGCATATAAAGTACAATAAATAGTTCATTCATTGTACTGGTTAACCATCAGGAATGAAGCTTCCACTTTGATAGAATACACTCTATTTCAACGTACAAAATATTTACAAATTACAACTGAGTGAACTGACTACTTCACAATCTTCAAATTACCTAAATTGATTAGCATATAAAGGGAAAGTTGATGTAATGAAATTAAAATATCAGACATTTTAGTCAGCAAAATTTAAAGGGTGAAGAAATTATGTGGAGTTCTTGGATAGCTTGACCATTCTATGAAGTGGAAGTACATCAGTGACATTTTGAAAAAAACAAATAATAATATTGTCAATTTTTAGTATTTCTAGATTGCATAAATTGAATTCTATCTATTCAAACTTTAAAGTTTTAAATACTTGTCATAACTAAGTCAAATTCAACTTTTAAATCAACAAACAATTGTATTAAAATAGATCTAAATACGTTTATAAATGAAGTATTCTTGAAGTATTTTAAATATATCACCGCCATAAGTAACGGAGGCGCAGGAAAATACGGGGGGAGCGCCTATAAAACTACAAATATAAATCTCAGACGAAAACAAACCTCGAAAAAGCATGTTGTAAAATTCAATTTTTATCAATATTTTTTTGTATTTTTTTAAAGCAGATGAGTTAGATCCACGAATACAAAGTTCAGACAAGATGTCGCAGGCATACGGCCAGCTTATCGCGTTTAACGAGCGAGAATTTCAAAGATTGCCAGCCAAAAAGCAGCCCGTCTTCGTATACGAATGGTTAAAAAACTTTGAGGACAGTTTAAGTGTTGTAAAGAAGGTACGTTTATTGGTTAAGATAATGTTTTGGGAAGTGTAAGCTATATTGCAGCGTGTTGTTAAGATAAATGGCCGATAAGATGTGTCAATAAATAAAGTGTCGAATTTGATTTTTACAGTCTGGTATTTTCTTATTTATTACAATCTTTTATGAGGAAGTCATATTATCAGAGATGATTTTCATAAGGGTTGCCTGTCCATATGGACATTTTTGCCCATATGGACATTTTTGCCCATATGGACATTTTTGCCCATATGGACATTTGGCCCATATGGACATTTCACCTATATGGACATTTTACCCATATGGACAAATTACCCTTATGGACATTTTAATTTTACCCACATGGACATTTTACTCTCATGGACATTTTTACCCACATGGACGTTTTACCTATATGGACGTTTTACCCATATGGACATTTTACCCATATGGACATTTTATCCATATGGCCATTTTATCCATATGGCCATTTTATCCATATGGCCATTTTATCCATGTGGATGTTTTACCCATATGGACGTTTTACCCATATGGATGTTTTACCCATATGGACGTTTTACCCATATGGACATTTTACCCATATGGACATTTTACCCATATGGACATTTTACCCACATGGATGTTTTACCCACATGGACGTTTTACCCATATGGACGTTTTACCCATATGGACGTTTTACCCATATGGACGTTTTACCCATATGGACATTTTACCCATATGGACATTTTACCCATTTGGACATTTTACCCATATGGACAATTTATCCATATGGCCTGACTAGCAACATGCATGGCTTCCATCTAGCAAGGTTTTATCCCTGCATTATATACCATTACATTTTATGTTGCCTGTTTAATACAAAAGTGATTTTTCAGGCTGATCTAAAAGCGAGCCAGAAAGATTTAGTCAGTGGATTAACAAAGCACTTGTATGGTGACTGTGGTCCACCAACACGACAACTGCTTGGACGATGTTTTGCTCAGCTTTACCTGAGTAGCGATCAGTTTAGTGCATTTGATACTGTCAATACTTGTTCTGATATCATCAAGGGAAAGGATGATGCTAACTTATCTGTAAAGTTGTAAGTAATGTAAATGCTTCTATTGCTACAATTTTGATGAATATTTTTCATCACTGCTATCATCAACATCACCATCATCATTACTACCATCATCACCCACCACCATCACCCACCACCATCGTCACCCACCACAATCATCATCCACCACAATCATCACCCACCACCACCATCACAACCACCATCATCATCACTGGTCATCACCATTCACCACCACCATTCACCACCACCATTCAAATTTTGTAAAAATATGGTGTGGTTCATATTTCACAATTCTTCAATCTAAGGGCAGCAATGGCTACTGTTGGAACAATTTTTGAAAAGCTTGGAAGAATGGTATAGTATTTTAGTGCAAATTATATTCTTTGCTTGAGAACTGCATTACCTTTGGTTTTTAGATGAGTTTGAAATACCAGACACTTGATTTTGTTGCTTGTCATGATAAAATATTGTATTGTAAGAGAGCATCTTAGTTTTTAAATTCTATCTTAATCTGACTGTTCATTCTAATATTTTAAGGTTGGTGGTTCAGCTCCCGAGACTGTCCAGATACTTATAAAGGCGATGAAGAACTCTGAAGTAGGTTTCAAGTTGTTTTACTGACGTTAGCGAATGTTCATGATATAATGTTCTAGATGACTTTTTCATAAAAATGCTCTGAGAATTAAAAAAAGCCTTAGCCAATATGGGCAATGCTTAGCTGGAAAAGTTTCCAATTTTGCAAACACACAGCTTGGTGCTGATACAATTTTGGTGTTTCCCTGGTGCAGGTGATATGCACCCAACCAAAAATGTCAACCACAACCAGTGCATACTAAAACTTCATGATTTATGGCATTTTACTAAAATGCAATTTGCTGTGGTGGTAAAGGGGTGCAACTCCTGAAAAATCCACAACCCTTCCATCAAATAACACCCATGGTTTTGCCTATATACTGCTCAGTAAGCTTAGCCTCTTCTGACTTTCCTTTCTATTCTAACCCCCTTAGCTGCCATGTTTGAATTGCTTTCCTATGTAGTCTGTATTTTTCAATTTTCGTGATAGGCTGGAATATTTTTTAAGACTGAAGTTCTGTAATTATTCATTTCTTTAGTCCCAGGGACGATGTGAAATTCTTCTATGCTGTCAAAGGATCCTCAGTGGTCTCGGCTCAGCAGCATCATCATGTCATAAGGATATTTTCAAATCAATCAGGACGGCTCTCGTTGACCGATCAATGGCAGTGCGATGTGCTGCCGCAGAGGTCCGTTCTATCCGAAATGTTTTACAGCTAATTCAAATTAAGCGTTTAATAGAGTCTTTATAGTCGCGTTTGTTGTAATCGTTGCAACCTCGTGTTTCTTGGCAGGTTAACATGTGTTGCTACAATCAGAGATTCTATTGAAACGAACCCATGTTGGCAATTTTGTTATATCCTGTGTCAAGTTCACTATGTCTTATGACAATTATTGTACCAAAGTAATTACAGACTTAAGTATGCGAACAACTATTATAAACACTTACAGTGATGTGTCTTGTTTCAAGTAAACACATTGTCTGTTCTGTCTAGATGTACATTTTGCATTGCTCGCCTAAAACACTTTCAATGTGCGCAGAAATGTGTCTTGTGTAAGTGTTTGTTGTAATCTAACGCGACTAACACTTTGTTAAACACTCAACCTGAATCGGCTTTGCTGTATAAATACTTTGTATGCGACAACGTGGACAGCATATCTCTGCATGTTTCTTTCAGAGTGTGCTTTCCTTCAGATCCATTGACAAATACAGAATCTTAGCTTTTGTAAGACGTAGTGCTCCCCCATGCGTGTTTGGCATTAGCGCGGAGGATTGGTTTGGTTGGGGGCTAGACAGACTCTAGGGGATCCAGGGTCGCAGGCTCGGGGGATGAGATTGGCTTCCTCGGAAAATTTTGAAATCCGAAGTCTCTTGGAGTCTGCGTTCTGGGGAAGATTTGACATGCAGAAACCAGGTCATTTTGTTCATTTTGCATTTCATAAAATGTTCAATGAATCTGATACCTTCGTATTAAGTTCTCCCACTCTGATCTAGTCTATATCCACGGGCTATAGCGCGCCTCCCCGCCCTGTTCCTTGTTCGTACGCCTTGTTCCTTGTTCGTACGTTCGTACGGTAGATTGTCTAAATTAAGAGATTACACATTCAATTTCAGTGCACCGAAGAGTTGATAAAACACGCGACCTTCACGTATACCGCCGAACTAGAGACCCTCCTTTCTATCTGCCTCAAAGCCCTGGACGGATCTAACTATGACGTCAGAGTATGTGTGTCAAGTCTCCTTGGCAAACTGATGGCTGCCACTCAGCGTCCTCCAGATGGTTCAACCCCCCCTGCTAACAGCAAAACCAAAAAGATCAGTATGAATGAGATGTTCGATTTGATGTCGTCAGGTTTCTTGCGCGGGGGGATTGGTTTCCTGAAAGGTGGTAGTGGGGAACTGCTGAAGACGACCATGCCCCAAGAAGTCCGTGTTGGGGTTACTCAGGTAATAATAGTCTGGCGGTTAAGTGTAAGAATTGTTCATTTTGTGATAAAAGCACCATATTTGCAGGAAGTATAGACTTTGATATGACAATAACTTTTAGATATGGAGGCATCTGAAAAATTGAAGTCGCCGGCGTAAAATTTGGGTTCTTTTTCATTTTCCTCATTAAACTCCTATACTTGTAAAACCGTGAAATTCCAAGTTCATTTAAAGCAATAATGACTTACATCATTGGAAAGCTTGCAAAAAAACTATATATAGGTCACTTAAGCGGTTACCTTTATTTTCCTAACCGATTTCGAGTTATTGCTGTTCCAAAATGGAAAAAATGCCACGAAATCGCGCGAAAAGCCTGGGTACTAGCTTGAAAATGCGTATTTAACCACTTACATGTCTTAATATAACTTTTTGTAAGCTTTCTGATTCTGTAATCACTTTTGCTATAAGTGAACTTGCAATTTTATATTTTTCGACAATATAGGAGTTTAATGAGGAAAATGAAAAAGAACCCAAATTTTAGGCCGGCGACTTTAATTTTTCAGATGCCTCCATATCTAAAAGTTATTGTCATATCAAAGTCTATACTTCCTGCAAATATGGTGCTTTTATCACAAAATGAACAATTCCAGCTAAATTTCGCTCTTAACCGCCTCACTATAAGCAGAATTGAAAAAAAGCTGCGGGATTGCGGGTACCACCCGTGAGGAAGGTCTATTGACATTGAGGAAGGTCTATTGACATTGAGGAAGGTCTATTGACATTGAGGAAGGTCTATTGACATTGAGGAAGGTCTATTGACATTGAGGAAGGTCTATTGACATTGAGGAAGGTCTATTGACATTGAGGAAGGTCTATTGACATTGAGGAAGGTCTGTTGACATTGAGGAAGGTCTATTGACATTGAGGAAGGTCTGTTGACATTGAGGAAGGTCTGTTGACATTGAGGAAGGTCTATTGACATTGAGGAAGGTCTGTTGACATTGAGGAAGGTCTGTTGACATTGAGGAAGGTCTATTGACATTGAGGAAGGTAGGAAGGTTGAAAGTGAAACACTGAATAAAACATTGCAAAGCAGTAAGTACTAGACTAGTCAGGTATTAGTAGCAACAGTCATCACTCAGTCAGCCTAGCAGTACTGCAATGGCCAACTGGCAAACATACCTAGGCATGAGAAATTCGGAAAATTTCCAGATATTATGAGGAAGGTTAGGAAAACCCAAATTCCTATCCGCAGGAAGGTTGAAATCGTTTTGCAACTGGTAATAAGGGACAAAATGTAAAGTTGACGGAATTAATAATTTGTTTAAATATATGATGAATAGTCTACCTTTAATCAAGCAAAGTAAAATGCCCCGAGCGCCCTTTCTCTTTATTTGTCTTTGCTGAAAAGAAATCGTCAGTTTTTACACAAAATAATAGGCTAAATATGCTGTTTCCCTTTAATCAGCCAAGTTAAAAAACGTATATTTTTTAGGCTTACGTTGTTCTGTTTAACGAGATGGGCGGAACTTGGGTTGAGAAAAATGTCGGTTACATCCTAGGACAAGTCCTTGACCTGTTGTCAAACTCGAAAGCAACTCAAAACCATGTCGATGCTGTATATTCCAGGAAATGCGTGTCGTTTATTTTACGGTCTTTGTTGGGACGACTGCTGGGCGAAAAGGCTCAAGTGATTGCTGGCAACGAGCTGTGCAAACTTGTATCTAAACAAATGACAAAGGTACGGTTGGACTAACTCTATTTATACTATACATGGATAGCTCTATCAGTTCTGAACCGTTCTTCCTAGAGATCCAGTAAAGGACATTACTTGTTGATCCAGTGTTACTACAGGAGGAAACCTGAACTAAACTTACTTTATTTATACTGGATAGCTCTATCAGTTCTAAACTGTTCTTCCTAGAGGTCCAGTAAGAGACATCACTTGTTGATCCAGTGTTACTACAGGAGGAAACCTAAACTAACTTTATTTATACTGGATAGCTCTATCAGTTCTAAACTGTTCTTCCTAGCTGTCCAGTAAGAGACATCACTTGTTGATCCAGTGTTACTGCAGGAGGAAATCTAACCTAAACTAACTTTATTTATACTGAATAGCTCTATCAGTTCTAAACTATGCTCCAAGTTAGAAGTCCAGTAAGGGTCATCCCAATCCCATGTCCAGTGTTATACTACCGGAGTAATGTATACTGAGAACGGTCAATATTCAAATGTATACCAGCAAATGCGTAACATTCGAATATTTACCGAAAAGTGGTCAATGCAGGATCCACGCTTGATTGGCTTGCAGTATAATTTAACTTATACAGCCAGCAACATGAAATATTTTCCCCGCAGGTTAAACAAATGATGCAGAATCGTGAAACATCAACGACCGAGATTAACGAAACAGTACTGGGAACACAACATACGATCATCTGTGCCTTACAAGAACTAGCTTGCCTTGTCCAAGATCTTGCCACCGCTGCTGGATCATTGGTCAACGAAAAAACCATCGAGATTGTCCTCTCCGTGCTTGTCCATTCCGCACCCGCGGCACGCCTGAGTGCGTCATGGTGTTTACGTACCATCACCGTCGCTATCCCGTCGCATCTCTCACCGATGATTGACCGATGTCTTGCCGAACTTGAAAAGTCGTCGGCTGTCGAGACAGTGTCGGGATTCGCGTACACGCTTTGTGCATTGATCGGTGGGGTTCGAATTTGCCCGCTTGGCATACCACACAAGAAAGGCAAGGTGTGTGTTATGGATAGAAATGCACCTATCAATGTTAAGCCCCAGGGGGGGAGGTCGCGGGCATATGTGGGAAATGCGATCCAGACTCATCGTCTTTCTTTGAGCACATTACTATGACACCTGACTTTATGTTGGAAATTGTGTTGCACAGCAAAACCCCAGGGTTGACGTTTCACTCTGTGGGACTCCTCTGCCTTTGTGGCGAAATATATATATGTTATTTACCGGCTTGGAGGTCCGTATAGGAAAATATTTCACAAGGTATTTTTTATCTAATTTTAAAAACAAAAACATTGGCTCTATGGATTTAAATCTCGCGCGGTCCGTACGGGCCTCATACGGGCCGCTCGCGTAGTCAATCAGATTGCAGGAAACCCTAGAATATGAATTCGGACCGCAAAAAAAATAATATATATATATATATAGAAACAAACAAAAATGCCTCGTGCAATTGCCGGTTTCCCAAAGTATCATTCTAACATAGTGTCATTTTTTCGGCAGTTGGTTTTTGGTGTCGCAGAAGACATGTTAAAACGTACAACGGAAGAATCCAAGTGGGCGATGGTGCGAGCAAAATGCGGTTGGATGATCATGGGTGCTCTGATGACTTTGGGTAAGATTCTCCCTTCTTTCAGGTTTAATTTAGCAGGTCAACATACCATTGATTTTGGTGGCACAGTGGTAGGTAATGTGGCTTGTACCTTTGCAATATGCAGTAGTTTGATTGCACAATAAACGATGGTCCTTACTGGATCTCTAGGGAGAAAGACTTAGGGCGCTTTCATTAACGGTCAGATCGACCAAATTGTTAAATGGAACACAAAACGTTTGGGCTTTAGGACTGATCTGACTGGAAAATTTGGATCAAATCAGAAGGAAGTCCATTTTAGCCAGATTTTCAAAAAATCTGGACCAGATCTTTCCATCAATAGAGAGACAGAAATTCTGGTCTGACCAGTCTGGTCATTAAATGGAAAGCGCCCTTAGAACTGAAGAATAATAATAATTTCATGTTTATTGACACATCGCATAATAAAATGAATTACAATGTGTTTGCATAGAGTATCAGGTTACGATTTGATAAGAAAGGATAGAAACCGCAATGGAGGAGGAGTGGCTATCTACCTAAGGGATGTTATTCCCTATACTAATAGAGCTGACTTAATTCCAGTTAATGCAGAGGCAATTTGTCTTGAATTTAAAAAACCGAAAGCTAAGCCAGTTCTAATTAGTACTTGGTATCGTCCACCAGACTCTAATATGGAATTCTTTAATGATTTTGAAAATTTCATAAAAGTGATTGACAATGAAAACAAAGAAATAATCATAACAGGTGATTTTAACTGTGACATGCTGGACAGCAACTATAGGAATAACAACTCCAAACGATTGGATGACCTATTAGATATCTACCAACTACAGCAACACATTGATAAGCCAACCCGAACAACTGACTCGACAAAAACACTAATAGACATTATAATTACAAAAAGTGACGACACCAAAACATCTGATTCAGGAGTGATTGCTTTGGGAATAAGTGACCATGATCTGGTGTATATTTGTAGGAAAATAGGAGTACCCAGAGAAATGCCGAAAATAGTAGAAACAAGGCAATTTAAACATTTTAACGAAAACGAATTCCAACAAGATTTAGCACAAGCGTTTAACTACTTTACATACAATTCTGATCCAAATCTTGCCTGGCAGGAGTGGAAGGACATATTTTTGTCTATTTCTGACAACCATGCTCCCTATCGTACTAGAAAAGTTAGAAACGAGTATTGCCCATGGTTGAATAATGAAATTAAAAAACTTAGCTATCATCGAGATTTCCTTAAAAAAAAGGCAGTGCGATTAAATTCTACTGCTTATACCGAGGCTTATAAAAGATGCAAAAACCAAGTTACCAAACTTATTAGGGATGCAAAAGCACACTATTATAAAACAAATCTGGAACAATGCAAAAATAGTAAAGATAGCTGGAGATTTATCAATCATTTACTCAACAGGAGAACGACTACAACAACAATCAACCAGATCACAGTTAATGGACAAACAATTACTGGTAACGATAATATAGCAAACGAGTTTAATAATTATTTTTGTGAAATAGGCCCTAAGCTTGCACAAACTATACCAGCAAGTAATGTAGACCCACTTCAATATATTACTGCTAATTCTAACAAGTTTACATTTAGACAAATTTCACCAATAGAATTATGCAGAAGACTAGATGGTATAAAATTAGGGAAAGCTGCAGGACTCGACAAAATCACAAACAAACTGTTAAAGGCTGCAGGCTATACCATATGTGAAACCTTGCTTTATATTTTTAACCTGATCCTAGACGTTGGTATACTTCCAGACGACTTAAAACAGGCTAAGGTTACGCCTATCTATAAGGAAGGTGACAAAAATGAATGCGGAAATTACAGACCTATATCCGTCATATCGGCAATTTCAAAAATGCTAGAGAAAATAGTTTATAACCAACTTCTCAATTTTCTGAATGACAACAAAATAATTACAAAACGCCAATCTGGCTTCCGTAAATATCACTCTACTGAAACTGCTCTTTTGCAAACAACCAATGAATATTTAATGAATATGGATAAAGGCTTAATAAATGGTGTCTTGTTTCTTGATCTCAAAAAGGCATTCGATACAGTCGACCACAAAATCCTTCTTGCTAAACTTGAACTATACGGAGTTAAAGGTGTAGCCCTTAACTTCTTCAAATCGTACTTAACCAATAGGAGTCAATTATGTACAGTCCAAGGTACAAATTCCCAACTGAAAAAGATAAGTTGCGGAGTCCCACAGGATCAAACTTAGGACCGTTATTATTCTCATTGTACATAAACGATCTTCCTAACTGTCTCGAACAAACAGAGGCATCTATGTTTGCAGATGACACAAATATATCAAGCATTGGTAATTCACCTGCGGACATAGAAGTGAAACTAAACAATGATTTGCACAACGTCAATAACTGGTTAATAGCAAACAAGCTTACTTTAAACGTTAAAAACTGAATTTATGCTAATAGCCTCTAAACGAAAATTGAAACAATTCTCACATGACCCATGTATACTGATTGGTAATCATAACATCAAACAGGTAACCAATAAAAAGTACTGGGAATTACTTTAGACGATGAATTGAGATGGCATAAACACAATGATCTTCAATGCAAAAACTATCCAAGAGCATTGCCTTATTAAGACGAGCCAAACGATTTGTTAGCCAAAACGTGTTAATTAACATGTACAACTCACTAGTCTTACCTCACTTTACCTATTGCTCCAATGTGTGGAACGACGGCAGTCGTACACATACTGACAAGCTTTTAAAAATGCAAAACGAGCGGCTAGAATTATCACAGGGTCAACTTACGAAGTAAGATCGAAAGATATATTTAATATTTTACACTGGGAACCAATTGAAACCACTCTTAAGAAAAGAGAAATGATAATGACATTTAAGGCCTTACAAGGCCAACTGCCAGAATGTATGACTAACATCTTTAAAATTTGCCAAAATGATATGTACCCGTTAAGAAGTAATGACTGTAAACTTTACTTGGAAAAACCTAAAACAGACTTCTTGAAGAAATCGTTTTCATATCGAGGTGCTGCATCATGGAACAATCTTCCAAATGATGTTGCCAACAACTACAAAGAGCTCTCCATAAGTAACTTCAAAACTTTAATCCACAACTATTTCACCAATTTGGAGAGAAATAGTGTATGACAACCACCTGTGGGGCGGATTCTGATCCGAAGGAGTAATTTTTGGGTCTGGGAGGGTTAACATAACATACTATTTCTAGTTATATACGTGATTCATTCTAAGTTTTATATATAGTATTCACTGCATGGGCTTTCTTTTTTTATATAGTCAGTATGTATAATAGATTTTTCATATTTGTAAATATCCTAACGGCCCCTTGAAAAGCAGTTTAATCTGAAGGGCTACCGTTTTTAAATAAGATGAATAATAATAATAATAATAGTATAAAAAGTATAAAAATTATACGAAATTCATGTTACAACAATATTTATAAAAATGTCTATAAGATATAACAATTATGTATAATTATTCAAAGTACGTATCATACATGGAAAAAAACTGTTATTAAACCTATCAGTTCTACATTTAAAAGAAGAAAAATGGTTTATGTTCCTTAGATTATAATCGTGTTCGTTTTCCCCCGTCTGGATGAGGTGGCGCGATAGGTGAGGTGGCGCGATAGGTGAGGTGGCGCGATAGGTGAGGTGGCGCGATAGGTGAGGTGGCGCGATAGGTGAGGTGGCGCGATAGGTGAGGTGGCGCGATAGGTGAGGTGGCGCGATAGGTGAGGTGGCGCGATAGGTGAGGTGGCGCGATAGGTGAGGTGGCGCGATAGGTGCGGTGGCGCGATAGGTGAGGTGGCGCGATAGGTGAGGTGGCGCGATAGGTGAGGTGGCGCGATAGGTGAGGTGGCGCGATAGGTGAGGTGGCGCGATAGGTGAGGTGGCGCGATAGGCGAGGTGGCGCGATAGGTGAGGTGGCGCGATAGGTGAGGTGGCGCGATAGGTGAGGTGGCGCGATAGGTGAGGTGGCGCGATAGGTGAGGTGGCGCGATAGGTGCGGTGGCGCGATAGGTGAGGTGGCGCGATAGGTGAGGTGGCGCGATAGGTGAGGTGGCGCGATAGGTGAGGTGGCGCGATAGGTGAGGTGGCGCGATAGGTGAGGTGGCACGATAGGTGAGGTGGCGCGATAGGTGAGGTGGCGCGATAGGTGAGGTGGCGCGATAGGTGAGGTGGCGCGATAGGTGAGGTGGCGCGATAGGTGAGGTGGCGCGATAGGTGAGGTGGCGCGATAGGTGAGGTGGCGCGATAGGTGAGGTGGCGCGATAGGTGAGGTGGCGCGATAGGTGAGGTGGCACGATAGGTGAGGTGGCACGATAGGTGAGGTGGCACGATAGGTGAGGTGGCGCGATAGGTGAGGTGGCACGATAGGTGAGGTGGCGCGATAGGTGAGGTGGCGCGATAGGTGAGGTGGCGCGATAGGTGAGGTGGCGCGATAGGTGAGGTGGCGCGATGGTGAGGTGGCGCGATAGGTGAGGTGGCGCGATAGGTGAGGTGGCGCGATAGGTGAGGTGGCACGATAGGTGAGGTGGCACGATAGGTGAGGTGGCACGATAGGTGAGGTGGCGCGATAGGTGAGGTGGCACGATAGGTGAGGTGGCACGATAGGTGAGGTGGCACGATAGGTGAGGTGGCACGATAGGTGAGGTGGCGCGATAGGTGAGGTGGCGCGATAGGTGAGGTGGCACGATAGGTGAGGTGGCACGATAGGTGAGGTGGCACGATAGGTGAGGTGGCGCGATAGGTGAGGTGGCACGATAGGTGAGGTGGCGCGATAGGTGAGGTGGCACGATAGGTGAGGTGGCGCGATAGGTGAGGTGGCACGATAGGTGAGGTGGCGCGATAGGTGAGGTGGCACGATAGGTGAGGTGGCACGATAGGTGAGGTGGCACGATAGGTGAGGTGGCGCGATAGGTGAGGTGGCACGATAGGTGAGGTGGCACGATAGTTGAGGTGGCGCGATAGGTGGCCACCTAACATTATCTTTTTCATAGTTCTCTCGCAAAGATCTGCCCAACGTTCGTCAAGCCTAAGGCACAGCAATGTTTCTAATGCTTCACCACCAATAAGTATAGTTAGAAAGTTTGGTGGAAAATATTCTGGTCAACAGTACATCTTAAGACTTCGAAGGGCTACGTCGTAAATATGCACTAACTAACCGATGTGGAACCAACACCTTACAAAAGTGTTCTTGCTAACGTTTTACATGCATGTTAGTGACGGCAAATTCCGATTCTTCTAAATGCACATGAAGCAATTATATGAAGCCTGTTTTCCACTCTAGTCTTCAGGAAACAAAGGGATTCACCACGTTTCGGTACGATACGGTTTGAAGTGGGATAACAGACTTAAACTTTTTTGTAGGCCCTTCAACCGTACGTCATTTTCTGCCTAAGATGTTGGGTCTGTGGGCCAGTGCTTTCCCGCCAACGCCAGACGAGGCTGAGTCGGAGAAAAGCAAGGGAGATCCATATACATGGCAAGTCACACTGGAATGTAGATCTGGCGCCCTGGCAGGTATTGAATTCAGTAATGTTTCCGGGGGGTGGTATATGGCGAAATACGCTTGTGTTATGGTCTAGAAGTAATACTTCCTCGATGGGACAACTGAAATGATCATGGCTACATATTCTTGATCTGAGTTGCATTTATTTATTGACTAACACTGTTTTTTCACCTGCCCTGAACTACCTGGAAAAACGAGATTAAATGGCCAGTCACCTCCTGAAGAAGAGCCTTCACTTGAAAGGTCGAAATGTATTTAATCTTTTTCAGGTAGTTCAGACACAAACCACGAAAAGTTATTGTACAATTATGCCACCATTACTGAACCGTTTGAGCTATCGTGTTTATTTTTGTTTTAGCACTATCAAGTTTTATAAAACACTGTCCTGCCTTGCTTTCTGATGACATCATCCGACGCGTGATGATACCTCTTGAGTCTTGCGTTGCCATGACAGCACAGTAAGTGTTTAATTGTCAGTGCACCCCCTCCCACCCTGCCGACAACTTTTAAAACTTGATCAACTGGTCTCAGAGTATAGCTTGAAGCGCGGCATCGATTAACAAAGTGTAAAGTGATTAGAGCCGTTCGTCAGACGTCTTTCTGGCTTTGGGGGAATAGCGTATTTCTCTGAATCACCAGTGACTAATATTGTGCGCATTGTAGTGCTGAATTTCATCTAATACTAATGTTTAAATAACAAAATTCGCCAAAGATAAAAACAAAAAATTACTTGTATAAAATATCTATTACTCAGTACAACATTGGGGTTTTCGTACTGCATATTTGAAACCTTTCAAGTGCCCGGCGCCCACTACCGCCCACCGTGGGTAGAACCCTGGTTGTAATGTATTAATATTAATGCATTTTTTATTGAATCAGTTTACCAGCCATCATCAGAGCACATGGGAATCATCTCAAAGTCAGTGCCGCCATGATCAGATTGAGATTGTATGAGGCGTTCAAACTTTTACCACCAAAGTCATATGAAGGTAGGCTAGCTTCTAGAACTAACCATGCCTGATTATTGCTGATAGTTCGTCTAATGCCGTATTTATACACGCATTATAACAGGAAGGCGAACAGTACCGTAGGCACGCAAGTTTGTCTGAGTAAACAAACTACGTAGATAGTTCGTTTTGACTGCATGATGATCCGTCGTTTGTCGCGTTCCTATCTAGTGTTTATTAAACAACTAAAAAAGTTGTGGTGTGTCTAGACTTGCTCCAAGTCTGTCTCTTATAGGGGTTTTTATTAGGGAGTGCGAAAATGCGGGCGGGAGGAAATTAAGGCGGACGGCGGGCGGGCGGGACACGATAAAATTGGACGCGCCCTAATATACTCCCCCTATAAGAGACAGACTTGGAGCAAGTCTATGGTGTGTCGTGTCGTGCTGTGCCGTGCCGTGTCGTGTTGTGTTCTGTTCACATTATATCACGCTGTCCTCTTTGGTTATTCCATTGAAAATTATGTTTAGGTCTCTACAATGCTATCATCCGGGAACTTGTGTCTGAATTCACTCTGACCTCCAACCAATCAATGACGACCACGTCACTGTTACGGACAATGTGTCATAAAGACGACAGTATATTGCTGGGAACTTGGCTACAGGAAACAGATCATAAATCTGTTGAAGATCAAGTAAGTGTTTTTATTAATTTGCTTTATGAAATTATCTTCTGGTGATTTTTGTTCAATCCTACCCTAGAGCACAGAGTAGATATATACAGAGGTCTCACTTCAGGCAAAATGCGTAACCGGCCGCTATTCTGTCTGATGATGACTTTAAAATAGAGTGGAAAATTTACAGTCTCTCAAACTCGTCTTGTTTTATTCATATTTTGAATTTCAAAATGACATTCTCCGGAATTTTTTTTCTTCTTTATTTTCTTAAATTATCGGCATGTTCTTAGCCAGTGCGGTAACGAGAGGCATTCACCCCCCGAACAAGATGGCGGCCGATATTTTCGGAAACCCTTGTTTCCCTTGGAGACCCTTGTTATTTTCTTTATAACGGTTTACCTTGACTGAAGTTGTGATTAACAACATTAAATAGTTAACTCGAATTTTTGCGGTATTTTTACGTCTAAAAATGGGGGTGTGAGCCTCTCCTTTGCGCACTGGCTAAGCATCGGTTACGCTCAAAACATTAGGATTTGATATACAGTTCCACCTCTGTATAGTTTCTACTTTGTGCCTAGAGCGTGGTTTACTTTTTGCCCAAACTTTCGCTCAAGTAAGACTTCCCGCTCCTACGTGAACATAATTAACTGGTGTATATTTTTTTTCTTGTAACTTTTCTATTTTCCAGCTTCAGCCAAACAGTGCATCAGGGTCGGGAGCATTGGAACACGATTACTCTTGTTTGTTTGCTTATGATGAAAAGGTAATGAAGAAAACAGTTCTGCAAAATGTTCTTTTGAATTCATTTTTGAGGCCACGTTCACAATATTCAATCTCTTTCTAGTCTTTAGAGCCTCCTGGTCCTCTTCCTCTCGGTGTTGCTGTCATTGATGCTTCGATCAAATTATTTGGTAAAGTTTTTCCACATATTGCTCAGAAACACCGCAATCAACTGCTCAGTCATTTCGCGACCTGTATCAAAAATTCTAAAGCTGCCAAGGCACAAGCTGTTACGATGAATATTTTTACCGCGTTCCTAAGTGCATTGAGGGTAAGTCTTAGTAACAGTTTAGTCAGAAGGTAAATGTACACACGTAAGAATCTCACATCTTGTCAACAAGTTGTAATAATATTTTATCAAGTTGCTACAAGGTTGTCACTCACAAGTTGTTGAATGGACCATTCCCCTATTAGACTAACTTTTGAACTAGGAAATTGTATCAGTACAGCTGGAAAGAGCATCCTAAGTTTAGTAAAATTGCAAAGTTTGGTTGCGAAATGTCGTAAAATGTGGAAAATATAGCGCAGTGAAATTGGTAAATATTTGTATATTTTTGTATTACGCGCGGAAAACGGTTGCCACTTTTTTTAAAATACTTGTACTGATACAATTTCCTAGTTCAAAAGTTAGTTTAATAGGGGAATGGTCCATTGCAGAACGATAATAAGTTGCTGGAACAATTTGTAACAAGCCTGTTGAGTCAACAACCTGGTAGCAAGTTGTCAAGAACAGTTGTATCCGTGCCCACCGCAGCCCTGCCACGCTGGACTTTGAGCTACATAAGTGTGTTTTTTGTTGCAGTCGATGGGAGAGGCGAAGTCGACATTTGGTGACAGAGATGTGCGATCTACGGCTGACAATCTAGTTATGGTAAGTTGTGGTACAGTAGTATACTGTATCGAATGCATTCATTACTTGATCATGCTTCTTTGCCTATTTTTGCACATTAGATGGATAATCTGTTCATTTTCTATTCCTTCCAGAGTGCTTTGAATAATCCGGATCCGATTTTGAGATGCGCAGCTGCCGAGGCCCTGGGGCGAATGGCGCAAGTGGTAGATGAGCCCGCGTATGTGGCACAGATTGCCCAAAGTATTTTCGCAAAGATTCAAGGATCACGTGACGCGGTGTCGCGTACGGGGCATTCGATCGCGTTGGGTTGTCTTCATCGCTATGTCGGTGGAATGGGAGCTGGTCAACATACACAGACCAGTGTTAGCATATTACTCGCCTTAGCTCAAGATTTGTCCTCGTCTATTGTTCAGGTATTCAGGGCATATTTTAAGGATTTCTAAGTGGGGGGCCAATTGTGAAAAAGGGCCCTTAATCTGAGTGCTGAAGGCGCGAGCCCTGTAGGGGTCCGGGGGAGTTTTTTCCCAGGAAAATTTTGAAATCTGGAGCTCTGAAATTGCCAAGCCAATAGTATTTCAATGCTTTAACTAAAACTTTAAAAATGGCTAACTATATAAGCCATAAAAACAATATTTCGTTAAACACAGACAAATCATTTACTCTGTAAACGACCCAATGTATAAAGGGCCTAGGGAGTGGGGGGCCAATTTTGTGTGAGTGGGGGGCCATCAAGAGGGCCTGGGGGGCCAAGTGGCCCCCCAGTATATATGTTAAAATATGCCTTGCAGGTATTGGTTTAATACTATGTTCTTAAAGCCCTGGGGCCGGTTGTTCGGAGAAAAGTTAGCTCTAATCTTTGCTTCTGCAGATAGGAAATTTGCTATGAATTATCATATTAAACTAGGTTGAAGTTAGTACGCTTTCGAACAGTCGTCACTGGGAAAGCTAGGAAATGTTGTCGTGGAAACATTGTTTTCTAACCATGTTTCTCGAAGGTGGGCAAACCAGGAAAGATTGTTTCTGCAAAAAATCATACTTGGGAAGAAATATATGTTTCTGAATTTGTTGCGAAATATTGAAGCAAAAATTCTTTCCGCAACAATATTATCAAGGATAGGTCGAAATTTTCAAGTGTTTTCCCGAGAATGTTTCCTAGTTTGTTCATGGCGTAACGTCTTTATTTTGTGTATAGGTTTGGGCGCTGCATGCCTTGGCATTGATAGCAGATTGTGGTGGTCCTATGTTCAGAAGTTACGTTGAACCAACGTTGGAACAAGTTATGTCTTTGCTCTTATCAGTCTCGCCTTCCAATACAGAAATCCATCAATGCCTTGGGAAGTGTTTAGCTGCATTGATCACCAGCATTGGTCCAGAACTGCAAGGTAATGGACCAGACTTTTAAAAAAGTGGTAACCGTTTTCCGCGCGTAATACAAAAGTATACAAAATTTACCAACTTCACAGCGCTATATTTTCCACATTTTACGACATTTCGCAACCAAACCTTGCAATTTTACTAAACTTAGGATGCTCTTTCCAGCTGTACTGATACAATTTCCTAGTTCCAAAGTTAGTTTAATAGGGGAATGGTCCATTGTACGAAACTCACAACTATATTAGCTCACGAATTAAGAACAATAAGATCATTTTCATGTACAAAATAAGAAATGATACCGTGCCATTATCTTTAAAACTAATCATAGGTATGAATTGCGAAGTAATAACAATAATTATGCTCTTGATAAACCCGAAGCAAACTTTATAAAAAAGAGTATTAGTTACTCAGCGGCGTCATCGTGGAATAACTTACCAGGCACAGCCAAAGAAAAAGGCATAGGCTTTAACAAATTCAAATCTATTCTTGACCGCTCCTGATTCTTATATATATATCTATTTTGTAATTATTCTTCATTTTTTTTAATAATATATATAGACCACAGAGTGATTAGTGCATGCTTGGTTGATAATTGTCTAACAAACGGCCCCTTGAAAAGCAGGTGCCTATGAGCCCTGAAGGGTTACCGTTCTTAAATATTTTTAAATAATAAAAAATATTAATAAAATAATTTTAAATGAGCGATTGCATTTAAACGGTGAACATTGTGAACCCGTATTTGTTGCTATTTAGATACATCGACTTCAATCAAAGATCTCCGTTCGGCGTGCTTAGTTGCCGCTTCCGTTATGCAGAATCATCCCGATTCGATTGTCCAATCAGAAGCCATCTCTTGTCTTCAACAGCTTCATATTTTCGCGCCAAGACATGTCAACCTCTCCACATTGGTTCCCAGTCTCTGCACAAACCTCTCCAGTGCTCATCTCATTCTTCGTCGGGCGGCCGTCGCCTGTCTCCGTCAACTGTCGCAACGTGAAGCGAAGGACGTGTGTGAGCATGCGCTGGCATGTAAGACCGACACAGAGCAATCGAAGTCCACGTACCTCGTGACTATTGGAAATGATGGTTTAGAAGGTACGATGTAAAAATTTACAAATATAGGCTTATCGCTTAAAGTGGTTGTTTGTAAAGACGATATATGAGAATCTTATCGAGACATTGGAAATTGTGCACATTAGAAAGGTGTCCGTATTAGGAAGGTGTCCGTATTAGAGATGTGTCCGTATTAGAGATATGTTTGTATTAGAGAGATGTCTGTATTAGAGAGATGTCCGTATTAGAGAGATGTCTGTATTAGAGAGATGTCTGTATTAGAGAGTTGTCCGTATTAGAGAGGTGTCTTTGTTAGAGAGGTGTCTGTGTTAGAGAGGTGTCCGTATTAGAGAGGTGTCTGTATTAGAGAGGTGTCTGTATTAGACAGATGTCCGTTTTGGAGAGATGTCTGTATTAGAGAGGTGTTTGCATTAGAGAGGTGTTCGTATTAGAGAGGTTTCCGTAAGGAGATGTTTGACCTTAATATCAATGTCTTGTATTTTCGACTCACAAAAAAACTTGAAACGTTCATACTTGTTCCAGGAGCATTATTCGGAATGTTGGATACGGAAGTTGACCGTGGCTTAAGATCAGATATTCAAGATTGTCTGAACAGTATGCTGCAAACATTGGCCCCAGATGATCTCACTCATTGGCTAGGCTTGTCTAAAAATGTTCTATCTGCTGCGAAAACTGAAGATGAGAGGAAGGCTGAAAAAGGTAGGATCATAATACCTCCAGTTTATACTACCAATGGCATACGGGGGGAGTGGAGGGTCACTAGCATTTCGTAGTGGTCAACCCTCAAAGGAAAGACCTCCAGTTTATATACTACCAATGACATACGGGGGGAGTGGAGGGTCACTAGCATTTCGTAGTGGTCAACCCTCAAAGGAAAGACCTCCAGTTTATACTACCAATGGCATACGGGGGGAGTGGATGGTCACTAGCATTTCGTAGTGGTCAACCCTCAAAGGAAAGACCTCCAGTTTATATACTACCAATGGCATACGGGGGGAGTGGAGGGTCACTAGCATTTCATAGTGGTCAACCCTCAAAGGAAAGACCTCCAGTTTATATACTACTGATGGTTTACGGGGGGAAGGTCACTAAGTGAGACAGTGCATTACATGGTGGTCACCCTTAAAAGGAAAGACAGTTCGTGGAGTGTCTCAATTATTCACTATATCTAATGACCTTGTGGCTTGTAGCAAATACATGTAATTGAATATTTAGCATCATTTTCTTGCTCCTATCATTGTCAATTCATTTAGAGGTGACCATCATATATGTAACACCATATAAAACCGTTACTGAATGGTACTGAGAGAATGAAGTTTGAAGAACAAACAGCTAAGAAGTGTAATCTAAGAAGGAATCTAATATTTTCTTCGTTGAAAAAACCTCATCTTTATCGACTTTTTCATTGTAGAATTTTCCAGATATGATATAATTAAATGAATTGCGAATTAGGGCGCTTTCTCGATACATGAGCAACTAACCCTAACCCCCACCTAACCCAAATAATCCCTAACACTTATTTCGGTTGCTCATAAAGCGAGAAAGAGCCCGAATTAGTTTGCCTGATAAAATTCATCTAATTACATTATATCTGGCAACTTTGGCAGTTTTTTACTACAAAGATAGATCACATTTCTTCCAAGGACGACACAAATATTACACATACCACAATACCGGTAACAGAGGTTCAACTCTACATGATTTTTAAACAGATGATGAAGATGATGAAGGTGGTGGGATGGGTAGATTCAACAAAGTGGAGGAGACGCATCCTACCGTCGCACCAAGATGGCCGACTCGTGTGTTTGCGTCGGAAAGTGTGCAGAAGATTATGAATGTGTGTGAACAGCAGAGAGCTCATTTTGATCTAGCTTTGGCACGAGAGTTGAAGAAAGATACTGGCAAAGGTATTAGGGTCTCTATTCTCTATTAGGGAAAGGTCTGCAAGTGAGAAGAGCGCCTCCAGTTTAGAGTCCAGTGGCGGACACTTCGCGAAATATTGGGGGTGCGAACTTAGGTTGCCAACATATAACCATCCTTTTGTTGCTGCAATTTTCAATTCTTAAAACCTTTTTGGCTTAAATTTCATGCAAATTACTTAAATTATAGCCTATCAAGGCTTTCGTGCTTGTAAAATCATTGATACAGCTTTGTTACACAGTTAATCAGCTATCATTCAAAGGCTTCGAGAAATTGTTTGGGGCGGGCGATTCCCCCCCCCCCCCTAGTGTCCGCCACTGGAGTCCCTACACACCAATAGTGGTTAGTGCTTTTGTCTTATTTTTGCCTGATCATAATTTCGCTTCAATCGCAAGACTTGATTTTGTTCTTCAAATAATATTATTTAATCATATTTTTCATGTTGTTAAATGTTAGGTGATTATCTTGTAATGCATTTGTCTGAGTTGGTTCGTCTGGCATTCATCGCAGCCACAGCCACGTCAGATCAACTCAAGTTAGAGGGACTGAAAACACTTCAGGTGCAGTGAATGGAAACTTCTGTATGCTTTGTTTGAAACCAAGCGTTCAGCGTATATGTATATTAACTCAGGGATGGATCCAGTTTGATCTGGTAGGGGGGGAGGGGTGCTGAGTGGGCGCTGGTCATGAAGCTGAGTGTGACTGTCGACTGAGGCAGGGTGGATCATCACTGAGGATTCCCTGCAGGGGCTGAGCTTGTCAGAAAATTTTTGAAAAATAGGATTGCCTAGATGATCAAAGAGGCCCCCAATGGCCCAATATTTTGTTTAATAAATTGGCAACCCCCCCCTGCACCCCCTTGGCCAAAGCTAGGAGGGGTGTGCGCCCCTCCGGATACCCCCCAGCAAATTCATCCCTGATATTAACTATAAATTTATTATCTATAGGAAATTGTGAAAATGTTCTCTACGGTCGAAGACCCGGATTACGCTGGTCACGTGATACTTGAACAGTTTCAGGCACAGGTATACTTTAGGAATCAATACTTGGATTAGGATTAAGAATGGGGCTGGAATTAGGACTTCGATGAAGGTTTGGATAACGATTAAGATGTCTAAGATTTGGGCTTGAATATTGGGGGTCGGATGAGGGCTAAGATTAGAATTTAAGCTTTAAGATTAAGGGTAAACATTAGGGCATGTGTAGGATTTAGATTACGATTATTTCATTTGAGCTTGATCCATTTGGGCTTGGGATAAATTTGTTCATAAATATCTTATTTTATACCTGAAGGTTGGAGCTGCTCTACGACCTGCTTTTGCTGTCGATACACCCGCTGACGTCACGGCTATGGCATGTGAGGTTTGTCTTGCTCCTTCCCAGATTTGAAATAGACCTGATAAGTTAACGCATGTTTATGCCTGTTGCCACCCAATTCACTCACATAATTATATAATTTAAATGTTTAGTTATCTTTGTTCCATTCTATGCTTACATTATCAGAACGGTTACTAGGCATGTGCGTTGTCTGAAAATGTAAATTGGGTGGCAACGGGCATATAATATGCGTTAACTGATTAGGTCTATGGACTATAAGGTCGCATGGAACCTCGTTCTCGCTTCTAAGAATATTGCCGGGATCTATGGATCTAATGTATTCTAATTAGAAGGATCTAAATTGTATCAATTTCCCGCATTAAGGTTTGCAGCACGTGGATTGCCAGCGGTGTCTCCTATGATCTCAATGACGTCAGACGTATACAACAGCTACTAGTGACGTCATTGTCCAAATTTGGAACCGAGCAAGACTCATCTTCTCAGCTGTACAATGAAAGTGCGAACACGATGGAGAAACTGGCTGTCTTAAAAGCGTGGGCTCAGGTATAACGCTACTTTCATTGCACGTTGGCATGGGTGGAACTCTTCTGTATTTCGAGGGGTTTTCTCCGGGTCTTCGGTTTTCCTTCTTCACCCAAAACTAATCATTCCTTAGCTGTGTTCCGTAGTGCGACATGGGTCTTATGGTGGCAGCCAGATGCGCCCTAGTAAGCCTTCGACTTGGTTACGTTTGAGCTGCGTCGTTAAGTCAGCTCTCAGTCTCAGTTGCACCCTTATTATTAGCACACTTCACTTCACCTCACTTCACCTCACTTCACTTCACCTCACTTTACTTTACTTTACTTTACTTTACTTTACTTTACTTTACTTTACTTTACTTTACTTTACTTTACTTTACTTTACTTTACTTTACTTTACTTTACTTTACTTTACTTTACTTTACTTTACTCTACTTTACTTTACTTTACTTCACTTTACTTTACTTTGCTTTGCTTCACTTCACTTTACTTTACTTTACTTTACTTTACTTTACTTTACTTTACTTTACTTTACTTTACTTTACTTTACTTTACTTTACTTTACTTTACTTCACTTCACTACTTTACTTTACTTTACTTTACTTTACTTTACTTTACTTTACTTTACTTTACTTTACTCTACTTTACTCTACTTTACTTTACTATTTTACTTTACTTTACTTTACTTTACTTTACTTTACTTTACTTTACTTTACTTTACTTTACTTTACTTTACTTTACTTTACTTTACTTTACTTTACTTTACTTTACTTTACTATGCTCCTTTACTTCACTTACTTTACTTTACTTTACTTTACTTTTTACTTTACTTTACTTTACTTTACTTTACTTTACTTTACTTTACTTTACTTTACTTTACTTTACTTTACTTTACTTTACTTTGCTTCACTTCACTTCACTTTACTTTACTTTACTTTACTTTACTTTACTTTACTTTACTTTACTTTACTTTACTTTACTTTACTTTACTTTACTTTACTTTACTTTACTTTACTTTACTTTACTTTACTTTACTTTACTTTACTTTACTTTACTTTACTTTACTTTACTTTACTTTACTTTACTTTACTTTACTTTACTTTACTTTGCTTCACTTCACTTCACTTTACTTTACTTTACTTTACTTTACTTTACTTTACTTTACTTTACTTTACTTTACTTTACTTTACTTTACTTTACTTTATAGGTATATATTGTTGCAATGAAACAGCAGAACTCACAAAAGCCCTCTCTGCAATCATCAAATGCTGAAGACGACCAGAATGAAATACAAGAACCACTTATCTCCTTAGTATCTTCTCATATTCAAGGTCTCAGCCACTACTGGCTAGGAGCTATCAAAGATTATGGATATCTCTCATTACCTGCAGAATATGCCTCTCAACTTCCTCCTGGTGGAGGCATGTTTTATGGGTAAGGTTAACGAGTGTTTGAGGTTTATTTGTAACCGAAAACCACATATCACATATCAGGGAGTTTAAGCTTCATGTTTAAGGGCGACAACAAGCGGGAGCGTCGAATTTTCTCCGCTTCATATTTTCTTTCTTAAGTCAAGAGAATCATAATACATTACAGTTTTAGAATTATAAGTTCATTTATTCTTTATTCCCATAGCATAAAATCTTTCTGCGCTCGGCCTTTGTCGTTTGAAGTATGAAAGCGAAGATTAAACTCTGTACTATTGTTCCATTGTATGGGATACATGCGGTAGTACTCTTGCTGATAAACTACAAAAACTGCAAAATCGAGCCGCTAGAGTTCTGACGTCATCAAGCTATGATACAAATGCTGAATATCTGTTTGAAAAGCTTGGCTGGAAAAATCTTACATCTCAACGTAGAATTGCCAAGGCTGTCATGGTGCACAAATCTCTAAACGATCTTGCACCAGACTACCTTTCTGAAATGTTTGTTGATCGCAGTAGAGTAACAAATTACATATTGAGGGACACCAGTGGCAAATTAGCAGTACCTCAACCACGAACAAATTTTCTAAAAAATAGTTTCAGCTACAGTGGTGCGGTACTGTGGAACTCTCTTCCTAATGAGTTACGTCAAGTTAATACTTTGCGTAAATTTAAGTCTGATTGCAGCAATTTTATTCGATAAATTTAAACTTGTATTCACGGCACTCTTGGAAACCAGGTATATATCTTAATAGTTATGTGTTTTATAAGCGTGTACGTAAATTTTTGTAATACAGTATATATATATATTTAAATTTTTACTCTACTGTAAATCCTGATGAGTTTACCGTGACTAAATAAAAGTTCAGTTCAGTACCTAACGGCGAGCAATTGCAAAAAGGTGCAACTGTAGGTCCTTTGGCAGAATTCGAATCTGTGACTCTGCGAATCTGCTGCAGGGCTTTGACCACTGAACTAGAAAGTCCAGTTGCCAAGAGCTTGCCGCAAGTTTATGTAGATATCTGAGGGTGATGACAGTGTTTTGTAAAGGTGAATCATTCCAAACTTTGGCCATCTCGTCCTAAAGAACACAATGCATAAAAGCCATATACTCTACTGGAACGTTTCGTACATTTTCGTACATTTTACTACTGCTTGGCCGGAGCTATTTACATAAGACAAGACTAAGTGCATGCAATTTCCATGCTGAATCACCTTGATAATGAATATTAATTTTATTGGGTCCATATTTACCATGTAGCTTTATATCATATTGTGTGTTTTTCAGGCCAGAGTCAATGAACGAATCAAAAGTTCACTATCAAAAAGCATGGCCTCCCATACTTCATGCTGCCGCGCTCTGGCTGAATGCTGAAGGATTTGAGAATGCTGCAAAAGAGGCTGAGAATATTTCTAAAGGTTAGAATTTCTGTACTGGATTGCTCTATCAGTTCTAAACTGTTCTTCCTAGCGGTCCAGTAAGGACCATCCTATATTTATCCACACTAAACTAACATTTATACAGGATGGCACTATCATTTCTAAGCTGTTGTCCCCAGTGAACTCTAAGTAAACTGGAACGCTAACTCCTATGATCAAGTCCTATGATTCGTTGAAGCCAAGCTAGTTTTTCTGAGTTTTGAGTTGAAATACTTAACGCCGAACATTGGACTGTATATGAAATTGAAGCTATTAAAAAGTTCTATTTGATATAAAAACTTCAAGACTTTAGGCAAAATGGAAATACTTAAAAAATACAAAAACAACCGCATATTTAAAAAAAAAAAAAAGTTTTAAGTTTTTCCTTTAATTTAAAGCTGAAGTTTTTTTTTATATCAAATATAACTTTTTAATAGCTTCAATTTCATATACAGCCCAATGTTCGGCGTTAAGTATTTCAACTCAAAACTCAGAAAAACTGAATTAAGCTGGCTTCAATTCCCCCCCCCCTGCGTTAGCGTTCCAGTCTATTATAGTTCAATGGTTGTCCCTAAAGGTCCAGTGTTACTACAGGAGGAAAACACACTAAACTAACTGTATTTATACTGGATTGCCCTATCAGTTCTAATCTATTCTAACTAAGCTACCTATAATGCTGGGTAGCTCTGAAGTGTTCTCCTTAGAAATCTGTGGTGTTTTGTAGAGTCAAACTGGAAACACGCTTCTCTCCTTAGACTGAGACAAACTATAATCAGAGAAATATTCAAGGAATCGACCCTGGAAACAAAGGTTCAAAGCACATGTACTAACCATCATGCAACACTCTTATTTGTGATATATTCAACTGTGTCAACATTCGCCCACTTCAAAATTTGTGTTTCTCTATTTCAGGTAATCTTCCTAACGCAATTCTAAACGTTCCTCGGACGCCGAAATCTCCAGAAGACTTGAATACTGAACGTTTTCACTTGGTTCTTGGATTGTGCGTCAAAGCCTTGTGTTCAACACGTCTTACTTATTCGCCTGAAACTGTGACGTCGTGCGTTAATGCGGTGAACTGCTTGCTCGAAGCGCCGTGGGCTCGCGATTGCATTGGCAGTGATAGTGTAAGTAAACCTGAGGATGTTAGGAACTTATTACGTTGGTGAGGGGCGTTGTGGTACAGTGGTTAGTGCTTGTGACTTTCACCTCTGTGGCTAGAACTCGATTCTTGCAATATGCAGTTATCTGACTTTAGTAAAATTACATAGGTGATTATTGAAAATTCTCACCGCTGATTGGTTGCGCTACCAAAGAGATACGCGATAATCACCTAAAGCGTTTTTAAGCCGTTTTTATCGTAAATATTCAATTAAAATATTTTTGAAATGTGCATTTTTTATTTTTTTCCAAATAATCACCTATGTAATTTTACTAAAACAATTATTCGCCTCAGGCTCGGTGAATATCGGTGAATAAAAACATTGACTTCGTCTCGGTTTTTATTCACCGATATTCACCTCGCCTTCGGCGAATAATTGTTAAATAATTTCACCGAAGTCGCATGTTAGAACAGCGCTTCAAGTTTGACTCTGCCAAACGTTACAGAGTACTCCTGTTTCTTTCCGTAGTAACACTGGACTAAAAAGAGATGGCCTTTATTGGATCTCTAGGGAGAACAGTTTGGAACTGATAGAGCTATCCAGTATCAATAAAGTTAGATTAGTTTAGGTTTCTTCTGTAGTAACATTAGTTAAGTAAAGGATAATCCTTAATGAACCTTTAGGTAGAATACTTAAGAACTGATAGAGCTGTCCAGGGGCTTGTTGTTCAAAAGCCGGTTAACGCTAACCCCGGGTTAAATTTTAATCTGCTGTTCTGGTTTGTATACTTCTGCATGTTTGTTTATTTCAAAACTTTATAAACAAAAACTTCTATCGCCCAGTACAAGGTTGATAGAAAAAAGTATTCATATTAATATAACCGATGTCGGGAAACTTGTATGAAAGTTACCACTAACCCAGGGTTAAGTTAACCGGTTAAATTGGTTTAGGTTTCCTTCTGTAGTAACACTTGATAAATAAAGGGTTATCCGCAATGAACCTCTAAGCATACCACCTCAGAACAGATAGAGCTGTCCATTACAAATAAAATTCCTTCGTGTTTCAGATGCTATCTGTCGAGCTTCTCAACGTGCTTCACCGGCTGTTACTAACGCGTGACTCCCTCGCGAGTCACGTGTTGATAATGAGTACTGCCTCGCGTGTCGTCCACGGTGCTCGCGACGTCCTCGCGCGAAAGAGAACAGAAAGCGATACGGCGGATTTGGGAGAAAATGAAATTGAGCCGGGCAAGTCTGTCGTGTTTGGTGCCATGGAAACATGCATGTGCTTGCTGTCTCGGTACTTCCCGTCTATTCTCGCTGACTCTGAGAAGTCTCAACCCAGTCCTAGGCTACCTGTGCATAGTAAAGGTACTGTGTAATAATATTGGCCCTTAGTGTATTCCAGGGACCGGTTGTAGGAAGCTGGATAACGCTATCTACCAGACACTGATTTTTTCAAAAATGTGAAATAGGCCGTTGGTTGGTATAACCCAGAGTAAAGTGTAGTAGCTATATAAATTAAATATTTTTATTATTTGTTATGGGACCATATGTGTTGTTTCACAGCTTTTCAGGCATTTTTATAGAACTTGAAAAGTCACTAACCTGTGGACAGTGCTATCTGGCCTTTGTACAACCGGATCCAGTTTAAGTAAACCATGCAGGGATGGAGCAGTGCATTCCAGTTCTGCCCAAGGGCAAGGGGTGTCAATTCTCTTATCAAATCCTTTCATTTCAATTTTTTGCAGGGCAATTATCAAACAAAAATTGAATCTAAAATATAAACTCAAAACTGATTGTACTATGTCAGATTTTCTGTAGCCCTCAGACAGTTGAAGATGTCCATGTTTCAACTGTTTTTCTTTTTCAGTGGGCAGGCTTGTCTGCATTTATGCTTGTCAGCATTTATGCTTGTCAGCATTTATGCTTATCAGATTCTCCGACAAGCTTAATCTAAGTGATCCTCGCACCCCTCACGCCATCTCGGTTGAGAGCTGCTTTTCCAGAAAACTACATCAGTAATGATGCCTCTCGGTCGATGGTTGCGCCGGCTACTAGCAACCGTTTAGTATCCCCCTCCTCCCCTCCCATTATCACATAACGCTAGGTCCATTCCTAAAATAGACTTAACTTACAACGTTTAGGAGCTTCGAATGAGTTCAGTCAAATTCTCTCCAAGACCGTCTCAATATTATCCATGGTCCCTGATCTCTGCACGTCACAGGCCATCTGCGATATTCTACCAATCATATTACGTCTAGTCACGTGCGTCTTTGACGAAGCCGCCTCGTACGAGATACCGCTGGTCGAAGCAAGCCAGACCGTGGGCGCACCTAAAATGCCCCACGTGGTCTCGTCAACGCTGAAGGCGCTGAAAGAACTCGTGGGCTCACAACGCTTGACACAAAGTGAATATTCAAAAGAATTTATCAGATATTTTCAAAGGTAAGTGATCATTCTGGTTGAAATTTTTCTGATGAACCTAATGAGGCAACTCATGTGTATGCCCGTTGCCACCCAATTCACATTTTCGGATAACGTACGTTTCAAATAAACTAACTGTTCTCCTTAGGGGCCATTCGCAAAGGATGTCCGGCAAAATTATAGATTTTCAGACCCCCCCCCCCCTTCCCCCCCCTTGTTCGACATTGTCCGAATTTAGAGACCCTCCCTCTGGACATCCGTTTATATGTCTTGCAAAAACTCACCATCTGTTTTGAGCGCGTAATACGCAATAAGTTTGTAAAAATCTCCTCTTACAAGAACAATCACTTAATAAGGAAACAAGAACCTGTGTTATCGCAATTATGGCAACCTATTGTCTAGAAAAGGAAGGTTTAATAATATTAAATTCAAAAACCTATTTATTATTTCGCAACACTGTTGAATTCATCAATGAAAAAATTAATTAATAGCAATGACATATACTTAACTTGTTTCAATGGAGATAATATTGTGAAGTATTCAAAATGTCAGTTTCACAATGGAAGGAGAGTTCAAATTGATGGCAAACAGAAAATATTTGTTTTTGAACTTTTTTAAAATTCGGACATCCAGATTGCTTCAAACTCCCCTCCCCCCAAGTTTGTCCGGATTTCCCAACCCCCCCCCCCCCATCCTCTTCCTCTCGCTCATTAATAGTGATCTTTTTGAGTATTTGCTGTATTTTACTCATTTTAAAAATGACCGGTCAGAAACAGAGTTTGACCGAGCTAAAATCAAGTGGACCGGTCATTTTGTCCGGCGACCTACCGGCCGTTATTTTTAGCCCTGATTAAGGGTCATCCCATATTGGTCCAGTGTTACAACAGAACACTGCAAAAAATTATGTGTAAATTTTACACAAAAGTTGAGCAAAATTCAGAAAACTGAAAACTGAAAATTTTCAGAAATCTGAAAACTGGACAAGAAAACAGAAATCAAACCCTGGTAGCTGAGTTGAAAATACACATACACTTAAAACTGTGCCACCAGCACCTTATCTACCTCCCTACATGTTCTTTCTAGGCGCCCTTTCCATCTATCTATCAGTATATTTTATCTAGTTGTTTATTGACAATAATAACACCAGCAAAAGAGCAAAGCACTACACGTCGGATAGATGAATGTAGTGTCTTGGCCGCCATTGCATTATTCGTACTCGCTGCTCCGCCCGAGGCAACAGCTGTAGCAAGCTTGCATGAAGATTGTGTGGATATTTTTATACGCTGTTTGAATTCAACCAATACTAACGTAAGTCTCGAGATGATAAGTTATTTGATAGTCTGCGCATTTTGTTCTGAGCCAAAGCGAAATAAATGAATCTTCAATAATTAAAGGTAATGTTGTTGCCGTTATGGTCGTTGTTATTGTCTTTGTTGTTGGTGTTGTTCTTTTCTTGTTGTCATTTTTGCTGTTTCGTTGTAGTTGTTGCTGGCGCTGTTGTTGTTGTTGTTGTTGTTGTTGTTGTGGTTGTTGTTGTTGTTGTTGTTGTTGTTGTTGTTGTTGTTGTTGTTGTTGTTGTTGTTGTTGTTGTTGTTGTTGTTGTTGTTGTTGTTGTGGGCGGTGATGTTGTTAGTTGTTGTTTTTTAGTTGTTGTTTTTAGTTGTTGTCGTCGTCGTCGTCGTTATTTTAATTACTGTAAATAACCTGTGTTTGCGTTCGTTTCAGGTGCAGTTAAAAGCAATCGAGACCTGTTACTCGATGTTTAGTTCTGCAGACTTGAGTCGTGTCCTAGGCTACATCCACTCAGTTGGACCACATATTGTATCCGTTGTCCAACAAGCTGCCAAGAACCCGCCCTCCTCAGAAGTAAAGTTGACTGTTGTTCAGAAATCTATAGATACTGTTGAACTATTGGTCGGACTGGCTGAAGAAGATAGGCGTAAGTAAACAAAATTAGTTAAAACGTTGAAACATGGGCAGAAACATATTGCAGAATATACATTGGAACCCCACGTGTGAGATATCATTAATTATGAATAAAGATTTATTACAGTAAATAATCGGCTGATGAAGGATCTTTACTTCAAACATCAAATTTCTTACCAAGGGAGTGACGAAAGGTTCTGAAAGAATTTCTGTCAAATATTTGAGCAATCCTTTAAATATTAGGGCAGAAGAAATCCCATTTTTCCGAAGAACATTTTATATAGAAGTGAAGAAGTCTTTATAAAATAGTTCTAATTCGATGTTTGCATAATATTAGGATTCTTAGATATAGGTCCCATTATTGTTCCAGCACAGCACAATGACAGCCAAACAGCTCGCAACTAGTGTCTACAAAGCAGTCAATAATTTATATCCTAGCGAGCTTAATACTATTTTCGAACCTACCTCACAAGTTCACTCTCATAATCTAAGAGGTAGTTCGTACAATATTTTCACTCCCAGACCCAAGACGGAGGCCGGTAAAAGAAGCTTCAGCTACCCTGGAGCAAGTATATGGAATGATCTTCCAGATGAAATAAGAAATAAGGCTTCAATAAAGTCCTTTAAAAATACACTTTCTAATTTTCAAATTTAATATTAAGTAGTTGTAATATGTCGATAGGTATGCATGTTAATCTTCTTTAATTTGTTTGTTTCTTTTTTCTTGTTTTGTTATCATGGCTCCTTGGAAGAGCATAATTATGAAAGGATACCATGTTACTTTAATCTATTTTAATTTGTAATAAAAGCTTCATTGATTGATTGAGTTATCGAAGTTATATGTATTGACCTTGTTCACTATATGTATTGACCTTGTGTTTCGTGGCAAATACATATGCATCTAATGAAAATATTCATAATCATTTGCTCGCTCCGTAAATGTCGATACATTTGAAATTGACCGCCATGTGTGGCATTATAAAACCACTTACTGAAACCCACGTATAACCACCTCGGTTTCAATAATTCTCGACTATTCAACCTTTACATGATTATTTTTTACTCCAGGTACTGATCTACTGTCCCTCTATCTGCCGCTTCTTGTCAGCCTGTTACTGGATTCCTCCGTCTTATCCGGCGCCACGAAGATCTCTCGAACACAACACGAGTTTGCTTTTCAAAAACTGCTCAGCATTGGCCCGAAATATCCTGTTCCATTTAAAACGATCATGGCGGGCTCGCCGGAGATGAAACTGCGCCTGGAAAACGCGGTAAGATCTAACCAAGCTAAAACTACTGCAAAAACAACAAGCCAGCCTAAACAAACTAGTAGTCAGCCTAAAATTAAGTTAAAAATGGACTTTAGTAATTTTAAGTGAGTACATCGTGGGGGGAAGGTGAGGGCCTATATTCTAACATTTTAACTACGAGGCTGGATTTTCCATTTAGCGGGTAGACGATGGTTTCTACACATCTCGGCTTTAAAATTGTCTAAATGTTATAGGGTAGATAGTATAAAATGAGAGATTAAATGACTGCAAGAAGTCAGAAGAAATTTTTGTGCCCCACATGGGAATCGAATCCGGCTTCGAGAAATGGAAACAGGGCGTAACGCTTAAATTCTATGAAATAATTGCGAATTAAGTTATAATACTGAAAGTGTTTTTCACATAACAACTAAAAGACGTGAACTGGGAGTAACATTAAAATGCTGGACTCGCAGTGATAGCCGTATTATTATGTAGATAATGATAAGATATTCCTGGGTAAAAATTGTTAAATACCAATATAGGAATGCATGGTCCATACCATACTGCCCAAGAATATGGAAATAGTTAAATTATACAATAAATAATTGCGGATTAAGTTATAAAAACCTTTTTTACCATAAAGACGGAGTTGCAACGCAAGGGGAATAATGGCGAAATTCGGATAAAAAATGTTCAACGAGTTTCCATTACCTAAAAAGGAAAAACTCTAGGCGAGGCACTTTGAGATTTTTCAGTTTTGCACATGGCGTTTCACACCGGGAAACCTTGTAAGTACACTTGTTTGTTTCTCTTCTGTGTTCCTTCTATCAAGAAGTATTTCAAAACACACCAATAATATAATATTTCACAACAATTTTGCTACTCAATTATATTCACAACTTTGGTCTACTCACAAGCTTGGTTCCAGAAAACTCCGATGTCCAGCCATCTTAAACTTGACCTATTCAGCCTGCATCAGATCCTATGTGCAATTAAGTCGCCTTCGCTTTCACACCTGTCATCCGCACCCTATGCGCGGATCATCACTAATCGTGAGGGTCAATTATCAGCGAATCGCTCCCATTGGTGGAATGCTTCCAACAGAATCTCAAACGTGTGACGTCATCGCGAATTAACCAATCGCTGTCGAGATCTGCGTTGGATAGCTTGTTCAAACAAGAGGGCTATTGTATGGAACGCGCGGATTTTTTTAGTATACACGCATTTCATCTGCTTGTCTTCGCGTTGAATTGGGAAAGTTAGCCTGTTGACGTGCGGTCGCTATTGGCATTCGTGTTCGTCTACATCTGTCTCAAGATATGGCTCCTCGTCGACTCCTTGCTTTGGTGGTTGTGAATGTTCTGCATCTAACTAGCGCGGTTTATGGTTTAGATTTGAGTGAATTCTATTCGAACGGCAAGAGAAATGGAGACGCTCAATTACGGCTTGGGTTTCATAAGCTGGTTAACCTGTCAACTCCAGTCATGTTTAACGGAGAAGCTCACAATAGCCTATATGTAAGTTTTAACTATATACTGTGGCTATTATTTAGTCTTTACTATAAATGCGCATGCTCTACGATTTAAATCGGACGATTAAGGCCTAGGTGCATGATATGTAGTACAAAGTAATAAAGTAAAATGCAGAACCTACACTTTACATATACAGTGACTGACAGTTTTTCGTTGTAACATTCGTCTAAAACCTGTAACCTCTCACCTTCTGACGCGAAGGGGCTTTTTCAGGTAGTTCTGACCTAAACCACGGCAGCTTATAGTAGCCTAAGACACATGTTTGCCAACTATAAGTCGTATAATGTGCGAGTCGATTTTGTATTATTTGCATATTGTGCGTCGTCATTTGGTATGGACATTAAAACGTTATAGATAAAGCGCGCATCGCTGATAAAATTTAGCCTGAATTAGATTGATATGCGCGCATTGAGCCATTGAGGTATTAGCATTCCAGAATAAACAGTTCAGAGGCTCTGAAATGTAACAATGCTGCGTTACCGAATATAAAATTTATGTATGTTGATACAAGCACAAAGGCAAATGATTGTGTATCTTAATCAACAGTGCGGACGTGAAAATTGCAGAATTTGTTCTGGTAAACTCACTTCCCCTTGAACTTGTCAAAACTGGCCACTCACACGGATTTGCGCACGTCCTTAAATTTGCCTTTGAACTTTTTAGCTTGCGCTAGGAAAGCCCTGTGTGTGGTTAAGTCTATTGATAGTCTATTGATATAGATTAGATGGATCTAATCCCAATCATATTTCGATAATCTGAAGTTATTATCAAGTGAGGAATTTGGCATTTGGACACCTTGTTTATTTTAAGATCACTTCTAGACCAGCGACTATGCGCACTAAATAAATATGCACACGGTGCGGTAAGATAGAAAATTCAATCGATTTGCGAGAATGTAAACGTAAGTGGCGCCGTGGTTTAATACTCCATCTGCCTTTCACGTCTTTGACCGTTGCAGTGTGCGCGTAGATGCAATTTGGCTGTTCTAAACATCGCAGGTTTGCTCGGGGTAATTCCAGTTTCCTCCTGTGAAAATGATGAACCAGTAAGGAATGACCCTTATTGGACCTTCAGCGAGAATCGTTTAGAACTGGTAAAGCTATCCAGTACAAAATAGGTTAGTTTAAGGAGTCCTATAGCAAAGATGCCCCAGACATTTCAATATTTATCAGGATTGTTTTGTACCCTTGACCGCAACTTGAAATTAAATTCAGTTGTGATGGTATGGCCGTTAGCCTCCTCCACAGGCATCTCTATGTTAGGACTATTGGTCAGGGTCGTTGCAGGGTGAGGAAATGTTTTTTCTCGTCCTGACACAGGTAACCCAATAGGGACTATATGGCCGTAATATTTCCTAATTTTCTTGATTGGATAATCTCGTGTCCACCACATGAGCGCTGTTGTCGCCAGCAGAGGTTGTGTTTACGCGCCATTTACACATTTGTGACTTGTAAAGGCCAGGGCCTTGAATTAATATTTAATACGTGGAGTGCACAATATGTCAGCGCCGCCATCTTGGATGAATTCGACAACAGATTTGTATTGCTGGGAGTTTTAGTTTACGATCTTCTATTCCTCTCGCAGACAAATACTCGGGCAAATATATGAGAATTTTAACCCAAGTTCTAAAAGCTAATCTAACTTCTAAAAGCAGTGACAGCGATGCATTTAGGCCACATAGTTTCTTTTAAAGCTCAATAAGAAGTCTATAACCTTGTGAATGCATCGATAGAATATATCAAACAGTCGAAAGCAATAAATCTCGAATAAATATAACCTATTGAAACTGTCACGTTCAAAAGATACAAATGGCTGTTACGTATTCATTCATGACACATTCCTTGATTCTAGAAAAGCGCATTAATGAGTATTATCTCGAGTGATTTCGTGACCCTGTGTATTATATTACTCTCCGGTCAAGTGGTTTGTTGATTATAGTTTTCCATTATAAAGCTGAAACAAAACATACGATAGTCCCAAATGTTTGCAATGGAATATTGCGCTTTTCCGGTGTAATGTATGTTGAACAAACATGGGCAAACCATTAGCAAGCGCGCAAAAGTTGCGCAGCTTAATTAACAATTTTTTGCGCAAATGCGTATTATAATGTAACGATTGTAGAATCTGCTGCTTTATAGCCTCAGAGTGTGTTTATGTGGTCCCGCTTTGTCGGGACAAGATGAGAGGTGCGAAATCAGTCGCGGTTTATAATTCAATAAAATTGCATTATTTTTCGCTTCCCAAATTTGCTTGAGTACACGCGTATAAATAATAGCTTGAACTCGGGGCTGACAGTGTGATCCATTGTTATTTTGTATATTTTGTCAAACTACAGGATCGAATAAAAACAACATTCCAATTTCTTTAGAATCGACCTTTCGTTTATACCTAGTCGCTAATTTCAATATTTCAAAATCGATCCGCCTCCATTTTCATGTAAACAGCCCATAAGCGATACGTCCGTATTACAATTTAAATTTCGAATACACATACTAACGTTGTTTTCTCTTGTATTTAAAAAGCGATAAATGCAATTCCATATTAGGATTAATATTTGATGCATATCGCATGTTTTTCGCATTACAAACGGTCCCATTAACAGTGATAACATTATTTAGATTATTAATTCGCGGACACATGTTATTTATACACAAGCGTTTATTCTCAATAAAGGTGTTATTTGTCCATTTTTGGAATGCGCACCTTCAGACTGCTGTACTTTCAATGCGATTAGGCATCAGACAAGGCATAAGACTTTGATATGATTTCAATGCATGTTATTTAATCAGAGTGATCTACGGAAGCCAAATAGATAACGTGAAACATCGTTCGTAGGAGGTGGTCTTAATACGCGTCCCGCCGTTGAAAGAAATTCAGCGATAATTTCGTTCTCCGACGGGAAGCGAACACAGATGTGCAAACGGAGAAATGCCTTTATGGGGCATACGAAGCACGAGGCAACCTAGAGTGCTATAAGCGAGTTCATTGTGTTAACTGCCAATCCAAATGACACGTTGTTGACTGCCAATCCAAATGACACGTTTTGCGTCGGGATAAAATTGCAGTTGAATCGTAAATTCATAACATGTTGCTGAGACTGGAAGAAGTTAAATATACGTATCAAAATTTTCAACTGTTCAATCATTATTTGAATATTCAAAAAGTTGCTCGAAAAACAATATATTTCCGCACGGTTGACGCGCTTTAAATTAGAGAATATATTCACTCAAGTGGGAGCCTTTCTCTCTTTTCCTTTACACAGAAGACAAAATAATGAAAAGATCATGCTAGTACAAAATTATTTAATGACAGATCTATTGTGGCTATATGTAAAACACAAATGATGATTGAACATCGAGTTTAATTACAGGAGGAAACCGGTTACGCGGCTAAATTGTGCGATGTTTGGTAGGGAAATATTAAAATAATTTTTTCACAATGTATTTTTGTCTTTAAAGTTAATATGACATACCAAACATTTTATGTGCATGCAAACTAAGTAAGGCAATGAGCGGCTGGGCAGGAATGGTAAATATAGATCTAACGTCTTGGCATTATAACGCGAGAAATTTTGCGCATTTTGGTTGCGTTCAATGTTCATGTCAACAACTGCTTGACCTTTGACCTGGGCCACATGGATTGCAACTTAGCGCCTTGTATGGTTGGTAGGAAGCCCAAACAATCTTGACGATGGCCGCTTTCGAATAATTGTTACTAAATTTCCAACAATACGGACTCCTGTTGATATGTTTACTACAAATGCTAATGGTTTGCCAGTTTACATCTAATTTACATCAATTGCGTCAAGGCGATACATTCGATGTACATTGAAAATGTTTCACCAGTTTTATATCTTTTTCGAATGATTGGTAATAAGCTGGCAGACGCAAATTCTCTGTTCGCTTGTCTAAAGTTTGTCGATGATTGTAAGTGAGCCTAAAACATATATTGGTACTTGTTTATTTGGCCTGACACTTCAATACAAAGTACATATTACTTCCGATTGTGGCATTGTGCGCATGTCATTTGGGTTCTAGTCTAGCCTGCGTGCGTAGTATTCACAGTGTGAGCAAGCTTCTTTGTAGCTCCCACAGTTTCTAATTAGCGGACTCTTTATCAGATGCTGTGATACCATATCTCAGTATTGCTATGTCTTTCCTTCGTAACATAAATAGTTGAATAGATTCCTGCCTAGGAATGTCTACTGCCTCAAGGCGACACAATGCCACCCAGATTGTATTTAAAGAATGTTTTGTTTAATTTGGGTGTTTGTCGCCAATACGAACCAGGAGCGCCGATACAGGGGGGGGGTTAGGGGGGTCTAAGCCCTCTCCCCAAAATATAGATCAGAGTGGGACTTAATACGAAGGTGTCAGATTCTTCGCTGCCTGAAATTTTTCTGCTCGTATAAGCAAACTAATCATAGTAAAATATTTCATTATCTTTTAGGTAAATTCCAATGGAGCAATTTCCTTCGATTCACCATTGCCCAAACATTCACAAAACTTTTCCAAAGGGCATAAATTGTTAGCACCATTCTACATTGACCTACACACCAGACGAGCTGGAAAACTGTTCTATCGAGAGACCCAAGAACAGCGGTTACTGCTTGTGGCCAGCGCCGAAGTACATGCTGGTTTTGCCAATGAAAGAAAGTTCGAAGCGACCAGTTTATTTATTGCTACGTGGTTAGATGTCGGACTTACTTTTGTGAATAAGGTGAGAGCAAAACGCTCGAGTGCTTTAAGCAAGGCAACGGAATGGCCCTTTGCATAACAATAGTGACATCCAGCTATGATCCAGTGATCGAAATGTTTCATTGTCTTTTCATTGTTTTGAAAATCCCACTATGTTCTTATCTATGATATATTTTGTGACGTTAAGGCCACGACTACACGAGGCAATTTTTACTGCAACTTTCAAAGCAATTTCGGACACAGAGCGATGTTAGGTAAGAAGAATATTCGCAGAGAAATTGTGAGCATGACTCTCGTTTTACTTTGCCGATATTTTTCTTGCTAAACAGCCCAGAAGACAGCAAGGGAACGAATGAGAATGAGAATATCGATGGAGTGATACGTGGGCCATGTTCACTGTTTTTCTGTGCGTTCATTTCTACATAACATGGCTCTGTGCAGAAATTGCGTTGCAAGTTGCAGCAAAAATCGTCCCGTATCCAGTCGCGTTCTCAGCTGCAAGAATTCGAAAGGATGACTTTCCACTTAGCACTTTACTTTTTACTTTTACAGATCCTTAGCTTTACTTTTATTTGTTTTTAGGCGATATCTTTCCAAGTCGTTCTAATATCAAATAACAAGAAGACATTCACTTTGTTTCATTACAACAAAGAAGCTGACGAACAGAGGACTGATATCTTGAATTCGCAACAAACATTTAAAAATAGCTTTCCCAAAGCAGGATTTGGTTTTCGAGACGAGTTGAGGTAAGAATTCCGGGGTTTTCTATCCAGTATAAATAAAGTTATTTTAGTTTAGGTTTCATACTGTACTAACACTGGACCAATGAGAGATCACCCATACTGGACTCCTTGGGAACATCGTCAAATATACCAAAATTTCATTTCAGCAAATTTTATCTCCCATATTCTGGCACAAGCGACATTTTCCAGTTGGGCCAAACTTCAAATGTAAACATTCCTGGCAAATGGCTGTATATGATTGGCTCACGTAACATTACTGAACCGACAGTCAGATCGGATGGCGCGAAGGACCAGACAGTGGCCTTGAACGAGCATGGGATGTTGAATGATAGGCCTGTCAGACGGAGTTCACCAGGTGAAAGTATACATGTCGAAGTAAAATTAAAGTTATCTTAAAGACAAGTTAGAAATAAACCCAAGATATGATTATGCGTATTTTTAATTGCGTGTTTACAATATGCTAAACTATAGGATTACGACGTGTGACTACTATTCAGAAACGACTCGGTCTATTACGACCGATGCGACCGATACGACCCATACGACCGATGCGACCCATACGACCGATGCGACCCATCCGACCGATGCGACCCATACGACCGATGCGACCCATACGACCGATGCAACCCATGCAACCAGTCTCAAACTAGCTTTTGCTGTAGGGGTTAGCGTAGTTAAATAAAGTTTTACCATACCATACCATACCATACGTATAAAGCATAAATAAGTATTATAGTAGCAAAATGCTTAAAAACCCAACAATTTTACTTTAACTTAGGGACGGAACATTAGAAAAGTGATTGGAGGGGGGGGGGGGGGCAGAAGCAAAAAAAACAAATTCCCATAAAAAATCTGCCCAGGCATTAGTGCAAAAAACCCAACCTTTTCTTTAACTTTAATAGGCGTACAAAAAAAATTGCTGCGTCTCCGAAAATCCCCTCCCCCCCCCATCACTTTTCTAATGGTCCATCCCTTGGCGTGGCTTGGCATGGCTTGGATTGGCTTGGCTTAGGGGGGTGAGAACGAAAATTGGAGTACTCTGAGATTATCCCTCGAAGCACAGGAGAGAACCAACCATAACTCTACTTACATGAGTTTTCAAACACATCAAAGTCAGAGCATGTTGGTTGGCCATCAAGTCAGAGCAGGATAGTCGCCCATCCTAACTCCACCATCACTAACGTGTCCTATTTTTTTATACAGATACTTGTGGTGAAAGTGGAACACAATGCAGTAAAGATGGTGTATGTAAGAAGACGCCAGACGAATGTTGCGTATGCAATAGCGGTTACTATGGCAACGGGAAAATGTGTTTGAAAAACGGTATGTCACTTTTGGTTTGTCACATGTTTTGATGTTTGCTTCCATGTTTAAAGTTAAAACCTATTTTTTTTATATTTCAAAACTAATGTTTTTAGGAGTTTGCAGCTCTGAATTTGAATCTATGATTCTTAGGGCTAAACCTTTACGAATTATATATTTACTGTAATTTAGGCGAGAGTATGCACATGTTAGGCGAGTTATCTGGAAGCATTAATGATATATCCGTGGATGGAATTCGATTCAGTGTTTTTGGAGATGTTCCATCAAAGACGACCTACGTCGCGTTAGATCCAGTCTCGCCGTCCGTGAGTGTCCCCCTTCGTGTTCTTACACCCATGATATCCACGCTCGGATTTCTGTTCGCCCATCCTGGTAAGGAGAATGGCAACGGCTTCAGCTTTTTGGGAGATAATTTCTCACGACGATCTCAAGTCACATTTGAAACAGGTAAGGAAAGTTTTGTGTATATTTTGGATACAAGAAAGATGCTTTCTAGTTTGACGTTACCAAACATCGCAACGTTTTTTCTGAACTAATAAAGGATGACCCTTAATGCACCTTTAGAGAGACCAGTTTAGAACTGATAGAGCAATCCAGCATAAAGAAAGTTAGTTTAGCGTAGGTTTCTTCCCATAGTAATATTGGACTAATAGAGGAAGGTCCTTACTGGCCCTCTAGGGAGAATAGTTTAGAACTGATAAAGCTGCTCAACTCCGTATAAACAAAGTTTAGTTTAATATTCCTCCTGTAGTAACACTGAACCATAAAATGACGTCTATATGGAGAACAGTTTAAAACTAAAAGATTTATCGGTGGTCTCTAAGGAAAGAAGTTTAAATGTAAAACTGATAGAACTTGGTATGGTATGGTATGGTATGGTATGGTATGGTATGGTATGGTATGGTATGGTATGGTGTGGTTTGGTATGGTGTAGTATGGTATGGTATGGTATGGCTTTATTGTTGGAAAAGTATTACTTATTCATTCTTATTTGACATTCTAGGTGAAGTCGCCAATATTCGAGAAACAATGCTTGAAAAGGGCCAAAATGGTTTCTACAAATTTGAAATTGAAATTAACGGCAATGTTCCAGTTTTTGACTCGAAAAAAGACATAAAATTCGACAACTACGTCCACACATATAGATACGACAGATTGGGCATTATGAGCGGGTACTATAGCTCATTATTCAACGTTGATGAGAAGAAACACAAGATTAATGTCGTTGAAGTCTTGGAATTTGATGAAGTGCAAGGATGTATGGATATTGGAAGTTCTAAAATGGCCGTCAGCGAACAAAGATCGTCATACGAAGCGAAGACTAAGGTTTTTAATTTTGCTCTGAAAACTGAAATGCAAGATAAGGGTAAGGAATTATTTTTCTTCTTTTGAAACTTCTTCAGTAGGGATCAGTGAACTCTAAGGGGCCTGGAACGATAACTTGGCTGCCATCTTTGAAGCCACTGATGATGGCCGCCATGGACGTATGGAGTCGAAAATACACCACTTGGAAAACATGGATTTACTCGCGTTCTACAGCAGTTACAGCAATGACTAAAAGCTGAAAATATACTTCAATACCTGGACTTTAGCACAAAACAAATTTTGGGACTGTCGACTTTTCGAAGTTGACGAGCTAAGTTTGGTTCGGCACGTTCATACATTTGCCATTTTTTCGTATACAAAACTGTTACCCCTCGAATTTTTGCTGTAACTAAGTGTATAACAGTGAGAACTATCCAGAAAACCGGGAACAGTTATTTTAAATTGAATCCTTCGGATGAAAAACGGATATTTTTGCTCCATTATCGCTCAAAAACAAACTTTTGACGATATTTTCCACTCCTCGAAACTCTCCCTTTTGAGAGTGCATTTTTCCCGCGCGGTTCCCGCTCTTAGCTTCAAATTGGCTTCATCCAATCACGTGGACTTGATCATTGGAGTTAGCGTTCCAGTTTATGTAGAGTTCACTGGTAGGGATAGAGGTATAGGAGTGCTAGTCAACTTTCTTTGCAGCTGAGAGCTGAATTGCAAGGAATGCAGCGCAAACGTGACCGACTCGAAGGCTTGCCACCTCTGGCTTGCCACCTCTGGCTTGCCACCTCTGGCTTGCCACCATGCAACCTAGGCCAGATCACGGAGTACAGCTAAGGTGGGAGGGTTAGTTTTTGGTGACGGAGGAAAACCGGAGTATGCAGAGAAAACCCTCGAAGCACAGGGGAGAACCAACCACAAGTCCACAACTTTACTTACACGAGATTTCAAGCACATCTCTTTACCTTCACACTTACGAGATACTTTAACTCTTCAACTTGGTGTTATTGTCTTCTAACTTATTTGAATTTAATGTGCTTTTTTAGAAGCTTGTGGTGAAAAAAATAGAAAGTGTCATCGTCAGGCCAAATGTATTGTGAAAGATAACGTAGAGTTTTGTAATTGTAACATCGGTTTTCATGGAGATGGTTTTTCATGTCAAGGTAAAAAAGCTTTAAAATGGTCGGGAACACATGCCAATCCATCTTAGGCGAAGGAATGAGTTATGCATATACCAAAACAGATCAAGCCGGGTTTCCAGTTAGTTTTAATGTTCGCGAACATATCAAGGTGGCTGATGTGATATAATGCCGATATACCTCTGACGTCAGAAAGGCTGATTTACATCGAACATGCAACATTTCCCCAACATAAAACTTATTTCTAATGTTGTTTCAGATGTGGATGAATGCCTATTAAATATTTATGAATGTTCGTCAAATGCAGACTGCATAAATAATCGTGGTTCATACTACTGCAAATGTCGCAATGGTTTCCTTGGCGACGGTAGAGTTTGTGTTAAAGGTGAGTGGATAATGCTGGGTGATAAATAGGATTAACATATTATTGTCTCACTCTGATAACTGCCTGTCGACCACCGTCTGCTGCACGATGGTGTTTGGTGTAAGTGTGTAACCCATTTGTGTTTTGTACAGAAGAAGGAAGGTGTGGTGATGAGGCTAAGAAATGTCATTCTCTTGCTGAATGCATTACCAAGGATGAAAAGGAGATGTGTGAATGTAATGTCGGCTATACTGGCGATGGAGATTTCTGTCAGGGTTAGTAAAAAAGTCAGTTTATTCGTAGACTAAACTAACTTTAACTAGCTTTATTGACAGTAGCTCTGACTGTTCTCCGTAGAAGTTTTGCAAAAGCCATCATCTCTTATTGATCCCGTGGAACCAGGAGGAATCTGGACTACCTAGAAAAACCTACGGTGTTTCGTACAGTCAATCTGGAAACATCTTTCTCACATGTACTTGAGGCAAAATAGAAATCAGAAAATTGTATGTTGCAGTGATAGAACACCAGTCACAGAGGTGAAAGCACGATCATTTCGAAGGGCCTTGTCGCCTTGAAAGAGTCAGACAAAGGACCTCGAAGTTCTTGTTATATTTTTCAGATAGTTTTATTATTATTTTTTAATAATTTTTATTAAATATTTATTTAAATATTTATTTAAATGGCTTTTCAGAAATGATTACATCGATAAAAGAGATAAAAAATATATGTTCTAAAATTTAAATTATATTGAAATATTTACAAATATAAAAATTAGTTTAAGAACTATGTAAATTTGTTCACTTTTCATGCTGGATACTAGATATGTCTTTGATATAATCAGTTAAACTGTTCCACAATTTAGTCGCCCTATATAAACAGGAACGCTGTCCTACAGCAGTCCTATAAAACGGGACATCCAGCTTGACTTTCTGTCTAGTATCACGATCATGTATTTCTGATCGCAATTTAAATTGGTTAGCAAAGTATGGCGGCGCTAAACCTTTCAGACACTTAAATGTCATAACAGCATCTCTATAACGTAGCATATAACAAACGGGTAACCAATTTATCCTACAGACCTTCAAGTATATATTTTATCGCTACCTACACACGAACCAAGCATTCGAGATTTTATCACAGGAACAAAAGGCACATGCTATATCCACTGTCCCACCAATACCCGCAAGATCATGTTTGAATTATCAATTGATAAGTTTCTAACATTTTAAGTGCTAGACTTTACTCACGATTCTTCAACCTCTATGCAATGTTATTTCCTTCAGATGCAGACGAATGTAAACTTGATATAGACCAGTGTTCAGTGAACGCAGACTGTCTCAACACGCCAGGCTCGTACAAATGTCGCTGCAAGGACGGCTACATTGGGGATGGAAAAACATGCCAAGGAATTAGTAAGTATCTTTTTAACATCTGGTTTACACTATCGACGAAGTTTCTTTATAGCTGGTTTGCAACCAATCCCACTCAATTCAAAGAGCAAAGACACTTTCGTCATGTTGGATGAAATTTGAATTGCAAAGAACTAAAGAAGCAAAATCCTTTGTCAAATTCATTACAATGAAAATTTCAAGACAATGGAACATTTCGATCACTGGATGGAGAGGGCTCGTTTTCGCCTATCCAGGCTTGACCATTTATCCTACCCACAAACTGGTTTATCAGATTGTTTTGGAATTCTTCGGTATCAATTCTACTACTCCACCAGTTTCTTTAATTTTCTTGAACAGTAATTGGTTCAGGTGATGCGTGTACTGCGGATGGTCGACAATGTGACCCAACTGAAGACTGTATTGAAGGAAAATGCCAATGTAGAAATGGTTTTCTACATGATGGCTCCGGTTGTATAGGTAAGTGCTTGTATAAAATGTCCTCGCGTAGTGTCCGCCACGATAGATATGGTTACTGTGGTTCGGAGTGTCTTTTAGCGAATAATAGTGACAACTAGTGGCTACGAGCGGCTTCTTGTGGTTACAAGTGACTACCAGTCTCTACCAATGGTTACCAGTGGCTACGTAATGTTTACCAACACAAGCGGCCATGTTGTATTGAATACACAATCATGAGCCGAAGGTGAGACTAGTCATTACAAGTGGTTAGTAGTGGTTAATTGTGGCTACTGGTGCTTACTGCTTAATAGTGATTACTAATAGTAACAGTAACAGTAACAGTAACAAGTTGCTACTAATGATTATTAGTGGGTACTATTTGGCAGTATTTACTACTGGTGGTTTTCTTGTGGTAACTAGTGGTTACTAGTGGTTACTGCTAAATCCTTTGCTTATATTTCTCTTGCAGACGCTGACGAATGTCATCTTGGTATACATTCTTGTGATAAGACCGCATCTTGTTCCAACACCGTGGGCACATATAGATGCACATGTGACAAAGGCTACACCGGAGATGGATATAAATGTGTACCAGAAGGTCAGTATTTCATTGTCTGTGGCCAGCAATACCCCTTTCCACCACTATAGTTTTGACAAGTCTTCATATCACACAGAGTTCTCGCGCCTATCTCGCACCTAATCTCAACTTTACCAACATTTTTATAGTGACTGTTCCTTTGACTGGTTGCCATGGTAAAGATTGTCATGACAACGGACATTGCGACAGATCTGGAAACGTTCCCGTGTGTAGATGTAAACAAGGTTACAGAGGAGACGGGCTTTCATGTGAAGGTAAGTGTGTACTGAGGAATAAGGAACAATCTAAGGATTTCTGGACTAGATTAGAGTAACTGGACCTCTAGGAAGAACAGTTTAGAACTCACAGAGCTATCCAGTATAAATAAATTTAGTCTAGTTTAGGTTTCGCCTGTAGTAACATTGGACTGAAGTTTTACCCATTGTTTTACCTTATATTGTTAGATGTTAACGAGTGTGATGATGGTGAATCAAGTTGTCACAGTTATGCAATTTGCACGAATACGATTGGCTCATACACTTGTCGGTGCAGGCCAGGTTATCTAGGAAATGGCCGTCAATGCGTTTGTGAGTATTCTACTGAAACAAGCAATTGAATGAGACTTTAATGCGTAATTTACAAAGCAAGTAAATGTGTTGGTTAGTCTCTCTGGTTCGTGGAACAGAGTCCCTAACTTGTGTTTACCCAGGCAGCTAAAGAAAAGTTTTGTTTAAACATCTGTGTTTGGATGTTTACCGTTAGCCAATTAAGTTGGACATTGAAGCATGGTAGTTAACTCTAAAAGAAAAAACATTTATCAGAGCGACTAAATTCTTCGCTATATTGACCTTCTTTTGGTCGCAATTACATGCATGTTTATAATTAAGAAATAGAAAACATTTTCCGTGTTTCTATACACTTATAGAAACACTTGTGGGAGTTTGGGAGAACGAGAAATAATCAGTGGGAAAACGAGCCCGTAGGGCGAGTTTTTCCACGTTATTTCGAGTTCTCCCAAACTCCCACAAGTGTTTCTATAACTGTATAGAAACACAGGAAAAAATGTTTTCTATTTCTTTTATAATATAACTCAAAAGACATTTTTTAACTCGATTAATTTGCAAATTCTCATTACGTACGCATGCTGACCTTTGCTCGTAAATTTCGCTGCAAGAAAACAACTCTGTTTGAAAATGAACAGTAAAAAATGTGTAAAAGCATTAAAATTGTTTTTAAATAGTATTCAAGATTTTATAATTCGCATTAAATTTGTTTTTTTTTATGATTTTAAATTTTGGCGGGAAAATTTCTGTGTTTCTATACAGTTATAGAAACACGCTTCTCGACCAATCAGCACGCGCGTACTATAAATGTTATATTATAAAGTGTTATAGAAACATTTAGCATAATTTTCTCGCTCTCATTGATGTTGACCATCCTGTGTAGCACCATACAAATTGCTTCTGAAGCCCATCTATGACACCTAGGTGAGAACTCCCTTCGTCCGGGAGTTTTGTAGCCACGTAGCCACCAAAACGTCAAGTTGTGTTAATCTTTTTCAGGTTGTTCGAAAACAAACCACGACTGCTTATGGAATAAAATTTCAGCTTAATTGATGTTGAACAACTGGTCTCAGTAAAAATATAATCTTGGTGTTGTAAAAAACTTGGCTCAAAACTGTCTTTATTTTGTGTGATTTAGATGATGATCCTTGTGAAGGTTTATCGTGTAACTTTTATGCTAGATGTGTTGTTCGAGATGGTTCACCGATGTGTCAGTGTTATCCCGGTTACTATGGTGATGGGCAGAACTGTAAAGGTATTCATAGATCTCGACATCTCGTCTTTATAAAGGTACGTTCACACACAGCGATTTGTCGGGCCGATTTCAGATGCACGTTAATGATATTTGAAAAATATGTGACGTCATCTGGTGACATCATCAACTGAAAATATTCGTCATTAACATTTGGCAAAACCTAAAATCGGCCCGACAAATCGCTGTATGTGAACGTACCTTAAGCCAATTCATAGTTGCGACTACGCATTCAACTTCGCAGGGATAAAATGTAAGCATAATATGAACCGAAGACAGAATGGCCTGTATTGTCAATGAAAGTTTCCAATTCTAGCATGGTTGAGTTGTCTTGATAAACGAACGTATTCCCTCCACGCACGTTGTAACAAACCTGCAGCAAACTTGTACCAATGCTGTTGCAACAACTTGCCACCAAGATGTGTTCGCGTCGCTTGTTCCCAGCTTGTTGTCAAGTTGTCAACGGCTTGTCGACAACTTGCTACAAGGTTGTTGACTCAACAGACTTGTTACAAGTTGTGAGTGACAACCTTGTAGCAACGTGATAAAATGAGAACATTGTTGCAACTTGTTGGCAAGCTTGCTGCAAGTCTGTTGCGAACACATCTTGTCGACAAGATGTGAGATTATTACATGTGTTAATGATCCTTAATCTGTGATAGTGTGTAACCATTTTTAACTTTTCCATCCAGATTACAACGAGTGTGAAGAGAAGCGAGATTCTTGCGACCAGAACGCCAGATGTATCAACACGGCTGGTTCTTATAGATGTTTTTGTTTCCCTGGTTACCATGGAGACGGCTTCTCTTGTAAAAGTAAGTACAGTAGAATCAAGTACATGTTACTTGTACCAAACAGATGGAATAGAGTTATATATAGTGGTTGTTCTTACCCCACGTTGATACACTATGCTGAGATATCAGATATAATGATACGTTTCTACGGATACACTCATCAGCATAGACCATTTTCAGAATTACCGGAGCATACCATTATATACAGTTTCAAATTGTATTATTATTATTATTATTATATTTAACCAGGATACCCACATCACCGAAGTGTTTTTCAGTGGGGTCCTGCAATTATAAATTACATTTAACAAAAATATACCATGCATTATTTACAATACACACATAATTACATCTACTATATATATATAAATACATAATTACATAAATATACATTCATGGAAAGACAGAAATGAAGAAAAGATGAAAAGATGAGAACTATACACCTCGCTATACAGTGTGTATAAGCCGTCTTTTTAATAACGATTTAAAGTTTGATATGGACCTAGCGTTTTTAAGTTCTTGCTCCAGATTATTAAAATCTATAGAAGCTAGATATGTCGGTCTTTGTTTTCCTTTGTTCTTCTATTCAGTCTTACGCAATCTTCCAAGTTTCAGGTTCGACCACTCAACATTAAAATCGTTTCTCTTCCCCCATCAAGGTGATGGCAGTTGTGGAGGCAGTAAATGTCATCGAAATGCTGAATGTGTCGAAATTGGTGGAGTAAAACAATGTCAGTGTAAAGAAGGTTTTGTCGGCAGCGGCCTTATCTGTGTAGGTACGTGATGTATAGCAAATTACATATCTCGTAATTTCTTTATTTCTAAATAGAATTGAGTGTTGTTGGCAACCGTGTTCGATTCTTGCAATATGCAATTTTCTGATTATAATTTTCTTCAGTTACGTGTTAGAAGAATGCTCCAATTTGTCTCCATCACACCTGCACTGCAGGTTTTCTCCGGGTACTCCGGTTCCTCTTCTATTATAATACTGAACGAATAAGGGATGGCCCAGGGGAGGGCCCAGGAGATGGCCCAGGGGAGGGCCCAGGAGATGGCCCTTACTGAACCTCTAGGGGGGAGCTGCTTAGATCTGATGGAGCTATCCATTCAAAATAGACTACAAACGTCAAACGTAAGTTGCCTGGTAATTCTATTCAGACGCTTTGAGATTTAGGAAGCCTGAAAATATGGGAATACCTTTAGTATTAACTTGTGAATCGTATTTTATTATTTTAGACTTCAACGAATGTTCAAACACAACACTCATTCAATGCCCTCCATTCGCTCGATGTTTCAATACACCTGGATCGTATGAATGTCGATGTGACCCGAGTTATCAGTGGAATGGTGTCGAATGTAAACGTAAGTTTGAGGTTATTCAAAACTTTTCTTAAGAATCTCAATCTCTTACCCAAAGCCAATTCTCATTTAGCTGTGTGTTTACGTTGTTTAAATGGAGGTCAGTGTCTCAAATCAGGATGCCTGTGTCGAGAAGGATACTCGGGAGAGAGATGTCAGTGGGGTAAGCTTTAACTCTTTCCTATCTGTGCTGATATGTGGTTTTATGAGCAGCTCTTGTGGATCAGGAAAAACAACTAATTGTTCGTTGTCGGTTCACACTCCGGTATAAATGATACGTGTTTCGAGCTCTTGAGAGCCATGTCTAGCTTATTCAGGCGATCATGAACATTTATACGTACAGCCCTGGGCAAGCCTAGGATAAGTTTGTTTTGCCCACCTTCAGGAAACATGGCTAGGAAACAATGTTTCCGCAACAATGTTTTGTTGCTTATCTTGGGTTTAAAGCATTGATTTGATCTTTTTACAGTTGGAGATGAATTCTTGGTATTCACTCAAGGCAGTACGATGCAACGTCTATCTCTACCTCCCAGACAAGACAGCATCGGTGTTTTCTTGCAGACGACACGTGGTCTCCTCGTGGCTCTCGATTTTGATCACATGAACAAGATGATCTACTTTACTGATGTCGCGCGAAAAGCCATTTGGCGCGTCGGTTTTAATGGGACTGGAACCGAGAAAATTATTTCTGAAGGTCTCTCAAGTCCCGAAGGTATAAACTGTAGTAGAAAGAATGACCGACTAACGTTTGTTTAAATCAGTTCCCACCCAATTCATAAATTTGGACAACTCACATATCTAGTTAGAACAAAGGTAACTAAACATTACAAGCCGTCATAAGTCATTTGATGTATGTAACATAAACAACATTTCCTATAGGGATTGCAGTTGATTATGTTGGAGGCAATCTGTATTGGACAGATTCGATGTTTGACCGTGTTGAAGTTTCCAAACTTGATGGAAGTGATAGAAAAGTTTTATTCTCGACAAGATTGATCAATCCTAGATCTATTGTCGTACATCCAGAGAAAGGGTATGTACAACTGTAATGCATAAAGGGTCATAACAAATACACTGCAGTGAAGATTTTTTGCGTTTCAATTGTTCAATAGTCGTTCTACAGCAGTACTCTGCTCCTAATTTCCATGATAATTTTGATGCTTAGTCTGTTCCTATGAACGGCAAAATGAATACAGTCGATGCCCTAAAAAACAGAAACTATCCAGCGGACACCTCAATTTTCGGACGCTTTATACGGAACTAATTGAAGTCCCCAAACGACACGCCATTATATTTATTTAGGTACATAGTGGACACCAGTACATAACGGACATTTCACACGTTTCCCGTTGGTGTCTGTTTATTAGGAGTACGACTGTATTGGGTTTTCTTAACGAAGGCATTTTGTTCAAAAGTTGGTCATGCCAAAATTAAAAAAAAAAGTATTTGTGCAGTACGACGGTCGAGAAAAACAAACACTTGCATACCCTGCTTCCGGCTTCACCAGAGAGTATAGAGACGACCACTACGGCCCACATTTTTGATTTTTTGTGGCCGTCATTGGCAGCCAGTCAATTGCTTTTTCTTTTTTCACCCAATAAGCAAGCTGGACTAACTTTCCTGGCCAATAAACTGCAATTTTTGCATAAAAAGCTGGCTACATGTTGCATCGTCGAGTGGCCCTACTGGTCGTCTCTATACTGTGGCTTCACTGTGGGCGCCCTTTGCGTAGCACTTAGATTTAGTGCCATTCAGTCACGATTCAGTGACGGGAATGTCCTATTGTCTTCTTATTGTTTTGAAAATCCCACTGTTCTCCATACCATCCAGTCACTCATTGTTTTGACTACTCATTTTTCGCATACAGTGGTAAGAACCAGTTTAGTAGAACCACCAATCAATTAAAATTTGGGCAATTAACAACTTCAAAAGAACCAGAATGACTTCAGGCTGAAAAATGAATTAAACTTTTAAACTTTTTTTTATTTAGTTAGAAGGTACTAGGAGGAAAACAAAAGAAAAGCAAAAGGCATTATTTCTTTGCAATTATTCAATCATGCAATGCATTTGCATATGCATTTATTTTATCAGATCAGAAATTAATTCAACTTGCGTAAATAATTTAAAAAAACTTTCATCATAAATCATCTATCTGTCTGTTCCTCAAAAAGAGGTTTAAAACTCTAAACCGAACATTTTTTTTGACTGGAAAATAAACTTTCTTTTTTTCTAACCCGTTATATATATATCACTTCCACCTCAGCCAAAAATCAAAGTTTTCTTTAATGCGAGGCTTTACTGTACTGCAAAGGCTTATAATCCATGCTAACTAACAGTTCAACCTTTTTGTTTCCAGAACAATGTATTGGTCAGACTGGAATAGAGCAGCTCCGAAGATCGAGGTTTCCAATATGGACGGAGGAAGTCGTCGTGTTTTCATTCAACAGAAGATGGGTCTGCCAAATGGTCTGACACTTGATAGACGAAATGATGAATTATGTTGGACAGATGCAATGTATGGTTCAATATCATGCGCTAATCTTGACGAGGGAAGATCACAAGTCGTGTATTCTGCTGCGATGTAAGTCGTTAATAGACAGTGTAGGTCTATCTCAATCATACTAATAATATCCCTAATTATACTCCGGTTTCCTCCCACATGAAATGTTGTCTGGATAAGCTCCATGAGTCATACGATGGCAGCCAGAGGCGCCTTTAATAAGTCCTCAACTCGATCAAGTTAGACTGTGTCCTTCGTAATTCAGTGCAATTCTCAGCTGCAAGTAAGGATGATTAATTAGCACACCCTATATGCTCGCTTTGCTTGCTTGCTTGCTTGCTTGCTTGCTTCTCCAACCTATCTCTAACCTACTTTGCCAAATGTAGTGTGAATGAATTAATGAAGACTTGTTTACAATAGTGAATTACTCGCATTTATGTATTAATATATTTTAGATATCCATTTGGCATAACCTCATTTGGTCAATATTTAATCTGGACAGATTGGACTGCGCGTACAATTCAACAATATGATAGACAGAGTTACAAACTTCAGGCTGCCATCAAGAGTTTCCCCGGCAGCTCTGGGTCGTTTTATGACATCAAAGCCGTTCAAAAACCTGAAGATATAGGTGAGACTTAAAGACGTATTGTGGTTTGTTAAGCATAACAGATACTGAGAATGCCACCTCATAATCCCAAAACGAGTAATCTTCCTATTAATTATATGTCATGTTGTTTCGCTTGCAGCTTTATATTTAGGCTCAGGAACAATTCGTGAGTCACACACGGGCCTAAAGCTTTGCTGATTCAAACCCCATGTAGGACTTTTGTACTGACAAAACAACCAAATAACTTGGTAATCTTTCATTTGCTAATGTTCAGTTCAAAAACAAGCAATCTTTTTGTTTTAGACTCCCACGAATGTGGCAAGAATAATGGTGGATGTTCAAACTTATGTCTATCCAAGCCAGGTGGGCATACCTGCGCATGCGCAAATGGTTACTATCTGGTAAGCAAAGAAGCGACCTTGAGATTGAAGGGCCTGGGTTCCGGTTCAGGGTCCGGATCAGGCATAGGATCAGGTGTAGCTTCTAATGCGACGGTACCTGGGTCTGGGGTCTCTGGGTTAGGGTCTGGTTCAGGGTCAGGCGTTATCCCTCAGTCCGGGCCCACCTCGGTTTCGACTTTGAATAACACTTCGATCAGTTCGGTCGAGACGGTTTGCGTTGATGAGGAGAATTATAAACTATTAGGTAATCTTTCATAACATGCAGACTAACATGACACATTGACGAGATAGGGATTATAACATACCTTTTATACGTGTGAGGATAGATCATGCATAGTTGTAGACTTGCTTCAAGTCTCTTTCATTGTCTTTGTGTATCGGTCCACTATAGTGTAAATAATATGACGCATTGCAGGGTGGCGGAGCGAGAAAGAAAGATTTGTCAACTTCGGAAAATATCAGTTCAAAACTGAACCGAAACCGCTAGACTTTTTTCAACTTTCTCTGTCATTGTCTTTCTGTATTGATCTTAGTGTAACTCATGTTAGTTATACTATACTTGAAAGTTGAAGCAAGTCTAGCGGTTTCGGTTCAGTTTTGAACTGAGATTTTCCGAAGGCGAAGTTGACAAGTCTCTCTTTCTCGTTCCGCCACCCCGCACTACGTCATGTTATTTACACTATAGTGGATCGATACAGAATGTCAATGAAAGAGAGACTTGGAGCAAGTCTAAGCGTATTGCGGCTCAGAATTTACTAATTCTCAACGTAGTTTTCATGGGCAAACTAAGAAGCATTGTTTCCTAGCCATGTTTCCCGAAGGTGGACAAACCAGGGAACAGTATTTCCGTAAGAAAAGCCCGACTTCAGAAAGAAAATATTTCTGAAGTTGTTGGGAAACATTAATTTGCGTGTCAGGAACCAATTTCCTTTCTGCAACAAAGTTTTCAAGGGTGTGCTGGCGCCTGGCGGGGAACAATCGAGGAAATATCTAAATTTCGAATGGGGCAATGTCTCCATAAACGATGTCTTGTAGTTTGCCCATGGCTTTAACACAATAGTCGAGAGAAAGGCTACAAATTAGCTTTTTGTAATTAAGTAAATTAAGTCTAGTTACATTAAGAAGAGTCGTTGTTATAGCATGCATGCATATTTATAGTTCGGATTTTGTGTATTTTTTTGTACGGCACAATATATTAGAGAGAAACTCCGCTTCGCGCGGATATTTCTAACCAATCATTTTGTGTTAACCACCAGCAGTTTGTAGACAGTTGTATGATTGTAAGTCTCTCCTGGCCGAAGTATGGAGTTTGGAAAGTTTTCCTATGAAAAGAAAAATATGATACAAAAGTGATTAACTCTCTCTTGCCCAGGGCCCGAACTACTTTTAACTACCCGTTTTGTGCAACTTTCATGGTATTTGATTCATTTATATTACATATATTATGCCACGAGAAAGAGTAGTGATTTGAAACACCGAAAAATGTGTTGAAAAACGAGACGCTTGCTGAGTTTTTAACATACTTTAAGTGGTTTAGTAATTTTAAAACCACTTAGAGTTTATGATATAGCCTCTCTCAAACCAACCAGTATTTAAAGAGAAATTCAACGCGAAAGTTTGATCAATTTATGGGCGTTTATTACCGTGGTATCAAGACAACGATACGGTTCTAATGTCATATGTTTTGGGCTTGAATTATTTATAAGTTTTAGAAATCATAGTTCGTACTCACGTGGTTAATCGCGTCAGGCCAATTCTGTGTCTCGAGGCAGAAGGCGCCATATTTAGGATAAGCAATACCGTGTTTCCCCACAAGGCCACCATCTAAACCATTTGCAGTATACAGTTGAACTCCTGGTTGAGTCGTGTAGATTTCTATGCCACGTCCAGAGTTCGGCTCTGTTACTCTGTGTAGAGAAATGTTGATTTGAGAACACTGCATGTTGAGAATGATAGGTTTGGTGATGGTTACACAGTGGTTAGTACATGTGCCATTCATGCAGTTGTCTGATCATATAATTTCACCTAAGTTGCACGTGAGAAGTAATATATCATACACGAGAAGGAGTTTATTATAGTGATTTGAAACACCGAAAAGTGTGTTGAAAAACAAGGCGCTAGCCGAGTTTTTTTTAACATACTTTGAGGTGTTTTCAAATCACTATAATAAACGACTTCGAGTGTATAATATAGCTTCTCAAACAAACCAGTATTTAAAGAGAAATTCAACGCGAAAGTTGAGTTAATTTATGGGTGTTTATTACCGTGGTACCAAGACAACGATACGGTGGTGATTTCCTTTGTGTTTTGCTCATGAATTATTAATGAGTTTGAGAAGAGTACTTCCGGTTTGACTCTACCAAACACCATAAGTTATCTCTAGGTACTCTGGTTTCCTTCTGTTCTCTCACTGGATCAATAATTAAAGGCTGACCCTTACTGGACCTCTAGGGAGGACGGTTTAGAACTGATAGAGCTATCCAGTATGAATAGAGTTAGTTTGGTTCATGTTTCAATCTGTAATTACACTGGACCACTGGATGACCCTTATGTCACCTCTAGGGAGAACAGCTGAACAAATAGTAATGGCTATCCAGTACAAATATAGTTTTTTTAGATCCAAGGAAAAGGCTATATGTTAATTAGTCGTATACCTAGCCTGTAATTTAGTTATATCACCAGGACTTGTAATGCAGTAATTATTATCATAACCATCGTTTGGAGTTTCCTTGATGTCTCTACCAAACTCTTTCGCTGTGGTGAAGTCAAACGCTGGGGCATCTTTCACTGAAACTATCTCACCTATGATGTAAGGAAAAATACGATATGCTAAACGGGTATACATTAGACGCAGTGCCTTTTGGCTATAAAAATTTAAGATATATTACCTTCAATTTCTGTGGCCTGTTATAGAGAAAAGTATAGTAGTTAGAGTTAACTATAGTTAGTGACAGGGGCAGACCCAGGCTCAGTTGATAGCGGGGGTGCAGATTTTTCAGGGGGGTGCACCCTTCCACCACCAGCGCAAATTATGTCAAAAATGCCATAGATCGTGAAAATTTCAGTATGGACTCGTTGATGCGGACTATTTGTGGGGGGTGGTACTGACACTCCCCTGCACCCCCCAGTAGATCCGCCTATGGTTAGTGAAGTCAACCCTTGTTTATTAAGTTACCTGTAGGTATATTGTAGTTGTTCGATGGCAAATAACTTTCAGCAGTAATCTCTGCAACATGATTTAGTACATTTGCATCCGTCTGAAACAACAAATGTATGGTTGTTTAAATGATTGACTCTTAGTGTAGGTATAGTTTGTTCTTGAAATGCTGGTTCCAATCAATCAGGGGTGTTTTCAAGGAGGGTACAGACTATCAACAGAACATGCAAGATGTACTTCCCTACTGTATAAACTACTTCCTGTACTTTAAACGATAAAAATTGTTCTAAACTATAAACATAAGTAAAGTAAGTATAATTTCTCCCCTCCCTGCAAATTCTTTTTCTAAAAAAAAACATTTTTTTTTTTTTTATATTGTTTTTTTTGGACAATTTTTTCCCGTTTTATGTGTTAGTCAAAAAAATTTTTTTTATTTTTTTTGTCGAACTTAACCTTTTACTTTGATGACTGAATCTCCAAATCTCCAAAAATAAACTCCCCCGTTGGGCAAAACGACCGCAATGGAAAATGGCCTTTAAAGCCCTGGGCGAACCAGGAAGCGTTTTGTCCTAGCCATGTTTCCCAAATGTGGACAAACCAGGAAGCATTGTTTACTAACCATGTTTGCCTGAAGATGGACAAACAAGGAAACATTGTTTCCAAATGAGAAAACATTGGAATTTTTTGATTCTGCAAAGTTTCATACTTTCTCCAGGACTTTAAAGTGTTTTATACTCTTAGTAGCGTTAGAAGGGCAGAAAATAAGTTGAAAAAACTGTGACCCCAGCAACCCAGGCCCAGCAAAATATTGTGACCTGACCCTCCCCATGACCAAACCAAAATGACTCCTCCCTCCCCTGCTGTGCAAAATCCTCCCTTATGAAATATTAAAAATTATTTTTTTTTGCCCTCCTTTCCTTTGTTTTGTTTTTTTTTTATGACCACCCTTTTGAAGGCCTGGAAAATTAAGAACCTCCCCCTTTTTCACTCTGGGCTTATTTTCAAAGTTTAGATTTTGGAATTTACAGATAAAGACATGGTGCATTATTTATGAATTACATTACCTGACCAGCTAAATTGAAATAAGAATGATTTGTGATGTTAATTATTGTCGCCTTGTCAGTTGTCGCTGTAACATTGAAATGAATTTCATTGTCATCATTAAGACCATAGGTAGCCTGGATCTTCAGGTTACCCGGGTAGCCTTCTTCACCATCGCTACTGGTACGACTGAACGTCACTGAGTCTTTGTTGATCTGGTAATCCCAAACATACTAAAAAATGACAAGAAATAGTAGATTGAAGAAATAGTACTAGGAAGAGGTTCAACTGACTTCTATCAATCTGATTTGAAGCCATCATTACCAACTTTACCTTATCAAATCCTTTCCAACCACCATGTAGTGAATTTGGTGGGTCGTTCACTGGAACGTGGTAAATAACACCATCTATCTCAAACTTTCCATTTGCAATTCTGTTACAAACTCTGCCAATCGTTGCACCAAAATATGGGACGTTAAGACGATAATAGCCTAAAATTTTAGCAATAACAGGTTAATAGTCAAATCGTTAAGGCAAGAGCAGTTACAGGTTCTTTGTGTAAGTGGGTTCTTTTGTGGAGGACTATCTAGTATGCAGATTTTCCAGGGGGATATCCAGTGTGCAGATATTCCAGGGGGGGACTATCAACTGTCCAGATTTTCCAGGAGGGGGGAATTATCCAGTGTGCAGATTTCCCAGGGGGGAACTATCCAGTGTGCAGATTTTCCATGGGGTGGGGACTATCAACTGTGCAGGTTTTCCAGGGATGGGCAACTATCCATTGTGCAGATTGTCCAGGGGAGGGGCTATGCGTTAAATCATGGCAATGACATTATAAAGTTGTGTACCTTCAAAATCATCAAATCCCAAGGTAATGTCATCCAATTTTCCATTTCTATACAGTATATGAAAATATTTAAAATGGTAGTATTGGTGTGCCTGGGCTGTGCCAGTATAGGGTAAGACATAACACAGGGGAGGGTCCTGCTTAATTTGGTAGCTGTCTATAGATTTTTCAAGGGGTGCATAGTTCTATAAATCAGTTGATGCCAACCTTTCCGGGGTAATACCACACTAAAACTTTAGCAGGGTGGTATGGTAGTACCATACTACCATAGAACTATTTGACCATAGTTCTGAAGGACTGCAGGGGGTTCACATGCCAAATAAATCTTTCTATGGTATAGGCCATAGTTAATAGAGTGTTCTCTATTATAAACTATGTATAGACTAATATGACAACTAATAGGCCTGAAATTCTAAATCTGATGAGATTTCCAAATTGAATTGCCAATTTCTTACATATATTTTAACTTAGTTTATTGGCAATTCAATTTCGAAATCTCATCAGATTTAGAATTTCAGGCAAACCTGATTGTCATATTAGTCTATACATAGTTTATAATAGACAGTCTGAAATTCTAAAATAATTTAAAATATTTGTTGCAAATTATTAATATAATATACTACACAGTACACACTTGTCTGGGCACTTGATACCAACAATTATTCCTCCATAACTAATCACTTCAAGGGCTAAACCATTTTTATTTTCAATTACAAATTTATAGACCTCTTGCCCGTCGTCTGTCGTGCCAAATAATGTTTTGGTGATTTGAGATACCATGTTGTAAAAATTCACGCAAAATATATGATATTTCGCACTGGCGACGCTGAATACTAATGAACTTCACTTTATCATAGAAGATTTTACCGATATAATTGCAGTATGCAGTGTATGCGAGCAATTCGTTGTATAAAGCAGCTTCCTGGTTTTTTTATTTGACGGAATTTTAAAATATTGTGAAATACAAACAGAAATTATGAAAGTTGAAAATAGTATGTCAATAGTAACCTTTGGTTGACCTTTATTAATTAATAGTATCAAATTTAATCCAGAGAATACCATGCATATGGTCAATATTATTAATTACATTCCTCAAGAGTTTCCACAATTTTCCTGAAATTTCCTCATTTTTCCTGCTTAAAAGTGCGTATTTTCCTAGGCCTGGCCGGTATTTTCATTTTTCAAGGTATTTTCCGTATATTTACATAATGGACATTTTCATTAATTGCAGCGCCATCTCGAATCGTGAAGTATTGTGGTCTAGCCAGGTTAGGAAGTAAACCATGCGGGAAAATTGCAACAAAATTCAGCCAAACAGCGTGTTATTCCTTATCCATAAAATATATAAATATTTTAATTTTATGCAAATCACCAAATTGAAAAATACTTCTACCTCTAATGTCTATCTAGTGTTACCAACGCAACACCATAATCCAAGTAAATAATTGACTTGGCTATTAAATCGTTTGTAATAAAGGGGTTGTCAAATTACACACGTTTTATTGGTTAAGACATTTATAGGGAACTCTGTTGTATAATATATGAATATCAATTTATGTAATCTTTTGCTTGGTGATTGAGCAATATGACATGAATTATGTGTCTGCGAAAGTATAGTTTCTAAACGATTCTCAATAGCGTTGCCTTGAATGGTGAAACATCGTATTTGAAGTAGTTTAAATTCTGTTCAACCATTCACATTGTTTATAACACGCTTGAGCGATGGCAACGGCTTCAGAATTAAGTGAAGGGGGCGAGAATATCGACGATGCAAGAGATCAAACAACACAGGATTTTTTGACGGGATTAAAAGAAAGAGAGAGTCTTAAACAGGAGTTGAGCGAACGTGAAAAGGAACTGGGGGCAGTGAAGTCACAAAATTACGATTTGATCAAGAAAATGGAAGCGCTAAAGAAAGAGGTTAGATCACTAGAAGATGACGTGACCTTTTAATTAATTCAGTCCAACTGTGCGTGGGTTTCAAGTTTCTAAAGGGCCCCTCAGCCTGCTTGACTATGGAAGCGACCTTGTACAGACTTGTTGTACTTTGAACACTCGTGTAAGAAGAGTGCTCCGAGTTACTCAAGTCAAAAACTAACCATTCCACCTTACCTGGTAGCCAGAGACGGCCTAGCAGACCTGGAAAGCTTGGCTGTGCGGGCCTCTGGTTTTAGCTTCAGATACATAATTCTGATCGGCCAAAAATGAACTTTTGCAGTCAAGTAATAATTGTCATTTTTTTCTTCAGCTTTCCGAGGTGAAACAAGGCAACGCGCAAAGGGTAAGTTCAGCTAAATTGAGAGATATCATCGAAATTTGATACCCAGTTAAATTTTGGTAGAAAGAAATTGAAACTGTTTTGGCCAAGCTTGTGTTCGCCAAGCGGCCCAAGCCTGCCAAGAAAAGTGGAAATATTCACAAGATGTAGTATTAAGTGACATTAAACAGACTAAATATTTCCAAAAATGGTTGCGACTCGAAGAAAATAGTTGTTTCATTTCATGCAAGGACTGTCATTTATAATTACGTCTTTCTTTCTTTCAATTTATGAAGAAAAAATCATCGACAAGTAAGAGACCCTCAAGTGCAAAGAAGACGACAACAAAACCATTGCGACCAGCTCAGAGAAAGTCACCTAAAGCCAAGAAATCACACGATTTGCTTTCACCAAAAGATGCTGAGAAGTCACACGATGACCTATTCGACGATCCAGAACAACTGTACAAGGCAAGCCAATGTTGTCTACCGTCTACAAGTAGACCCATCACATCCGTCTGATAGATCATCCTTCTTATTTTGTCAACACAAGACAAACTATCCGAGACGAACTAGCTAGTATAGCGTGATCTATACTGCCAATGGTCTAGGGAACAAATCGTGTCTGATATTTTCCTTATAAACTATAGTTCGTTTAAATAGTTATTTTATAGTTTATTTCCGTATTTATACACATGGTCATAGAAGCGTCATTCGCCAAGACAAACTACCTTATGTACTTCCGTAAGTTCGTCCGTAAGTAGACAAACTATGCAGAAGTTCGTCTTAACCTATGTCTTAACGGATGATCTGTCTTTGCCGTATTTACCGAGCGCCATTGCTAGAAATTTTTGACACGTATTCATTTTAATTCATTATTTTAACGTTTTTCAGAGAATTGCAGAAAAATTTCCAGAACTACCGCTTTCAACTGTACTCGCTGCTGAGACAAAGTTTGTAGAAGCTGACGAAAATAGAGATGGGGTAAGCGCAGCTTTTCCGGTTTTCATTCCGTGTGGTGAGCGATATAAAATTATCAAACTTTTGTTTAGACTATCGATGCAGAAGAGCTTGAAAAAATTTTGGACAACAGCAAAACGATGTTTACAAAACAACAAGTTCTCGATATTCTAAAAGAAATTGATGAAGACAAAACAAATACGATTGACTTCTTTGAATGTTTACAGGTTTGTATTATATTTTCAACCAAGGTTTGCAACAACATATATACGCATATACAGTTGGAAATAACCTAACAAAAACGCGGTTAACTGACCACCATACGTGAACGGCAAGTGAACAGTAATCGGACCGCAACCTAACCAGTACTAACTGCAATCTAACCGCGACTACACCACGACCACACTGCAGACAAACTGTTCAAGGCTCTTCTCCACTCATCGCAAGACCAACTCGCAAACTCGCTGCGAGTTCTTGCATGTAATTAAAATAAACTGTCGAGCATTGTGATTGGATGAAAGCACTCGCAGCGAGCTTGCTATCCAGTATAAATAAAGTTAGTTTAGTTTAGGTTTTCTCCTGTAGTAACACTGAGAACAGTTTAGAACTAATAGAGTTATCTATGGCGTCATATTACCGCCAATATTCATGATTGTCATCAGTCAACATGTTTGTATGGGTTGCAAGGGTCGTATGGGTTGCAAGGGTTGCATGGGTTGTATGGGTTGCAAGGGTCGTATGGGTTGCAAGGGTCGTATGGGTTGCAAGGGTTGTATGGGTTGCAAGGGTTGTATGGGTTGCAAGGGTTGTATGGGTTGCAAGGGTCGTATGGGTTGCAAGGGTCGTATGGGTTGCAAGGGTTGTATGGGTTGCAAGGGTTGTATGGGTTGCAAGGGTTGTATGGGTTGCAAGGGTTGTATGGGTTGCAAGGGTTGTATGGGTTGCATGGGTTGCAAGGGTTGTATGGGTTGCAAGGGTTGTATGGGTTGCAAGGGTTGTATGGGTTGCAAGGGTTGCATGGGTTGCATGGGTTGCAAGGGTTGTATGGGTTGCAAGGGTCGTATGGTTGCAAGGGTCGTATGGGTTGCAAGGGTTGTATGGGTTGCAAGGGTTGTATGGGTTGCAAGGGTTGTATGGGTTGCAAGGGTTGTATGGGTTGCAAGGGTCGTATGGGTTGCAAGGGTTGCAAGGGTTGTATGGGTTGCAAGGGTTGTATGGGTTGCAAGGGTCGTATGGGTTGCAAGGGTTGTATGGGTTGCAAGGGTTGTATGGGTTGCAAGGGTTGTATGGGTTGCAAGGGTTGTATGGGTTGCAAGGGTTGTATGGGTTGCAAGGGTTGTATGGGTTGCAAGGGTTGTATGGGTTGCAAGGGTTGTATGGGTTGCAAGGGTTGTATGGGTTGCAAGGGTTGTATGGGTTGCAAGGGTTGTATGGGTTGCAAGGGTTGTATGGGTTGCAAGGGTTGTATGGGTTGCAAGGGTCGTATATGGGTTGCAAGGGTTGTATGGGTTGCAAGGGTTGCATGGGTTGCAAGGGTCGTATGGGTTGCAAGGGTTGTATGGGTTGCAAGGGTCGTATGGGTTGCAAGGGTTGCATGGGTTGCAAGGGTTGTATGGGTTGCAAGGGTCGTATGGGTTGCAAGGGTCGTATGGGTTGCAAGGGTTGCATGGGTTGCAAGGGTTGTATGGGTTGCAAGGGTTGTATGGTTGCAAGGGTTGTATGGGTTGCAAGGGTCGTATGGTTGCAAGGGTCGTATGGGTTGCAAGGCAAGGGTTGCAAGGGTTGCAAGGGTTGTATGGGTTGCAAGGGTTGTATGGGTTGCAAGGGTTGTATGGGTTGCATGGGTTGCAAGGGTTGTATGGGTTGCAAGGGTTGCATGGGTTGCAAGGGTCGTATGGGTTGCAAGGGTCGTATGGGTTGCAAGGGTTGTATGGGTTGCAAGGGTTGTATGGGTTGCAAGGGTCGTATGGGTTGCAAGGGTTGTATGGGTTGCAAGGGTTGTATGGGTTGCAAGGGTCGTATGGGTTGCAAGGGTTGTATGGGTTGCAAGGGTCGTATGGGTTGCAAGGGTTGTATGGGTTGCAAGGGTCGTATGGGTTGCAAGGGTTGTATGGGTTGCAAGGGTTGTATGGGTTGCATGGGTTGCAAGGGTTGCATGGGTTGCAAGGGTTGCATGGGTTGCAAGGGTTGCATGGGTTGCAAGGGTTGCATGGGTTGCAAGGGTTGTATGGGTTGCAAGGGTTGCATGGGTTGTATGGGTTGCAAGGGTTGTATGGGTTGCAAGGGTCGTATGGGTTGCAAGGGTCGTATGGGTTGCAAGGGTTGTATGGGTTGCAAGGGTCGTATGGGTTGCAAGGGTTGTATGGGTTGCAAGGGTTGTATGGGTTGCAAGGGTTGCAAGGGTCGTATGGGTTGCAAGGGTTGCAAGGGTTGTATGGGTTGCAAGGGTTGCAAGGGTTGTATGGGTTGCAAGGGTTGTATGGGTTGCAAGGGTTGTATGGGTTGCAAGGGTTGCAAGGGTTGTATGGGTTGCAAGGGTTGTATGGGTTGCAAGGGTTGTATGGGTTGCAAGGGTTGTATGGGTTGCAAGGGTTGTATGGGTTGCAAGGGTCGTATGGGTTGCAAGGGTTGTATGGGTTGCAAGGGTTGTATGGGTTGTATGGGTTGCAAGGGTTGTATGGGTTGCAAGGGTTGTATGGGTTGCAAGGGTTGTATGGGTTGCAAGGGTTGTATGGGTTGCAAGGGTTGTATGGGTTGCAAGGGTTGTATGGGTTGCAAGGGTTGTATGGGTTGTATGGGTTGCAAGGGTTGTATGGGTTGCAAGGGTTGTATGGGTTGCAAGGGTTGTATGGGTTGCAAGGGTTGTATGGGTTGCAAGGGTTGTATGGGTTGCAAGGGTTGTTTGGGTTGCAAGGTTGAAGTTATTTCGGACTTTGAAGTTGTTTATTATTCAACATATTTTCGACATTGAAGTTAAATCGGACATTGAACATACCGATTATTCAGCACTCATTAGAAGTTGAATGTTCGAAATATGTTGAAAATAATCAACATTTGAATATGAGAAGTTGAATATTGGCGGCGATAGATCATAGCGTGAAATGTCCACCAATATTAATTAACATAATTCACATTACCCCCTGGTACAGACACAAGGAAATATATCAGATTCGCCCTGTTAGTTTAGTTTAGGTTTCCTCCTGTAGTAACGAAATATGTAGCTTTTCAATTTATTTCTGTATATAGGTCTTGGATCTATTGAGGCAGAACAGAAGTTCCCGTTTGCCTACGTCAGTACAACAGAATAAAAGTGCCATTTGTTCTATTCAATAATTGGGCGACAAACTAGTTCCCAGAACTTCAAATGTTTTACAAACATGCTGCAAGCTTGTTCAACAAGTGAGGAAAGAGATGTGTGTTGTGAGATGGACGAGGTTCTTGAAAAGGTCAAATATTGGAAAAGGAGAAACTGAACAGTGAATATTTTGATTCAATATTCCATTCGGTGCATGATGGAGCAATGTTGCCCGGCCGCGAAGAATCATCGTAAATCTTCTATCGGGCCCCAAGGGGCTTATTTGTTCCAGACACAAGGGAGGATGCTTATTGTAGACGGAGGGGTTTATTTGGGAGGGGGGCTTATTTATGTAGGCAAAATTATCGCAGTAAGTTTTACGTTATCAGATATAATATGATGATGATTTTACACATATGGTTTTGGTTGTGAAGGGGTATGGGTGCTTAGAAGACAGTAAGGCTTACTACAGGGGTGCCTATTTGGGATGGAAGGGTTAATGTAGGATTTACGATAAACGTAATTTGCTAACAGTAATAAGTAATAACCTAATGATAATCGCCCTCTGGCAAAATCTATATGTGAACATAATCGTATTACTCTTCGGCTTAATAAGATGATCAAGGAAATCTTATTATCACACTTCCGTGTCCATTGTAAAAAGTGAAAAACATTTACACTGCCACAAGGCTTTCAAAACATTCTAGTATTTCTTACTCATAATTTGCAGTCATTTTTACAAGCAAGCTTGAACCGCGCGCCCTTTTATGTTTTGGAATTTTACTATAGTTAATGCAAAATAGATCGCGTGTTATCAGTGCCGAGACAAAAATGCGGCCACTCGACTTTCAGGAACTTGTGATTTATTTAAGTAGCTTTTCCAACTGCAAGGGGGCATATATTTAGTTGAGCTCTATACATTAACTATTTTCTATATAAGAACGGCTGATTAAGGGTCACGGCTAGTGTCCGTAAACAGGGTGCTTTCTACATGGAATAAAACCGATCCATATTCCGTTTTTTCGTTGTCGTTGTCTATGAAAACTGGAAATATACAGGCGTAAGCGAGCCATTAATCAAAAGTGACAAAAACAGTAAGTTTTCTAAAAATTGATCAATTCTCTATTGTTGTTACCGTATCTGTGTAAAAGGTTAAGGCTTAGTCTAAGGTTACTTTATAATACTTGCTCGCATCAAGTTAAATCCCAAAATATGTATGTGGAATTTATGTATTTGTATTCATTTGAGTTTTTGGACGTGCGTCAGTTAAATGTACCAAAGTGGAATCTATATAGCATGCATGTAATAGTCTGCATCCATCTTGTCATTTGTGTGCTCTATGCAAATCAGTCTTTGATGATTGCAGAGATATATCGGCATTACATTACATCGGCCACCTTGGTCTGTTCACGACCAGGCTTTACTGGTGCTCTTGGATTTAGAGTTGGTAGAGCTATCCAGTATAGATAGATTTAGTTTAGGTTTCCTCCTATCACACTAGATCAATAAGTGGTGTCCCTTACTGTACCTCTAGGGAAAACTGCTTGGAACTGACAGAGGTATCAAGTATGAGTAAGGTTAGTTTAGGTTTCCTCCTGTATTAATACTGGACGAACAGAGCTTTTACTGGACCTCTAGAGAGAACTGTTAAAACAGAACTGATAGGGCTATTCACGCTATCCTGGCGGGTTGGGTAACCAGACATTTAACCTACGGTTTTATACATCAAAGCTGGCAAGTCAAGTCTTTCCTTGTACTAGTAAACCTCCTGCTATGAAGACACAAGAAAGTCAAAGGTGTATACTGCGCATGGCTCATGACCATAGTCCTGATGACGTTGATGGAAGCGTTGCCATGGTAAAGACAGAATTGCGTAAGACTATCCAATCAAGGCGAGAGGCAAAAGGCCTGGGTTCTGTCGAATTGCATGACCAAGAGGAAAAGAAGACTATTGAGGTACTAGACTATTTACCTCCGCCAGGAGATTATGTTTTCATCTGGGTTTGTTTGTGTACGAAAATTTGTGGAGATGACGGCCATAGGGTATATGGATTAAATTTTGGTTCAATTTGGATAAAACATTGCAAAGCAGTAAGTACTAGACTAGTCAATCTAGTGTTTGTAGCAACAGTCAGCACCCAGTCAGACTAACAGTACTGCAATGGCCAACTGGCAAACATACCCAGGCAAAAGCCTGCGTGCGGAATATTTCAGTGATTTTGAGGAAGTTTGGGAAAATCCAAAATCCTACTCGGAGGAAGCTTAAAAAGGTGCGATCTCCTAGAGAAAGGCCTTCGCTTGAATTTCAGGTAGTCTGGTAAGTTGATAGATACCAACCACTGTAGCTTACGGTTACCACGTTTTTCTGTGGACTTCAGGACTTGTAAAAGATGTTATAATCTTCATAGTTGAATATTGAATCCCTCAATTTGAATATTTAATAGTTATCAGCTGATGAGAGAGAGAAAATAGACTCGAGAAGGGAACGCAACCGGTTGTCTGCACAAAAGTGTCGAAAAAGACGCCGTGAACAGCTGGTCTACCTCAGTCAGGTATTGCTAGTGTGTCTTGTATATAATAATTCTTTAAAATTTGGTTTGTCGATCATTTGGCGGATTACGACTAAAATTATCCATGTTTCTATGTATAGGAAGCCAAAACAATCGAAGAAGCCAACGGTTTCTTGGAAAGTGAAATTGAATATTTACAGATAGAAAAAGAACAACTATCGCGCATGCTCCGGGAACACTGTTGCAACATGACCCGTGGAACGTCACATAATCAAAGAAATGGAGTTTCGTGAAATATTCGTAGTTAGAAGTTTTCTTAATTTTGGCATTGGCGCATTTTATAGGCTGCCAGAACCAGCTCTTCTGAAGGCTAACAAATTTAGAAACGTCGAAGTCCTTATTGTATTTTTCAGGTAGTTTTACACAACAGTCAACCGCCGTATACTTGCTACACGCCTACACTCTATCCACACTGGCACCGCACGTTCGAGATATTTTAACAAATTTAGAGTCAAGCGAGTACTCGAGAAATAAGTTCATATATAAAATACCATCGTTTGCAACTAAGGATAATCATAATTTGTGCTTACTGGACATTATTACCGAATCAGACCGTGTTCTATCTGCGACTGTTCATTCTTAGATGCAAACGACGGAAATTAATTTACTATATTCGTATAAAAATGAAGTATTCAAACTTATTCATCGCAGGCTCACCAATATGGCTGACTTTCGGCAGTAAAAATCATAGGTAAAAATATATGAAAAGAAGTATTTTAACTTCTCATTTCTGCTTTTCTTTGTATAATATACAAATGAAAAGAACTCTAAAGAACCTATGTTAACTTAACTTCCATTTCGTTGTTTCAAAATGAGAAGAAAAAGCCTTGTAATCGGTTCTCTTGTCACTTTTATGGCGACGGGCAGTGGCATCGTGTATTTTTTTGGCGGTGTAAAGGAAGCTCGTCAGACTGGACAAGGCATTGTAAGGTTCACAAGAACAGCATTGACGGTATGTATTTGGTAATGGCTGAGATAGGACGAAATTTTAGAGTTTTAGTTTGCAAATAGATTGTGAAAAAGCTTTATACAGTAAGTGATTTAATATTGACTATACTTCCTAAAAATATACAAACTGAATTGATATTTTTGGGATTTAGGTTCTTCAAATAAGTTATGATTACAAGAAGACCTTGTGGAGAATGGATAAGACATCTGAACTATATGAAGAACTTCAGTCACAGGTATAGTACTTGACTGAAAAGTTTCGAAATTACATGCTCTTGTGTGACACTAATATCTGTGCTGATATTGTGGTTCCTGGGTACAAACTTCCACTTTATAAGAACAGGTTGCAGTCGAACCTCTCCTTATAATACAAAAAGCTCTCTAATATGGTCAGCCCACGTATTTAGTATGTATTTGTTTTTAATTTCTGATGTCCAATGTTTTCTTCTAAAAATATTTTTGAAATGAAGGAAAATAGCAGAAATCTGTTTGAAAAATTATTCCACTTTTCCAAATCGAAATTTGAAAGTCAATTTTCTTCGTCTAATTTGCACCCTGAATGTGTATTCATATGCAGGTGGAAATTGGATTTAAATTGTTTAATGATCAATCAACTATCAGATTTCTAAGTGTTTGATATCAATTTACACCTTCCATGTTTGTAATCATAGGTGCATAGTAGATCTGCCAGGAGACTTTGTGAGCTGTGTTTTCGTAATGCTGGCCTTTACATCAAGATAGGACAGCACTTGGGATCTCTCGACTACTTACTTCCAAAGGAGTATGTTCAGGTTCTTAAAGTTTTCCATCACACGGCTCCAAGAAGTTCATTGGAAGATATACATCATGTGTTTCATGAAGAACTTGGCCAAAATCCAGATGAATTGTTTGAAAGTTTTGATGTAGAGCCACTTGGTATGAGGTATTTATTAACAGAATTATACAATGTACAATAATTTTGGGAACCATTGAGTATTTTCATAAAATACACAACAACAGTAACTTCAAATAAAGAAAGCATTAAATTATATTTTCTATTTCTCTACATTTCAACTATATTTCAGTCATCTTCAGGAATGGATTGTATTGAAAGCATTTCAATGTCTTATATATTGACAGTCACTCACCCTTTCTAATAAAGACATTTTGCAAAACTTGTTAGGATCGGCTTCACTGGCTCAGGTTCACAAAGCTGTTTCAAAAGATGGTCAAATTGTTGCTGTAAAAGTTCAGCACAAAAATATTCAAGATCATTCTTCAAGTGATGTAAAGACTATGGAAGTATGTAAAAACTGTGTGTGAATTTGCTCTAGCTTTGACTGGAAGATAGCCTTAAACTATTCCTAAATCCTTACAATCCTAAGCTTAATCCTAATTGCTATCCTAATTCTAACCTTAAGTGTAACCTTAATCCTAATCTTTACCCTAATCCTACCCTATTCTTAATCCTCACTTTAATCCTAATCCAAACCCTAATCCTGACTCTAATCCTAACCATAATCCTAATCTTGTCCCTAATCTTGACCTTAATTCTAACCCTAATTGTAACTGTAACCTTAATCCTAACCTTAATCCTAATTCTAACCCTAATCCTGACTCTAATCCTAAACATAATCCTAACCTTACTCCTAACCTTAATCCTAATCTTAAATCTGACCCTAATCTTACCATAATCCTAACTCTAATCCTGACTCTAATCCTGACTCTAATCCTAACCTAAATCCTAACCCTATTCCTAATACTATTCTCCAAACCTAATCCAATGCCCAATCCTAACCTAACTGTGCAACAACGTTTTTGTGATGTCATTCTGGCATAATTTATATATTCATGGCAAGTCACCCTCAATTAAGGTTAATCTCAACTGATTAATTTAACTATATCTTTCAAGTTTTTAGTGAACATTGTAAAGCGAGTGTTTCCTGAATTTCAATTCACTTGGCTGGTTGAAGAGACCAAGAAGAACCTGCCATTAGAATTAGACTTTCTTAATGAGGGCAAGAACTCAGAAAAACTACAAGAAAAATTTTTACAATTAAAGTTTTTAAAGGTTATTAAAATCTTCATGTTTTGTGGTCTGATTCCCGCAATGTGCAGTTGTCTGATTATAATTTCACCTAAGTCACGTGTGAGAAGAGTGCTTCTAAGTTGACTCTACAAAACAGCACAGGTTTTCTCCAGATACTTTGGTTTCCTCATGTAGTAACATTGGATCAATAAGAGATGGCTCTTAACTGGAACATTTTAGAACTGAAAGAGCTATCCAGTAGAAATAACGTTGTTTAGTTTAGGTTTCTCCCCTGTAATAACACTGGACCAACAAGAGAAAGCCCTTACGTAGATATCTGGGGAGAACAGTTTGGAACTGATCGAGATTTCCAGTACAAAAAAATGTACTACTTAAATATTATAAGTTATATTCAGAAGAACATCGCAACATTGTAAAAGGACGTTTACACGCTGTGATTTGTCGTGCCGATTTTAAGCAGTGATTTTAGGTTCTGTTGAATGTTAATGACAAGTATTTTTCAAATGATGATGGCGTTAGATGATGTTTGCAACGTATCTTACAATTATTAAAGTGTGTCTGAATTCTGAAATCTGCCTGACAAATCTTTTTTTTTTTTTTTTTTTTTTTTTGCACGCAGCGTGCAAACGTACCTTTATTCTACAATCGTACCTTTATTCTACCTATTTATTTCTATAAACTACTAGTATATTTTTATAGATTCCCAAGGTTTTCTGGGAGTATTCTAGCAAGAGAATTCTAACGATGGAATATTGTGAAGGAGGTCACGTGAATGATCTGGAGTATATGCGAGGACATGACATTTCATCAGATGAGGTAAAGTCCTAATGAGATGAAGACGCTTAAAGTGCACATGTAATGTTTGGGGATTTTACATATTTGTGATATTCAGAACATTCTAAAGCGAAATGCAATACATCTTCTTTGAAAAAATTTCATCTTCGTGGACTGTTAAAGTTACAGGAAGTGACGTCAAATAAGGCATGTTGTAAACAAAAGGAAACTGATTTGCATTGCCTTGTTCACGTCACTTCTGCTACCTTTAACATCAAAAAGACCATGAAGATGAAGATTTTTCAAAGAAGATGTATTGCATTTCTTTTTACATATCACATATATGCAAAATCCCCAAACATTACATGTGCACTTTAAGAAACGAAATATCCAAATTGGTTTTTATTAGTCGCTGGGGCAACAGCGTTTCGGCTTGTATTTGTCGGCAATGTGCAATGTGCAATGTGCAATTTCCGTGGATGATCACAAACGGTAAACTTCATGTAAATCGGAATATAGTTAGCACAGATAATTCAACATGCCGACCGCGAGCGTCTGGAAGTGAAAATTACATTTTTGGAATGCCTTCTTGCATTTGTCTGCAATCGGCAATCATGCTCACAAAACAACTTCTTTATACTACAAAAAGTTTGGACCAAATTTGTTTAGGCATAATGGAGCATGCGCAATCAATCTGATATGCTCCCACATTCATAACAGAAAGAAGGTTTTAATAAATTGAATATTCGATTTGCTACAAGGAATTGCCCCAATATACTCGGTTTTGATGGCTGTATTGGTCGCTCAGTTTGGCCATATTCGTAACTTTCGTTATAGATCAGCTTAGCACAAAGTTGGTCATTATTGAGATATACAATTTGATTAAGGAAAACGCCTGAGAATAACGTCAGTTTTATTTCTTGTTAATGAAGGTGTCCAGCAAAGTTGGTCAAATCTACAGTGAGATGATATTTGTGCAAGGCTGCATTCATTGTGATCCCCACCCGGGAAATATATTGATACGAAAGAACAGCAGGGGGGTTGTGGAGATTGTCTTGTTAGATCACGGACTCTACCATGTAAGTATTATGTATAAAGTCTTCTTTTCACGATATGAGTTACATGACTACGCCAGAATGACAATCGTATACAACAATCGTATGATGTCACTCCGAGTGGCTCCACGCCGAGCAAGCTGAAAAATTGCTTGATTGCGGTGGGAATTGAACCTGTGACCTTTGGTATGCCAGTCCAATGCTCTACCAACTGAGCTACGAGGCTTTCTCCTCCGCAGAGGTTTCTGGCTACGAGGTCAAGTCGGTTCGAGTGGGTGATATTTCAGAAATTATTCTAGTTCCTTCGATATCTGTATACATCTTATGTTCTAAAGAAAATGATTGTGGGATTTGAACTTGGGTAAATTATATTGACCACCATTAAGTTGACCACAATCCGCTGCTCCATAGCACTTACTAAACACAACATATATATACATGCCAAAACCGTGACCAATTTCATATCAACCCTGTAGGAAATAACTGATGATTTTCGAGTGAACTACTGCAAACTATGGCAGGCTATCATCTCGGCAGATTTAGAAGGTATTAAGAAGTATAGCGAGAAGATGGATGTTGGTGAGTATTATGGAATCTTTTCTTGTATGCTCTCTGCAAGAACGTGGAACACTGTTGTCAGTGGAATGAGGCGAACGCCGTTTTCACAAAATGAGGTAGGTTTTTTTTTAATTCTGCTCGCCTTAAGTCTGCGAATGGCCGAAGGCGACGCCATATTGTTTTTGTTCGTGGTTGGCATGACGCTATTTTTTCATATCACACGCTATGACGTCAGCGATGGAGTTGATATGAAGTTTTTACCGGTGGCTGTTAGTCAATCAGAAATCATGAATTCTTTTAAATAGATAATATATTATAAATACATGCTTGAGTTTTCGTCAGTCTATTTATAAAGTGTAAGAATATCATCAGTACATCATACTACCCTGCTGTCTTGAAAAATAAAACAAATTTTATTAAGAATGCCAAAGAGCACGTGGGATCTCGTTTAGATGGGCTGGTCTTTCATGTACCGGTGTAGGGCTCATAAAACATTGACCAGACTGTCTATCGTTCGGAATTGTTGTAAGTAGTGTAGGCTTTCTTTAAAGAATTTGAGAAATATGTATTTCCCCGATTCTTTCAGATGCAAGAACTCCGGAACTCCGTCTCAATGTACCTCAGTGATATTTCAACCCTGCTAAACCGTGTACCTCGGCAGCTATTGCTTATTCTTAAAACTAATGATTTGCTTCGGGGCATAGACCATCAACTTCAGACTAGTAAAACGTCCAGATCTTTTGTGACCATGTCGAAGTGCTGTGCCGAAGCTGTAGCGAGGGAAGAGTTGAAATCGTGTAGTTGGTTGGAGCGTTTTATGGTGTATGGCCGCTGGTCGGTAGATAGCGCACGGATAACGTTGTATCAAATTAGTGTCCAGGACTTTTCGGTTTCGACGGAGGTTCTCGCCTCAGTTGCAACAAATTTGGTTAGCTTATTAGTCATCTCACTGTTACTTGGTGTCAGCTGACGATTGACGAACAGTGTATGCCTTGGGATTTAGGATGCGATTGACATAAAAATTAGTTATATTTTCAAAATGTTTTTCAAAATATATAGCTCCCATAGCTAGGGCCTTTATAGCTCTTTATAATTATTCACATTTTTTAATATGGCTTTCTATGTTTTCCGACTATTTCATTTTGCCTGAGATGGTCACAATCATGGTGTTTTTTTTACACAGACTTTATCCTTGTCCATTCTGTACATAGAGCAGGTTTTAATATTCTCATTTTTGTGTTGGGAATACATAGTCATAGACAAATATATCGCATGAACGCAAAACTCAATTGTTTCGCATTTTCTATACGCTTTCTGATCATAAAATACAAAAGTTCAGCAAAAATTAATTTGGTAAACGTGTGGGTATATATAACGTACACCGTGTATAATGTTTACTGACCCGAGCTTGGTCTCATTCAACTGGAGAATTCATCAGAGTTTAATTCAATTTTAATTCTTGTAATCAAAATTAGTTAGTAGCAGTGATGAGTGACTCTGCTCGGAAAATGTTGTACACGGTGCGCTGCGAAATTATGCAGCATTCAAAGATTTAAAATCAAAATAGCATAACACATTGGAAACGTTTCCTATGATCTACTTTTCCTGTGTGGCAATCACTTGGAGTGAACAGACGCAATATAGATAAATACCAATACAATTGACTGTTAGTATGTGATAAAGATATTTATTTACCTTTTCGCCTTGTCAAATTGACCAATTGACCCCCTGGTGTTAGCGACAGTTGGTGTTTTAATATAAAAACAATCTTTCATAAAAGCGATCGTAGTGTTTAAACTTGAGACCTGTACTGTACAATAGTTGAACTATTACAGGCAACGGGCTCGGTCAATGTTAGCAAAATTGGCCAAGGGGTTATTAGATTTGGCTATTTCATTGTAGTTTTTTGGGCGAATTAATGCGTAATGTCAATAAAAAACATGAGAACTTGCATACCATGTCACACTGTTCAGCTGGAAGCCTAAATGGGCCGTCCCCATTCAATCACTGAATGAGCATTGACTCGCAGCTTGTGGAAATCATTTCAAAATGCGTCAAAGCATAATGCGTTACTTTTTTCCACTTTGCTTTATTCTCGGTGCTACAGGCTTTAGTCTTTTTGATCTACAAACTTCGTATGTCCAATTTGAACGATTGCAACCAAAACCAGATGCCAAAATTGGTGTTAGTTTTCGCTGTAAAACCTACGTTAAAACTGGCTTGCTGTTCTACGTTGATGACAAAGGCTTTGGCGAGTATTTGACATTATTTCTCAGAGATGGGTTTCTGGTTTTGGAATTAAGCGATGGAAGTGGGAAAGTTTTTAAAGCTAGCTCTAAAGTTATCATAAATAATCTGCAATGGCATAGAATCGAAGTGGAGTTAAGCTCGCATCACGCTGTGTATAGATTGGATAACGCGACGCAGGCAGATTTCAACATCACAAAAATGCAGCTTAAAAGCGACGTGTACATGGGTGGATTTCCAAACGATATTGACATATTCTCGTTGTCGCATGAGGAAATGTTCTTCGCGCAACGGTTTTTAGGCTGCGTCGTAGACGTGCAGTTGTCTAGCAATGGTGGAAACTCTACACAAAGTCGCGTGCTCAGATCGTCTGGTATGGATCTGGAGTGCAAAGACGCGTGTCAACCCAAAAGTCCGTGTAAAAATACTGGTGTTTGTGTCAATAAGTTTGCGAAGGCTGAATGTTTGTGTGCTGAAACAGGTTATCGTGGAAATACGTGTAGTGAAGGTATGGATGTCATGTGATGACTGAAATGCATGTAACAATAGTTTAATTAATTCGACGCCCCGCCTGTAACGCTGACCTTTCGCGCTCATCTCAAGATATATACCTGGATTGAACTTGTCATGAAATTGGTGCAAGTAGGCTTTTTACATAAATGCTTAAATTTGTCAAAACAATTAGTGATTGGATGGTATGAGAACAGTGGGATTTTCAAGACAATCCAAAGGCAACTTGTTGCTGGGTTGTGTCTGGATGACACTATTGTTACATGCTAGGTGTTTTGCAAAGGTGTTTGATCTCTAAATAGTCTTGTTTCCATTGGGTGGTAAAGGTCGCGACCATGTCAAAGTAGCAGGTGTAGCAAAGTGTTGATATACCTCTGTTTTACCTCTGCAATCTGCCACCAAATGGCAACCAGGCTTAATAAATAAACCTGACTTTGTTTATACTGCATAGCTCTAGCATCAGTTTTCAGCTGTTTTCTCTGGAGGTTTGGTAAGGCCATCAATTTTTGGTCCAGTGTAACTACAGGAGGAAGTCCGACCGAGTACCCGTAGAAATTTTGCGGTGTTTAGCAGAGTCAAACTCAAAGCATTCTCTCATACGACCGAGGCAAAATTATAATCAGACAACTGCACATTGCGGGAATCGATGAGAGGGATATACACTAACCGCTGTTCCACCAATACACCATAAAGTTTGCTTACAGAGAATTTAACATTCTATTTTACAGAATCGCCTGTCGTTGGCATTTCATCGGCCGACCATCGTGTGACCTTCGACGTCCTTTCGTCGTATATCGTAGCCAGTTCGGAAACGACGTCAATGTTCGTTCGTGTTCGCTCGCGCCAACCGGACGGAATATTTTTCTACACTACCCACAACGGCGACTACATACTACTCGAACTGACCAATGGCAGGATAGCTGCTTCCGTGAACTTAGGTTCCGGAAGTGTTACCATAGCAACGAAGAAAAACGTGTACAACGACAACCAATGGCATCGCGTGAAATTAGAACGCATCAAACGATTGGTTAATCTGACAGTTGATAATTCTGATACCTCAAAAGGCAAAACTCGGGGAGTTTTTGATAAATTCCATCTGCCCAATACCAAAACCAGTTTTGTTCTTGGAGGACTGGCTAATGATATAAAAACAAAGTTAAAATCTGTGAGCGGAAAAAATTTCAGTGGTTGCCTGCAAGAACTTATTTTTAATGGCTATGACTTGTTTGAGAAGTTTAACAAAAGCGCTAAAGAAATCGTATCGCGGGGTGAAATATTGAAAACTTGTCCAAAACCCCCCACAACACCTCCAAACGTTGTAACAACTGTAGATGTTCTAGACCCAACAAACAAGACTACTTTAAATGCAACGAAAGCATCAGAAATTGTTTCAGTTACTCCGACAACGAGTCAAAAATTGCCGTGCATTTTGGCGGGAATCCCTTGTGAAAGTACGACCGCTGGCGTTCCAACATCGCAGGCACAGGTTGCAACTTCAGCACAGAAAACCACCACTGACACCTTAAGTTGGACAACTGGCGAATTACGCGTTTCTACCAATAACCAATCACGAACCAGCTTGAAAACTCTTATCCAATCAACGGTTAGCCCGCAAAGTTCGAAAAGTACGCCTAGCACTTCTGAAACTGACTCTAGCATTTCTAAAGCTCCCCCTAACACTTCTAAAAATCCCCAAAATTTGTCCACTAACAAAAATGTTCAAACCACAACAAGTCGATCGTTTCCAACAAGCAAGAAAGTGACCCAAGTTAATGGCGTGCTTCAAACAACGGGGGAAGTTATAATGACGAGTAGAAATGAACGAAACGAAGGCGACTTGACACTATATTTTATTCTCGCTGCAGTTGTTGGATTAGTAGCGTTCCTTTTGGCTATCTTAATCATCGTAAAAGTGAGCTGGGCTAGTAAGAGGAAATACGCTGTCAGGGGAAAGAAGTATGAGCGAGATTACTGGGCTGATACGGGCTCATTTCAGAGGGCTCCTAAGGAGTCAAAACCACTTGTATGATAGCTAAAGGTATGCACGCTGACGCACAGGGATATATTGAATTATGATTTTTTTCTTACAGGAATAATTTACTATTTCACATTGCAACTTAAACTTTTATCTTCCGAAGACTTTTCCTGGGTCAAGTAAAATCGTCAGTCGTTAGCAGGATTACACTTTACATATTATATTATATGCTCTATAGAGTATACTAATATAGACTTGGCCACTTGGGTGCCCCATTATGGGTACATAGGCAGAAATAAAGTGTGAAAACATTCCGTGCACAACCTGCTTCGTAGGCTAATTCAGTAACATGTAACTCGCTTAAGCATCGTTCATGGATTTATTACGCTATGACTGTAAATACAAATGTTTTTGTACCGTCTCGACAAGTAGAAATAAAGCATGCAGTAGCTCTAAAACAATGCTTTTATTAGGACATGCTGCTTCCCTCCTTTCCCCAACTTTGTCCCCAAACAAACAAATTAGAAACAAACAAATTAGAAACATTTAATCTTAGAAAAGCTTATTACACATAATCATTACAATTATAATTAAGAATTAATCGTTGCTATAAATAGCAAACAGTTTACAAGGAGTAATCATTAAAATTAATATCCTCAAAAGTATTTACTATAGTTTCTACACATATTCAATAGTTTACGTTATAACAGCAAAATGAGTCGCTTTTCGCAGCAATAATTGGTCTTTATCCTGCTTTAACCAGAGCATTTTTTCTACGGTTGAATCGATCTTTGGGCACTCCTTTCTGATTCACCCAATAATCTTTATCACTCATAAGTTGTGTGAACTTTTTCAAATCATTTATTGCAACGGCACCATGGATCATTTTCCTGGTATCTCCCGTGTAATCGCCTCGATATCGTAAATCGACCAGCACATCTTTGATTGCGCTGTTCAGTTGGGCCCAGACCGTATTCCAGTACGGTCTTACCGCGGTTTCCATGCGCTTGATGTCAGCAGCTATCGAATTGTAAGTGATGTTAAATAGTCTCCTTTGTTGACCACGTGTGATGGTGTAACTTTGAAGATTGTTTTTCTAGAAAAGAAAACAAGGCTTAAGATGTGTACGATCTGAACTAAGCAACTATAATATTGACAATCGATGATCAGTCAAGTTGCATTTTCCGCCTGGCCATCTATAAACACAAGACGAACTATCCAGACGAACTATCCGGACGAACTATCCGGACGAACTATCCAGACGAACTATCCAGACGAACTATCCAGACGAACTATCCAGACGAACTATCCAGACGAACTATCCAGACGAACTATCCAGACGAACTATCAAGACGAACTATCCAGACGAACTATCCAGACGAACTATCCAGACGAACTATCCAGACGAACTATCCAGACGAACTATCCAGACGAACTATCCAGACGAACTATCCAGACGAACTATCCAGACGAACTATCCAGACGAACTATCCAGACGAACTATCCAGACGAACTATCCAGATGAACTAGCGAGATGAACTATCAAGACGAACTATCCAGACGAACTATCCAGACGAACTATCCAGACGAACTATCCAGACGAACTATCCAGACGAACTATCCAGACGAACTATCCAGACGAACTATCCAGACGAACTATCCAGACGAACTATCCAGATGAACTATCCAGATGAACTATCCAGATGAACTAGCGAGAATTGTGTAATCTATACTGGCAATTGTTCTAGGAACAAATCATGCCTGATATTTTTCTAATAGTTCGTCTAATGCCGTATTTATCCACATAGACAGATCATGAGACTAACTGCGCACGGAAGTTGGTCAGATGAACTACCCAGATATACGTTTTCATGGATGATCCATCTATTTGCTGCCTTTTACGGAGACGAAGTATCAAACAAACTATCTTTTATTTGCCCAAGTTCGTCTAGACCGAGAGTTCTGTCTGTGCGCAGGCTAGTTAAAGCTAAAGCCCAATTTGAACTAAAAGTACTAAAAATAACTTGAGCCTGGTTTGCACACAGCCAGGCATGAAACGTTTCTGAATTACGATAAAATTCTCAGCGCGGTGTTAGAAAGTTTAGTAACAACACATGAAGTTCAGTAGCGTCGCCAGATTTGGAAAGGTGGGGGGGGGGGACAAAATGATATTGAGGGGGCTGAAAACGAGGGCCGAAGGGGCGAGTCTAGCACGGGCTTTTTTAGGGGGTTCCGGGGGCATGCTCCCCCGGGAAAAATTTTAATTTAGAGTCTCTGAAATACCATTTCCTGGACTTTGGGGGACGATTTGATAGAATTTTGATGGTCAGAAAACGTACCCACCCCCCCCCCATCCTTTTTTCACCGGATTTGAGAGAATCTCAAAAGTGATTTGGGGAGAACTGGGGGGGACATGTCCCCCCCAGTCCCCTCCCTGGCGACGCTACTGATGAAGTTGTTACGTACATAGAAAATTTTAAAAGAACTAACTAAACATTTCACCTTTATATAATCTTTTGCTGCCTGTCCTTTCAAACCAACCCCCCTCGCGAATTTTCGCGCGATTTCTGCAGGTATTCCGATCCCAAGTAAATCCCTGTATACTTGCGATTTACTTTTTTCCTTGAGATCATAACCCCTGCCAATAGTTATACCAGAAGCAGAGCTAGGTACGTGCGGTGTACGACTGAAATTTCTACTCATCCACTTGTCGTTGCCTTCCGAATCAAATGTGATCTGACCGTTCTTGACTATTAAGGGATCTAAAGATAATGAAATAACTACAACATTAAGGCGATATAATCATTGTAGCGCGAGGCAATTTTAGCTGTAACTTGTAACGCAATTTCTGCACAGAGCTGTTAGAGCCATGCATGTTATGTGGAAATGTACGCAAAGAAAAACATGCATAAGCTGCGTTTCACTCAACCGATATATTACAATCCTCATTCATTTCTTTGTTGTCGTCTGGGCATGTTTAGCAAGAAAAATATCGGATATAGAAAATGATATTAAAAGGAAAAATATTTAGCAAAAAAGCGTCGGAAAATATTTAATACCCCCTCAAAGGTGATGAAATGTTTCGTACCCCACCCAACCAATCACCCCCCCCCAAAAAAAAAACAACATGAAACAAATATAAATGCCAAGAACGTAACATAATCTGTTACAAATTGTTATTGGTCTTCCAAGTTTTGAGCATTTCCATAAATTTAATAGTGCTCTTTTACACCACATGTATCCAATCCATACTTCTGTGTTCTTGCCAGGATTCAGTTAATAATAGGACTGGCTTGATATGGATGATGACTATCTTTTTCATACCTAATAATAAATTCAAAAGAGGTTCCGGTATTTCATATCTTTTTCAATATTTAAATCATTCTAAACGAGTAGGGGAGCTACCCGACGGTAAAATTACATAATCAAAGACTGTTCAGGTTGCAGAGATATCAAACTAATAGGTTCCGATCGAGACACTTTCCGATAAATGCTACTGTGCTACATTGCAATTTAACTATTATAAGAACATACACTCAATTTTATTAAAGTATTAAAGTTTGTAGTTTTAATCATAGACATAGTATTAGACTCATTTTTTGTTTCGTACCCCCCACAAATGTCGTAATTCGTCTCATACCCCCCCAAAGGTTAGATAATTTGTTTCGTACCCCCCAACTTACCCTCCACCACCCCAGTACACATACTTTATGACCGGTCCCTTAGCAATCAAAAGTGCAGGGTAAATATTCTGCTGTGTGCACTGGCATACAGTGCACACTGCACAATTTTCAAATTGTGTATCCGTGAACTTGAGTTAAGATCAATATTTTATTGTTGTGGCAGTCTGGGGGCTGCCAGGCTCTGGGCCCGTCTCATGCTGCCTCAAAAGGCCGAAAGATAGTAAGATCTATCACTCGCAGAAAATTTTCTTATGTTCTCTTGCGGTCCTCCCAGAAAATAAAATATTTTTTCCACCCCTGATATTTACGTATTATACCAAGATATTAAACGTATTATACCTACATTGAGGTTTAGGGCGAGGTGCTGGAGGTCGAGTCCTACAATAACAAAACACTTAGGGTCAGTTTGACTCCTGGCCAATTTCGAGAGGTGGCCGTATCGCGGAACCGGACAAAGACAAAGTATTACAAGGGGAGGATAAGACTTGAGAATTTATCTACTTTCTATTTTGTGTTATATTTACCCTTTCTAACTATGCCCATTTATTTTTAAGTCACCTTGTGTGACTGTCCTAAATGGCTAAAAATATTCTTGCCTGTGCCATTGCTATCAACCATTGGTCTGAAATTTAGTAATTGTAATGTAGGCATTGTAAGAAATATATAATAGTGCATCTGCTTGTCTAGTTTCGAGAGATATACCATGGCAATTCACTGGGCAGTACTATGTGGAAACCAATATGTTTAGTGTTGTTATATACCACAAAATATGCTGATCTCAGCAAAATTCGCAAACATATTTGTCCCCAAATAATAGACTTACCACACAGCAGGTTTTCGTACAGTCGGTGTGCTGACACTAGGGGTTACCACAGCAGGTTTTCGTACAGTCGGTGTGCTGACACTAGGGGTTAGCACAGCAGGTGTTCGTACAGTCGGTGTGCTGACACTAGGGGTTCGCACAGCAGGTGTTCGTACAGTCGGTGTGCTAACACTAGGGGTTCGCACAGCAGGTGTTCGTACAGTCGGTGTGCTGACACTAGGGGTTAGCACAGCAGGTGTTTGTACAGTCGGTGTGCTGACACTAGGGGTTCGCCTTGACCACCACCAGCCCCTTTGTCGGCTACAAAATCAAAAATGAATTCATTGCTCAAATACACACAAAAAATTGAAAAATGAGTTAAACTGATTAAACACTTAATGCCATTGGGTCATTCTTATCGTTAGCATGGAAATAGTGTATAATGCATGATAGAATTCGGACGTTTTGATTAAGGCCTTAGAATGAACAGAGAGTGACTGTATTTAGTTGCTATCTATTTAATCTATTTATAGAGATGATGAAATATGTTACTTAATAATTACCTTGAGCTTAGTTCTCTTGGTCTTGGTTTTCTCACACTGGGAGTTCTCACATTGGACGGTGATCGCCTTGACCACCATCCTCGTCGCCTTAAATGACAAGAAAACAAATTTAATGCTATTTCTTGTTTCAGTTAAGTGTTCATGCAACAATTAATATTGTTTTTCTCATAATATTTGACTGCGTGTACATGCAGTGTACTCATGGTAGTGTAACCATTCCGGTCATGATTATGTCCATTAAGATGGCTCAATATGAACCGTAAATCCTTTAATTAGCCTCCTTTAATGGGCCTTCGACTTCTTGACCACCATCCACCACGTCGACTTAAATGAAAACGATATCGCGATATAGACATTAAATAAACCAGTTTGATTTAACTGCCTGATAAAGTATATAACCTGCACACTCTATAACCAATAAAGGCAATATGCATTGCATACGTATGAAAGATAAAGTTATAGGCTATAGACTATAGTATTAATTTCTCTGTTCGAGCACTTCCTTGCCTAAAATATATGCCACAAAATGCGTCTGTTGTGTTTGTCTTGCTAAAGTTGCCAGTTGTCCAAAGTACTTTACGATATATTTCCGAGGGGTAAATTACTCTGAAAATCTTCGTACACTTCGTCAAAAATAAAAATAATTTTTTTAAAAAATTCCAAAATCTTAATCATAAGTGAGAATCTGTAATGTAATTTGACAATATAAAGTAAGTAGGATGAGTAAATGAAAACACAAAATGGCAAAACAATCATGGCAAACCTTGTAGATGGTGTTCTTACAGTTGTACTTCTGCGGCTTCGACTTCTGGGGCGAGAGCCACCTCCCCCAAAACCTTCAACATAGTAGAGCTGACAGAACACAGCCAGGACCAGAAACACAACTTTAAAATCAATCTTCATACTCTAACCAAACTCACCAGACGAAATGAGGTTGATCAATAATATCCGAGTATATGTTTCGGCCTTTTATGCGCTTATAGTTCTGCTGCGTGTGAATATGATGTCATACATCAGACATTTATCAATTCAATGTATACTTAAATGCTGAAGGGGCGTCTAGAAACTGTAGAAAGGTTTTGTTATTTAAAACATGAATTTAACGATAGTGTAATTACGCTCTTAGCGTTTCCACCCGACATAGCGCATGCACTCAACATGCCTCAAATTCCAGACGAAGGGCCTTCGCTCGAAACGTCGAAGTTCTTGTTGTATTTAAGTATTTTTCAGGTAGATTGATCCCAAAGACCCGCAGCAGAGTTTGTTTAATCGTCGATGGTAAAAGGTCAAGGGTGAGGGTAAAAGGTCGAGGGTCAAAAAATCACAAAACGTATGCGCATACAGCCGTTGAGATATCTAAATTCATGGTTCGTCAACAATAATACATATATTGCCAAACGTGCCTTGCTGAGAACTAAATCGCCAACAAAATCCACATGTTACTACGTCATGGGAAAAGTGGCCTCTGCTTATGACATGCCCAGATTGGGTCGAGATTAAGGTCAAGATTCATTTTATTTCGAAATCAAATTATTTTAGCTTTCAAACCTGCGAAATCCTGGGCGTTTATATCTAAAACGCTCCTATATAATTATAGACACTAGCCAAATTTTTTGAGTGCGCGCGAACAATAGCTTAAAAATCAGGAAGTTTTTAATCGTGTTTTACACCCGTTTTCAAAATTACGTGACCTGCCCTAAAATAATTGGAGTTTAAATGTCAGTTTTATGTCACGCGAACTAAAAATAGCAAACGTAAACAAAAGACATTTTAAACTATATATTTAATACCCGAAGGAGCATAATGAACCGAAATAAAGCTAGATATACCAACTATAAGAGAAATATCAAAGCATCACACAAGAAATATATCCCGTGAATGACTTTAAAAGTTTGAAAAAGCATAATTTAACTGTATGTCAAACCAGAGATGTCAAACCATATGTGTCAAACCATATCAAACCCGCTTGCGCTAGACTATAGCGTCATATTATAATTTTGTATTTTACAATAACTACACTAAAGTACCTTGAGAATAATTCCACACTCTATACATGAAGGCTACAAAGTTAATAATCTTGATAAGGAAACACACATTTGAAGGCTTGACAGTAAACACTTTGAATTTCGAATTGACATAAAATTTAGGGCAAGTCGCGTAATTTTGAAAACGGGTGTAATAATAAAATTGCAACGCAGTCAATTTTATTATGATTTTTTATTTTATTTGAAAACTAATGTTTAGTCGGTTAGCGTAAGTTATCGTTTGTCAAATTCATGACAGTTTTCCACAGACATTCAATATTTGCTTGAGGGTTTGTATGATCAAACTACCCGAAAAACATATAAACAAGATCTTCGACGTTTTAAGCGAAGGGCCTTATTCACACGAGACCGGACCCGTTCACACGAGACCGGACGAGTTCAACTTGTTCACACGGGAAAACGGACGAATTCTAGCACAGCTATAATCGTACGAATTCCCGTGTGAACAAGTGGAATCGGACGAATTTGAGCACGATCCGGAGTTCGTCCGGTCTCGTGTGAACGACGTAGCCTTATTAGTCAGGAAGTTAGTTAGAACGTAGCCTTAGTCAGGTACTTTCATCCTGCACAAACCCTCATACCTACACTGATACCAGGCATTCTGATCTTTTTCTTATAGGAATAATTTACTATTTCATCAAAAGTATATTGATAATTATAATATATATAGACTTGGGTGCCCATTATTGGTATATAGGCAGAAATAAAGTGTGAAAACATTCCATGCACAACCTGCTTCGTAGGCTAATTCAGTAACATGTAACTCGCGTAACAAGCCTCGTTCATGGATTTATTACGCTATGACTGTAAATACAAATGTTTTTGTACCGTCTCAACAAGTAGAAATAAAGTTAGTAGCTCTAAAACCATGCTTTTATTGGGACATGCTGCTTCCCTCCTTTCCTCAACTTCATTCCCAGTGCCTGTGTTGCAACTTGTACAAGCAAAACAAACTAATTGAAACCATTTAATCTTAGTTTTAAAAGCATGTTACACATCAATCATTACAATTATAATTAATTATAATCGTTGCTACAGATAGCAAATAGTTTATATAATGACAGCAAAATATGAGTCGCTTTTCACAACAACAGCAATTTATCCTGCTTTAACCAGAGCATTTTTTCTGCGCACGAATCGATCTCTTGGTACTTTGATCTGCTTCACCCAGTAATTTCTATCACTCATAAGTTGTGTGAACTTTTTCAAATCATTTTTCAATCAATTCTCCCCATCGCTTACAAGATTGGTTCCTATGAAGAGGGAGTCAAGAATTTGCTTGGATGCATGAGATTTTCTCGACTTGGGACACGATGGTTACTTAGAGATATGTTATACCTCAGCCAATTCTATACGAACATTTTCGAGCTCTCTATACCGTGGACCACTTGATACACTGTCTCTGTGAATTTCAGTTCCTTAAATAAGTCATTTGGTCAAGGCATACCCAAACTGCATATAGATTTCGATGACGCAGTACGCTCGATAATGAAGTTTCGCAGGGCCGCATTTAAGAATTCGTCAGGAGGGGGCATGAAGAAAAAGGGACCTAACAAGAAGCTAGGGAGTAAACGGGAGCCAAAGAAGAGTGCAGTTTAAAAATGTTCGTATTCTTGAGTTTTGAGTCTCGCCAATTCCTGACCTCAGCCCGCGCGCCTGCTCTTGACTTCAGCGCCAGACAATTGCCTGAATAAAGTATGTGAAACATATTAAAATGCTTAAAAGCATGAATAAAATGTACAAGTATTCATATTGAGAAACGACTGGGAACGAGTCTGCCATTCGGCCATGCCAATGCCGCCATGCACTGATTCTCAAAATGCCATAGCTTTTGCGACGCTTTGTAGCTCGACAGCATGATATTCGTAGGTATTCGGATTGTCTTCGAAACCCCTCGAATATGTTATTTATGTACCTCCTATGTACGTCACAAAACGTCATAAAATTGGATGTACAGACGTAAATCGAGTTTCATAGTCTATTTAGTTCCGGAGAAAAGACTGGAACAAGTAATGCAAGAATAGTGCGCAGCCTTGCTAATGCTTGGCAGCAATTAAAAATTAATCGTTGCTCAGATCGCAAACAGTTTACAAGGAGTAATCATTAATTATCATCAAAAGTATTTAATAGTTTCTACAATATATCAAGTAGTTTATAATGACAGCAAAATGAGTCGCTTTTCACCCCTGCAACCGAGCCTGCAACGACGACAGCAATCGTTGTCTATCTTGCGCTGCTCGTTTAACCAGAGCATTCTTTCTGCGCAAGAATCGATCACTAGGCACTTTGATCTGATTCACCCAATAATCTTTATCACTCATAAGTTGTGTGAACTTTTTCAAATCATTTGCTACAATGGCACGTTGGATCTTTTTCCTGGCATCTCCCGTGTAATCGCCTCGATATCGTAAATCGACCACCACATCTTTGATTGCGCTGTTCAGTCGGGCCCAGTCCGTATTCCCGTACGCTCTTACCACGTCCGGTTTGGTTGCTAGGCGTTTGGCGTCGACAGCTATCCGATCGTAAGCGATGTAAAACAGTTTCTTTTGTTGGTCGTGCGTTATGGTGTAACTTTGAAGATTGTTTTTCTTAAAAAAGAAAACAAGATCCAGGCATGAGAATTTCCTGAATTACGATAAAATTTTCAGAGCGAGGTGAAAAATTAATCATATATGCAGTTGGTACAAACAAAAATTTAGGAAACTAACTAAAAATATTTCACCTTTATATAATCTTTTGCTGCCTGTCCTTTCAACTTAACCCCTTTCGAGAATTTTCGCGCGATTGCTGCAGGTATTCCAATCCCAAGTAAATCCCTGTATACCTGCGATTGATTTCTTTTCTTGAGATCAAAACCCCTGCCGATAGTTATACCAGAAGCAGAGCTAGGTACGTGTGGTATACGACTGAAATATCTGCTTCTCGAGTTGTCGTTGCCTTCTGAATCGAATGTGATCTGGCCGTACCTGACTTTTAAGGGACCTAAAGACAATGAAATAACTACAACATTAAGGCGATGTAATCATTGTAGCGCGAGGCAATTTGCTACAACTTGTAACGCAATTTCTGCACAGAGCCATGTTATGTAGAAATGTACGCAAAGAAAAAACGGTGAATGTAACCGTCGCGTTTCACTCCACCGATATTACCATTCTCATAATCTCATTCATTTCTTTGTTGCCTTTTGGGTATGTTTAGTAAGAAAAATATCGGCAAAGTAAGGACGAGATTCATGCTCACGATTTCCCTGCGAATACACTTTCTACCTAACATCGCTCTGTGTCCGAAATTGCGTTGCAAGTCCCAAACTTTCAAACGACAGCAAACCTTAACTATTCCAGCTTTTGAAATTTTCGGAAATGAAATAAAAATAATTTTCTCATCAACGACATCAAGTATTGATTAAAATGGTATTAAGAGGAAATAACGGTTATTCTCGAATATGAATAACAAAATGCAATTGTGTCTGGACAAACGTATTATTTCCTCTATATATCAATACATAAATTTAACATAATATATGCATGAAAGTGCCGAAATGCTGCAATTAATATGGAAACAAGTCAAATAACATATTAAAGTTATTAAACATATTATACCTACGGAACTACCAAGATTTGAGATTACTTGCGGAAGTTTAGGGCGAAGTGCTACTGGATTCCTGCAACAACAAAACACTTAGTCTTAGGATCAGTTTGACTCCAGGCTAAAAATCCGGTGCGAAATAATCGAAATTATTTGAAATCATCACTTTGACCATACGTGAGTTCGACAACGGTTTAGCTATTCGTTATACTTATATTAGAGACCTTTAGATCGAGGTTTACGCCGAACCGCTAACGTCTACGGGTCACGTGACCCTATCCCGACGCCACGTTTGAGGTTTTCAACGTTCACGTCGAACGCGTCAAGGTGAGCCTACACGCCTACTTTGAGGTTTTTTCTTTTTTTTTTTTTTGTTTTTTATCATGGTTTTTTTTACTATGCGCACACGTGCACTTATTATTCGAAGGCAAATTAGAAATTTGGAAGTCGAAATAGTTGATTCTTATTTTTTTATTTGACTCGAACATGATACACTGGAGGAGAGGAAATCCAACATGGCGGCGATGAATGATTTCTTCTTGATTCTTCTTTTTTCTTTAAGAAGACTTAATTTCTTTTCTTAGATTTTAGAAAGAAGATCATCATAACATCATCTGATGAAATCAAATAAAAAAAAAATCGAAATCTATCTAACAAAAACTTCAATCGAAAATGTTCGAACGGCAAACCGCTAACGTCAAACGGCGGTTAGAGGTTTGCGGTAAACCTGAATCTAAAGGTCTCTAATGAACGGCATTGTACGTGTACGTGTTCGCACTTATTTCTTCGCACCGGCATCGTATGGTTGGTATAAATGTTAACACTTAACAAGCTCGGTTTTTTCCGCATAGTTTATACGGTCTTTCTCGCTAAACCAAAACCTCGTTAACATGGACTGGCGGATTATTTTGTTTTTATATTTCATTTTAATATACGAAAGTAACTAAACAGGTGTTTGTCTTGGTATGCCAGTCCAGATTTTCCATTAAAAATATATAATAAATACCAGCTCCAAGGTGTCCAAGATATCCAGGCTAGTGATGCTATACAACAATGCAGTAAAACCAGGGCGAACAATTGAGAGCCAAAAATCTTCATTTTTCACTTCGGAGAGTTTTCAACGCACGTCAAGAACTGTCTGGCACTCTGGCTCTGTTCTGTGGTGAGGAGTGTTCCTTTTTGAGTAAAGGTCGCTGGGCGCAGCTATTTATACAGTTCCATAGAACCCGTAGTTCCCCTATTCATACTAATGATGTAATTTCGGTTAGGTTGTACGACTCAGCACTTTGCAACATTTCCGTGTCATCACTGAATCAAAGTGCTAAGCCAAGGTCGATGACAAGTTACAAAATTGGGCAATACGCCACCCCTGCAATATTAGACTACGTTCACACGAGACCGGACGAATTCCGGACCGTACTCAAATTCATCCGATTCCACTTGTTCACACGGAAATGCGTACGATTAGCTGTGCTAGAATTCGTCCGGTTTCTCGTGTGAGCAAGTGGAACCGCACGAATTTGAGTACGGTCCGGAATTCGTCCGGTCTCGCCGTGTGAACGTAGCCTTAGTTAATAGTGCTGTATTGGACTGACTCGCTCTTCAGTAAATTCTGTTTCATTTATCATTGACATTGTCTAGTTCCATTCTGTGACTTGGAGGATTTTAATTTTAATGTTGAATGCGTGGTTCAGTGTAGTATACTTGACTGAGGGTGTATATATAGGATCAAAAACTACCTGAAAATATAACAAGAAATTCGACGTTTACAGCACTAATCTATGGAGTCATATACTTCAAATGATACATGCAAGTTACCAGGAAGAAGGAAAATAACAGGCCGATATTATCATCGAACTTTACATATAGAGGGTCATTAATTCCATTTAATCCGAAAACAAAACCTAGCTCAAGGAAACCTTGAAAGAACTAATTGTTGTTTTTGGCATTGGTTGCGAGTTGCATATGAAAGAATTAAAAAATTAGCAGGCAGACTGTCTAGAGTACAGCTACAATAGCGTAGGGCAGAATAATATACTGTTTAGTCTGTTAGCGTAAGTTGTCGTTTGTCAAATTCATGACATTTTTCCACAGACATTCAATATATGCTTGAGGGTTTGTATGATCAAACTACCGGCTGGGCCTTATAAGACTATGTTCACACAAGACAGGACGAGTTCCACTTGTTTACACGGGAAAACGGACGAATTCTTGCACAGCTAATCGTACGAATTCTCATGTGAACAAGTGGAACCGGACGAATTTGAGCACGGTCCGGAATTCGTCCGGTCTCGTGTGAACGACGTAGCCTTAGTCAGGAAGTTAGTTAGAACGTAACCTTAGTCAGGTACTTTCATCCTACCGCACAAACCCTCATACCTACACTGATACCAGGCATTCTGACCTTTTTCTTATAGGAATAATTTACTATTTCATCGAAAGTATTGATAATTATAATATAGACTTGGGTGCCCATTATCGGTATATAGGCAGAAATAAAGTGTGAAAACATTCCGTGCACAACCTGCTTCGCAGGCTAATTCAGTAACATGTAACTCGCGTAACAAGCCTCGTTCATGGATTTATTACGCTATGACTGTAAATACAAATGTTTTTGTACCGTCTCAACAAGTATAAATAATGCAGTAGCTCTAAAACAATGCTTTTATTAGGACAGGTCAGGGATGCGGCCTCCCTCCTTTCCTCAACTTCATCCCCAGTGCCTGTGTTGCAACTTGTACAAGCAAAACAAACAAATTGAAACCATTTAATCTTAGAAAAGCATATTACACATAATCATTACAATTATAATTAAAAATTAATCGTTGCTACAGATAGCAAACAACCTACAAGGAGTATTCATTAAAATTATTATCAAAAGTATTTAATAGTTTCTACAATATATCAAGTAGTTTATAATGACAGCAAAATGAGTCGCTTTTCACAACAACAGCAATTTATCCTGCTTTAACCAGAGCATTTTTTCTGCGCACGAATCGATCTCTTGGTACTTTGATCTGCTTCAACCAGTAATTTCCATCACTCATAAGTTGTGTGAACTTTTTCAAATCATTTGCTGCAATGGCACGTTGGATCTTTCTCCTGGTTGTGGGCGTGTAGTCGCCTCGATATCGTAAATCGACCACCACATCTTTGATTGCGCTGTTCAGTCGAGCCCAGTTCGTTTTCCCGTACGCTCTTACCACGTCCGGTTTGGTTGCTAGGCGTTTGGCGTCAGCAGCTATCTGATCGTAAGCGATGTAAAATAGTTTCTTTTGTTGGTTGTGCGTTATGGTGTAACTTTGAAGATTGTTTTTCTTAAAAAAGAAAACAAGACCCAGACATGAGAATTTCCTGAATTACGATAAAATTTTCAGAGCGAGGTGAAAAATTAATCATATATGCAGTTGGTAGAAACAAAAATTTACGAAACTAACTACAAATATTTCACCTTTATATAATCTTTTGCTGCCTGTCCTTTCAACTTAACCCCGTTCGAGAATTTTCGCGCGATTGCTGCAGGTATTCCAATCCCAGATAAATCCCTGTATACCTGCGGTTGCTTTCTTTTCTTGAGATCATAACCCCTGCCGATAGTTATACCAGAAGCAGAGCTAGGTACGTGCGGTGTACGACTGAAATATCTACTGCTCGAGATGTCGTTGCCTTCTGAATCGAATGTGATCTGGCCGTACCTGACTTTTAAGGGACCTAAAGACAATGAAATAACTACAACATTACAGTCGTGGCAATGGAAGTGTTCCTAAAATATTCTACCAATTCATTTGCTCAAACGAACCAATTCATTTGAAGTCGTTAGACCAATGACCTGCAACTTCGTGTATTTGATCATATTTTGTCACTTCCTGCTTCTTTATGATTGGTCAATCGCACCAAAACCAAAGGTGATTGGTGCATTAAACAGGATATTCTTGAATTATACAGGAAGTTATCAAATTTTCAAATAACTCAGCAAATGAATTGGATCATGTCAGAAATTTTTTGAAAAATATGATTGCGTAGATTGTCAAAAGACCTATCAATGACCAGATATTTGATTTTTATTTGATAAATACCCTGTCAAAACCAAAATTTCAGATCTGATATGGAATTTGCATCTCTCCTGCACCCCCCTTGGCCAAGCATAGGAGGGGTGGACGCCCCCCAGTAAATCCATCCCTGGTTCTATTGCCGCGACTGTAAGGCCATGTAACGGTAGGCAATTTGCTGCAACTTATAACGCAATTTCTGCACAGAGCCATGTTATGTAGAAATGTACGCAAAGAAAAGACGGTGAATGTAACCGTCGCTTTTCACTTCGCCGATATTACCATTCTCATTCATTTCTTTTTTACCTTTTGGGTATGTTTGGTAAGAAAAATATCGGCAATTAAAGTAAAACGAGATTCATGCTCACAATTTCTCTGCGAATATACTTTCTACCTAACATCGCTCTGTGTCCGAAATGGCGGTGCAAGTCCCAAACTTTCAAACGACAGCAAACATAAACTATTCCAACTTTTGAAATTTTTGGAAATAACATAAACGTTTTTGTCATCAACGACATCAAGTACTCCTAAAATGGATTAAAATGAAGGAAATCGCACTTATTCTCGAAGAATGAATGACAATTAATCGCACTTGTGTCTGGCCAAACGCGTTATTTCCCTTGTATATACTATAGCTAATACATGAATTTCAAATATTATGTGAAAGTGCCGAAATGCTGCAAGTTAATATGGAAACAACGTTATTAAAAGTTATTAAACACTATTGTACCTACCAAGATTTGAATTTCCTTGAGGTTTAGGGCGAGGTGTTGGAGGTGGAGTCCTACAACAACAAAACACGTTTGAGTCCTGGCCAAGGAGGGCCGTATCGCGGAAAGAAGTGAAAGACAAAGACAGTATTGCATGGGAAGGATATGACTTGAGAATTTATCCTGTTTCCTCTTCTGTCGCCTACTTTTTATTTTGTATTATATATATTTGTCCTTATTATATTTTTTTAAATAGTTCATGTGCACGACAAATTCCAATAAACTAATCAAATAAACTAAGCCGGGGAAAGTATTGAAAATGATAAACGCAACTTGGTTATTCCCTGTGACAAGATTGCCTCAACTATCACATGCAAGCATGCTTTCATTTTCGTTGAAACCAACTCAACGTTAAAGTTTGTTCAAGGACATGGATTTTCATCCACTGTAAAGATTGGGGCATATGATTTCAACTGTCAGCCAACGGAACGCATTTCATTATTACATTTCAAATACGCGTACGAAAAATGATGGTATACGGTTGAAAATGGCAGGGAAATTACTGGTGTGAAATAACCGAAATTGTCTGAAATCATCACTGACGGCATATGGCATACAAGTTTGACAACGGTTTATGGTATACTTGGTAGGTTCGTGTGAATACAGATACCGTTACCTCTTCACATATACTGCTCGCGGACCAAACGTCGCATCGGTGTTGAATCAATGAATCACTAGTAAATTCGAATGCTATTCGTTATACTTATCTTTGCTCTATTAAAATGAACGGCATTGTACATGTACGCACATACATTCTGCTGGTTTATTTCGCACCGGCATCGTATGATTGGTGTGAATGTTAACATGAGGCTCGGTCTTTCTCACTAAACCAAAACCCTCGTTAACATGAACCTAGCCTGAAGCGACAAGACTGCCTGCCTATTCCACGTTTCTATATTACATTTTAATATACCACAGTAACTAAACAGCTTGGTATGTCAGTCCAGATTTTCCATTAAGCAAGAATTATAACAAATACCTTCTTCGTCTACGTCTCCGGCCCCAAGGTCCCCAGGCTAGTGATGCTATACAGCAATAGAGTAAAACCAAGACGAACAGTTGAGAGCTAAAAATCTTCATTTTGCACTTTGGAGAATTTTCAACGCACGCCAAGAATTGTCTGGCTCTGCTCTGCTCTGTGGTGAGGAATATTCCTTATATAGAATAAAAGTCGCTGGGCGCAGCTATTTATACAGTTCTAGAAACCATACTTCCCCTATTCATGCTAATGATGAAATTCCGGTTGGGTTGCAGTTTGCACGACTCAGCGCTTTGCAATATTTCCGTGTCATCACTGTCACTTTTTTCCACACGAAGGGACTTCGCTCAATACGTCAAAGTTCTTGTTATATTTTCGAGGTATAGTTTGATATATGGAGGTCGTAACTTCAATTGATCCAAGTTTATACCTGGAAAAAGGAAAATAACAGGACGTTGAACTTTATGTATAGATGGTCGTTAATTTTATTTAGTCCAAAAACAAAACCAAGCTGAAGGAAACCTTGAAAAAAACAGACAAACTGTTGTTGTTTTTCGCATTGGTTCATTTGAAAAAGTTGCGAGTTGCTTTATGAAAGCAGTGACAAATTAGCTTATTAGCGGGCAGACTGGCCGGAATACAGCTACAATGGCGTAGGGTGGAGTAATATACTGTTTAGTCTGTTGGCAGGCAGTAAGTTATCGTTTGTCAAATTTATGACAGTTGTATATGCTTGAGGGTTTATAGGATCAAACTACCTTTAAAAAAAAGAGCTTCGACGGTTTCAAGCGAAAGCTCTTCGTCAGGAAGTTTCAGGTGTCGGTTCAGTGTTCAAAAGCCGATTAACTTAACCCAGGATTAGCGCTAACCCTGGGTTAAAAATCCTTAACCCTTGGTTAGCTATCCCTGGGTTAACTTGGCGTTACTCAAAGGTCGATTAGCAGTGCGGTTAGTTGACCCTGGGTTAAGACATTTAACCCAAGATTAAATCTATGTTTTTCGTCAAAAAGACACTGATAGTCGTCGTGATAGACGGGAGAAAATTGTTTGACGAAAATGAAGCAACTGAAATTAAACTATTCAGACATGTAATTAAGCATTTTAGAATATCCCGAGATAAAATAATACTTTATCAAAGTCATTTATATAGACCAAACAAATGAGAAATAGAACATGTAAAATTCAAAATTTGCTCATTATAAGCCATAAATTTTGGAATTTTAGGCAGTGCTTGAATAAGGGGCCGACCATTTGATTTTTGATGCGGGGGAGGGTAGAATTCCAAAAAGAATAAACGGGCATAAAAAATATCGAGATTTAGTGTGACATTGAAATAATATGATATATCGAAATATTCAAATATTTAACACTCTGATGCTGTGCTAGGAATTAAAGCCATGCCATGCACAAAATTTAGCAGGGTACGTAATAAACTAAGAACCATTTTCACATCTGTCCTAGGACCCCTTGACGGCCTTGGTAACAATTTTACAATGAGTGACATGTGTGTGTTTATATCATGTGTGACACCCGTTTTGAATTTTGTCTCGGATTATTTCATTTGTCTCTGACTATTTGAATACGAGTAGATTGATCCGCCACTGCCCTCAAGAATATCGTTAATCGCTACCTATAGTCTACATACTGAAACCAGGTATTCTAAATTTTCTGCGTGTTTTATGGCGGGGTTGTATCTTCGCAGCTTCCTTTCATTACATTTTAAACTTTTGAGGAAGCCGTCTGACAAAAGCAGTTGTGAACGAACGCAAAGTCGATGATAAATTATCCCCTTTGCGTGGAACAAGGAAGTTAAAAGAACAAAGGTCAGACCGGCATTGAAAACACGACAAACACTTTTGAGACCGAGTTCGAGAAGAACCAGAACAACCAATCCATATAATCATAAGAACCAAAAGAACCATTAGGACGTTAATTCTAGGGTTAAACTTGATACTTAAAAGGCAGCTTCTGTGACGTCAGCTGTAGCTATTACGTACACTGGAAATCAGCTCAGAATCACATGTCACATTGACAATAGTTCCCTTACCCAAAAACATGCAACGAGAGGAATTTTAAGGTCTTAATTTAGTGAAATTGCACTATTTTACCGTTTCCTCCAAATGCGCTTGTCTTTATCCGGGCAATCGTCAGAGAAAATCAATTTCGTTAGTTTCCGTACAAATGCTTTTATGTGGAGCATATCTTGAACGCGCGGTGCCAGTGAATGTAGATAGATAGATAGATTTTAATAGATTTCTCCCTGAAAGGGCTTTTCAGAAACTATTTACAGATTTTGTAGAATTTGGAACTATATTTACAGTTAAAGGTAGGTTACAGTCGATTCTGCGCATGCGCGGGCTGTGTTTACATTTTTTTGTTTTTGTTTTGAACCACATTGACTATATAACATGAAGTACATAACAGGTGTTCGGAACATGATTCAGTACATTCGACATAAAAAGGAGTGCAATGTTTCACAATTTGTACTTCACTGAATTTTTTCTACACTTTTAAATCTTTATACGACTTTTAATTGAAAAATCGTGAATAAAGAGGCCGCATTGAACCTTGTGTGGTCAGCTAGATCAAAAGGCAACAGCCAGAGCGGCGAAATCCTGAAAGTGCGAGTTCGATCATTGAATGATAAATATTTGTGTTTACTTTTGGAATTTAATGACTTCATTGACTTGGAAGTGTTATAAATGTGTATAATCATGAAAATATTTCATGTGGTATCTCTCGTTCGAAACATGTTGCCAGAGTTGTTGTTGCAGTCATGGCAGAAGTACTGGAAGAAAGCCTCTCGCTTGACGAATTCGAAACAAGTGTGATCGAAAGTGTTGCTGCAGTGCCCAATGTAGACAACAATATCACTACATGTTCTTGTCGCGGCGCCTGTCTTCGCGAAAAAGGGCGGACTTATTGTCCGTGTAAAAGCGTAAACAGCTTTTGTTCTATCGCGTGCCATGGAGACGATTTTGGATGCTGCATGAACAACAGAAGGGCCCAAGAGAGTGACAGTGAAGACACAGTAAGTATTCAAATCTTTTGTGTATATTATATACAAAAATTATGTATGATTTGCAATTATCGCCTGGAAATATCTGAAATATGTAACTCACTGATGTCACCCTCAGATCGATAGAAGAATAAAATACTTATTTTTTTTCTTTGCATTAATATAAGATCAGTTTTATTCACTTTCACACTATACTTTTTTAGGATTCTGATTTCTCAATGCAAGAACTGGAAAGCGAGGTAGAGGCAGAGGAAGAGCTAGAATTCGTGCTAATGGAAGAGGTAGAGCGAGAGGTCAAACAAGAGGAGGGTGTGGAAGAGGTGGTCGTGGAAGAGGAGATTGTGTAAGAGGAGGTCGTGGAAGAGGAAGTCGTGGAACTGGAAGGGGGCGTTTAAATGAAGAGCCAGATGCTGCTGAAAATCAAGCCAACCATGAACAGCAGTTGGTGGTAAGAAAACTATATGTCGGCTTTTATTATATTTATATAAGCTGAGTTGGCAGGCATGGATCAACCACAACCACCAAGCCCAGATCCCGACAACGAAACCCCTGAGTGGTGCAATTGTGGCCACTGCATTGTTATGCCAACGCAGGATGAGAACAAATGCTGTGCAACAGTAAGACGTCCATGCATTTACAGAACAAATGTATTTAGACAAGTAGTTACTGATGGCAATGTTCTGGAGATTGCAATGAGACACAGGGAGGATGTTCTCGTTCTGAACAATGTCAGAGATAATCAAAGTTTTCGCCATGCAGCATATAGACAATATGTACTATGGCAACATGGAAGGTTGGGAAGGGGTACCAGAAGGGTTGTTCCAAGCTGCTGTGTTGTTGCCATACGTGCTCATTACCCTTCACCCAATGGTGTGTACACAGGATATAGGCCTGCACGCTTGTAGATATTAAGCATATGATCCTTTATTTATGTTCTATTTTGTCTAAAAGCAGACAATTTAACTTGCCTGCAGACAATTTAACTTGCCTGCAGACAATTTAACTTGCCTGTACAGTGTACATCTGCGAATCGACAAACAAAAGATAATTGTTCTGTCACATCTTTATATTATTAGTGCATAATTTCGGATTTATAGTTTATCGTGTCATATTATTCTATATAATTATTGTTTAGCCTATCACAATTTCCCCCTGATTCTCACCTGATCAGAACAAGTTATTGTTTGCCGATTCACAGTCAATACAGGTAACAAAATTTATGTATAGACTGTTCACAGGCTATATCGTTAGGGTTTACTCCCATTATTTGCTGCATATGGAATTATAAATAAGAGGAGAGCCTTTGTGTTAACAAATTCTTGCATGTGGTTATTAACAATAAGTTCTAGCAGGCAGTTTTGTTTTTTGTTATTTACTAGTGGCTCAGTTCAATACTAAAAATAGTATGGGAACAATTAACTTATTGGGTTGAGCTGCCCATCTCCCACCAACATGGCCAGACTGACACCCCCAGGATACCACAAGACAGGTTCCCCGATACATCTTTCTATAAATCAATGAACGGCCACAATCTGGTCGTTTACAAACACTCCCATGTATAGATGTAATCAATGACATAAGATTGTTTGTAAATACAATACACTTTTCCATCTTTATGGCTTCTTGTAGGGTAACCTCTTCTACGGTAGAGATGTACTCTGATGATGTCGTTGTCTTGGTTCCTCCTTCGCTATTTCCACCTTCAGGCTCATCTCCATCTTCATCTCCATCATGCCCATTTATAGTTACATTTAATACGTCCTCTATTAACGGTTCATCAAAAGTAGGATCCAATCTAAATTGTGCATTAAGTATGTATTACTTGCATGCATGTACAGTAATACTGTACATACATAAATCATATGGTATATAAAGACAAGTTTTTTAAAACATGTACCCAAAAATGGGGAATATTTGCTGTGTGAGAAAGGCTAATTACATTATAGACTAACTCTTTATCAGTTTATGCCACTTTAATAATACCCTAACAGCCTCTGTTCAGCAGACACTAACCTGCTCCCTGAGGGTGCCTGTTTAATACAGGTTTGACAACAGACTTTTAAGGGTTGTGTTGATGGCTTACATATACTTACTGAGGAAAATCATCAGTAGGAGACAGTATGTTTGGTGGCTGGATAGTCAGATCCGATATGTCATCACCAAAGTCATCATCGCTTTCTCCACTACTGGCAGACATGGTTTCTTCGCCAATAGGATTTTGATCAAATCTGGTAAATTGTAAATACTTCATATATAAAAATCTTAATACTGTATATCATACCGAACAATGCAATTACTTGCTACTAAATCTGCAAGTAAAATCACTAAATCTGCAAGACTGAATTGAGTCTCAAATCAGCTTCTTAATTGCTTAGGCTAAATTTATTTGCGATAAAAACAAAGCACCATGTGCCAGAAAATGAATGAGACTGGAAAACATGCGTATAATGGGTAGACAATATTACACAATAAGCTCACATGTTAATATTTAGATTCTCACTTATCATAGTACTTTATTTATTTATTTTACAAAGCTTGCCACAGAAATAAATAAACAACACAAAATTTGACATAAATTATACAGTATGTATAACAAACTCAAAGATTCAACAAATTCATTACCTGGCGAACACATGCTGCTTTTTGAGCGTCTTCTAGTAAGGAGAACAAATACAATGTACCCCACAAGGCCCACATCTTCAGTGCCAGAAAATGGCCACATTGTCGTTGTGCTCTCTGTTTGAGTTTCTACGTTGCTAAAACATTACAGAATACGTAAAAGAAAGTAAATAAAAAGCGTAAAATCATCATAAAAGGTCAAAGGTTTATTTGCATCATTAATATGCTTACCATAACGTGTTTCTCAATGCGTAATAATCGAGCAGAAACTCTACGACATGCTGATCGGTTTTGAGGTTGTGATCTTCTTTGAACGTTCTCCACCTCTCGAAAGCATCAAATAACGACACTTTTATAGATGCGTCTCTTTTCTTGTCGTATTCTTTTCTAGCCTCAGATCTGCTACGATGGCTTATATTTCAAGGATCTACATCCGAACGTACTTGATGTGCCGGAATCAGCCATCACTCCTTCCAATGGCGACAGTCGAATGAATATTGATTATACGGCCGCGCGTGTGTTTATTATGCTTTAGGACTGGAAACGTGTTATGATTGTAATATGAGTAGGCTACTCATAACAAGAATCGACTGTAACCTACGGTTACAGTCGATTCTTTACATTTTTTTGTTTTTGTTTTGAACCACATTGACTATATAACATGAAGTACATAACAGGTGTTCGGAACATGATTCAGTACATTCGACATAAAAAGGAGTGCAATGTTTCACAATTTGTACTTCACTGAATTTTTTCTACACTTTTAAATCTTTATACGACTTTTAATTGAAAAATCGTGAATAAAGAGGCCGCATTGAACCTTGTGTGGTCAGCTAGATCAAAAGGCAACAGCCAGAGCGGCGAAATCCTGAAAGTGCGAGTTCGATCATTGAATGATAAATATTTGTGTTTACTTTTGGAATTTAATGACTTCATTGACTTGGAAGTGTTATAAATGTGTATAATCATGAAAATATTTCATGTGGCATCTCTCGTTCGAAACATGTTGCCAGAGTTGTTGTTGCAGTCATGGCAGAAGTACTGGAAGAAAGCCTCTCGCTTGACGAATTCGAAACAAGTGTGATCGAAAGTGTTGCTGCAGTGCCCAATGTAGACAACAATATCACTACATGTTCTTGTCGCGGCGCCTGTCTTCGCGAAAAAGGGCGGAATTATTGTCCGTGTAAAAGCGTAAACAGCTTTTGTTCTATCGCGTGCCATGGAGACGATTTTGGATGCTGCATGAACAACAGAAGGGCCCAAGAGAGTGACAGTGAAGACACAGTAAGTATTCAAATCTTTTGTGTATATTATATACAAAAATTATGTATGATTTGCAATTATCGCCTGGAAATATCTGAAATATGTAACTCACTGATGTCACCCTCAGATCGATAGAAGAATAAAATACTTATTTTTTTTCTTTGCATTAATATAAGATCAGTTTTATTCACTTTCACACTATACTTTTTTAGGATTCTGATTTCTCAATGCAAGAACTGGAAAGCGAGGTAGAGGCAGAGGAAGAGCTAGAATTCGTGCTAATGGAAGAGGTAGAGCGAGAGGTCAAACAAGAGGAGGGTGTGGAAGAGGTGGTCGTGGAAGAGGAGATTGTGTAAGAGGAGGTCGTGGAAGAGGAAGTCGTGGAACTGGAAGGGGGCGTTTAAATGAAGAGCCAGATGCTGCTGAAAATCAAGCCAACCATGAACAGCAGTTGGTGGTAAGAAAACTATATGTCGGCTTTTATTATATTTATATAAGCTGAGTTGGCAGGCATGGATCAACCACAACCACCAAGCCCAGATCCCGACAACGAAACCCCTGAGTGGTGCAATTGTGGCCACTGCATTGTTATGCCAACGCAGGATGAGAACAAATGCTGTGCAACAGTAAGACGTCCATGCATTTACAGAACAAATGTATTTAGACAAGTAGTTACTGATGGCAATGTTCTGGAGATTGCAATGAGACACAGGGAGGATGTTCTCGTTCTGAACAATGTCAGAGATAATCAAAGTTTTCGCCATGCAGCATATAGACAATATGTACTATGGCAACATGGAAGGTTGGGAAGGGGTACCAGAAGGGTTGTTCCAAGCTGCTGTGTTGTTGCCATACGTGCTCATTACCCTTCACCCAATGGTGTGTACACAGGATATAGGCCTGCACGCTTGTAGATATTAAGCATATGATCCTTTATTTATGTTCTATTTTGTCTAAAAGCAGACAATTTAACTTGCCTGCACAAACAAAAGATAATTGTTCTGTCACATCTTTATATTATTAGTGCATAATTTTATAGTTTATCGTGTCATATTATTCTATATAATTATTGTTTAGCCTATCACAATTTCCCCTGATTCTCACCTGATCAGAACAAGTTATTGTTATTCACAGTCAATACAGGTAACAAAATTTATGTATAGACTGTTCACATTATTTGCTGCATATGGAATTATAAATAAGAGGAGAGCCTTTGTGTTAACAAATTCTTGCATGTGGTTATTAACAATAAGTTCTAGCAGGCAGTTTTGTTTTTGTTATTTACTAGTGGCTCAGTTCAATACTAAAAATAGTATGGGAACAATTAACTTATTGGGTTGAGCTGCCCATCTCCCACCAACATGGCCAGACTAGGATACCACAAGACAGGTTCCCGATACATCTTTCTATAAATCAACAAACACTCCCATGTATAGATGTAATCAATGACATAAGAGTGTTTGTAAATACAATACACTTTTACATCTTTATGGCTTCTTGTAGGGTAACCTCTTCTACGGTAGAGATGTACTCTGATGATGTCGTTGTCTTGGTTCCTCCTTCGCTATTTCCACCTTCAGGCTCATCTCCATCTTCATCTCCATCATGCCCATTTATAGTTACATTTATCTATTAACGGTTCATCAAAAGTAGGATCCTATAAAGACAAGTTTTAATATTTGCTTTGTGAGAAAGGCTAATTACATTATAGACTAACTCTTTATCAGTTTATGCCACTTTAATAATACCCTAACAGCCTCTGTTCAGCAGACACTAACCTGCTCCCTAAGGGTGCCTGTTTAATACAGGTTTGACAACAGACTTTTGTTGATGGCTTACATATACTTACTGAGGAAAATCATCAGTAGGAGACAGTATGTTTGGTGGCTGGATAGTCAGATCCGATATGTCATCACCAAAGTCATCATCGCTTTCTCCACTACTGGCAGACATGGATCAAATCTAAATTGTAAATACTTCATATATAAAAATCTTAATACTGTATATCATACCGAACAATGCAATTACTAAATCTGCAAGTAAAATCACTAAATCTGCAAGACTGAATTGAGTCTCAAATCAGCTTCTTAATTGCTTAGGCTAAATTTATTTGATAAAACAAAGCACCATGTGCCAGAAAATGAATGAGACTGGAAATATAATGGGTAGACAATATTACACAATAAGCTCACATGTTAATATTTAGATTCTCACTTATCATAGTACTTTATTTATTTATTTTCTACAGAAATAAATAAACAACACAAAATTTGACATAAATTATACAGTATGTATAACAAACTCAAAGATTCAACAAATTCATTAGAGCGTCTTCTAGTAAGGAGAACAAATACAATGTACAAGCCTCACATCTTCAGTGCCAGAAAATGGCCACATTGTCGTTGTGCTCTCTGTTTGAGTTTCTACGTTGCTAAAACATTACAGAATACGTAAAAGAAAGTAAATAAAAGCGTAAAATCATCATAAAAGGTCAAAGGTTTATTTGCATCATTAATATGCTTACCATAACGTGTTTCGTAATAATCGAGCAGAAACTCTACGACATGCTGATCGGTTTTGAGGTTGTGATCTTCTTTGAACGTTCTCCACCTCTCGAAAGCATCAAATAACGACACTTTTATAGATGCGTCTCTTTTCTTGTCGTATTCTTTTCTAGCCTCAGATCTGCTACGATGGCTTATATTTCAAGGATCTACATCCGAACGTACTTGATGTGCCGGAATCAGCCATCACTCCTTCCAATGGCGACAGTCGAATGAATATTGATTATACGGCCGCGCGTGTGTTTATTATGCTTTAGGACTGGAAACGTGTTATGATTGTAATATGAGTAGGCTACTCATAACAAACTCACCGCACATGCGCAGAATCGACTGTAACCTACCTTTAAAGGGTGTTTTAAAAGCTATCTCTATGTACAGGTTAACAATGAGGCCCTAAACGTTTTCTTTGGCGAGCAAATGTTCCTTAAGCGCAGACTTAACTGTTTTGAGTGAGGAACTGTCTTTTAATTTCTTGTCTAAATTGTTCCATATGTTGACAGCCCTATAAGCAAACGACCGTTGGCCAGATGCGGTTTTAAACAGCGGTATTTGTAGGGAGTCGTATTTACGGGTCTTACGGTTGTGGATTGAAGACCTTTCCCTCAGCTTCTCACAGAGGTAGTTGGGCGCGAGGTAGCCTGCTGGTAACCAATTTAGTTGGCGAAGAAGCGGACTTACGTGATCAAATTTTGTAGCGTCTATACACGATATGCTGCGGGTCTTTAGCATGAAAAGTGTGATTCTGTTTATAAAACTGTATATCACAGTAATAATATATACATACAACTCCCCATTGGGGCTTTTTAGCGATAGTGACCGATTACATCAAGTATCTCGTTTACCTATATTACGTACTTAGCCTATACACTCTCTATTTTACAATAATTGTAATATTACTTTCCTAATCTGTATATCCTAACCCATCCAGTCAACTTTCCCAAATAATGGGACAATGTTGTTCAATTGGTAAAAAAGGCTGCGCAGTTTTGTCAGTGATGTTTACTTGCTTAGTAAATCTGAATGTTTCTTGCACAAAAAACTTGAGGCGCGAGCGTCTTTATCCGGAGAAGCTTTTTCACCAGAAAAAATGGAAAATCGTCAGTTTTATCCGGATGATATATAATATTTGTTGAACATGAAAAAAGAATAAACAGGATGTCATACTAATTTGTTATATATGATACATTTCCTTCTGACGTCAGAACAGGGACGTTTGGACTGCATGCCTGAATTTTTTCAGTAGAGAATAAATGGAGAACCCTTTCCTGTTCGTGATTAGCCTACGTCATAGATGTCTATGACGTAGGCTAGTTCGTAATCCATCATGGCATATTTTAACGAATAATGTTTATGTTTATTGTGTTTACCACTCTGAGGTGGACGGAAATCCTTAACAGGTTTTGCAACCCAATTGACAAAGGTTCCGAGGGTTAGTTAAGGTTAGTGCCTAAGTGTTAGTTTTTAGCCAGGGAGGAAAACCGGAGTACCTGGAGAAAAACCCTCGAAGCACAGAAGAGGACCAACCAATCTCAACTTACATGAGTTTATCAAGCACACTGACGTTACCCAACCTGAGTAAATCCCTGCACTTGATCTGCTGTATAGCCGGCTTAACTCAGAGGTAAGGGGCAGCGCGCTAACCACATCTGCCAGCCGTGCTTCCAAAGTATGTGTAAGGATATCACGTGATCCTATTCCTATCATGTGACTGATGGACGCGAACACGTGGCATAGAACGTTGAGTTACACATAAGTTGAACTGTTGAAGTTATAATATATTTTAAATATAAATCATTACAGTTTGTAGTTTTGTTTAAGCCTGGTTTCCATTTAGTCAGTAAATGTCGTAAACATATCAAGGTGACCGATGTAATAGACATTCTTTAATTCAGAGACGAGTTTATTTATTTATTTATATTAATAAGCCTTACCGCCTATTAATAAAAATGCAAATTGAAAAAAATTTTTATTAATTTTAACGAGGTCAATAAGGCTTATCAAAATGCACATAAAAGAATATTTAAACTCATCTGAATTATGAAAGTGGTCTATAGAGTGTCGATACACCTCTGCAATCAGTAAAGATTGATTTGCATACTGCACGCAAAAGGCGAGATAGATCCGCACTATTTCCCATCGTCGAACACGAGGTCGAACATGACTTGTTCACGACAGTTACGACCAATGGGTTTTTGTCTCTTCTTGTTTTTCTAACATCAAGATGGAACTGTTTTGTCATGGTAAAATAACAAAGAGCCCATTGGTGTGCATTGCGGCTTAATGGGTTAATAAAAGACATGGGCAGATCGATAGTCTGGTTATCGTATCATTAGCAACGCTTTCCCCTTGACGAGTAAAGTAGCGCTAAGTTAAGGCCATGTTAATACACGTGGCAATTTTTGCTGCAACTTGTAACGTAATTTTGGACACAGAGCAATGTTAGGTAAAAAGTATACTCGCAGAGAAATTGTGAGCATGAATCTCGTTTTAATTTACTTTGTCGATATGAAAAGAGAATGAATGAGAGTGATAATATCGGTGAAGTGAAACGCGAGCAATGGGTGCATTACAACGCATTGCGGCTTAATGGCTTACCAAGAATCATGGACAGATAGTCTAGTTAACTCATTAATGCCCTTTCTCCTTGAGAACCTATTAGTTTTTGCTTAAAAGCGCATTAGGGCGCATTGCGGGTAATTGCAGATATATCTCGTACGCGCAGTGAACCTATTTTTAACACAAAGAACACAGCTGAATCGTATTGTACTCGGAAATGACCGGAACAACATCGGCGTTCTATCTCAAACTCAAGATGGTGGAAATTCGCGATGTTGTTTACTTCGTTTAAAAAGAAATCGCGAGCGAAATATCGCTCGTTTTGAGCTAAAATGACAACGAATGGTTTGCCGGGGAACCATTTTGTCCATCATAATGTCCAGAACGGTAAGGTTAACTTGCATTTGTGCAAATTTTGTGTTTAAAATTGCGTGTCACTTGCGATATTGTTGTGCATATTTTCTCGTTATTAATTTCAGGTTAAAATGTAGTTGAGATTTTAAGGACTATTTTCATGTCATTTGTATTTATTTAGCCAATCTAACAGGACATGCTGAAAAGGTTAACATAGAAAGCTTTGATCTTTTAAAGGTCTTAGGCACAGGAGGTAATATATATTCTAAACTTACAGTAAATTGTTGTTTATGTATGCGTTTTAACTAACCTTCGGTATTCGAAATTTGTGACAAATTTGCAGTATATTCAATTTCTTTCTTTCTAATTTAATAGCATACGGAAAGGTATACTTAGTCAAAAAGAAGGATGGGTCTTACAAAGGGAAACTTTTCGCCATGAAAGTTTTAAAAAAGGCAACAATTGTGCAGAAAGCAAAAACAACGGAACACACTATGACTGAACGACAAGTTCTTGAGGCCGTTCGAAGTTGTCCGTTTCTCGTCACCTTACATTGGGCATTTCAAACGGACTCTAAACTGCACTTAGTTATGGGTAAGTCTGCGAACTGTTACAATAATCTATCCCTAAATATTCTCGGTGTAAACTATTATTTTTCTTTCGTGTTTATGCGTGCCAGACGGCGCCAAAGAATGGCAGACAAGTGTTATTGACAAGTTCAAAATTCGTAGTTGTTTACAGTATTGTAAAATCTCCTGAAATTATCAGGTTTATATAAATTTATACACACAGTACTTTAAGGCCATTTTAAGATAGCTTTCGGAAAAGAGAATTAAATACTATTTTGCACAAGCGACAATGTCTGTACTACATATCTAAGAACATTTTGTGTATAAGAACAACTTAGATTTGACATAAAATGGTCACACTTTATAGATTATAATCTATACTAAGAAGGCAAAATATACAAAAAGTCATAAAACTAAAAGAATAGGTTTTGTTACATAGTAATATAAAACTTCTTGTGTTTATTTCTGAACCATTTAATCAATGTGTTAAATATTTTCGTAATTTTTCTCTGTATACCTAGATTATATTAATGGCGGGGAGCTTTTTACGCATTTATATCAACGAGACAAATTTTGCGAAGATGAAGCAAGAGTCTACATTGCAGAAATCGTTATAGCTATTGAGCATCTGCACAAGGTTGGAAATTTTGTTTTACAATTTGCAACCGGCGGTGGCCGTTTTTTGAAAACACGAAACTATTAATAAATACTTGTTGTATATATTTAATTTGTACTTGGTGTATTTAAAATGGCACAATTCAAGATTTGTACTATTGTGTCATTATGCGACTGTGTTCTGGTGCTTTCTTTTGAATATTAACTGTTAGGTTACAACTTTTTCTGCAAAATTTTGATTTCAAAGCATTAATGCTTGTGTTATTATAGTTAATTTTAGAATAGTTTCCTAAAAATAAAGCAGCTATTGTTTGTTGACTTTTCAAACAGCTGGGTATAATCTACAGAGATATCAAATTGGAAAACATCCTTCTTGATTCGAGAGGACATGTTGTTTTAACTGATTTTGGACTGAGTAAAGATTTTAGCCCATCTGATGAGGTGAGTTATTGAAATGTTGCAATATTGAGCTAATTGTTACATTTTAAGAGTGATGGAATAATATATCACCTTTTTTGTGATATCATGCCCATGGGAAGGTTAGGTGGTGGGCCCTAACTTGCAAGGAGGAGCGAGGGGAGGGGGGGGGGTGAAAAATGTAATTTAGTTCATACTGTTTGTACCACCCATCAAACCAAAAATGATGTGTACTGTAATTCCAGACAGCAGAAAAATACAAAATTAAAAATGTCCCAGATACAGTAACTACATGTTTGACTCTCCGTAGGGTCAGATAAGATGGTCTCTCCAAATTCTTTGTCACAACCGGAGGTTTTGCCTACAGTTACGATCTTCAGGTGATCCTGTAGGTGAAACCACTGGTTGTGACAGAGAATTTGATATAAGTGAAAATATAAATAAATATAAAAAATATATTAAGCATTATATTACAAGTGTCTCCATTTCTGTTTGCTCAGATCAAAAGGACATATTCATTTTGTGGCACAATTGAATACATGGCTCCTGAACTGGTAAATGGGAATGATAATGGACATGATAAGGTAAACATGGATATTGAATGATGTTGTGCATGATTGTATGTATGTTATCCATCTGTGACTCAATGTGCCCTACTTTACTTGCCCTACTTTACTTGCCCTACTTTACTTACCCTACTACTTGTCCTATTATTTGTCTTTTGCCAGCTAGATTATTTATATGCCTTTATAGGGGCTTTGATGGTGCAGTCATCAGAGCAAGCGCCTTTCACCTCTGAGATCGTGGGTTTGATTCTCGCTGGGGACTCATGACACTTATGCGAAACGAGTCAGTCAATGCTCTACCGAAAGTTGTGGGTTTTCTCCGGGTACTCCGGTTTCCTCCACAGGGAATGTTGACAGGGTGGGTTTGGATTAGCCCCAAACTAACCCTTCCATCGTAGCTGTGGTCCCTGATCAGACATGAGTCATACAGTGGCGCCTTTAATAAGCCTTTGATTCGATTAAGTTGAGCTGCATCCTTCGCAGTTCAGCTCAGCTCTCAGCTGCAAGTAAGGATGATTAGCACCCCCCCCCACTTACTTACTATTTTACTTGTCAAGGAAGGATTCTTGTGCATAATAACAAAACTATATGTCAATACATGCCTCTTGTTAGCCCAGTAGCAGCAATCTGCTCCAATGCCAGACAAGTTTATTTGTCAACAGCTGAGAAGACTTTGCACATTAATAGGATTTAATGTACAAGATTCTCGTTGTGTTTACATCGCATCATTATTTTCATTCAAAAATATCACTGACAATACTTCTTTCATGTTATATCTGTAGGCTGTAGATTGGTGGAGCCTTGGTGTTCTTTTGTATGAACTTCTGACTGGTGCTTCACCGTTCACTGTTGATGGTGAGAAAAACAGTCAGTCACAGATTTCAAAGTATGTAGTGTTAATTGGTGTTATACTTATGAAAAGTTTAAAATGCTCAGGGGCACCCCCACCCCCCCCTCCCTCCCTCCCTAAATGTTAGCAACAATCAGTTCAGGTTTTCTCCAAATAGTACCACTGGAAGTAATAGAGATTGTTGCCCTTACTGGACAGATTGACTTCTAAGGAGAACAGTTTAGAATTAATACAATCTGTGATAGAGTTCGTTTTAGAGTAAAAAGAAAGATAATTTAGTTTCAGTTTTCTAAATGTTGTTCAGGCGGATTACCAATAAAGAGCCACCGATACCATCATCATTCTCACGAGAAGCTAAAGACTTGGTTTTGAAATTGCTGTGTAAAAATCCTTCCCGAAGAATTGGCAGTGGTTCAACAGGGGCAAATGAGATCAAAAGACACTTCTTTTTCAAGGTTAGTACTAGGTACTGCAGTAGACAATACACAATTCTTTCTGTTTTGTCTTTATAAACTGCAATGAGAAAGCTGTGCATTGTTTTTTGCTTAATAATATGCTTCTGCCACAAGTTATGGGTGTCTTTTCATCAAATGTTCCCAAATTACATCCAGCATGATCCAGCATCCGAAACAGGGCGAATCATCACTAAGGAGTCTAAAGGTCCTCTGACCCTGCAGAGTCAAGGGGTCCTCTTGTCCGAAGATTTTTGAAAAATATGATTGCTGTGATGGTCAAAAAGGCCTATCAATGGCCAGATACTTGATTTTGTTTGATAAATGCCCTGTCAAATCGACAATTCAGATTTGATATGGAATTTGCACCCCTCCTGCACCCTCCTTGGCAAGCATAGGAGGGGTGCACACCCCCCTGCACCCCCTAGTAAATCCATCCCTGGATTACAGTAAGAATAGGGATTGAGATTAGGGTTAGGATTAGGTTACTGACTTGTTGTGAGGATAAAAGTCCGGATAAGGGTAAGATTTGACCATGCGTTCGTACTCTTTAAATGTGCATCATTATTTCTAGACTTTAAATTGGGATAGTGTTTACCAACGAAAAGTTCCAGCGCCGTTCATTCCTCAAATTATTGACGAAATGGATGTTAGCAATTTTTCAACAGAATTCACAGGCATGGCTCCACACTACTCGCCTGCCTTGGTGCCAAATGTGACTGATCGAGTCTTCAGGGTAAATTTGTTTTCTTGTTTATCCGATATGATCAGTTTATAGGTGGGTTCCACTAAGCGCTATTGTGCACCAGATGGTTGTTAACCGGCATTTATCAGAGTTAATTCTTTTCATTATGCATAGTAGTCTTGTATTTGGTGGCAAATAAATAAAAAAGAGATAAATTTTGTTTCATTTGTTTGCTCTCAGAGTTGCCAAACCTGACTGTTTCTACTAATACTAGCCTGACTTGTCAATGTGCTATTCAGTGTTTCACTTTCAACCTTCCTCAATGCCAGTAAACCTTTCTCACGGGTGGTACGCGCAACTCTTTTACAACTCTGCTCGCTCCTATACGTGTCAATATTTCTGAAGTTCACCACTATCCCATAACGCTTACTGAAACTCGCCTGCTCTATAGGTAGCTCTATTATAACGCATTCGGAAAGCAGTGGGACGCAAATGGAACGCAAGTGCGACGCGTTGAAGAGTGCGTTCTGTGCGCGTTCCTGTTGCGTTCTGCGCGCGTTCCTATTGCGTTCTGTGCGCGTTCCTGTTGCGTTCTGTGCGCGTTCCTGTTGCGTCTGTGCGCGTTCCTGCTGCGTTCTGTGCGCGTTCCTGGTGCGTTCCGTGTGCGTTTTTAGTGCGGTCATTTATGAACAGTACTGTATACACAATTATTGGTTGTGATAAAAATTATTGGTGTCGATAGATATGTCACTCACGTTTATATAAACACAGTTCTAATCACAGTTACTCTTAGCCAATCAGATTTATATTTCTATTTCCTAGGGATATTCTTACGTCGCACCGTCAATCATTTATGGCGAAACAACGACATTGGATGATTGTCTCAAGACTCCGTACGAGAGCCGAAATTTATCTGCAGGGATTATACAAGCTTCGTTCTTTGAGGTAATTAAATATATGATATTAAAAAGTTCTCCTCTTTTTCAACTCAATTTAATCATTTTGTATGGTAAGTTACGTTTTTCAGAAAATGAAGCACGGGACTCAAAACGCCCAAAGCTTTGCCAAATAAATAATCGTATATAATATTTTCATAAAAACAACTTATAAACTGTATTTGACCTGACTGCAGGAATCACCATTTTTCCAAAATTACATGGTCACAGACGAAATTCTCGGAGATGGAAGCTTTTCAACATGCAGGTACTTAAAGCTCCGTACAGACGAGCAAGTTTTCCTTGACAAGTTTATTTGCTCGTGTGTATGACAATTGACAAGTTTTCCTTGACAAGGAGCCTTGTTTAAAAGCTAGTCATACCAACTTTTGTTAAATTGGTCGAAAAACTTGTCTGCCGTACGCACGAACAAATGATCTCGGCAAGGAACTTGTCAATGAAAACTTGCTCGTCTGTACGGGGCTTTAGTCTATATATAGTGTTTGTACCATCACAGTTAATAAAATAAGATTTTATTAACTGTGGTGCCATACATGTTACTTTTTCTTGTTTTAAAAAAACGTTTTTTAAGGAATTTACTTCCTGTTTAGAAAATGTATCAATGTAAAAACTGGTCTTCATTACGCTGTTAAAGTCATTAGTAAAAGGTGAGTCCACTTTAAACACGAGATACAAGCACAAGCGGTAAACAGACTGATCGTCAAGACAAACTATCTGACGACTAACTTGCGTGCGTACTTCATCTTGACGAACGATCTGCGGTTATGTGTATAAATATGGCATTGTTCAATCATCGAGAAACAATTTTATGACGTGATTACTTTGTGCTCGTTTCTTCCAGACGTGATCGTACGCAGGAAGTGCAATCTTTAAGATTGTGTCAGGGTCATCCAAATATTGTCAATATACATGAAGTTTATCAGGATGGGGTAAGTTCTTTAGTTAGATGGAATGTTATTTCTGAGTGTAGTAGAACATGGTGGGTTGATACAATTTGCATGTGTCGAATTACCGAACTAGAGTATGGTATGGGATCCGAACTAGAGTATGGTGTGGTGTGGTGTGGTGTATGGTATGGTATATGGTATGGTATGACATGGTGTGGTATGACATGTTATGGTGTGGTATGGTGTTGTATGATGTGATGTGGTATGATGCAGTATGGTATGGTGTGGTATGGTATGGTATGCTATGATATGATATGGTATGGTGTGGCATAATGTGATGTGATGTGGGTATGGTACGATATATGGTATGTGGTGTGGTATAATATAGCATGGTATGGTATGGTATATGGTATCGTATGACATGGTGTGGTATGACATGTTATGGTGTGGTATGGTGTTGTATGATGTGATGTGGGTATGGTACGATATATGGTATGTGGTGTGGTATAATATAATATAGCATGACATGGTATGGTATGGTATGGTATGGTATGGTATGTATGTTATGGTGTTGTACCCTTTGGTTTAAACATTATTTAATAAGAAAACTTTGGCAATTGCCCCAAAAGCCAAAAGGCTTATCGAGGGAGCGTTTGCCATTTGATTACTAAATATATACAAAACAGAGCAAGCAGACAGATTTTATAAATAAAAAAAAATCAAGAAACACACACACGCACACATGCACAGCAATGAGATCAACTGCTGCTACTGGTAAAACGACCAGAATCAATGATGAATTTTTGAGGCAATCCGTTTAGTATAACCATTTAAGTCGAGGCCCTTTAACAGCACTTGACCACCCTGCACCGAGCAAGAGAGCAGCGGATTTGAGCAAAGTATCTCGAATAACAGGATATCAATCGCAATCAAAAAAGAAATGAGCTATAGTCTCTTTCGGACCACATGCGCATGAGGGGGAAGAAACACAATTCTTTGAATACCAATCATCGTTTAACGTGCTATTAGATAGTCTCAAACGAGTGTGCAAAACAGCTGCTAAGCGATCACCTGTACAGTACAAGGGATAAGTAGCCTTCTGTTTCCCTATTTAGTTTCACGTGTACCTAGTGATGGAATATCTACAAGGTGGTGAATTATTTGATAGAATTCGACTGAAAAAGAATTTCACAGAAGCTGAAGCCAGTGTATTGATGAGAAAGACTGTTTCAGCTATTGCCTTTATGCACGCTAGAGGTGTTGTTCATAGAGACATTAAACCTGAGGTAGGCCTGTTAGCATGTAGATTGTGTTATCATGCATGTTACAATGTTAGCAGAGTTTTTAACGTGTACAGGCCTAAGGCGGCCGAGTGGACTTGAGTGTATTGATGAGAAGGATTGTTTCGGCTGTTACTTATACCAGTAGCTTGTTAACTGGTATAATGGTGTTTAGCAGGTTGTTATAAGGCGATGTTATATTGAGGGCAATACATTATCCCCGAGCGAGAATAAGCCGTTTCTTAAATAAGCCATCAACGGTATTTAATTTTAAATATTTTGTTTTTTTCTTTTGTTTAGAACTTACTATTTGTTGATCACACGGAAGACGCTGAGATCAAGATAATCGATTTTGGTTTTGCCAAAGTGAAGGCTGTCAACCAACTTCTTCAGACACCATGCTTTACCCTACATTACGCCGCTCCTGAAGTTCTGGCTCAAACGACCAGACAAAGTGGGTATGATGAGGCCTGTGATCTCTGGAGTCTAGGAGTTATACTGGTATGTAGTAAAGCCTAGTGCCTGTTGTACGAAGCCTGTTCTACGAAGCCTGTTCTGAATGCTTTAAAACTGAAACAAATTCCGAAGAATACTGTCATCTTGAGATTCAATATATGAAAGACGGGTTTTCGAGACTGTAAATTTTCAAAAATGGACTAAAAATCTAATCTTTTAATTCCAGTACACGATGCTATCTGGTCAGGTTCCATTCCAAAGAAGTGGTAGTCTCAGCAATACAGCAGCGAATATCATGAACAGAATCAAGATGGGAGACTTTAAATTTGAAGGACAGCAATGGAGTGCTGTGTCACAACAAGCAAGGGATCTAATCCAAGGTACTACAGGAGATTAACATGTTTAAAAGAAAAGAAGATGTATAATACTGCTTTATCTTTTGGATGCTGTCATTTGAATGTGCCCTTTGCATAGATTTGAATAATTAACTGATGAGTAATAAATAACAAAACTAGAGTATGCTCTAGTCTAGACTAGTAATTGTAATGCATTTGTATTTACTCTATCAAATTGAGCACAACTGAATTTCAAGAAACAACAGTCCAATCAGTCCAATGTCAAAATCAATTGATGATCATTGAACCTAATTAATTATTAATTTTGAGTCTGAAACCCAAGTTCCCAGAAAGAAAAAAACATTTTCCACCTGGACTCTGTAGCTCAGTGGTCAGAGCGCTGCACCGGAATCGCAGGGCCGCAGATTCAATTCCTGTCGGAGGACTTAGAGTTGCATTTTTCGCAGCCGTTCCCGTTCAGGTCTAAAATATTGTATATAATATTTCACTCGAAATATCCACCACCTAAACCTTCTAAGTGTTATATAGTCACAGATGGCCCATTTTCTTTACCGTAAGTGACATAACAAAACACATTTTTGTTCTCTGATTGACTTACTACGTTTCAGGTTTGCTAACAGTCAACCCTATTGAACGACTCACAATAAGCGAAGTTCAAAACCACGAATGGCTTTCGAGCGGACGAGATATTCCAACGACACCGCTCATGACGCCAGGTATTCTAGGCAGAGGAACAAAACGTACTTTTGTTGAAAGTGCTTTAACTGCAGCGTATAACGCTTTTCATAAAGCAACAAGGGAGGGCTTCGCGTTACAAGCTGTGGAGCAAGCGCCTTTGGCCAAACGACGTAAGCAGAAAAAGAACACTTCTGAAGAACGACGGTCGACCAATTGTAGCTCGGAAGGTAGTTCGTGTAGTGACATTAATGATAATCGAAAATTTCCCGACGAATTGTCCGAATGCGCCGCAGGTGATCTTTTTTAGTTGGGCGGGAATTGTTTAACATTGTACATATTAGAGAATTAAGTTATATATGTCGATATTCGGCAACAAAATACGATAGTCTTAAGCCTGCTGGTTCACACGAGTGAGATATGCATATTAAAGCAAGAATAGAAAAAGCTATGCTGTACCTCTAGGGCTTGCAAAGTCAGCAGAAAGTATTTACTTTTGAAAATGAAGGTACTGGCGTAGGATCCACGGGGGCTGGGGCACACTGGCGTAGGATCCACGGGGTTTGGGGCATGAGCCATGGTAACATTGGAAATATATTCCCTATATAATAGGTTTATATATATAGATATCATTGAAATGATGGCCTAATTATTTGAGATAGTTCTTGTTTAAAAAGCGCGAGCTCTTTTCCATCGTCAGGTAGTTCAATTATGCTTAATTTTCATGCAATTATTGTCCCCACCAAGTCATCCAAACCACCAAAACTGATTATGAAGCAAATTTATCCCAGCAATTTTCCTGTCCAAGTTATTCAATTCGGCGCCAGAAGGTGCAGGAAATGGACCCCCTATGTTTCAGCCCCCCTAAATTCAAATATCTTCCTATGCCACTGGGGGGGGGGGGCACATTCCCCCTTTGTCCCTTATTCCTATGTCACTGTGCTTATGTTGAAGCTTGTGTCAAACAATTCACTATATCTTTTTGTTTTGCCTTTTGTCTTCCTTTATATTTTTTGCTTATCTCACACATGTGAACCAGGCATAAGGCTGAGTTCAGCTGGAGTGCCCAGGGCCTCATATTTTTCTGGTCATTGACACCACCTCTATGCACATGTGGTATCCATTACACTTTTCTTCATGACAACATTGTGTTTAGACAATTATACTATGACAGGTTATGGGCACTACGTCTGAACACCAAAATAATTTTGAGTGAAAGCAAGCAGTTGGAAAAGAACATTGCTGAAAGGTAAACTTTATTCAGTTCTGTACTAAAATGTGAAAATGAATGTCTCGTATATCCACAAAGAACAATTTAATGCAAAAAGCAGTGAAAAAAACGGGAAAGTGCAATGCCTAGTATCAGTGTCACACCTCCAACGGTGACGAATGCTGTCTACACATTTGATTCCTGCCATGGGGGAGCATTCCCCATTCTTGAAAATACTTTGGTGAAGCAATCCCTGGAAACAAGCAGTGAATTTAATTAACTAACAGTAAGACGGTGTCTTAGTGTAAATAACATGACATGGCGGTGGAGCGAGAAAGAAACAAAGAAAGATTTGTCAGCTTTGGAAAATCTCGGTTCAAAACTGAACTAAAGCAGCTAGGCTTGCTCCAAGCCTCTCTTTAATTATCTTTATGTATCGATCCACTATAGTGTAACTCATGTTATTCACACTATAGTGGATTGATACATAAAGATAGTGAAAGAGAAACTTGCAGCAAGTCTAGCGCTTCGGTTCAGTCTCTCTCTCTCGCTCTGCCACCGCTCGCTACATCGTGTTATTTACACTATAGTGGATCGATACAGAAAGATATGAAAGAGAGGCTTGGAGCATAGTTAATATAGGATAACATGGTTAGGAAACTCGTCAAATTACAAAGCAGCTAACAATTGAATGGGATTTATGTTGAACCTGTTGATTATGGTACCTGACCGTGCACAAATCTTTTGTTTTACATCATTAATATTTCAGAAACACGGTTTGGAGAACTGGCTGGTCCGCCATTATTCTGGCCAGAAAGGTTTGGAGATTAAGCCCAAACATTTCTATTGGTCGATTCATAAAACTACAATATATTCACTAACCGTGACCGTGCACAAATGCAAACAAAAACAGAACAAAAGCTAAAGACAAGTTTCCTAACCATGTTATCTCTATATTAACTATGCTTGGAGCAAGTCTAAGCTGAGCATAGTTAGCTGATCAGATATAGAAACCTGTCAAATGCTTGTGACGATTGTTCATCGTTAGTTGCAAACAACAGCAAGATGATCTCGTACACAATGTCAGTATTAGATATATAGCTTTATTTGTCCATACATGGATGAAATAATTTATGGAAAAATATCCAAATAGTCAATTTCCTAAAAGTCTATTAAAATCACTTTATGTCCGGTTGCTTCAACGAACTTTGTTAGATCATCTGGCGTTAAACCAGTCGAGGCTGAATTCACCATTGGATGAAAAAAGCACCGTTCATGGCCACCATTAAAAAATCCCGAATCCAAGATAACTTGGATGTCCCCAGCTTGATCATTGAATAATGCCAGGGGGGTGACGCAACCTTGGCTTACACCTAATTTCTCTTGTAAAATAGCCTCATCTGCGAACCTCAACCCCCCTGGAGCTCCAACTTTTTTGGCTATGGCCTTCAGGTCGATTTCTCTGTCATGCAAAGTAGTCAAAAGCCAGAGTTTCTTCTTTTTGTCTTTGAGAAACAGATTTTTGCCGACTGCACCACTTATGTCTTTTAAATACTCCATCATCGCCTCGACCGTAAATACTTCGGGGTGTTCAACGGTTTCTGTTGATATTCCTTCTTTTTCAAGGAACGCCATTAGTTCTTCCCGTCCTCCAGGCATTTTTAGAGAATGTTCGATTAAATTTTATCTATTTTAATAGTTTAAAAACTCTTACTGTCGTTCCAATTGAAGTGTTCCTCGAATATTGATTCGATACATTACCTCGCGCTGACCAATTCATTTGTTCAAGTTCCTCGAGATATTCATACACTTCCTGTGACCAATCACAATCCGTATGTGATTTGAGTACGAATCAAGAAAAACGTTCAAATATAACAAATATTCATTTTATTTTTTTATAGACCAAATAAAATTTCAAATGAAATTGTAACAAACTTTACTGTAATATAGTAATATTATAAACAATATAGATTATTAAGTACAATTTTATAGTTTTAGAACACAAATATGTTAAATGTTTTATGTACTTGCTTGACATTTTTTATTTATTATCGTATTTATATATATCAGAATCGATCCTAAAAATAGCGCCACAAAAATAGACACTGTCACTGTTTGTCTAAATCATAAATGTGAAGCAAGTACATAAATACATATTTGTGTTTTAAAACTATAAAATTGTACTATAATCTATATTGTTTCTAATAGTATTGCTATATTACAGTGTTAAAAGTTTGTTACAATTTCATACAGAGAACAAATTTGAAAGTTAGAAAACTTTTTTACAATAAATTATTTGGTCTATAAACCAAAATTTGCCACTGACATTCATTGCACTATAAAATGACGTGTTGATACACATTATTTTTACTGTACTAAAAGAGTTAACGGGAAAAAATATATATTGTAAACAGATGAAAGTGACATTTTCCTTTGAAATATAGATTAGAAAACCGCCACGTTTGATCGCTTAGTTTCTAAAATTAAAATGAATATTTGTTATATTTGTTGAAGTAAAACCTTGATCTCGCAACGCGGCTTTGCATATTTATTCAATTCTGGTTCTAAACCGTTTTCTAAACCATAGAAAATCTTCAACACTTTGACATTTTTCTTGAGAAGCCATACATGTATTTCAATGAAACGTTTTTCTGAGCACAAATGTAAACACATTTGAAGAATTTCAGTTACATGAATGATGAAAACAACCGAATTCTTGATTTTTGAATATTGTTTACTTCCTGCAATGCAGGATCAGTTCCTCATTGATTCGTATTCAAATCACATACAGATTGTGATTGGTCAACTTTCACAGGAAGTGTATGAATATCTCGAGGAACTTGAACAAATGAATTGGTCAGCGCGAGGTAATGTATCGAATCAATATTCGAGGAACACTTCAATTGGAACGACAGTAAATATACCAACACTGTTCATAATATTTTACCATAAACGTGTCTCCGATAAAACACATCACTCAAACGTAGAAACCAGCGACATTTAATAATTTTGGGTTTTTTGGCACATTTTGTTTTGTGGGAAAAGGTATACTCATTACTTCTGCATATCGTGGTTGAAAATAGAATAGAATAGAATGAAATTATGAAACTAAACCTAACTGTTTTGTTATTTTATTGGACTATTTTTACTGCAACTTTGATTTTGAGGATCTGGTATTATCCTAAACTTGTTTTTCCTAGTTTGTTTACGTTAAATACTCAAGTCCAAAAATTAGTTGTTTTTCACAGGTTTTAAATAAAACTGTAAAAAGTTTCTCCTATAGAAATTTGCTGAACCGATGGCTCTCTCCCTGTTTGTCATCTCAGGTGATGGGATTTTAGATATAAACACAACCGATATCCAAAAATACAACATGGCGACTTGAGAGGAGTGAACTATTAAAGTTTTTTCGTTTATGTGGTTCTGCACAGTATTTTCATCATGTGATTGATTTGAGGAATGAATTTTATGTCGGGCCATTGCTTTCCATAGCTTTTCCAAGATATGCGTCATCTCATCCGCATTTGTCAGAGACTGAAATCAACAGAAAAAGTACGGAGTTCACTTCAGGAGCTATATATAAAAGTTATATTTTAACAAAATTATTAATATTAAACTTTCATATACTATGCAAACATTTACAAGCAAATAGATTGTACAGAGCACTAGCTTTTTCCATAGAACATAGAACATGGAACGTTCTGCCATGTTACATGCGGGAAAAGGACACCTCCCTGGGCAAGTTCAAAGGTGATCTGCTATCGTATTACCGAGCAGCCATCACACAGGTGTACGACCCAGAAGTTCCAAAAACATGGAGAACAATCTGTTTGAAATGCAACTCAACCAGGGCTCTGACAGCAGATTCTATCATGTGCTGCAATTAACAACTAATGTTCATTTGTAACTTTGTAACTGTATAATGTACCATGTAATATGTAATATTATTTCCAAGTAATTTTATAGTCCTATATCATTGTTATGTTAGTGGCAAATCTAAATAAAAAAGATGTTTTAATTTAAGTTGAGAATCATTTTTATAATTATCAAACAGGTTATTCAGCATGCAAGACTGTTTACAAAAATAGAGCAATATCCATCAAATGACGTTGGTCAAAGATGGCTTCATGTTACCAGCAGATCTTTATCGACAAAACATAATTTACATGTGAGTATCAAGGGGTGCATGCCCCCCTCCTTTTCAGCATATCTGCTTATGCTCGAATAGTAGACTAAGTCTACACTAATAGAACTAACTTGTTTTTAGAGCAAGCCTGAAATTTTGATTGATTCCTCAGTAACTATTGCGGAATTGGCAAAGCATGCTGCTGTATCCATTGGTAAGTGTCTATTAGTAGATATTGTCAAGTAAATACAACCTTTAGATCAAGTAATAAAATCTACAGACACAGACAATCACGGTTTCACAAGGCAAATTTGTTCATGCAAAATGAAAACCACATTTTGGCAATGTGATTGATTAGCAAAAAAATTCACCGCGAAAAAGGAGGTACTGATCCTACTGGGGGATTTCATCACTAACCAATCATGTTGCTGTCTTGCTGTGGACACCCCTTTATGTGGGCAAATAGCTTTGGTACCAATGTTAAAATACTATTAGAGAGCTATAGCTGTATAGCAAGTGATGCTTTTGACAACACTGACGTCACACATACATAATTTAGCCGTTAATTATGGTGTCAGTAGTTCTTCAATTATGGCGTCAGTGGTTCTTCAAGTATGGCATCAGTGGTTTCACATTCGTGAATTCAAACAAGAACGGCTGTTGCCATCTATTACAGCTCAATTCACTTCTGGTCGGTGTTAGTGAATCAAGAACGTTACTTGTTTAAGCTCTCTATTATCATCACCCCTATATATTTAAGCAGACACCTCTTTTATGCAGATACATTTGCAAGATCCCAAAGGTGTCTGCTTCATAGGTGTTTGATTGTATTTTACATTCTTTAATGTCTTCTGGAATTTTCAGGTGAGATCATAAGATTTGCGAGAGATGTGGGGGAGAAGGTTGATAGGGGACCCAAGACAGGTATGTGGCACTTCCAGTTCATCTATTGAGCTGCAGTACACCTTGTGATAAATTGTACATATCAATGGAAAAGTGTTGGTAATACATTTTCTTTGTACTGTATTTCAGTTCTTAAGCCAGAAATTGTGGAGCTTCTTCTTTTGGAATATGGATTTACTGCAAAATTTCTTGACCAGGCTTTTGATATATCACCAAGGTAATCTTACAGTCAAATCGGATGTTCTCTTGCGAGGAACATTGCAATATTGTCATGCAATATTGCAATTTTGATTTGGAGATTGCTCTGAGCAATTTGCAACCGACACGAACAAACTGCAAATTGAAATTCACAACCAGGTGTGTAAACAAAGCCTCTGATTGGCTTCTAGCAAAAGGAGAATTCTAAAGCACATTGTAAAGTACAAAATAATTTGAACTTAGAGAGAGAGTGAAAACATGTCTGATACAAAATAACTTGTTTATTTTTAAGACCACCGTGTCAAAACACAAGTATTTTAAAATCTCGTGCTCCTGTGGTCACCATAATGGGCCATGTTGACCACGGTAAAACAACTTTGTTGGATACGTTAAGAAAGACATCTGTCGCAGCTGCTGAGGCTGGTGGAATAACCCAACATATTGGAGCATTCTCAGGTTGGTGTTGTATGTGTCTTAATAAAACATACAGTTTTACAATTTACTTGTTGGAATAAATGGAAGTAACAAAGGAATGATGGAAGGTAGGAAGGAAAGAAGGAAGGCCAAAGGAAAGAATGAAAGGAAGGATGGAGGGAAGATTGAGGAGAGGTGGAGGAGGAAGGAAGGAAGCAAGGAAGGAAGGATGGAGGGAAGATTGAGGAGAGGTGGAGGAGATGTAGGAAAAAAAGAGCTAGGGAATGAAGGAAGGGAGGAAGGAAGGAAGGAAGGAAGGAAGGAAGGAAGGAAGGAAGGAAGGAAGGAAGGAAGGAAGGAAGGAAGGAAGGAAGGAAGGAAGGAAGGAAGGAAGGAAGGAAGGAAGGAAGGAAGGAAGGAAGGAAGGAAGGAAGGAAGAATAGAAAAATGCATTGAAAGTTGATGAATGGAAGGAAGAAAAGAAGGGACAAAGGAACACAAAAGAATTCATGAATACAAGGAAGGCAGAAAAAAATGCAAGAATTTATGAATGGAGGAACAATGGAAAGGAGGGGGGAGGAAAATATGAAAGGAAGAAGAAGGGAAGGAGGCACACAAGAAAAATTGATGGAAGGATGGGAAGGGAAAATTAATGGAAAAGTAATGAAGAAGGATCAAAGAAGGAATGAAGAAATAGGGTTCATCTCCATATTGTGCTGTAACAGGTCACTGACGTAGTTGCTTCATGCCATGTTAGTGTTCCTGAGCTGTTTCCCTCTTTGTCTTTTCATTGTAACTTTGTAATTGTGTTAACGGCTGAAGTAAATAAATAAATAATTAATTAATAAAGTGCAGTTAATAAATAAAATGCATGAATGAAGGAATAAGGAAAGGAAGAAACGAAGAAGGATTAAGGATTCAAAATGTAAAGGAGTGAATGATAATAATATAAAGTGAAGTAAAATACTATATTAAAAAATCATATTTAAGAAATCATCCCAATTAAATATTAAATTAAATATTCAAACCATCTCACATTTTCTTTTAGTTAAATTACCAAATGCATCTAATATTACATTTATTGATACACCTGGGCACGCTGCATTTGAGACCATGCGTGCACGTGGTGCGCACGTGACAGACGTGATGGTGTTGGTTGTAGCGGCAGATGATGGTGTCATGCCTCAGACCATTGAATGTATCAATCATGCTAATAATGCTAATGGTGAGTATAGTCAACCTTGTCTACATACTTTTTGTTAAATATCTTCTCATATTCAATCTGATGATTGTGGTGCTAGAACTCAGGCAAATCAATTCTAGATGGTGCCACTTCGAGTGGATCCACACCGAAAAATTGCTTGACTGATTTCTGAATCGAACTTGCGTCCATCTTTTTATATTAATTACGAAATTCGCATCTTCGGATTTCTAGACCACTGCCCTACCATTGCGCTATCAAGTCAATGGAAATTGGAAGCAAATTTTATAAAATCAAATATAGGAATTATTTTCATGACGACTCTTAAGTCTCTCTTGTTTGGAAGACGCGCAGTGTGTCAATGTCATTACAGAATCATCTTCAAAGATGTGAAAAATCTTCTCATATCTATTCTTGCACTCCACACAACAACGAAATATTCATTGTCTCGAGCGGGATTCGACCTAACACAAAAAAGCGTCAAGTCGTCACGGCGGTCACGAAAATATTTGATGCACTAAAATTGGTTAAACTCGCTTCTAATTTCCGTTGGCTTGATAGCTCATTGGGTAGAGGAGTCAGTGGTCTTTATAAAATAACATGTTTACTACGCGAGCTGTGATTGGTCAATACCCGTGCAGAATGAGACAATCATGCACGGAAAATTTTAGGCGCTTCGCGGGGTTTTTAAAATGTCCGTTGTTTCTTTGTCGTTATTTTATAAAATAATTACCAAATGGTTTTCCGTCGACTTTCTGAAAGCTAAAAAATACTCGCCTATCGGCTCGTATTTTTTTACGCTTTCAGAAAGTCTCGCAACATCCCGCGTGTTAGGATCGGCACGCAACCTTCACGGAAAACCATTCGGTAATCCTTTAGTACAAACCCATAATGCGAGTTCGAATTCCGCTCGAGACAACGAACTTTTCCGCGTTGTTCTCTATTGTGTCACAATTGATATGAAAAAATTTTTCACATCTCTGATGATGATTCTGTAACACTGAGAACACGCTAAACCTGTTTCTATTTTCTTTATGTTTTTGTTTTTGATGTTCTAATTGGATATTCTAATTGGATGCGGCTGTAAAGTTCCAGTTATTGTAGCAATTAATAAAATTGATAGACCAAAAGTTAATCTGGTAAGAGTATAGAACATGTTGTGTTGTTGTAAATATTTTAAAAACTCCGGGTTAATCGTGGTCACATTTTTGCTCTCAATTTGTCGTATTCTATTTTCTAAGCCTAAAGTAAAAGATCAACTACTCAGTCACGGTCTTCAACTAGAAGAGTTTGGAGGAGATGTTCAGGCTGTTGAAATATCTGCTTTGACTGTAAGTGTTCTGTATTTAAAGCAGCAAGTCTTGCATTCCAGTCAACTCGCCTATGCCTCGCCTGTTCCAATTTTATTTATTTTTTTATTAACTTTGCCAAAAAATGAATACAAAAATTACATACAATAAATACACGAATTACAATATAATCAATAAAGGTGGCAGGGGATTCGCAACAGCGTAAGCTAATTACTGCGAGCCCTTTGCATAAGAATAATGTAAAACTTCAATCTTTAAAATATAAGTTCAAGCACAACAACTAGGATTAGCGAGACTCCGTGCAACATTACATTTTAGACAAACTGATTTCCATGTCCTAGGGTTTTCTGAGTCGTAGCCTATCTTCTTTGTGCTTCCTGGCACATAATGCCTCCACATGCAGCGTGTTTCCACCTCTCTCTGTCCTCCGTGACAGTTCTTTCATTAACCCACGACTTCCATCCCGTCTCCTTCCTTTCTTTCTCCACCGTATGTCTTTATGTTGTCTTTGGTCTTCCCCTTCTCCTTTTCTGCTGAGGCGCCCATGTCATTGCCACACTAATGTCGTTGTTTTGGTCTTGTCGCAATGGCCGATCATCTTCCACCGTCGCCGCTTGATTTCCTCGCTCATTGGCCTTACCTTAGCCTGCGAAGCAGTCGCTTTATTTTTGAGTGGTTATTATATAAATGGGCGATAAAATAATCGGGCGGATAAAATAAGCGGGCGGAAAAATAAGCGGGCGGAAAAATAAGCGGGCGGAAGGCGGCGCTTATTTTTCAGCCCGCTTATTTTATCCGCCCCCTAATTTTTTCCGCCTGACTATTTTATCGCCCATTTATATAATAACCACTCAAAAATAAAGCGACTGCTTCGCAGGCTAGCCTTACCTAAGCTTTTCCAACAGGCAACAACTTCTTTGTACCATGGGCGGATCTACTGGGGGGGGTGCAGGGGGGTGCGCACACCCCTAGAAAACGTCAGCACCCCCCCACAAAAAGTCAGAATCAACGAGTTCATACTGAAATTTTCACGATCTATGGCATTTTTGACATAATTTGCGCTGGTGGCGGAAGGGTGCACCCCCGGAAAAATCTGCACCCCCTCTGTCAGATGAGCCTGGATCCGCCCCTGCTTTGTACTAACATGATCTGTCACCTGATCCGTAGGATTCTCCGCAGACACTTGTTATGAAACACATCGACCGTCCTATCATCCTCTTGTAACCTTGTTCATTTTCCATGTTTCACCACCATAAAGCAAAACTGGCATTACAAGCGTCTTATACAGCCTCCTTGTGATGCTCTTAGATCGTTTTTAGCTGTTCTTCAGATCGTATCAGTAAAAGCTAAAGCATGTTCTATTTTCGCAGGGTTTAAACCTTGATCATCTAACAGAAGCAATAACGACACATGCAGAGATTGCTGACTTGCGAGCTGATTTCACGGGATTGGCTGAAGGAGTTATATTGGAGTCAAAAATAGAGAAAGGCAGAGGGTAAGTGGTTTTAGACAGTTGTAACGTTTTAAGGGTATGGTAAAAGATTCAGATCTCTGCATGCTGTCTATTGCTTTCTTCCTTACAGAGCCATTGCAACTGTACTTGTTCAGAGAGGTGCTTTAAGGAAAGGATCGGTGATAGTTGCTGGTTCATGTTCTGGAAAGGTTAGTCAGGAGAAACATTCATGCAGTTAACTCCCTCCCCCCCTCCCGTCTGCCTCGCAGGCTCGCACGTATGTGTAACCAAACATTGATTATTGACTTCTATTTCTAAACGTTCTTAGGTTCGTAAAATGTTGAACGACAATAGCGAATCTGTGGTCAGTGCCGTGCCTTCGATGCCAGTGCAAGTTACAGGTTGGAAAGAACTTCCTGAAGCTGGGGAAATGTTACTCGAAGTCAAGTCTGAAGTAAGAGAATTCAATTTTGAGGGTGTTGGTGGCACAATAGTTACTGTATACGTCTTTCGTCTGTGTAAAGACCTTCTCACACGATACGATTCTCCTCCTGACGTATGTGATTCAACACAGTAAAGCAACAACTACTTTTTTCGCCAGGTATGAACCAATAGCCTTACTCTTGTCAACAAATCCAGTAAATGACATACGTCAAGAGGAGAATCAGATCGTGTGAACAGGTTTTAACCGGAGTTCCATTCCTACAATATGCAGTTGTATGATTATAATTTCACCTCAGTCGCACGTGATTCTACTGCCTTCCACCTGTTGTAACACTAGCCCAATAAGGGATGCGCCTTGCTGGACCTCTAGGGAAAACCGTTTGGAACTGATAGGGCTATCCGGTATAAATAGTGTTAGTTTAGGTTTCCTCCTGTAGTAAAACTGGACCGATCAGGGATGGCACTTACTGGACCTCTAGGGAGAACACTGTAGAACTGATAAAGCTATCCAGTATAAATAAAGTTCTAAACAGGTCAGAAGGTGCCCACCATCAGCTGCTGTCCTGTAATGCTTTCTGAAACCCGGCCATCGAAGCGTATGCCGAAATATGACGTTGATAAACTGACTTGTGACTTTTAGAACATTGCGAATAAAGTGGTGAACTATCGTAAAAACAAACAACAAAATATGAAGACTTATGGACCAAGTTTGTCTGAGTCAGACGATCTACAAGTGATGATGAAGAATTTCACCAAGTCCTATGATGACACGAATAAGTTCGATATTGTTATCAAAGGTAAAGTTTTGTTTAAAAATCCCTGAAAATCATGGTAATAGATCATGTTTTTTATGGTAATTAATGTGAGTAAAATGGGATTATTCATTTACTCATTTATTTAGCTGATGTAAATGGTTCTCTCGAAGCAATCTTGGATGCTATAAAAACGTATAAAGCAGACAAACCCAAATTGTCTGTGGTATCGTCTGGTGTTGGCGCAGTGACTGAGAATGATATTCGATTACTTGAACCTTTTAAAGGTACCGTATGGACCTTTTTAAAGATCAGTTTTGATCACCTTTATCTACTGTATTCAGTATGGATATGGCTAGTAATGGTTGGTTAGTTTAATGTGCCTATATCTTAGGTATGCTGTTTTGTTTCAATGTGGGCGTGTCAAAAGACCTCCAGAAGTTAGCGCAACAGTTGGATGTCAGAATACATACGGGAAAAGTTATTTATCGCTTATTACACACTCTTAAGGTAATATTCTTTTGTAAGATGTGTTAGAACTTGTAAAAATACAGTCTACCCTCCTGCCAGTTCGAATAACAGTTGATGAGAGTTGTGTTGTTGGTTGTACACCTGTGCTACCAGTATTCGATTCTTGAAATATACAGTTGTATGATTATAATTTAGTTAGTTGAGATGAGTTGAGATGTGATGAGATGAGAGTTAGCCCTCAAAATCTCATTAACTCCCATTGGGCAATCAGTATTGGAGAAATGACATCACTTTATCTACCATAGGAAGAGATGTCTGCAAAGCTACCATTACTTCGCGAAGATATTCATGTTGGTGAAGCAACAATATTAAAAGTATTTCAGCTGAGTGGCAGGAGAAAAGCTTCAGTTGCCGGTTGTCGAGTGAAACAGGGACAACTGCGAAGAAAGGAAACTTATCGTGTCTATAGAAATAATCAAGTCATATTCGAAGGTAAGAAACTCTGACCTCAAAATATTTGGATGGACGTCTTGGTGATTTGTGTAAGCGAAATAGCGGGTCTCAGTAAGCCCCCATCAAAATAACGTTAATTATCTTCCGATCACTGAATCGTCAGTGGATGGTACTATTGTTATGCTAAGTGTTATGCAAAGAAATTTTCAAAGCAGCAAGTCCTGCTTTGTCAAATCAACTTGCGAAAAACCAGCTTAAGGTTTCGTTGGTAAAAAGTAGATTTTTTTCTTTTTAAAAGGTCATTTATCGAGCATGAAGCGAGACAACGATGACACAGATGTAGCGAAGAAGGAAACGGAGTGTGGTTTGTGTTTTGAAAACTTTCACGATCTCAAAGAGGAAGACAGAGTGGAATGTTTTAGCAAGACTTTTAACAAGCAAGAAGTGAACTGGAAGTGGAATTTTTGAAAGAGGAAATATCAAAGCATTCAGAGGTATGAATATTATTGAGCTGTAAACGATGGGTGGAATCGGCGTAATCAACTGACGCTCACATGCCTAGTTACCACTGTTATGATAATATAAGCATAGGGCAATAATATCGACATGTTTTACCAATCTAAAGGCTCGATCAAACGATACGCAAGAAATTTTGGGCGATTGAGCCGTGATTTTTTCTTTCATCTTTTCATATTGCTTTCACAATTTTTTCGTTTTCTCTTTTTTTTTTCGTTTTTTTTTTTTTTTATTGCATTTGGAACGAACGGTATTCGACTTCGGCGTTTTTTATTTTTAACAATCATAGAATAGATAGCAGAGCAGCTTTAGCCTAGCTTTATGCACTGGTCTCACGAAAAACTTTTTGCTTTGTGTTTCAACGTGTCGCAAGTGCTCGCAAGTTTACAAAAACTTGCGATGAAGATTGAGTTTGTTTCAATCATTCGCAAGCTAACGCAAGTCATCGCAAGTTGGTGGTCAAACGAGGCACAAGCAAGCGCAAGTAAAAACTTGCGATGACTTGCGTTCTCGTTTGATCGGGCCTTAACTATCTGATTGAACAATTTTTAAAAACTGACTGTCGGTGTTTTTAAGTCCGCATTTTCCATGTCCGTGTTTTTCCACAGGACCCATGTCCGCATCACCATGTCCGCGTTTTCCTGATAATCGAGTCAGTTGATTTCGTGACTAGCAAATCCGGCAATTATATCCTGTAGTTATTTGTACGTGGCTGCTTGTTTGATTAGCCATTAAGCTATTAGCTATTAATGGTATCAATTATTTATCAACCATTCAATATTAAGCGGAAAGTGCTTTTGAGCTTCCTTTGCCTTTGCACGAACACAGTTAGGTAGGATTGGCGATGTCGTTGAGATAGTTAAGATCAAAGAGAAACTATATTCGTGGGCGAAGCATGAGAATGTAACCTAAACGTGACAGTAGAGTTTATTTATGGTTTTTCATAGCCTACCCTACAGACATCTAGACGACTGCAGAGGAGGCTAGGTTTTTGTGGAGTCCAAACTGGTAAAATGGGAAGAAATTCTATTTGTTGGAAATAATGTTTCAAGTTTTGCAAAAATATACGTTGTGTATTCATTCTCAAGTGAAACTTCAATTTGAAAGTTTCAATCTGATTACCAAATCAGTCTGATTTGCTTATCAGATTACCTGTCAAGCAAGATGGATGATTATGAACTCACGGGGGCGACATTTGAAAGGCCTCTATAAACTTGAAACGTTGGCAAAGCAGAATGTAAACACAACCGAGAGCCCCCGTTGCCACGTATTTTGTAACTTAGTCTGCGGGCAGCCTAACGAACATTTAACGTAAGACCAGTACAGACGTGCTGTGCCACACTGCCACCCACCTTAACATCACACAAAGAAAACTACAACATACAGTCATTTCAACCAGATATATTCTTTACGAAACTAACCACGCAGACATTTAAGTCAAAATAACATTTTTCGCGTTTCGATCTCTTGTTGGGGGTGGCACACTGGCACAGTGATGGTCAATACACGCGCCTTTTGCAATCGGGGTCCGATTCCTGCAATAATTCTCGCATGTAAGAAGAGCGCTTCCAGTTTGGCTCTATAAAGCAACGCAGATTCTTAACGGGTACCCCAGTTTTCTCCTGTAGTAACACTGGACCAGCAAGGGCTGGCCCTTACTGGACCTCTAGGAAGAACAGTTTCGAACTGATAAAGCTATCGAGTATAATTAGGGTCAGAATTAGATGTTTAATTTAGATGTCCAAAGTGCCTCAGCTTTATAATCCTAATAACCCACGTTTTCATACGGTTATAAGGCCACGTTACCGGTCACGAATATTTCTCTTTGATCTTGACCCCAGTCTCGACCCAATCCCTAACCCTAACCCTATTATGTGCGTATACGTAACATGAACTTGGAACCTTTCATACGTTCGCTAACATGACGTCACTTTACAAACTAAAATTACGTCATTATACAAACTCAAAGTAGGTATCTCTTTACTGTAGAATGAAAAACTTCTCCCTTGATAACTGTTTTCGTTTATACTTTGAAAATGGCACCAAAAACCTGTTGTTTTTTTCCGCTTAAAACGGTACAACGCAACAAAATTTTTCAAAATATCTCCATTCTGAGAAGCATTAATAAGAAAACTTCGTCACCTATAGAAATTTACACGACTGTTTAACAGTGCGTTTTCCGCTTTTTTGTCCAGTGTACGTTGGGCTTTTTGTCTAAATAGTCAAGGATGCACGACCTCTGTGACATGACGTCAGAGACACGCGTAAGGAATAGCCAGTGTTTACCTAGTGTAGATATAAATATATAAAGAATCTCCTATTTTGTGGTTAAGTTAGCCGCAAAGGAAATGGGTAGTCTTGAAACATAATACACAAATACAAAATGAGAAAAACAGGCGACTTCACGCCCCGAAATATGACAGGATGACAGCGAATTGCGTCATTGTCGGAAGTAGAACGTGGGTTTCAACTTCCGGTAGCACTTAGTAAACATTTGCAACTTCCGGGCATTGATCAAAGTTTTTCAGCGTTTCGTGTGTGAAAGCTGAAATTAGTTTGAAAGGCCCTTTGATGTGAAAAGACGTAAGCGATAAAGCTTGTTAGAAAGTTATTAAATCGTTTAAAAGACTTGGCAAGACTCGTAGAGGAATGATGACAGAATTTCGAGGGATTTTCGCCTTAATCTGGTATTTGTTTTTGCCAGCGTTCTCGGCGTCCCAGTTTCACGTGAGTTTTTGTACGAACAACTCACTGGTTGACACCAGGAAAAAACCTGAAGGAAACATCGTGTTCCCGTTAACAACTTCGAACTATACTGGCAAAATATGTAACGTTATGATACGCTCTCCTCTGGATAGCAAAACAGAACTCACTTTGGTGAATTTACGACAAACAACACCCTACGAACAATGCTTTCAAAATTCTATTGAAATCAGCGAAGTACAAGACAACTCTGTCAGGTATACATTCTGTAGAAGCGTAGGCAGTGTGGAAAAAATTACACTTCGGTCGACTATTAGGATGATATATAAAGCTTCATTTCGAAATGAAATCGCTCAGAACAGTACAAAAACCGCTATTAGCGTTCATTACAAAAGACTTAATATTAATAGCTCAACAAAAGTTTGTCGACATGTGTTAACAGCCCAACGTGATACATTTAAGACTTCGGGATATCCCGATTACCCCCTACAAGGAGAATGTGAGTGGGTAATTAACACCGAGAAAGGGGAAGGAATCTCACTCGAGTTTCAAATCCTAAATGATCAAAATTTAAACTGCGATAACAATTTCATAGAAGTTCGGCAAGGGGAAAGTATCGAAGCACCTTTGTTGGTGAAAATTTGTAAAAGTGCTCAACGCAGGAGCATAAAATCCTCGTCAAACAAATTGTGGATACGAGTTAAGTCATCTACCACTCAACCTATTGGTTTTCAGGCTACTTATCACATATGTGAAGTTATAACAGCTAATAAACAATTAAATTTTAAATCACCAATGACATCATGCCAGACATGGAACTTGACAGCGCCACCCGGTCACATTGCGGCATTATCGTTTTCAAATATTTATTTAGTAAGTACAGCCGGTGCATCGTGTAAGGGTAATGTTCTAGAAGTCTGGGATGGCAAGACAAAAACTGCATACTGTAATTTAAAAAGCCCTCCATCAATAATCTTGTCGAAAGGACAAAAATTGGTCGTTACATATCGCTCGATAGACTTTGATGAACAGGTTATGGATTTCCCAACCAGTTTTCAAGCAAGTTTCACTTCAATATTTCCAAGCAGTTATAAAACCAACTGTTTTGTTACAAACAAAGAGCTGAGATTTAAGTGTAACAACGGACAAGTTATTCCCTGTGAGTGGCAGTGTGACGGTGCCATGCAATGCTCGGATAACAGTGATGAAAGCCCGTGTTCTAACATGCAAGCGAGATGGCATAAACTTCAAGTGTTTGTGATCGTTATGGGATCCATATGTGCATCAACTGTTATATTCTGTGTTGGATTAGTCTGCTTTAGAAAGTGTATTATACATGATCGATCGTCAACGAGAAGTAGTCGGCATTTGAGTATTACGGACCAATCCCCACTAACCCCAAATGTGGATCTACCTAGCCCACCGCCTAGCTACTTCACCGATCAGGATGAGGAAGCACCAGCTTCGGTTATCCGAGGGACGTACTTCTTCGGTGACGAGTTCTCCCAAAGTGGTATCCACAGTGCATCGTTGTTCGGAATCCCGCCACCAAGGTATTGCTCAACTGAGTCTCTTCACCAGTCTACCACTGAGACCAGAAGTTTATGGCAGAGAAGTATATCTAGTATTCCACTTGTACCAACGGACAGTTCAAGAAATAGCGTGATTATTCCCCTCCCAGAGGAAGACCCCCCTGATTACGACAGCCTGTCTGCAGATAAGGATGAACAGATTATGACAAACAGTGCAGCCCTCGGACCTGTGGCATGTGTCCCAGAAAACCCTGCAGGCTCCTCAAATGAATGTATTGCTAATGACAATAACTTGGACAATGATATGGCTATTGAACTTCAAACACGTGTGCCTGCGACAGCTAGCCTTACAAATGAACTTATTCCAGATAACCAAGTTGTGGACATTGATGTTGGTATAATGAATCCTGGAGCAACATTGAATATGTAAGGAAACTATATGCACTTTGTCACAGAGTAACGTATCCTGTCAGATCTCTAAACCACTGAAAAATGTTTGCTCCAAGTTCATTTGAATACTTGTTTAGCAAAATCATTATATAATTGTGTATTTAGCAAATGGGATGCTATAGCACAAAGCAAACTAGCCAGCAAAAATTCATATTTTGTTCATTTCCACTTACATTTATTCAAGACATTGGGTTTGACTATACCAGTACCACTTCATACATCATTTATGACAATTTTGTAATGCACAAAAACTTTTACAAAAAGTACATTCTCAACCATGTCTATATTTGAAGACATTGATTTTGTTATTAATATATTCATAGACATAATCATATAATATCCTTTGTAATATAATGTATAAAATTGTAAGATTTGATATTTAGTAACGTACATATAATCTATTTATTTATGAGTGTAGATCTTTTTGCATGGAAGACTATTTAACCCATTAAGCCGCGATGTGCCCTACTTTGCATTTTAACTTTGACGTTTAGACCTATAAACAGCAGTGTTGCGAAATTTTAACAGTTTGCTGTCTAGACTGCTAATATTGCCAATAATTTCAAGTCGTCCCTTTCTGGTGGAAAAATACATTAAAACAAAGAAATATCCATACATTATTTGCTCTGATAAACATCGGAACTTTGAAGTTGTCCACCAGCATGGCCGCATTGACGTCACATGAAAACCATCGATTGGTTTTTGGGTTTTTGGCTGGGTTTTTATTAGCCTCCTCCGCAGGCAACTCTATTATCGAATTTACTGTTTTAACCGAACATTAATTTAATAGAAGATATTCGATAATATTCGCTACATTACAAGTTTATTACAAGTTTTTTGCCCAAGAGTTGCCTGCGGAGGAGGCTTTTATTATGTGGTTAGCAGATGGCAGTCGAGAAGCAAATATCGTCTCGTAAATTAAAATAATAGGCTGAACAAGTTTAGACTGTTAGTATTTTCTCCGTTTCTCAGCGGACAATTTACTGACATTGACACAAACGAACAGCTGATTACATAAAACAAATTCGCGGTTACGTGCGTTAGGGGTTACGGTTCGAGTCACGCACGTATTACGTTCTAATTACGTAATTCTTATTCTAATTGCCCTCACGGTTTTTTTTACCTTCACGTGACAGTTGGCCGTGACTTTAGCTTGGGTATGGGGGTAGCAAGGGGCTGTGGCTGTCTCTTTCACTTGTTTAAAGGGCGCTTTATAGACCTAATCCGCCAACGCGTGTCCATATCTGTTGCCACGCAATTCACTCAATAAAAATTATTCACTAATAAAAATTTGCTTATGAAAGAAATTGGAGTTCATTATTCGTTCTATGCTTGGTTACCTTTGTGCAGTGGTAACTAGGCATGTGCGTTATCCGAAAATGTGCATTGGGTGGCAATTACATGCGTTCATTTGGGGATACAACGGTCCCAGTTGAAACATTGTTTATTCTCATGTGAAACTTCAATATGTAACGAACAATTGAAGGTTTAAATGAGCTCTGGAATCAGCGCAAGGCTAATTAAAACAATTGAAGGTTTAAATGAGCTCTGGAATCAGCGCAAGGCTAATTAAACGGAATTGGCTAATCATATTGAAACCTGTCAAATGCCTTTGACAAACATGAAAGTTTAACAATATTGTTATCTGTGACTTTTCATCCTTAAAAGAAACCAACGGTAACAACCAGCGGTATTAGTGTGGGAGGCTACTGAAATAACTCGTGAGAACGGATTGACTCTTTGCAATATTGATCTGTGGGCGGCTTTGTTTTCACATTCAATCACTCAAGGTGACCTCAAATGACGCAAATAATATGATTATCAGACAGACAAAAAAAATTGAAACACATATTTATGCCTAACAGTATAATTTGAGTAAATAGAGAGTTTGGCGATCGATTTTAATCGTGTTACCAACTTTATAATCTGCCCCTGCTGTTTATGTCTACTGAATACATTTCGGTGCACAAAAGATCATGCGTAATAAAGCCTGCTATTTGTTGAATCCAATTCGCCTCTTGACGTATGTGATTTACTGGATTTGCTAACAAGAGTAAAGGCTCTTTTCCACTCGTCGCAAAAACCAACTCGCAAGCTCGCTGCGAGTACTTTCATCCAATCACAATGCTCGACAGTTTATTTTAATTACATGCAAGAACTCGCAGCGAGTTGGTTTTGCGATGAGTGGAAAAGAGCCTTTACACAGTGATTGTAGTGTGGTTGTCACGTGCGGTTGTGCGATGCATCGCACAAATTAGCATACCATGACTTACAGTGATTGTAGTGTGGTTGTCATGTGCGGTTGTGCGATGCATCGCACAAATTAACATACCATGACTTACAGTGATTGTAGTGTGGTTGTCATGTGCGGTTGTGCGATGCATCGCACAAATTAACATACCATGACTTACAGTGATTGTAGTGTAGTTGTCATGTGCGGTTGTGCGATGCATCGCACAAATTAGCATACCATGACTGACAGTGATTGCAGTGTGGTTGTCATGTGCGGTTGTGCGATGCATCGCACAAATTAGCATACCATGACTGACAGTGATTGCAGTGTGGTTGTCATGTGCGGTTGTGCGATGCATCGCACAAATTAGCATACCATGACTTACAATGATTGCAGTGTGGTTGTCATGTGCGGTTGTGCGATGCATCGCACAAATTAACATACCACGCTAGTATCTTTAAGACTATTAAACATACACGCTAGTATCTTTAAGACTATTAACGTTAGCTTTTTTTGAAATAACTGGCTAAATATTTACATCTATTTTTTCTAAAATTTAAATTAAATGGTTAAATTATTCTTCCATCAGTCTTCAACCGTTTCAATAATACCATGCTACATCTATTACTGCGTGCTATATCCACATAAAGTATGTCCCGTTCGTAAGTCAATATATGGTGCTATAATGTTCTAACTGATCTACACCCTTCACGGACAGACACAGTCACCGAAATGTTTTTTGTTATGATCTCCACAAGACACTTCGTTTCACTTTGCTGTTCTTCACACATTTAATATCGCAGTCGAGTTTTTTCGCCAAGCAAAGAGTAGCGGTGGTCGGGTTTGTTGAAGCATTAAAACAGGATGTGTACATGTTAGAACAGTTCGTATGGCATCTGTTGAGGGCGCTCGATGCAGGCACGGGTGTTGGGGAAGCGTTGTGGGGTGCAAACAGCGTCGTGAGTAAGGTGAGGATTATGAGAAATTTCTTTGTGTTCATGATCTGTAAAGTAAAGGGTTGAAACATTGATTAGGAAATTATGTAAACTAAACTTACTTTATTTTTACTGGATATCTAGGTACATTAGGTACTTATTAGGGACGGACCATTAGAAAAGTGATGGGGGGGGAGGGGATTAAGTTTTGTACACCTATAAAAGTAAAAAAACTCGATGGCTGGAAATATATATTTTTTAAGTGAAATCTATTTTTTCCTGCACCATCTTTCTTGGGCAGGTTTGGTTGTTTTTGAACTAATGCCTGGGGAGATTTTTCCCTAATGTTTTTCTGGGATTTTATTTTGCTTTTGCCCATCACTTTTCTAATGGTCCGTCCCTTAGTTCAGTGTTATCTCACCGTTGGCACTAAATAATAAGAACTCGGAGACTGCATAGCTCGGCCAACAAATTTAGTCCAAGTATATTCGTGCGTAAACTATTATACATGCATCCACTAAATGCTCATTCAGTTCTCTTCAGCCGAAGACAAACTTTTGTAAATTTCTCATCCAGTTTTTATCCAAATTGAACCAAAACTTCGTCGATTGTCCTTTCCCTATGACCGTTCGCTCCAGACATTTTCGTAGTAAAATGTTTGGTATTTTTCGAGTTATCGTACTACAGATAAACAAACTCAGATGAAAACATAATCTCCTGGCGGAGCATAGTTAATAGAGATGAAATGGTTAGGAAACTCGGCTTTCGCTTTTGTTCTATGTTTTTGTTTGCATTTGTGCACGGCCACGGTTAGTGAATATATTGTATTTTTATGAATTGACCAATAGAAATGTTTGGGCTTAATCTCCAAACCGTGTTTCTGAAATATTAATGAATGTAAGACAAAAGATTTGTGCACGGTCAGGTATCGTTGCTTTGTATTTTTATGAATATTTTGATGAGTTTCCTAACCATGTTATCCTTATTAACTATATGGGCGGAGATAATAGGTACAAACTTGCAAGCTTCTACTGTATAAGAAGCACAAAGAAAACCTCAGAGGGCCGAGAAAAGTCCTATGCAAGAATCTACAGTATAGAAAAATTCTGTATTCGTCAGGTTTAATTTATGAATACTTGATATTGTTCTCCGACCCCAAGAGCAAGGCCAAGGCAATTTAAAACAATAAATTTATACGGTTCGACGCACATTCACACTGAAGAAATTTTTCATGAAATAATGAATATTTGTGCTCCCAGGAGTATACTTAAGAGTTTTGTCATTCGCATAACAAATTCAAATTAGGTCTAGATTATCGTGAGGTCCGAAGAAGAAGCTTGGCTGTTATACGTCAGTGGACACTGCATCATTTTAACCAAACTGAAACGTTCATAAAGTTCAAACATTTAGTTGGGTTTGTTAATTTCAACGTTTGTCGTCTTTAAGCATGAATTTTATGGCATAGTTGAGCCACTCTGGTTTCGAAGCGGGTTGTATGTTGTTTGACATGCACGAACTATAGTAAACTGGTCAAACGGCTGTTGGAGTTAGGCGTTGGTTACGTACAAGACTGCATCAAGCAGTTCACCCTGTTTAAGGTATTTGAAGCTTATATATCCTGCGTATATGTATTTATTTTAGGCTATCGTGGTTTGCGTTTGAAGCTCGCGCCGTCGAAATATTTTTTATGCTTTTCAGCGGGTAGTTCAGACACAATTCACCAACGGCATGGCATGATAAGGCCATGTCGCACAGAGAATTTCAACGCGATTTTGAACAGAGAATTTGTGAGCATGCATGAATCTCGTTTTATTTTGCCGCTATTCTTCTTGCCAAACATGCCCAGAAGGCAACAAAGTCAAAGAAATGAATGAGAATGATAACATCGGTGGAGTGAAACGTGGGCTATAAGTTCACCGTTTTTCTGTGCGTACTTTTCCACAGTTGCAGCAAAAATTGCCCCGTGCCCCATTGCCTTCGATGCATGTAGAGGCATATCCATACTTCTGCATATTTTGAAGGTGAATAGTTAGAACAAACGACATGAGACATGATATTTATATAACCTGCACTGGACCCCCATGTTCGAATGTTCGTTATCTCTAGACATCTCATGCAGTAGTAAAATTTTCAGTGCCAATTTATGATATCTCCTGCCCTTGGCCTTCGCCCCGACTTATTAGGGTGGCGGAGAGTTGGAGAATTTAAAAACAGTACCTTGTAGATTGTTGTAGTAATCTTAGAATTTTAACCGTAAAAATGATAACCGACGTGGGATAATCTATCACACTGCAAACATCTTAACCAAACGCGAGTTGAAAAATTCCTGTTATGCTAATATTGATAAGAATTACTAAACTGTAGACACGGTGTAATTTGTAACCTTCGCGGGCAGACACTCTAAAATTTTTGGAGTGTGTGGTTTCAACCATATAGTTATATCTAACTGAGTTTTAATTAACAACGTCACTCAAAAAAAGACAACTCAACACGCTACTAACATTTCTGCCTAAGTCAAAATTTTTCAAATTTGAGATTTTTGCCTAAGTCATACCCTCTATGGGAGGCGCATATACGGTATCATTGCCTAAGTCAACTAGCCAATCAAAGTCCGGTTGCCTGGCCTGCAAGCTTTTTGCCTTAGTTGTGGCTGTATTGTGCGAAATAACATACGTCAGGAGGAGAATCAGATTGAAAATGACTCGAAAAAGTGGTTTGTCCTTGAATTGAAAATGTATGTAGTCGTTTCAAGAGAAACTTCCTCTATTGCTGTTGAAAATGTCAAAAGATAGATACTTTGATTAATCCATCCACTGTAAACTGTTATGCTACATCTGTCAACCATAACTCCATAAGTACCATGAGTATATGGACTGCATGTTTTCCAAAGTGGTATAAAGAGCGCTAAAAAGCTGGAACCTTTCCAAGACTATGTAATGGACATAGTTCGCGCAATTTCAAATTTCGCGCAGGTCATGTTAATTTTGCATTAAAATTCGAGGATGAGTTTTCTCTCAGTTATTAGACTGCGTCCATGACAGACGTTCACCTCGAGGCGCAAAACGCACTATGAAGTGAGTGGGTTGTCGGTTGGCACAGTGCTTGCGCCTTGTACCTCTGCCATCGCGGTTCAATTCCTGCGTATATGTCTGATTATACTTATTCGCGTGTTATAGCTATCCAGTATAAATATAGTTAAATACATCTCATTTTACAACATGTTCTTGACCTAATAATGTAATATTTGTACGCGCGCGCAAAGATCGAACCGAAAGAAATGCTGAAGAGCTCATCCTACAATTATAAGTTTTGTCGGTTCCACGCGTCGCTTCTTATTACCTGGCTTAAAAACATCAGCATGTAATGAAATAATCCACTCCGTATACTAATATTAGCGTAGACGTATTTAATTTACGGGATTATAAATGAAGTAGTTGATAATCATAAAATAATTAAATAATCATAATCTGACTTTTTTACCCATTGATTTTTTGTAAACTTAGTTCGTCATTAGCCAGTTTTGTAGTCTTCGCGCGAATTAAGCAACAATTCAAAAAACAATTATTGAAAATTTCATTCATTTCATTATTTTTAATGAGATACAAAATGAGCTTATAGCGTCTTTAAATTAAGTCTTTGTATAACAATCGAAACAACTGCGCACTAAAGACCAAAGGTTAAATGAAATATTTTATCATCCCGGGCTTTTTATATGATAAATTGCACGTACGTGTATCGTATTTAAAACAAATTACAAAGTAGTGAAGTGGTTCGAGCTTCGATAAGTGAGACATCCCGTTTTAGTTCTTAAATGAACCCAAAATTCTCAAACCCAAAATAGGTTTTCTCGTTATATAACCACAACACAAATATATATATATTAGTTTTACATGCGCAAATCAACCTTAGTCGATAAACAAGCACAGGGTCTTTGGAAACCATAGTTACCGCAAATACGAATGAAATATGTGTTCTTTCGTGTTCCCCTTTTTTATACTTTTTTAAAAACAACGCATGCAGCTTGCATAAAAATGCTTTCGTATTTAAAAATCACTTGCGCAATTGGAATTAAGCATTGCCGATTAAGGCTATACTTTTAAATAATACTTAATCAGCATGATAAGCCTTTGCTTGTTGGTGGAACAAGTGTTTGGTGTCTTTAACCTCTGTGACCAGGATTCACCTCATGAGTCGCATGTGAGAAGAGTGCTTCTATAGTTTGACTCTTCCAAACACCACAGGTTTTGTATAAAGATAAGATGAGATAAAACTTTATTTAAACACGCTTACTCCTTCAGCAAATTCGCTGGTTTCCAAGGAGGGCGTGCAGCTTAAAATAATATACATAACTAATTAAGAGAACACACACTACAATACATAATGAAATTGAAGGTACGGTTACATAATATATTAGTATACGGCAAAGATCTACAATTGATCTAAAGCAGGCTAGTATCAGCAATCAACGTATTAAATGAATTCAAACAATCTGCAATTCCAAAGTTTAGCTCCGCAAAACCCAATACTTTTCTTTAAGTACTCAGTATCTGGTTTTGGCAAATACAATTTGAATTCATTGTTACGCAAGTTATAGATATGTTGTGAGGCAAAGGAATTTTCGAAGATTTCGGTCAGAGCAACCGGTGCTTGCGAGCGAGTAATTTCAGTTATACATAAGTCTGGCCTTCATGATCAGTCTGCGTTCTTTTAAGGTCATTTCCAACCCAATTCGGATAGCGCTGCTTCGGACTGACCATGCTCATTTCTATATCCTAATATGACCCTTGCTGCTCTATTTTGCAGAGTCTGATTTGAAAGCGTGGCACCAATTGGGGCCTCTGTATGGGGACTCTGGTTTCCTCTTGCAGTTACACTGTTAAGAAGGGCACTTACTAGATCTCTAGGTAGAACAGTTTTAAATTGATAGAGCTATCCAGTATAAATAAAGTTGGTTTAGTTTAGTTCTATATTGTTAAAAAATGTTATTGTTGTCTTATATACAATTCAATCACCATATGAAATTGACTTACTTTAAATTGAGACTTGAATCAAAGGATGATCTCTTGCTATTCTTCTTCTCTGTCTTAAGTTGTGCTTTGCCTTCAGAAAAGTGCGCAATTCTACTGGTGCGTCGAGTGTGCGACGCCTTTATATACGCTCGCGCGTAAAATGCATGCCGGGAATAGCTAGTTCGCGATTCGCAAACCTACATTTCTTGCATAGCCGTCGCATGCGCAGCGGGTGATTACTTTATATTACGTGGGTTGGAACTTGCGCTTGATAAGGATTTAAAGCGATAAAAAGCATATTAAAGTATTGAAGTATAGATGGCTTTATTACCCTTAATTAAATGCCTAATTATGTTGACAGTTTTAAGTGGATTGGTTGTCAATTGCTTTGTTTTTTTGCTTGTATGGTAATGCTTTCCTGAAATAGTGTTTCGGTTCAAATTTGTGGTTTTGAAAGATATTGTGTCTGTCTCACTCTTTCAACACAGTATTTATTGCAATAGAAAATTAAAAGACCTAAGTTAAAACATTAAAATCCTACTATGTGCAAATAAATTCGCTGTAACCACAGTAATACGCCATTTTGGTTTTGTGTCGTGTTTCGACCAAATGGAAACCAGGCTGTAAAGTGATTTTAAAACACCTGGAGTATATTGGAGTGAGATAACCAGTTTTATACAATCGTTTTACCAAAATCGTACCCAGGGTGTTTTCCCTTTGTTGGTTACTCAACTCGCAACTCCACAATAGTTACATTGTATCAACATTATGACATTAAGTTTTGTCGAGTGATGTGGCCGAAATTAACGATAGTCTGCCTTTTTTGTGTAACGGGTTTTGTCACTTCTCACGTCAATTATAAATTTGCTTGTTCGTCGACTTCGAAGACACTGACATAATATCACGGCATATATATAAATTTCCGTATTCGTGTCCCACGTCTCGGGATTTACAAAGACGTCCGGCGAGATCGCACGTAGACTGCTGTGCGTAAATTCTCAATGGAAAGTGCGTCATCTATATGAGTTCCTGTAGCACGCCCTTTTTTAAATCCCCCATGTATTAGAATATTCAAGAAAAATAGTGTTTTTATGAGAAAAGAGACGACGCTATTCGGAGAAAATTCACATAATTACGGGCGTGATTACTTGGGTAATTTTCAACCTGCTTGAAATTTAAGCATATTGTTGATGAATGGAAATGTACAAGTTTGCCACAGAGTGCGTGTTAATTGCGTGCTTCGTAGTGTAAAAAACGCTAAAGTTCATTTCTAAACACGTACAGGACAGCTTATTTTACAAAATTATGCTGGAAAATGCTGTCAAGATTTTCTATAGTGATCTGGTTTCTATACTGACACTCTAAAGCATAGAAAGTCAAGATAAGATCCAGACTAATTCACATCGTTGACCCTAAAGTTGTTTCGAAATCAAGCACCCGTATTTGAACCTTGGATTTCACTTTGACGTTGTTAAGAAACAGTGACTTAAGCCTGCTCTGCACACGAGAGCTCATGCATACATGGTTGAGCTCACCGCGCCACGAGAAGTCGTAGCTTAGCAAGTTATACTGTGATATCAAACACCGATATAGATATTTGTCTCGGCCCCGCGAGGTCAGCCAGGGCCTCTCGTCGATCTGCGGCATCTTTATGTAACTTTTTTAACGCGTGGTGCCAGTGTAGGTATCGTCTATACACTATGTGCTGTGGGTGTTTAGGATTAAACTACCTGAAGATTTCAACAAGAATTTCTGCATTTCGAGCGAAGGCCCTTCGTCTGGAAGTTTCGCTCGAAATTCTTGTCGAATTTTTCTTAAGACTCGCAGCATATCATTTCTATAATTTTCAACGCATTTGACGTGGACAATCATGAAGCGTGTGATTTTGAACGCATTTGTCATAAGCTAAAGGGTTACAGTATACTTTACCAATACAATGACAAAGCTTTTTCCGATGATAGAATAATGTATGTGATTTTAAGCACATTTGTCATGACTAGGCCAAGAGGGGTTAAAGGTTCGATGACAAAAGGTAGCGCCTTAATATTTACAATGATAAAATGATGTATGCGATTTTAAGCTGCACACTTGTCATGAGAGATTTTCTGTCTAGTTGAGAAGGGTTAGAGTAACTATATACTTACGATAAAGCTGTTTAGAATGATAACAATTTCTTAATCATACTTGACATTCAACATGAAGTATTTCTCGAACCAAGAGTTTGAAAAGATAAAATAAGACACAATCCAGATGTAATGATATTCAATCGTAAAAATTTACATATTCAGCGGAGTGCAGTAACGATGAAACAATTGCAAAGAAATGGCCTTTAGTCTTTGCTGCACATCTAGCCCAGGGTACATGCAAATATTAAGTTAGTTTAGACTTTAGTTTGAACTAGGTGTCTTCGTCAAACAATATTTTTACATCTTCTGTGAATTACGTATTTGAAAATTTCATCTAGTTGACTGGACAATTATTGCCAAGTTCAAATATTTAAACTTCATACTAACGCGATGATAAACACCATATAATTATAGCAATTTACTAATTAAAATATGATGACTATTCGATTTTGATGACAGTGTAACTACCGTTTCTTGCAGTGTAACCATTTATCTGAAGAGGCCATACACACATTGGGACTCTCTTAATAACAGCGGTTTTATTAGTTCATTACCTTTCATTTGGGAAGACATTTGAGAAACTCGTCATCTTGCATGCGTGTTCAATCTTGGTGTAACAACGAGATTTGGAAACTAGTTAGAAATACAATACAACTCCTGTCTATCTTCATGGACATCCAATAGAAATGACCATCATTGTTTAAATTAACCAATTATTCAAGTCGTGGCCGTGGGTGGAAAACTAACCCTAAATGAACGACGAAGGAGTCGAAGGACGATGATATTTTATGAAACCCAGACAATTAAAACCATACACAATATAAGATTATAAGTTATACATTACGTACTGTGTGACTGCATGTGTAATCACAAAGACTTGTGTAATATGACTAAGCCATCATGCAAATTAAACTCCCAAACTGACAAGACAAAAACAAAACCTGAAGGCGGTTTTAATACTGAATGAGAATAAACCGCTCTATATATGCATGCATGGTTAACTATTCACAGAACTGGTGCATGTTTATCTTTATTCAACAAGTAATACTGTTAGACATACCGTCCCTTATTATAATATTTTGTAGGATTAATATCTTAAATCTATCGAGGTATTAAACACCACTTGGTACAAGAAAGTGGAATTAACTAAAAATTGGTCTGTTACCTATGGCGGTTATGCTGTCATTGTCTTGTCTAAAAGGATTAAATCTATAATGTTCGTTTTTATACTAGAAAAGCTTTGGAAAATGAAAATGACATCGAAACGTCGTTCAAATACAATAGATTTTTTATCGCTCTCATTTGTATGAAAATGATTCATTTCTTTGAAAATTTGTATTCATGTCTGGTGTTAAAAACCTAGTATTGTAATATTATAAGAGTGCTCGTGGTTCCATGACTATATATATATTTTGCTGTTAAACTTCCCTTGCAATGCAGGAGGGGCAACGCTAAGACGAACGGCTATCAACACAATCAAATTATCATAGCCATAGGAACAAAAGAAATCAGTGCATGAGTAATTATTTAATGATAATAGTTCTACGCTGGGATATTTAGACCTCCTCCATGCATGCCCTGTTTACAACACGACACGTTTTCCGGCAATTAAAAAGGATTTATGAAAGTTTTTTTTATTTTTTTGCCCATATACCATAAGTATAACATATATATTTACATTTTAACACCGACTTTAATCCGTCTTGATGAAAACGTGACGAGAACGTTCAATAATCTTAAATACATGAATGATATTTGGTGAGAAAAGTGAACTTAAAGTCGAGCTTTAAAGTTGATGTAAATCAGCAGGATTTGTATCAGATATATATACAAGTACTTTCACGGACGAGATTTCTTTTGTGTTGTCCTCATGAATTATTAATGAGAATTACCGGCAGGTTAAGTTTAGTTTAAACTCTAACTTTAAACTAAAGTCTAACTAGTAGTTTAAGTTTAAAAAAAATTATTTTTCATGGTCCCTAATCCTAAACATGACTTCAAAAGGTCAACAAAGACAAAGTAGATTTAAGATTGATTTTCATTTAGTCGTAACGGTCGTGAACATATCAAGGTCAAGGTGACCGATGTAATAGAATGTCGATATATTTCTACAGTCAGTAAAGACTGATTTACATACAGCACACAAAACACGAGATATATCCAGCTATTTCACATCGTCGAACATGACTCTTGTTCAGGACGCTTATGACTTACGACCAAATGGAATCCAGGCATTATCACTTACTATCTCGCCTATATCTGTCCGTATACAAGCATTCCCATTCATGACTGTTTCTGCGTTATGTAGCGTATTAATTATCCTATTTCGAGATAAAAAATATTTTTTTTATTTTCATTGTCTGCGTCGAAAGGTCGCGAGATGTAAGTGCACATGTTTTGAACAAGATTTCCGATTGCGTGGGCAAAATGATGTTCGAGTGATTTTGTCAAACCATAATTCGTAAAAAGGAAATATTTTTCTGATAGACGGCTCCGTCTAATTTCCTGATTTTTCTTATCATCAAATCAAGAAGTGCGCCTTCGAGATTGACATTCTCCATAAAGTGCAACATTGAAAACATATCCGACTCTAAGTATTTATTAGTGATACTAAACACACTTCTATATGATAGTAATTATATTTGTTTTGTACTTTATTTCTATATGAAAGGAATTGGGAACTTATAGTCTTATAGATTAAATGCACTGCGCTCTGGTTTCGCTGCGTATTGTTCCTGGACACTAAGGACGGTTGTACGCCGCAGCTGTCTGTCAAAGATCAAAATCATTTCTCTGCCAAAAAGGTATAAAAAATTCACTGTGACTATGTATACAGTGATGCGAAATACCCAAAAGTGGGTTGAAAAACGGGACGATATATTCAAAGTTTTTAACATATTTGGCGTGTTTTGATTTCACTATAATAATCAATATAATAATATAAGTTAACATGATTTCTTTTGTATAGTTTCGCATGAATTATTAATGAGATTAAGAATGTTCTACCAACACAAACTTGGGGATTAAACCTTTACGTAATATCAAATAAAATACAATTATAGATCATTTTTTGCGGAAACAAGATTAAATGCAGGGGTCCTGTTAAATGCATATTAAATTATTTTGCCTTGGCCTTTGGAACTAATTGTACTGTTATACTTATCTAAAAGCAGACCGTTTTGTTTGTTCGGATTAAACTCTTGAAAGTACATAAAGCCCCACGTAAAGTGTTCTTGAAATGTCATCTCAGAGGATGACATTTTGCATGTTTTTGGCATCGTATAAGCACTTGAAATAGATGTAATCTTATAGGGCATTCAAGACCATTGCATGGACCCAATTTGCAAATAATTTCCCGTTATCCATTATAGAAATAGGAACTGAATAATCGCAATCTTATAGGGCATTTAAGACCATTGGCATTGCATAGACCCAATTTGCAAATAATTTCCCATTGGCCATTATAAAAATAGGAACTGAATAATCGTTTGACTTCCTTTGTAATTTGGGACGAATACACGACTGAGTTTTTTACGAAATTGAGATAAACAAACGAGTTTTGGTCTAAAATTAAGAGAACCTTTCGGAATGTTATGTTTAGGGGAGGGAAACCGGCATCTTCGGTTAACGGAGACCATCTTTGGTTGCATTTCTAAATTTTTTTATTTATTAATTAACTTTCTATGCACTTAGATTGAATAACCTGGCAATGGATAGCTTTTGAGGAACTTTATCTTATGTTCCTCCAGCAATAATTTTAATCCATGAAGTGTCCATAAACACTAAAGTTTACCTGAAATGCTTAACCTCTAGGTTTAAGGTCTAGAGAATATGCATATAACTATAACGATATATTCTCTGAAGTCGGAAAATATTTTAAAAGGATATTAAAAATTGATAATTAAAAAATCATATGTGATATAAATTAATGAGTGAATTTCCAGACTGTTGTGTGAGCTTATCAAAAACATGCACGCAGGAAACCCCCGCTTTCCTGCATATGTTGTAAATAATCAGGAATTCCTAGATCTTTGCTAGTGCATGTGCTTATTGTCTGTCAAATGTCAATGTATTTTATCATCTATATAGATAGGCTCTTAGCAAGAATTTATGTAAAAACGTCATATAGCTTGTAATCTCCTTGTAAATACTTGTTACTGTACTCATCGTGATAAGTCTCTCAACGCAAAATCTTCAAAACTCTGACTTCATTTGACGTCATGTAAATTCGTCATGGAATATTTGCCACATAAGGACTATTTTGCAGGCACGTCATGCCGTGCGCCACTCGTGGCCATGCGGATATCAACTTTGATATTGTAAAGATATTGTAAAACTACGCTAAACTAGCATTATGTACACTGGTTAGCTCTTTCGGTCCCGTCTAAGCTGTTCTCTCTAGAGAGTCCAGTAAGGGACACTTCCAATTGGCCCAGTGTTACTGCGAAATACGAAAACTACACTCGACTAAGGCTGCCACAGTGGTACGTACGTCTAGCGTACCTATTTTTTCATGTACTCAGCAGATATTTCGGTTCCAAACAAGGTTTTCTCGAAACAGCATTTTCGCAGTGCTTCTAACCTCAAAAATGTTACTTAATGTCATCATTCATCGAAATGTAGACCTAAATGATAATGCCGAACTTTTTGTGTCAAAAAGGATAATGTCGAATGTTCTGTGTCAATTATTTTTGTTTTTGTGGTTTTGAAGTATACAAATAAGGAATGCTGACCTGAGATAAGCAAATGAAAAATATGGAAAATTTGTACCAAGGTTTTTCAGTTCAGTCGTTCAGACACAAACTACCGCAGCTTATTGTAGAATACTACTTGACAAATTTTTCTGGGGCCGGTTGTATAAAAAGTAGTTAAAGTTAACTATAGTTAGTGCGAAAGTAAACCAATCTGAATTGCATATGTTAGAGTTAACTATTATTTAACTACAAAACGGGTGGTAAAAACGTAGTTAAGACTGAACTGGCCCCTGGACACTGACTATAGCCAATAAGGAATAGGCAAGCGAGGGACACACGCATTCTATGTTAAATATTCCAAAAAACACGCATACATGACGCACCAGTAACTAGTTATTTCTTCACATCAGTCTTGGAATTTGCGATAAAACGTTGATACATAATAAACAGACAAAAAGTTAGGAATTTATCACCATCGGATGGCAGGGCAAGGGTGATTGTAAAAAAGGAAGATGACCTTATCAAACGCATTGTACGCCTACGCACAGACTGTAGTCTCCAGCTTCTCAAGGTCTCAAATTTTTTTCCATATCATTTCGTTATCTCAGTTCAGACTGAACATGCCTTATTTGTTTATTTCAAAAAACCACAAAAACAAAAATAATTGACACCGAACATTCGACGTTAACCTGTATATAGGCTCCCATAATTCGATGAATGATGACATTAAGTAACATTTTTGAGGTTAGAGGTACTGCGAAAATGCTATTTCGAGAAAAATATATCGTTCTACTTTTGTACTGTTACCACGAATTTATATACACGCGACCACATGAAGAAAGATAGATACGCTAAGTGTACACGTATTGCGATATATTGGAGCATTGCAAGTACCATATCTCGGCATAGCTAACGTTTTCTCCTGCACTAACACTAGAGAACTTAAGCATGTATAACTGCAACGCGACGACGACGGCCAAAATAAACCTTTTCAAAAAATGATTGTAAAGAAAACTTGTCGTGTATTATCAATCGTATGAATTTAATACAGTTTAAGAAGTTGAAGACGTGGGATGTATGGTTGAGAAGAGTTCTACTGAGCCAATTTGAAGTGGCACTTGTTGCGGATGAAATGCAGGCGTTGTATACATGACGTGAATCTGTGATTCGCCGTTGTAAACAGAGGGAGCACCACGTCTAAAACTCCCGTGGGACTTTAATTATTCATTTATTTTCATCGACTCATTGTATTAATGGCCGTCGTCGTCGCGTTGCCGTCCTACATGCTTAAGTTCCCTACTGAACCAATGGAGGGAGTGCATGCATGTCCCTTACTGAACTTCTAAGTAGAACAGTTTATAGACAGAACTGGCGGAGGTATCCAATATCAATACAGTTAGTCATATTTTCCTATTTTCTATACTCCGTACAATGTAACAAAAGCGAGTTTTTAGAAGTCAACGATCATGCACATGGCACATATACCTGCAAAATATTTCGCATGCGGCAAATATCCACGATGTCAAATAAGGTCAAAGTTTTGAGGTTTTTGCGTGGGGAGACTTATCAGTGGGTACACTAAACAAACCAAGAGATCACATGCAAGATGACGTTTTTACTAGAATTCTTGCATGGCAACGAGCTTATCTATAGATAATCAAATATACATTGAAAGACAATCAACGTAGATCATTAGCATAGATCATGGAATTTATGGCTTGTTTTGACACCATATACAGACGTTTTATTGTACATGAAAAATGGGATGTTCTTGATACATGCGCGGGGATAGACGACTTCCTACGCGCATTGTTTTTGCAAAAACACAAAAACATTTCAATGTTCTGGACATTTCACTAATATAGTCATGTCATACATGATATTTATCAATATTTAGTCTCCTTTAAGGCTACACCGGGCAATCCTTACTGCATCTTGCAACGCAATTTCGCACACAGAGTAATGTTAGGTGAAAAGTATTAGCAGGGAAATTGTGAGCATATAATAGATGCGAGTCGACTTAGTGTAGCAAGTCTACATGTTTACCAAAGAGCCAACGGCAAATGAACGAGAATGAGAAATATCGACATCGTGGTACGCGAGCCATGCTCACAATTTTTTGTGTGAATATTTTTCTACATAATATGGATTGTGTCAGAATTGCGTTGCAAGTTGCAGCAAAAGTTGCCTCGTGTGACATGGCCTTAAAGAATTAACATATTTTCCAGTTCCTATTCGTTAGCCTCCAAATACAAGACTATACCACGTATATATCACTACCTTTACGCAAACCAATCCTACAGTAATGATTTGTATCTAGTTTGCAAAGAAAGCCACGCAATAACAAGAAAATGAGAAAACTGTATTGAAAATAGGTCTATTCACTATTTTTACATGCTATATTTACATGAACGTATTACAAACTAAATCTTCTTATACTTCCTTAAGTTATTTTAAGTTAACAAAACATAAGACAAGGTTTATTTAAATTTCAGTTCATATAGTTGCACGAGTGAACGTGGAATTTATCGAGTTTAACTTTAGTCTTCAAGATGAACGGTTGTAGATACCGGCAAACGACGAAAGAGTTAAGGGTTTCACATTTTTCAAGCCAACGCTTGGAAAACCTGTAAAGAAAGGGGAAGTTTGCTATCTGAGTGCAGCTTATATATACGTTTCGATCGAAGGCCCTTCGTCTGGAAGTAGTTCCTACTAACTTCCAGACGAAGGGCCTTCGCTCGAAACGTCGAAGGTCTCATTGTATTTTCCAGGTAGTTTTACACAACAGTCAACCGCCGTATTTGCTATACTCTACCCACACTGGCACCGCACGTTCGTTATATATACAGGATAGTTTGTATTTCGTAGAAAATGCGCGTCCAGCAATTTTGAACCAAGAAATTGTTTCCTGCATTTGGCCAAATAGGTGTGTTGTTAGTAGCACAGTACGTGGTTATATAGAGAGTGATTCCTGCAAGATGCTGTTTTCTGATTAGAATTTCGCATGCGAGAAGACTACTTCTAGATTGACTGCATTTTGCATCACAGATTTCGCATGGGCCTCCTGTTGTAACACTAGACAAGTAGATGATACTCAGAGACTGCATACCTCGGATTGCAAATAAAGTCAAGTATTCAAGCATAAATTATACATGCATAAATTATACATGCATAAATTATACATGCATAAATTATTCATGCATAAATTATTCATGCATAAATTATACATGCATAAATTATACATGCATGCACTAATTACACATTCAGTTTTGTTCAGTTCGGGAAAGCAAGACAGGCTTTTGTAAACTTCTCGTCCAATTTTCATCCAATTTGAACCAAAATTTAATAGATTTGTCCTTGGCCAATGGCCGTTAGCTTCACAAATTTTCGATTCTAAATGGGTGATAGTTTTTCAGTTATCGTGCTCACAGGCAAAACGCACGCACGCACGCACACACACACCTAGGTGAAAACATAATCTCCTGGCGGAGGTAATAAAGAGAAACCCCTTCTGTGGATCGCAAATATTATGTAGCAAATAAAAGGTATACCTGTTAGATCTGGACACTCGCACATTTTTCGTAAAGCCAATGCCTACAACACACAAATGAATATTTCCTATTTTTATTTCTAGGGACCATTTGTTAAAGCTTGGGGGTGTTGGTATACTGAAGACACGGCGAAGAGAAATGGCAAGGTTGATCGTTTTTTTTCGCCTAAATCAAAACCTAAGGTTGGGTAAGATATTTTGACTGCTTTTTGTACAGTCCTACAAGGGAAATTCTTGATTATCAATTGTCAACCACTGGATTACAAAGCATCGTAGACATATATATTTTTGCCTCTAATACCATTATAATAAGTGTACATGATATTAGACTGTTTGTGCATGAATTCTTGATGGTTGGGTAAAATGATTTTCAGATACCTTGAGATTGGATAAATAAAAAGTGTTACATCGTTTTCAGTTTGTCGTGGGTAGCAACAATAATACCAGCCCCAGATGAAATTAACGAAAGGCCCTTTAACGGAGCACTCCGAGACTGCATACGTCCACCACTAATTAATTAAGTCAAATATCCATCCAAATTGAACCATATGTTAATCGTGTTGTCCTCGTCCTATGGCCGTTAGCTTCACAAACTTTCATATTAAAATGTTTGATTTTTTCTGAGCTATCGTGCTTGCAAACAACGACACACACAAACACAAACACAAACACAAACACAAACACAAACACACCCTGGTGAAACATAACCTTCTGCCGGAGGTAACAATGGTTTCTGCTTGACTGAGGCTATGAAAAGCACGATTTCTACTCTCAGATTTATTCGTATATAATCTTCTCACCTCCGGAACGATGGTTTCTAAATTACGTTCTCGGTTCTCATGTGAGGGATGAGTGGACAGCCATTCCACAGGGGCAATGTTTTGGAGTTTTTCAAGCTCACCAAATTTTTGCCAAACTTTTGGACCTTCTCGTACGTCGAAACACGCCTGGAAAATAAGTACCAATTTAAATACAATGTTAATCTTGGCGCGGTCGTCAGAGCAAGTGCCTTTCACCTCTGAGATCGTGGGTTCGATTCTCGCGGCGGATTAAGACATTCATGAGAAACGAGTTGGTCAACGCTCTACCGAAAGTCGTGGGTTTTCTCCGGGTACTCCGGTTTCCTCCCACAGGGAATGTTGACAGCGTACAGTAGGTTGGGATACTTACAATTACATACACGACCTCATCAGCGTTAGCTGAAGTTATCTTTTGAGCTGGTTCAAATTTTGAGTGGAGTTGATGAGAGTTTTTGCTTGTTTGACCGGTACGCCCGGTAATATCCAGTCAACTCTCATGCAACTCTTTGTTCTCGTTTGACCGGGGCATGAGAGTTGATGAAACTCTCATGTAAACTCTCATCAACTCTCATCCGCGTTTGACCAGGGTTTAAGGGGTGCAGGATTGTGCTGTCTTGCAAAGTTTCCAAAAGATAGCCATAAGATATCCAACTGTTTATGTTACTGGAAATGTTTGTGAAAAATTCGCAAATTATTACCTTTGCAGCAAAATAGAGTCCAACTATGTCTGCTTCCTCTTCCAGCGTTCGGGAGTATGGCAAATCTAATAACAGCTAATTTCAAGGAACACACAAAAGTTACTTTAAAAAAGCAACACAACCAAATTTCGTTAACATAATTGAGACAAAGTTTACACTATATCGGATAGGTTTCTGGGGCGTTTCACGAAGCTATCCGGTATATTTTAACGTGGCTGAGAACATGGCTGCACAAGTTGGGCAGCCATGGAGCGACGTTACCTCCATAGTCTAAGCGTCTAACTTCAAATTCTTTGTGGTTAAAAATGGTTGACCTTACCCCAAGAATTGCATTCTGAATAAACTGTGTCAGAAATGCCAGAATATCGCTTGGAATCAGAGCCCACATTGTTGCCAATAATACAACTTTAATTAAGTTGACAAATCCGTTGAAACAAAGTTGCTCTGCCTAAAAAAGGAAGAGTGTTTAAATAACTGTTATTAGTGGGTTTCAGTAAACGCCTTGTTACCGAGGCAATTTTGGCTGCAACTTGCAACGCAATTTCGGACACAGAGCGATGTTAATAAAAAGTATATCTGCAGAGAAATTGTGAGCAATTTTCTTCCTAAACATGCCCAGAACAAGCAACAAGGAAGTGAATGGGAATATCGGTGGGATGAAACGTGGGCTATGTTCACCGTTTTTCTGTGCGTACATTTCCGCGTTGCAAGTTGGAGCAAAAATTGCCCTGAGACAATTAGAACTGTTGACACTTATACTAGAAGCAAGAAAGTTAAACTACATCTCTCAATCTATTTATCTGCCTCCAAATACAAGACTACTGCATATAATGAAAATAATTAACATTATTTTCTCACTCTGTCTGCTGATAACTGTCGGTTCACCACCATCTGCTGCACAATTGTGCTTAGCGATATCTATGATTTTCAGTTGAGTTGAGTTTGTGGATGGTTTCACAGGATCTTCACATTGTACATACCCCATGCTGTAATATAGCGTGTGCAATCTCATGGCCAAGAATGATTGATAGTGAGTTATCATCAGTAAGAAATCTTAACAAGCCGGTGAAAACAAATATTTGGCCATTCTATATTGGAACGAAAAGTGTGGAAACGTACAATACACAATAGATATAATTGTCTACAGGGGAGTAAACAAGAAACTCGTATTAACTAAACAACTTTATTTACACTAGATAGCTCTATCAGTTCTAAACTGTTCTCCTTAGAGGTTCAGTATGCAGGGCTTTTTAAACTAATGTACTGGAGGGGCCAAAGCCCCCCCAGCCCCCATCTTGCCCCCCCCCCAGTAAGCTATTTTGCCCCCCCCCAGTGAAGGTCCCTTTTGTCCAAAGTATAAGCAAAAAAGGGGAAAAACTGAGTTTAGAGGAAAGTTATGGTATTCTCGCAACAAAACCTGGCTCCGTTTAGATGGGATACATAAAAAATTGTCTCTGAAAATGCAGGAAATCAAGCCACAGAGACTCAAGAACACAAAAATGTTCTGGGGGAGGAACCCCAGACCCCCTTCACCTTCCCACACCTGTAATACACCACCTACTTGTTACGTCCCCTTTGGATGATGCCCCCCCCCACTAACGATTTCTTAAAAAATGCCCTATCAGTATGGGTCATCTCTCTTTTTCTTCCAGTGTTACTACAGGAGGAGACTGTAATTAAACAAACATCATTATACTGGAGTGGATAGCTCTTTTGAGCTCTAAACTGTTTTTCCTTGAGGTCTGGTGAGGATCATCCCTTATTGATCCTCTATTACCACATGAGGAAACTGGACTACTACAATCTTGGACATAACTGGACTACTACAATCTTGGACATAACTGGACTACTACAATCTTGGACATAACTGGACTACTACAATCTTGGACATAACTGGACTACTACAATCTTGGACATAACTGGACTACTACAATCTTGGACATAACTGGTTGAGACTACCTTTCACTCTATACAAAATTTGCATACCTCTTATAATAATTTCCCTGTAAAATCATGTTGCGCTTCTTAAGCCCCCACTCCCCCAAGTCAATGTTGAACTTGTGATGTAGTAAATTACCAAAAGTTGTTTCAGCGACATTGTTCACAACATTGAACTGGGGAAGCATGTGTGACAAAGTTTGTTTTGTCAATGTACATTAACTTTGCACTACTGTGAGAAATAGTCTCAAGCATTATGTCTAAGATTTTAGGAGAAAATGTCAATGAGGTGAAATTATAATCAGGTGACTGCATATTGCAGGAATCAAACCCTTACAGAGAGTTAACCATTGTGCCACCAACACCCCCAACTTTCTCTAATCCTCACTTACAGGTAAAACAAATGCATTTATATCATCCGATGAGATCACATTAACTTCCCAATTTATATGTTCAATCATTTCATCCGTATTTGCCATAATTAACCTCTTTGTGACCTGATACACTCGTTTGTGATCTGGGTGCGAGACAGGCACAATATGCTCTGCATAAGTCTCTAGTAATTGTCTCAACTGACTCTCAGCCATTTCTCTAGCCTGTTTGGGGTTAACGCCGACATAACGAGACCGGTTTGTGTATGGCGTTTCCTCAAGATGTATGTAATATAGAAATAGCCAGCCGCCGGCAAAAATACTGAGAATTCCAGCAATCAGTTCCTTTCTTGAAAAGAAATGCTTTTTCAGTTTTTCTTTTTGGTGATCTGGAAGCTTTTTCCACCATTTGCGAAATGTTCTGTTAATGTTAAAGTGAAATCAAACTTTGTCAATTCATAGGATTTTCAAGAATTTTATGTTTTTTGCAAGAAATAGGCTAATTAGTGATTTTGATTAATCAGATGAGTTAATAAATAAACCATTTAATAAGATGCCAAGATACTGTTGTTAATAATTAATAAATTAACCAAGTAGTTAGGTAAAATAATAAAATACTTTTATAGGCCTGCTTTGGATATCGGATAATGAGTTCATTAACTTGTTAACGAGTCTAACATCAAATTGATTTCATGTGCCAGGGAAAGTGTTGGACAATAAGGTTATCGTTAGACTTAGAAAAGAGTTGACTTCAGAAACAGGCCTTCATTACTTCATTAATTAGTCAACTAATTTATAGTAATTACAATTAATTAGTAAAGACAATCAAGGAATCAAAAATAGAAAAAACTTAATTTGAGTTAAGTAGTTCATTATGTACTTTATGAATAATAATTATCAATCAATTACTATTAATTAAATTAATTACCTTCCAACAACAACTGCCAATAACTTCAGCAACTGACCAATCGGACCAGAAAACCTTGCTAAAAATGCTCCGATTATGGGCAATATTGGTGCTGCTCTTCGACATTCACTCAAATGGAAATTCCGACATAAAATGAAGCTATTTTTAGGTTCCAAACACCATGATTCCAATCTAGCATTTCTTAGTGGGAATTTGTAATGAAATGTCTTTGGGGATAGTGTTTGAAAATTCGCTATTCCATTAAACTGTTTAGGTAATAGACGCTGTGGAATAGAATCCTTTCTGAAACAATTTATACTGGTAGCATTCTGTGGTTTTACTCCTCTGGCGTACAGTGAATTTAAAACATTCGAATTTGCGCTCCACTTGCTATAAAGCAATCGCTTTGTCGCTTGTCCCGTAATAACACTATGAAACATAATTTTTCAACTTGATTTTGCCAGTGCCTTTTATGATCCGATTTTCTTGACAGGAATATAAATCACAGGATATGATCTCAGAATTGTTCAAATCATTAAAAAATACAATATTCAACAATCAATACATTAAAAATTACATAAATGATAATTGTTTCGCTTTCTAATTATAATATTTTTATTGCCATTTCTTCAGTCAGTTGTATATACTATACAGCGGTGTAGGCCATGGCTAATATATTCAATATGGCGGACGAAGACGAAGAAAGACGGCGCTTTAGTCCTGACTCTTCCACTCAAGTTTTGAACAAGGAAAAACCAAAACATAAGAAGAAAAAGAAGCACAAACATAAGTAATAGTCTTATACTTTCATTTACCTTGAAAACGGCACTAATATGTTTAAAAGATATGAAATAAAAGGGCTTACAAAAACCTATATATTATCCTGTATCAATTATTCAATTATATATGTACATGGTTTTTATACCGTATATACATTACATACATCGGTGTACATTTGTATCATTAACTTGACTATTGTATCTGTTGACTATTGTATCATTGACCTTTCAAAAATTTTACAAACCAAAACAAGCAACGTCAAGAAAGTATATCATGTACAATATTGAAAAGGCTGTTGTAGACTCGAGGTGTGTGTCTGAACTACCTGAAAAAGAAGGCCCTTCTTCAGGAAGTTAGTGGTCTAACTATTTCAGCCCAGTTGCATAACTCCTATGAGCTCTACCAGGTTAGAGCTGGAGACACCCAGACGATCGGGCTTCCAGGGGGGCACCCTGAACTGAGTTGTCCGGGGCCAAACAAATTGTTAATTTTGTTATGTTAAAATGTCGTTTTCTGACCATCAGAATTCTGTAAAATCTTCCCCCAAAGGGCCAGGAAATGGAATTTCACAGACTCTAGATTTAAAATTTTTCCTGGGGGGCATGCCCCCGGAAACCCCCGAGCTTGTGCCTTCAGCATTCATACTAGAGGGGCCTTTCATATTTTTTAACCGGGTGCATCCTGATATAACGTTTCGTCACTGTTTCAGCCTTCGAGCTTATTTTATCTACCTACGCTTGACGTTGTAAAATTTCTCTCATGTAAACGTGTGTGTTGTCACTCACACTAAATGCAAAAACAGAAATAACCCATCAAAGAAAGAGAAAAGAACAAGCTTTATAATAAAACCACAGTAAATGCATAGGAATAGGTGGGTATCACTAAGCAAGGACAGATGCTGGTCAACCTGCAGGACTCAGGAGGGGCAGCTGCCCCTCTTGCCCTTTACTAAGGGGGGCTAGGGTGCCCTTTTGATTTAAGTTAAATATTTGTTATTATAAAATATAAAGAATTCGCTCTCGTCGCTATTTAGAACTGTAAATAAAATAGAAAAATGCATTTGATGTTCAACGAATGTTTGCTGGAAAAACTGTAAAAAATAATGTATGAAATTAACTTTATGATTACGTCTTGTTCCAATTTGCTGTTAACGTGTGTGTCACCTCACAATATTTTTTGTATAATTTGGCCGAGAAGGAACCTGGACGGACTAAAAATAACGTTGTCATTATGTCATGTAGAACGATAAGTGTATAAAATGTGAAATTACTTGAAAGAACTTGATTTATACGAGCCTCCATATACACCCCAAATTTCGCGTTGGACAACAGTAATTTCATTTGGCGCAATTCTCTTCCGAATTTGCTTCGGAAAATGCCAGAAATGCCATCATCAATCTTCTAGAGGAGGATCCCCAGACCCCCCTACTTTTCTACAAATCAGAAACGTGATTATGGCAACGTCCAACTGCCGATGTTTTGCAAACGCCCCTTAGTAAATATCAATTCAAAAGTGCCCTTCAATGAAAATCTACCCCCCTTGTCCTCTCGTTGTTCCGATAATGATATACTTGAAGGTTTGTATAGCCTTGTAGGTAGAGATAAACTACCTGAAGAATAGAACAAGCACTTATATGTTTCTAGTAACTTCCAGATGAAAGGCCTTTGCTCGAAACATTGAAGTTCTTGTTAATTTTTTAGATATTTTGATCCTACAAACCCTCAAGTACATATTGTTTATCTATCACTACCTACACTGGAACCACAGTACCACACATTTGAGAAAACAATACTAATCATAATATATGTACTGGTCTTGTATTTGGAATAAGGTGTCAACGTTTCTGAAGTCAAACTGACCACCACGTGCTGCCGCAGAATGCTTATTGGTGGGACAAATTTCTGTATCAACCTTAGAGTCCCTTAGAACTACTGACACTTATAGGAGCAGACAAATTAAACTACATCTCTGCACTCCATTTACCACCAAGTACAAAAAATGAAATAATTAACGTTATTTTCTCACTCTGACCACCATCTGTTGCGTGATATAGTTCTTATAATAATAGACCAATATTGTGAATATCCCAAATTATTCAGATCAAAGAAAAGGAAACGAAAACATTCAGAAGACAGAACTTCAGATCATGATGAACAGCAATCAGACTCCTCAAATAACTCAACTGCTGTATCGGATGATGAGACACCACAACAGAAGAATGACTTGGAATTTGTCATAGGCATTAAACCGTTGACTGAATATATCGATGATAGAAAGGAATTGAACAATGAACTTTTTAAGATATTGGGAAGAAAAGAAATGAAAAAGCTGATGCCAAAATCTGTTAAGGTTTGTGAGATAAGTGATGACTCTATTCATTTTTAAATACATACAAATGACAGACTATTCAGTTGAAATTTACCCGCTTGATATTCAGAAATTGGATGTGGAAGAATTGAAATCTCGTTGCTTGGATCAACTTGAAATAATTTCAAAGAAGAGATTACTAAGAGTGATTGAAGGACAAGAAATGATCTCTTCATCGTCTGGGAGTGAAGCTGTAAATGATCGCTCTGCAATGGATGTTGACAGTACTGTGATGGAACCAAGTCAACCAGCACCAGATACTCGTGGAGTAGACAAGGTAAAAGGCTTTTCAGTTAGGACCCCTACAGTACAATATATAAAAATAGATATGGTAATTAAGACCCTTAGGCAGGAACTTAGCAACGCATCTAGATCGAGTTTGGGGGGGGGGGGAGGGTTACACCCCCACACCCGCCCTCGCTACGTCCTTGCCCCTGGGGTATCTACTTGTATCTTTGTTATTTTGAACTTTTTTGGCAAAGATGTGAAAAACGAGAGGATCGAGGAACCCAGTGCAGCCCAGCCTACACATGTGCATATCCATATGGAAATACTCTTCTGACATGCGGATGTGAAAGGCAGATGGACAGTTAAAATCTGGGCCCAGTTGTTTAAAAATCTTAACTACATTGTAATTACCCGTTTTGTAGTTAAATTCTAGTTAATTTGTAGTTTGGTTGGTTAACTATTGCATGTCTAACTATAGTTAACTTTAAATACTTTTTTATACAACCGGCCTCTGATTGTTATAATTATATATTTATCGTATCTGTATTGTTAAGGACGAATCTGTGAATATTATGGAAGAATTAAGTGTGGGACCAGACCAGAATGAAATCGATGAACTGATTGAAGGACCTGTAGAAAATACTCAACCAGAAGGTATGGACAGCACAACGCAATCTCTTTGCCCATTAAACCCTCCACCCCCTCCCCCCAGAAGATCTGCCTTTGACTTTAACTGAGTTTTCGTTTCAGATGTTATGACTGGTCAAGACAATCCAGTAATGGATACTCCTGCTAAAGATCCTACCGACACAGGATCGCAGCTGCTGGAATTGGAGTACAGGGAAAGGGCATTGAAATCTCTGATGCAAGCACGGCAAAGGCTTGATACATAGCATATTGCGTGCCTTGGTGCGAGGGTGAAAGCTGAGATACAGAAGAATGTTAAGTTTATTGATGAAGCAACGACGCCGAGATTAGATGCATAATGGTGTTTACAATCGTTGCAAATTCAGCGCGGTATGTATCAAAATGTTGGGCAAACACCGAAGTATCCAGGGGCCGGTTGTACGAAGCCCGTTTAGTCTTAGACTATCCGGTGGATAAATCGAAATATCAATCAAGTCTATACATTCATCGAACAACCAAGCTAAAATTTTTCAACTTGAATAGAACAATTATGTTTGTAACTACATATTAAGTGCATGAGATTTAAGCTCAGTCATTCACAAAATGTGTGAGAGTGTTATTTAATTTTGGCTTATCCACCGTTTAAGCTAAACGGCCTTCGTACAACCGGCCCCAGGGATGTTGAAATCACCGACGAAGGAATGATGTGACTTTCAGGTACAATCAGGTTAAGTTAACAAAAGCTGTATAAAGCTGTCTTGCCAGAAACCAGAGGCCAGTTGTACGAAGGAAAGGGTTTTTCAACCGTTGTAAAAATGCTTGAAAAGCTATAAAACTACGGATATAGACATCACAGTTAATAAAAAGAAACTTTAATATATAAATACTATGAGTTAATCTGAGTTGTACCAATCAACGGACAATCTTAGAAAATTTCATAGGTGGATAGCTCTATACGGCATCGTACAACCGGCCCCAGGTGTATTTCAAAATGTCGGGCAAACAAAAGCTGAGCTAACCGCGGAGAAGGATGATTATTCATATATATATAATCTCTCTTCGGAAGCATGTATATAGAAGTGCAGCATAGGAATATTGCGGCAAAGTTATGCATTTTGTACATGCAGTGGTTTTTAAAAAATGTTTAGTTTTGCATTTGCGACTCACGAGCACCTTAAGGGAAATGGAACAATGTTCTTGCAAACCATTAACGTGCATTTCAGCAGTTGCTCTGAGGAGATTTCACTAAAGAAATCATGAAAAACAACCGAGACACCCCTAATGGCTAATTCTTTCTTTTATAGCCAAAAATAATTTTAAGGAATTTAAGGATAAATTTTAGGCCGTTTTCCACTTCAACCGTATCGTACCGAAACGCAGCTTATTTCTTTGTTTCCTGATCACTCGGGTAGAACTAACGACTTCAACACAAAAGAAAAATGCTAGGATACGTCTGGAGTGGAAAACGGCTTTAAGGAAACACTTAGTTTTAAATTCATTTGAAGACTTGAAGTAGTCAATTAAGTTCTTGCTACCATAAACCACGAGTAGTCGTAAAAACTACACTAAAGTGCTATAGGTTATGTGCATTATATACCAGCCTTTAACGCTAGCTCTTTCTAAACCGCCAAGCCAAAGTTTTATGACCTTTTATGTAAGATATAAGTAACATCACAAATAATGCCAGGATGAATTTTCATCTGCAAATATATTTTTAAGAACACAGCTATATATACATACAAATATTTCAAATTTTATAACATTTTAAATATTTCTTAATGTTTTCTTGTACTCTTTACATGATAGTATATTTTTATACACTCTGCACTTAATTCTATAAAGCACTGGAGGTTTGCAACTGATAAACACGAGCTCCTTTTTTCAACAAGAAGTTCTGGTTGTTCAGAGAGTAGATGAAATCGTCAAACCCATTTATTCCCAGCTTTAGATCCTAAAATATAGTAAAGATGAGGATTATACTATCAGAGATGCGAAGTTTTGACTCAATATAAATACGGCAATATAAATACAGCATTTCATACCCTTAAACTAATGCAGTTGAAATTGGAAATCTTTTCGGCCAAGTGGCTACACCCTAACACCCATACCGGGGAATAAAATCTGGTCGTCAAATTTAATACCATGCAGGTCGCCTTATATATCTAAGACTTATTGATCCATAATCTATATGCACTTGCAAATTACTTAAATTACTTACTGTACTGACGACATTCTCATCAAAAAGTAATGTTTGACGCTTTAGAATTGCTTATTATTTTTATTTTTCACTCATTCGCTACGAGCGCTACACCATTGGAAAGAATTTGGTCGTCAGATAGAGAAATTGATTTATTTAGCACCATACATATTGTATACATACTTTGGCAATCTGTTTCATTTGATCAAGTGTGAAAAGAGGATTATATTCCAGCTCTGATATTCTTTCTAGTTCGGCAATAAAACGTTTTGCCTAAAAGAAAATATAAATTAAGAGAATATTTATAGGGATGGAAAACATAGCACTCAAGCGAGAAATGTTAACCAGAAACTTTGTAACTTGAAAATTTGAAGAACATAGTTACATATTTCACTTTTGGCCCAACAACCCATGGTTGACAGGAATCATTCGTTATGTTTAAAACCATGCTGAATAGACTATATGTATGGGCACTATGGCTAGATTTAGTACAAAAATACTCTGCAATTTTGCAGGATTTCTATTTTCAGGCTGTGCTTGCAGGAAGGAGATGATTTTCCCACCCCTGATACAATACTATCGGTGACATACTTGAAAAAATTCACGTACTCTAGTACACAATTACCATCGGAGTAGTCACTGTATACACACCTGTGCATTTCTGCTCATGCCCGAACCGTTCTGCGAGCGTCTAAAGTCGAGATTTCCCAAACCATCACTGTAAGTGTCTACAAGACTAAATAATACGAGAAAATGTACTTTATTATTATAAGAAGATAATATATGCGAGGTAGCCAATATACACAGGCGGAATTACCGGGGGGAGTGAATATTGTTTTCCCAGGGATTTTTGGCACGGGGGGAGAACCCACCAGGGGCCCTACGCATAAGCCATACCTGTATTTCATGATCTCTATAACATCGATAGCATCTTGTCTGGTAGCTTCTTCACGAAGTTCTAGTCTTGATCGAGCCTGAGAAAATGATGATTTGTCAAAAACAATCAGACCACGCACGGTGGTACATTTCGTATGGTAGGTAAGGAAATGGCCAACCCATGGCCAACCTTAATCAGCCAACCCATGTTTATGCTCGTTGTCACCCAATTAACCTTTTCAGATAACTCACATGCCTAGTTACCACTGTTCTGATAATGTAAGCATAGAATGGAACAAAGGTATACCAAGCATTCAAATTATAAATGGGAGTGACGGCTATTTAACGCGCACCTCTGCAAGTCGTATCAAAGACTCCAGTTGTCTTGTAGTAATGGGAGTGCTGTCTTGGGACTGATGGTTTTGACGTAAATTCAAGTAAAATTTCTATAGAAAGAAATAGAAAATATATGGTAGCATTTATTGTTTAGGCTTTAATGCAATTATTGAAAGTATCTCTTTATAAGATAATACCTGAAGTTCGTCAGCTGCTTCTGCAGACAATCTCGGGTGAACATATTTTCTTGCATAGGAAATGTACTGTTAAAAAACAATTATGTTATATTAAAACGGTTACACATCACCAAACGAAGCACTTATTGTGCTAACCTTTCTCAATAATGTACTTGGTATTGGATCAAAATCCTGGCCAGGCCCAACCTATAAAGCAAGATATATATGTGGGTGAAGTGCTTGACAACGGGCACAAGCATTTAGCTAATAAGCTCCACTGACATTCCAATAGGCAATACTATATTGCTAAAGCATGCGCATTTTACAGTACATGTATTTCTATGTACAATACATTCAAATATCTTCATATTCATGAGTCAGAACTATTTTACCTTTAGTCTTTCTGATAAAGGTTTCTCTGCCTCCCACTGGGCTCGCATGTCTTCATCTTCATCTTGCATGTCAGCCTATATGGTGGATAGATGCATTCAAATAATTATTCATATTTGTTGTTGTACCAATAATTGTCTTCATTGATTACTTAAAATGAACAGCTAACACGGTTAATTATACCTCGGTATTACGTCGAACTGTCACCGTTTCGAATGGGCTGACAAAACAAGTAAAAAATAGTTAGCATTAAGATTTTCATGCCTATAGGACTCTCCCATTGACAAACATGAACAAAAACATAGAACAAAAGCTTTAGATGCGTTTCCAGACATTGTTATAGGGACTATGCATTGACAAATAGAGTTTTCTGGAGTTGGAGTATAGTGTTCGGGGTTAGGCTTGGTTTACATGGTATCAAATGATATCATAACCGACCTCTTCTTCCCAGAATGCAATGCCATGACATGCTCAGACAATTTCGAGTCCATCTCCTAAAAATACAACAACACGTTTGCGCATATGCATGGAAGAGTTGACCTTTAAAATAGGTTAATTCCAAAAACTTCGTATATAATTTGTAGCAGTATATTAAGTAGCTGTATGTAATTTATAACTCTGAATCAGTTGTACCCATTGAACTATAATAGACTGGAACGCTAACGCAGGGGGGCAAATTGAAGCCAGCTTAATTCAGTTTTTCTGAGGTTTGAGTTGAAATACTTAACGCCGAACATTGGGCTGTATATGAAATTGAAGCTATTAAAAAGTTCTATTTGATATAAAAACTTCAAGACTTTAGGTAAAATGGAAATACTTAAAACTTTGAGGGAAAATTTGCCGTATTTTACAAAATTGCGGTTGTTTTTGTATTTTTTAAGTATTTCCATTTTGCCTAAAGTCTTGAAGTTTTTATATCAAATAGAACTTTTTAATAGCTTCAATTTCATATACAGCCCAATGTTCGGCGTTAAGTATTTCAACTCAAAACTCAGAAAAACTAGCTTGGCTTCAACGAATCATAGGACTTGATCATAGGAGTTAGCGTTCCAGTTTACTTAGAGTTCACTGGTTGTACCTACCTCGTCCGGTTTGTCTAACATGATGAAAACCTACAAAATATAATCATGCATTACTGTACAGACATGCATTCGAGCAGCCGAATCGTATTGAGAACGGCTCTTAAAAGTGACTAATAGAAAAAACACAAAAGTGTAATATAATAGCATAAGTTTCTCACCAGGTCAAATCTAGAGAGTAGTGCACTTCCCATTCTAAAAAGATAAGCATTTATAGTAAGCAACTGCAAGTCTGCAGGGTGTGTTCACGGGATAACACAGTATAGAATTTGGCTGATTATTGAAGCAATCGTGTATGTCTTTATCGTGATACAAACACAAGAGTCGTGTGTAATCTTGTACAGAACGTACTTCAAATTCTCAGCAACAGTTTTTGCTTTGTTATAATGACCTCCGGCCGGATTAGCAGCCGCCAGAATAGTTGCTCTTGCAGGCAAACTGAAATAAAGTAATACTTGTGAGACAATAGTAAGGGGTGTAATAACAGGTATAATAATAATAGATAGTAAATAAATTTGATCATAAGTCGTTTTCTTATTCACCTGCACACCATTCCAGCTTTGGCAATACTGATACTTTGCTGTTCCTAAACCAGCGATGGACAAATAGAAGAACGGTGTGGTTATTTTTCTATTTGACGAATAAGGTTCAGAGGTTGCGCCAGTGCTGAAAAATGTCCGGCAGCGCCGCAGAAAATTTGCAACAAAATATCTTCAAGGAGTTTTGCAGGGAGTTTCATCATCTTGTATATTAGAGTTTCATCATCTTGAAGATATACAGGAGGAAAAATATTTTTTTCCAGGCCTGGATTGCGGCGTTGCGCTCACCATTGCTTCCAACAGAGCTTGATGTTGACTTCCCATTTTATCAAACTCATCAATACAACAACATCCTTGGTCAGCCAGCACTAGAGCTCCAGCTTCGAGAGCGTATTCACCTGACGCACTTTCCTTTGTAAGAGTTACCTTGATTGACAATAATAATAAAACAATTCCTTATTTTCTGGTATATATATATATGTATGAAGTTCTGTAGTGCCCACATCCACAATATTGTCTTTGGTAGTATACAGTATAAACTTTTTGGATGTGCAGACCATTGAACTATAAGTAAACTGGAACGCTAACGCAGGGGGGAAATTGAGGGAAAATTTGCCGTATTTTACAAAATTGCGGTTGTTTTTGTATTTTTTAAGTATTTCCATTTTGCCTAAAGTCTTGAAGTTTTTATATCAAATAGAACTTTTTAATAGCTTCAATTTCGTATACAGCCCAATGTTCGGCGTTAAGTATTTCAACTTAAACCTCAGAAAAACTAGCTTGGCTTCAACGAATCATAGGACTTGATCATAGGAGTTAGCGTTCCAGTTTACTTAGAGTTCACTGGTGCAGACTCATCATCGGCTACACTGTGCTGATGAACCCCAAAAGGGGGAAAGCGTTTATATTACTAGTACACGCTGTTGATATTCATGCGTATAAGCATATATACAGTGTGTAAAACATACAGTTAATCCAGCAGCAGAAGTTGTGTTACCACAAACGTAGACTCCACGAGGTGCCAAGTTAGACGCAGCTTGAAGCATCTACAGTAAGAAGCACGACTTTGGTATTGTTCCCAGTTCAAGTAAAGCCCTGGTTTTAAGCCAACAATATACATAGCTTTGTGGAATGGAAATTTTAGCACACCTCCATGAAAAATTACTGGTTAAACCTACTTGACTTTTGCCAAGACCTGGATCACCAACAACAAGAACATGAGGATTACCACGGACTGGGATACTGTTCTAAAACATTTTATGCAATTTTGAAGGTTGTATATCAGGAAATCTAACTGTAGCAAGATTCTCTGAAACCATATAAATTTGATACCTTGTCATTTGCACAACGTTGGCAACCTCCAAATAAACCCAAGACAAGCCCAGCTTTTACAAGCTGCAACAAAAACAACCAATAGTTTGGTTTCACTAAGCATATTCATGTCGCAGATGGTGGTCAGCTCTCGGTTATCAGAATGAGAAAATAATGTTAATTCTCTTCATTACCTCGTGGCCGTAAATAGTGGGGCAAACTGACCTATTAAGAAAACATGCAAAATATATTTAAAGCTATGTAGCACCAAATCAAAATTTTAATACAAAAAATGTATATATATATAAAGTTTGATAAACCAACCCAACTATCAGCTGGAATAATTTTTTTTCCGCTTGAATTTCTTGAACAGCGTATAACTCCTGCAGTAAAAATAAAGTAAAACTGAACTCAGTTCTTAACTGTTCTCCGTTATAGAGACCCAATAAAGAGCCATTTCTTGATGGTCCAGTGTTGCTACTATATAGGAAACCTGGGGGGGGGGGGGGGCTTAGGTGGTGCAGTCGTCAGTCGTCAGAGCAAGCGCCTATCACTTATGAGATCGTGGGTTCGATTCGCTCGATTCTTTCAGACATCTTACACGTGAAGAGAAGAGTCAACTCAAGACTCTTACCGAAGTGGTTTCTTCGGTACTCCGGTTTCCTCCCACAGGGAATATTACCAGGGTGGGTTTGGATAAGCCCCAATCTAACCCTTCCATCGTAGCTGTGCTCCCTGATCAGACATGAGTCATACGATGGCAGCCAGAGGCGCCTTTAATAAGCCTTCGACTCGATCAAGTTGAGCTGCGAACTTCGTAATTCAGGATGATTAGCACACCCCCAATTGCTTGCTGGCTGGCTGGCTTGCTTGCTTGCTTGCTAACTTCATACTGTATAGCTCTATCATTTCAATCCAAACCGCTCTCCTTAGAGTCCAGTAAAAGCCTTAACTTATTGAAGGAAGAAACCTTGATGTTTGGTAAAGGCAAACTGGGAATACTCTTCTCTATCAGTCAAATACAAAGCCAAAATTTTACTATAATTTACCTTTAAAGTAAATTCCGTGACGATCTCACCGCCATTTTCTGATGTCTTTTGACTCTCCTTGCAGTTTTCAAGAGAATTTGCGAAGATATACAGTAAGAACATACTTTTCTCTTTGCTTCGGCTCTTGTTCTCTTCCGCATCAGATACTTTGACCATGCCACAAATTTTGACTATATCTCCAGGCACTGCGCTGTCAACTGGTTAAATAAATTGAGAACATGAAAAAGTATGAAACAACCAGAATAGTGGTATTTGTACTGGACATCTCTACCAGTTCTAAACTGTTCTATCTATAGAGATTACTGGTGTTGTGTTACTACAAATTTAACTAACTATATTTATACTGAACAGCTCTATGAGTTACCAACTGTTTTCCCTAAAGGTCCAGCAAGGGGGTACCCTTACGGGTTTAGCGTTACTACAGGAGGACACCTGCGGTGTTTGGTAGAGTCAAACTGGAGACTTTACTGTCATTTGTAAGCTCTAACATACAATACACTGGCAATATGCAAGGATTTACAATCCATAATAATCCTACCTAGATCTGAGGTGAGTTCGCACTCCACAGTTCGCGGAATGCGTCCAGTTTCCCTCTGGTCATCATCAATGATCTCCTGGATTCTACAGATTGTTTGAAAGTAGCAAGCATGATTGGAATTGTGTAGGCCGTCGAACCTGGTTCAGGCGCATGCATGTATATATTTCTCTATTCATGGCGCTTCTATTAAGCCCTGGTCAAACGAGAATGAGCAAGCGAGAGTTTGCATGAGAGTTTCATCAACTATTGTGCTCCGGTCAAACGAGAACAAGAGTAGAATATTATCATGCACGCGTACCGGTCAAAATCAATTACTATCATCAAAATATGAACCAGTCAAAGTTGATGAGAGTGCATGAGAGTTGTTGGGAGTTGGCGGTCAAACGCGAGCGAGAGTTGCAACTCTCATTGAATCTCACCCTCGTTAGACCGGGGGTGTAGAGTTTCTATTCTGGCGGTTGGTATTCACAACCTTATCCCTAACCCTTCATGCGCGAAATATAACGATATAAACCACATTAGTTTGCGTGTGTAATCTGCGCTTTTGTCCAAACGTGTCACTCCTACTCCTTGCGTCATAAAATCACAGACTTGTGTAAAACACACACAAGTTTGTGAGACGTGAAGCAAGTCTATGAATGAACATACTTTACTGTTTGCCAGTCGATAGTTTTAGTCAAAGGTGAACTTTCTTGTGGAATAAAGATTCGTCCTCGACATGCGTCTGATTCACACTAGAAATGGTAAAAATTATACCCACTTGTAGTCACTGATCTCATAGTGATTTGTAGTTACTCACATGCCCCAAAGATAGGCGTTCGACATTTTATGCCAAAGGCACCTTCTGAATTTTTAGATCTACACTTCCCTGAGTACCTTGGTGGGTATTTTATACTTTCCATCTGATAAAGGTAACACCTGTAAATGTACAAAATACTTGTTTTGCTTTCGTTTGCTTTACGTGAAAGAAAAAAGCCATAGTATATACTAGTATTGAGTACTACATCACCTGTGTCTCTTTACAAGTATTGCACATGAATGCCATGTGAGTCACCAGAGGTTTCACACTGCTAACTCTGACAACTGTACCACGAATTGCAACAAATTTTCCTGAACAGAAAAGGATTACCTCAATGGCAATGGCCCAAAATCCAATTTGTCACCGACTACCATGTATACTTATATATCAACTTATAACGTCAATACAAATGACCTTTACCGTAGCAATTGGCTTTCAAGTTTTTCAGTGGTGTGATTGGATCGTAGTTGTAAAATCTACATGGGTGGAAGAAATTGAGGGATGAAGAACAATGCATAGTGGCTTAATAGAACGAGAGGGTTAATTATTCTAGTGGGGGTTAAAACTTTGCTTTGCAAAACTTTTGCAAGAATTGATGGTACAAATTCCTCAATATGTACAGTTAAGCATATTTGACTCAGTATTAAACAATTTAAAGCTCTTCTAAGTTAAAAGCAATAAAACTTTTAAATATTTAGATGCAAAATCAGCCATTTTCTCTTAATGTTGTGAACAAGTTGTTTAGGTCTAAGTCTAACCGCATGTTGACAAGCTTGTTGAGAATATTCTTGCTTATACAATGTTATATAGTAACTATAAACACGAGAAAAAACGCACCTTGCTTGAATACGAGGCAATTCAAACAAGAGCTGGACAGACGATTGGCTTAACGCTTCATAACCAGCAACGAATACCTATATTAAAATTTGTTGATGAAATTCAAAAATCTCGGTAACATACATACCCTCCGCAAGTGATCATTACGGAAAAAGAAAAAGGTAGAACAGCGTCCCGCCCGCGGATATTTTGCGTTCACCGTGCGTCTCTCCTGCGGGAATCATGCGTGAAAAGTGCGGTGCAGGACGCGGGCAGACAAGATACGGAAAAGCCCACGAAGACGCAGTGTACTTGGCAGTAATGTAGCTCTTTCCACTTTGTTTAAATAATTTCATTCCCATTGTAATTTACGCTACTGCACTTTACATGCTTTGAAGATCCGCTATACATGCTATTAATTTTATTCCAAATTATTATTACTATAAATAGATTCCTACAATTGATTCAGAGGTGGAAAAAGTATCGGATCCTGGGAACCTAGTTCCCAGAAATATTTTTGGATCTGAACTTTTGCAGAAAATTTTTCACAGATATTTCTGATGAGTAATAACAAAACTAGAGTATGCTCAAGTCTAGACTAGTAATTGTAATGCATTTTGTATTCACTATATCAAATTGAACACCACTGAATATTAAGAAACAATCAGTCCAATGTCAAAATCAATCAGTGATCATTGAACCTCATTAATTATTCATTTTGAGTCTGAAACCCAGGTTCCCAGAATGAAAAAAACTTTTTCCACCTCTGAATTGATTACACTATGATTTTTGCTACTGTGTTTACCTGATAAGCAGCAAGGCTCAAAGCTTCAATAGTTTTAACAGGATTATCCCTGAGATCATCGGTAATATTAGGTATACTTTCCAAAATATCTATACAAGGCAAACTTGTGTTGCATTTTACTGGCCACTACTATATAAGACACGGATAATTTGTCTGATGAATTATCCATCTTAGTGCCTAGAAGTAGACTAGCTGGATCTATACTGGCAATGTTCTTTGAACGTTGGAACAAATCCTGCCAGATCTAAAGACATATCTCAGCTGTCAAAACGAACTACGCAAACTACTGTAGTTATATGATAATCTATAACAGTACTTAAGCTGTTGTGGTTTGTGTCTGAAATACCTGAAAAAGATTACAAACATTTTGATGATTGGAGCAAAGGCCCTTCCTGAGGATGTTATGATGATCAATGGATTAAACAATAGGATTAAAGCTGTAAAGGCGATGTCCTGTAATGATTTATCTCACGAGTTGTCACTAAAAGTCGCCATGCGTAACATTATCCTGCCCAACATTATTCTGCACCTGCATTTGAAGCGAGTTCCTTGAAGTCAAATTTCATTGATCCTGTTGCTTCGATTTCATCCTATGGAAATGGGGGCACATGAATGTAAACTGTGAAGTACATGAATGAAGAAAAAAACTTGAAGTTGGGAAGGGAAGGGAAGGGAACTCAGTAAAGCCCTGGTCAAATGAGGATTAGAGTTGATGAGAGTTAGCAAGCAAGAGTTTGCATGAGAGTTTCATCAACTCTTGTGCCCTGGTAAAATAAGAACAAGAGTTGACTGTATATTATCAAGCATGCTGGTCAAATGTGCAAAAACTCATCAAAATTTGAACCAGCTCAAAGTTGATGAGCAAGAATTGCAAAAAGATGGTTATATGTTGGCAACCTAAGTTTGCACCCCCAAGTGTCCACCACTGATTGCAACTCTCACCAACTCTCATTCTCATTTGACTGGGGTTGAAGTCTGAATTTCTACTGACCTGTGAAAAATTGTCTGCAAAACTCTCAATGTAATGTTGGAAAGCCTGAATCTTTTGGTCCAGGGAGGAGTTAGGAACATAAGCTGTTGAAAAGATACTTTTTAGAATTTTTTTTTATTTGTTATGAAAACTGAAGAATTTCACTTCTCACTTGAAGATAAAATGACACATACCGTCATCAGGGAAGTAAACATGCCAGTTTTTGTATGGACAGTTGACTAGCGTTGTTTGTCGAAGGACCGGTCTAGGTTGGGAACTTTGGCTGGGAACTTGAGGGCTGAGGTTACCTATTGCAAAAGCAAAAAAAATAGGTTTGTCTAAAAAGATGTAGGTTTACAGAAGATGTGTTGTTAGCTTATTATTAGAGTACAACCTATAATTTGACTACAAGTACAATCTATGCATGGTTTCAGATTTGTTGTATCCTTAGCTAGTATTATGGCAATACCAGTTTTCAATTTTGAGGGCATTCAGTAAAACCTAGTTTTTGTGACTAAATGGGTTCAGTCAGGTCGTCTTTTCCACTCCAGCAAGGGCTGGGCCGGCTGGCTATGCAGGCAAGTCAAGAGCATTTGAAAGTTTTATTTAGCTCAGCCAATCAGTATCACAGTATGCAGATACTTAAACATAATTGGCTGATCAGATCAAATACTCTTGACAAACATCAAAGTAGTTTCGCATGAGCATGGACAATGTTTCACACTTTCACTTTTAAATTTTATCTGTGACTGTTCATCCCTGGATGCAACCGACGGTAGCCAAGACGTTTATATAAATTATATAAATTAGCAAACCGCTTTTTTAAAAAATTCTAATTTATTACAGGTCCAACAAAAGATTAGATATGCAAATGTATTTTTGCGCATTTTTTTTAAAATGATAAATACTGATAGCGCGCACCCAAGATATATTTTCAGGAATCCTTAGCACCCACCTTGCATGTTTCTGCCCCCGCACCCGGCTCTATTTCCGCGAAAATTGTTCCCTCTCCCCCTCCAAACGTTTCCACAAGAACCAGAACTCATATTGTCCCCTTGCTGCCACAATTAAACCATTTTCAATAAGTATTTAGTGATTTCTAAACAATTTGTTTCTTTCGCCATATTGGATTTTCATTTTCCCGCCAACGCCACTGATCTTAGAACAACTGGAATGAGTATAATCACTGTGGTATAATCTAATAATCTAGTATGGTAAAAATATATTGGTTAAGATGATCTGAAGTTGTCTGGTACTTTTAAAATTCGAAGACATTTTAAAAAGAAATAGGACATTTCCCCCTAATATTAGGTTCCTAGGTAATGGCGGTTGCGTTATCCAGTGTATTTGAGACAGTGAGCTCTATATGGGTGAGAACTTAAAAAGTGAAGCAAAAGATGGATGAATTGACGTCGAAGTGCCAATCCTGCTTGTTTTTTTTTTGATTTTTGCCGCTTTTTGGTTTGCGGCAAGCCGGTGTGGAAATTTCATTTTTTTTTTTCCCGATGATGTAAACAATAACATGATGATTTTGAACTAATAAGCGATGCGATGATGCGATCTAAACTAGAAAAAGCTAGAATTTAAGAAAAAATGGTATGAAACTGTTTATGATGATGTTATGAGACGTCACGTCAATTGCCGCCATCTTTGGCTTCACTTGGCCTATTGGCCGAACATTAGAAGTTCTTACTCCAGATATATATGGAGCTCACTGATTTGAGACAGTGATTTGAGATCAGTGGTCAAAGCAAATGCGGAAATTCGACGCGATATCTTTTTTAACACGACAAGATAGTCGTCTTTTTGTCAAAAGTACGGATATTTTTCGCATGATTGCATTGGAGCAAGATGGCTGCCAAAGCAGCAAAAAAGTCAGGAGAAATTATTGGAAGATTACGGACGTATATTCCTGCAGGAAAGGCTTCTGCATCTCCGCCATTAGGTCCACAGTTAGGACAGGTAATGGTCTTTTTGTTGCGCGTTTTTGAGGCCGTAGTAATGTACAGGCAGTACAGCATGTACTAATTTTAAAGCATGAAATTTCAACTTTGTCTTTTGTTGTTTTATAGAAAGGAGTGAACATTTCCAAGTTTTGTAAAGAATTTAATGACAAAACAAAGGATTTCAATCCTGGTGTTCCAATACCAACACGAATAACCTTTAAGGTAGTGTATGAAAGAACTCACTTGTATGTCAATATATTAAAGATTGGGGCGGGGGGGGGGGATGGTGGGGGTGGTGGTACCCCACATGGTCTCCAAAAAGGTTACGAGTACTTAAAGAAATTTCCAAGATTTATTGAATTTAGATATTTTCCTCATCAGTTGCCAAAACGGTGCATTAACTGCATGGTTATCTCAATTATGAACTGGATGTGCCCAAGACTACATGGTTCAGCACCAGTTTGCAGAGTTGGGCAAAGCCGCCCCCGATATTTTTTCAGGGACAATATTTTACATCCCTGGATGTCTTAAATAATATCTTTTTGCACCCCATGGCCCATAGACTACAGTACACCGATGGTCTTGGAAACATAAAATTTTGCCGGGATGTCAAATTCTACGAACTTACAAACTCAAATAATGTAGATTTACACTTACATACTATATAATTTTCTTACTACAGTGAAGAGTGCAAAATAAACCTCACAGACAGCTCACTACAGTATCCTACAAGAAAGAAAATATCATACATATCTTTAATTTTGCGCCCCTGATCGCCTGTGGATGCGCCCTTAGCCTTGGGATATGTTTTGCACCCTTTCCCTTGGATTTAATACCTTTTGTGCCCCCGAGATCTTGTCGAAATTGTCACGCTCGTTACAAGACAGATTCTTCCCCGACGAAAGAGCAATTTTTTAGAGTTCCCTGACGGGGGGCTGTAGCCCCCCCCCAGCCCCCCTAGCGCCACCACTGGTGGGTTCAGCAGTTTTCTTCAAGATTTCCACGGTGCAAAAGCCAAGAATCTAGTGGAAACATCACAAAACAGTTTCCAGGGACATATCGAGGGTGACACAAAAGTGACAAACAATTAAAATAGAAAAATTTTAACATAGAGAGGTTAACTTCCCACTTTATCCACAGGGATGGTGTGGATGTTTTCTGGAATTACCCATATTTATGCTGAATATAATGCTATAAATACATCCTTGCCACATGCACTAGTGATGGTGCAGTTGTATCTTAATGCAAAATCAAACAAATTTAATAGCTTTATTATAGAACTCATACACTCTTTAGTTACCTAGTACCTTAGCAGTAGTTGGGAATTTTCACCACTTTTCTAAATGAATAGCCTTCCCACAGTGGCATGTAGCCAGCTAGCGGGCTCCCCTGGACAAATTTTGAATTTCTACTGTCTATAAAACAGCATTTTTCGCATTCTAAGACGAGTTGTGAAGAAAAACCATAACCAAGGCAATTATCGTTATTCCCGACATTGCACCCTCCCCCCACTCTCTGCCCGGATTTAAGCTTTTCACAAGAACAGTTTTGGAGATCATTGCCCCTCCTTGGCTATGCCACTGCCTTCCGATATTTCCAACAGCAATGGTCACCCTTAGAATTGACACATATTTTGCCATTACATTAAGACCATGTCCTGATATCTGATTTAATTTGAATTTGTAGGCTGATAGAAGTTATTCATTTGAAACTACAACACCTCCAGTTTCATATTTCCTGAAACAAGCTGCAGGAATTGAGAAAGGTGCTTCAAAACCAGGTATCTGTATATGTTGTCCTTATCATTACAGTATTAAGCATTTGTATTTAATAATATATAATAATATGGCTTCATTTGGCATTTTCATTGGTTGAGAGCTGTGATCAATTGGAGAACAGACACACATACGACACTGTTTCAATGACATAAATATCTTCAAGCCAATCACAGCTTTCCAAAAGCATCACAACCAATGACATGCTTACAGTCATTTGCAGTTGAGCTTGTAGCATGCATTTTGATTTTTGAACGTGTTGTTACATTGTTTAAACATGTTTTCACTTGTTACATTGCTTAAAACTATGTGTTCACTAGAACACTGTTCAAATTTTGAACAAAAAATTTGATTGATCAACACTGACATGTTAACACGAAAGTGAAACATTTCTTTGGGGGCTTCGGTGGCGAAGTGGTTAGCGCACTTGCCTTTCACCTCTAAGGCCATGGATTCAAGTCTCAGTGAGAACTTTCTCAATGCGACTCGAACCCAGTCCTCAAGTGAAAAGAGTAAAGTCAACGCTCTGCCGAAAGTCGTGGGTTTTCTCTGGGTACTCCGGTTTCCTCCCACAGGGAAAGTTGACAGGGTGGGTTAGGTAAAAGGGCCCACAGTAATTGGCATATGCTGTTGTGGTGACCCTGCCCTAGTTAGCGAAGCTAAATAAATAAATTATTTTGTCATGTTTGACATATTTATGCACAAATACAACGTCTCGTTCACTCTTGAGTTATGTCACGTTCCGCCCTTAAAGAACGCATAGTTTTAAACAATGTAACATGTTCAAAATGCAAGCTCAGCTGCAAAGAGCTGTAGTCTTTTAATGTATTGGATCTTAGATCCATCAAATGACATGTCAATCAAGGTACAAGCTTAGTTGAGCTTTTTCAACTTTCTTCATTATGTAAAACAAATAGATACACAGAGCATGTCATAACATGGTATTAAGAGCATCTGCAACCCACTCACCCATGAGCCACATTACCATGTTATGATGTCATCTGTTACTAAACTGAACAGACCAGGGAAAAGTGTTGTCTGTTTGTTTAATAATTGTACAAAAGGCTAGTATTAATTGCAGGATTGCAGGTTCGATTCCTGCCAGAGGGCCTGTAGTTGCATTTTTTTGCAAATTATGCTTCTGGTTAGGTCTAAAAATATGAAATATATATAATTTTAGCACAAAATTTCCATCTACAAGACCTTCAACATTTAGTATAAACTATGGGCTAATAATCCTAATATACAATAACTTATTTTAATTGGAACATTTGCACTCAATTTGGCTTTAACAAAAGAAAGGCGTATGATATGGGCTTTTAAATTAACAATTTAATTTGTCTGCTGATCTATTTTTTTGGAGAATTTTGGAGAAATGTGGGAACACTTTATACCCTTATTTAAAGCCCTAAAATACAGATACAGTACAAAATTTAGTCTCCAACACAATTGTTTTACGTTTCACCATAACACCATTCGATTCCTGTTTTCCTAGAATTCAGGTTTTTCCCCTTTTGTGTTGTAATTGTTCTAAAAATAATTTATTCGCTATTTTGTATCATATTTCAAAATTTGAATAAGTCCATAAATATAACGCTTCACTGACATTGGGTATATAAACTATTTCAATATTCACAATTTGAAGATTGCTTTGACATTCCTGAAGTCTACGCAAGTATCGTGCGAAAGTAAAAGTCTTGTGACAATGCGTTTGCTGTATGGAAGTATTTCTAGTTTCTTCAGTCTGTTGTTAATTTATGACAATGGAGTTGAAAATCATATTTTCACCCCCGAACCCGAAGAGAAAAGACGCGGGTAAACTAAAAGAAGTTCTTAATGCTATATGTGCTATTCTCAACAGTTCTAAAGATGGCGGGAAGCTGATTGTATTCTCTGAAAGTCAGCCATATTCCCAGAAAGATGCGGACGATATTACACGGAAAATTGAACAGAAATTGCAAACAACATTCGGTCTCGAAGCAGCGCGTGATATTATCAATAAAAACCCGCCAAAGAACGATGGAGAAGTATTCGAAATGTGTTATGAAATTAGACCAACGACATTGTTGCCTTCAACGTGTACAATAAATTACAATCTGTTTTGTACGAGTATCACACAAGTTCACAATATACCGTCGAGCGAGCCGTTAGCTCGTATAATTGATGTCGTTAAAGGCGAACAAACACGAGAGACGAAATACGTTCTTGGAACACATTGGAAAGAATTCTATTATGGTGCAGAAATTGCTTTAGAAGAAGGCAAAGAAACACAACTAAAACTGCTGGAAGAAAAAGGTACCGAAAAAACTACTCTTGCAGAAAGAATGACAAATGAAAGCAACAAACTAACTCACTACGTCTCAGGTTTCGCAAACGGCAGCGGTGGACATATCTATTACGGCATAGAATTTAAGAACGGCTCCTACGTCGTTTACGGCCAAACTGTTCATGATAAGGAGAAAATAATTAGTAAAGTTAAGAGTACTATAGATAAGTTGTTTACGTGGCCCGGCGACAGAGAGTGTTTGAACAAAGGCGAGCACTGGGATATCTATTTTGAAAAGGTCTCGAACACTGAGGAGTCTAAGTATGTGATTGTCATCTCAGTCAATTCCCACGATAGAGGAGTGTTTGTACGACAACCGGAAAGTTATATTGTTGATGCCGATGGAAAGGTCAAACTTATGGAACTTTCCGATTGGACAGAGAGGTTCCTCTTGACTGATTACCGAAATATATTCCCCCATGAAAAGTTTCCACGGGCTATCGGCCGCTGTGAGTGGAGCTCCCCAGAAGCGTTTCAAAATCACCTTGAAGTGCTTAAAAAGCTTGTAATTCTACGGAACGACGGCTGTGGGGAAAAATTTGACGCGTACAAGAAGGAATTAAGTAACGCAGACGGAAATACCAAAAGTTTAGTTCAACAGCAAGAAGCGGGCGATTTCTTCAGAAAGAGACTTTTGGATAAAGCGGAGATTAAACTGAAAGAGAATGAAATTCTTTTAAACGAAACACCGTCCAAATGTGTTGATGGTAAAATTTATCAGATCAGGAGATTGTATTGGATGGGTGTTGTCAAACGGGCGCAACGCGACTATGATAAATGTCGCGAATTATGCAAAGAGGCTTTACAGGCATCACATAACCAACCAAAGATGCTGGTCCTACCTTGGATATATTACAATAGAGCTAAAATCCTTGAGATTGATATAGCTCAACTAAACGATCCTACCCAAGAACGTAGCCTAAGGACAACATGCATGGGGTTCTACGAAAGTGCTCTTCGAAGCTCGTTTGCGCTCTCGGGTTTCCCAGAAAAGTTAGTGGTTGATTTACAACAACGCGTGCTTATCGCTATGGCTAGGCTATCATTGGGGGTTTTCTATGATGGAGAACTTGTCATACATAGAACATGTTTACCCACTGATCTTAAGCATGCCGATTATTTGCTCGAGGTGGTCGATGGTTCGGTCAAAAAACAAGGCTGGCTAATGACGAAGTTGGGCAAGGCTGAGTACCTTTTGGTGTGCGCAGAACGATGCTACAATAGTTGGAAAGAATTTTCCAATCTACAATACATCAGGCAGGCTCTCAAACAATCCAGGAAGGCTCTTAAAATTGCTGACGCGAAAAGGTTCAAAGATGTCAGTAATTTTTCTCAAGGACAAATTGACATGTTCGAGAAGTTAGATGATCATAAGAAAGAGAAATAGCTGCCTATAGTGCCTGTCTATCTAGCCTGTGCACATGCAGACCTAACCAGAACTTCTGTCTGTCTGAAGCTTGTTCTCTATGTCGCACATAACCGGCACAACTTCACAGCCATGACCTGATCGCAACAGGCGCAACCAAACGGAAATGGAGTTTAAACCGAACGTGACGTTGACCCGAAGGAGCACAGATTTCGGGTATGAGATTAATATACTTTCCACAGAAATTACAGTCGATTACTGCAATTATGATAAAAGTAGGGTGCTAAAGTAGGGCGCATCTGGGCGCATTGCCAGCTAATGGGTTAACAAGAGACACTGGTAGATAGTTTTGTTAACGCATTAACTGGCAGTACTCTATACCACTGACGAATAAAATCGTCTGGCGTTAGACAGAGTAAAATACTAAAGTAGAGCGCATCTGGGCGCATTGCCAGCTAATGGATTAACAAGAGACACTGGCAGATAGTTTTGTTAACCCATTAACTGGCAGTACCCTACCACTGACGAGTAAAATCGTCTGGCATTAGACAGAGTAAAATACTCAAGTAGGGCGCATCTGGCCGCATTGCCAGCTAATGGTTAAGAGCGTCTGCGACCCACTCACTCATGAGCCACATTACTATGTTATGATGTCATTACCATGGAAAAGTGTTGTCTGTTTGTTTAATAGTTGTACTAAAGGTTAGTATTAATTGCAGGGTTGCAGATTCGATTCCTGCCAGAGGGCTTGTAGTTGCATTTTTTGCAAATGCTTCTGGTTAGATCTAAAAATATGTAATATATATCATTTTAGCACGGAATTTCCATCTACAAGACCTTCAACGTTTAGTATAAACTATGGGATAATATACAATAACTTATTTAAATTGCAACATTTGCACTCAATTTGGCTTTAACAAACGAAAGGCGTATGAGATGGGCTTTTAAATTAACAATTTAATATGCCTGCTGATCTATCTATTTTGGAGAAATGTGGGATACGCTTTATACAAGGAGGCGAGCGGAGGCGTAGCCATGGAAGGGGGGCAGCGCGCCATGAAAGAAGCGCGCCGAGGAAAGGAAGAAATTGGATAGGGGGTCCGGGATCCTCCCCAATGAACATTTTACACACACTCACTGCATTATTTATGAGAATTTTTTTTAATTCTGAATATTTAATAAATATATAACACACAGGGAATTAGCTAAGGAAGTGCGTTATTGCGAGCTTAACTGCGCTAATCGACCACGGAACGAAAGTGAGTGAAAAAAAAGAAAAAAAAAAAATATCTTAAAGAGAAAAGAAGATAACAATTCAATTAACGTAATCTAGTTAAACTCATCATCATCATTATTAAAATGAGGCTAGGTCCGGTCCACAATATAATAAATTTATTCATTACAATGCACTTTATTGTTAAGAAAAAGGGCAACCGGTTGCCCCCGCGTGCCCCCGTACTATAAGGGCAGCGGGGGCAGCTGCCCCCGTGGCTCCGGCGCCCCTGTTTATACTCATATTTAAAACCCTAAAATACAGCATTTACAAAATCTAGTCTCCGACACAATTGTTTTGCATTTCACCATAACACCACTTTCCCCCGCAGAGGCGTGCGAGCTTTGAAAAAAAATATCTAGTCATCTTACACGGAGTTTAATTCGTGAAGCGTGGGGGGAGCGTGCGGTCTTGAGCATTTTTATTAATCTTACACGAAGTTTTGAGAGAGTGGGGAGAGAGCGCAAAGAAAAAAGGCTCGTTTTCCGTCTTTCCCCGCGCGCTTGCATTTGCAAATCCCCTATTTTCCCCATGTGTACCGCACGCTCCCAACCCGCTTCACGGTTATAAGCCCATGTTACGAGTCGCGAATATTTCTCTTTGATCTTGACCCCAATCCCTAACCCTATTGTGTGCGTAACATGAACTTAGAACCCGCTTCACGAAACTCGGTGTAAGATGACTAAATATTTTTTAAAGCTCGCTAGCCTCTGCGGAGGAGACTGCCATAACACCATTCGATTCCTGTTTTCCTAGAATTTGGGATTCCTGTTTTCCTAGAATTTGGGTTTTCCCCTTTTGTGTTCTAATAATAATTTATTCGCTATTTCAAAATTTGAATAAGTCCATAAACAACGCTTCGCTGACATTGGGTCACAATTTGAGGTTTGCTTTGACATTTCTGAAGTCTACACAAGTATCATGCGAAAGTAAAAGTCTTGTAACAATGCGTTTGCCGTATGGAAGTATTTCTAGTTTCTTCAGTTGTTAATTTATAACAATGGAGTTGAAAATCATGTTTTCACCCCCAAACCCGAAGAGAAAAGACACGGGTAAACTAAAAGAAGTTCTTAATGCTATATGTGCTATTCTCAACAGTTCTAAAGATGGCGGGAAGCTGATTGTGTTCTCTGAAAGTCAGCCATATTCCCAGAAAGATGCGGACGATATTACACGGAAAATTGAACAGAAATTGCAAACAACATTCGGTCTCGAAGCAGCATGTGATATTATTGATAAAATACCGCCAAAGAACGATGGAGAAGTATTCGAAATGTGTTATGAAATTAGACCAACAACATTGTTGCCTTCAACGTGTACAATAAATTACAACCTGTTTTGTACGAGTGCCACACAAGTTCACAATATACCGTCGAGCGAGCCGTTAAATCGTATAATCGAAGTCGTTAAAGGCGAACAAACACGAGAAACGAAATACGTTCTTGGAACACATTGGAAAGAATTCTATTATGGTGCAGAAATTGCTTTAGAAGAAGGCAAAGAAATACAACTAAAACTGCTGGAGGAAACTGGTACCGAAACTAGTCTTGCAGAAAGAATGACAAACGAAAGCAACAAACTAGCTCAGTATGTTTCAGGTTTTGCAAACGGCAGTGGGGGACATATTTATTACGGCATAGGACTTAATAAGAGCGGATCCTACGTCGTTCACGGCCAAACTGTTGATGACAAGGTTAAGCAAGAAATTATTAGTAAAGTTAAGAGTACCATTAATAAGTTGTTTACGTGGCCGGGCGACAAGGAGTGTTTGAAAAAAGGCGAGCACTGGGATATCTATTTTGAAAAGGTCTCGAACACTGAGGAGTCTAAGTATGTGATTGTCATCTCAGTCAATTCCCACGATAGAGGAGTGTTTGTACGACGACCAGAAAGTTATATTGTTGATGCCGATGGAAAGGTGAAACTTATGGAACTTTCCCAATGGGCGGACAGGTTCCTCTTGACTGATTACCAAAATATATTCCCCCATGAAAAGCTTCCACGGGCTATCGGCCGCTGTGAGTGGAGCTCCGCAGAAGCGTTTCAAACTCACCTTGAAGTGCTTAAAAAGCTTGTAATTCTACGGAACGACGGCTGTGGGGGGAAATTTGACGCGTACAAGAAGGAATTAAGTAACGCAGACGGAAATACCAAAAGTTTAGTTCAACAGCAAGAAGCGGGCGATTTCTTCAGAAAGAGACTTTTGGATAAAGCCGAGATTAAACTGAAAGAGAATGAAATTCTTTTAAACGAAACACCGTCCAAATGTGTTGATGCTAAAATTTATCAGATCAGAAGATTGTATTGGATGGGCGTTGTTAAAATGGCGCAAGGCGACTACGAGAAAAGTCGCGAATTATGCAAAGATGCTTTACAGGCATCACATAATCAGCCAATGATTCTGGTCATACCTTGGATATATTACAATAGAGCTAAAATCCTTGAGATGAATATAGCTCAACTAAACGATCCTACCGAAGAACGTAGCCTAAGGACAACATGCATGGGGTTCTACGAAAGTGCTCTTCGAAGCTCGTTTGCGCTCTCGGGTTTCCCAGAAAAGTTGATGGTCGATTTACTACAGCGCGTGCTTATTTCCATGGCTAGGCTATCATTGGGGGCTTTCTATGATGACGAATATGTTATACATAGAACATGCTTACCTAGTGATATTAAGTGTGCCGATTATTTGCTCGACGTGGTCGATGGTTCGGTCGTAAAACAAGGCTTGCTGATGACCACGTTGGGCAAGGCTGAATACCTTTTGGTGCGCGCAGAACGATGTTACAATAGTTGGAAAGAATTTTCCAAACCAGAATTCATCAGGCAGGCTCTGAAACTATCCAGGAAGGCTCTTAAAATTGCTGACGCGAAAAGGTTCAAAGATGTCAGTAATTTTGCTCAAGGACAAATTGACATGTTCGAGAAGTTAGATGATGATCAGAAAGAGAAATAGCTGCCTATAGTGCCGCCAAATGGAGACACAACCTGGGCTTGTATGAGGTGGCAGATGTAATCGTGTGCCGATATATTTCTGTAATCAGCTGAGATTCGGATAATTTGCATACAGCACACGAAAGACACTTTGAAAGACACTTTGATCTAGCCAACTTCACAGCCGTGACCATGACCTGATCGCAACAGCCGCAACCAAATAGAAACGGAGTTTAAACCGAACGTGACGTTGACCCGAAGGAGCACAGATTTCGGATACGAGATTAATATACATTCCACATAAATTACAATCAATTACATGGAACAATGTAACAACAAACGAAACAAGTTCTTTCCAGTTTGAATTTCTTAAACATGTCACTATAATTATGATAGTATGATGATGATAATAGTATTATTATTATTATTATGGATCAAAAGCTTTGCGAAATAGAACAACGTGGTATTATCTACAAACATTCAATAGTATATATAACTTCTACAATATAGATTTAAGTTGTTTGGTGTATTCATAGTCCCTATAATACAGTGTCTGGAAACGCGGTAAACTTGAAAGTTTATAGCCATGTACGTGGGTTAATGTTGAGGGTGTACTGAGAGTGCACGTTTTCTTTGTTTTACAAATATTAATATTCAGCTGCACGGATTTTATTGGCTGCTTCCTTCATTATGCTGAGAGAACAATGTGTTTACTGAGCGTGAAGGTGCACAAACATGAACAAAAACATAGAACAAAAGCTTTAGATGCGTTTCCAGACACTGTGTTATAGAGACTATGGTCTATGGTGTATTCATAAGGTGCTTCAGTGTATTATTTGTTCATTCCAAATGCCATGTTCTTTGGTTTCCAGGCTAACTTATTACCATCACTGTCGTAAGGAATGATATTCATATTGCTCTCTCCAATTCTCTTTCCTTCCTTGTGCCGCGCTTCAGCAGTCTTCAACCTTGACTGAACCACCATATCTGTTTCTTCCCTGGTAACCTCGACCACAGCGGCTTCGGCTTGAAGTACTGCTTGTTGAGCGTTCTTTACAGTTTCCGCCGCCTGGTCTAGCACTTCCTTGCTCACTTCTGCCGCACGCTTGGCACGACGTAATTCTTTGATCCTTGAAAATGAATAACAAAGAAATGTATAAGATACAGTAAAGCCCCACATAAAAGAACCAGTGAATTTTGACTTCAGGCTGAAGTGGTTCTTATATAACGGGTACTTAGAAAGAAATCAGGCTGAAGTGGTTCTTAACTGGTTCTTATTTCCAGTCAAAAACAATTGTTCCTGGTTTAGAGTTTTAAACCTCTTGAGTGAACAAAGGGCCATCATGATGTAGGTTTTTTGAATATAGTTATGCAAGTTGAATTATGTTGTGAATTGATTGCTGTTTTGATAAAATAAATGCATGCATGATGTGGTTGAAAGACATAATTCCTGCTAGCAAGATTACAGTATTTTGTTTTCTTCCTAGTACCTGCTTATACTAATTCAGCTAAAAGTTTAATAAATACGCATTAGACTTATTTTGAGTTCCCAGAACCGTTGTAAGTATAGATCGCGCTTTTCTAGCTAGTTCGTCTTTATAGTTCATCTTGTGTGTACACTAAGATGGATGATCCGTGAGAGGTCTGATCCGTCCCTATCGGGCTATCTTAGTACCTGTCTGGCTGTTGCGATTGTTCTGCCTTCTTCAACTTTTCCGTTATATCAGAGTGGACTTTCTTCGCTTTCTTCCATTCAGTATTCGACTCAGCGCAGACTGCCGTCGCTTTCTCTCGAGCGATAACCGCCTTTTCTGAATCATCTCCAAACGTCTTCAGTAGAAATACCCCACACTTATCACCGCGCAGTTTTGCAAGGACAAGTCTAGCATCGACTAGGTGTATTCCCTTTAGTCTTAGCGGGTCGTAGGTTGTCATACTGCGCACATGATCTGCGCATCTTTTCATCATATGACCATGACTACCAGTGTCCTCGATCCAGGCTCTGCGAATGCCGTTCTCTGCCTTGCCTACGAACACCTGAGCAGGAATATGAAGTAAGCGCGCATTAAAATATAACAAGGATATAAACGTCAAGTAATAGACCTGATAAACTAACGCATGTTTATGACTGTTGTTACCCAATTCACATTTTCGGATAACTTACATGCCCAGTTACCGCTGTTCTATGCAATGGAACAAAGGTGACCAAGCATTATATATGTGTGTGAATTGTGTGGCAACAACACCCTGGGACTTGATTAAAACTTTATCCAACCCTATGACTTTATTTGACCTTAAGTATCATGTGACTAAAATGAAGCAATATGATTGGCTGATACTCTCATGCAATAGTTAACGGTTATGAAATACTTAGTTGAACATGCAAACCTGTGTGTGGCCGATCTCCTTCAACTGTGAATTCATGCCAATCTGAAATTCATCGTTCACTACCACCCAGAAGAGCGCTGGTTTATCTAAAGCTTTCTCCAAATTCGTCCCCTCTTTTCTAGTCTGATCGTCCTCTTTATCCCCTCTTATCTCGTCCGCATTCTCCAGGATATAATTCCGTATTGGTTCATGGATCCATTTGAAATCCTCATTGCTCCTAACTACCTCGACATTCCCGCCCTCTGCTTGCCAAGTCTTCCATCCCTCGATGGTTTTCACATAAACCAGAGGGCAGAGTTGCTCTTCACTGAGCTGTATTTCACTCCGGCTTCGTTTTAAGCTTTCATCATACAACTCCACCTTTACTTGCGCCTTCTTGGGCTTGTATTTCAGGTGTTTCAAACTGCCTTGGGCTTCGCTGAATTCGTAATAAGTAAAAATACAAGGTAGTCCTGTTTCGGTTGCCCAATTGAAACGAAATTGATTCTTTAGAAGATTTTTCAGTAACCACAGTGGAGCGCTTCTCTTTACATGTTTTGCTAGATCCAGTGGTGAGCGGCACGTTGATAACGTGTCCTGCCAACCTAGATATAAAAACAAGACAAGATAATTTTGCAAGAAAACTACGAAAAGTGTCATTTAATACATTAAGTTACTTCGCCCCATAAATATCCGATTACTGGGGGGCGGGAAGTCCGATTACTGGGGGGCGGGAAGTCCGATTACTGGGGGGCGGGAAGTCCGATTACTGGGGGGCGGGAAGTCCGATTACTGGGGGGCAATTGCTTAACTATGTACAGAACATTATTTATGCAGTACAACCTTTACTGAGGTAATCATCTAAACGTTTCCCCTCGTTTATTTCGAGTAGTTTTTCCAGCTTTTTTCCAAGTGTTTCATCAATTTTGTCCGATTCATCATCATCATTCTCGTCGGTTTCCCCTTGCTCTTGCCCCTGGCCTTGTTCGAAGTCTAGTTTACTTGTCATTGTGTTGTTAATTGCGACTTTAAGTATCTTTATGACATGTTCCGGCTCAATCTCGTTCTCGGGGAAGTAATCGTAGCCGATGTCTTTGAGTTGTCCTGCAATTTCATCCTTGAAGTTTTTGTTTTCTTGGGTCTGTTTGGTGATGTCTGCCAGTTGTTTTAAAACGTTTAGAACGAAGTCTTCTTTTATAGAGTCGCCTCCTTTTATAGAGTCGCCTCCTTGTTCAGGTTGTTCATCCATATTTGCATCCATATGAGTCGATGGTTTTGTGTTAGTTGTTACAGATGCAAGGAATAAGGACTGAAGTTAGCATCGCCACCTGTTATGATTTAATTACTAGCCAAAATAACGCCATTTACTGACGCTTATGATGTCTTGTACTAGTTGTATGTTTGTAAACATAATTAACAAAACCAAAATGACTTCTTCGACGTGGATTCGTATCCTGAAATATGCCGTCTGGCATCGTGTGCGTAAGGAATGCCCCTTACTGGACCTCTAGGAAGAACCGTTAGAACTAATAGAGCTATCCAGTATAAATAAAGTTAGTTTTATTAGGTTTCCTTCTGTAGTAACACTGGATCAATAAGTAATGTCCCTTAATGGACCTCTAGGGAGAACCGTTAAAACAGATAGAGCTATCCAGTATAGATAAAGTTAGTTTAGGTTTCCTCCTGTAGTAACACTGGAGTCAACAAGGGATTTCCCTTACTGGACCTCTTCTAGGAAGAACCGTTTAGAACTGACAGAGCTATCCGGTGTAAATAAAGTTCAGTTTAGTTTAGGTTTTCTCCTATTGTTACACTGGATTAACAAGTGATGCCCCTTACTGGACCTCTAGGGAGCATAGTTTAGAACTGATAGAGCTATCCAGTAGAAATAAGTTGTAGTTTAGACCGTTACATCCAAAAGAGGGATTGAGCTTTACTAACATATTGGACTTTTCGTATTTTAGGACGTGAAATAGCTGGCTCAGTCACGTTGAAACATATCTACGAAATTGCTAAAGTCAAGAAAACCGACAAAGTATTTCAAAACGCATCTTTAGAGACTGTATGTAAGTCTGTCATTGGCTCAGCGAGAAGTATGGGAATTCAGGTGATAGATGGAAGAACAGTGGAAGATTCTGGATAGGTTGGGATTTATTGGGATAATCGGTAACAGTTCTGGATAATGTACAGCAACAGTTCTGGATAATGTTGGATAGATGTTATGAAGCAGGTATGAAGATGGATTGACTGGGATAATGCTGGATAGATGTTGTTAGGTAACTGCTAAAATCGGCGGCAAGAATGTTGACTGTATATATTTCTTGAATGACTGAACTTCGAATATGGTCTGAAATTCTGAAAATGTAGACGATAATTCGGTCTCGTGTGAATTGGGGATTGAAGCTGTTTTACTGATTAAACATTAGATGAGCCTAACAAACGTCACCGCCCCTGGGGCTTTAATTTCTTTTCTGTAACGTCGGTAGTAACACCAGGAATTAAAGTAAAAAAATGAATAATGAATGATATATAGAAGCTTGTTTAATACTCACACTACCTAATATCGTCATAATACTTCTATTTCATCTGTTTGTTGGTTTTCAATATGTAAGGCCATTATCGGTTAACTTTGTGTTTTCCGACTGGCTGTTCAAATTATTAACATTTCCCACACTTAAATAATTTATGACATTGGCACATTATTTTTTTATATAAAGCAGGATATTATTAAAATTCAATTTAATCAATGAAACCAATCATTTCATTTATACAATTGTCAAAAAGCTAGAGATGATCAGCTTCTGTTAACTCAAAATATCCACAAGTACTATAAACAGCTGCACTTTTGAGCGGCATCTTTTTACTTCTGTAAATGTTTTTCTTCATTTGCAATGGAAACTTTAGTGAATTTTAAACTTTACTGTAAATTTTAGTATTTTACGGACTCATTTCTGATCAAAAAGAGTTGTTTTGTCATCTTTTTTTCGCTCCAAAAGAGTTGTTCTCTCACCGTTTTGGAGTTGAATTTACTCTGTCAAATTGACAGTGTAAAGTCTTCATATTTATTGCGTATTTGAATTGTTTTTATTCCACTTAATAACACCCACGGTTATGCGGAAATACTCTAATTTGATCCGCATGCTTGCGTCGGTACTTCCTATTTGAATACCTTCGATTACGAAAGGTCGTATTTCATCGTGTAGATATATGTCAGCAATTGCATCAGTATATCTTGACAGAAGATTTTATAGAAGAAAGTCTGTTCGGAGTCAGCGACTTCAAGCCAGTATCTCAGCGACTTCTTAGTTCTTGAAGACAGTTTGTGTCAAGTTGAAAGGTAAGATAATGATTTTATTATATGACTTCCTTTATAGTATACTTGAGACGGATCCCTTGAGACCAGGGTTGGCAATCTTCTTTAATTCAATCTTCTTTAATCTTCTTTAAATAATTAAAGAAGATTTTGGATTTAAACAAAAATCTTCTTTAATCTTCTTTAATTATTTTATCATTTTTATGTTGATTATTTCGTCAATACTTCATGTTGTGCATGTGTGGCGTTTGTTATCGTATCAAACAAACACTCATTGAAATTCCTTTGTAAAATTCACATTATGAAAGTCAAAATCTTCTTTAATCTTCTTTAAATGAATTAAAGAATAAAGAAGATTTTTTTCTGAAAAAATCTTCTTTAATCCATCCCTGCTTGAGACATCATTGGGTTTATTAAGTTAATATACATCTGAAATTCAATTTCTCGACTCAGACAGTCTTGTCTTGGACTCTTGGTACTGCGGATCAAACTACCTAAAAAATTCAACAAGAACTTCGACGTGTATAGACACTACCTGCACTGGCAACTACCAAGTTTGTCTCGATACTATGCGTTGGTAGTATGATATTTCACATATTTGAAGCTAAATTGATATCAAAAGCTACAGCTATAGTTCAATCATTTAATGCATGATTATCAGTATGAGCAGGCAGCTGGATTCATTGAAGTATAGGACCCCCAATAAAAATTAAGCGTATTGATCAGAAAGGCCTGCCCAGCGAGAAGAGTGTATTTCCTGGTATAAAAATCTTATTGACCTATACGTAAAACTACCATTTCCGGTAGTTGTGAAATCTTTTTCGTATAATCGTATTGGCTTTCAGGATCAATTGAAGTTAACGACCCCCCTGCCCCAAGGGAGTCGTATACTTCAATGGTCATTGAAGTATACGACCCCCCCAAAAATAGCTTTTTGTCATGATTCATGATTATTATTCATGCTTTTTATATCGAGAATTTCGTTTGGCTTCTTTTTATGTATTTGGTGGTTCCTAAAGGAACCGGTTTTGTTTATCTTTGTCTTCTCACATTGGGTACTCCAGAGCGATTGCCAAATACTTCTCGCAGTTCGTCGTGGAGAGGCATTTCGTCGGTGGAATACTTTTGCAGTATGCTCGCCAAACATTTTAAGGCCTTTTATAATGCCTTTCCAGCAATGAGTCATCGAACAGATATTTACAAGATGCAGTTTGCGATCAAAACACGGAGACAAAATTGCAAAACTAAACACCTCAAGCGCATATTATTGGTCGTGTTGAAAGTCTTTTGAATTTGTTTCATGGTCAAAAAATCAATGAACTGAGACATAGACAATAGAAGGGAAGTCATAAAAATCCCTTTGAAACAGACACAAACACGAAAATCCGTAAATTTAACGATATAATACAAGGGGGGTCGTATACTTCAATCCGAATATTTGTTATTGAAGTATACGACCCCATTGGCGTAGGGGGGTCGTTAACTTCAATTGATCCGGCTTTCATGCACAACGCTTCGTTTGATATGGCAATAAAGAAATTTGTTAGAGGGTCTGAATGGAGGGGGGGGTCGGGGGGAGGGGTGTTTGGATGTCTACTGTTACTTGTTTCCTTCTTGGGAATTGTATCATGCTTAATCTGACAATTTTGTACCCAGAGTATGCCCGTTCGCAGGTTAGATGAGTGGGCACGAGATATGGGTACGACATTGAAATTGTATGGGAATTATTTTGGCAGCACGCTCGCGGCTCGCCCCAATATTTTTGCACCCCTTGAGTCGCTAGCCTCCAGCAGACGATCGCGGGCTCGGAATACGAGATTGCCTTTTGAGTATATGGCGTCCGAAGCCTTTAAATCCCCCCCTCCCTCCCCCCCCCATCCCTCTTATTGTCAGGTATCAGTAAGACATTTTGTAATATGTAAGTTCCAAGTTGCTGTTTCATTGTCGGTCAGTTGAGATATTTGTTGGTTGTCAGTCAAGTGTACGGGCAGATGTCTGTAGTTCATTCAGACCCTCTAAGCCTGTTCTAGCGCAAGGAAGATTTGCTTTCAGTGGGCGGCCTCGCATCCTACACGTATACAGGTGTATGTACCACAGAATACCGCAAAAATTTACATGTTCCATATCTTTTGTCAAATATATATAATGTGGCTTCTTAATATTTTTTAGTATAGTTTATCGATATATTTTTCTTCCTGGGGATTTTTGGGCTAGATTTCATAGACTTCAATATTTTTTTTTAATTGAACATTCTGTGGAACAAACTCTAGTGTACCACAGAATACCAGTGCGGAGATAAATAAGCAACGGTTTATCAAATTGTACCAGGATTTGGTGTGTCGTGTTGTGTGATAATACTGTAGGATATTGCTAACTTAATTTAGTGAAAGGTAAATACTAAAATCAGTACAGCATACCAGTGGTGTAACCAAAGTATACCAGGTTTATCAATAATTTTGAAAAATTCAGTTTTTCAATGGTAAATTGATTCCTCGGTGTGATTCCTGTATAGTAATAATGTTGTGTTGCATAGAAAAAGTAGTTATCAACATAAATTATACTGGTTTGCAAACTTATTTTTAAACTTTCGAATTTTACAGGCATTATGCGAGAAACTAAAAGTATCAAAAACATACAATGTTATTTTGTGTTAATCCTGATTATTTTAAAGAATTTTTATGAAAATATTCATTTTTTGTTTTTTATATGTCAATTAAAACTAATATATATTCACAAAAATAAAGTATATAGTATGTTTCCTCCAAATTTTATAAGATCAATAAATAAGACTGGTATTCTGTGGTACATACACCTGTATAGGATGTCTTCGAATATTTGTTCTAGTCGGAATAAAGAAAATACAACGTCAACGAAGGAATGGGGTCGCACTTAGTATAACGAAAGCTATAAAATCTTGATTGCGTGATTCCATGCAGTGTATATAGGTAGCGATAAACGATTTACTTGAGGGTTTGTAGGCCTGAAAAATACAACAAGGCCCTTCGTCTGAAAGTTATACCTAACCCTGTTCATCCAACAAATCCTCAAGTAAATAACAAAAAAAACCATCCAGTCACGATTCAGTGATCGGAATGTTCCATTGTCTTTTCGTTGTATTGAAATTCCCACTGTTTTCCATGCCATGCAGTCGCTGCTCGTATTTTTGATATATTTTTTGACGTTATGCAAAGATTTATAGTTGGGCCTTTGTAGTATGACGTTATGGCTGACGAAAGGCCTTTGGCAAGAAGGGCTTTAATTATGTTTCACTGTGTTACAGTTTTTAAGATGTGTTCACCTTAATCTCCTATTATTTTTGACAATGATTAATGATGTTTATTTTAGCGTTAATTAAATTTTGTTAAATGTTAAGCTGTTTTCTTGTTGACTTTTCTTCGCAGGTGAAAAATATTTGCCATTAAAAAGGACTGACTCCGAGAACAGGCTAAAGGGAATCGTTATAAAAAGGTAAGATTAATCAATTTTGTAGTTAGTTTTAGAAGGTTCCCAATATGGGTATCTAAACATCAGGGCCGGTTGTATAAAAAAGTAGTTAAAGTTAACTATAGTTATAGTGCGAAAGTAAACCAATCAGAATCACGAATTTTAGAGCTAACTACTATTTAACTACAAAACGAGTAGTTAAAATGTAGTTAAGACTTTTATACGACCGGTCCCAGGGTTGTACGATATCCATCGGGGATCCATTTTATATTGTAAAATTGGCCGAAGACCGACGTAGTCTACAGTATTATTAACTATGATGTCCATGCTTAGACCATGACAATCTAAATTGTTGTGTCTTTAATGCTCGTAAAATTTAACGCCAGCATGTATAGCCATAGGTAAAGCAACTCAATGGGCTCGTACAGGACGAATAAGAATCTCAATAATATTCAAAGACTTAGAATTTACTGTTTGAGGTTGGTTTTCATCCATAGAATCTTTGTACACTCTTTGAACAACCGGCCCCAGATAGCCATTTTTTCAACCGAAATAAAAATGCTTGAAAAGCTATAAAGCTACGAATATATAGACCTCACAATTAATAAAAGAAACCTTAATGTATATAAATACTAAGATTCCAAACAACGGACAATTTTAGAAAGCTTGAAAAATCACTATCCGGTGGATGTTCAGTAGCTATTCTATTTTTCTGAGTCTGTCCTTGTTATTTTCTAAATTCTGTTCAGACATATTTTTCACTTTCATCAGTTTTCTCGGTTTCATAATATTCGTCATCCAGCTTTTTAATCTTCGTCTTCGACGCGACGGCCCCTAGAAGCGCGTTTAAAACTTAATGAATATCCTGATTAATACTGTCTACGCGCTTTAAAATATTTTCAATCAAGCTTTATTGGGAAAATAAAATACAGAAACTAACACCAATAACACCATATCTTTTCATTAACGTGCTCTTCCAAGGAGTCGTGTTAAAAACACAGTTGTACAGAAGGGAGAAAATATAGATTACCTATAACAACGATATATGGTTGTGATTTAACAATCAACATTAAACAGCGTTGTCATCCATGAAAACATGTAAAATTAAGCATCATCCAGGTCTTCTGTGTGTATTATTAGTCTTTGCTTTTCATCAATTTCAATTTCATATTAATCAAAATATTAAACTTTGATTTTGAAAGTGTTTTTCTTCCATTTCTTTAGCAAGTCTCCCCCAAACATGGGGGCACCGACAATGGAAGCGACATTTAACTCTACAAATCACAGTTTATTCAATTCTACAAACGCGAAGTCAAGCTACCATATGGACTACGGGGCCGTCTTAGCTGCTGCTGTTTTTGAAATCATTATCAGCCTAGTGGGGACAGTGGGGAACTTATTTACTATCATAGCCGTGCTTCGCAACCGTAATCTCCAATATGCCACCAATTATTTCATCGTATCCCTATCCGTCGCGGATACCCTTGTGTGTACCATACTAGTCCCTATGCGCGCCTCTCAACATATTGCTTACCAATACGACGCCAGCATACCTAAGACGTTTGTCGAAGTGGCCGGATTTGTTGGAAGAGTAAATATAATCGCTTCTATATCTACTCTAGTTTGTTTAAGCGTAGACCGGTACTTGGCCTTGTCACGACCGTTAAAATACGCCACCTCTATTCGGTACAACCTTTGGAAAGTCCTAGCTGTTATCTTAACCATATGGTGTTTAGCTATATTCATCACAAGTCTACCAAAATTTCCCGGAGTCTCCGATACACCGTTCCTCATTTTCTTTATCGTGTTCGTGCTGACAGCTACTTTGGTGATATGCGTAACCTACTATCGAATCTTTCATATAATCGCAAAAGCCGTGCGAAGAATGGGGAAACCAATACGATATACTAACACCTTCCAAGCAAGTTCGCAAACTTTTAAAAATCGGGCTGCTAGATCTGCGAGCAAAGTTTCTGCTGAAAATCTTGATGTAAAAACTCCTGAGAATCCATCAACTTTGGAAAACAAAGCTAGTTCAAAAGTCGCCCCAGACTCCACACCGGAACCGCGCGCCGCTCCGTTTTCCCGCGAAGAGCGCAAGGCCGCAAAGACTGTCGGGATCGTTATCGCCGCCTTTATTTTACTCGTTTATCCGCGTATTATAATGATTTTGTTTCATTTTGGAAACGAGGAGACCTCCAGTTCTAAAGTGGCTAGATTCTGGATGCGTGTGCTACTCTACGCAAATTCGGCCGTAAATCCCGCATTCTATGCATACAGGCATAAGGGTTTTCGTAAAGAATTTAAAAAGATGGGGTTGCAGTGTTTAGGACTTGGGCGAGCCATACGTGAGCGGTATTCGACAGTCATCGGACAAGACAATTCGCGAAGTTCGACATTCTACGCCTAGCTTGAGATACTCTAATTTAACAATGTACCATGTATTATGTAGAGCTAATTAAGACCGTCGTCAGACGAGGATGAGAGTCGATAAGAGTTGACGAGAGTTGCGACTCTCGCTCGCGTTTGACCGCCAACTCTCATTGATTTTTTGCACTCTCATCAACTTTGATCTGGTTCAAATTTTGATGAGGGTCTATGAGAGTTTTTGCTCGTTTGTAATATCCTGTCAACTCTCGTGCAATTCTTGTTCTCGTTTGACCGGAGCTTAAGTTTGGTAAAGTGTTATGGTATTGGAAGGATTAAGCGATTTAAGTAATAGTCTATTTATATTATATATTTATTTATAATATTTGTCCGTTATGTTTAAAATAGAGTTTTAGCCAACTTTGTTATAGTTTTGGTATAGAACATTTTCGTTCAGTGAAACATAATGCTTACTCGACGTTTTAAAATCTTGAGTGGAATTTTTTAAGTTGCTCCTCTTGGAAACGTCCTCGTTTGAAATAGTACTTCACTTGCGGTAACAACTCCTAGTAATATCTTATTATAATTGAAAAAAGTAAATAAAAATATTGGAAGCTCTCGCGTCCGCGGAATCATTTTTTCCCCGGAACCTCTCTTTGAAGGGTCGACGGACTGGTACGAACGTTGGATGTCTAAGGTAGTAGTCGAATACAGATAAGGTCAGATAAAGGTGGAAACGGCTAAGCCTCGTGTGCGTCTTTTGGCGCGCGAGGAGAACTAATCTAAGATACTCTGATACGTGTATCAACTTATGCCTGTTCTATATTCATTTTACTGAGTTTTTACGGGTACCTGCACTTGGAAACCGAAGCAAGACCGCGTTCTATAATATACTTATAACGAGACAAGTTTGATTTGCGTACTTTCAAACTGCTGTAATCGAAATATTTTCGTAGTTTCATCATTTTTGCCTGAAAATGGCGGTGGATCCAGGCGAAGGAATGGTAAGTGAAAATTACTTTGTCTTTTTATACTATCCTTATTTTTCGTTTTGTAATAAACAGCTGCGTGTGGATATTTACTGCATTATATTATACAGTGAAACATGAAACTGAATGTGCCATTAATTAACTTAACGAGTGGGTATGCATGCACTTTTAGTACATTTATCGATTATATTTAACGATTATATTATCGATAATGGGTTAAAGAAATTAGCTTTAGAAGTGTACGAATATATTATACTGGGGCCGGTTGTACGAAGCCCGTTTAGCCTGTCCGGTGGATAAATCGAAAATGTCGATCAAGTCTATACATTCATCAAACAACCAAGCTAAAACTGATTTCAACTTGAAGATAACAATTATATTTGCAACTACATATTAGGTGCATAAGATTTAAGTTCAATCATTCTCAAAATGTGTGAGTGTTTTTTAATTTTGGCTTAACCACCGTTTAAGCTAAACGGCCTTCGTACAACCGGCCCCTGGTTAGTCCCATTGCATTTCTGATTTGGATAGTACAGTATTTTGTTTCCAGTGTAGAGTGTAGAGAAGGCAAAACGCGCAAAGCCATCTATGCACGTTTCCTTGACAAGTTTTCAGGTCAAAATGCAAAAAATACATCAGAAGACGCAGGAAATACAATCTTAGTTATCCCGAATGCATATTTAAACTCACCCCTAACACGCTTTAAGCCAAAAAGCTACTATACATTATCTTGAGCTTTTCCGTTTTGTACATCGGATAACTTGATATAAAGTGCTCTTCCCAAAATACTGGGTTTGGTGGATAATCCAAGTGAGTAGATATATACACAATTTTAAGACCTAACCAGGAACGGTTGCGAAAAATGCAACACCAGGTCCTCTGGAAGGAATTGAACCCACGCCCCTGCGATTCCGGTGCAGCGCTCTAACCAACTGAGCTACAGAGGCCAGTTGCTGAGCTGTAACCGTAAGTTCTGTATATATTCCGTAAGTTCTGTATATCTACTCACTTGGATTATCCACCAAACCCAGTATTCTAGTTCAACCAAGTGAAGTGCAAAAAAATCTTTGAAGTTTACCTCTTCCCAAAAACCTGCATTCCCTGAGCATTTTGTTAAATAAGTGTCATAGCATATAGGGTAACCGAAATCGGTAACAGTGGTTAACTTCTTCATTTTCAGAAACTGCTAACTGAAGACCAACTCGAAGGTCAGTTATAAAGTTTAATGGAGGGCATGTTCTACCATATGTTAAACATATGTCTGATATATGTTTGTCTTTTTATATATATGTTATTATATTTCTTTTATTCTTTTCTAATCAATATCAAATGATTTGCACGTTGAAATCACCTTCTATTGTTTGAAGCATATTTGTACAAATCGAATAGTTCAGTTTGCATCTTAATTAAAATATTTTATCAAATTGCAGAATATCGTGATGCTTTCGATATTTTTGACCGTGATGGGAATGGTAAAGTTTCGAGTGATGAACTCGGTCCTTTAATGAGGAGTTTGGGATCTAATCCAAAGGATGAACATTTACAAGATCTCATTAACGAAGTGGATTATGACGGTATGAATAATAGGCACTTCACGAATTTGCTTGAACTCGAGGCAGACAATGTTATACTATTTATGTTATAGTTAAGTCTTTTTCAGCCTCGACCTTTTCGAAACTGTTCTCTCTAGAGGGGTCCAGTAAGTGTCATCCCTTATTGGTCCAGTATTAGGGACTTTAAGTCTGTTTAAGATATGCTTAATCTATACGACGCGGACGTGACGAAAAAACCGTCGCTAATGTTTGGAAACCAGTTTTAATTTGTTTTTCTCGCGTCTCCGACTTTGTTTACAACCGCAGTCCATAGTTTTTACTCGTGTAACTGAAACTGCGAAAATAGCGACTGTTTTTCGTCACGTCCGCGTCGTAGATTAAGCATACCTTAAAGTTCCTATTACTAAGGAGGAAACCTAAACTAACTTTATTTATATTGGATAGACAGTTCTAAACTGTTCTCCCCGTTCTCCCTAGAGGTCCAGTAAATAAGGACATCCCTTGTTGACTCCATTGTTACTACAGGATGAAACCTAAACTAACTTTATCTATACTGGATAGCTCTATCTGTTCTAAACTGTGGAGGTGAATTGACCACTTACATGGAGATTTATATTGTCTACAGGTGATGGTGTTCTCAACTTTACGGAGTTTATTGATTTGATGGTAAACGATAAATCAGAGATTGAAGGAGATCTAGACCTTATTGAAGCTTTTCATGCTTTCGATATTGAGGGCACAGGTATGGTCGACTATATATAGATTTGACGAACTTTATTTATAGTGGATATCTCTATCAGTTCTAAACTGTTCTCTCTAGAGATCCAATAAGGACCATCCTTTCTTGATCCAGTGTTACTACATGCAGGAGTAAACCTGTAAACTAGACTAGATTCGTTTATACTAGATAGCTCTATCAGTTCTCCCATTAGATCCAGTGAGAGCCTAGAGGAGGAAACTGGATTACCAGGGTAAAATCAGTAAAGTCAAACTGGAAGCCGACTCTTCTAGTCTTCTCAGATGTGCCTGAAGTGAAGACTCCGACCACATAAAACCTTATACTGTATGTCATCTGAACGAGCACACTTTAAACTACCAAAGAATGCCAAATTTACAATTTGCATCTTAGGGAGGGGAGTTTCACCTTAGTCCTTAGGTTGAAAAACGTATTTTAACATACAATTTTAATGTTCTGACTTTTTGAGAATTTTATGACCTATGTATTTCAGGCCAAACATTTTCGATGTCTCCGACCACATAAAACGTTATACTATATGTCATCTGAAACGAGGGGTGTATCACTCCAAAAACTCGTACACCTTGAAAAAAAATCGCTAAAAATCCCAATAAAATCGCTGAAAATCACTTAAACATCTCTATGAAATCTCTAAAACTCCCTACAAATCCCAAAAAAACCTCGAACCTTCCCCCCCCAAAAAAAAATCCCTAAAAATCCCACTGGATTTTCAAAATCACAATAATCGATCTCGTACGCTTTTTTGGAGTGATACACCCCTCGATCTAAAAGAGCACCAAATTTACAATTTGCATCTTAGGGAGGGGAGTTTCACCTTAGGTTGAAAACGTATTTTAACCTAAAATTTTAATGTTCTGACTTTCACTCGATGTCTCCGAGTGAACTTATCTTCAGACAAGTGTACATTGATTGCAAGAATCGATATCTGCTCGAAGTGAAACGGATATCTCTATCCCAACACCCCAACCCGTACCCAGGGTATTTTCTCTCACACACTCTGGAGCCATCCCGCTAGTCTATACTATTAGTGATTTTACTTAAAGGTTTGATCGATTCAGCTGACTTGCGCGAGGCATTTTACCGTATGGATGAAACTGAGGTTGAGGATATTATTGATGCAACAAATGCCCGAGTTGATAGGAAGATTACCTTTGATGGTATGTATAGTCACCATGCCAGCGTATTCACTGTCATAATGAACCGCCCAATGATATGTTTTGTATGGATAAATTTTAAATGTGCTATTGAATAGTTACTCTAAAATGTAACACTTTCCAATGCATTTTTTTGTATTTTTGTAGAATTTGCTGCATACACTGTTATACAAAAGTAGTTTTGAGAATTTTTGAAAATTCCTCCACCGACAACGAAATGTTTTTTTTTCGAAGGAAATGGAATCACTAAACTCTATAGTCATTTTTTTAAAGTAAATCAGGTCGACATTTTTTGAAAAGCAAAATGGCGAACTTCTTGTTTTTGGTGCATGCTGTGGGATTGTGGGATTGATTTGTCATCTGCAAAAGCAAGTCTAATGCAAATTTGATCTAATCAAGTGCAAATTTGAGTAATGCTACTCAAATTAGGGATTAGGAAATACACTTACATTTACAAAGCCAGCGAACATACAAATGTTCGTTTTAACATCGAAATAACAAGTAAAATACTTCAAATGTGTGTTTTTCATCATATATAATTAATACAACAACAATTATCATCAGTTTTAACTAATACAATTTTACGTAAATAATAAATAATTAAGTGAAAACTCTTGGAAGTTTTAATTATTTTCATTAAAACAATTATACTATTAGAGTAGAAATCCATCGAAGAGCCCACTTGGCATTTTATTAACCGCTTAACGCCAGACGACTCTATCTAATCCTGCGATGCGTCTTTTTGTCTTAGTGAGTTACTTGACATACAATAAAAAGATATAACTATTCTTCTGTTTATATAGCATGTTTTAGAAAACGTCCTAATTAGCCACTAATAATTAGTATTCTAATTAGCGTTTAGCGTTCTAATTAGCACCCTAATTAACTCTAAATCGCAAGTCATTTTGTGATTTTTCAGTATAAATCGTTAAACTCAAAAGGATCTAGGATGCTCCCCCATAAATCTTAAATTGCATGTAAGGGTGTATTGTAGTTTTTGTGTCTATTAATGTGAATACTAAATAGTAGGAACTACTGAGTCCAGTGTAGGTAGTATTTTACAGTAAGCTGCCGTGGTTTGTGTGTGAACTACCTGAAAAATATTAAAGAAGCTTTGTCGTGGTAGATACTATTAACTTCTTAATGAAGGGCCATTGTTCAAAACGACAAAGTGTTTTAAATCTTTTTCAAGTAGTTCAGACACAAACCATAGTAACTTATTGGACACTATGAAGTGTTGGTGAATTTCAAACAGAAAGGTATGTTAAAAATGTCTATATAGTATACTGTATATGTAAAGGTTTATTCTACATTTTATACAGAATATTAACAGCATGCAGTAAGCAACTAAGGCATATCTTCCATAAGTCCAGTAATTACAGTTAGATCCGTATTGCCACTTTTTGCTGTTGTTTAAACATCAACTACCATCTTTTTGTGTACATCCAAATTACCAACCATCTGAAATGAATATGGAAACAGTAAGCAGGGATGTAAGTTGAGAGATGACATATTGCAGGGTGCATTGTGGTGTAATGGGTTAAGATAAATGAGTACATAGCAGACATACCAACTGTCCTATGAAAGGCCAATTATGAAAAATAAGAATGTTAGATGGTCACTTTTTAATAGATGGTCATGGATAGCCAGTTTTGCCTGGTTAGACTGGTAAACCCATATAAATGGCCAACACTTTTCCCTTGGCATTAGACGGAGAAAAATCTATAAATTTGAATCGTCTCACCTCTGCAAATTCACTAAATGATATTTTTCCATCTTGATCTTTATCAGCATACAATATAGTTTTATCTACAATTTGTTGAAGTTGTGCGTCTTTTAAATTATTGCCCACCATCATTTTTAGCACTTGAAATAGTTCGGAGTTCGTAATGAAGCCATCACGGTCGATATCATAAATTTGAAATGCAACTAGACGGGAGAAATTAGAAAATGAAAATTAGAGTCAAAATTACATGATATATTGTTGCTAGACTATTGATGATTCTTTGATGTTAGGTTGTAAAACATAAACCATGCAGAAGGGGAGAGTCCATGCTCATTTGGCAGAGGTATGTATAGATTTTCCAGGGGGGGGACACCATCCTCTCACCATCATAGCTGCAATGAAAAGTTCAAATTATATATTTTTTTGTATACACTAGTTGATGCTGATTTCTAGGAGGGGGGTTGCTCAAAGGTTTTAGGGGGTGCACAAACCTTGCAACCTATCACAAAAACTGCTAAACCACTCTCAAACGCTGTTGGCTCGATAGCTCAATGGGTGGGGTGGTAGTCTATGAACCAGAAGACTTACATCTAAGTTTGGATTCCTTGTCACCTTTTACACTAAATTGTGAAACACCTTCAATGAATTCTAAACAAAATAAAGATGTGAATATTAAGTAAATGTTGCCACTATTGTAACCAATTCTAGATCCACCTATGTAGGTCCTTTAATGTATGTGCAGATATATTGCAATCATGTCAGTAGGTGTGTTTGTATGTGTGTGTTAAGGCTGATTTCCATTCAGTGCAAAATGTCGTGATAGTTTTCTTTTGAATTATGAGCCATGGATTGATCGGATCTGGTCGAGGGCTCATAATTCAAAGGAAAACATTTGCAAAAAGTCGATCGCGCGACATTTTGCCCTGAATGGAAATCAGCCTAAAGTCAGTTCATCTGTCTAGTAAGGGGACTATTATCCTGGTGAGGTTTTCAGTCAGCCATTCAATCTTCTGTGCCTCCAATTGAGCAATACTAAAACAACAGCCAACACACAACAACAGCAACTTGTCACAGACACATTTACCCTGAGCATACATATTTATGACAATTTCAGCAACCCACCTTTAAAATCAACTTCTCCATTTCCATCTTGGTCAAAAATTTCTATAACTCTCTGTACTAAAGGGTTTTGCTGCAGTTCCGGTAAAGACATAAATTCTTCCACAGACAAAGAACCTGAATGATCCAAATCTAATTTCTTAAATCTTTTTCCAAGACGTTTTATTTCTTCTGGTTCAACTAGAATTGAAATGCATTAAGTAAATAAGCCATTAATGCACAAATGATCTCCATACAGTCCAGTTAATTGGCTTCAATTTCTATTCTGCAATTGACTGTAGACATCACTCCAAATATATTTTGAGGTATCTGCATTTTATCATGCGCAGTGGAATACGTATCTAAAAAGACTCCCATATTTTTTTGGTATAAAATATAGAATTAATACATGTAATGTTTTAACCTAAAAATACAGCATGATTTCTAGGTTTATCTAAGCGCTAAGTAATTATTTTAATATATTTGCAAATAGAGAGCTTTAATATAGAGCCTAAGGCAGCTTTGCGGAAAAAATTATGTACGAAAACAATATTGAAGGCTAAAGTACTTACAATGTGTGACCATATCGGTCGGTAATGTCAGCTCATTTCCCTTGTATAAATGAAAAACAAAACACACTGAACAACCGGGGAAACATACAAAACAAGCTACAGTACATTTCTGCAGTTAAAATCAATAAACTTCAAGGGGAACCACAAACCATTTTCACACAAAACGAGCGTAAAATGTTGACAGATTGCGAGATGTAAATAAGGCATCAATTCTCACTTGTGCCATCTGCATTGTACATTACACAAGGCTGATTGAAAACGTTCTCATCTCATTGAACTAGACCTGTAAGCTACGTTTACAAATGCGCGAAAGGTTACGGTTTAATGCGGTGTTTGCAGAACAAATCCCTTGAGCATTTATACAAAGCTGATTTCAAGATTATTTTCGGAGCAATAGTAAAACTGCTTCGTGCTACGCAACAAAAACATTAAGCAAGGTGTCGACAACGCATTGAATAGTTCGACTTACCATTACTAAATCTGCTTTAGCCAATAAATGCTATCCTAAATTTGAAAAAAAGAAGAAATTTGCCAAGTATATTTGTACGACAATATTTGCGATAAGAATGAAAGTCGAAGGCCAAACCAATTTCGACCAAACATCCGGGAAGCCGCCCTAGTGCCAATCTCCAAGACAACCGCGCGAACATTAATTTTGAATTTATAAAAATATATTGTTTTTGTATGAAATTTTGCCCTTTATCGCTTGAATTCTAGTATTTTTTAAAAATTATTGTAATGCAAATATTTACAATGAATGATTAGACTCGTATTTACCACTGTTATTGGTAGATTATAGTGGTATTTTAACCTTAAACAGTACAGTAATTTTTATCGGTGAAATTTTGCCATTTTTTGCATGCCTCCCTAAAATGTTCGGGCATGTATGGTGTTTTTGCGGGTTGGAAGTGCACGTGTCGAATATTTACTTTATTTCCATTGATCATGCGCATTCTGTCGTTGGTTATCCCTTTTATATTTGGTATAAACAGTGTCAAGTGTAATTTCTACAGAAGTGCTGCAAGAAATATTTGTAAAATGGCTGCTGCTGAAAGTTATTCAATTGCATTTGTTACCATTGATGACAAACAGGCTGCAGCAAAGCTGTCTGAGTATGTATTGTTTATATATTTACAATAAATATAATTTGATATTAAAAATAATTTGATATAACTGTTTCAAATTAGTTCAGCATCCAAAATAAAGTGCATGAGACATAATCTTTCTTTGTTATTGGTTATGTTATTGGTTCTTACACCCTAAGTGCCCCCCCCCCCACCTATAATGTGATGTCTGCCCTCTCCTATTTGGAATACATTTAATATGCAGCTAGATCTCATACCCCACACCACATAGTACACTTGTCAGCAAGATGATTATTATAATATTTCAAAAATATTCTTGACATATTTTAGTGAGATGCTCGACAAGAAATTGGTTGCATGTGTAAACATAGTTTCAGGTGTGGAGTCCAGGTAGGCAACAGGAATAAACTACTGGATTTCTTATTCCTGAGCTTGGAATGCTATTAATATTACATTTCTTCCAAGGTATGTTTGGGAAGGTAAGGTTAATGTTGACAGTGAGGTTTTAATGGTGAGTAACAGTTGGAATATTCTTGAAAAACATATCCTTTTCTTGAACAGAACATTCTATTATATCTCTATGCCAGAGGATTTGTATAGGATTAAACTACTTGAAAAATATAACAAGAAGATCAACGTTTTGGGCAAAAGCCATTCATCTGGAAGTTTAATAGTAGCGATTGCGTGACATCAGAATTACATTACAGGATATCTTGTTAATAACGTGGTTGCCTTGTAGATAATTAAGACAAGAACATCAAGATTAAAAGAGTTGGGTGAACTGATTAAGTAAGTTAGACTGTTGAAAAAGGTTGTTTCCAGTAAAGCTAGGTCATCGTCATTTGACAGACCATATCGCGTATACTCCTCACTGGCATTCATGGCAATAGCATTTACAATAGAGTTGCTAATAACTAATAAGGTATCATAATCTTCCATTGTTGGTGTCTGAAGTACCTGAAACATATATAAACACTTCGAAGTTTCAAACAAGGTCCCTTCTAGCAACAGTGAGGTAGTCTCCAAAGAATCGCTGCCATGGTTTTGGTTGGAGTTACCTGAAAAATAATTAAGTACACTGCTCTAGCCTCTAGTCGCTACTTTCTAGATTGTGATCTGTGGGTCTATGAAAGATTCTATTTCGCCGTGTCTTCTGTTCTGTTGCAACAATACTTGACCAAGATTCTTACATTATATTGCTTTTAGGGAGAAACATCCGTATGACTGTCCTGAATTTATAACTACAAAGGTGTGTAAATGGAAAACGAAATGGAAATCCAACTCTTTCGTTTGCCCTTGCCCTCAAACGTGAAGCTTAAACTTCTTATATTTAACTGTTAATCTTAATGTTACAATTATAGATAGATGACGGGAATCCTGCATATCTAAAGTGGATAGGTGAAAACGTTCCAGAAAAGTGAATGAATGAACGACAGAAACATCAATCATCATGTCAGTCGCCTGGTGCATATCGAACTTTTAGTGAAAATTGCTATGACACATCGGCATACGTAGAGTTAATACAATGCGTAAAATTAAAAGATTCCTGGATAAATGTATACATGTTATGTAGAAATGTACGCACAGAAAAACAGTTAACATGGCCCGCGTTTCACTCCACCGACATTATCATTCTCATAATTTCTTTTTGCTTCGATATTTTTCTCGCTAAACATGCGCACAATTTCTCTGCGAATATACTTTTTTTACCTAACATCACTCTGTGTTCGAAATAGCGTTGCAAATTACAGCAAAAATCGTGTAACATGGTCTTAAATGAACTTCAATGAGAAATCAAAGTGAGAAAATAATGTATGGTAATGTAAAGTCTTTTCAATATATATAGTACTAGTTACTCTTGTATTAGGATTTTGAGGCAACTGAGTATAAATTAAAATTGAGAGATGAAGTTTAAACTTCTAAAGTTGACCAGCATCTGCAATCCTGTAGGCTGCAAGGCTTACTGAAACGGTCGAGCGTTTCAATAGCGCGTTTACATACAATTTGGGATCCGTTGTCGGACGAACAACAATTAAACAACTGCGTAATGTATACAGGCAACTGGACTCTGTAGCGCAGTGGTAAGAGCGCTGCGTCGATCGGAATCGCGGAACTGTAGGTTTGGTAGGTCTATAGTTGCATTTTTCGCATCAGAGGTCTAAAATGCTATCTTTACAACATCTATAAAAGACCTTGATAACGTAGTGACAACGCCCTGACGACATAGCTCGCATACGTGAAAACTATTTTATTCCAGTTACTTATATAGCTCATCGTATTTAACCGCGCACCTTGGAGACTGGCGCCTACCTGCATGCCAACGTGTTTTTTTTCAGAAGAAAATTTTAGAAGCAAAATGACAGATTTTCATAAATTTGTAAGGTAATTTTAAGATTTCTTTAAATGCTGATCTTTTCTGTTTTTTCTCTATAATATATCTCTGTGTATTCTACAGTTATGTTGTTATAGATCGTCATTTACGTTGCAATAGTTTATTAAAATGTGACTAAATATATCTGATTATTATAGCATTGTTTACACTGATTTCAGATCTTGTTCTCTTTGTAGACTTAGGTCGTTGGTATGTGTAGCAATTCTCAGTGTTATAGTTAGCCCTTCATTGGCAATAGATATGTCTAAGTTTAAGAAGTGTGAAGATAGCAGCTTTTGCAGGTTAGTCCAACTTTTGTAATGCACCTAAAATATCAAAGTAATTAAGTAAATCCCAGGGGGGGGTGTGGGAAACGGGTGGATCGGTGGATTTGACAAAAAGTTGAACTTTTGTTGTTCGGTGGGATGACAAATGTCAGTCAAATGTATCAAAAAGGCACATTTCTAACACCAACAATCGGACAATGACAAATCCACTTCTTCCACCAACAATGGGACAAAATATTGAAAACAACCATTCTGGATGGACAAAACAACCAATCCCGGACGGACAAAGCACCCTGGAATGGCCATCAGTCCAATGTTTCCACCCTCGTTACAAACATTAAAGTTTCATGTGAAAATAGACGATGCTTTTATTCTAAGATTAAAACTACCATAACTTTCTCTTAAATTCATGTTTTAGGAGAAACCGAGCCATTCCTCTTGGCCAAAGTCCATATTCTGTTGTTCCTGGTTCAATAAAATTCTCAGATTCAGCAATAGATGTACAAATATTAAATAACAAAACAAATGTAGTACTTAGCCTTCAAGTAATAATATTACAACATAATACAGTTAGATTTAAAATTAACGAGATCAATCCAATCCATCCTCGTCATGAAGTGCAAGATGTTTTAGTAAAGGAACCTGCTCGTTCAAGGTAAGTTTTAATGAAGCATATTCCTGTAAATTGACATAATGATAATAAGACAAATATAATTATGCACCCTAGCAATAGTAACCACTCCCCCCCCTGGAAAACCTAGCCTCAACCAGTTTATAATGTAAAACTGAGAATTTCATGATATATGGTATTTTTGACCTAATTTGTAGAAGAGGCCACCTCCTCACTAAAAATTCTGCACCACTTCAATCACATGAAACTGGATTTATCCCTATCATATTTTGGACATAATTTGGGTTTATGTTAGAAGGGCAGACCCCCCTGATAAAATCTCCATTGGATGAATATGGATCCCTTTTCTCATGTCAGGGATGTATCTAGGTAGATTTACTGGGGTTACATTTCCTCCACAGTGTCCATGACCCCCTCCCCCAAATTTTCATGATTTATGCTGTTTTTGGTGTATAGTTACAAAACTTACCTTTAGTCTCCCAGACATCTATTTCCTTGCTGTATATTGAGATAATTGCATTCTATTTTTATTGCAGTTATGAAAAAGTTAGTGAAAATGACGATCAAATTCATGTCAAGTTCAACAACAATGGTTTGATCATAACAATGCAACCATTACGTTTGGATTTTCTTGTCGACAATCAGATTGCTGTCTCAGTCAACTCGAAAGGATTGATGAATTTTGAACACTATCAAGCCAAGAAAGCGTAAGTTGGTTGGATAGTTGCATCTGTTTTTGTGGGACACACCTTTAGTTATTTCCTGTAATTTTTTTGGCAGGCTACAGGCTTTATATTGACATTACTTTAATTAAGTTACAGTATGTGAACATTAGATATGGATATATATTACTGTAAATAGTCTCTCAGAATGCAGGACTTTAGAATGCCATTTTAGTACTGGATGAAGATTAAGAATGTGAAGTTCAAAGGTATGGAAATCAGTTTTCTAAACAAGCACATGCCGCCAAATATATTTGAGGATTGAGAATAGCGAGGGCCCCAAAGCTATTTTTGCCCCGGGCCCCCAAATGTCTCTGTGCGGCCCTGTATGTGAATCCTGAACATTAAAGAGCTTAATAAAGATATCTAGTCAATGTTTTGTCAACATGGACATCGCACTTATATAATTCAACTGTTAACATTGGCATCAATAGCTCTTGCTTGACATTAAGAACAGCAATATTAAGCATTTTTGCATTTGTGAATTCTCAAGCAGCAATTCAATCACTATGCATTATATTTTGTTTAATCCATTAACTGAGTAAAATTGTCTGGCGTTAGACAGAGTAAAATACTAAAGTAGGGTGCATGTCATTGGTACAGTATGGGTGCATTGCAGCTAATGGGTTGTATTATCCATTATTGTATAAAGGCAGATGTAATTGTAACCTCAAAGTGTCTAATTATTTAACTTGTATTTCTTTATTCAGATCAGACTCACTGTTAGGTTCCCTGTTTAGCTACTTGTAAGTGTTAAACTTGACATTTACACTATCTGTTCTAAGATAACCCATTAATACCCAAGGGCACATCTGAAATCTGATGTTGGGAAAAATCAGCCAAATAAGAAATGAATGAGACTTTATTCAACTGATAATTGAAAACATTTCACAAGAGAACTATGATCTAATGTATACTGTAATGTGCCCTTGCATGTTAAAGGTTAAACTTTTGGTCTAATTTTATCAGTTTGAGATCAAAATCATGTCACACACAGATTTCTGGACCTTACGGCAGATGGAGCAGTATAAAAACAAATGTAGAACATCCAAGATAAACTATAAATCTTCCCTTGAGTTTAGTCATCACAAACTTTGCATTCACTACATCATTATAGATGCTCTGTTAAAATTGGTTGTATTTAAAGCCCCAAGCACCAGGCCTCTGGATTCAGGTTGGCAATCGGCAAATGCCGACCTGATTGCCGACCTGTCGTTATGTCAGGACGGCAAAAAATTGATGCAAATTTAGAGTAAACGAGAAAAGCAGATGGAGAAATTTTCTTACTACTACAGGCACATATTATTGAAATTGCTTTTGTTTCAAGTCAGCAAAGTTTTGCCAACCTGATTTTTTGCTAATTCAGAGGCCTGAAGCACTGTGTGAGACTGTGAGATGTTATAAATTTATAGGAGAGTAAGCAAATATAAGCAAGTAACATTGCAGGTTTTCAAACAAAAAATTCTGGTTTTGATTCAATACACGTTTATGTTTTGTGGAGGGTTTGTGTTCCACTTTGACTAAAATGACCTGGAACAAAGTTCTTTACTACCTTCTCTTTTTAATTTCAAAAGCCAATGTCTCTTTTGGTTCTCTTCCAAATAAAGGCCTGGAGAACTTGACCCCTCCCCCTTCTTTTTAGGGCCACATCTGTGAAAATGTCATGCCATATTTGACAAATCATCTAGGTTATTCCAGAGTTTAGAGATAGACAGAAGTACATGTACTAGTAGTACTACCATGTTGTGTACAGTACAGTGCAATAAAGCTTACGTAAAAATACAGTATAAAACACCTGCAACGCTATTATACTTTGGGCTATTTCAAAATCCTCTAATTTCACACAAAATAATTTTTTCCTATAGCAGTTCAGAAAAGAAAGCAGAAGATCCGGAGCCAACCATTGCAGAGGACGAAAACAGTGAAGAAGAACCCAAAGATGAGGTATATTTAGGTTTTTCCCATTTTTTGAATGAAAGAATAAGCATACTCATAGTTCAACCCCCCCCCCCTTTCTAAAAAAAGACAAGAAAGGAGGGGGATGAAATAATGGGGGTGTTACAGAAAGGGGTGGGTTGATTTTAAAAAGGGGGGAATAAGCAAAAAAAGCTGTCATAAAAATTGTGGAATAAGCGTTTTTTTCTCCTAAAAATAAATGTTGAGTTCATGTTGATTATTTTGTTGGTGGAAATTTCTTTGGATATTACACAACCTTAATATTAATTCTGCACCATTTGCAGGTGTCAAGATGTCAAATTTTGCTCTCTAAAAAAAATTGTTGTAAAAGGGGGGGATGAAATGTTTAAAAAAGGGGGGAAATTGGTAAAAAGGGGGGGGGGTATTGGTAAATTGTAATACTTCCACACACATTCAGTTCTTTTTAGCCCATGAAAGCAAGACGAACGTTGGTAAATTTCTCATCCAGTGGTCATCCAAATTGAGCCAAAATTCAAACGATTTCTCCTTCGCCTATGGCCATTAGCTCCACAAATTTTCCAATTAAAATGTTTGATATTTTTCGAGTTATCGTCAGTGCTTAAACACAAACACAAACACATGCACAAACACAAGCACAAACACATGCACATGCACAAACACATGCACAAGCACAAGCACAAACACAAGCACAAACAAACCCAGTGAAAACATAACATCCTGGCGTAGGTAATTATATATTTAGAGCCCTGTTAACGCTACACAAACTCCATCCAAAATCTGACAGAGATACAAAGAATTAATGTAGAAACGAAATGAATTGCAGGAACCTACATTTTTGAAACTGCAATATTACTAGCTGTCGTCTGCATGAACAACGAAATTCTGATCAATGTTGTCAGCCTGAGAATTTTATCAGACGCTACGACGCTGCGTTTGCAATTGTCAACAATTTTAATTATAAAAAGTTTTAACCACATTGACTTTGCGTTTGTGAGTTTAAGCGACTGCTTCTTGTCTTGTGCAACCAATACCGTGCTTCATGCGACATAGAATACTATATTTAATGTTTGTGGCAAGCCTATACATACTTATCACTGCGAGTATTTAATTTTTCGTCGATGGATCTGGACAGGTTTTTTCAAAGCACCAAGCAAAAAATATCTATGCCACTATGAAAACCAGCCTTGATTTTAATGAATGATTTTGACAGTGTGCAATGCCTGAATGCCAATGTTCTCAACAGAGCAATCGTAAATCGTTCGCACGCAATGCAATAATCTGTCGTTTAAAATTAGATATTTCATAATTTATACAAGACATACAAGCTTGCGATTGTATTACAACTTTCCTGTGATAAGATCACAGACGCATGCAATAATGACTTGTTGCAATGTTGCCGTTTGAGACAACAGATACGACTTCAGATTTAATGTACTTTCAACAAATTCAAAGAATCAAAGTCATTCTGACTCTCCAGCCGGAGCTGAGAGAAAGCACAGCAAACTCCGGCTCCGGCTCCGGCAGACAAAAAACGCCGGAGCTCCGGCCGAACTCCGGCCTCCGGTACTCCGGTGCACAGCACTAGCTTAAAGTCAGACACACAAACACAAACAAACCCAGTGAAAACATAACCTCCTGGAGTAGATAATTATATATTTAGAGCCTGTTAACGCTACACAAACTCCATCCAAATCTGACAGAGATACAAAGAATTAATGTAGAAACGAATAGTGAAATTCGAAAACCGGCATGGCAAATATTTGAAACTGCGATATTACTAGTTATGAGTGTCTGATGAACAACGAAATTCTGATCAATGTTCAAGAATGATTAAATTCACAGCAGGGAGAGAATGATGAAGAAGATACCAAAGACGAAGAAGAGAAGCCTGCTGAGGAAGACCAGTCCTGGGAGGAATCATTTCATGAACATAAAGATACAAGACCTAAAGGTACTTAGAGTTTATATTTACAGTACATCACTGGAGACGGATGAAGAAAAGAGAGTTAGTCTGATAATTCATCTGTGTATAAACAAACGGATCATCCATCAAGACGAGCTATCTACAGTATGTAGTTCGCCTAGTAAGACAAATTCAGAAAAACTTGCATACGTAGTTCTTGCATGCGATCCATGTGTGTACAAATGTGGCAGACAAAATATCAGGAAAATAGCAGGCGTGATATGTTCCCTGAACCATTGGCAATATAGATTGTGCTATTCTTGATAGTTTGTCTTGTGTTCAAACTAAGATGAATGATATCCGTCAGCGGATGATGTCATTCTATGTTAAGTCGTTAAAACTAGCACATAACTAAGGCAAAACATTCTTGGTACTTAGCAAATTTATGCTTCTATAAAACGTACAGTACTAGCTAAGACGTAGTCATTAGATGTAGTCACTAAAAGTGGTTTAAATATTGCAGGACCTTCATCTGTTGGTCTGGACATCTCATTTCTTGGATTTGACAATGTTTACGGTATTCCTGAACACGCAGATTCCATGGCTCTCAAATCAACTATGTAAGTTTGGAATTTTATTAATAAAGTCAATTTGGAATATATTCTGTTTACCTCTCTGATGAGGACAGAAGCACAGGTTTCAACAACCTGTGTTAAGCATGTCACCTTGGTTATAGAGCAACGCTTTAGTGACTAAAGGTCTTGTTACGTGAGGCAATTTCTACTGCAACTTGCAACGCAACATGGAAATATGTCACAAAGAACAACGTTAAAAGCTCGAAAGGTTAGGTTGATACCTATCAATAACGAAAACATGGCCGTAAATCCAAGAGGGAGCGCGATCCGAAAGGGTGTATTAGTAAAGTTTTCGAGGGCCTTCGCTTCAACGTCCATATATACAGCGAATGCATTTAAGGTTGCCCTTTCAAAGTGAAAAGTCGAACTGCAAAACCTCGACCTCTTAGCGCGAAAGGCATAATAGACGTGCATTTGTAATCCAGTATGAATGGAGGCATGAAAATTGTGTTTTGCAAAATGCTATGAACAAATAGAAGCATTAAGAAAGCGACATATAAGCACGTCAACTGGCACTGTGGTTTTCGCGCGGTTGCGAGTTCTGACCTTTAGAGAACAACTTAATTGAATTAGTGTTCTATATACCCGAGAAAACGTGATGAGAATCAAATGCAGTATTGGGATTTGAACACACGATTTCCCGCTTCATTGACCGATGTTAACCGTTTCAACGATGTTATTTAGGGGCAAAGAACCATATCGTCTTTTTAATCTGGACGTATTTGAGTATGATTTGAACAATGGCATGGCTTTATATGGCTCTATTCCATACATGTTGGCACACAGGTATGGAATGTGAACTTCTTATGCGGTATTTAAGAGGTGATTTTTTTGTATGTTACAGAACACATGCTCAATAGTAATGAATATAATGCTACTTGGTTATGAGTGCATTTAAAAATTCTTAATTTTTGATCTGCCAAAAAACTGTCTTTTAATTGTAACTCAGTGGTGTAACTTAACGCTTGCCCGGTGTAAGTGGAAATCATTACGGGCAAGTAGAAGTTTCCTCTTGGTTGCCCGATCGGGCAAGTTGCTTCCTGTTTCAGAAAAAGCTGGTCATCTCTGAGTTATTATCCCCAAATAATGTTAGTATTAAATGAGGAAAATATAGACCAGTTAACCATTCATTCTGCTGAATAATTTGAAAAATGTACATACGTGAACATGCCTCGACGGACATTGTCCGACAATTCTACGAAGGAAAATAGAAGAATGGTGATTAGTGTAGATAGGTGTTATATATAATGCAGGTTGTACTTATCTATCAGCATATCATGCTTACTGGAATCATTTGCTTCAAATATTGTTATTATATGAACCAAAGCTAGATCTGATGGCAAGTGAATTTTATTCAGGGCAACCATTTTTCATGTTCAAATTGCACTGCTCGCAAGTGGTCAAAAAAGTTAAGTTACACCACTGTTGTTTACATCAAGGGTAATATGATAGAGATTGTGTTTCTACTCTGCGTATTTTTTTAGTGTGAATAGAACTGTTGGCGTATTTTGGTTGAATGCTGCTGAAACATGGATTGATATCAGTACAGAAGATGCGAAGAAGGTAACTGTACTCTTCAACAACCTTTGGAAACTGTTTAAGAAAATTAAACAGAGTTTGTTTGCTCGATAGGGTCGATGTTTGTAACCTGTCTGACAGCTGAAATTTTTCTTTCATCTCTTGTGTAGAATATGTTGGATTCACTGATGTCGTACTTCAGTGCGGAGGAGAATTCTCAACAGATAGACACTCACTGGATGTCAGAAAGTGGAATTATTGATGTGTTTGTTATGTTGGGACCAAAACCTCACGATCTATTTAAACAGTATGCCGCACTCACCGGACCCGCTACTTTACCACCGGTAATATGAAGTTATAGAAGATTTACAGGCTGTTTGCATGATCCTGCTTTGCCGGGACGCATTTAGCTGGCTCGATTATCTCGATGTATTGAAAGTTTAAACTGTCTTTTGGTTGGAATTATTCAGCAAACTATAATAGGAAAACAATGCAATTTCCCTATATCATGAAGCTTGACTTCTTATTCCATCCCGCTTTTGAGATAACAAATGAGGCCCTTAAGCCCCGTACAGACGAGCAAGTTTTCCTTGACAAGTTCCTCGACAAGTTTATTTGTTCGTGTGTACGGCAAACAAGTTTTTTCGATCAGTTTTTCCTTGACAAGTTTTACGAGCTCGCATATTAATGAATATTTCATGTATATACCTATCATATAGTGCGTGGAGATGACTGGGCAGTGGTGTACTGCGCATTTCCTTGTCACGTTTTCCTTGTCGGCCGTACACACGAACAATCTTCGTTGTTCAAAAGCTGGTATGACTAGCTTTTAAACAAGGCTCCTTGTCAAGGAAAACTTGTCAATTTTTTGTCGTACACACGAGCAAGTAAAACTTGTCAAGGAAAACTTGTCAAGGAAAACTTGCTCGTATGTACGGGCCTTAATTCCCGTCTTTAAACTGTCGTCAGCTTTTATGCTTGTTTGAACAAACCGTAGCATCAACTTTACTCGCATCTCTGTAGATATTTGCCATTGCCTATCACCAATGTCGCTGGAACTACAATGACCAAGACGATGTTATAACGTAAGAGAGAATTTTAGTTAAATGTAAAGTTTAACCTTGAACACATCATTATTTCGTTGATTGTTGGTAAAACGTTGTCTATTTCTTTCTTTTACTTCACGTTCAGTGTTGATGCTAACTTTGACAAACATGATATTCCATACGATGTTTTGTGGCTGGATATTGAGCACACGAATGGCAAACGGTTAGTAAATATAAGGTTTCCTGCTTGGACATTCAAACTGCCGTGTGGTGTGTGTAGTATGGTATCTTTTCTCACTGAATATAAAATTATAAATCATGTTCTCTCAAACAGATACATGACTTGGGATTCTCACAAATTTCCAAATCCTGAAGAAATGCAAAACAAGTTGGCTGCCAAAGGAAGAAGAGTATGTAGGAATTATATTCTTTTGATTCACTTATAAAGAAAACGATACAAGCTCATTTCCCAGGGAAGGGGCGACGGGCGTGGGGGGGGGGTATTCCATTGTGCCTTAAGACAGTCATTATAGTGGGCTTTTTCGGTTTGTGGAAGCAGTCCTATAATGGGCCCTAGTACAAACTTTATTATATTTTTCACAGATGGTTACGATTGTGGATCCGCATATTAAAAGGGACGATGATTATCACATTCACAGGGTATGCTTAATTCTTAAGGCCATGTTACATGTGGCAAACGCCGTTTCCGGACACAGAGCGATGTTAGGTAGAAAGTGTATTTGCAGAGAAATTGTGAGCATGAATCTTGATTTACTTTTCCACTGTTTTTCTTGCTAAACATGCCCAAAAGGCAGCAAAGGAATGAATGAGAATGATAATATCGGTGATAAAATGCAGCAACAATTGCCCCTCGTGTATGGCCTTTATTAGTTTACGGTATCAGCTTCAGTCTGAGCGTTTTATAGTTCATATTTTAATGTTTTATGGCTTATGCTTTATTTTAACAGGAAGCAAGTTCAAAAGGTTATTATGTGAAAAACAAAGATGGTGGCGACTATGAAGGATGGTGTTGGCCAGGTAATGAACATTGTTTTTCTACCATGGACTTTCCTCGATGTATATTTGGTGTTTGCCTGAGTAAATACTTAAATAAGTTGTCGTGGTTTGTATCTAAACTACCTGAAAAAGACGTTCCGAACGAAGACCTTTTGTCAGGATGTAAAATACTACACTGGACTGTCTGGACATCACGTTTAAAGGCCAGTTCACACGATCCGATTTGTCGGATTCGATTCTCCTCCTGACTTATACGATTCACATAATACAGCAACAAGGTATGAGCCAATAGCCTTACTCTTGTCAGTAAATCCAGTAAATCACATACGTCAAGAGGAGAATCAGATCCAACAAATCGGATCGTATGGGCAGACCTTAAGATAAAGTACTTAACGTTGCCATGGATATGAAATTCGGTTTCCAAAACTTTGCTGCCTTAGGTTCATCATCGTGGATAGACTTTTTCAATCCTGAAGTAAGAGATTGGTGGGCGAGTAAATTTGCTCTGGATCAATACAAGGGCTCCACCCCAACCCTGAGCGTTTGGAACGATATGAACGAGGTGGGTGTACTGTACGTACAAGACTCTGGGAATCATGGCTGGTAGCTTTACCGAGTAGCATAAACCCCAACACCAGTAATATACACTTTCATGATCATTATCACCATTGCCATAGCCATATTCATAACCACCATCTCCACGATCATTACCGTCACCATATCCATCTTCATAACCACCATCTCCATCATCATTACCATTGTCATCACCACCGTCATGACCATATCCATCGCCATATCAATCTTCATAACCACCATATCAATCTTCATAACCACCATCTCCATCTTCGTAAACCACCATCTTCATAACCACCATTTCCCTCATCACCATCATGACCATCACCATATTCATCTTCATAACCATTGTCATCACCACCATCATGACCATCATAACCATTATTGTCATTACCACCTTTTTCCATCGTCACCATCGTATCAGCGTCGTCACTACAATGACGTCATCGTACAATATGTAAAACAATTAGTAAGATTGAGTTTCATAACTCAATTGAAGATTGAATATGTATCAATACAAGGGCATGATCCAATCCTGAACGGGGTATCAGTGGCACCATTATTGGTACATTGGTAGTGTTTGTGCTTTCCCTCTCTGCGACCGGAGTTCGATTCCTGCAATATGAAGTTGTCTGAATAATGATTATGATTTCGCCTCAGTCACATGTTAGAAATGTGCTTCCAGTTTGACTCTACTCTTTATTTTATAAATATATTTCCATTGGTTATAATTACCTCCAACGTCACCATTACTTTCCTCACTGCCACCAGATGTCTGTATTCGATGGCCCTGAGATCACCATGCATAAAGATGCTGTACATTATGGCGGATGGGAGAACCGTGATGTTCATAACCTCTATGGATTTTACAACCAAATGTCTACATACAATGGTTTGAAACGAAGATCTAGCGATAAAGAGAGGCCTTTTGTTTTGTCAAGAGCTTTCTTTGCAGGCACACAGCGATATGGTAAGTCAGACGGTTGTTATTTTCGACATATGTTGGGTGTTTTGAGCTGAAATTTGAGTCTAATCTTTCTCATAGTGGTTAGTGAATGTGCCTTTCACCTCTGACTGTGATTTAATTCCGGCAATATTGTATGCAGTTGTTTCATCATCATTTCTTCCCCGGTACTCCTTCTGTAGTACCACAGTGATACCAACAAGAGATGGAGCTCGCTGAATCTCTAGGAACAACATTTTAAAACTGTACATCTACCTCCATTTTACATTATCTAAATCATGGCATTACGGTTTTGTCCCATAAAAAAACTTTTAACATATGTAAAATCGAACGTCTATTAACCAAGAACAAAGGCAAAAAGCCTAAAATATATACCGAATTCAAACAGAAATATCGGTAATTGGAAATCGGATATCAAATTCAGAGCTATTGGATATCAAATTCAGAGCTATTGGATATCAAATTCAGAGGTGGACATCAAATTCGGAAGTAAAAACAAAGTTTTCGACCAATCAAAATGCTTCAAAATATTTTCAGAGTTGAAAAGCAAACTCGGGAGGTGGAAAGCAATGCATGGCAGCGGCCAGGCGACCAATCAGAATAGTATACGGAACACATTTATGGGACAAAAAGTTAGGTTCTGTGGCCAGAGAGTAGTTTGTCTGAATAATAATCATTTTCTTGTTTCCAGGAGCCATATGGACTGGCGACAATATAGCCGAATGGTCGCATTTAAAAATGTCATTGCCAATGATGTTAACGCTGGGAGTAACTGGGTTACAATTCAGTGGAGGTAGGTTAAAAGTATTTCAAATTCGGTAACTTCTGTAGCAATGATTCAAGTTTTAAGTAATTGCTTGTCTCTCAGTCAAAACTATACTTAGGAGTTTTTGACGAAACGGGAAAGCCGAAGCAAAAACAAAAGACAGTGTATCAATTTCAGAACATTTGAAAACCTTTTAAATATTAAACCTTTTATTCTTTCAGCCGATGTGGGTGGATTTTTCCAGAATCCAGACGCTGAACTTCTGGTTCGATGGTATCAGACTGGTGCTTATCTTCCTTTCTTCCGCGCGCATGCTCACTTGGATACAAAGCGTCGCGAGCCGTGGCTATTTGAAGACAAATATAGGAACTTGATGCGTGAAGCCATTCGACATCGTTATGCATTGCTACCGTTTTGGTACACACTGTTTCATGAAGCGTCTCAATCTGGCTCGCCTATTGTTACGTATGTGCATGACGCTTTGTATAGATACATTGGAATTAATAATATATTTGTTTTGCTCTTTGCTTGTACAAGCTGGCTCAGCAAGAATAACATCACTCTCCCTAGGCCGGTCACGGTTTAGATGTCCGAATCACGAGCATTCATTGCATGGGAAATTGCGTGGCATCGTCGGCTCACTCAAGTGAGACATAATAAAGTTTTCATCAAAAATAATTTCTGCATTTTATTTTAATTAATTTTCAGACCACTGTGGGTTGAGTATCCGGAGGACAAGTCAACGTTCACCATGGAAGATCAATATCTGCTTGGTAAATTTTCTTTTACAGTATTACAAGTTCATTCTCAAAATATTCTATTCATGGTTTGAGTTTTTCCCTGGTCAAACGAGAACAAGAGTTGGATGAGAATTGATGAGAGTTGACTGGATATTACCGCGCGTACCGGTCAAACGAGTAAATCAACTCTCATCAACTTTCATCAAATATTGAATCCTCTGAAAGTTGATGAGAGTGCATGAGAATCGATTAGAGATGGCGGTCAAACGCGAGCGAAGTTGCAACTCTCATCAACTCCCCTCCTCAGAACTGTTGACAGTTATAGAAACAAGCAAATTAAAATACATGTTTGCCAGTTTGCCTTCAAATGCAAGACAAATACATACTGTATGATGAAAAGAATGAACATCTATCTATCCATATTACTTTCTTAACTGTGTTTAACCTAACCCACCCTGTCAACTTTCCCTGTGGGAGGAAACCGGAGTGCCCGGAGAAAACCCACGACTTTTGGCAGAGCGTTGACCGACTCTTTTCACATCAGTCCGTTGCGAGAATCGAACCCACGAACTCAGAGGTGAAAGGCGCTTGCCCTGACGACCGCGCCACCGAAGGTATACTCCACTTAAACCAACCGTTATATTTCCGTTTCTGCTTCAGGTCGAGATCTGTTAGTAAAGCCAGTAACAACACAAGGGCAGGCTACTCTTGACGTTTATCTTCCTGACAAGGACGAGGTATGATGGATCTGCATGTATGTACAGTATACTGTATGTTAATCAGGGTTCAAGTTACTACACTGCGGAGGACAACAAGCAATGCTATCTTTCTTGGTATAGGCGGCGGACCCAAAAGTAGAAGTGAGGGGGAAAAGCCCTCCCCCCCAAAAAAACAGAGGGGAGACCTTAACATGAAGGTGTCAGATTCTTGGTTGCCTGATATGCAAAATGAACAAAGTGACCTAGTTTCTAGACGTCAAATCTTTCCCAAAACGCAGGAAATGCCGGATTTGAGTGTTCGGATACATAAACCGTTTACACTACAACAGCATGGTTTTCGGATACGAGCGTTTACACTGCATTCATAACGAACAAAATTTTTCTATAAATTTAGTTGTCGGATTAGTATAAAGTAAATATTCTCTGTTAATAAATTCAACAAACGCTCAGAAGAGCTAATTACGCATAAAGAAGCGATTGGATAACCGTTTGGATAACCGTTTACACGTCGAATTTTCTCGGATTCAAATGTTTCCGGATAAATCTAAAAACCGAGATTATTTCCTATCGGATTCGTCGCTGCGTGTGTAAACTGTAAACGGCAACATGAATTTGGTAATAAAACGTTTCGGATTCTTAGTGAATCTGGAATATTTCGCTGTAGTGTAAACGGGGTCTTAAACGCGATCCATTCGATGATGTGCAGTGTTTGGATTCTATTACAGTTAATTTCGGCAGTGTACGAAATCATGTTGGAATCTGTAATGCTTTTTTTTTCAGTTATGGTATGATCTGTCTGGGAAGAAATTCCATCTTGGTGGTCAAACTATACACGTCGCAACACCGCTTAATATGGTAGCCTTTTACTATTTTTTATAACTTTGAACTTGAAATTTTGAAGATTGTAGTGCAACAGCATGCTAAGTTATAGTTAATGTGATTCATCCATAGATTCCAGTGTTTCAGCGAGGTGGAAGTATTGTACCACGCAAAGAAAGAATTCGACGTTGTTCATCACTCATGACTGATGATCCTTACACTCTTGTTGTGGCTCTTAATAAAAAGGTATTTGGCGATGTTGTATACGTAGCATACGTGTGGGTAACACAGTATTTAGGGTATATGATTTTCACTTCTGTGACAGAGGTTCCATTCTTAAAATATGCAGTTGTGTGATTATAATTTCGCCTCAGGGCCTGCTCATATGAACCCGGTTGGTCGGGTAACTCACCTAAGTGGGATGAAATATTTCTGTATTCATACGACTGTGTTTATCCCATCTAATATCCGCCTCGATGGGAGGAAACTACGGTAGCCTATACAGTGCCTTCGCGATACTTTTTTGTTGTGATTGAACAAACTGGACATTCTATTACAAATTTTGATAGTCTCTGCCCTCAGCAGGTCTATTAATGTTTATTTATTTTGTTTTATATTCCAACTACATCGCTCTATACTAATATATAGGTAAAATACTATACTAATAAAATTGGCAAAAGAAATTCCATCCCGGTCAGGTGGGATGAAGCATTCATATGGAAAATTTTATTCCACTTGGACTGAGATCCCACCTAGTTGGGCTGGCTCGTCTCTCATATGAACACAAGCAATGCATGCATATCTCACGCAGGCCAGTAAAGGATATCTCTTACTATAGACCCCTTTGGAGAACACTTTATAGAACTGATAGAGCAATCAGTAACCTAAATCACTAAATGCCCATCACTTCAGGGAGAAGCCGAAGGCAAAGTGTACTTGGATGATGGAATAAGTTTTGATTATCAAAATGGAGAATACGAATATCGAGAGATTACTTTCAAGCAAGGAAAACTGGAATCGAAGTGAGTTGGTTAATATATCGGGTGGCGCAAAAAAAGTACGACTGTTTGATTTAGTATAACTTAAAAGCTATTACACTAAAACAAGTTTCGTTGCATTCAGGGATGTCTAACTTAAATTGTGATATATGCCATGTGCATTTTCATGGAATATTGACCGAGATAGCTGCGTTTAAACTTGAGTAAACATTTTTGGAAGTGTCGAGAATTAGCTAAAAATGGCCTATTAAATAATTTCAGTGATAACCGTTAGCATTTTACGTAAGTATTCGTTTCAATGAAGTGAAGTTGAAGTTAGAAAGCCAAATGTTAGAATAAAAGAGCACATCTATTCAAGAAACATTTCTAACTTCAACTGAAATTCATTGAAATAATACTTACGATAAAATGGTAACGGTTATCAAATTAGTTTAATAGGCCGTTTTTAGTTCATTCTCGACAGTTCCAAGAATGTTTACTCAAGTTTAAACGCAGCTATCTCAGTCATTCTTGCATGAAAGTGCACATGGCATATATCAAAATGTAAGTTTTTAAGTTACACGAAATCAAACAGTCGTACTTTTTTGTGCCACCAGGTAGATTATTGTCGTTTGTTTAACTGCCTGCCCTGATTTGTTGAGAGATAAAATGTCCGTGTAATTGTTTTTCAGATCTCTAGATATTTCAGCTCATTATGAAACAAAGTCGTGGCTTGAACGTATTGTGATATTGGGAATGAGCCAAAATCCATCACAGATATTTGTTACTGATAAAGGTAATTGTTAGCCTCCTCCGCAAGATCTCTTGGATCCCCGGGGTAGGTTGCGTAAAATTTTTTTTCCAGCAAATAATTTCTGCCCGCCAATTTTAAGGCGATGCCTGCGGAGGAGGCTAGGTAATTGTATGGTTCATATTATACATAATATTCATTACTTATATATGTTTTGAATATTTGAATGTATAGGTTTTGAATGTGATTAATATCTATTCAAATGTTCAACCATCCATTCACCTTATTAATAGAGCCACAGCTTTTGCGTAAATACATGCTTTTATATAATTGCTAAACAAAGAAAGGTGCACTTAAAGAAATATCTTTGGAGTCAACCCTGCAAAAACTGTTTGGTTTGCTGAACAACTTTTCATATTTAAAGGGATATGGCAATACAAATTTAGTTTATCTCATTTGAAAGAACTTTTAAAATTATATCTAAAACTCGCTTACCGATTTTTCGTATCTTGCTTAGTTCTTGAGATATTTTGACTTAAAACAATGAGCTGTCCGCCATCTTGGATTACTTTTTGATCTCATTAACGGTGGTTTTAGTGACGTCACAAGCAGGGTTAGCCATATAAAACTACTTCTAGGTGACCAAATAACAATTAGTAGAAGTTTAAAAAGTTGTCAGCCAATTTGTTATTTGAAGTAGTGACCAAAGCATAATTTTGGGCTCATAATGACCATTGGCTTTCTGGGTAAGATCTTGCGTGACCCTGCTTGTGACGTTAACATGCATTCCATAAAAATCCAAGATGGCGGACAGCTCACTGATTTATGATTATTTCTGTCAAAATATCTCAAGAACTAAGAAAGATACGAAAAATCGGTAAGAGAGATTTATGTATAATTTTAAAAGTTCTTTCAAATGAAACAAACTAAATTATTTTTAAATCATCCGTGTTTAGCCACATGTTTTCAGGCACATGCTTAGCTACATTTTATCCCAATTCAGTCTTGAGTCTTATACACGCACGATTCAAAAGTGGTTTGATTATCAGTAAAGGCCATTTTCCAACTGAACTTTAAGCATACTTTTACCACATTTCATTATTTTACTAGATGGAACCAAAAGAAGACAACTCGACTACCAACACGATGCGGCATCCTACCGATTGACCATCAAGAAACCGGCAGTGAATATGGCAGAAGACTGGAGCATAGTGTTGTACGCCTAATGGTTTGTCTATAATCTTGTTGTGTGGTGGTGGTGGTGTTCAGTACTTCATGTAAATTTAACCTAACGTATCACGCAGGGACTCTAGTTAGCAGATTTTATGCTTGCTTGCACTTGCCTTTTTAAAAAAACAGTGGATTATGCAAGGCAGACGAATTGTCATAAAACGAAATTTAATAAATAATTTGAAATTAAAAAGTTTCAAACGTAAGGTCCAACATAAGAGGTAGTGTTATATAATAAGCTTCTGTAGTTTGTGTTTGAACTACCTGAGGCCCTTCGTTAATAATTTCCTGTGCTACTATACGCAAATTTACATATTACTAATATTTATTATATATACACAATGTTTGGGTTCGGTAAATTTGACTAAGTAAATTTACTTCTATTTTTTCGGCGAATATATCTTTGATTAAGCTGTTTTGGTCACATTATATAGTGCATGGTCAAATATTATGCACTTTATTTAGACAAAACACTGCCTCTCCATTACAATGTGTCTCAAACGTTTACCAAACTGACCACCACAATCAAAACTATTCGAAAATCAAAATTTGAAAATGTTTTTGAATTGCTGTAGTCAATACTCAATTTCCATAGCACCACTCGTGCATACAGTTAACACTTATAGATCATCGAATCTTAGGTGAAGTTATAAGTGTTATATATTTTATAATATATACTTGTCTATTTATGCGCAAGTGTCACCCTTCGATGAGTAAAATAATAAAGGTGTGCGCATTAGGGCACATTGCGCGTTTAATAGATATAAATAACCCATTCAAGTTGGGAATTTGGTTGTTTTCTTACAACTTTGATGGAAATATTTGTATAATTGCTAATATAAATCAAAATAACGAGTGACTGGATGGCATGGAGAACAGTGGGATTTTCAAAACAATAGGAAGACAATGAAATATTCGGATCACTGGATCGTGACTGGATGGCAATGTTGTTGTGCTAAGTTTTAATGCCCATTCCACCTGAAAATGGGCGGACAGCGATAATTTGCAACAATGATTATAACCAGACACCTCGACGATCAGTGAAATTAAGAAGAAACCACATCATTACTAATGTTAACCACACTAACATAACAAAATTTCGAAGTGTCAGTCGATGCTTGCAGTTAGAGTGATGCGTTTCAAACTTGAGTAAGTGATCTACCAGGCGGAGACTAATTCTTGTTATGAAAATTAATGCTGAGGAAAATTTCCGAACAAAAGCATTTTATAAGAAGAACTATTTATTATTCACATGTCTAACGTTTCGTTAACTACAATATTTTCCCGGACAAAATTTCTACAACAATTATTGCTGCCGCAGCGAGTGAGCCTTAAACGACATGTAGTGGGGTTTGATCTAAATTTTCTTTAGCGTTATGCATTGTGGTCTAATTAGTACATTACAGTATTTCGAAATGTCCTGGGAATGAGGCAATAAAGCGTTTTCACTGTATCCAAAGAAGACGTTTTTGATTGAATATTCCACGCCAAGTGGTCCAGTGTATGGTATAGTATTCTCTCTAACTTCCAGACGAACGGTCTTCGCCCGAAACGTGGAAGTGTTTTTCCTCTTTTTCAGGTAGTTTTATAAACCAATCACCGCAGCCTATTATTTCAAACTCCAAACTGGCTCCAAAACACTAAGTACCTGCATTAATCGCGCGCCTAGTAACACAACACGTTATGAGAAAACCTGGAACCTTGTTTATTCTGGTATTTTAAGTGCGCTTGTTAAAAATTCATCAGTTCATTCACTACCACAAGCAGGTCTCGTTTAAAACAAATTAAAACTCCAAAACAAAGCCTTTCGGAATAGACGAGTTGAGACTAAAAGGCAGACAGGTCAGTGAAAAAGCAGACAACGTAATTGAGTTGCTATAGATTTATCTTGTTTGTAAATAATATAACCGATAAGGAGAAAGCGTGAGGTGAAAAAAGACAGTGAAAAGTTTACTCAATTAGGGTAAAGCTTCAAAATGTCCCAAGAAGATACCTACACTAGTTTCCGAAGGCAGTCTTCTCGGGGTGGCTTAACAAACGCGAATGAAGACGAATCTAGTTCGAGCTCCACTGTTAGAAAAACGAGACCACAACGATACAGCGTCATTCACGCAGAAAGGTCTCCGTATTTTGACTTTACTCAAACGCCGTTTGGTAACGATGATATGTTTAATACTTGTTTCGATAACTGTGAAGGGGAAACGGAAGACCCGTGGTCGAAAAACGAACATAAACTTTCGCTGTCTTATGCAAACAACAGTCACGGGTGGACCTCGGATAGGAAGCACTCATGGGACATGCCTACTGTAAACGGGAAAGTTGTAAAACGGAGTGAAATAATTGAAACTGGACTCAACGATCAATTTGAGAGTGAGTTTAAAAGATTTTTCCCGAGAAGAAATTCGGAGTTCTTTAACGATTCAAGCAGGCAGGCTCGGTCATATCAGATGGAGTTGTTTGGTAGATATCCAAGTAATTTTGAATCAAGGCAAAGTGAGTCGGAAACATACGAAAAATGGAGTTACAAACACGATACGGGCTTTACAAGTCTTAGTAGTATTTACCCAACAAGGTGGGTTTAGTTTATACATTGTGGTTGACCCGTGTTTTTGTAAATGATGCTTTTCTTTCTGGTAAATTCTAGGACACGTACTCCTCGACGATTTTTGTTCCGCAAAAATTGAAATGACGGGACATAGTTTGTTCCGCAAAAATTGAAATGACGGGACGAGTTTTGTTCCGCAAAAATTGAAATGACGGGACGAGTTTTGTTCCGCAAAAATTGAAATGACGGGACGAGTTTTGTTCCGCAAAAATTGAAATGACGGGACGAGTTTTGTTCCGCAAAAATTTAAATGACAGGACGAGTTTGTTCCGCGAAAATTGAATTGTCGGACCAGGTCAGGACGAGTTTTGTTCGGCAAAGATTAAAATGTCGAAACTTGGGACTGAAGGAAGGGGGGTGCGGTTTTCCAGCATCTCCTTCCACAAGAGGCAAAGGGATGAGATGGCCTTTTTGACTAAAAGAAATATTGGTTGGAGTTTGAGAAATTCAAAAGCATCGCGTTCGCAACGAAAATCTGCTTGACGTATGTGATTTAGTGGATTTGTTGACAAAGTAAGGCTATTGGCTCATACCTGACGAAAAGTTTAGTTGTTGCTGTGTTGTGTGAAATCGCATACGTCGGGAGAAGAATCGGATCCGACAAAACGGATCATGTAAAGGTTCGATTTTAGGTTTTGCTGAATGTTAATGACGAATATTTTCAGTTGATGATGTCACCAGATGACGTTTGGCTCGTATTTTTCAAATATCATTAACGTGCATCTGAAATCGGCCCGACAAATCGCAACGTGTGAACGTACCTTAAACAGGCCTTATGCAAACAGTGGCGGGCAATGCTGGGGGTGCGAATTTAGGTTGCAAACCTATTCTGACGTAATCTGACCGTCTTGGCTTAGTTCTTAAAACTTTTTTGGCTTAAATTTCATACAATTTTCTTCAATAGTAGCCTATCAAGGCTTTCATGGATGTAAATTCGACAGTCGTTTTGTTGCAGTTGATCCGCTATAATTCAAAGGTTTTCAGAAATATATTATTGGCGGTTGCCCCCGCTGTAAGAAAATGTCTATGATGTGAAAATATATTCCAAATGTTGTAAAAATGCACCTCCACTGTACTTCGTCTATTTTGGAGAGTCCTTTGCCAGTTAAAGTCTAAAGTCTAACCAGAAATATGCATTAAGAAAGTCTGCCCCCTCTTACGAAAATCTAAAGCTAAAGGATACAAAATCCTATTCATAGCTCAGTTTGCATCTTTACATTTCATATGGAATGATAAGTCGAAGGTATCTAGATAGTCAAAATTAACCATTCTAATTACATACCGAGGTTAAAACCAGTTGTTAAAACTAGAATGAAGTATGTTTATGACGTAAAAACGTAGCCTCCTAAGTAAACCTACCCAAATCCAACATCCAGATCACTGATATTATATAGCTCAGTGATCCAGTCAGTGATCCAACATGGCGGATGATTTGGTCGAAAACTGTATATCAAAAAAAGATTTGAAAAATCTAACAAAAGGTCTTACTTTTACATTTTATGATTTAATTGCAAACTTACTAAATGCACGCGACTAAAAGGCAGCCAAAAAGCTTAACCCTAGCTATGAATTATTGATTATTAATTATTAATATTCATGAATTAATATTTAACTTTCTCGAAAGAACTGGAGTTCAGCCCCTCCCTAAAACTGCCAAAGAATGGAATTCTTTGCATAATTCGATACGATTGAGATCCTTGAAACGATTCTTCCAAGCTGTTTACCACTTTCAAGGGTGTAGCGTAATAGCGGTCATACACTGTTAACACGTCGGGAAGAGCTGACCAGTTAGCTTGCAAATAACTTCGATTTTCTGACTGATTTCATAACTACGGTAAGTGCGCGAGTGTATCATTTGGTAAAAGGTCAAACAGGGTGTCGAACTCGAAATATTCCGAGTATTTGTTGCGTGGTTTACGATCTTCTGTTTTGGCCTTTTGAGCTGGTCGTTTGCCCAATAACGTGAGCTACATAATTTTTGCAATTGCTGAGTGCCTTGTTTGCTTTTAAATTTCGACAGGAAAATGCCTCAATCGTACGAGCAGATCAAGCAGTCTTGTTTGAGATCAGGAAGGCTTTATGAAGACTCTGAGTTCGAAGCCGTCGACGACAATGTTTTCACAAGCCGTCGCCCGCCGCGGCCCTTCGTTTGGCGGCGACCAACGGTAAGTTTTGTTTAACGTTTGAGCTAGTTTTTGTCTTATTTGTGTTCGGCAAAGTATATTATATTTCATGCTAGTGCATTTGTATTGTATATCGCATTATATATTGCAATAGGGGCTTTCACAACATCGTACGTGAGCATTTAATGGGGTTAAATGTATATTTGATATGCATCGAAGCCGATTTTAATCATTAACGTTGTTGTGGAATGCCTAGGTGATCTTTGGCTTTATGCTCGCGAAAACAAGCCAAAACAGGCACAAAGCTAGGGCCAATTTATAATCAACTACAATTTGCACGCCTTTTGTTACCATTTAAACATTATAAAGTATCAAATTATTAAGATGCATCCGATTATTCCACGAGTGTCGCGCTCACTTGAATCAAAATTTAATGACTTAAAAACAGTATTTTCGCGTCATGTACTTGGGAAAAGATTTCCAAGCATTCGCGTTGTTTTTTTCCGAAATGTTCGCGCTACTCTCAACACAGGATGTTGTGGGAAGGTGTACTTAACTCGAGAGTTTAAAAAAAATATAAAAGACAACTCGAAAAGCCTAGAACATACTTTTACCCCCTGAGAAAATTATCAAATGTCTAGCAGGGCGTTGTCGCAAACAACTATGAATATTTTCATCAGTGCAATTGTCCGGAACGGTTCTTGAATTTTCTAAACTACTTGATTATTTGTACAGTAAGATGCTTCTATTTTTATTAGGAATAGTTTTGCTGCTATATCTGTATCGCACTATCTATCGCAGTGCAAATAAAGCCGAACTTATTTCTGCGAAAAACTTGTATTATTATAAATTTGCCACCAGCTGGCATCAACCTTAAATGGTATATTCTGAGTTACGAATCATCCTTTTATGTAAACACTTATAAAACTAACATGCAGTAGTTGAGTCTTGACACTATAGTTTATTAGTTTAGTTTAATTATAATTATTATCACAACAAAAGTTAATATAAATGCCAACAAGAACGAAGCCAGGGCTACAATTCCCCCCTGAATTCCAGTTCAAAAACAAGCCACCTTGTGATATATCCTGCCCTGCCCCCTCCCCCATGCTCTGCAGTCCCTGAAGTTCATAAAAACTGAATTGCTCCATATCAGTGAATTGCTCTCATAGGCAATCAATGGCTTTGTTTACAAACTTGATTACGAATAATTATGACAACCAATTTGGGATGTGTGATGTTTATATAATCATTTTCGAATATGAAAAAATCATTAAAGACAAAGAATGATAAAATTTGTTAACATCACATACAATCTGAAATGGGAAGTAAACAAATGATTGTTGTAAATATCACATACAATCTGAAATGGGAAGTCAACAAATTATAGATGTTGCAAATATCATATCTGAAATAGGGAGTCTATTATTCGGCGGTTGACTGTTGTGTAAAACTACCTGAAAAATACAATAAGAACTTCGACGTTTTGAGCGAATGCCCTCTGGAAGTTAGAGGCCCTTTGTCTGGTGCAGTCGTCAGAGCAAGCGCCTTTGACCTCTGAGTCTCGAGTTTGTCAACGCTCTGCCGAAAGTTGTGGGTTTTCTCCGGGCATTCCGGTTTCCTCCCACAGGGAAAGTTGACTGGGTGGGTTAGGATATACAGATTAGGAAAGTAATATCACAATTGTTGTAAAAATAAATAATGTAGGCTAAGTACATAATATAGGTAAGCTAGATACTTGATGTAATCGGTCACTGAAAAGCCCCAATGGGGAGTGAGCTGTATAATGTATAATGTAGTAGAATGTGTTGGGGAAAAACATGTGCTTTTAAGGGATGCATTTTTGGGAAAAATTACCCCCCTGGTAAGTCTTTTACAAGTTGGTCAAAAAGTCATTAAAAATACCAGTCAATAGACACTTCCTGAATTTGCTTGAGTGCACACAGAACAATAGCTTGAACTCAATGCTGACAAATGTAATCCATCGTAAATTTGTATTTTTCATTCCCAGCCAGCAAATTAGGAAAGCGTCTATAATTTCTGTCACTGCTCAAATATGATCAGAAATAGAAATCTACTATATATAGAACTCTACTATATAAGAGCTGGCAGGTGCACTGAGCTTTTTACTGCACCCCTTCTTGATTACTGTGGCCATAATTCTGTTGACCAATAGGTTAATTACAATTTTTAGGAAATGGTGGATAACCCAATTCTGGTTGATGCAGGCGCCAGTCGGATGGATGTTGCCCAAGGACGTTTGGGAGATTGTTGGTTCTTGGCAGGGATTGCATCTTTGACCCAGCATGAACAGTTGTTCAAAAGAGTCTGTCCCATCGATGATCAGAGTTTTGATAAGAGAGACTACTGCGGTGCTTTTCATTTTCGCTTCTGGCAAGGAGGCGAGTGGGTGGATGTCACTGTTGATGATCGTCTGCCGACCCTCAACAACCAGCTGATCTTTGTGCATTCAAAGTCAAGAAATGAATTTTGGAGTGCATTGATGGAAAAGGCTTATGCAAAGTATAAAGTTATTTTATTAGTAGTTATGTAAAGGTCAGTGGCAAGAGAAAGTGGAGTGACCTACCCCCACTAACTTCATAAAGCCTTTGAATTATGGCTGTTTTATAGCTCAGTTGTCATAACTAAGTTGTGACACGTTATTTCCAATTAAAAGTCCTGGTCAATCAATATGCAAGTCATTCCAAGTTTTAACTTCTGAGACATGGAAAAAGGGAAATGTGTAGTTTGAGCCAAATTCTACAGTAAATTGCATGTAAATTGCCCCACATATGCCTAAGTTGGAGGCTAGACATCTGACACTAATTTTTACATTAGAATGTGTGGTTCATATGAAGCATTGAAAGGTGGCCAGACGAGCGAAGCCATGGAAGATTTCACAGGTGGAATGACGGAATCGTTTGATCTTGGCTCTAAAGCACCAAAGGATCTATTCAATATTATGTTGAAAGCAGTTAATAGGCAGTCTTTGATGGGCTGCAGTATTAATGTGAGTATAGCTCAATATGAATGCTTTGATTGGACAGTATATTCAAAATACAGAAAATTCATCCCTAAGGAATTGTATGTAATGTGCACCAGGTTCGAGATGTTCTGTTTCCTGATGATACCAGTTTGTCATCATTAAATCTCAAACCCTGGACAAACTTAGCATTTTACTCAACCTCAAAATATATGTGTTTTAGGCAAAGCCTAACCAAGTTGAAGCAAAGTTGGACAATGGGTTGGTCATGGGTCATGCCTACACTGTGACAGGGGTCAGAAAGGTAAGAATGATTAATGGTTATAAACAGTGTTGTAAAAATTACCAAAAAAAAGTAGTGAGTAAAAATTACAATTACTTCACCGAAAAAGTAATTATTACAAATTACTAATTACTTTCTTTCAAAAGTAACCAATTACAAATTACTAATTACTTCTTAAAAAGTAATTAATTACTAATTACTTTCAGATTACTTTTTATTTATAAGATAATATTTTTATTTAGCCGGTTCATCCATATTCATGTGGCTTTCACACTGCTACACAATAATAATACAATGTCATGAAGTATTTACCATGTTCTATGATCGCTGATCAGTAACACCGCGGGCCTCTTCAAGTAAAACAATTGAAGCGAAATTCAAGCGAATAAAACGATTTTCAACACTGAAACAAACTGTATTACACATGGACGAAATCGTCTAAATGCGGAATTTGTAAGGTTGGAAAATAAGAAAAAGTACACAGAAGTAACGCAAAATTACTTTTGAAAAATGTTACTCGTTACCTTCAAAAAGTAATTAATTACGTTACAAAATTACTTTCGTACAGAAAGTAACAAATTACCGAAAAATTACTCAAAAAGTAATTAGTAATTAGTAACGAGTATTTACAACACTGGTTATAAACAAACAATTGAAACTGGGAGAAAATCTCAAGTACTGGATTGAAATACTGATAGTTTGGACTTCTATCACGAAAAAACATTTCCTTGATTTGTTCTCAGGGCCCTACAGGTCTCTAGTTATGCTAGTTTGTGCAGATAGTTTGTCTTATGTTTATGCTAATTAGATAACATGTTTTGATTGATGAACTGGATGTCTGTAGTAGAGATCAGGCCAGTACTTTGTTGAATACTCAATTGCAGCTTTCAGCCTTTCAAAACATTTGCTAGTATATTGTTTTCTCCTTGGTTTTATCTTTTCCAAATTCTAAACAATCTTGAATTCAGGTCAAGGCAAAAACAAGGTCTGGTCAAATGGAAGTGGAACTTGTGAGAGTTCGAAACCCGTGGGGAAATGAGAGAGAGTGGACTGGTGCTTGGGGTGACAAGTTAGTACAAATTAGATTTGCAAATTTTAATTCTGTAAATCCTCTATTAATCCCCCTCTCAAGTAAGGCTCTCTTTTAAGGTCCCCCCTTCACAACAAAGAAACACACATGTACTGATTAAATCTATTCAAGTGCACATGTAATGTTTGGGGATTTTCCTTTTTTGTGATATTCAGAACATTCTAAAAAGAAGTGCAATACATCTTCTTTGAAAAAACTTCATCTTCATTGTCTTTTTGGTTGTTAAAGTTAGCGGAAGTGATGTGAACAAGGCAATGCAAATCAGTTTCCTTTTGTTTTTTTGCCACAAAATGCCTTATTTGACATCACTTCCGGTAACTTTAACAGCCCATAAGTCCACGAAGATGAAGTTTTTTCAAAGAAGATGTATTGCATTTCGCTTTAGAATGTTCTGAATATCACAAATATGTAAAATCCCCAAAGCATTACATGTGCACTTTAATTTTCCAGGAATTATGTTATCAGACACGCATATATATTCCTAGATAAATAACCCTCCTCCAATAAGCCCCACCCTTCACAAACATGCCTTAGCCCCCTGTGGGCTTAAGAAACGATTGACAGTTTTGCATAACTTATTAAGGTCCTCGGAATGGACTTTGTTGTCTGAACAAGAGAAGAAGGACATGGAACTGACTTTTGAAGATGATGGCGAATTCTGGTGCGTTATTTCTCAAATTTAGATAAAACATACTAATTAGCAGTTCACCATAGGCATAACCATGGTTATGCAAGGATGGTTCCAGCTTGATCTGGTAGGGGGTGTTAGTGAGCGCAGGTCATCAAGTGGGGCGTGTCCATCTACCAAGGCAGGGTGCATCATCACTGACGATCACCAGCACGGTCAAGGGGCTGAGGTTGTCAGAAAATGTTTGAAAAATATGATTGCCTAGATGGTCAATGAGGCCCCCAATGGTCCACTTTTTTTTTTTTTTTTTTGATAAATGCCCTGCCAAATCCAAAATTTGGATTTGATGTGGAAATTGGCACACCCCCTGCACCCCCCTTGTGCAAGGATAGGAGGGGTGTGCACCCCTTGCATCCCTCAGTAAATCCATCTCTGCATGTATAACAATATAGGTCATGTATACTGACCATCTGTTACACCATATAAAATGCTTATCTGAAACCCAATTGTACAATGGTATATACTGGTCAAGTATACAAGAATACATTATACATGAGCTGCTAACATCTGTGAAATTAGAGGTTTTTGTTTTGTAGTTTTTAGCTGAAATACACACTTTTATTAACATTTGTTTTTTGCTTTGTATCTTGCTAGGATGAGCTACCGTGATTTTATAAGCAATTTCCAGCGATTAGAAATCTGTATGTTGAGTCCAGATGCGAGTATTGAAGACTCCAAGACAACGTGGTCAGCGGATATGCATAAGGATAGATGGCGTGTTGGCAGCACCGCTGGTGGTTGCCGTAACTTCCCTAACACTTTCCACAAAAATCCTCAGTTCAGGTAAGGTAACGACGGTTGCCGATGATGGGGCATGGGTGTCAGATGTTGGGGTCCGAGGTAACCGCATTACCTGCAAGTGACTGGAGTTAACTGCAAACCTAGATCAGAAGGTCTTGTGCACGCTATTAATATTATAGTATAAAATTTCAATTTTTCCCAGTATCTTTTTGCAATATTTACCAACCAGATTTAATAGGTGTCGTATTTGAAGACGCGAATTCATCAACTGATGTATGATCAGTATTTCAGTTGATTACTTACAATACGTATGTTGCGTCTTGCTTTAATTTCAGAGTGACATTGAAAGACATTGATGAAGACGATGATGATGATGCATGTACTTTGATTGTCAGTCTCATGCAAGTTGGACGTCGAAAGTTGCGAAGAAAACTGGGTGCAAATTCTAATCTCACCATTGGCTTTGCTATCTACAAGGTTCGTCTAGCTGCAGGGAGTTGAACATAAGGGAGGCGTATGGTGCTACATGTAGTTTAGCCCTAGCCTGCGTGGCAGGCGTTCTATTGGTTTTGAGTTTTTTTTTTTTTTTTTTTTTGGCTAAGTAAGGGGAGAGAAAAAGCGAAGGAGGGCGAAAGCGAAGCAAGAGGCGAGCCCTAGCTTCTAGCTAGCGCGCTCAAAAAAAAAAAAAAGCGCGCGCTCTAACAAAACCTCCTCCTGACCGAACGCCTGCCGCGCACTAAGTTTAGCCCAAACTGCCGCTTTTTACCTGCAGTAATACTGGACTAATAAGGGATCGCCCCTTACATTATCTCTAGGGAGAACGGTTTAGAACTGTTAATCCTCCGCAACCGGACGCTTTTGCTCAGTTGGTTAGAGCACTGCACCGGAATCGCAGGGCCGCAGATTCGATTCCTGCCAGATTCGCAATTTCTCCTGGCTATAGGTCTAAAAATGTATATAAATTTTATAGATCTTTTCATTGAGTGAACTGACTTCATAGATCTACAGTATAATCAATCTTTTTAGCTTGAAGAAGAAGATCTAAAGGCGGCTCGTCTCGACAAGGATTATTTCTTGTATCACGCTTCAAGTGCCCGCTCTAATACCTTCATCAATGCTCGGGAAATCACGAACCGTTTCAAGCTCAAACCCGGCAGCTACTGCATCGTGCCCTCTACCTTTGATTCGAATGAGGAAGGTGACTTCTTGGTCCGTCTGTTCTCTGAGAAGGAGAAAAAGAGCGAGTATGTATATTACAGATCTTATGAATGAATAGTCTCTGCAAGGTTTAAAATAATGACTAGCTCAGACCCAACTGGCAGCAGTTGCGAAAAATGCGATTCAGTGGTCTGTGCGCTTCACCGGAATTGCAAGACCGCATGTTCGATTCCTGCCGGAGGGCCTTTAGTACAACTGCTCTTGGCTATTAGGTCTTGAATATGCATATAGTTTGCTGTAAATTTCTATCTACGAAAAACCTTAACATTTTGAATATACGCGATCAAGTTTCTATGACGTTGGTCAGAGTGACCTGTCATGTTTAACTATAATTTTGTTTTCAGTGTTCAAGATGAACAGACCCGTATCACACGTAATGTGAAGCCAAGAATCACTGCGAGTGAAGATGCCGGCTTGGACAGCAAATATCGATCATTCTTTGATAGAGTTGCTGGAACGGTAAGGATGATGTCATCTTATGCTACACAATCTAAAATACCCGACTAAAGGCCAGGTCAAACGAGGATGCGAGTTGATGCGTGTTGATGGGAGTTGGTGCGAGTTGATGCGAGTTGATGGGAGTTGATGGGAGTTGGCAAGCCAGAGTTTGTATGAGATTTGCTCAACTCTCATGCCCCGGTCAAACGAGAACAAGAGTTGCATGAGAGTAGGCTGTCAGATGTTACCACGCGTACCAGTCAAATGTGCGAAAACTCTCATCAACTCTCGTCCAAATTTGAACCAGCTCAAAGTTGATCGACTAAACTTCAGCGTGCTAACTTCGTGTTCTTTAGTGCTCGCGAAAACTGACTTGTCAATAGTTGAAATGTGTTTCCAACAAGCTTGTAATAAAGTTGTATAAAAATGGTGTAAGCTGCAAGCTGTTTTAGGCCCCGTTTACACTATACCGGATACGCATGGTCACGACATCAAATTGAGCCATATCAAAGCGAGTTTAGCCCCCCAAATTATAATAGTATGATCGATTCAACAAAATCAGCTCACTGGAAAAAGCCTAGGGTCAGGGATGCCTGACGGCTGTAAAACGGCTTAAATTGATGTCGTGACGATGCGGATCCGGTATAGTGTAAACGGGGCCTTAAAGTTGTAATTCACACGCAACTCAATTGCAGGATGATAACAAACTGTAACAGTTGTTGGACTTTGTATTAATTGAATTCTTACTGTAGGACGGACAAGTTGACTCTTATGAACTAAAGCAAGTGTTGGGAGCTGCATTTGGAAAAGGTTTGTTGCTAGTATTTTTCCTCATGGAAATCAACTTGACTTTTTATAGTAATTCTGACACTGTAGTGTTAAGAATAAAAAAATACCTCTGCCCATTTTTCTTTTCATATCGGTGGGTTCCAGAATGGCGAAGAATTAACATTATTTTCTCGCGCTAATAACTGCCTGTTGACCATATATCAATTTAATTGTGTAAATCTATTCTATCCGTATATAACTGCATCAATTTCCTTAATTTTTAATATCTTCAAGATTTTCACGTATTTTTCAATAATTTTCTGCTTTAGATATTGGTGATCAAGATTTCAATATTGAGACATGCAGGAGTTTGATCAGCATGTATGATGTATCCTTTTGCGTAAATGACGTGTAATTTGTGCGTCTGCGTGTGACCGGGATTTCATTCCTGCAATATGAAGTTGTCCGATCCTAAATGTGAGAAGAGTGTTTCCAGTTTGACTCTACCAAACACCGCAGGTTTTTTCAGTTATTCTTACAGGTAGTAACGCCAGACCTATAGGGGATGGCTTCTGTTTCATCTCTAGGGAGAACAGCTTAGAACTGGTTAACTATGGGTAGAGCTATTGGGTATAAAGTTAGTTTAGTTTAAATTTCTCGTGTAGTAACACTGGATCGACCAAATAAGGGATTGCCATTATTGGTTTCGGGTCTTTAGGTTCAATCTACCTGAAAAATTCGACAAGAACTTCGACGTTTCAATCAATCAATCAAACTTTATTTAAGTGTCTAGTCTTCTAGCCGACCCAAAGGGTCTACTAATCGGGGACTTGTCCCTTCGTCTGGAAGTTAGTAGCGTGGGTCGGGGGAAAACATGTGCTTTTTTAGTGTATACAAAATCGATCACGTGATAAAAATAAACCAATCAGATGGATTTAGTCAAAACAAAGTATAAACAAAATATGGAAATATTGGACGTCTGTGGTAACCAGTTTAGAACTGATAGAGAACCAGTATAAATAAAGTTAGTTTAGTTTAGGCTTCCTCCTGTAGTAACACTGGACCTATAAGGGATGACCTTTACTGTATTTTGAGCTATCCAGTGTGAAAATTAGTTTTACGATGAGTGGAGTCGGATTTCTATTAAACTACCGAAATCTGGATTATGTTTTCCTTAACCTGGAATCCAGGACAATGGTACTGGAAAGCTGGAATACGACGAGTTCAAGCAAACCCTAGTTACTACCAAGCAATGTCATGTAAGCATAAAGTTCGCATACATGAAGTTTAAGTAATCTTGAGGGGTTGTATGATCTAAGTACCTGAAAAATAATAAAATATAGAAGTACTTTGACGTTTCGAGCGAAGGCCATTGGTCTGGAAGTTAGTGAAGGGCCTTCGTTCGAAATCACAAGACAATTTTGTTTCATATAGGCTGAGTTTAAGAAGTACGACAAAGACCGAAGTGGTACATTGGACATGTATGAATTAGAAGATGTCTTGGATGCTTTAGGTGAGTAGAAATAATGAGTTTGTAAAGACCGACGCTATCTCGTACCCAGAGTACCTTGCCTATGTGAAAGGTGCATAGCATGTCAACGCGCAGTGAAAGATATAAAGTACCCTTACTGTAATTCGCTCAAGGTTAAACACTGTCTTGTTCCTGATCCATCCTTGTTAGACCACCCTCATCTATTCTAGGTATCAAGATGAGCAAGCGTTGTCTTACTGCTATCACTTGCCGTTTTGCCAACAAGAAAGGAACTATAGACTTTGATGACTTCCTTCAGATTTACACAAGAGTTGTCGGCCTCATTGGTAAGTGTGTTGACCCATTAATACGCTTCAATGCTCAACCAGCAAACGAACAACCAGTGAACTTGTCCACATGCTGTCCACAACATGTGCGCATGCTATCCGCAAAGGGGTAACTGAACAATAACATTGATTTTGCAGAAACATTCAACAAGCATTGCAAACGTGGATCAAGCCAGGCTACATTTAGTTTGGATGAGGTAAGTTTTGCATATTTATTATATCTCACTTCTATTACATCAAATAGCTCCATCTGAGCTGCTCTCTCTACTCTCTAGAGGTCCAGTAGGAACCGTTCTCCACTGGTCCAGTCCAGTGTTGCTATAATAGGAAACCACTCAAACCAGAGTACCCGGGGAAAACCTGCGGTGTTTGGTAAAATCAAACTGGAATCACTTTTCTTAGTCCAAAATGCAGAGAATAAAGGCACATACACAGAGTACGAATTAGCGGCTCGCACTTCGCAATTTGCGAAGCGTTTCTTAGATTTTGCGAAGTAAAATTCATATGGAGATGAAAATGCGAAGTAAGTTGAAGGCATTACTGCAACATGCTCTTCTGCCTTATAGTTCTGCACACTTATTTACTAAACTTATTGTTCTAACTCTACATAATTTCGCGTCGTATTTGTTCCTAAATTTATTCGAAAATTCCTAAATTCGAAATTTGCAACGAAATGGCCGCCATTTTGTCAGTGTTTCCACTTTACAAAATCGAAGAGTTCCTTGAAATCAAAATCCTCCATAATTCGTACCACCAACAACCCATTGTAAATCAGGTAAAACCTTGTCGTAATTCATGCTTAACTAACACTATACTGTTGGTACGTTGGTCCTAGCGTTTTTGGTTCGCCCTCTGCTATTATTCTTAAAATCTTTTTCAATTCTTCAGTTTATTGAAGGCGCTGTTGGTCTTGAAGCATGACAAAATGTGAGGTAAGTATTTTGAGCCTTTCATGTAAACTAGTGATCTGCTGCCATGTGGGATTCCACACTGTACAATAATATATATAAACCTCAGTGCAAAAATGTAGTTAAAACATTGTGTTTTTTTCAACAAAATTCTTCAATATTTATTATTTCTGTTTTAGGTGTTTCGATCTAGTATGGGAATTTAAATTCATTTTCATCTAACCTTTATTTTCATTCATATTATAACGACATTGAATAATACAACGGTGCCAGTTAACCGTTGTTATTGAATGTTACGGTAATAGTATTAGTGTTATTATCTTTCCTAACTGTTAAGGTTAATTAGTTCACATGGCTATTCATATGTACTGTAGGTAGTTATTTGTCTTGGAATAAATCTTTCTTTCAACATGATATTGGTCTTTTCTTCTATTATTTTATTTTACGAAGTGACTAAACAGCCGGCAACCGGCTATTTAGTAAAACTGCCGGCTATTTTACAGTCGAGATTCTTCGAGATTTGATAGTTAGCATTATTTAAGGTCTTTTTTTTGCGATTGCATTTAGCGAGGCTGTTGGTGGTTACCGTGTGCGACTACGAGATCTTTTTTTCAAGCATAGGCGCAAGTCCTGGCAAAGTCATTTTTATTTGACTTAGAAACTTTTTCTTTAAATCTTTTCCCCCAACTTTTTTTAACCCCAAAATTGTTTTTTTAGACATTTCGGGTCCGTGTTAGGATAGGGGAAGGGTTTATTTAATAAGTATTGAAATTTAACTGGAGTCACTATATGACCGGCAGTTTTACTAAATAGCCGGCTGCCGGTCATTTAGTCACAGCGTTTATTTTAACTAAACATTTTTTGCAAACGTTGTGTTTGAGCCATGCAGGTAACGGTAATTTTCACCAAAGCAAATTACACCTTAATTTAATGTGCAACTTTGTGCCACAGTAACAGATGCCAGTACAGAAATCGACTAAAGGTTGTTTTGTTGCACTATCAGAATTTTATTGATAAATAACGTGTTAACAAATATATTTGACCGTTACATTGTATAAGTTTTAGAATTGTTTACTCCATTTCTCTGGATTAATGTTTTTTTTGGGAGAGCATACCATTATTTGTGTTCATCTTGTTGCATTGTATAATCCAACAGAAAGAGTGCTCTACCTTGCTCTACATAGAAGAGTCTACCCAGGTATGGAAGCAGGGGTGGAAAAGTTTTGCCAAGTCTTTTGTCTGTACCCAATTCCTTCACTCTCGTGTAGTCGTATATTGTGCAATGAACTATTTTTCTGTTACAATTTTTATTAAACTAGTAGTTTCAAAATAATTTATGAGAACTATGTTCCAAAGTTGCGATACTTTTCCATCTCTGCCAGAAGTGAAATTGCTACCGTTCTTGAGATGTTTACTACACTAAGCATATCATATGCTGCAATAACATTCTCAAATCCATCATTGGTTTCTTGTAAGTGTTTAATGACATTTCCTCCGGTGTATAATCTAACGGAAGCGAAGCACTCAATCTAGAAACTAATTATTCTCCGTTCTTGGGATGTTCACTACCAGCATATCATGTGCTGCAATAACATTGTCAAATTCGTGTTTAGCTTCCTGTAAAAGTTTGAGAACACTTTCTTCCCCTGGCTTCAACACTTCATCCTGTCCTTTATACCGTTGGCTGAAATGTGTGAGGATAAGTTTCTTTGCCTGGATTGATTTAGCAAAACTTACAGCCATACCTAAACAAATAGCAAAATTATTAACGAAACGAACTACAACGCAATTCTGCCATTAGGAAATTGTATGGCCTACACCATGTCTTGGAGATATGCATATTTTAAAATCTTATGTTTGAAATCTAGAGTCTCTGAAATGCCATTTCATGCACTTTGGGGGGGGGGGGAGATTCTACAGAATTCTGATGATGAGAACATGTTGTATAAGCAAAAGTGGGGAGGATTGACACCCTTGGAGATATGTGTGTCTGAGAGAGATGCATGTCTGTCTTTGAGAGATGCATGTCTGTATTAGAGAGGTGTGTATCAGAGAGATTTCTGTATTAGAGAGATGTCTGTATTAGAGAGGTGTCTGTATCAGGGGGGGGGTGTGTATTAGATAGATGTCTGTATTAGAGAGATGTCTGTATTAGAGAGATGTCTGTATTAGAGAGATGTCTGTGTTAGAGAGATGTCTGTATTAGAGAGGTGTCTGTATCAGAGAGGTGTGTGTATTAGAGAGATGTCTGTATTAGAGAGATGTCTGTATTAGAGAGATGTCTGTATTTGAGAATGTTTGTATTAGAGAGATGTCTGTATTAGAGAGGTGTCTGTATCAGAGAGGTGTGTGTATTAGAGAGATGTCTGTATTAGAGAGATGTCTGTATTAGAGAGGTGTGTGTATTAGAGAGATGTCTGTGTTAGAGAGGTGTCTGTATTAGAGAGGTGTGTGTATTAGAGTCCCTAAGGCAAAGTTAAACTGTATATGTCCAAAAGGTGCTGGTAGCTATAATAAATAGCTATATACCTAATCAAATAATCTAAGTTACATGTATCAAAGTATTTTTTGGGTAATCTACAACTGCAAGCTTCTACAATCGATGTCATACCTGGGGTAGAGTGACCATTCTCTATACATTTTTCTTGGTGAGCATTCTCATTGGTCGCCTCATGAACTAGTACATCTGCTTTCATGGCCAAGTCCATAACTTGTTGTGAATTGCATGTATCGCCCAAGATTACCACTTTCCGCCCTGGCCAAGGCGGACTTAGAACATCCTCAGGTCTAATCTCCAAACCATCCTTAGTATAAATACATTCACCATTCTTAATCTTTGCATACAAAGGTCCCGGGGGTATACCTTTTGATTTCAACAATGCCGCATTTAATCTACCAGGTTGGTCGCCTTCTTGAATGACATAACCGTAGCAGGTTACCCTGTGTTTTAACTCGGCAGCCGAAACTGTCATGTCACCATCGTCAAAAACATTCCAAGTCTTTTTGCTAGTTGGGAATATTTGTAAAGTTTGGATGTTGTTTTCTTGTGTTTTGGTGGATATGCTGTTGCAGTGTTTGTTGACCATTTCATCTACAATATATACAAATTTATAGTATAAAAGCTTTCAAAGAGTGTATGCGTATCTGTCAATGTATAGGACCTTGTTGGCCCTGTTAGGGTAATTAAATTTGGACTGGTGACATTACATTTGTGTAATATATAGATTGCAACATATTACACAAATGCTGTCCAAACTCTGCCTTTGTTACATCATTTTGGTGCATTTATGTGGGATATGTAACATATTAAAATTTGGAGGTGGGTTCAGCTAAAATAACCTGTTTAGATCTAGGGGAAAGTGTTGGGCGTTAATGGGTTAATGATCCCATGCGATCATCAAAAGCACATGTGTATGAGGCTGAATCCATTCTACCTGCTTGACAAAGTTCATGGATGACACAAGGAAAGTTAAGCAGAGAACCAGACAATGTCAAAGCAGTGGTCAAATAGTGCCCGAGGCCCCTAGGGCCATAGACATGGATTGTGGACCTTCCTTCAGGACTGTTCAAACTGATGGTACATAATATGCCCGGCAAACCAAACACATGGTCGCCATGTAGATGTGTTATAAATATTTTGTCCAGTTTCCCCGGTCGGATGTTACTTTTCATGAGTTGAGTTTGCGTCCCTTCTCCACAGTCGAACATCCAGCAAGAACCACTTGGGAGGCGGACAACAAGACTCGAGGCACCTCGGGTTGGACTAGGGTGAGCTGCACCCGTTCCTAAAAAATGGATCTCCATTACTATTGACTATTAAAACAAATTATAGGAAACTACCATCATTTCATAAGATGAAGTATTTGTTACAATTTTCTAGAATTTTTTTGAAAATTATCTACAGAGTACAGACAGCCACTTTAACACTAATCAACAATAATAATGAGTTTCCACTTTAACAACCTATATTTCCTTTTTTATAAACTTCTTTCAGGTAGATCAAAATAGTTACAGAAAGTAGGCCGAAATGTACTTGCAAAATTAGAAGTTGATCACCCAGCTCACTCTAGCTGCATCGACAATAATAATTTTGATTGTAAAGCCTGATTGAGACTAAAGAAATGTCAAAATGAGTATGTACATGCTGGCCTTTTATATGGAATTTTGTTATGAATGACAGTTGCAAATGTTGCCAAAAGTTGTCAAATATAGACGCTTTGCACCATTAGAATTATACAGTAGTAATTGCAGTAATTTATTTTCAGTATTTTCAGTATCAGTATTTTCTTCATAAAAGAAGAAAAGAATAAAAATGCCTAAAAATAGCTATTTTTGCTATGAGAAAATTTTATTATTTTGATTTAATTATAAAAGTGGAAACACCAACACGTTGTTTTGGCGTTTGCAATATGGCGGATCAATCGGAGCTACCAGGCTTGACTTTCGCTGAGATAAAGAAGCTAAAAGTAGCTGAATTAAAGGGAATGTTATCTAGTCTTGGTCTGCCAGTTTCAGGTATGTATGCTAGTGCATTTGATCATATATTTTCACTTGTGTGATGTGGATTTGTGATTGAAATTTCGAAAGAATTGAACACGTGCGAAAAACTGTATTTAATACTGTATAAATATAAAACACTGCATGCTTTTTATAGGTCTCAAAGCTGATCTGGTGGCAAGATTAGCATCTTTTTTGGAATCCAGAGTAAGCTGTTATTCTATTTAATTGATATAATTTGTATGTAGATTTTTCCAAGGCAAAACTGTTATTTAAATTAAATATATTGTTATTTTTTTAATATATAGGCATTACAGGCAAAATTGCATGCCAAAGATGAAGAAGGTTTGTAAAAATGAGTAATGCTATAAATTTTGAACAACTGGGACAAAGTACCAAACCATCTAGACTGTGATTATTATTTTCCCATTATTAGTATTAAAGGGGCCGTCAACAAATAGATTTCGTCCTGCAATTGCGGATTTGTAATGCAATTGTTTTTACCCCCTCCCCCCTACCGCATCACAGACCAGTCATACTAGTTATTTTGTAATCGCAGATTCTTAGCTACCCCCGCCCCCATCGCGATTGCGAGATGAAATCTATTTGTCAATGATCCCTAAGCATGTATGTTAAAACCATAATAATAAGATTGACTTGATATAGTTGTACCTCAGTCCACAGACACCTATCTTAAGCTGCCACCTTTTTTATGCAGACACATATCTCTAGTCTCAATGTTAATAAGATATCATCATATCACATAAGCAGACACTTCATGCATGTCTGGATGTGCAGATGTCACAGTGTTGTATCACATGCAGTTGGTGAGAGCTAGCTCATGTGTATAAATATTGTGGCATCTTGTATCTAACATGCATTGAAATTGTTGCAAGTTTGAGCAATTGTGTTGCTTGCTTTCATTCACCAATAGTATCAGTATAAAATATAAATACCTTCACCTGTCACATTACAGCTGCCATTTGTAATTCAAGAATTACCTGTAATGATTTGTTACATTACATGAGCGTACCAGCCAACACGACATAGTACCACACCTTTTTTGCATCACCAAGATCCCAATTTTTTGCATCCCATAAAAGAAATTCACCTTTCAAGCTATTTTGTTTTTTCTTGTTTGTTTTGTGTTTGTTTGTTCGATAATGTGTGTTGTTTGCTAACGCCTTTTTATGTTCGTTTCGTTTAATTTTATTTGGAAATTTATGTGTTCAATTTTCACAAATTGTCAACAGCTCAACGCACCAAATAATACAGGCGTTGATTGGCTACGGGCGTTACCCTCCACTTTAAACAAAAGCTATTCGGTTGAATGTGAAACCCTGTATCTGATTGTTGAACATAAGCTCTATCGACATACTTTTTTGACAGATTAAGCAAAATGAGATTTGCTTTTAATTTTTCTACAGCATCTTCTTTCATAAATGGGTTTTTTTGCTCTAACTTCATATAATTTTTTTTGTAACTTTAAAGATAGCAATTGAAATATGCGACGGTTTTTTTTTATTAAAAAATTTTTTTTTTTTTTTTTAATGAAGAAAATGATGAAGTCATTTACAAACCTGTGTTAACGACCACCTGTCATTTACGACGTTTTTCGTTAACTAAGGATGGTCGCAAAACTCAGGTTCTGCTGTAGTAGCTCAGAAATAGTATCCTTCTCACACACCGCTGGGAGCTGCTGCAGCATTGGCCGCAAGCTTGACATATATTTATTGCACAATTGCTTGCTTTACAGTAACTTCAATAAAGTATACATCACATAATATGAGAACTACCCATTCTACCTAATTTTTCCTAGTAAAAAGGGTGTGGGCGGGTGGGCACTTATGTCAAGCTACGGCCAGCAGCAATAAAGATGTGCTCATATAACCTGCACCACCTGCTAACACCCTACTTTCATCGGGCACCCAGCAATGTGTGAGAAAACATTTTCTGCCTCTTTCGTGCCTTAGCCAGTGGAAAATAACACTTCCTACTTTGCATTGTGCAACTTAGAATCTAAGGTAGCTGATGATGGTGGTAGTACAGATGTGTTGGATCAACCAGGAGTAACAGGGGATAAAGATATCCTGATTGAATCACAGCCAGACGAACCAAGTGGACAAAGTCGTGTCCCTGACAATGTGCCTGAACAGGTCTCGGCAGGTCAGGTTGTTACTGAAGTAGCCGCTGAAAGGGTAGAAGGCGATACCCCAAGTGTGAGTGAGAGTGCAGTTGTAGTAGAGCTTTCAGTGGAATCAACAGACAAAGCTGTCGAGGACGTTATTGATGTTGATAATCAGGTACAGAGATGTTATGCAAGTTGATGTAATTGTGGATAGTAACGAGAGTGCAGCTGTAGGAGATGAAAAAGAAACACAGCAAGAAGAACAAGGACCAGAAATTGAACAGGAAGACAAAGGAATTGAGATTCAAGAAGAAATAGGAGTAGAAATTCAGTCTGATAGAGGTTTTAGCAGTCAGCCAGACGAAGTAGGCGTAGAGATTCAACCTGACGAAACCAGGGATGAACTGGAAACAAACCAGATTGATTCAAAGGAAATGGAAGCAAGTACCCAAGAAATGGTGCAGACAGACAAATCCGCACAAGAAGTTGACTCAATACCCGAACCAGCTGACGAAGATCAAATTATGGTTGGACAACATGAAAGTGAGAAACGTGAGGAAATTGTGTCAGATATTGGAGTAGGTAGTCAAGGGCAAGAAGTTGACAAACCACAGCCAGTAGACGTAGATCAAAGTGTACCAGCAGTGGTTGAGCTAGACCAGTCAGAAAGTACCTCTGGTGTAGTGAGCGAAGGACTTTCCAAAGCTGAAGAGAGTGGGGCCCCCGTTGAAGATATGGAAACTGAAACCACAGAAGAAAGTGTGTCTGAGATTTCAGCCCAGGGTGCTCTTCAATCAGGGGTGGTCCAAGAGCCAGTAGCCAGTGTTGCAACTCAGGAAAATGTGGAAGACCAACAATCATTGCAACCATCATCTGAGTTGCCAGAAGAATCACCATCTCTTGAACCACCACAACCTACCTCACCATCACACCAAGTACCTTCTCACTTCCAACTGCAGGCCCCCTCTCACCCACCATTGGGAGCCCCCACTCAAGAACAATCCCAGCCCCCAACTGACCAAATGTCGCGATTTCCCTCTCACCCGCGACCCGAATCTCCCTCTCACCCACCAACCGAAGCCCTCTCCTACCCAACATCACAAGCTTCCAAAGAAACAGAACCCACCACCCTGGACAGAACTACTACTCCCCCAAGGATTGCACCCCGGAATGAAGCAGCTGCTAGAGATGCACCTCCTATAGCTACAACTCCACCAAAAGACACCCACGAACGACAAGAGACCACACCCCCACCACCAATCGACCCTCTAGCCGAAGCGAAGGCGAAAGCTCGACGTGTGGTAGAAATGCGAGAGAGAAGATTGCATGAAGAGAGTCAAGCTGGTACAAGAGGGGATGATTCGGGATATGATGTGGATCATTATGAACAAGAAAGGATTCCTGCAGCAGAATCACGCCAGGTAAGTTTTCAATAAAACCTATCTATCTATCTAAGGTAATGCCCATTGCCCAGACTATTTTATTTGTATTACAGATTGAACTTATGTTATGCTGGGTTTTCACTGACTGTGTAATGTTTTTGTCGAGTGTTTTAACATGAGCCTTGGATCGGAAGATTGGGCAACCAATTCCTGTGTTTTCAACGTTAAATAAATCATTTCATTTCATGAGAATTATTTTTTTACTTTTTGTTGTAATCAGGAAAAAAAAAAGAAAAAGAAAAAGAAGAGAAAGAAGCGAAATAATGAACAACCTATGGTAAGGCTCAAGTTCAACATCATGAATGTTAACACATTAACTGGCAGTACCCTACCCACAGTCTTAGCCAGCCTGCCGTCCACCTGTCTTATGGACGGCCATCTTAGAATTTGGACCGCCACTTGGAAAAGACGGCTTATCAACGGCCGATTATCGTATTGACGTCTGAACATGCATTGTGGGTGTTTATAAGCAGGGTGATAGCTGAAAATTCATGAAAATACAACTACATCCAACTTTCTTGGTGTGTCAGCACAACTGATTTGTTCACATGATTCGAATAGATTGCTCGTACCGCATGTGTGAAGTCAAGTGAGGGGGTATATGTTTCTCAAGTTGGGGGTAACACCTTCGCCACTAGTACATTACCGCAAATATGTCACAGATGCCATTAATTATGAAGATTTCAAAGTACAATTGTTGATGCTGATTTTTTTCTTGGTGCTCCCATACGGACTTTCTCTGTGGTGGTGCAACCCCCGCTAAAAATTGAATATCGAAAATCTATATTTTTTGACCATGTTTTAGGTTGAAGATGAACCCCTAGCAGATGATGAAGGTGTTGAAGTGGAATATGTACCAGAGACGTTGGATTTTAGCGATCCAGTGTATGCCCAGTTTGCATCAATATTTGAAACGTTCAAGGTAATAATGTTGTGTACAATACACCCACAATAAACTGCTGTTGGTTGGTTTCAAAAAGAGTTACAGGGCAGCAGATGGTGGTCAACTTCAGAAATGTTGATATTTATAGGAGCAGGAAATGTGAACTACATCACTTAAACTACTACATATAACGAAAATAATTAACATTATTTTCTCATTTTGATAACTGCTGGTTGACTTTCATCTACTGCATGATAGTGCTTAGTGTATCCCTTGGGAATTTGTGTCGTGCAGGATCAAACTAAAGTCGTCGCCGTTTACTGTATATGCAAGTCGCTTCTATGCAAGTCGCTTCTATGCAAGTCGCTTATATGCAAGTCGTCTCAGCCCGGTTCACACGAGTGAGATAAGCACAAGCGTAAGCATAAGAGATCAAACGTTCCGACATTAACGTAAGGATATCAAAACGCAGTGAGAACAACGCAATCATAAGCACATCAAAGCGTTCCGCTATGCTTGCGCTTGTGCTTATGCTTATTTTATCTTGTGAAACCAGGCTTAATATGCAAAAGTCGCTTATATGCAAAGAAAATTTTTCAAGTGTTGCCAGAAAGCAAACATTAATTGATTGTTATTTCCAAAAATAAGAACAGTTACCTTGTATATTTTTAGTTTATTGATAAGTACAATTTTAGAAAGCTATTTTCTATCCTTTCTTAAAATCTGTTGTCGCATGTTGCTAAGTTGAAACTGGCTTTGGTATTTTTTATCATTTTGGATTATCACAGAATACATACTATACCAGAAGTGTCATTCTTATGTGTTTTGGCTGGGGAAAAACGTCCGAAATTTTTTACGTGCTGACGTGAAAATACGCCATCAAAATGGGTACAAAGTGCCGTGTGCACGCCATTCTGGGGTGCACACGGCACTTTGTACCCATGAGAAATTTCGGAATTGCGCGCCCTGGGAACTAATCCGTTTATATGCAAAATAAGAACGGAGGCCCTTCGTCTAGGACTAGAAGTTAGTTAGTTGGCTTCTAACTTCCAGACAAAGGCCCTTTACTCGAAACGTCGAAGTTCTAGCTTGTTGTATTTTCAGCTAGTTTGATCCTACAAACCCTCAAGTGTATCATTTATCGCTACCATGGGAATTATGCGTTTGTGTTGTTCTAAAATTTCAGTTGAGTGAAAAACCTGAAGCTACGAAAAAAGACGAAACTAAAGATAAACCAGAAGACAAAACTGTAAGTTGGATTTGATAACCATGCATGGGTAGATGTAATGATTTTTGAAAGGCATGCTTCGTTGCCTCCTACAGGAAGTTATGTTTTCACCTGGGATTTGTGTATGTGTATGTGTATGTGTTTGTCTGTTAGCACAATAACTAAAAAAAATCAAACATTTTAATACGAAAATTTGTGAAGCTAATGACCATAGGCCAAGGACAAATCCATTAAAATTTTGTTCAATTTGGATGAAAATTGGCATTTCCCCGGCTGAACAGAACTGAATACGTAATTAGTGCATGTATAATTTATGCATGTATAATTTATGCATGTATAATTTATGCATGGTACTTGACTGAATTTTTGGCGGAGGTATCATGCAGTCTCTGAGTGTCCTGTAATTTTATTTGTTTTAACTCCAGGCTGACACTTCCAAGAAAGACGATGTTGACAATGACATGGATTCAGACAGCGAGGATGAAGAAACTCAGAAGAAGGTAACTTTTAAATGATGATCATTCTCAATCATCTTTCCTCTCAGTTGACTTGGTCGATTAACAAGCACACAACAGAGGGTAGAGATATTTCCGCTACATGCCTGTAGATTTCATTTTGTGGAAGTAGCCAATCTTCGAAAGGAGCTAGGCTATGCCAGTAACTCCAGCTTTAGACAGCTCCACTCCCTCCACATGATTTTCTGAGCTTTTTTAGTTCATTGTTTTTACCACTCTGAGGTGGACGGAAAGCCTTAACAAGTTTTACAACCCAATTGACAAAGGTTCCGAGGGTTAGTTAGTGCCTAAGGGTTAGTTTTAGCGAGGGAGGAAAACCGGAGTACCCGGAGAAAAACCCTCGAAGCACAGGAGAGGACCAACCAATCTCAACTTAGATGAGTTTATCAAGCGCACTAACGTTACCCAACCTGAGTAAATCCGTGCTCTCGACCTGCTGTATAGCCGGCTTAACTCAGAGGTAAGGGGCAGTGCACTAACCGCATCTGCCACCCGTGCTTCCCTTGCCTGTTACTCCAGCATTCTTAATGCAACTAAGTTTTGAAGCGTGCATTTTTAATTTGGAGTTAGCCCCTTAGACTATGGAGGTAGCGTCGCTCCATTGCGCCCTAACTTCTGCAGCCATGTTCCGCTAAACTATTTTCATTTCGCTTTCTAGGAAGAGCAGTCTGGAGAAAAAGTAGAAAAGCTTTCAAAAAAGAAATTAAAATTGAAAAACAGAATGAGCGTTGCGGAGTTAAAACAGGTAATATAAAAATAGCGAAATTGCATTTTGCGACAAAATCACGATCGTTATACATCTCCAATCCTCTCCAATCAGGTTTTCTTAATTTTTTTTCATCAACGTTTTTCACATTGTAGACTGTCCATCGACCGGATGTTGTTGAGATGCATGACGTCACTGCACCAGATCCTAAACTGCTTGTTTATCTTAAAGTAAGTTTTTCAGTCAACATGCATGTATGTTGACATAGTATGACCCAAGGAATGAACCTACTTTAATGACGCTATAGACAGAACAATTTTAAGAACTGATCTACCTGACCAATCCAGGATAAGGTTAGGTTTAATAGACCGTTACGACTGAAACAAAAACAAGCTTATTTAAAGTAAGGATTTTTCTAGATGGAAATTTTGAGCGAAAATAATATACACGTTTCAGACCTAACCAGGAGCTTCTCAATATTTTTTCCAGGCGTGCCGTAATACTGTTCCTGTTCCAAGACATTGGTGTTTTAAAAGAAAATTTTTACAGGTTTGAATAATCATGAAATTTATGTCGTTATTAAGAACTATAGTTAGTTGATGCTCTATAGTCCTTATTGACTTAATAAAGGCTAATATCCTTGTATTTTAGGGTAAACGAGGAATCATCAAACCACCGTTTCAACTACCAGAATTTATTCAGGTAACTAAAGTACATTTTCTTTTGCAATGCATTTGTGCGCCATTGCCTGTGGACGAGACATACAGTTAAATCATTGTGTGCTTGTTTCTAGCTATCTCTTTTGTTGTTTAGAAAACGGGGATAATGGAAATGAGAGAAGCGCTACAAGAGAAGGAGGATGCAAAAAATATGAAAGCCAAAATGAGGGAGAAGGTAATCACTTATGCTGAAGCTTTTTTGTAGATGAAAATTTCGAGTGAAAACTATATAGGCCCTCCTCTGGCAGTGGTTATAATTATGAAGTTTTCGAAGCTGCAAAGTTCGTCTTGACGTATGATCCGTAATACGGCATTAAACGAACTATAAAGAAAAACATTTGTTCCTATAGGACGAGTAGGACCATTACCAGTGTTATATAGATCGCGCTATTCTAACTAGTTTCTCTGCAGGATAGTCCATCTATGTTGCTTTTTGATCGTGGTCCATCTTTAGTATAATTTGAACCAATATTTATTCGTTCTGTTTTTCTCTTGCTTTAGATTCGACCCAAGATGGGAAAAATTGATATTGATTATCAAAAACTCCATGACGCATTTTTCAAGTAAGTTGCTTTGAAGGATTTCTATCTAAAACATATAGCCCATCTAACCGACTTGCGTTTATCGTGCTGATGGCTTTCCTTTCAGTTGGATGCTTTTGTGGTGTTAACTTAAATGGTTTTATTTGATAAAGGTGGCAGACGAAACCAAAAATGTCAATTCACGGAGATCTTTATTACGAGGTAAGAAAAACTACTTTTTGATGAGAGAGTTTATCATGAACACACTTTGAGTTAAAGAATACGAGCACTTTACTTACTATAACGTTCTAGTTCCCTGGAGACTAAAACGTTAAATTATACATGTACTCTTTTAAATCTTCATGCTACATCAGTGTGGGTATAAACTATAAAGTCCTTCAAATAACAACTGAATGAAAGTTGGCCTTTATGTACGAGCACTTTACTTACTATAACGTTCTAGTTCCCTGGAGACTAAAACGGTAAATTATACATGTACTTGGGCTGACCTTTTTCCAAACTCGAAGCCCCAGTAACAATGACTTGGTCAGGACAGTCGCGATTAAACGGAAACCAGGCTGAACCGAGCATCCGTCTGTATCCGTCTGTTTAGTGGTATTTTGCTATGTTTAATTCTTCCACCATTAGGGGAAAGAGTTCGAGACGAAACTAAAAGAAAAGAAACCTGGTGACCTTTCAGAAGATCTAAGGACAGCATTGGGCATGCCAACTGGACAGGTAAGGGCACGTTTTATAACATTAACGTTGTTCAGATTCATTTACTGTATATTGTAGTTTGCAAGTTATTATTTAAGTGTATTTGACCTGTTTATGTGATACTCATAGAAGGGCAAAATGGTTCCTAGAAAGCAAGTTTGTGATTTGTGCTAGATCTTCTCGATTCCAACCATTCCCCAGGCTTCTCACTCCAGCCACAGAGTAGAGATCATACAGAGGTGTAATGGGTGTACCCACTTATGCTTCAGACGCTTGCCGAGCATGCGCAGTTAAAGTGCACGATTCAGATGGCGGCTCGCTTTTAACGGCAGTTTACCTTTTAGCAGTACGTAAAAATGCGAAAGACCTTAAGATTGTGAAACTTTAAAGAGCCGAAAATGTTGGGAACTTGGGGAATGTTGGGAACTTGGAATGGGGAAACTTGCCGAGCATGCGCAGTTGATCATTTTTCGCCCGGCCGCCTGAAATCAGGTGGGTACACGAAAACGTAAGTCTCCCAAGTGTTTACGACGGTCCGTTCCACCTCTGTATGATCTCTACTCTGTGCTCCAGCGCACCAAGTATTGCAGAAGTGAGAGGCCTGGAACTAGGCTAAACATGAACTTCAACGTCTCGTGCGAAGTCCCTTTCATGTCACGAACTTTCAGACTAAGGGCTTTCGCTCGAAACATCGGTAGTTTTCAGGTAGTGTGATCCTACAAACTCCCAAGCATATGATTTAGTGCAAATCTGTATTGTCGTCATTTTAGGGTAGTAACTTAGTTCCACCACCTTGGTTGATTGCCATGCAAAGATATGGTCCACCTCCGTCGTATCCGAACTTGAAAATACCTGGACTGAATGCACCAATACCTGAGGTACGGTTAACAATGAATCTTTTGGTGAAACAGGAGTGATACCAAGATTTCACTTGCACGATCCAGTAACAGAAGATAGATCTTTGAATGTCGTCATTCGTGCGCCTGAGTGGTAAACCTTAAGGGTTTATATACATGGTTCGAATTAGAGAAGAAAAATCGATTTGCAATTTTTGTTAATGAAAATTTAAAGGGTATTTCAATTTTGCAAAGTGGAAACACTGACAAAATGGCGGCCATTTTGTTGCGAATTTCGGATAAATTTCAGCTATATTCTGCTTTTTACACGTCCTTTTAGTACAAAAATAAAATAGGGAACAAAACACTAAGCAAAATTTTACCTTAAATGTTGAGTTTGCAACATAAAATTTGCACATTGTTTGGAAAAGTGATATGCAATTTTCACTATTTTGGCCAAAACGATGTGCAAATTGCACATTGCACACCGTTAATTCGAACCCTACTTATATACTGTAACTTTATTTCACTAAAAAATTGTTGTTTGGTTGTTTACAAACAACCGAAAGGATATATTTATAACCTATATGCACCTTCCTCTAAATTTTTTGATATGTGATATTGATAAAGCGTAATATTGTATCTGTTTATTCAGGGTGCATCATTTGGTTATCATGCTGGGGGCTGGGGGAAGCCTCCTGTAGATGAACATGGTAGGCCACTGTATGGGGATGTGTTTGGTATACAACAAACAGATGCGAACATTGTTGATGATGAACATGTTGATTTCAATCTGTGGGGAGAACTTGAGTCTGAATCTGAGGAATCCGAAGAATCTGAGGTAAACTTAAACTAGACGAACTTTATTTTTACTGGATATCTGTATTATTTCTAAGCTGACTCTAGAGGTCCAGTACGACCAGCCCGTATTGTCCCAGTTTTACTGCTGGAGGAAACCTCAACTAAACCAACTGTATTCATACTAGGTAGCTCATTAATCCTAAACTGTTCTTCCTAAAGGTCCAGTAAGGCCATCACTTGTTAGGCAAGTGTTACTACAGGAGGAAACCTAAACTGAACAAATCTATTATTGCTAAACTGTTCTTGCTAGAGGTCCAGTAAGGCCATCTCTTATTGTCCCAGTTTTACTGCAGGACGTAACCTAAACTAACCTAACTGGATAGCTCTATCAGTGTTAAGCTCTTCTCCTAAAAGGTCCAGTAAAGGTCATCAAGTAAGGGTCCTCTCTTATTGATGTAGTGTTATTTCTTGAGGAAACCTAAACTAAACTGAATTAACTGAGGTTAAAGACACTAACCACTGTACAGCCAATGTCCCATGATAATCTTTTCTGTTTTTCCCTTCAGGAGGAATCAGAGGAAGAGGCGCCAGACCAATCCGGACTTGTAACACCAGCCGAAACGTAAGTTGCACTTCCCAGAAGCATTACGGGACATCAGATGATGGCCAATTCGGAGAAGTTGACACTTAAACGAGCAAGCATGTTTAACTACATTTTCACTTCTATTTAGTAGCCTCATATACAATACAACTCTGCTGCACGATAGTGCTTAGTGAATAATTTCTCAAAGCCTTTGAATGATAGCTGATTCACTGTGTAACAAAGCTGTATCAATGATTTTACAACAACGAAAACCTTGATAGGCTATAATTTAAGTAAATTTGCATGAAATTTAAGCCAAAAAGGTTTTAAGAATTGAAATTTGCAGCAACAAAAGGATGGTTATATGTTGGCAACCTAAGTTCGCACCCCCAATATTTCGCGTACGTGTCCGCCACTGTTTCAAGATCTAACATATTTTGCTTGTATTTCTAGAGGCTTGGTGACACCCAGTGGTTTAACTTCAATCCCAGCCGGTATGGAAACGCCTGACATGATTGAATTGCGTAAAAGAAAAAATATCGAGGACGCAATGGAAAGTGGCAGTGAACAACCAACATTGTATACAGTTTTACCCGAGAAGAGAGCTGGTGTTGGTGGAATGATGATGGGAACTTCGCATGTCTACGATCTCGCTACGGTAACGATGCGTTTTATTAAAGGTTGGATTCCAGCATAGGCGGATGAGGGGGGAGGGGTGCAGGGGTGTGCGCACCTCCCTCCGTGGAATTTCACGATCTATGGCATCTTTGGCATAATATGCGCTGGTGGCGGAAGGGTGCACCCCCTGGAAAAATCTGCACCCCCTCTATCAGATGAGCCTGTATCTGCCCCCTGGATTCCAGTGTATGCAGCATTGAAGTGATTGAACAATATTCGCGAACTTGGTTGAAGGATCTTACTCTTTAAAAATATAGAAAAAAACTCCGAGTTTCGAGCGAAGGTCCTTGGAATTTAGCAGAGAGGACCTTTGCGCGAAGTGTCGAAGTGTTTTCCTTATTTTTCAGGTAATTACATTCTTCAACCATCTTCTGGAATATATTTTCTTGCAATGGAATAACTGACTACTTCGTTAAGATTTCCTAGACTTATTGTTGGAAGGACGTTGCTAATACTCTGCGAAGAATCGGCTACATTTACGTTAAAAGCAGGTTACAACGAAATGAAGCCTTGTTTTAACATAAATATATACTGCATTCGTGTTTCAACTTTGTGAAAGCAGGGAGTTAAATTAACTTGAAATTTGCTTTTTTCAAAGTGATTATATATCTCTGGATGAAGAAATTGCAGTAGTTCTCTTCTATATCAACCTCAGAACGCAACTTCTAAATTAACGTATACACAATTTTACTTCATCGCTTAATTATTTCTATGTTTTACAGGCAGCAGCACCGACTGGAACCAGAAAGGTCAGTAAATTTTCAGCCCTAGCAAAAACTGCTACTCATTCATTATGTGTGAACTAAGAGATGACCAAACTTCACTCCTAGCATACCCACAATTAAGACTTTATAAGTACACCTTATTGCTGTACCTTTGTATCGTCATAATATTGTGTTGTGAGGAGCAGAACGTTATGACCACATATTGTAGAGGGAGAGATACATTAAAGTAGATTAGATCCAAAATCCTCCTATAAAGAAATGAAACAGGTAGTGAAATGAAAATATCAAGGTTTTTTCTCGGCATCTTATTTGATAGGACTAATAGTAGAAGGTGTTTGTAGATGGAATATAATGATTTATTATATAAAGTATAGTGCTTTATAGAGATTTCGAGCACTGATAAAACTGATAATCTCACTGATAAAACTGAAAATTATCGCTTTTGAAGTTTATGAAAATGGATATTTTATTTTATTTTGTTTGAAAAGACTGTCCTTTATATAATAAACAGATTGCGTTCACTCGTGAGATATCATGTTCAACACGAGAAATAAATCTGGTATTTCCGCGCACCCATGTATTATTCTCTATATAATTACCATATTATATATTATAATATCCAAACACCTTCTACTATATTAGTAATTGTAAAATGAAAAGGAGAGTAATAGCAAGAGAAGGTATGAAATTGGGGTGGAAGGACGCAGAATTGCAAAACATGTTAAACCTTCTTTCGGGTAGGATTTTGAGTTTTCCCAACCTTCCTCAAAATATCTGGAAATTTTCCGACATGCAGGCTTTTGTCTGTATAGGTTTGCCAGTTGGCCATTGCAGTACTGCTAGTTTGACTAATGTTGCTACTAATACTAGCCTGACTAGTCTAGTACTTACTGCTTTGCAATGTTTTATTCAGTGTTTCACTTTCAACCTTTTCAACTCTGAAAAGACGTTGAACTCAATTCGTTTCCTCACCTAGAAAATGCAGTTGATACGCAGTTATACTGCAATCTGTAATATTACATTTTCCATGTCATTTTTTTCAGGCACCTGGAGGTTTATCGGAAGGTGTTGAGGTCGCGTTAGATCCCAGTGAATTGGAGCTGGACCCTGCTGCTATGCAAGCCAGGTATGTTTGATGAATAAACTTAACGTTTCTTTTATAAATCTAGACGAATGATTCTTCTTTAGTATAAATCAGTTCATGTTCGTTTGATATATTATTTTCCTTTCGTCTTTCAGATACGACGAACAGTTACGAGAACAACAAAACACTCAAAAAGAAGATCTCAGTGACATGGTTGCTGAACACGCCGCCAGACAACAAAAGGTAAGAAATTATTTTGAAATGCATGAACAGGAAAATTGGACCACTACTCACGTAAAAACACACAAGTTGTAACAAACCTGCAGCAGACTTGTCAATATAACTCCTAGTAATTAAAATATGCTAATTTGTCTGACGGTGTCAGACAACCACTCCACAGAGTATTCAAGAAATATAACAAAGTTTATAAGTTGCCAATTAAAGAAAATATTTTCTTAGGCCGTCCATGACCGTCTATTAAAAAGTAGCCGTCTAAATTCAAAAGTGGCCGTCTAAATCTAAATTCAAAGGATGTGTTCGCACTGCTTGTTCTACAACTTGTTGACAAGCTTGCTACAAGCCTGTTGCGAGATTTTTACGTGTGTAGATAGAATGATAATTTGGAGAAATTTGTGATTTCATTTGATAGATTCAATCAAAATTTAATCGCAGGAGATTCAATCAAAAGCTAATAATACTTTCTTTCTTTTTCCAGAAACGCAAAAAGACGACAGAAAGCGGAAAAGCTGCCAAGAAATATAAGGAATTCAAGTTTTGAAACTCCCGAAATTTTCTGTCGATATTGTGTAGTGATTTGTCCAATGCCGATCCATTTTATGTATTTTATAGTTATAATATAGCTTTTAATTAAATTAAACATTCACCTACAAAAGAAAGTTCCTTTTTGTGCCTCTGACTGGTCCACAAAGTATGTGTATGATTCTATATAGGTAAATATCAGACTAATCAGAGGCTCAGATCGAGGGTAAATAATTATGTGATATGACCATAGCCATCCAGTTTATTACACTGCGATCAATGTTGAATTTGTTTCCCGCGAAAGGCTTGGGTACGATAGCAACACATAAACAATATGGCGGAAATTTTGAGTTTTTATATTTTTCAGTTTTAAACAAGTTTTGTTTTCTTTCAAATTTGAAGCAATGGAAAAACTGGAAAAACCTCAGATTATTGTACATGTACACAAGGGTCTGAATTACACTGCTTATGATGCAAAATGGATTCCATGTAGTGCTAGATTTGTTGTGCTTGGCTCCCATCCCAAAGGAACTGGTGCAATGCAGATTTATGAAGTGTCTCGTGGTAGTGCGAACTTATTGAAAGATGTGAGTGGGTTGTTTTATGTGTTGTAGATAGAAAATGTTATAGTACTGATGATTTTACAATATACTTTAATACCTATGTTACTATGTAAATGTTCTATGTAAAGTATAAAGTACAGTAGAAGGTTTAGGTGGATGGATATTTCGAGTGAAATATTATATACAATATTTTAGACCTGAATGGGAACGGCTGCGAAAACATTCCGGCTGCACCGGAGTCGCAGGGCCGCAGGTTCAATTCCTGTCTGAGGACTTAGAGTTGCATTTTTTGCAGCCGTTCAGGTCTAAAATATTGTATATAATATTTCACTCGAAATATCCATCCACCTAAACCTTCTATAAAGTACAGTACCTATATTTGGTAATTTGGTTTTCGTATTAAATTTTCTTTGTGAACCACCGTGGTTGGATAAAGTCTTTGCTTGCCACACACAAGAGTCCTTGGCCACAGATTAGATATGAACCATAAACTTCACTCAGTGAAAATTCTGTCATTGGGCATGCAACTTTGATGCTTTCTACATATTTACTATTAAATTTAGATAATTTGGGTGCACAATTTCCAAACTTTCCAATCAGGGCCTCTCCTCCGCAGAGGCTATTTATTTAAATTTATTTGTGATTGAGAAGCGCTAGAGCGTAATTGAACATCGAGTATGGGCTATGTTCACTCAGCCATGAGCTCTTGTGTGCAGCAGGCTTAGTTGAATCAGCAAAAAGGAGATGTGTTTGCAGGGGCACCTGTGATGTGGTATTGCAAGCTTTTTAGCTTTGAGAGTTGTTTACCAAAAAATTGCTGAGAGCATAATATTCTTTGTAAAGGTGGAAAAGAAGTCGTCATTCAAGTGTGGGACATTTGGGGCAAGTAGCTTACAGCAAAGACATTTAGCAACTGGTGATTTTGAAGGAAAGCTAATGATATGGTATTGTTTAACTCCATAATCAATTGCTGAATTAATGACCTTTTCTAGGGGGAGGGGGTGCACAAGCTTCCGCCCATAAATCCACCTATGCTAATTTTGTTGTTTTTGTTCCCCTCATTAAGGAATTTGGAGAAGACTGATTTGCCTGTGTATTCAGTTAAAGCTCACAAAGAAATCATCAATTGTATTAATGGTGTTGGAGGTGCTAGCATTGGTGAGGGTGCCCCAGAACTTGTGACTGGAAGCAGGGATGGTAAGTAGTGGTGATTATTTGATATGTACCTTCTGGATAGTGTAGTTTATTGCTTGATTATTTTGATCATTCTAAATCAAGGTTCAGTGAAAGTATGGGATCCAAGACAAAAAGATGAACCTGTGGCAAATATTGAACCTGGAACTGGTCAAGATCGCAGGGACTGTTGGTGTGTTGCATTTGGTATGGTGAAAACCATATGTTAAACTGTTGATAGTTATATACATTGGTTGTAAGCTGTTGACAGGTTGTCAATTACAGATTTGTTGACATTTTGCATTGTGCTTGCCATCCCTAAACATAGTTACCAAGTTTCAACTACTTGAGAACACAGTGATTAAATACAGCTAAAGTTAGATTTCTAAACTCAACCATAATGCAGACTACCTTGAATAACAGCAATTTTTTGAAAACTGTAGAGAACCACTTTAGTGAAATGTTGTTCCATAACTGTTGAGAGCTACCTTAATAAGGCCTTTGTTCAAAACCTTTGAGAGCCACCTTAATATGACTATTTCAAAGCTGTAGTGAGTCACCTTAATAAGATCTTGTTTCAAAACTGTAGAGAGCCACTTTAATGAGAATTTGTTTGGAAAATGTAGAGAGCCATCTTGATGAAAAGTGAAAAGATGTCTAAAAGCACTCTTTTTACATGTAACTGAGGTGAAATTATGATCAGACAACTAACAGCATACTGCAACGTCTATTGGCACGTCTATTAGGCACGTCTATTGATACCAGTGATTGCCACATGCGCTAAGTACTGTGCTACATAGAAAATTTAGGGGTGCCAAAAATTTAGGGGTGGAGATTTTTGGTCAAAATCCTTATTTAGTTCAAAATCCTTGTTTTTAGTCTTACTTAGTTCAAAATCTTTATTTCAATCACACTACTGTCATTTATCCCAATGAGCATTTAAATTTTTTTGGGGGGGTGCAAATTTCTCTAGGGGGGGTGGAAAACTTTTTGGGGGGTGCAACCCCCCGCACCCCCCCAGAAAATCCGCCTATGCTGTGCTACCAACACCCTCTCACTGGTTCAGTTTGACTGATCGCCGTCAGATTAGCTGACCAGTATTTAAAGTTATTTCTCACTAGGCAATGCATATAATACTGATGAAAGAACAGTGGCAGCAGGATATGATAATGGTGATATTAAACTCTTTGACTTGAAGAACATGTCGCTTCGTTGGGAAACAAATGTTAAGAATGGGGTAAGCATCCGAGTGTCCAACGGTAAACACACATGCCTGGACGGCAACTGTTAAAAACATGATTCTGATCAATACTTTCCAGGTATGTGATATCCAATTTGATCGACGCGATATTTTAATGAACAAACTTGTGGCGACCACCTTGGAATCAAAGTTCTTCTTGTGGGATATGAGAACACAGCATCCTAGCAAAGGTTTTGCCATGTTGACGGAAAAGGTGTGAGCAAAATACCTATGTTTATGCGGATTGCTATCCAATTCACATTTTCTGATAATTCAGACACATGCCTAGTTACCACTGTTCAGATAATATATTCACTATAGAATGGAACAAAGATAACTATAAGCATTTAAGTGATATATGTGAGTGAATTGGGAGGCAACAGATATAGACATCTGTTAGCTGATTAAGTCTGCTGGTTTTGTAGATTCAAACTTAGAACAAAATTGAGAATTTATTTTTTGTTGACTACAGGCTCACAGCTCTACAATTTGGTGTGTTCGTCACCTACCACAAAATCGAGAGATATTTATGACCTGCGGTGGTAATGGATCTCTAAACCTTTGGAAATAGTACGTATGAGAATCTGGGGTTTTTGGCACTGCATTGTCAAACGAGAATGAGAGTTGATGGGAGTCAATAAGAGTTGCAACTCTCGCTAACGTTTGACCACCAACTCTCACCGATTCTCACGCACCCTTATCAATCCTCATCAATTTTAAACTGCTTCATATTTTGGTACCTGGTATAGGTGTTCAATATAGTTGGTACCGGGTTCTTATGATCAGTGTATTTCTGTTATAGTTCCTATCCTGCAAAAAGAGTGATCAAAGATGGCGAAGGTCAAGAAATGGGTGCAGTTGGCTCAGTTGATCTTTTACAAAATGTCAATCTCTCAACTCAACCTGTATCTGCTTTAGACTGGAGTCCGGACAAGGTAAAACTCACTGATTTCTCGTAACAAATTTCTAGCTAATTCCAGATGTTTCCTGTTTTCTATCTTTGGGAAACATGGCTAGGAAAAATTGTTTCCGTAACAAAGTTTTTTAGTTTTCCTTAGGCGTAAAAAGGGCTTATTTTCTATTTAGGAGGGCCTAGCAGTCTGCACATCGTTTGACCAAACATTTCGAGTTTTGATTGCCACTAAATTGAACAAAGTTTGAGCAATACTGGCATTGGCGACATCCTCGGTAAGGCTGGGGGACGCCTAGAGAACAGGTTCTGTGGCAATGAAGATTGATGAAGATTAAGCCTTACTCAAACGAAGATGAGGGTTACCAAGCGAGAGTCTGCATGAGAGTTTTCTCAACTCTCATGTCCCTGTCAAACAAGAACAAGAGTTGCATGGGAATTGCATGAGAATTGCATGAGAGTAGATTGGATATTACTACGCGGTCAAACGTGCAAAACTCTCATCAAAATTTGAACAAGTTCGAAGTTGACGAGACTTGAGAAGTGCATGGGAGTTGATGAGTGCAGGCATGAGTGTTGGCGGTCAAACGCGAGCAAGAGTTGCAACTCTTATTGACTCCTGTCAATTTTCATCCTCGTTTGACCGGGGCTTAAGTTAGATAAAGAAAGTAATGGCTCGTTCTAATCCCTGCATGATTTTGCAAACCAAATAGGAAGGCACACTGGTACAAATGAGCTTGTAGGGATAATGTTATCTTGCTGAAACAATAAACCTTATCAGTTAACGCCTGTTTATGCCCGTTGCCAGCCAATATATGTTATTTGAATGCTTGGGTACCTTTGTTCCATTCGTGTATATATTAGAACAGTGGTAACTAGGCATGTGAGTTATCGTTAGATGATTTGCTTTATAAGTATTTCCATGCAACATGAGAAAAGTGTACACGGTATATAATTGTTTTACAGTATCATGAAAAAGAATACCACAACATAGCCAATTCGCAATTTGGGTGTTTCCTTGCCTGCCTTGCATAATATGAGATGAATGATTCGAGATTTCTCTCAACCGAGGACGAAAGAAGGGCCTTTGCTCAAAAGGTCGCCTGGTGAGATTTGTGGACCTTTCTGATATATTATATTTTGTAAGGCTGACGCGAAACAGTTTAGCGATCATTTATCTTCTATGACTATACAATTAAACTATGGAAAAGTGTATGTAATACAAACAAATACATCTAAAATATCGTTATTACATTACTGCCGTTTTATTCACATGATTATAATTCTGAACCAGTTTTTTTTTCCTAAATTTGATCGAAATTTCCTTCAAAAAGTATTGAATTTTCCTTCAAAAAGTTTGGTGAAATCATGGATTATAAAAACACCATTGTGCGATGCATCGCACAAATTAGCATACCATGACTTACAGTGATTGTAGTGTGGTTGTCATGTGCGGTTGTGTGATGCAACGCACATACCATGACTTACAGTGATTGCAGTGTGGTTGTCATGTGCGGTTGTGCGATGCATCGCACAAATTAACATACCATGACTTACAGTTTTGAATTTGAATTTATTAATAAAAAACGCATTGCAATCAAAGATTGAATTGCACGATTTTACAATGATGTTATACTATAAGATATATATATATATATATACGTGTAGGTTTAGGTCTACGAAACGCAAAGAGTGCTCGACAACATATAGTTAGAGAAAATTATAGTTTTTCGCTTACCTCAAAACTTGTCTGCAACAGGCTGTTTCATCTGTAAAAGAATCATCAGGCAGTTTACAAGTATCGAAAAGAAATGACCGCTTATCAAAACGCCGAATCAAATTTACGCATTGTAAACTTTTTAGATGTAACTTTCGACCTTAACAATGGAAAACATAGGCCCTATAGGAAGCCCAATGACGATCCACTATACATAAATATGCACTCTAATCACCCACCGAGCATCACAAGGCAACTACCTGCATCAATTAACAAGCGCATCGCACTTCTTTCATCAGATGAGCAAACTTTTCAGGAATCTGCACCCATATATCAGAACGCACTTAGGCATAGCAACTTTAATCATGAACTTAGCTACACTCAGCACACACCGCAAAAACAACGCAGGAATAGGCAACGCAACATCATTTGGTTCAACCCACCATTTAGCAAGAGTGTTAGCACAAACATGGGACGTAATTTCCTTAGTCTAATTGACAAGCATTTTCCACCGCACCACAAGCTACATAAAATTTTTAACAGAAATACAGTTAAAGTAAGCTATAGCTGCATGAACAATATTAAGTCAGTAATCACTAAACACAATGCACGCATATCTAGAAATAACAAGCCACAGGAGAGGGACACTACCAATTGCAGTTGTAGAAAAACACCATTTGCCCGCTTCAAAAACAATGCATGACTAGGGACATAGTATACAAAGCAACAGTCACAGTAAGCAACACAAATACGATCAAAAATTACATTGGCATGACTGCAACCACATTCAAAGAGCGATTGGCCAACCACACTAAATCTTTTCAGCATAAAAAGCATGCAAATGACACGGAACTTTCGAAATATATTTGGACATTGAAAGAAAACAATAAGGATTTCAGTATTAATTGGCAAATTTTAAAACATTCTATTTCGTATACGGGAGGATCAAAACGATGCAATTTATGTTTAGAAGAAAAATTTTGTATTTTGAAAGAAAAAAACAAGGATTGTTTACTCAACAAAAGAGCTGAAATAATTTCACGATGTCGTCATCGTAACAAATTTCGCGTAAACAACGCAAACAAAGCCATTGTCTCCCACACACACTCCCACGCCCCGGCAGGAAGCATATAAGCGGTCATTTCTTTTCGATACTTGTAAACTGCCTGATGATTCTTTTACAGATGAAAAAGCCTGTTGCAGACAAGTTTTGAGGTAAGCGAAAAACTATATATATATATATATATATATATATATATATATATATACATATATATATATATACATACATATTATACAATATTGAAATTACATTCATTAAGATTACATATATAAATACAACATTGGATGCACTAATGTAATTTGTTCTATAAAAAAGACTTAATTGCATATGGTATAAAACTATTCCTAAATCTTTCTGTTCTAGTTTTAATTAACGGTAAGCGTTCATTTCGCAGTTTATATTGGTAATCATTTCTAGATGGTAATAATTGAAAGAGACTGTTAGAAGGCTTATTGTGCAGAGAGGGAGTTTTGAAGTAAATTTTATTTAGCGCATGCGGAATTGTGGTCGTGCGCGCTTGATATGCGCGGAACACAAATTTTAAACTCGCTCAGTTCCATGTGCTTTTCGATTTTGACGGACGGAATCTTCGAATTTTTATCGAATTTCTAAAGCTTTTTCAAGTCTATTTTGAACCTTCAAGGTAAGATTTTTGTCTTTTTTTTATATGTTACGTTTACATTTGTTTACTCCTTTTTGGAAAGTTGGCAATCTCAATTTATATATCTATGTCATGAAACGCTGAAAGCACACAATCGATCGCAGCCAGATTCAGTGACTTACAGTGATTGTAGTGTGGTTGTCATGTGCGGTTGTGCGATGCATCGCACAAATTAACATACCATGACTTACAGTGATTGTAGTGTGGTTGTCATGTGAGGTTGTGCGATGCATCGCACAAATTAGCATACCATGACTTACAGTGGTTGTAGTGTGGTTGTCATGTGCGGTTGTGCGATGCATTGAACAAATTAACATACCATGACTTACAGTGGTTGTAGTGTGGTTGCCATGTGCGGTTGTGCGATGCATCGCACAAATTAACATACCATGACTTACAGTGATTGTACTGTTTTTATAATCCATGGTGAAATTAAGTTGAATATTTCTCAAAAGAGAACGAAATAGCCTATTGTGAGCAAAATATTAACCTGGGTGTTCAACTTTATAACTCTAACAGATTGCGTGACTATGTTATATATAATTATACACTTTTATGGCGAGCTGAGTTGTGCTTATTTGTCAATATTTCGAATATTCTACATTTTCCTTCGAATTTTCTTCGTTTTTCTGGAATTTCCTTCAAAATTTCATTTCTGAACATGAGATATTTATCAAAGATATTCGAGGGTAATATATCCGTTGTATACAAAACCTCCGGGATCACATATCCGTGGTATACAAAACCGCCGGGCATATATACTTTTCGGTGATTGAAATATCGCCGTCTATTATCCAGTCAGCGGTTATCCCATTAGATAAAAATAAAAATGGAGATAGAATGTTAGAATGTAGTAAATTTAAATGTTGAAAATTGACTAGAAAAGTTTAAATTGTTGTACTTTCTTGGTATGTAAAGGCAAAATGTCTACTACACTAACGGCTTTTGCCTGCATTGAGAATGTTGAGCGAGTTATTTCATGTTTATATCAATTGGATAACGGTGAAGATCCAGGTGGAATACAGTCAGGTTTGGAAAATATATATTTCTATTTCACCAATGTGAAGTATGTGCAACATTCGTCACAACATTCATGTAGATTACTTAATGGTTGGTTAGTGCGTACGATTTTTATTTACGAGTTGTGAAGGATCCCTAAACAAACGAATGAGCGCAGCGAACGAGTGCGTTTAGCGATCCTTCACAACGAATAAATAATAAAAATCGTACAAACAATTTGTTTATTATATATAAAGTATAGAGATAATTATGTGACACTGACAGATTCGACACAATTACTCACCGCGAACAACATGCAAGTGAAGTATATCTAACCTCAAAAACAGATTTCTTACCACCTATTTCTTCATTTTCTTGCTGAAATTCCAATCAAACAGGTTTATCTTAAGTATTTTTAGCCTTGAGTGCTTTTCTTGATTGAAATATAGTTTCATTATTAGCGAAAAATGTAGTAAAACTCTCACTTCATTGATTTTGCTAAAACCCGGCGCCACAAATTTCACATGTGAGAAAAATCGTCCGACCAATCAGACATACCCCCCAATTTTCAAACATACCCCCCAATTTTCAAATATACCCCCCACAATTTTAAAACAATCCCCCCCCCATTCAAATATACCCACCCAATTTTCAAACAAATCCCCCCCCTAATTTTCAAATATATTATATAGATAATATAAGTCACAGAATTTTGTCACTAATCCATAACTGGCCTCAGTTTTTTCTCCAAACTAATCAAACAAATTGTGAAGTGATTGAAAAAAGAGATAATTTTGCAAGTTTATATTTTAAAGGCAATACCGATGAGGATGAACAATCGACATGGGAGGATGAAAGCAATGATATCATGGTTAGTATCTGCCTGGAGTTGTTATATGTAATATTTATTTGGTTGGTTAATTTATAGTGGTTTCTGTGGTTCGCTGTAAAAAAACGGGTTCTTGCCAGCTTCGTCCCCTGTCACTTGGTAATTAATACACTGTTTCGTGGAGTACGGGCGAGGTGGAACACAAAGCATGCAATATTGAGCTTAGGAATGAGACTGGATTCATGCTAAGATTTCAGTTTGAGGCCTTTGGCTGATATGCCTCATCAATAAAGATGATCATAATATTTATTCTTTTAGTTAGAGGATGATGAAAAGCAAATTGAAGAAAAAGAAGTTCAAACCAATTGGTTACAAGATTGTTGTATTGGTATTTCACCTTGCGAGGACCTCATTGCCTTTGGCAGGGAGGACAGACTGGTTATTTTGACAGGTACTTGTAAATGCGATATATACATTTTTAAGGCATGATATAAAGTATACTAGTTGTTAATTATGTCTTTATGTATGACCGTCATCAGATATGCCAGTCATTAATACAAGTTGTGTTGTGTTTTTTAGCCAAATGGGACAGACAAGCAACTTCAGAACCAAAAATGAAATTTCAAATATCTTGGACAGGTCCACTAGCATTGGAAGAAGGGTAAGCCATATCGCTTGCTTAAATATTGTTTCAAGAGAAGCTTTGTGTTGATAATAGTATTTTGTTTTGCAACTGTAGTCAGCCACCTTAATAGGATTTTGTTTGAAAACTGTAGAGAGCAACTTAATGAAATGTTGTTTCAAAACTGTTGAGAACTACCTTAAAATATTATTTTAAAAACTGAATAGAGCCACCTTAATAGTAACTGGTTTAGTAAAAGTTTCAGCGACTACAGTGAGTCACCTTAATATCTTTGTAGTCTGTAGTGACCAGTGGTAGTGACCATTTGTCGTCCATTTGCCTAAGTTATTACCATTACTACATTTTAGGGAATGTATTTCAAGTTTGCTTTGTCTTCCTTTGGCATCACAACATAAGTAAGTGCAACAAAGTTATGGTTAAACCACTTGGATACTCAATAGACACTTGACAGTGGTATCGTCAGCCTTCTATTCAAGCTATAGTTTGATGTTACTGTGCAATTTCAGGACTCTTGTATGCGATTTTATCCATGTTAACAACACGTATAGACTGTCAAACATGTGGATGGCATGGCTCATCCTTTGCCACGATAAGTGGAAGATGCTCTGATTTATATTTTTGATTAAATGTTTTTAAACAGAAGTTCTCAAGGATTTCCAGACTGGACATGTATAGTGGCTGGTTTTACATCTGGATATATCCGCTTCTACTTACAGGTAGAATAGATCTTCTTTAAAATAGAACTGTTGTTTCAAACGTGTGTTCAATTCCAGTCTGTACGGATGAGCAAGTTTTCCTGACGCGTTTGTCTCATTATAATGCACTGTTATAATGTCGCATGTGAGAAGAGTGCTTCCAGTTTGACTTTAACTAAACATAACTGTATTTGCTTTGGTCGTTTCGATAAAAAGATAGTTTCGATAAAAGATAGTTTTGATAAAAGATAGTTTGCACGATGTTTCTAGCGCATGCCCTAATCTCACTAATCTGTAGTAACACTGGACGAAAGAGACTTGTAAGGGGATCTCACTGGTCTCACTGTCTATAAGGAAAATGAGAACCGATTCCTTTGAATTATGAGCCTTCGACCGGATCCGATCCAGTCGAGGGCTCATAATTCAAAAGAAAACGATCGCAAAAGGTCGATCGCGCGACATTTTGCACTGAATGGAAATCAGCCTTTACATTGTCTTTCTGTATCGATCCACGATGGTCTAAAGAACATTAATTAAACTATAATTGATCGATACATAAAGACAATAAAAGATAAACTTGGAGCCGAGGTTTTTCGAAGTTAACAAGTCTCTCTTTCTCGCTCTGCCACCCCTCGCTACGTCATGTTATTAACACTATAGTGGATCAATACAGAAAGACAATGAAAGAGACTTGGAGCAAGTGTAGGCCTATAGGGGATGGCCCTCACTGGACCTCTATAAGGAAAACAATTGAGAACTCATAGACCTATCCAGTCTAGTTTAGAAAACATGTATACTAATAATAATGTTCGCATAGGATGGTTCTTTATTGTTGCATCAGTTACTCCACGAAGATCCAGTATTAAAACTGATATGTCAAACATGGCAGCCAGGCGTTTCACATACTGACTTTGAACAAGTTGAAGAGTTGGCCATTTTGTATCCGACCTCACTGGTTCTGCTCGATGGCTTCAGCTTGTATCAGTCATTGAGAGGATGTAGAAATCAGCTAGCGAGAGGTAAGAGAAGGAAGGTGGCAACAAGGTGGCTGTATTCGCAGGCTACACAATAATTCTTACTAAGTTGTTTGATTTTCTAACACATGCTGAAATCGTATTAAAGTAATGTAGACCTAATGAGCTAATTGCCATTACGATTTCCCACGCAGGACGGCTGATTTATCCAGTCACATAAGGAATAAGTCGCGTGAACACGCGTGCCAGTGAACACGCGTGCCAGTGAGCACCAGGCTGACTGAAAACTGTCAATATCATGCCCATTACTACCCAATTCACGTTTTCCTTGCCTAAAGACTTTCCTTCAATTATTTGTCGTATTACTTTGACTTGGACTTTAGCTCAGGCAAGTGGGACAGGAGAAAGCATTAAACCACCTTCTCTAGCTTACAAGAAATGGAATTTGAAAGGACAGAAGAATATCACGGATATTGCCTCTTGTGGTAAAATGATATTGTATTTGTATTTGAACACTTTTCTTCGTCTCGGTGGTTAGTGCGTGTGTCTTTTATCTCTTGTGATCGGTTTCTGCAATATGCACTGTTCAGAGTCTACTTTCGTATAAAAATATCTATACTTTATACTTCCAGGCACCGTAACCTCAAGTCTATTTGACCATCTTCAGACAGCGTCATTCATAGGCGGTTGTGACGCAAGCATCCGGGCCACACCCCCAGCAATGTCACAGTTTATGACGTCAGGAACTGATCCATTCATCGGAGTATATTCAGCTCTTGAAGGAGGGACGTCTCCTCTCATATCTGAAGTTGCGTTAGAAGTTGCCACTAAGTTGACTTCTGCCGTTCTCTCGAAGTTGTCTGTCGCAAGGTAGGCATGCGAGACATAGCTTACAGCTAATTCAAGCATTCCTCGTTTGAGTTACTATGAAATGATTTATTTGCAAATCTCTTAATGAGATTTGAAAATTTTAAAATTCCTTGTGTAGATACATTTTGAAACTCTGCAAACGTTCTGAATTAAAACGTCGAGCGCAGGTCGTCTTTATTTTCTAAAATTCGTATTTCCATAACAAGGAACATTTCATATTTTGCCATCATAACGTCACAGCTTCGAAAACATTTCTAAGGTGGTTCAACCTAGATCATGCTTGTAAGTAAGGGCGAGATCTCTAATCCACACCTTGTTTAAAGCCCCGTACAGACGAGTGAGGTTCCCTTGACAAGTTTTATTTGCTCGTGTGTATGGAAAAATATTGACAAGTTTTACTTGGTCTTGCCTGGTCAAGTTTTGCTTGATGTACTAACCCACACCTTGTTTGAAAGCTTGTCATCCCAGACAAGCAAAAATTGATCGAAACAAACTCGCCAAGAAACTTGTCAAGGAAAACGTCCTCATTTGTACAGGGTTTAACTCTTGTCAACTTAAGATGACTCAAATATGATCAAAACGTCAACATCTTGTCTCAATGGTCACGAGAGTTGATGAGAATTTTGAACGGCTAGAGTCTTGAAGCCACTATCCCGTACTTCGTATGTTACTCACACTTCTACACTTCTACAGTGGGTGGCTTGGGTGGACAGGAAGCAAGCCTGATTCAAAACAAGCCGAAGATAAATCCAAAAATAAACCTAAAGTGGAAAAGGGAACATCGCTTCCTCTAAGGTGAGTTTTTAGTGAAAAAGTTCGTATTTCGTTTGAACGCGAATAACTGCCCGCGAATAGCACGTGAATAGCCGCGAATAACCCGCGAATAGTCGCTTAGGGAAACTCACCCATTTACTTTATTCATTAACCAGATTCAGTATCTCAGATCAGCGACGAGAAGGCACGTCAATCACGCTTTCTCCAGACGGGAGACTGGCAGCCACTACAGATGAGTTTGGACGTGTGATGCTGATTAGTATAAAAGAAGGGATTTTTTTACGTACATGGAAAGGTAATGGAGATTATAACCAACTCTTTGCGCTCATTGCATTGGTATGTATCTGAATTTTAAAGGGTAGCAACATATAGAAATTGTTTGGAATTTCATCTAGTATTGAACAGTCGCTGATAAAAGGATAATTGACGCTTGGTATGCTCATTTGAAACTTCAATGTTTCTAACGAGGCTCGAGTCCAACTAAACACGATTGGTTGGTCAGGTCACCGTTGTCAGATTAAAACCTAACAAATACTCGTGAAAGACATTAAAGTTTCATGTGAAGTTGTGAACATGGAGAATGCTTTCATCTGTGACTGTTCATCCTTACATGCAAAGGACGATAAACAACTTCTGATATCTGTACCACAAAATTACCTTTAATAGTCCCCCTTTGCATAACGTCATAAATATGTCAAAACAGTGAGTGACTGGATGTCATGGAGAACAGTGGGATTATCGAAACAATGAAAGGACAATGCAATATTCCGATCACTGGATCGTGACTGGATGGCACTATATTGTTATTCGAAGTGTCATGCGAAGAGCCATTTATTAGTTCGATTAATTTGTGCGGTTCAAATACATGAAGTATTGATAGTAAGCATTCATTATTCAGGATATCGTGATGCAGAATGTGCGTGGATACCAGTACAAGAAGATCATCACGATGAAAGCTCTGGGCTTACACAGTCAAGACGTACAGCACTATTTCTCATTATATATGCTCCTAGGAGAGGCATTCTTGAGGTAGGTTAGTCAAATAAGTCAATACTACACCATTCCCTCAAGTCATGTTCCAATAGCTTGGACATCTTTATCGGTTCTGAACTGTTCTTCCTAAAGGTTCAGCAAGGGCCATCCCTGGTTGGTTCAGTGGTACGTTCACACACAGCGATTTGTCGGGCCGATTTTAGGTTTTGCTGAATGTTAATGACGAATATTTTCAGTTGATGATGTCACCAGATGACGTTTGCCACGTATTTTTCAAATATCATTAACGTGCATCTGAAATCGGCCCGACAAATCGCTGTGTGTGAACGTACCTTAACGGTGCTTTTTATCTTTAGGTATGGACGACAGAGTACGGACCGAGAGCAGCAGCATTTAATGTCGGACGAGATAGCAGGTATCTCTCGGTATATAAGCCCTTTGTAGAATAATTTAGATATGCCAAAGCAATGAGTTACTGGATGGCATTGAGAACAGTGGAATTTTCAAAGCAATGAAAAGGCAATGAAACATTCCGATCACTGAATCGTGACTGGATGGTACTATTGTTTCCTAACTAAAGGGCCATTCAACGCATCTCCGATTTAAAGGCATGTTTTCTCATATGTAGGTTTCTGTATATTGGTCATCATATTCTTGGCTTGAGTCATGCGATGAGTCAGTCCAATGAGGCCAGCGGTAATCCTCTACGTTGTGTACTACTTCAAGCAAGCGGGAATATTAGAATTCTTACAGTGCCATTTCATTGTGCTTTAAGGTATGGCAAAGCATTTTGCCTGCATGTTTTAATAAGTTTATAATGAGCTTACTGAAGACAAAGTACACGAGGCAAGTTCGCTACGCAATTGCGGACACAGAGCCCGGTCATCTAAACATTTTGAGATGGCTCACGTTTTACTCCGCTGAAGTTTTCCTTCTTTAAAATATCCAAGAGAAAGACAGAAATAAGAATGAAAATATCACAGTTTGATCTGACAGGATAGATCCAGCTTGATCTGATAGGGGGGTGCTACCTGGCACCAGTCATGAAGCAGGGCGTGGCCGGCGACCGAGGCAGGGTGAATCATCACTGACGACACCCTGCAGGGTAGGGAGCGTGATCTTGTCAGAAAATGTTTGAAAAATAAGATTGCCTAGATGGTCAAAAAGGCCCATCAATTCTATTTTTGTTTGATAAATGCCCTGTCAAATCCAAAATTTGGATTTGATATGGGAATTGGCACCCCTCCTGCACCCCCCCCCCAGTAAGTCCATCCCTGTCTTTAAATTGTCGACTGGAAATGGATTATGTTCTTTCTATTCAGTGACAAGTACAGTCGACGTGTAAGAGATCTTCATCTTCTCAAGAAACTTTCCGCTGTTTTAGATCAAGTTAAACAAGAAGAAGGTTTGTTCTTGATATTTTAATTATTAACGGGCATGTGAGCTACTTTAATGACTTGGAAAATTAAGTCGTTTAACAGGAATTTATTTGTTCTTTTTGTTACAGGTTTAAAAGGTAGAGCGCTAGAGAAGTTACAAACGACTGTGTTGGAGATTTTGACATCTATTCAAGTTCCTGTTTTACTACAACAGGTAAATTCCTTTAGTAAAATTACATAGGTGATTATTAAAAATTCTCAACGCTGATTGGTTGCGCTACCTCGGATTAATACGCGATAATCACCTAAAGCGTTTTTAAGCCGCTTTTATCGTAAATATTCAATTAAAATATTTTTGAAATCTGCATTTTTAATTTTTTTCCAAATCACCTATGTAATTTTACTAAAACAATTATTCGCCTCAGGCTCGGTGAATATCGGTGAATAGAAACCTCGACTTCGTCTTGGTTTTTATTCACCGATATTCACCTCGCCTTCGGCGAATAATTGTTCAATAATGTTGTAAAATGATTTAATCAACGTGATAAAATGCATGTGTTTACTATTGTCCATGTTTTAAATTAGGGTTCCAGCGAAGAAACTTGGGACAATCTGAATATTATGGCTTGTAATTGTTGTCAATAAAGTTATGCACTATCATTTTTCACGTTGAATATTTTTCAGGGACTTCAATGTGTTCTATCGACTGTTGGTCTTCCTGTTAGCCTTCTGGAAAAAGCTGTTACGTCAGTATCACAAAATATATCGAAAAAACGTAAGTAAAATAATGTAGAGTAGGATAAGAATTGCAAGTTTTTGTCCGACACAATATGTGTTCGAATTTTCAGCGTTTATAAACTCAAAGATGAAGTACAAAGATGTGAATTGTAGACTAAACATTTCCTGTACTTCGATCATGTTTCAGCAAATGTGAGCGACGATCACGAAAGCGAAGATGATTGCGATATCCAGGCGCTAGTGGAGTTCACTAAGGTTCAAGAACAAATCATAAACATGTATACGACGTTATGCGAGGAAAAGAAAGATCCGCGAAGCAAGGAGGATGTAAAGGAGGAGTTTAAAGATAGTGAAGAAAAGATTAAGGTGAAAACAAAACTATAGAAACGGAAAGTTTCCTATTAAAAGTGAATAAACGAAGTGCATTGCACTGGATAGCTCTATCAGTTCTAAACCGTTTTCTCTAGAGGTCAGGAAAGGACTATTCCTTATTAGCTTATTGGTCCAGTGGTACTACAGAAGGAAATCCAAATAGCCGGAGGAAACCTGTGGTTCTGGTAGAGTCAAATTGGAAGCACTCTTCTAGCATGCGACAGAAGCGAAATTCAAATCAGACAACTGCATAATACAGGAATCAATCTCTCATAAGAATATCTGTAACATCTAGACTGTATTATCTTTGATTTTTTGCATTTTTACATCAATTTACTCTGCAAGAATGAACTAACAGTGAGTGAGAATAATTTTCTAACTAGCCACTTTTCTTAACTTACTTTTCTTTACCAGTGGCTAGCATCTTTCTTGTCTCTGACATCTTCCGAAGCCGGAGTTCTGTTGGAATCGCTCGAAGCCTATTGGGAACTCGTTTCTGAGACACGTAATGTTACGGAAAAACCGAATATTTCATGTGAGATGACTATAACGAAGATTTTAAGTTGTTTTGAAGTGGTCACAGTATCGAAGAAGAAAGGCGAAAACGAGGCAACGACATCCAGTTTGAAAGAACGCTCGCTACGTGTGAGGAAGAGTTTGTCTTCGGAAACGCTCGCAAAACTTGGTAGGTAGACTGTTAAAGCAATATATTATACCCAAGAATTGTGATTTATTATGTAATATTTAAAAAACTCATTAATAATTCATGAGGAAAAGACAAAGGAAATCACTACCGTGTCAGTGGTTTTATATGTGATAAAAAATCATGTTAATTTACATAAACTTTAGCTTTGATTTTCTCGGCTTAGACAATGTTTATTTTTAAAATTACTTCGCCAATGAACTCATAAGATGGGTCGTTTTTTAAGCCATTTAAAACACTCGCAGTTCGTGCTTTATCAGATATAAAACACTCGTGCTGCGCACTCGTGTTTTATATCTGATAAAGCACTCCTGCTCGTGTTTTAAATAGTACGTCATACACGAGAAGGAGTTTATTATAGTGATTTGAAACACCGAAAAGTGTGTTGAAAAACAAGGCGCTAGCCGAGTTTTTTAACATACTTTGAGGTGTTTTTAAATCACTACAATAAACGACTTCGAGTGTATGATATAGCTTCTCAAACAAACCAGTATTTAAAGAGAAATTCAACGCGAAAGTTGAGTTGATTTATGAGTGTTTATTACCGTGGTATCAAGACAACGATACGGTGGTGATTTCCTTTGTGTTTTGCTCATGAATTATTAATGAGTTTGAGAAAGTGATTTAAAACACCCCAAAGTGTGTTGGAAAACAAAATGCTAGTTAGCTTGCATGGCAGGTTCTTTAAAATGTCTTCTCTATTTTCCGCCAAGCTGGCTTGGTGCTAGCCTGATTTTTGCATACTTGAGGTGTTGTGGAATCACTATAATATACTATTTCGATTGTATGATCTAGCTTCTCAAACTAATATGTATTTAAAGATAAATTCAACGCAAAAGTTGTGCTTATACCGGGTGGGGCAAAAAAAAGTACGACTGTTTGATTTAGTATATATTGAAGTAAACAGTTTTATTAAATAATTTGATAACCATTAGCATTTTACGCAAATATTCGTTTCAATGAAGTGAAGTTGAAGTTAGAAGGCCAAATGTTAGAATAAAAGAGCATATCTATTCAAGAAACATTTCTAACTTCAACTTCACTTCTTTTAAATAATACTTACGATAAAATGGTAACGGTTATCAAATTAGTTTAATAGGCCGTTTTTAGCTAATTCTCGACAGTTCCAAAAGTGTTTAGTCAAGTTTAAACGCAGCTATCTCAGTCTATCATTGCATGAAAATGCACATGGCATATATCAAAATTGAAGTTAGACATCGCTGAATGCAAAGAAACGTGTTTAAGTGTAATAGCTCTTTTAGTTTTTAAGTTATACTAAATCAAACAGTCGTACTTTTTTTTGCCCCCCCCGGTATATGTAGGTGATACAGTATGAACGATACGGTGCTAATCTCTGTTTGTGTCTTGCTTATGGATTATTAATGAGAGAAGATGCTATCTCAACAAGACCAGTCTCAAGTCTTATTTATATCTATTTTCTTTTTGTTTGTTTTAGGGAACTTTTTGTACGAAGTAAGTCACTATACATCAATCGCGTAACTAAAGAATTTGAACTGTTTTTAAATCTTCATGTTTCATTATCATTTATTTACTTTCTTAATAGGACACATTTTATGGTTCATTACCCATCGAGAAGTTGTGTTTAACTCTTGATTGCTCAAACATTCTACCTACAGATTTATTGGTATGTATCAGGGCTTTCCAACCTTATGCCCAAAAACAATTGGCCTATTAAAATATAATCACCAGGCAAATGCACGGAAATACAAAGGGGTTTTAGGTTTACATATTAGAGACCTTACGATGTAGGACGGCAACGCGAACAACGACGGCCAAAACAAACTCCTTCAAATAAATCAATTAAATAAAACTTGTCGTGTATTATCAATCGTATAAATTCACTTCAGTTTAAGGAAGTTGAGATAACGGCCTTTTGGTTTAGAAGATTTCCACTTCAGTACTGAGCCAATTTGCCGAGTACCACTTCTCGCCGCTTGAAATGCAGACGTTGAACACAATACCACAGTATAGAGACGACCAGTGGGGCCACCCATTTGAAATTTTGTGTGGCCGCTCATTACGCATTGGCAGCCAGTCAATTGCTTTTTCTGGCCAATAAGCAAGCTGGACTAACGTTCCTGGGGCCGGTTGTACGAAGGCCGTTTAGCTTAAACGGTGGATAAGCCATAATTAAATAACATTTTCACGCATTTTGTGAATGACTGAACTTAAATCTTATGCACTTAATATGTAGTTGCAAACATAATTGTTCTATTCAAGTTGAAAATTTTTAGCTTGGTTGTTCGATGAATGTATAGACTTGATCGATATTTTCGATCTATCCACCGGATAGGCTAAACGGGCTTCGTACAACCGACCCCTGGCCAGTAAACTGCATATTTTTGCATAAAAAGCCGGCTACATGTTGCATCGCCGAGTGGCCCTACTGGTCGTCTCTATACTGTGACAATACGTAAAAATCTGTAGTTTACCGTTGTAAACAGAGCGAGGATGACGTCTAAAATTCCCGTGGGATTTTAATTATTCATTTCTATTCTAAAATACTATAGATTTCATTGAATTTATAGCCGTCGTCGTTACGTTGCCGTCTTAAATCGTAAGGTCTCTATTGTTTTATTGTTGGTAAGAGAATGGGATTAACTTGGTGGCCTTGCCACCAGAGTTGCAAAAAAGCTGCGGGCATGCGGGTACCACCCGTGAGGAAGGTTTACTGGCATCGAGGAAGGTTGAAAGTGAAACACTGAATAGAACATTGCAAAGCAGTAAGTACTAGACTAGTCAGGCTAGTATTAGTAGCAACAATGAGCACTCAGTCAGACTAGCAGTACTGCAATGGCCAACTGGCAAAACTACCCAACCGAAAGCCTGTTTTGAGGAAGGTTGAGGAAACTCAACATCCCACCCGGAAAAAGGTTGAAAATGTTTTGTAACTCTGCTATGGTGGTTCTCCAAAGTAGGTATATCTAAAGCCTGAATACTCTGCTGCGTTTAGGATCTGTTGATGTTGTATTGGTTATCACAAGAAAATAAACATTTGATGAATCTCTCTGCACTGTCTTCATTTCACAATCTTGTCTCATCCATAAGCTCGATGAAAGGTATAAATGGAACTTAGCCTAGAACTGTAAGAACTATCCAGTATGAATACAGTTAGTTTAGGTTTCCTCCTGTAGTAAAACTGCGCCATCATGGGCCCTTACTGGACCTCTAGGAAGAACAGTTAGTACTGATAGTCGTGATAGAATTATCCAGTATATATTTAGTCAATTTAGGTTTCTTCCTGTAGTAATATTGGACCATCATGGACCCTTATACTTGGTTTCCATTTGGTGATTATAATTCCATGTCCAGCAAATAGCGAAATTAAACCCTAATCCAAACCCTAATCTAAACCCTAATCTAAACCCTAATCTAAACCCTAATCCAAACCCTAATCCAAACCCTAATCTAAACCCTAATCTAAACCCTAATCTAAACCCTAATCTAAACCCTAATCTAAACCCTAATCTAAACCCTAATCCAAACCCTAATCCAAACCCTAATCCAAACCCTAATCCAAACCCTAATCTAAACCCTAATCTAAACCCTAATCCAAACCCTAATCCAAACCCTAATCTAAACCCTAATCTAAACCCTAATCTAAACCCTAATCCAAACCCTAATCCAAACCCTAATCTAAACCCTAATCTAAACCCTAATCCAAACCCTAATCTAAACCCTAATCTAAACCCTAATCCTAACCTAATTCGTGTTTGCTGGCCATAGAATTATTACCCATTTGGTCGTAATCGTAGTGAGAGCAAGTCATGTTCGACGATGTGAAATAGTCTGTAACTACCATGTCTTTTGTGTGCTCTCTATGCAAATCAGTCTTTACTGATTGTAGAGGTATATCGTCACTCTATTACATCGGTCATCTTGATATGTTCACGACCGTTGCGACTAAATGGAAACTAGGCTTAACTGGTTAGTATAGTACTGATAGAGCTATCCAATAATACAAATGATTGTGTTGTTTATCAAATGTTCAGCTATACAGAACAGACCAAATATAGAAAGCGAAGACCATCCTCCAATCACAGCCTGGTGGGAGATATTACGTCATCAGTTAGCTGAGTCTGCAGTCACATCTCAGACATTATCAGCGGCAGTCTGCTGTCGAAATGTTGTTTTAGAGAAACAACTCGCTGCAAAGAAGCTTGAGGTATCGTATGGAATATTTGGTTGAAAGACCGGCATAACTGTTATATTTTCTTTAACTTTAACGATATTATTTTAGCTTTTAAGCAATAACTTTTACAACAACTTTATGAACTTTTGTAGCTACAATGTGTTCTCTTTCGCGTGTCCGCCTGGGGGTATGGGACTAGCGATGTTATCATTACAATAGCTAAAACTAGATAACACTATCAGTTGAAACTGACCTCCCTAGAGGTCCAGTAAGGGTCACCCCTTATTGGTCCAGTGTTGCTACAAGAGGAAATCGGAGTATTTGGTGAAATCGTTTGGTGGGATCTTCGTGCAAGAAGCACTCTTCTCATATGCGACTGAGCCATAAACTATAATCAGACAACTGCACGTTTGCAGATTTCGGGCAATTTTACTTTTTAATGTCTGAAGACTGTCCGACACTTCGCAAACATAAATAGATTTATACCTTAAAAGTATAGTTTAAGAAAAATATGAATTTATCGAATATATATCGTACACTTGACCATACGAATATTTCACTACACACGTAAAAACGCGCAAGTTGTCACAAACCTGCAGCAGACTTGTACCAATGCTGGTTCAACAACTTGTTATCAGGATGTGTTTGCATTGCTTGTTCCCACCTTGTTGACAAGACTTTCTACAAGGTCGTTGGCTTAACAGACTTGCTACAAGTTGTTTCAACAACTTGTTATCGTCCCTCAATTTAACAACTTGTTAACAAGTTGTGAGTGACAATCTTGTAGCAACTTGATAAAATGACTAAATTGTTACAACATTGTTAGAAAGTCTTCCAAACACATCTTGTTGACAAGATTTTTACGTGTGTACTTTTGAACTTGTTTATTTTATTCATGCTATTTTATGATTGCTTTTTGTTTTATTACAGAATGATCACGAAGAACAGAAGGAGAGCGCTGATTGGGTGTCAGTATCACTAGAAATGGAGCGTTGGAATTTACTGGTCAACCAACTGGAAGATATCTTGAATGTGGTCGTGTTTTGTTTGACGTTAGAGACTGGTAACCACTTACAGCAGAGCGAACAGCCACGAGACTTGAGCAAATGCCTGAAACTCCTGTCAAGTGTAAATGTATTGAGTAAGTAGAGATTATTAAGATATAGATAAGTATTGGGATTGGGATTGTATATTTGGGATTGGGATTGTGTATTTGGGATTGTGTATTCAGGGGTGTAACTACTGGGCGGGTTTGGGGGGGGGGGTGAGGCACCCCCCAATGTTTAACAATTGTAACTTTGTAGGCAAATTTTGCCATGTTGGTCGGGCAAAAATAGATTCAAGGCATGTTGAGTAAGAACAAAAAGCCATGAAGATCAGTTTGGGCAATTTGAAAAATTTGCTAATTTAATATAGAACATTTTCTGACCATCAGAATTCTATAAAATCTTCCCCCAAAGTGCATAAAATGGCGTTTGGATTTTAGATTTTGATTGCCTATTTAGATTCTTTATTGGAATTCTATATTTGCATTCATTGTATATTTGCATTCTATATTTGCATTGTATATTGGCATGCATGGTATATTTGCATGTTATATTAACTTGTGTGATAGATGCGCTTTTAAATAATTTCATGTTTTTTTTCTCCAGATATCCTTGACCATGGTCAATCAGGAATACCGGATATACTCGCGAAATGCGTGGTTAGACATGGCATTTCTCCTGATTGTCTTGGTCATCGAAGTTTAAGGAAAACTCCTCGCTCTAAAACAACTAACGATGAAGATCGACCTGAAGAAACCATTGATGAACGAAGTTCTGATCAACTTCTGCAAGGTAAAGGCCATTTTCCATTACGGTCGTTTTCCACACGCGAGGGCAAAGCGACCTTGCTTGGACATGCATGCCCAGTTGGTGTCATGTGTAAGAGTTTTGTGCCCCGGACACGCGATTGAAGTCGAAATGTTTTCAAATTTCCAGCCGAATTGGCGCGTTTACGAGAGGCAACAGAAGGGAGGTCGGTTCGTCCGCGCGGCAAAGCGACCGAAACGTAAAACATCCAGCTTTAAGTCAGAGCACGAAACAGCATTCGGCTACCGACGATAGTCACAATCACCCAATTGGGGTGGGGGTGGGGTGAGGGTCTTACCAATGTACATCTGGGGCGGACACTAGTAATTTCTCAAAGCCTTTGAATGATAGCTGATTAACTCAATCAATCAGAAGCTTTTATTAAAATTAATATACATAACTAACATGGTATCCTTTCACACGAGTGCTCCTCCAAGGAGCCATGTTAAAAAAAGAATGAAACAATAACTTAACATATATATATATAAACCTATAAGATTTACAACTATTTTTCAGTCTTACAGTAGTATTAAATTTGAAAGTTAAAAAGTGAATTTTTAAAGGACTGTATTGAAGCCAGACTTCGCATTTCATCTGGAAGATCGTTCCATATGCTCCACGGTAGCTGAAGCTTCTTTTACCGGCCTCCGCACTGGGTCTGGGAGTGAAAATATTGAGGGTACTACCTCCAAGATTATGAGAGTGAAATTGGTGCAAAAGTAGTATTGAGCTCACTGGGATATAAGGTATTCACTGCTTTATAAACACTAGTTGGGAGCTGTTTGGCACGGCGTTGGTCAAGAGTATCCCAACCAAGGACACGTAGGATATCAGCAGACCTTACGTCATAATCGGAAAAGGTTATTATCCTACTTGCTCTGTTTTGAAGTTTTTGGAGTTTGTCAGAAAGAGTTTTACCTATAGGCAACCCCAAACCTCACTACAATAGTCTAGGTAAGACTACTCAGGTCAAAGAAATTAATGTTGAGGGCAAGACTGTAACAAATGATGAGAAAATTTCAGCTGGCTTCAACGAATATTTTTCGACTATAGGCAGTAAGCTGTCTGAAAGAACTGAGGATAGTGACATTAATCCATTAAGCTTTGTGACTCCTGTGCATGATAAAGTATTTGCTTTCAACTTTATTACCGTAGGAGAGGTAATAGGTGCGTTAAATCTCATTCAGTCTAAAAAATCCCCATGGCTGGATGGAATTAGTACAAGACTGCTAAAAGATGCAGCACACATTATTGCTGACCCAATGGTTAACATTTTCAACTTGTCCCTTCAAACTAATATATTCCCTGATGACTGGAAGTTAGCCAAAGTAACACCAGTCTTCAAAGATGGGAATAAAAATGACTGCGGAAATTATAGACCAATTTCTGTAATTTCAGTTGTTGCAAAAATCTTCGAGAAACTGGTATATCAACAGTTAAAATCGTTTATGACAATAAATGACATCCTTGTGGAGCAGCAGTCTGGCTTCCGGGCTCAACATTCTACGGAAACTACTCTGCTTAGCTCCACAAATGAATGGTTGTACAATATGGATAAAGGCCTGTTTACCGGAGTATTATTTCTGGACCCAAAAAAGGCGTTTGACACTTGATCATGTGATACTATTGGCTAAATTAGAAAAATATGGCATTCAAGGGAATAGCCTTGAATGGTTTAAGTCTTATCTTAAAGGCAGAAAGCAGTTTGTTCAGTCAATGGTAAGATCTCGGCTGCAAAAAATATTAAATGTGGGGTACCACAGGGTTCTAATCTTGGCCCCATTCAATTTCTAATATATATAAACGACCTTCCAAATAGTTTAAAAACGTCAAAACCTACACTATTTGCCGACGATACAAATCTTACCTGTGAAGGACAAAATTCTAGCGAAATCGAAAATAAGCTTAATGAAGAACTTGGAAATGTTCATCAGTGGCTTACAGCTAATAAACTTACTTTAAATGAAGAGAAAACCGAGTTTATGCTCATTGGCTCGAGATCTCGTCTTGCTTCAGTTGATAATAATCCTGTATTAACGCTAGGAGACAGGCATATCAAACGTGTCTATTACAAAAAGTCACTTGGCATCATCCTTGATGAGCAGTTAAAATGGGACAAACACAACGATGCGCAATGTAAAAAAATCTCAAAGAATATCGCTCTTTTGAAAAGAGCTAGATCATTTGTTCCTAGGCATATATTAATAAATATGTACAATGCATTTGTCTTGCCTCACTTTAACTATTGCTCAACAGTCTGGAACGATGGATCTTGTACTATAATTAATAAACTCTCAAAATTGCAAAGGAGAGCTGCGCGTGTGATAACTTCAAGCACATACGATATTCGTTCCACTCAAATTTTGGAAGACCTCAATTGGCTTCCAATTGAACTTAGTTTAAAAAACAGGGAAGCAATTATGACATTTAAAGCGCTAACCAGACAAGCGCCGGATTATCTTAGATAATTATTTACTAAGTGTAAAAACGATTTCTATTGTCTAAGAAGTAACCACACTAAACTAGCACTCCCAAAACCAAGGACTAATTTCCTAAAAATAAGTTCGTATAGAGCGGCAAAGTCGTGGAACGAATTATCGAGTGACATAACCAACGATTACCGAGAGCTATCAATCAATGCTTTCAAAGAGCGACTTGAAATAACCAAATGATTCCATGTATATAGTTGTTTAAGTTTTTCATATTAATATTTTGTTATTTACTTTGTAATACAGTATATTGTAACACCATTTTGTATATACATGGCCCTTTTAAAATCAGTATTGTATATAGTAGAATGTTAACACTGAATAGGCTACCGTGTTAAAATAATTTTAATAAAGTATAAAGTATAAATACAATATTATTTCGGTTTGTGCTGTTTGTTGAAAATCATCCACAACGACTCGTAGTTCAAGCTGCATTCATTCTGTTGTAGGTTTGCCTCAACTGCGGAAACGTTTTCCCCACAGTTTGGCTCAAGATATATTGTGGGCTCATTGCGTTCAGGAATATTTAAACCAATGGTTGACAAACAAAGAGGTAAAAAATAGTGTTGTTTTAGTAATATATAAAGTGTTGTAATTTTGAAATTGACCCCTCCCCTCCAATTTTGAAATCGACCCATCCAATTCTGAAATCGACGCCCCCCCCCCTCCAATTTTGAAACGGGTGCCCACGCAAAAAAATATTAACCAAAAGGGGGGGGGCTGAAAAATTATACAATGTTTTTAGGACCCATCCAATGACTATGCAATTGGGCTCAGCCTTGCAACTGAGGTCTGCGTTGATGTCTGCGTTGATGTTCTGCGTTGAACTTTGCGTTGAACTATGCGTTGAAGTCTGCAATTTTGAAAAATCAGCCCTCCAATTTTGAAATCGACCCCCCTCCAATTTTGAAATCGACCCCCCCCTCCAATTTTGAAATCGACCCCCCCTCCAATTTTGAAATCGACCCCCCCTCCAATTTTGAAATCGACCCCCCCTCCAATTTTGAAATTGACCCCCCCCTCCAATTTTGAAATGGACCCCTCTCCAATTCTGAAATCGACCCCCCCTCCAATTTTGAAAAGGGTGCCCACGCAAAAAAATATTAACAAAAAGGGGGGGGGGGGCTGGAAAAATTATACAATGTTTTTAGGACCCATCCAATGACTATGCAATTGGGCTCAGCCTTGCAACTGAGGTCTGCGTTGATGTCTGCGTTGATGTTCTGCGTTGAACTTTGCGTTGAACTATGCGTTGAAGTCTGCAATTTTGAAATCGACCCCCCTCCAATTTTGAAATCGACCCCCCCCCCAATTTTGAAATCGACCCCCCCTCCAATTTTGAAATGGACCCCCCCTCCAATTTTGAAATGGACCCCCCCCAATTTTGAAATCGACCCCCCCTCCAATTTTGAAATGGACCCCTCCAATTTTGAAATCGACCCCTCCAATTTTGAAATCGACCCCCTCAATTTTGAAATCGACCCCTCCAATTTTGAAATGGACCTCAATTTTGAAATCGACCCCCTCCAATTTTGAAATGGACCCCTCCAATTTTGAAATTGACCCCCTCCAATTTTGAAATCGACCCCCTCCAATTTTGAAATCGACCTCCAATTTTTAAATCGACCCCCCCCCCAATTTTTAAATCGACCCCCCCCCAATTTTGAAATGGAACCCCCCTCCAATTTTGAAATCGACCCCTCCAATTTTGAAATCGAACCCCCTCCAATTTTGAAATGGACCCCTCCAATTTTGAAATCGACCCCCTCCAATTTTGAAATGGACCCCTCCAATTTTGAAATCGACCCCAATTTTGAAATCAGCCCCTCAATTTTGAAATCGACCCCTCCAATTTTGAAATGGACCTCCAATTTTGAAATCGACCCTCCAATTTTGAAATGGACCCCCAATTTTGAAATCGACCCCCTCCAATTTTGAAATGGACCCCAATTTTGAAATTGACCCCTCCAATTTTGAAATGGACCCCCTCCAATTTTGAAATCGACCCTCCAATTTTGAAATGGACCCTCCAATTTTGAAATTGACCCTCCAATTTTGAAATCGACCTCCAATTTTGAAATGGACCCCTCCAATTTTGAAATGGACCCCCAATTTTGAAATCGAACCCCCTCCAATTTTGAAATCGACCCCCTCCAATTTTGAAATGGACCCCCTCAATTTTGAAATCGACCCCTCCAATTTTGAAATGGACCCCAATTTTGAAATGACCCCCTCCAATTTTGAAATGGACCTCCAATTTTGAAATCGACCCCCTCCAATTTTGAAATCGACCTCCAATTTTGAAATGGACCTCCAATTTTGAAATCGAACCCCCTCCAATTTTGAAATGGACCCTCAATTTTGAAATGGACCCCCTCCAATTTTGAAATCGACCCCTCCAATTTTGAAATCGAACCCTCCAATTTTGAAATCGACCCCCTCCAATTTTGAAATGGACCTCCAATTTGAAATTGACCCCCTCCAATTTTGAAATCGACCTCCAATTTTGAAATGGACCCCTCCAATTTTGAAATGGACCCTCCAATTTTGAAATCGACCCCCTCCAATTTTGAAATCGACCCCCTCCAATTTTGAAATGGACCTCCAATTTTGAAATGGACCCCCTCCAATTTTGAAATGGACCCCAATTTTGAAATGGACCCCCTCCAATTTTGAAATGGACCCTCCAATTTTGAAATCGACCCCCTCCAATTTTGAAATCGACCCCCTCCAATTTTGAAATGGACCTCCAATTTTGAAATTGGCCCCTCCAATTTTGAAATCGACCCCCTCCAATTTTGAAATGGACCTCCAATTTGAAATGGACCCCCTCCAATTTTGAAATGGACCTCCAATTTTGAAATCGAACCCCTCCAATTTTGAAATGACCCCTCCAATTTTGAAATCGACCCCCTCCAATTTTGAAATCGACCCTCCAATTTTGAAATGACCCCCTCCAATTTTGAAATCGACCTCCAATTTTGAAATGGACCCCTCCAATTTTGAAATCGACCTCCAATTTTGAAATCGACCTCCAATTTTGAAATCGACCCCCTCCAATTTTGAAATCGACCTCCAATTTTGAAATGGACCTCCCAATTTTGAAATGGACCCTCCAATTTTGAAATGGACCCTCCAATTTTGAAATGACCCTCCAATTTTGAAATCGACTTCTCCAATTTTGAAATCCCCTCCAATTTTGAAATCGACCCCTCCAATTTTGAAATCGACCTCCAATTTTGAAATCGACCTCCAATTTTGAAATCGACCTCCAATTTTGAAATGGACCCCTCAATTTTGAAATCGACCCCTCCAATTTTGAAATGGACCCCTCCAATTTTGAAATGGACCCTCCAATTTTGAAATCGACCTCCAATTTTGAAATCGACCCCTCCAATTTTGAAATGGACCTCCAATTTTGAAATCGACCTCCAATTTTGAAATGACCTCTCCAATTTTGAAATCGACCCCCTCCAATTTTGAAATGACCTCCAATTTTGAAATGACCTCCAATTTTGAAATCGACCTCCAATTTTGAAATGGACCTCCAATTTTGAAATCGACCCTCCAATTTTGAAATGACCCTCCAATTTTGAAATGGACCCTCCAATTTTGAAATGGACCCTCCAATTTTGAAATCGACCCTCCAATTTTGAAATGGACCTCCAATTTTGAAATCGACCTCCAATTTTGAAATCGACCCTCCAATTTTGAAATGGACCCTCCAATTTTGAAATGACCTCCAATTTTGAAATCGACCCTCCAATTTTGAAATGGACCCTCCAATTTTGAAATCGACCTCCAATTTTGAAATGGACCTCTCCAATTTTGAAATCGACCTCAATTTTGAAATCGACCCCTCCAATTTTGAAATGGACCTCCAATTTTGAAATCGACCCTCCAATTTTGAAATGGACTCCAATTTTGAAATCGACCCCCTCCAATTTTGAAATGGACCTCCAATTTTGAAATCGACCCCTCCAATTTTGAAATGGACCTCCAATTTTGAAATCGACCCCTCCAATTTTGAAATCGACCCTCCAATTTTGAAATGGACCTCCAATTTTGAAATCGACCTCCAATTTTGAAATCGACCCTCCAATTTTGAAATCGACCCTCCAATTTTGAAATGGACCTCCAATTTTGAAATGGACCTCCAATTTTGAAATCGACCCCCTCCAATTTTGAAATGGACCTCCAATTTTGAAATCGACCCCTCCAATTTGAAATCGACCTCCAATTTTGAAATGGACCTCCAATTTTGAAATCGACCTCCAATTTTGAAATGGACCTCCAATTTTGAAATCGACCCTCCAATTTTGAAATGGACCCTCCAATTTTGAAATCGACCCCTCCAATTTTGAAATGGACCTCCAATTTTGAAATCGACCTCCAATTTTGAAATGGACCCTCCAATTTTGAAATCGACCCTCCAATTTTGAAATCGACCCCCTCCAATTTTGAAATCGACCCTCCAATTTTGAAATGGACCTCCAATTTTGAAATCGACCCCTCCAATTTTGAAATCGACTCTCCAATTTTGAAATGACCTCCAATTTTGAAATGGACCTCTCCAATTTTGAAATGGACCTCCAATTTTGAAATCGACCCTCCAATTTTGAAATGGACCTCTCCAATTTTGAAATCGACCTCCAATTTTGAAATCGACCTCCAATTTTGAAATGGACCTCCAATTTTGAAATCGACCTCCAATTTTGATTGAAATGGACCCCTCCTCCTTTTTGAAATGACCTCCAATTTGAAATCGAACCCTCCAATTTTGAAATGGACCCTCCAATTTTGAAATCGACCTCCAATTTTGAAATCGAACCCTCCAATTTTGAAATGGACCTCCAATTTTGAAATGGACCCTCCAATTTTGAAATCGACCTCCAATTTTGAAATCGACCCTCCAATTTTGAAATGGACCCCTCCAATTTTGAAATGGACCCTCCAATTTTGAAATGACCTCCAATTTTGAAATCGACCTCCATTTTGAAATCGACCTCCAATTTTGAAATCGACTCCAATTTTGAAATGGACCCTCCAATTTTGAAATGGAACCTCCAATTTTGAAATCGACCCTCCAATTTTGAAATGGACCCCCTCCAATTTTGAAATCGAACCCCTCCAATTTTGAAATGGACCTCCAATTTGAAATGGACCCTCCAATTTTGAAATCGACCCTCCAATTTTGAAATGACCCCCTCCAATTTTGAAATGGACCTCTCCAATTTTGAAATCGACCTCCAATTTTGAAATGGACCCCTCCAATTTTGAAATCGACCCTCCAATTTTGAAATCGACCTCTCCAATTTTGAAATCGACCTCCAATTTTGAAATGGACCTCCAATTTTGAAATGGACCCCCTCCAATTTTGAAATCGACCCCTCCAATTTTGAAATCGACCTCCAATTTTGAAATCGACCTCCAATTTTGAAATTGACTCTCCAATTTTGAAATGGACCCCCTCCAATTTTGAAATGGACCCTCCAATTTTGAAATCGACCTCTCCAATTTTGAAATCGACCTCCAATTTTGAAATGGACCCTCCAATTTTGAAATGGACCTCCTCCAATTTTGAAATCGACCCTCCAATTTTGAAATGGACCCTCCAATTTTGAAATCGACCTCTCCAATTTTGAAATCGACCTCTCCAATTTGAATGACTCTCCAATTTTGAAATGGACCCCTCCAATTTTGAAATGGACCTCCAATTTTGAAATCGACCCTCCAATTTTGAAATGGACCTCCAATTTTGAAATCGACCTCCAATTTTGAAATCGACCCCTCCAATTTTGAAATGGACCCCCTCCAATTTTGAAATCGACCTCCAATTTTGAAATGGACTCTCCAATTTTGAAATGGACCCCCTCCAATTTTGAAATCGACCTCCAATTTTGAAATGGACCTCCAATTTTGAAATCGACCCCTCCAATTTTGAAATGACCCTCCAATTTTGAAATGGACCTCTCCAATTTTGAAATCGACCTCCAATTTTGAAATGGACCTCTCCAATTTTGAAATGGACCTCTCCAATTTTGAAATCGACCTCCAATTTTGAAATGACCCTCCAATTTTGAAATGGACCCTCCAATTTTGAAATGGACCTCCAATTTTGAAATCGACTTCTCCAATTTTGAAATGGACCTCTCCAATTTTGAAATGGACCTCCAATTTTGAAATCGACCCCTCCAATTTTGAAATGGACCCTCCAATTTTGAAATGGACCTCTCCAATTTTGAAATGGACCTCCAATTTTGAAATGGACCTCCAATTTTGAAATGGACCTCCAATTTTGAAATCGACCTCCAATTTTGAAATCGACTCTCCAATTTTGAAATCGACCCTCCAATTTTGAAATCGACCCCTCCAATTTTGAAATGACCTCCAATTTTGAAATGGACCTCTCCAATTTTGAAATCGACCTCCAATTTTGAAATCGACCCTCCAATTTTGAAATGGACCCTCCAATTTTGAAATCGACCCTCAATTTTGAAATCGACCTCCAATTTTGAAATGGACCTCCAATTTTGAAATGGACCCCCTCCAATTTTGAAATCGACCTCCAATTTTGAAATGACCTCCAATTTTGAAATGGACCTCCAATTTTGAAATCGACCCCCAATTTTGAAATCGACCTCCAATTTTGAAATGGACCTCCTCCAATTTTGAAATGGACCTCCAATTTCCTCCAATTTTGAAATGGACTCTCCAATTTTGAAATGGACCCTCCAATTTTGAAATGGACCTCTCCAATTTTGAAATCGACCTCCAATTTTGAAATGGACCCTCCAATTTTGAAATGGACCTCCAATTTTGAAATCGACCCTCCAATTTTGAAATCGACCCTCCAATTTTGAAATGACCTCCAATTTTGAAATGGACCCTCCAATTTTGAAATCGACCCTCCAATTTTGAAATGGACCCTCCAATTTTGAAATCGACCTCCAATTTTGAAATCGACCTTCTCCAATTTTGAAATGGACCTCCAATTTTGAAATCGACCTCCAATTTTGAAATGGACCTCCAATTTTGAAATCGACTTCTCCAATTTTGAAATGGACCCTCCAATTTTGAAATCGACCTCCAATTTTGAAATCGACTTCTCCAATTTTGAAATGGACTCTCCAATTTTGAAATCGACCCTCCAATTTTGAAATGGACCCTCCAATTTTGAAATCGACCTCTCCAATTTTGAAATCGACCTCCAATTTTGAAATGGACCCCCAATTTTGAAATGGACCTCCAATTTTGAAATCGACCCTCCAATTTTGAAATGACCCCAATTTGAAATCGACCTCCAATTTTGAAATGGACCTCCAATTTTGAAATGGACCTCTCCAATTTTGAAATGACCCTCCAATTTTGAAATCGACCCTCCAATTTTGAAATGGACCCTCCAATTTTGAAATCGACCTCCAATTTTGAAATGACCTCCAATTTTGAAATCGACCTCTCCAATTTTGAAATGGACCCTCCAATTTTGAAATGGACCTCTCCAATTTTGAAATCGACCTCCAATTTTGAAATGGACCTCTCCAATTTTGAAATGGACCTCTCCAATTTTGAAATCGACCTCCAATTTTGAAATCGACCCTCCAATTTTGAAATGGACCCTCCAATTTTGAAATCGACCCTCCAATTTTGAAATCGACTCTCCAATTTTGAAATGGACCTCCAATTTTGAAATCGACCTCCAATTTTGAAATCGACCTCCAATTTTGAAATGGACCTCCAATTTTGAAATGGACCCTCCAATTTTGAAATGGACCTCCAATTTTGAAATGGACCTCCAATTTTGAAAACCCTCTCCAATTTTGAAATCGACCTCCAATTTTGAAATGGACCCTCCAATTTTGAAATCGACCCTCCAATTTTGAAATGGACCCTCCAATTTTGAAATCGACCTCCAATTTTGAAATCGACCTCTCCAATTTTGAAATCGACCTCCAATTTTGAAATGGACCCTCCAATTTTGAAATGGACCCTCCAATTTTGAAATCGACCTCTCCAATTTTGAAATCGACCCTCCAATTTTGAAATGGACCCTCCAATTTTGAAATCGACCTCTCCAATTTTGAAATCGACCTCCAATTTTGAAATGGACCTCCAATTTTGAAATGGACCCTCCAATTTTGAAATGACCCTCCAATTTTGAAATCGACCTCTCCAATTTTGAAATCGACCTCCAATTTTGAAATCGACCCCTCCAATTTTGAAATCGACCCCCTCCAATTTTGAAATCGACCCCTCCAATTTTGAAATGGACCTCCAATTTTGAAAGAAATCGACCCTCCAATTTTGAAATCGACCCCCAATTTTGAAATCGACCCTCCAATTTTGAAATGGACCCCTCCAATTTTGAAATCGACCTCCAATTTTGAAATCGACCCCCTCCAATTTGAAATCGACCTCCAATTTTGAAATGGACCCCCTCCAATTTTGAAATCGACCTCCAATTTTGAAATCGACCTCCAATTTTGAAATGGACCTCCAATTTTGAAATCGACCTCCAATTTTGAAATCGACCCCTCCAATTTTGAAATGGACCCTCCAATTTTGAAATCGACCCTCCAATTTTGAAATGGACCTCCAATTTTGAAATGGACCCCTCCAATTTTGAAATCGACCCTCCAATTTTGAAATGGACCCTCCAATTTTGAAATCGACCCCTCCAATTTTGAAATCGACCCCTCCAATTTTGAAATGGACCTCCAATTTTGAAATGGACCCTCCAATTTTGAAATGGACCCCCTCCAATTTTGAAATGGACCCCTCCAATTTTGAAATGGACCCTCCAATTTTGAAATCGACCTCCAATTTTGAAATGACCTCCAATTTTGAAATGGACCCCCTCCAATTTGAAATCGACCCCCAATTTTGAAATCGACCCCATTTTGAAATGGACCCCTCCAATTTTGAAATCGACCCTCCAATTTTGAAATCGACCCTCCAATTTTGAAATGGACCCTCCAATTTTGAAATCGACCCCTCCAATTTTGAAATCGACCTCCAATTTTGAAATGGACCCCTCCAATTTTGAAATCGACCCCAATTTTGAAATCGACCCCCTCCAATTTTGAAATGGACCCCAATTTTGAAATCGACCTCCAATTTTGAAATGGACCCCCCAATTTGAAATTGACTCCAATTTTGAAATCGACCCCCTCCAATTTTGAAATCGACTCCAATTTTGAAATGGACCCCCTCCAATTTTGAAATCGAACCCCCTCCAATTTTGAAATCGACCCCTCCAATTTTGAAATCGACCTCCAATTTTGAAATCGACCCTCCAATTTTGAAATGGACCTCCAATTTTGAAATGGACCCCCTCCAATTTTGAAATCGACCCTCCAATTTTGAAATCGACCCTCCAATTTTGAAATGGACCCCCTCCAATTTTGAAATCGACCCTCCAATTTTGAAATCGACCCCCTCCAATTTTGAAATCGACCCCCTCCAATTTTGAAATCGACCCTCTCCAATTTTGAAATCGACCCCCCCTCCGAGTTTGAAATGGACCCCTCCAATTTTGAAATCGACCCCCAATTTTGAAATCGACCCCTCCAATTTTGAAATGGACCTCTCCAATTTTGAAATCGACCCCTCCAATTTTGAAATGGACCTCCAATTTTGAAATGGACCCCTCCAATTTTGAAATCGACCTCCAATTTTGAAATCGACCTCCAATTTTGAAATCGACCCTCCAATTTTGAAATGGACCCCCCAATTTTGAAATGGACCTCCAATTTTGAAATCGACCCCCTCCAATTTTGAAATGGACCCTCCAATTTTGAAATCGACCCTCCAATTTTGAAATGGACCCCTCCAATTTTGAAATGGACCCTCCAATTTTGAAATCGAACCCCCTCCAATTTTGAAATGGACCCCCTCCAATTTTGAAATGGACCTCCAATTTTGAAATCGACCCCCCCTCCATTTTTGAAATCGACCCCCCCCCCAATTTTGAAATCACCCTCCAATTTTGAAATGGACCTCCAATTTTGAAATCGACCCCCTCCAATTTTGAAATGGACCCCCTCCAATTTTGAAATTGACCCTCCAATTTTGAAATCGACCCCTCCAATTTGAAATCGACCCTCCAATTTTGAAATGGACCCTCCAATTTTGAAATCGACCTCCAATTTTGAAATCGACCCCTCCAATTTTGAAATGGACCCCCTCCAATTTTGAAATCGACCCCTCCAATTTTGAAATGACCCCCTCCAATTTTGAAATGGACCCCCTCCAATTTTGAAATGGACCTCCAATTTTGAAATCGACCCCCTCCAATTTTGAAATGGACCTCCAATTTTGAAATCGACCCTCCAATTTTGAAATGGACCCCCTTCCAATTTTGAAATGGACCCCCCCCTCCAATTTTGAAATCGACCCCCTCCAATTTTGAAATCGAACCCCCTCCAATTTTGAAATGGACCCCCTCCAATTTTGAAATCGACCCCCCCTCCAATTTTGAAATCGAACCCCCCTCCAATTTTGAAATTGGCCCCCCCACCAATTTTGAGATTGACCCCCTCCAATTTTGAAATCGACCCCCCCCCCAATTTTGAAATGGACCCCCCCTCCAATTTTGAAATGGACCCCCCCTCCAATTTTGAAATCGAACCCCCCTCCAATTTTGAAATGAACCCCCAATTTTGAAATCGACCCTCCAATTTTGAAATCGACCCCCTCCAATTTTGAAATTGACCCTCCAATTTTGAAATGGACCCTCCAATTTTGAAATCGAGCCCCCCCCAATTTTTAAATCGACCCCCCCTCCAATTTTGAAATGGAACCCCCCCTCCAATTTTGAAATCGACCCCCCCTCCAATTTTGAAATGGACCCCCCCCCAATTTTGAAATCGAACCCCCCTCCAATTTTGAAATGGACCCCTCCAATTTTGAAATCGACCCCCTCCAATTTTGAAATCGACCCCTCCAATTTTGAAATGGACCCCTCCAATTTTGAAATCGACCCCTCCAATTTTGAAATCGACCCCCTCCAATTTTGAAATTGAACCCCCCTCCAATTTTGAAATCGACCCCCCCTCCAATTTTGAAATGGAACCCCCTCAATTTTGAAATCGACCCCCTCCAATTTTGAAATCGACCCTCTCCAATTTTGAAATGGACCTCCAATTTTGAAATGGACCCTCCAATTTTGAAATCGACTCCAATTTTGAAATCACCCTCCAATTTTGAAATGGAACCCCCTCCAATTTTGAAATCGACCCCCTCAATTTTGAAATGGACCCCTCCAATTTTGAAATGGACCCCTCCAATTTTGAAATCGACCCCTCCAATTTTGAAATGACCCTCCAATTTTGAAATCGACCCCTCCAATTTTGAAATCGACCCCCTCCAATTTTGAAATTGACCCCCAATTTTGAAATGGACCCCCTCCAATTTTGAAATGGACCTCCAATTTTGAAATGACCCCCTCCAATTTTGAAATCGACCCCCCCTCCAATTTTGAAATCGACCCCTCCAATTTTGAAATCGACCCCAATTTTGAAATCGACCTCTCCAATTTTGAAATGGTCCTCCCAATTTTGAAATCGAACCTCCAATTTTGAAATGGACCTCAATTTTGAAATTGACCCCCTCCAATTTTGAAATCGACCTCCAATTTTGAAATCGACCCCAATTTTGAAATCGACCTCCAATTTTGAAATCGACCCTCCAATTTTGAAATCGACTTCTCCAATTTTGAAATTGACCCCCAATTTTGAAATGGACCCTCCAATTTTGAAATCGACCTCCAATTTTGAAATGAACCTCTCCAATTTTGAAATGGACTCTCCAATTTTGAAATGGACCTCCCAATTTTGAAATGGAACCCTCCAATTTTGAAATGGACCCCACCCAATTTTGAAATCGAACCCCTCCAATTTTGAAATGAACCTCCAATTTTGAAATGGACCCTCCAATTTTGAAATGGACCTCTCCAATTTTGAAATGGAACCTCTCCAATTTTGAAATGGACCCCACCCAATTTTGAAATCGAACCTCCAATTTTGAAATCGAACCCTCCAATTTTGAAATGGACCTCCAATTTTGAAATTGGCCCTCCAATTTTGAAATCGACCTCTCCAATTTTGAAATGGACCCTCCAATTTTGAAATGGACCCCCAATTTTGAAATCGAACCCTCCAATTTTGAAATGAACCCTCCAATTTTGAAATCGACCTCTCCAATTTTGAAATCGACCCCTCTCCAATTTTGAAATTGACCTCCAATTTTGAAATGGACCTCTCCAATTTTGAAATCGACCTCCAATTTTGAAATCACCTCCAATTTTGAAATGGAACCCCTCCAATTTTGAAATCGACCCTCCAATTTTGAAATGGACCCCTCCAATTTTGAAATGGACCTCCAATTTTGAAATCGAACCCTCCAATTTTGAAATGAACCCCAATTTTGAAATCGACCCTCCAATTTTGAAATCGACCCCCTCCAATTTTGAAATTGACCCCTCAATTTTGAAATGGACCCCTCCAATTTTGAAATGGACCTCCAATTTTGAAATGGACCCCCAATTTTGAAATCGAACCTCCAATTTTGAAACGACCCACCCCCAATTTTGAAATCGACCCTCCAATTTTGAAATCGACCTCTCCAATTTTGAAATTGACCCTCCAATTTTGAAATGGACCTCCAATTTTGAAATCGACCCCAATTTTGAAATCACCCTCCAATTTTGAAATGGAACCTCTCCAATTTTGAAATCCCTCCAATTTTGAAATGGACTCTCCAATTTTGAAATGGACCCTCCAATTTTGAAATCGAACCTCTCCAATTTTGAAATGAACTCCCAATTTTGAAATCGACCCCTCCAATTTTGAAATCGACCCCTCCAATTTTGAAATTGACCCCAATTTTGAAATGGACCCCTCCAATTTTGAAATCGACCCCAATTTTGAAATCACCCTCCAATTTTGAAATGGACCCCTCCAATTTTGAAATCGACCCCCAATTTTGAAATCGACCCCTCCAATTTTGAAATGGTCCCCAATTTTGAAATCGAACCCCTCCAATTTTGAAATGGACCCCAATTTTGAAATTGACCCTCCAATTTTGAAATCGACCCCTCCAATTTTGAAATGGACCCCCAATTTTGAAATTGACCCTCCAATTTTGAAATCGACCTCTCCAATTTTGAAATCGACCCCAATTTTGAAATCGACCTCCAATTTTGAAATGGACCTCTCCAATTTTGAAATGGACCTCCAATTTTGAAATTGACCCTCCAATTTTGAAATCGACCCTCCAATTTTGAAATGGACCCCCTCCAATTTTGAAATGGACTCCAATTTTGAAATTGGCCCTCCAATTTTGAAATCGACCCCTCCAATTTTGAAATGGACCCTCCAATTTTGAAATGGACCTCTCAATTTTGAAATCGACCCCTCCAATTTTGAAATCGACCCCAATTTTGAAATGGACCCCTCCAATTTTGAAATTGACCCTCCAATTTTGAAATCGACCCTCCAATTTTGAAATGGACCTCCAATTTTGAAATTGACCCTCCAATTTTGAAATCGACCCCCTCCAATTTTGAAATCGACCTCAATTTTGAAATCGACCCTCCAATTTTGAAATGGACCTCCAATTTTGAAATGGACCTCTCCAATTTTGAAATTGGCCCTCCAATTTTGAAATCGACCCTCCAATTTTGAAATGGACCCCTCCAATTTTGAAATGGACCCCCAATTTTGAAATTGGCCCTCCAATTTTGAAATCGACCCTCCAATTTTGAAATGGACCCCTCCAATTTTGAAATGGACCCCAATTTTGAAATCGAACCCTCCAATTTTGAAATGAACCCCTCAATTTTGAAATCGACCCCTCCAATTTTGAAATCGACCCCTCCAATTTTGAAATTGACCCCAATTTTGAAATGGACCCCTCCAATTTTGAAATCGACCCCAATTTTGAAATCACCTCCTCCAATTTTGAAATGGAACCCCTCCAATTTTGAAATCGACCCCTCCAATTTTGAAATCGACCTCCAATTTTGAAATCGACCTCTCCAATTTTGAAATCGACCTCTCCAATTTTGAAATCGACCCCCTCCAATTTTGAAATGGACCCCTCCAATTTTGAAATCGACCCCCAATTTTGAAATCGACCCTCCAATTTTGAAATGGTCCCCAATTTTGAAATCGAACCCTCCAATTTTGAAATGGACCTCCAATTTTGAAATTGACCCTCCAATTTTGAAATCGACCTCTCCAATTTTGAAATCGACCCCCAATTTTGAAATCGACCTCCAATTTTGAAATGGAACCCCTCCAATTTTGAAATGGACCCCTCCAATTTTGAAATGGACCTCTCCAATTTTGAAATGGACCTCTCCAATTTTGAAATCGAACCCCCTCCAATTTTGAACCCCCCAATTTTGAAATCGACCCCTCCAATTTTGAAATCGACCCCTCCAATTTTGAAATTGACCTCCAATTTTGAAATGGACCCTCCAATTTTGAAATCGACCCCAATTTTGAAATCACCCTCCAATTTTGAAATGGAACCCTCCAATTTTGAAATCGACCCTCCAATTTTGAAATGGACCCCTCCAATTTTGAAATGGACCCCCAATTTTGAAATCGAACCCTCCAATTTTGAAATGACCCCTCCAATTTTGAAATCGACCTCTCCAATTTTGAAATCGACCCCTCCAATTTTGAAATTGACTTCCAATTTTGAAATGGACCTCCAATTTTGAAATCGACCCCCAATTTTGAAATCACCCTCCAATTTTGAAATGGACCCCTCCAATTTTGAAATCGACCCCCAATTTTGAAATCGACCCCTCCAATTTTGAAATGGTCCTCCAATTTTGAAATCGAACCTCCAATTTTGAAATGGACCTCCAATTTTGAAATTGACCTCCAATTTTGAAATCGACCCTCCAATTTTGAAATGGACCTCCAATTTTGAAATTGACCCCTCCAATTTTGAAATCGACCCTCTCCAATTTTGAAATCGACCCCCAATTTTGAAATCGACCCTCCAATTTTGAAATGGACCCCTCCAATTTTGAAATGGACCCCAATTTTGAAATTGGCCCCTCCAATTTTGAAATCGACCTCCAATTTTGAAATGGACCCCCTCCAATTTTGAAATGGACCTCCAATTTTGAAATTGGCCCCTCCAATTTTGAAATCGACCCCCCCTCCAATTTTGAAATGGACCTCCAATTTTGAAATTGGCCCTCCAATTTTGAAATCGACCCTCCAATTTTGAAATGGACCCTCCAATTTTGAAATGGACCCTCCAATTTTGAAATCGAACCCTCCAATTTTGAAATGAACCTCCAATTTTGAAATCGACCCTCTCCAATTTTGAAATCGACCCTCCAATTTTGAAATTGACCCCCAATTTTGAAATGGACCCTCCAATTTTGAAATCGACCTCCAATTTTGAAATCACCTCCAATTTTGAAATGGAACCCCCTCCAATTTTGAAATCGACCCCCTCCAATTTTGAAATCGACCCCCAATTTTGAAATCGACCCCAATTTTGAAATCGACCCCTCTCCAATTTTGAAATCGACCCCTCCAATTTTGAAATGGACCCTCCAATTTTGAAATCGACCTCCAATTTTGAAATCGACCCCCCCTCCAATTTTTAAATTGACCCCCCCCCAATTTTGAAATCGAACCCCCCTCCAATTTTGAAATGAACCCCCCCCCAATTTTGAAATTGACCCTCTCCAATTTTCCAATCTCCACTTTGAAATCGACCCCCAATTTTGAAATCGACCCCCCCTCCAATTTTGAAATGGAACCCCCTCCAATTTTGAAATGGACCCCAATTTTGAAATCGACCCCCTCCAATTTTGAAATCGAACCCTCCAATTTTGAAATGGACCCTCCAATTTTGAAATTGGCCCTCCAATTTTGAAATCGACCCCTCCAATTTTGAAATGGACCCCCTCCAATTTTGAAATGGACCCCCAATTTTGAAATCGAACCCCCCTCCAATTTTGAAATGAACCCCAATTTTGAAATCGACCCTCCAATTTTGAAATCGACCTCTCCAATTTTGAAATTGACTTCTCCAATTTTGAAATGGACCCTCCAATTTTGAAATCGACCCCAATTTTGAAATCGAACCCCCCTCCAATTTTGAAATCGACCCCCTCCAATTTTGAAATGGACCCTCAATTTTGAAATTGACCTCCAATTTTGAAATCGACCTTCTCCAATTTTGAAATCGACCTCTCCAATTTTGAAATCGACCCTCCAATTTTGAAATGGACCTCCAATTTTGAAATCGACCTCCAATTTTGAAATCGACCCTCCTATTTTGAAATGGTCCTCCAATTTTGAAATCGAACCCCCCTCCAATTTTGAAATGGACCCCCCCCCCCAATTTTGAAATTGACCCCCCCTCCAATTTTGAAATCGACCCTCCAATTTTGAAATCGACCCCCAATTTTGAAATCGACCTCTCCAATTTTGAAATGGAACCCCTCCAATTTTGAAATGGACCCCAATTTTGAAATCGAACCCCCCTCCAATTTTGAAATCGAACCTCCAATTTTGAAATGGACCCCAATTTTGAAATTGGCCCCCCCTCCAATTTTGAAATCGACCCCCCCCTCCAATTTTGAAATGGACCCTCCAATTTTGAAATGGACCCCAATTTTTAAATCGAACCCCCCCTCCAATTTTGAAATGAACCCCCAATTTTGAAATCGACCTCCAATTTTGAAATCGACCCCCTCCAATTTTGAAATTGACTCAATTTTGAAATGGACCCCTCCAATTTTGAAATCGACCCCCAATTTTGAAATCACCCTCCAATTTTGAAATGGACCCTCCAATTTTGAAATCGACCCCAATTTTGAAATCGAACCCCCTCCAATTTTGAAATGGACCCCTCAATTTTGAAATTGACCCTCCAATTTTGAAATCGACCCCTCCAACTTTGAAATGGACCCCAATTTTGAAATTGACCTCTCCAATTTTGAAATCGACCCCTCCAATTTTGAAATGGACCCCCAATTTTGAAATCGAACCCTCTCCAATTTTGAAATCGAACCCCCCTCCAATTTTGAAATGGACCCCCCCCCCAATTTTGAAATTGGCCCCCCCTCCAATTTTGAAATCGACCCCCCCCTCCAATTTTGAAATGGACCCTCCAATTTTGAAATGGACCCCCAATTTTGAAATCGAACCCCCTCCAATTTTGAAATGGACCCCAATTTTGAAATCGAACCCCTCAAAATTTGAAATGAACCCCCAATTTTGAAATGGACCCCTCAAAATTTGAAATCGACCCCAATTTTGAAATCACCCTCCAATTTTGAAATGGAACCCTCCAATTTTGAAATCGACCCCTCCAATTTTGAAATCGCCTCCAATTTTGAAATCGACCCTCCAATTTTGAAATCGACCCCCTCCAATTTTGAAATCGACCCCTCCAATTTTGAAATGGACCCTCCAATTTTGAAATCGACCCCCAATTTTGAAATCGACCCCCCCTCCAATTTTGAAATGGTCCCCCCCCCAATTTTGAAATCGAACCCCCCTCCAATTTTGAAATGGACCCCCCCCCAATTTTGAAATTGACCCCCCCTCCAATTTTGAAATCGACCCCCCCTCCAATTTTGAAATCGACCCCTCCAATTTTGAAATGGAACCCTCCAATTTTGAAATGGACCCCAATTTTGAAATCGACCCCCCTCCAATTTTGAAATCGAAACCCCCTTCAATTTTGGGATGGACCCTCAATTTTGAAATTGGCCCCCTCCAATTTTGAAATCGACCTCCAATTTTGAATTGGACCCCCCCTCCAATTTTTAAATGGACCCCCCCCCAATTTTGAAATCGAACCCCCCCTCCAATTTTGAAATGAACCCCCCCCAATTTTGAAATCGACCCCCTCCAATTTTGAAATCGAACCCCCCTTCAATTTTGAAATTGACCCCTCCAATTTTGAAATGGACCCCCTCCAATTTTGAAATGGACCCCCTTCCAATTTTGAAATGGATCTCCCCAATTTTGAAATGGACCCCCCCCCCTCCAATTTCGTAGTCGTTCAAATCTAAATCAGCCGTCGTCAAATCTAAAGTTCCCTATTATCGTAAATAGCAGTCCGTATTAAGCGAGAACCAAGGTCAGTCGATGCGTGGTCTCGCATAGGCCGACCAACCCGGTTTGTGATCCTGGTTATTAACGGATCGCAGCCTCTAGGAACGAGATTGCCCGGTTCCCATATAAACAGAAGATGAAATTTAATATAGGAAATAATAACAAACCGGGCCACCGGTACCCGGGCTGGCTAGCCCCATATAAACAGCCTCTTTTGTCTTTTCAGAATCCAAATGTTTTACAAAGAGCTTTGAATCATGCTAAGTGTATTGATGATCTGCGTTTGAAACATGGTATGTGATAAACCTTGCGATGTACGTTTCATCTGTGTGATTGAAGATCGATTCCTGTATTCCGGTATGCGTTGAGGTGTGCGTTGAGGTGTGCGTTGAGGTGTGCGTTGAGGTGTGCGTTGAGGTGTGCGTTGAGATGTGCGTTGAGATGTGCGTTGAGGTCTGCGTTGAGGTCTGCGTTGAGGTGTGCGTTGAGGTCGGCGTTGAGGTGTGCGTTGAGGTCGGCGTTGAGGTCGGCGCTGAGGTCGGCGCTGAGTTCAGCGTTATTTACAGCATTTAAATTCAGCCAATGATCGCAAAAGGTTTTTAAGGTTACATATGCTTTGGAGCTTTTAGGGGAGAAGGTGTGAGGGGGAGGGGTCATCTGAAAATATACCTTTTTAGGGATGGGCCACTGAAAAAAAGTTGGGCATGGAGGGGTGGACCATGGTAACGATTTATAGATAGATAGATAGATAGATAGATAGATAGATAGATAGATAGATAGATAGATAGATAGATAGATAGATAGATAGATAGATAGATAGATAGATAGATTTTAGGTTTTAGATGTCTTCATTGTAGCTCTATTCCAATCTTTGTTTATTTCAAAGGTTTATGTGTTCATATGTGGCGCAAGTTGCAGGATTCAGTTTTGGCCATTACTGCATTGACTGAAAAGGCAAGTGGAAAATACATTTCTATGAGTGGAAAATTCTCTTCCGGAGTATTATGTATTGAACTAGCGATGTTAACTTTTATTTTGTATAATATAGGTTGGAAAAGCTCCTAAAGAACGACTATGTATCAAGGTAATCACTTGTAATGATACTTTTTATAAAGCTGCCCGGTATAATTTGTGCTATATTTCACATTGTGGCTTTTCACTTTCTAGACAGTTGAAATGGACTGTGCATCGTTGACAGAGTTTTTGAAGTTTACCAGATCAATCTTACAGTTTTTAGCTGAGGTATTGAACTAAATACCTTCTTTCAGTTATGGTCAATTCTCACTTGTAACTGATTTGGGTTAGACGATCTCTAGTACTAAGTATTCTTATTATTTTTAACAGATTTTAGATGCGAATTTCGATGTAGATTACCAGGACGTAGTGTTTGAAATTGAAGATTTTTGGCGAACTGGGGAAGCGTAAGTATATACTTGAGTATACTTTTCACATCTGTGCATGACTGGGCTTCAATTTCTACAATATGCAGTTGTCTGATAATCACTAAAATTTCATTCCTGTCTGGTGGAACTAACTTGGACTTTCTGTGCTGATTCATAGGTTACCATCGACTTTCCTTCAAGAAGCCACTGCAACTGGGCAAAGTAACCAGGAATTGGTAGCTCTTCATTATTGGTTCGTGTCTGTATTGTGGCTTATCATGGGACTGAGTATGAAAAGTATTAAGCCACTGAGTCTTTTAACTAGCAAGGTGGGTCACCACTATATATACGGCTAATGAGCATGGTCAATTCCTGAATACGCCCATGGGACAATGATACACGGTAGAGGCTGGCGATGGCTTAGCTATGAGTTAAACAGATCAAATTGTCTGCCTTGAGTTGAAGCTGAAATCCATTCGAACTAGCTACAATGGAGTTTTAACACAACAATTATGCAATTTTCTATTTTCTCAAGGAAAAGAAAATGGTTTTTAAGAAGCTAAGCTCATCGTACGAAATATCAGACGTGGAACCGGGAGTTACAGATGAAAGAGTAACGGTAATATTGCAAAAAATAGCGCACAATATTCAGGGTGATATTTCGACTATTTCTAAGTCATTGTCGTCTCCTATTTCTGTTTTCTCAATTGATTACGTCATTTTCTCGCTTGTTACCTCATAAAGATCTGAATAAGCTTGTAAATAGCTAGGTTTGACAATGACTTTGAAATAGAATCGAACTATTACCTTAAATTTTGTGTCTTGTTTTTTCATCGACTCTTTACTCCTATCTTTAGTCAAGATATTAATATGTTGAGCATATTTCAGTATTTCCTACAAATTCATGATAGGAAGTTTTGCAAAATTATTGGCCAGTGGCTACTTGCAAATTCAGACAAGGAAATAAGCGAAACTACATCGATATAACTCTGTCAGGTCTAACATGGATTATTGAAAGTCTTTTAACTATCTATCTATCTATCTAACTATCTAACTTCTATCTAAACTAAACTGCTTACTAAACTAAACTGCTTGTGAAATGTTCTTTTAGCTTCTGCTTGTGACATGTTCTGTTATGGACGCCAACCATGAACTAGCCAAGTATTTTCTGACAAATGGAGATTGAAACTTTGTTAAACTTTCTTTAGTTTTTCAACAAAAGTTTATCCGCTCTTGTTCAATTGATTTCAACTGAAACATCTCCACCAATGAGCGAGCAGGATTTGAGAGAAACGGCAGCTGATTGGTCCTCAGCAATATATAAACTTGCCGAACAAGTTGGTGTAAATATTGAGCCTTTAAAAGAAAAGTACGTGTGCGAACTGTGCTCTGTTGGCTTGCATAAACTGGCACAAGAGGTAATTAGCAAAAAAGGTCAAAATTCTTTAGTTTTACGACAATTTCCTTAATATATGTAACGACTTGGTTAGTAATAGGCCCTTCGAATAACATCACAAATATATCAAAACAATGACTGGATGGCGTGGAGAACAGTGGGATTTCACAACAATGAAAAGACAATGGAAAATGCCGATCGCTGGATCTTGACTGGATGGCATGCACTAATGACTATTGTTATGCAAGGGTCCACTACATATTATATTATCCTTTTATTATAGGCTTTCCTTACAGTACGTGATAAGACAAAACTCAGTTCAAAGGTCTTGGGTATCGTTGGACAAAGATTGGCTGAATATTTGTTTGAAAGTAAAGACCCAAGTGAAACGGCGAGGATACTGTCTGGTCTACCAATGTCTGTTAGTACATGGTTAAGAAAACAGGTGTGTTATTGTATGATTTTTCGGTTTTCAGGTTATGCATGCATGCTTCCACCAGAAATATATTAGGGAGCTTTAAAGCCCGGTTCACACGAGTGAGATAAGCAGAAGCAGAAATACAAAAGAAAACTTTCCCTCTAGGGCATAAAAAGACAAAGCGGATAGAATTTTCTTTTGAAATGTATTTTGTTCCGGCTTAGCTTATGCTTTGAGGCTTTTGCTTATGCTTGTGTTTATGTCGGCGTTTGTGTTGTACACTTCACTGCATCCCTTTGTTTTACCTTTTGTCTCTCTTTATGCTTGTGCTTAACTCACTCGTGTGAACCAAGCTTAAGCCTGGTTCACACGAGTGAGATAAGCATAAGCACAAGAACAAAAGGTGAAACAAATTATTTCCGCTTTGTCTTTTTAAGCCCTAGAGAGAAAGTTTTCTTTTGTATTTCTGCTTCTGCTTATCTCACTCGTGTGAACCGGGCTTTAGATAGAACTACGAGTACACGACTACGAAATTTTTTTGTTAACGTCTGTTACTACAAACTCATAGTTTCACTAATAGTTTCATCTAAAGCTCACTATTTACTGGAGGTATATGACGGATGCCACTTATCATATTCAAGTTTGGCGGTACCAAATTCAGTATAGGATATTCGCCCTCTAGGCAATCTTATTGTTTGAAAAAGATTCTGACAAGCTTAGAATCTAAGATCTTCCAGCACCACCTCCTCCAAACCCGGCATGCCGGTACATTAGCTCAGAGATTATGCACCCTGCCCCGGTGCGGCCACGCCCAATGAACAGCACCCCCCTCCCTCCCCTCCCCCATCAGATCAAGCTATACCCATCTCTGCTAGTGCTTTCCACGTTTTGCGCAAACAGAGAAGTTCTAATTCCAGTATAAAGATTAGCTTAGACTAACTGGTAGAGTTAAACGGGAGGGTCCAGTCTAGGTAATTGGCTGCCGTGGTTTAGCGGCACAAATTGAACGAAACATAACGCCATTACAGTACTGCTAGTCTGACTGAGTGCTGACTGTTGCTACTAATACTAGCCGACTAGTCTAGCTAGTATTCACTGCTTTGCAATGTTTTTTCAACCTTCCTCAGTGCTGGTTAACTTTCTTCACGGATGGTACCCGCGGCTTTTTTTGTAACTCTGCATAACGGTGACACACTGCTACGCTAAGTGCAGGGTTTTTTTTAACGTGCAGTTCTACACAAAATGTGCAGTTCTAAATCAATTTGTGCAACTCTAAAAAATATTTTGTGCAGTTGAAAAAAATACGAACTTTCAGGATATGGATATTTATTGTAGAAAACTAAAGTAATCGAAGGAATAAATGCAATACATATAGCTTCAATAACAAAAGCAGTACCAGAATTTCTCATAAAAAACTCAACAATATAATTTTTGTTGACAATTTTCAGCATCGTTTCTATTTGAAGGGATGAGAATCAGTTAATGAAAGTTTAATAAGAAAAAAATGGTGCCATTTGCGCGAGTTGAATTTCATGCTATGACATGTCGCAGGGCCTTTTTTAATTAATATACTGGGGGGCCAAAGCCCCCCCAGCCCCAATGTTAGCCCCAGTAAACTATCCTCCCAGTGAAGGTCCCTTTTGTCCAAAAGTTCTTAAGTTTATAGGTCAGAAGAAAGTTATGATATTCTCATAACAAAGCATTGCTTTTACACCAAAAGCTCAGTCTGTTTAGATGGGATATTTCAAAAAATGTCTCTGAAAAAAAGTGCAGGAAATCAAGCCACAGAAACTCAAAAATACAAAAATTTTCTGGGGAGGACCCCCAGACCCCCAGACCCCCAACCACATCCACACACCCTCAATATACCACATTCTTGTTAGGTCCCTTTTCGTTGATGCCCCCCCCCCCACTAACCATTTCTTGAAAAAGGCCCTGGCATGTTGGGACAGTATGACAAAATGTGCAGTTCTAAATTTTTCTTAAAAAAAACCCTGGCTAAGTGTACATGTATCTGAACGCTTCTCGGAACTAACAACTTAAAAACCATTATATTATTGTTTCAGGAACGATCCAAAGTTCACAAAAAAGCAGTCACGTTACATGGTGTGAGCGAACTATTGTCAGTCATTCTGAATGGACTATCAGACAATCCTAAGGAGCATGAGATCGTCACTAGTATCATTGAAATATTGAAAACCTTGCCGTAAGTAAATCACTCCATTTCAAGGGTACGGTAGCATATCTCGTACCATTATTACCTTACGAAAAATCGTTGCTATGCGCCTGTAAGTGTAAGGAATCTCGAAGTTATCTGGCACTGAACAAGGATGTTTTGCAATGTCTCTCAAATACCTCCCATCTCTTGTACACTCAAAACCGCCACGCTGAATTAACCTTTTCTGGGGAAGATATTATAATATCCGAGGCCAATATTCAATAATCTCAAACGAACCACTATTATGACACTGTAAAGTGTAGTGATTGAGAAAGTGATTTGAGATACCGAAAAGTATGTTGAAAAACGAGGCCAATTTTGAGGCGTCTTAAAATCGTTTTAATAATCACAAACCAACAAAGTTGGCTTTATTGACGTTTATTACGACGATTCGTAATTCGTAACCATCCTATACCAGACGTCCTTCCGGCTTTCGCCAGGAAATAACCACCCGCTGACCAAGTGTCGTCAAACACGTTAAATTTGAATTGTTTTGAAAAGGAATTCATGAGCCATGACTGCATTAATTGAAATGGGAAAGTTTTTTTTATACTGTATAAAACAGCTATCAGACATTGGTGAATTAAGATTTTAAATTACTTTGAAGCAGAGATCAGACACTGGGCCTGGGTACGAGGTTAACTTCAATACTGCCATTAATTCCTCTTTATACAGGCCCGGTCAAACTAATCCAAAACCGTCCAACGTTGTTGGATGAAAATTTTGAATGAAGTCAAACCTGATCGAACATCTGAGTACATTGCCAAACTTAATGTTGAAACAGACGTTACAGACCAAACAAACAACGCCAAGCAATGTTGCATCCAACACTGTACGACGATGTTAGAGTGGTTTGAAGGGCCTTTACAATGTGAAAATCACTCAGCTACTATAGAGTAGAACATTATCCAATAGAACATTATAGAGTAAAACATTTAGTAAATTATTTAATATAAATTTTTATATACACTATACTTATAAAGAAACTTGTAATAGTCGTCAATCGTCAGCTATCGTTGCCGATATATATTGTAGCTCCGGGCTTTAGACCTTTCTAGTGTGTTAGGTTGTCATGCTGGCAATATGCTAGGCTCCCTAGGTTACCCTGCACGACGCTGACACAATAGTCAATTTAATATTATAATTCTGTACTTAAAAGGGCAATACGACGCCAATATAACTATGTCTATTTATTTATTTACGAGTCTGTATTTGCACAGCTTTAGTTTCGTCCAAAATCGTTCTCATATCTTGCCATGTCAGATTAACAAGATTTTTAAACAGAGAGCCATTGAAATCCCGTATCTGACAACGGCAAACAACGCACGTGTGTGGAGCCGATTTCTGTAAAGCCATTTTAAGCGTCTCCCAAGCACATAAGGCGCAAATCACTCGATGTTTACAAGGCAGTGTCTGAATTTCAGCTTTCTCTTCTAAACACACGACACAGCGTTCCGATTCACAGAAGTTACTTGTTCTCCCTCCTCGCTTCCGGTCCATTTGTACAAAGCGTTCGATCACAAAAGATCTTTTATTTGTGTCTATATTCTTTAATTCTTCGACCAGACTGTCTAGCGTCCAATGACCTTTGGCATTTGTTGAAAAATATTCGCTGCGAAATTTTGCCACTAAAATGTAGCAAATTAACAACAGTATAGAATACAGAACATTACCCGTTATGTGTAGTATCAATGTACAAGAACCATAGTTTAGAGCAAAGTAAAAACTGAATTTCCAAAGGATTTGATGCCAAGATCTAGAGTGTTCCACGTCTGCCATAATGTAATACTTTTAGCCCTCTGCCTCGTGCCAATTATGAGGGCTTTTAAGATATTATTTCTTTGTTGTTGATTGCATATTTTCACTATTATTATGGTCTCGTGTTCTTTTGTCTCCTGCCAAGTTTCACTTCTGAATCTCTCGCGCGGTATTCTTGTCAGACAGGTACAATTTATAACAGCAGGGTCTAATATAATATTTTCTTTCGCATTTCCTGTAAACTCGTTGGTGTTACCGGCTGAACGAGTAAATCTGTTCTGACTGTTTGGCTGCAACTCAAATATTTCCTGCGCCTGTTTGCGTAGTTCAGACGCATACGTCAAAAGCTAAGTTTAAGGTTTCAAGTCATTCAGTTCAGAATAAAGGTGTGCGAATCCGATCGGATTCGGACAAAAATTCACGCGCTCGGATCGGATTTTGTTGCTTTTCTGTCGGATCGGATCGGATCGGATTTTGTTGGTTTTTGTCGGATCAGACCCTCGCATTGGTAACGTTGGGTCAGATTTTGTTATTAAAAATCATTGCAAACAATTAAGGTATTGTTATATTCCACAACTGTCAATGAGGCTTCTCACTTTTCAGTGTTTCTCACTGTTCTCCAATTTATTTGTCTTGGTTATAATATTAAAGTTAAGGAAGTTATAAGACTTTTTAGCATCGGATTTAATATATTTTTTTCAGCTTCGGATCGGATTCGGATTGATAAGTTAGACAAACCTCCAGATTCAAATAAGCCAATCCGATCCGACGCACACCTCTAGTTCAGAACTTCAAGGTACTATTTGTCTATTTTATACCAGTTGTGATGAATACTCGACGCTTTTCTTAGTCTTTTCAGTTTCAAAAACTCTAGTTATGAAGCACTTTCCAAATGGATGTACAATGGACGTTGGGATGTATATTTACAAAACACGTAAATAAAAAGCTTTTGACCTAAGTTGACGTCTGTCTTTTATCACAGATTAAAGAGATACTGATATAATCTTAGAAAATACAGCTTGATTTTAAGTTTCATTTCTACTGATCGCAAGATGAAACTCGCAAACTGGACTAAAATCTAAAATTCCAACTCGCCTCTCAAACAAGTGTTTATAGAAAGCATGACGTAACATGATACCACGAGCTTATGGGATTTTCCCAACATATAATCGGTATCATATGGCTCTCATAATAAAGTAGTACTGTAGTTTTACTGGATTAGCTTTCAATAAAACATACTTCCATGTAGTAATCCATAAATGGTCATAATATCAATGTTCCTACTGTTGACAGAAAGATATTTACGTGAAAAGCCTGGTTACCATTTGGTCTTGGTCATTGTCACCGATGTGAAATCATTGGCGATTCAGATTCTTCCTTCTTTAGGGCCTTCCTGTTTCGTGGTGGGCTCGTTGGTGGCTGATGAACCCATGGATGAACCCGATCTTTGCTCTGAAAGTTCGGGGCATTTGTCACATGAGATGGTTGGTAGTGGCTGAGATTGTGCAGCCTTCTCTTTTCTCCGTTGATGCTTTGACTTCGAGATTCGCTCTTCTGTTGGCTTCAAAGAGCCATGTCTCTCTTCTCTGTTGTCTCCCAGATCTTTGGGTCGATGTGTGTTGCCTTGAGAGTCTGCTTCAGATGGTCTTTGTAGCGACCGAGCGACGCAACCCACGAAATACTCTGGATATATCTATGGCTGCAACGTCACAACACAAATCAATATTTTCTGATGGTACAGATATCAACACCATATTACCATAAAATGCTTGAGATCGCCACGATCAATAGACAATTTGCATTATAGATTAATTTTTTATCTAGGCAAAAAAAAAGTATATTGCCGGAAAGAACATACTAAAATTAGTAAAATTGCAAAGTTTGGTTGGGAAATGTTGTAAAATGCGGAAAATATAGCCTTGCAAAGTTTGCAAATTTTGTATACTTTTGTATTACGTGCGGAAATTCCTACCACATTTGGGCCGTATGTGGTAGGAATTTCCGCACGTATACAAAATTTGCAAACTTTGCAAGGCTATATTTTCCGCATTTTACAACATTTCGTAACCAAACTCTGCAATTTTACTAATCTTATTATGTTCTTTGTAGCTGTTGTGATTGATTCCCTTCTAGAACAAAATTTAGTCTATAATGCAAATTGTCTATTGGGAACCGGGTGATTTTTCGAATAGTGAATGGAATCCGTACTGTATTGAAATTGGGGTATTCCAGACGAAAGGCCTTCGCTCGAAACGTCGAAGTTCTTGTTGAATTTTTCAGGTAGTTTCATCCGAAAGACCCTCAGCATATTGTGTATAGACGCTACCTACACTGGCACCACGCGTTCAAGATATACCAGACATCATTAGATTTGACTTACGAACAATTTGACACAAGTCAAAAGTGGACGCCTAAACTACACCCACATGGAACTGTGTTGATAATAGAAATTTTGTAGACAACACACATAGCATAAAGGATGACTGTTATATTTTTCATTAGATTTTACAACTGGAATTATTAGTACTAGACGTATTTAAACAAACTACGAATAAATGTTCATATAAGTTTTTAAACAATTCTTTCAAGTTCCTTGGCATATTCCAACATATGTTGGATTGTTTTTATAGATGGAATTTCTTGTTTACTATCAGATTCCTCTTCTTCGAAGATGTAAAATTTGTCACTGCCAAGCTTCCAACCGCGCTAGAGAAAAGACAAAGTGTGTTTGCATAATTAGAGAGGTCTCCTTAAGGAGATGTTCGATTATATTAGAGGTTTCTGTCTTAGAGAGAAGGTTTCCGCGTTAGAGAGTTGTCCAATATTCGAGAGATGTCTGCCTTAGAGAGATGTCTGTATTAGAGAGATGTCTGTATTAGAGAGATGTCTCTATTAAAGAGGTGTCTGTATTGGAGAGGTTTGACTGTATAGTACTGTTGCAAGCTGGTACGGTTAATTCCTCACCTTTGTAGCAAAAGCTTTGGTATCTTTTTCAGAATCTAAATACAACATTCGTTGTGCCTCTGTGAAGGATATTCTTTGATAAGACTTCTCAAGACACGCTGCTATTTCATCTCTGTTGAGGGAGGAGTACAAAGTATTATTAAGAGTTATTCTTGAATCGTATCGTAGTTTTTTCATCTTTGGTTCTTCACCTACCGTAGTGTATTTATTAGAATATCCATAAAAACATGGTAATTTTTTGCTGGGACATTTCCTCGTGCTAGAAACACCTATAACACCAGCAAATCGTTTTAATTTTTAAACATTTTCTATTTCTAATAATCTTTTGTAAATATGAAATTATTTTCATAGTTCAGTGACTTGAGAGTACATCCCAATTTTTGCAAGCACCAAAATTTAAGCTTACCTTATTATAATTTCCTTCCATTAAAAACTAAAATAGAAAAAAATGGACATAGGTTCATGCCTTATAATGTAGGGAAATTAGAATATGTGGCCGGTGTATATGAATCAAGGAATTTATATTTTGTACTGTACATACCCGTTCTAATTGTACTGGATGTTTAATATATACATTTTCATTGTATTCTTTGGCTGGTAATAATTCCAGTTCCTAGCAGGTAAGAAAATGAATACAAATGATTTTTGAAAGACAATATATGCAAAGGATCTTGCATCACAAAACACAATAACATGTGTAGCTCAGCAGACCCAAGTTTTCAACATATGGGGCTATGAGCAGGCTACACTTGTTTAACGTCGAACAAGGTTTGAATAACCTACGGTATGAAATTCTGCCAAACGATTCTGAGCCAATAAAAGAAGAAGGTTCAAGCCCAATGTTTGATACATGTACGGTGATTCTTGGAGAATGCCTCTGTAGATTAAGACAATTGAAAAAATACATATTCCAATACATGACGTTGATTACTGCATGATTTGTTACAGGAGTGTCTGTGGGAGCCAGTACACCTTTGATCTCCAGGACTGGAGTTTGATTCCTGCAATATGCAGTTGCCTGATTGCATGTCAGAAGAGTGCTTCCAGTTTGACTCTACCAGAAGCACTGTAGATTTTCAGCAGGTACTCTGGTTTTCTCCTGTTGGATCTTTAGGAAGGACAGTTTAGAACTGATAGATCTATCCAGTATGAGTAAAGTTTAAGTTTAGTGTATTTTTGGTTTTACTGCATTGCTCAATAAAATGGTATATTTCTGCTCGGAATATTCTTGTGAAGCTGGCTAAGGTTACACTTTCTGTAAGTGCATCATATACAACTTGCCCGGTAAAAGTGCTGTAGTTCATGGTTTGTGTATGAGAAATATGCCTATTATAATCGATTTAATAACAAATATTACCGATAATCTAAATAATATGGTTTAAGTTGTGCCATGTATCGCTCAAATGAAGCAATATCATTTTTCTCAACACTCCACTGAACTCCTATTTCTAAAACATCTCCTAGAAAAGAAATATTAAACAGCTCATTCTACATATAGGTTAAAGGCCAAGGAAGGTTTTTATTCAGCTGTGAAAATTGGTTTACAGCTTCTGGGACTGTGCAATGCAATTTGTCTTAAACCTGGTTTCCATTGGTCAGAACTGTTGTGACCAAGTCATGTTTGAGAATGTGAAATAGCCTTGATCTGTTTGTGTTTTGTGTACTTTTTCTATGCAAATAAGTCTTTACTGATTGTAGAGGTATATCGGCACTCTATTACATCAGCCACTTTGATAGGTTCACAACCGTTACAACTAAATGGAAACCATGTTTATCTTAAAATATATTTGCTTGCTGCTTGTGGGACTAGATTTGCTCAACTGAGGATGTGCAGTCCATTGGTATCCTCCCACAATCATAAGGGAAAGCTGTATCAAATAAATTATAGCATCGATTTAGTAAATATTATAAGCAGTGGCGGACACTAGGGGCGGGGGCGAAGGGGGGTGGTCCCCCCCCCCAATAATTTCTCAACCCTCAATATTTTGCAAAGTGTCTGCCACTGATTATAAGCCAATTTTTTTGGCTGCTCTGACTGTCTTTGTGGATGGTATAGTAGAGTGTGCTATTGTACACAATGTACATTGGTAAGCTGAGGAAGTTATCTAGAGGAAAGAGACTTGAACATCGTGTCACAGGAAATGCTGATGGCAACAATTGACATCATTGTCCAACTCACTTGCAAGTACCAACTCTTCGGGTTGGGGACCAGACATTGACGTTGGAAGAAATGACAGGCTGGTCAATGCAACCTAATAAAGTCAAATGGTGCAATCAATGATTCGATTAAATAATTGGGTATTTACCATACCCGAGTAATACACCCACTCTGGAAAGTTTGTATCGCAATGTTGATTCCTCTATACATTTACTATTAAATTTGCGAAATCTCGGTTGCGCGATTTCCAAACTTTCCAGTCAGAAATACAAGTATTTGAGGGCATGTTTTTAATTGGGTGTAATTCAATACCTAAGCGTTTTTTTTATAGCCTATGTATTCACTGATGTTTCAGGCACGGTAAAATGTCATATTTTCTCAATAAATTATGATAGTAAATCGTTTTGAAAAAAAAAATTGGCATTTGGTGATTTGGCAACAGTCACAACACATTTGACAAGTGGTAACTTTTTGCCCAATCACACGACGGTTTTTTCTCACCTTCAGAGAGCTTAATAACTTGCCGCATTTTTCAAGATTCACGGGCTTTTTATTCCAATCTTTAACCAGTGTTTGGTACATAGTTACGACTTCACCAATGTTTCCCGAAGCCATTTTGTCTCGCTTCATGTTTCAAAAAGATACCGTCGGCGCTGCGAGACAGCGGTTGTGGAGGTACTTCATCTTGCAGAAATGAACTTCGACAATAATTGGTCAGCATTTTCCGAAATTTAGCTTAGTTTTTGGAAAGTTTATAAGTTCATTCGTGTATAAATTTAATAATATGACCCGGCCAACCGTTTACTTCTTGCAGGCAAAATAACGTACAATTTTATTGTGTTTATAACGTAAAAATAAAGGCTTTTACAATGGCTTTTAAACTCAGTACCAGCTAGTGCCAGATTGCGGTTTTTGCTCGGCCATTATAAATTTTTCAAATCAATGACAACGTTGTGCAATTTAAAACATTGATGTCTTGTCGAAAACGAAAGCAAAATTGTGCTAAAGTTATGATAAATTATCAAGACGGATAGTACTTGCTATGGAGAACGATATTCTTGATTCACTTGAGGATTTGGGGTGAGTATTAAACTCCTTTGTAACTGGTGTTGAAATATTTCTGATATAAAATATATAGAATTGTCCATGGGTAACAAAGCTTCGAATATAAATTATAGAGCTGATTGTTATTTCCACAATTCACAGGCACATTATATAGCTGCATTTTATTTTGCAATTCCTGGAGGAAGACCTACAATTTTGCACTAGGATTGCACCTAATTTGTTGGTGATAAAACATTCAGAAATTTGCTAACTAACGACAAAGGGTTACCTCTGTAATTTGTTTAGTAAAAAGCAGCTTTTTCACATCCTGCCCTATTTTTTCATCAAAAGATAGTTCTCTACCAGGTGACAGTCAGCACAAGGTTTAGATATATTTTTGCATATCAAGAGAACAAGATTCATTTGATTAATAATTTAGATCGTCGTAATATATAAATGTAAGTAAATGTAATGTATAAATGTAATATGTAACTCCCTCATCTTGTCATTAAGTTTTTACATGTCGCATCGAATCCATGTGTTTCCATGCATATATTGTTGGACCAGATATTGACAGAGTAATTTGTGCTGTTTTAGTGGCAGAACAGGCTCTAATTTTAATGAAGCAATACGTACAAAATGAGGAAATTATATTGGTGGACTCGTAAAGAACTTGACCTAAATATCCAACTCCAGGCGAGTCAAGTCTGACTCCTTTTATATCGAGTCCAAGTCCGGACTCGAATACTACAACACTGGAATATACATCATTCTTTACATTACTATCTGACAGTTCTCTAAGAAATCTCTTACAAATTGTGCACATGACTTCAATTCTCAAATAATATGTGCATGTCAGCTCAAAAAAGCCCACAGAATATCTTCTGTGAGCACTTCCGACATCTTAATAGTTCCATGTTACAAACTTTCCATAGTGGAGCACCTGCGTACGAGGGCCTGGTACATATGCTGATAAAAGTGCAGTGGATGAATTTGGCCTCCTTGCTCGAACATAATTGACAGTAAAACATATGCATTTTCAGGTGTCTTATTGTGATAGATTTATTGGCATGTTTTTGGCCTTAAAACCTGAGATTACCATTGTAATTCTAAGTGACAGGCCAGTCATTCAAAATCTGTAAGTCACTCATTGTGTTACCTGTGTATATTCCAGATACAATGGTCCACTTGCAGAGGACGGTGTACTACTTAAATGTGTAGAAAATGAAGATATTACATTGGAGTTTATGGAACTATGTAAATGGTTGACAGATGAAATACAAATCTTATCAGGAATTATAGAAAAAATCACAGGTATGGACAATAGGATGTGTTGGTCTGAATTACCTAAAAATGCTTTAAAACAGTTCCAATGCCTTGAGGGAAGGCCCTTCGCGAGGGGGTAAGTAGGCATCTAAGAACTTCCAGACAAAAGGCCCAATCCCTTGAAATGTCAAAGTGTTTAATCTTTTCAGGTAGTCCAGCCACAAATCACTGAAGTTTATAACATTATTGTAGAATACTGCCTACATTAGGCCACCTCATTTAGAACATGTGAAAGGTCTTGTTCTAAGTATGATGTTGTTTTAACAGTTTTCAGTAGCGTAGCCAGCCCGCCGATTTAGTCCCGCTATGCAAATTTGTTCGTGTTCATTAACAGTGAAAACAATCAATTTCTAAAGAAATGAATAATGATAATGATTTGAAATTTGCATAGCGGGACCAAATCGGCGGGCTGGCTACGCCACTGACAGTTTTCTGGAACTTAACAAATGTGGTATGATTTAGGCACTGATAAAGATGAGTTTTCTATTGAAATAAGTGGATTTCTCAGAGAATATGGTGAGTTGCATTGATAGGTTTAACTGTAAACCCAGGTTGTCTGACCGCTTATCTTGTTAAATTGTTTACCAGCAATGCATGCTAGTGTTTGATAGGTTTAACCGTAAACCCAGGTTGTCTGACCGCTTATCTTGTTAACTTGTTTACCAGCAATGCATGCTAGTCAGGAGGGAGATGTTGCACATTCATCACTTCTTTCTTCATTTTCTTTAGGTTGTCCTTACTCAGAATTGTTGGGAGTTGCTGGTCTAAATTCTGCAGAAAATAGGCTGTTATTGTTAGGGTTTTTGACGTCAGAACTGCAGGCATGCAGGATTCTGGGTCAGGATGATGACGCTATGGATGTTGATCAAGAAGAGGTAATAACATTGTCTGATTGTCAGACCCGAGCGAAATGGTTATAATCCACACTGCGCAGCGGCCCTGTTATCATAAAACCAAGAAAAGCTAAGAGTGAATCCAAAATCAAAATTGTTGTACAGCATGTTTATTCCATTAACTAGCAGTTAATTTTGTTAACGCATGTACTGGCAGTACGCTACCACTGATGAGTAAACTCGTCTGGCGTTAGACAGAATAAAATACTAAAGGACGGCACATCTGGGCGCATTGCCAGCTAATGGGTTAAATTAGATCAGGTCGTTTGTTTTAGCTATTTTGAATATGCAATGTTGTTGCTTGCATTTTCAACTTTCATAGGAGTTGAGAGAGAATACTTATGTCTTCATTTTCTCATTTCCCAGGCCAGTCGAGCTTTTCAACATCTAAGTGCAATATTATCTGCTCTGGATCTTCCTCAACCCACCAAACAAGCCTCTGCGTTTGATCTGCTTTCTGACATTGAGAAGAAGGTAATTGATGTTATCAATTTCTATCTACTTTAGTGCAATCTAAATTAACTTCATAATATATTTTAATCATGTGTCATATGTACGCTAAACGTACCTATTTTTATAATTTTGAAAGTGTACGCTAAACGTACCTATTTTTATAATTTAGAATGTCTAAAAATTTGTATATAAAATACAATATGGTCATATGTACGCTATTGAAGCTATTTTTATAATTTAAGTTGAATTTCAGATCCCTTTGATTATAATTCAATGTTGGTCGTGTGGTCATGTGACTTGTGTGTGTTATTGTGCCTATTTTTATTTTTGAAGTTGCACTTTCGATTCTTCCAGTCTTGTCACATGACTCTCAATATACTATTGTATCTATTTTTATTATAATTATTATAATATATAAGTTCAAATACTAATTTATGATTGTTTCTTAATATGTATTTTAAGGTGAATGATGTTGTCCGTAAAAGCCACAAAGGCTATCTTGGTGAACCACTACTTACTAAGCGTCTCAACCCAACTCAATGGGTAAGATATTTTGCATCCATGCGGTGTTTGCAGTCATTGGCCGTTGACTGGCCGCTATTTTGAGCCCTGGTCAACTGCTCAAAGAATTACCCTTAGCCAAACTCTCGTCGCTTTTCAGGCACAAGTTGAACAAATTAACAAAACATTATCAAGAGAATATTCGCTTCGTAGACAAACATTGCTGACCCGTCTTGATGTCACTGTGCGATCTTTTCAATGGTCAGAACTTGGAAAGGTAAGTCATGTGCGTATTTTATGCAAGGTCTTCATTTCTCGCCTATATTGGAACACTGCACCAAAAAGGGATGGCTCTTACTGGATCTCTAGGGAGAACAATCTCGAACCCCAATCCTTGTCCTTCCCCAAAGCACTGCAACCTCAGGGTACAAGATTGTGGGAAGAATAGTTTAGAAGTGATAGAGCTATCCCGTAGAAACAAAGTTCATTTAGCTTCCTTCATATATTTTTTTGCATTTACGATACACATATTGCTATTCTGTTGGCGAATTTGACCTATAGTTTCTTGAAGGTAAATTCTATTTGTTTTTTATTTAAGAAAAAACAAGATTCTATATCCAGTGATTTTCAGCCAATCAGAACATCGCTAGAAGTACAAGCCGCGGTCTCAATTGCTGATGTCTTGGCTGCTCGGACAGGTGAGAGTCAAGTCACCTTAACTAGTCCAACTGACGTATGTGTATGGGGTGTTTCTCAGCGTATTGCCTACCGCAGGTAAACCGCATTGGCAAACTGCATCAAGCGCAAACACTGCATCAAGGGCAAACACTGCATCAAGCGCAAACACTGCATCAAGGGCAAACACTGCATCAAGGGCAAACACTGCATCAAGGGCAAACTGCATCAAGGGCAAACACTGCATCAAGGGCAAACACTGCATCAAGGGCAAACACTGCATCAAGGGCAAACTGCATCAAGGGCAAACACTGCATCAAGCGCAAACACTGCATCAAGGGCAAACACTGCATCAAGGGCAAACTGCATCAAGGGCAAACACTGCATCAAGGGCAAACTGCATCAAGGGCAAACACTGCATCAAGGGCAAACTGCATCAAGGGCAAACTGCATCAAGGGCAAACACTGCATCAAGGGCAAACACTGCATCAAGGGCAAACTGCATCAAGGGCAAACTGCATCAAGGGCAAACTGCATCAAGGGCAAACACTGCATCAAGGGCAAACACTGCATCAAGGGCAAACACTGCATCAAGGGCAAACACTGCATCAAGGGCAAACACTGCATCAAGCGCAAACTGCATCAAGCGCAAACACTGCATCAAGGGCAAACACTGCATCAAGGGCAAACACTGCATCAAGGGCAAACTGCATCAAGCGCAAACACTGCATCAAGGGCAAACACTGCATCAAGGGCAAACACTGCATCAAGGGCAAACACTGCATCAAGCGCAAACACTGCATCAAGGGCAAACACTGCATCAAGGGCAAACACTGCATCAAGGGCAAACTGCATCAAGCGCAAACACTGCATCAAGGGCAAACACTGCATCAAGGGCAAACACTGCATCAAGGGCAAACACTGCATCAAGGGCAAACTGCATCAAGCGCAAACACTGCATCAAGCGCAAACACTGCATCAAGGGCAAACACTGCATCAAGGGCAAACACTGCATCAAGCGCAAACACTGCATCAAGGGCAAACTGCATCAAGGGCAAACACTGCATCAAGGGCAAACACTGCATCAAGCGCAAACACTGCATCAAGGGCAAACTGCATCAAGGGCAAACTGCATCAAGGGCAAACACTGCATCAAGGGCAAACACTGCATCAAGGGCAAACTGCATCAAGGGCAAACACTGCATCAAGGGCAAACACTGCATCAAGGGCAAACTGCATCAAGGGCAAACACTGCATCAAGGGCAAACACTGCATCAAGGGCAAACACTGCATCAAGGGCAAACTGCATCAAGCGCAAACACTGCATCAAGCGCAAACACTGCATCAAGGGCAAACACTGCATCAAGGGCAAACACTGCATCAAGGGCAAACACTGCATCAAGGGCAAACACTGCATCAAGGGCAAACTGCATCAAGGGCAAACACTGCATCAAGGGCAAACTGCATCAAGGGCAAACACTGCATCAAGCGCAAACACTGCATCAAGGGCAAACACTGCATCAAGGGCAAACTGCATCAAGCGCAAACACTGCATCAAGGGCAACCTTCATCAAGGGCAAACTTCATCAAGGGCAAACCGCATCAAGGGCAAATAGTTATAACCCATGAGATAAAGTACATGCCCTGTATAAACAACAAAGATTGATGCTTGGATGCGTAAATAGAATAATCCCATGTTTTTTTTTCGCTATTTAAAAAACAGATTTGACTAAAGTGACAAAAACGACCAGCGAAGCTGTGCGAGAGAAGACTAAATGTGCTATTAACAGAGTGCTTATTGGAAAGGTACGATTTACTTCAAGTGCCACTAACCCCAAAAATTATTTTTGTATATATGTAATATTTGTATCATTCTGAGAAGAAATGCAATATATCTTTGTAGTAAAAATCCTCATCTTGATCAACTTTTTCACTGTCAAAGTTACCGGATATGATGTCACTAGATGAATTGTAAATTAGTTTTATGCTATATGATTTGGAGATCATATCCAGAAACTTTGACAGTGACAAAGTCGATCAAGATGAGGATTTTTACTATAAATATATATTACATTTCTTCTCAGAATGATACAAATATTACACATATACAAAAATATTTTTTGTGGTTAGTGGCACTTTCAATAAAGTGTGCGTTCTGTATGAAGAAGTTCTGTATTACTAGTACTATTCTAGTTACTATTCTTCCTGTTATTACAATTGTATTCAATTGTATTTGTCTATGCATAGTCTATTTTACAGAAAATCTATTCTAGTGTGTGATTATTTGTTAACCCATTGATACAGAGCAATTCGGCTTGTTTATACGCGATTCACAACTTTGGAGAACTCGCATGGCTCGTTACTATTGTTCAGGGATGGATCCAACTTGATCTGATATGGGGCGTTCAGTGCGCGCTGGTCATGAAGCAGGGCGTCGCCAGCATCCGAGGCAAGGTGAATTGTCATTTAGGACCCCTCGCAGGATAAAAAGGGAATCATTTTTGTCAGAAATGCACCCCATCCCCCAATAAATCCATCCATGCTATTGTTCCTGTTCAAGGAAGAATATGATAGAACAAAGGTAACTAAGTATTGAAGTCATTCAGTACAAAAGTCTCGTCTATATACATAATTCTAATGCAGTTTCTTTTGTTCCATTTTACGCTTCTCTAAACTGGAACATATTAGTAACAAGGCATGTGAATCCAAAGTTGTGGCTTGGTTGGCGACGATGAAAAGGAACGTTAGCTTAGTTTGTCTATTGATGCCTTCTTAAGGCGGATTTCCAGTCCTCGCACGAAGCTCCTCGCTGCGAGTACTCGCAGACGTTCTGCGAGTGTTTTGCCGCTCGCGGGAAATAGTTCAAAATTTTGAACTATTTTTTACTCGCTGCGAGAGCTCGCAATAATAAACCAATCATAAAACGGCGTGTGGTGGCAACGGAATGACATTCGTGTGAGTACTCGCAGCGAGGAGCTTCGTGCGAGGACTGGAAATCCGCCTTTAGTATAGAAGTATATTGACATATTGTTTCATTCCTAGGTGCCGTACAGGGGTGGCAAACCTTCTGCAAAGGGTCCACCTCCTGATATGCCACAGTTTTCAAAACGACAAGAACCACCCAGAGATCAAAGAGGTAAAGATGAGATTTCCAGCATTAAACGTGCAGTATAAATATAGTTTAATTTACTTTGGTTTTTCTTACAAAATCAGCAAGAAATATTTGAATTTTAATAATTTTTTTATGTCTAGGAAGTCGCGGTGGTCGTGGGGGTGGTAGAGGAGCACAAGGGGGTAGAGGTGGTGGTAGCCGTGGTGGCAGGGTACAATCAGGTATGGATTTATTTTAATATTTTTATAGCTAACTAAAGTAACTAAGTTTTTTATCTGATCACTAAATATTCGCCAGCGCTGTTCAAGTCTTAACATTTAATCATAATTTTAAGACTAGACTACTAAAAACTATTTTTCTGGGCTGTGGTAAGGCTGCGGAGTTCAAAATCCCACATACATTCTTCGGTAATGATAAAATTGATCACCGACGACTTTCAAAACTAAATATTCAAATCTAGTTTTGGACCGATTGTCTGCGACCGGTGGCCAATAACGGAATAACCGCTAACAATAGATTTTAAATTTACCCTGTGGCGGGTTAAATTTTAACCTGAGGTCTGTTTGGGTTGCTCAAAGCTAGAATAATGCCAACCCTAAAGTTAAATCTAGGAGAGTTAACTCGCTAATCGACCGAATAATGGACGTCTGAATAGCTAATCCAGGATTGTCCCTGAATTTGTTGTCATGGACTTTTGCTTTTCCATCGAAAAACATTTCCAAAGTTTTAAGCAGTGTTATAAGGAAACAAAAAGGAAAAATAAAATATAGCAAAATGGATTTCTGTTCTGTTATACTGAGTTCCATGCTATGGTTCCAGGTCCTTTCTTTCACCTGTGATAATATCTCAAATGTTGGGTTTAAGTGTAGATAATGTTCAATAATAGGCTGCCTTCGTTACGGATGCAACCACTTGAGAGAGATAGTTATGTTTGTAACTCTCTCAAAAAATGTTTCGTTCAGGTTGGACTGACGGTGGTGGGGGTAATCGTGGTGGAATGGATAGCGGCAGGGGTGACAAGGGATGGGGAGGGAACCGAGGTGGTCGTGGAGGGAAACAAGATGGAAATCCCTTTGAAAACAAGGGGAATTATTATCAACATGACACTTATCGAAGTTGAGTGAGAGTGCTACCCGCGTGCGGGTGTAGTGGCGGGCGGAGAACCTTGTGTGAAGAGAGCGATAAAGGTGGCTTACGGAGGGCAAAATAAGGCAATCTAAAAACAATCGTAAAACCGAACGAAAAGTTCTAAGTGCTGGAGGTTTTAACCGTGGGTTTCAGTGAACCGTTTTGTGACAAGAATAATATACCATTGGCATTCCTAGAAATGATGTTCCTACATAATGTGGCACTATTGAGCTCATTGAAAAATAAATGTTGACTGTCTTAAGCAAAATAAAACTGGGCTTTATGCGTTTCGTGACAATTAAGAAATAATTAATACTCAAGTATAATACCCATACCTGGCTATATAAATGAAGTTCCGCTATGATTGCATTAAAAGATTCGAATCTCAAGATTAATATAAACTCTACTGGCCTAAATAGAACGTTAAATGATTTCATATTTAATGGCGATATATTACATCTATATACTTCATACACTCTTTGATTAATTTGATCAATAAATATTTACTTGATATATACTTTAGTGTGCATAAATCATAGTCCACTATCTACATATAATTATCATGAGTCATGACACTTTTTCAAAAAAATTGGGAAGGAAATTTGGTTATAAGTACAGACTATTTGTTTAAAAACGTTTTGCATTTTTCTCCTCTTTGCTTTTTGTCCTACTCCAGTCTAGGTTCTTTTACACATATTTCGAATATTCATAATTTCGTTCATAAATAACCACACATAGAAGAACATGTACTAGCTGAGCACCATCTAACCATGCTTTACTCTGCAATTATTCTATTCGCGTTCCTTGGGACAGCCTAAAAATATCCTTAATAAAACTGAATATATTACGAGTAACTAGACCGACGACGAGCGACATGATTCAAACCGTTAGTCTGATGATTTGTCGTTACGCCAATATTGTCCATCTCGAGAGCCAATGGCGATAACGCTTGCCTGCGAATTCGCGGGCTGCCCAACGCGCCCGCAGAATTTAGGGCATTACTTGAAAATGCCACCTCGAGTCCAGTCTTCGACAATACTGAATAGTTTGTAGGACTATTCATACTGCTCCTTAATCCGTCTCTGCTTCGCATTTGAACACTTTTCAAAGCTTGGCTGACAACTTGGGTCTTTTTCCGAGGCGGGAGTTTCATTTTTGCCTTCGCATAAGCATTATATAGCGAAAAATTTGTCGTAACTATAGACGTCGGTAAGGCGAGTAGAAGTACGCCAGTGATGGCGCAGGCGCAGCCGACGATTTTCCCGCCAACAGTGATGGGTGATACGTCACCGTATCCGACAGTTGTCATGGTGATAAGCGACCACCAAAACGAGGCGGGAATATTTGCAAACCCAACCGTGTTCGCCTTGTGTTCGGCGTAATAAGCCAAAGCCCCGAAAGATATGACTAAAATAGAGCAAATAAACAACAGCAAGAGCAATTCTCGCATGCTGCCTGTGATAGTTTGAATAAAAACCTGCAAAACGTACGAGAAACGGAACGCTTCGAATGCACGATAAAGCCGGAGGACGTAAACAACTTTCAGTATCTCCAACGATTCTTCATCTTTGAAAGCAAGGGTTATAAAGTACGGCAGGATCGAAAAAAGGTCCACCCAGATGCTTTTTTCCCGTAAAAGTTTTAGTCTCGTAGGCGCGGTTACCAGGCGTAAAATTAGTTCGATCGTGAAAAACGTTATCACGAATGTCTCGAGTCCGAACGCGACTTCGTAAGCCTTCGACGACTTGTCGGTGAACTCCGGCAACGACAATAGGCAGAATACTAACAGGCCTAATATGGATAGCAGCACTGATAGCAAATTGATAACCTGAATAAGAAAATAGGAAATATTAGATAAGATTTTGATTATATTTGAGATTTGTTCAAAGATAAATTTTAACTAGCTCTGGGGCTGGGCAAACTTACCACAGTCAACCATAGGTATCACATGCAAAGGGGGGACTACAGCCAACCATAGGTATCACATGCAAAGGGGGACCACAGCCAACCATAGGTATCACATGCAAAGGGGGGGACCACAGCCAACCATAGGTATCACATGCAAGGGGGGACCACAGCCAACCATAGGTATCACATGCAAGGGGGGACCACAGCCAACCATAGGTATCACATGCAAGGGGGGACCACAGCCAACCATAGGTATCATATGCAAAGGGGGGGGACCACAGCCAACCATAGGTATCACATGCAAGGGGGGACCACAGCCAACCATAGGTATCACATGCAAAGGGGGGACCACAGCCAACCATAGGTATCACATGCAAAGGGGGGACCACAGCCAACCATAGGTATCACATGCAAAGGGGGGACCACAGCCAACCATAGGTATCACATGCAAAGGGGGGACCACAGCCAACCATAGGTATCACATGCAAAGGGGGGACCACAGCCAACCATAGGTATCACATGCAAAGGGGGGACCACAGCCAACCATAGGTATCACATGCAAGGGGGGACCACAGCCAACCATAGGTATCACATGCAAGGGGGACCACAGCCAACCATAGGTATCACATGCAAAGGGGGGACCACAGCCAACCATAGGTATCAAGTGCAAAGGGGGGGGGGCACAGCCAACCATAGGTATCAAGTGCAAAGGGGGACCATTTGCAACCATAGGTATCAAGTGCAAAGGGCCTGAAAGGGGGACCCCATGCATCCATAGGTATCAAGTTGTTTTGATAGTTTTGTCACATAATTATCGAAGACGAAGTCAGACGAGAAGGGCCTTCGCTCGAAACGTCGAAGTTCTCGTTGTATTTTTCAGGTAGATTGATCCAAAACAACAGCAGTATTTAGTTGGGTTATAACCTGTTTAGGAACGTCGTGCACTTCTTAAATGTAAAGTAGACTTCTTTTTTGTTCTATTTCGTGACCTGCAACCGCACATGTGGTGACAGCCGTCATAAGCAGCATGAAAATATTGAATATTTAGAAAACGTATTTATTAAACAAACCGGACGATCCAGAAATAAGCACATTCATAAAAACGTAACAAGATCTATTTCAGACAGCATCTCAAACATTTTAATTAAATATGCATATTCCAGAAATTTGACCGCTAGCCTCGCGGCTTCTCGGAACAGTGTATTTCATTGGCTCTTGCATTTGACAAATGAAATCTTCGTCCTATTCGAGGTCTTCTGAGCAGCTGCGAAATCTAAATGCGCTGTCCTTTATGGAAGTCTAGCTGTGTCAGTTATAAGATAATTATTTTCAAATTTTAATTATATTTAAAAGCCAAACGATTTGCTAGAATACGGTCTACGGGTCGTCCTAAACAAATTTCATTTCGAAAAAACGGGTGGCAAATGCGGTCACCGTTGAATTAAGCCTGCAACTGAAAGTTGAGGGTATAGTATTAAAAACTCATTTAAGTTGAGGGTTGGTTGGTACTCTCTTGTGCTTGAAGTGGTTTTTTTCCGGGTTTTCCTCACCAAAATGATCAGACATGGGCCTTATAGACTATAGTGGGCCTTAGTGGCGGCCAGAGGCGCCCCAGTGAGCCTTCGACTTGATCTTGTTCATTTGAGCTGCGTTCACAGGGCACGAAATAACGGCTGGAGGGTCGCCGGTCAAGGTGACCGCGGCCAAACCAACTTTAGCTCGGACATCCCGCATTTCTGGCCGGTCAAATTATTCAGCTAAGCTAAAGCCTGACAAGTAAAATACTTAATATAACTAGAAAAATGTCTGTAGAAGTCAATAATCACTTCTGAGTTTTATTGTAAAGTCCGTACAGTAAATATTATTCAAAGTAAACGCAACATCAGACGAAATTAACAAATTGCATGAAAATAGTTTGCTCGTTCGCTTTATTTAGCAACTGAATTACATGTAAACTTTAAAAAGTAGCCGGTCAAAATGACCGGTCATGCGAGAGTTTGACCGGACAACTACTTATTTTGGCCAGACATTGTCCGTTGACCGGCCGTTATTTCGCGCCCTGGTTCATTCAGCACTTAGCTGCAATGAAATGTTATTCGCACCCCCATTACCTTTACATTATTTCTAAGCAAAACTTACCCAAGCGATTTTGCTAGAATACGGATCCTCCAGCACTCTCCACATACGTTTTCTAAATCCCCTCCATTTCTTTTTAACTGCATGATTCCAACTACCCCCATTTTCACTGCTAGTCAATTCTCCTTCGGACAACATCTCGCTATCTTCCTGGTCGCTTAATGACTCTACACGCGCCGCACTCATGAGCTCTCCCCAAGTCTTCTCCAACTCGTTATGCTCATCGTAATACGCCCAACAGCAGTGCTCGATTTGTTTATGATCAATTCCCCAAAAAGCTAACTCCTGTTCGAACATAGGACCGCATATATCGCGCGGGACGTGGAGTTTCCCCGTGCGAAAGTAGTTCAGAATATGCGCAAAGATCCCAGGATGGCGATCAAAAAAGAACTCTCGATCTCGGGCGGGATTCTTCCGTAGTTGCTCGCTAATCCATGCGAGTCGCGTGTCGGGAAAGTTTTCGAGCGTGTTCAAGAACGTTTCGTGCCTTGTTCCGCCAACGTTAAGAACGACACGCACGTCTTGTTCGCCATCCAAGACGTCCGTGAAGCAAGCAGACATTTTGATGATTGATATAACAGAAGTCTACGTGTCTTGTGTGTTTATGTTATTAAGGTGATTTGAAGGTTTAATCAGCAGCAAGTCCTTGCGCTCTGTCTTGTTGAATATATTACTGATGCTCTATATAATAAATATGACAAATAATAAAGATTTGAAATCTATCAAAATCTAACAATTAAATTTGGCTTTTATTTGTTGTTGTTTTTATGACGGGAGCCGGGAGGTAACTTTATCCGTTGAATCTTTACGACTTTAGCCATTTGAACTTTGAAGTCTGTTCAATATATTATTAAAACTTTATATGGTAAATAAAAGTGTTATCTTTGAATTTGAAATGTGTCTGAAGATTGTTTTCTGTGATTGGCAACAGTGTCTAACTGTGAGTGTATCTTCTTTTAACCGCGCGCACTAGGCTTTGCTCTTTTGGAGGTGGGTTGAATATATTACGAGCACTCTTTTATATGGTAAATAGCACAAAAGTTTAGTCTTCGATAGTGTAGATTTTATCTACAAATTTTTGAGTCGCTGGGAAAAGCGTGAATTGTTATAATTTGAGATGTTTTATTTCCAACGATGGATGTAGCCTTTGGCTTTGTAGGTCTTTAGTCTTTCGGTGTCTGTGCAATCTAATGTCTAAATGATTGTATTTACACTTTTTTTCGACAATTTGGAAAAGTTTCTTGTGAATCGTTAGTTTTAGACGGGGTCTTTTAGACGGGGTCTATTATGAATGTGCTTATTTCTGGATCGTCCGGTTTGTTTAATAAATACGTTTTCTAAATATTCAATATTTTCATGCTGCTGACGACGGCTGTCACCACATGTTCGGTTGCAGGTCACGTTATTCCGAGATTAGAATAATTCCAATCTTCGATTTAGTTAAATTTAGGAAGCTTCTTTTACTGTTTAACGTCCTTATAAACCCTAGTTCTCCATCTTCATTTAAACAAATGTTTAAATTCCTATCTTCCACTCGACAACGGGCTCTTACTAGAGCTTGTGCATACGACCTTAAACTGCCTTTCTCCCGTACTGACTCTGGTAAGAGGACATTTCTTCACAGTGCATGTAGCTTTAACCGTCGTATCCATAATTATGGCATTAGTCTTTCTTGGGTCTGTTGAATATATTCGATGAATGCGAGCACTCTCAGGGGTCATTTTTACAATGAATTGTAGTCTTAACCCTACGACCTTCATAGCTTTTCGTCCAGGGACTGTTTAATCCATTAACGAGCACTCAATAATCATATGCATCACAAAAGTGAAAAAAGTTGGCGCCCTCTGCAAACATCTCATAGGTGAAATGTATGCTATCGTTCAAAGGATTTCCCCCCACAGTATTTTTCTATGACTGGAAATACAGTATCTTCAGATTCCGCGATTTTCTAGCCGTTCGTGAACACTGAAAGTATTTGGGCCTTGTATATCTAATCAATTCCTTATGATGGCAAGTGCTACATTTTTACAGTCTTTGCATAATTCTCAGCCTCTGGATAGTCTGGTAGTTCTCAAAATCTTAACCAGGCTTTCACCGAAAGCCTTACTTTGTCGTTCTAAATGTCAGGTTACATGCAGTATGGTTTCAGCTATAGACATAGTGTTTATATCTTGATGAGTTCGTGAAGTATCATATTAGGGCCATGAGAAAATAAGTCGCGACTTGCATAAAACGCGTCTTATATAACACGCGAACACGCCACTCGTATAAATGGTCAAATTCTAATAAGTCGCGACTTGTAGAACAGCCTGAACCCTATTCTTATTTAAGTCGCGACTTATTTGCTCCCGTATAAATGGCCCTGTTGTCTGTATGCTTGCTGTCTAATTATACAAATGTTGATCTCACCTGACTTTAAAATGTATCCTTAATATTATTTCAGTTATGTCCATGGACTATACGTTAGTTATAGTTGATTTCTGATAGTTGACAATATTTTCGTAAACCTGATTTAAATATAGACAGTGGGATATATACCTTTCAACAATCATCAGTTGGACATTGTATCAAATGTTCCATTAATCAGTTGGACGTCGGGTCGTTCGCAGCTTCCTATAGCTTCTAAACTGGGAGTTATTTTACTTTAAGATCACTCTCATACAATAATAATCGCTAACTTCTGTGTGAACTCAGGCTTGAATTTGAATCTTTGTTGTCTTCCCTCCGTCTGAAAATATACAATATGATGATTGATGTAAATTTACGTGGCATTATCATTGTTTCGTTCTCCCATATATTTATACACAACCTGCTATATGTTTGTATTTTTAATAAATCCTCATGCATATATGCTTGCCGCTTGGTTCCTACCAATCTTTCTGAAAAGAGATATGTTATACTTTAATGAATATACAATTCCTCCGGTGTATCATAGGGGCATATAGTGCTATGTTGCTGAGCCTAATGTGTAATGCACAGGCTAGCATAATCCACTGATCTTTTTTTATTTTGGAAAGTATTACATATACTGCTTCATGCATAATGTTTATTCTCTCTTTTGATGTATGATATTAATTAATTATGGAGTGTCGATATGGCACAGTACTTTTGCCTTGCACCTCTGGGGTTCTCGAGCAGGTTTCCCACTTCTCATGGTAGGGAGAACAGTTTAGAACTGATGTTGCATTGGTCACATATTTTTTGGAAAGGTGTTAACAATTTAAATGTGGGTGTTAGCCTGTTGCTTTCACAGTTTGTTTTATAATGTTGATTCTACCTCAGTTGTTAATTACTTGGAAAAATATTCAAGGAAGTGTGACTAATTTCTCTTCTTTCATCGAGTGTAAAAGTCTATAAACTTCGCACTGCTGTGTTTTCCGTATAGCCTTTCCTTCTTCTCCCCATAGTTAGGCAATGGCGCTGCATAGGACTTGATATAAGGGTTATCCACAGTTAGGACCCTGTTAGGAGGGACTGATGCATATAGACGTCAAGACTATATATATAATGTCACCGGGGAATGTCACAGTTTCGATATAACCATACATCTTCCTAGGATTTCTCTCCATATCGGTCTTTCTTCATTCATGCATATTTTGTATTTTACCAAATCTTAACTTAGGCTTAGTTTTCCTCCAAACCTTATGAATGAGCGAATGCCCTTCAGTTGTGGAGTCTCATTCTTGGCCTATTTTCCAGTGTCTTCCTTTCCAAACTTTAATTTATCAGTGATCAATCTTAGAATAACAGTGCATTCTAGTTTTCAGATACACTTAGATAAAAGTCGTAGAATAAATCATAAAATCTGTCCCTCTGTGCGTCTTACTACTTTATCATTTCGAGCTTACGTTAAAAGACTGTGCATGTGCACAGCGCAACACATAACACTCACAGTTATGATTTTTGCTTTGTTAATTGTTTATGCGCAAAGCTTACTTGAATTCCCGGCTTTTCCAAAATATCATTATTGTGTAAAAATTCAGGAAATGTATTCCTATTTTGTAGCATAAAGTGGGTTTGGCCAAAAGTATTTTGCCCTGTTCAAAATTTGCGGTAAATTGATAAATTTCCAGCACACGTTCTCGATTGACTCATTTTGGTTGAGATAAGCCTATTAAAAATCTTATGTTATGAGTTACATGTTGTTGCCAATTTTTAAGCACGAAATACCACGGTATGGTATAATATAGATTCTCTTATAACTTCTGGTTGCTACAAATTTGTATATATTATAGTTATATTAGTTTTGCGCATTTAGTTCAACTGTAATCTGTCTAATTCCCACGCTTGTTGCAGGCGTTTATACAAGGCTAAATGAAAAGCCAACTTGAAATTGTTTAATTTTAATTTATCAAACAGCAGCCATATATCATTAATCTATAAACGTCATATTATTTCGCCGCGCGGACCTATATATATACATCTAGAATACTTCGGGTGGTTTTCAAAGTTTTGTAAGGAATGGATACTATAGTTACAAAATTTAAGTACTTCGACCCTTCGGTCAGTTTGTTGTTAGATCCCTATAACCATCTCAATGTAGTCGACATTTTGTTTAAGATATCGACCCGGCATATTTATTTATGGGACGGCTGAATATTATATAAATTATATGATGAATTTATATATGTCAAACATTTTTTTCACATTACCTTGTCCGTTAGTGCTTGCAATTATAGTAGTCTTCAACACAAACTCTATTCAATTTTTCACTCCTTGTACTTTAAGGAATCGAGGTCGACTAATGCTTCACCGCTTGTAGATAATCTGTAATGCTCAGCTAAGCCGTGTACTTGACTTTCGGACGAATATTTAATACATTAGAAATATTCGTCCCTCGATTCGTTCTGCTTAGTCTTCAGTTAATCGTAGTCACTTTCCAGCGTTCCTTTCTAGGACAATGTTTCTTTAAAAATCTTCCTTCCTTTCTCTCTCTTGGCTGATCCGTAAGCCTATGCTTGACATTCGTTAGCTATACTGAGGAGTTGTCCTTCATTAAGGACACACACTGTACACGTTCGTTTAAAGGTGTATTGTTTCACAGTTTGGCTCACAGCTTTTTCATTAGCACCTTAACCCACAATCCAGCTGACGTTGCAAAAGTCTGGAAACATTCGTTGTTAATTTCAGGCGAAATGTTGAGGTATACGATATCGTATTGAGTTTAACTTTGAGTCTTTCGACATGACAAGAGTATTAAATTACTTTGTTATTTGACTTACTCGTCCAAATGTCACATCAAAAGTGCGGTTTCGCTAGTAATTAGCAGTCCCATTCGCAATAATACATGCTTTTAAACATTAATTCATTTGGTCTGTCTGCACCGTTACTAAGTATATGCGCTAAATCGGCGCAGCACTTTTAGACCACAGCGTAATTTAGATACACCTTAAAATCCCTTTTAAGCGTGTTAAATACAAACACATCAACTCTAACACGAGTGTTGATTGTTGAAAAACATATCTGCAAATGTCATATGATTCAAATTATGGAAGACAAGATAAAGCCCCTAGTAGTGTTCGCCTGTTTGGCATGGGTAAATAATAAATGTAGCTACTAAGGAAGTAGATACTCCTCTATTGAGTATTGCATACGTGCGGAGATTTTTGAAAAGGTAATCAGTATAGAAGTTATATGTGGGACAACTGTCGACAACATTTCTTCCCAGTTTCGTTCATGTCTTCTTGTTTTTAATAAATTATTGCATGTTTGTATAGAGCCAGGCAGCAGGTGCATCAGTTCTAAGAAACAAACAAACAAACAAACATCATAGTTTTATTGGAATAACCTGTGACCTTACTTCTATAGCATGGCCATAACGGATTATTGCGGCATTTAGATATGCACTTCAGATCGAGTACAGGAAAGGTTTGAGGATGTAAAGATCTAGATGTTTGACGTCGTAAATGTACCCCTTGCAGCTGTGTACGCCATAACTTTTTGCATAACAGTACGTCATTAGGCTGAAGAGCAAACGTAAGTTGTCGTCTTTGACCACGCTTTAATTGTATCTGACCGATGTCTATGAGAAACCATCTCTATTTAATATGTATAGCTTGCTTTTGGCATCTCTGTACTTTGAACAATGATTATAGTCACAAAGAGTGCTTCGATCCATGCATGGCCAGTTTGACTGTCTTTAACAAAGGGTAGATCGCAGGTTTTTTCCGGTTACTCGGCCCGTTTCTTTTTGTACTGTAGTAACATCAAATCATTGTACTGTACATGCATCTAAAGAAAACATACTGTTTAGAATTGATGGAACTATATCGAGTATAAAGAAACAAGTCAATCAACAAGTGTGATAGATTTCAGATTTTATAGATCTTTGCTTTGTGTTCTCGTTGACGAATCAGTCCTTGACCTCCACTTTCTAGAAGAGCTGGATAAAATCATCACGACATCAGATTGACGTATTTGAGATTGCATTGGACTTTCTTTTAATTGCACACTCACTCAGCTTAAGATTAATCTGAAGAGAGCGACAGATTTTGTAATATGCGAGCTCAGTGCGAACAGATTTTCAGTATAGAATTTCATATCGATTATCCAGTATATCAAAATTCTTCATGTTCACATTCTTGATTAATACTCGTTATGACAAAGAATTGTCACACGAATTCGAAAAACAAATGAAAATGTACCCTACTCTAATGGTTTCCTGAAGATGTGATGCTCTCTAACATCAATATGTTCGATCCTACTCCCCTGGCCAGAAAGCTGTCGGCTTCCATGCAGAGCTGGTGTGGGGTTGATCTGATGTGGATCATTCCAGAATGTGAGCACGAAGCATAATGATATTGATTTCTCTGAAATTTCTATCAACTTTTCACACTGAGATCTGTCAACTGAAAAACTAAAGTCAATTGATTTACAATGATTTACACTATTAACTTTACGTGATTTATTTAAGTAATTAATGGCAACATGACAGATTGAAACATCAAATTTTCGCTCTCAGGCATAAAAATAAATTTCCTGCGAGCAGAGGTCTCTGTATCTCGGTAAAAATAAATATATGTGAGGAGGCACAGGAAAAGGGACCTATAAATAATTTAATCAATTCTGAGAAATCACGTGATTGGATGATCAATAAGGATGGGGGCGGGGCTATATTTTCTAAGTTTCATTACGATTAAATCGTGTTTATACAATGAAACTTTCATGGAAAATTCCTATAGAACACAAAACCACCAAAATCTTAGTTTTGCCCTCTGGGTCCTATATATAGTTCCCTTTTCCTATGCCTCCTCAAATATACATGCAGTTGTATCAAATTTTCATACTTCAAACTTGGAGGTCCAGTGTAGGCAGTATTCAACAGTATTCTACTATGGTTTTGTTTGAACTACTGCACACGTAAAAACGTACAAGACTTGTACCAATGCCGTTTCAACAACTTGTTATCAGGATGTGTTCGCACTGCTTGTTCCCAGCTTGTTGACAAGTTGTCAGCGGCTTGTTGACAACTTGCTACAAGGTTGTTGACTCAACAGATTTGTTACAAGTTGTTCCAACAACTTGTTATCGTCCTGTGACTCAACAACTTGTTAGCAAGTTGTGAGTGACAACCTTGTAACAACTTGATGAAATGACAACATTGTTAAAACTTGTTGACAAGCTTGCTACAAGCCTGTTGCGAACACATCTTGTTGACAAGATCAGTGAGATTTTTGCGTGTGTACCTGAAAAACATTCGAAACACTTTGACGTTTCAAACGGCATGCTCTTCGTCAAGAAGTTGGCAGTGTTCTTAATTTCTTTTCAGGTAGTTTAGATACCAACCACGATCTTTATGTCAGGCTGTTCTGTCTATTTTGTAGGAAATTGTAAATAGGAACAAAAACTGTTGCAAAAATGTGTCTTTCCATTTTGTCTGTGACAGACTGACAGTCAATTAGTTTGTTATTAGATTTCGCGTATTTTCAGCTGTACAAAACCGTTATCATTATGCATATAGATTAAAGCAATTATTTGTTCAATTACTGAATCATTTCCTTGTGTGGTTTGGGCAATTTTGGGAAACCCGCGGATTTTCTTATGCATAATCAGTGACGTAATTTAAAATACAGTCAAACCTGTATTAAGCGGACACGCTCGGGGAATAGGTTAGTGTCCGCTCAATAGAGGTGTCCGCTTAACACAGGTTCTCGTCACCAGCCCCTCCTCCCTCCATTTCGATGTTTGAACAACAGTAAAAGACTTGTCACCGATTGCCGAATATCGTTAATATAGTTACTAAAGCACAATAATTGTAAAGATGAAAATTTTAGAAAATGTTGTCCGTTTAACACAGGTTTTTGTCTTTATGTGCCAATTTAGGTGTCCGCGTCCGCTTAATAGAGGTTTTCCGTCCACATCAGAGTGGTAAACACAATAAACATGAACAAAACACAAACACGCGACATATTATCTATCAAGACGAATCATCTTCCCATTTCGTCCATAATAATAATAATAATAATATTTAATAAGTTCGTCTTGTGTTTAGGTCAATGATACGTCTCCTAATCAAGTATAATTGGCGTACGTATTGATGTAAAAAATTGTCAGCCATGTTGAATTTGATTTTAATTAGTTTGAAATTTCCAATGAAAATGGTGGAATTTGCCCCCCAAACAACCGGAAGCCACACAATTTCGATTTGTGACGTCACTTGCTCAAGCCGAACAGGCGACTCGTAACCTGACAGCGGGCTGCTAAGGTACAGCTAGCGGACACCTTGCGGATAGGTAGCGGATTGCCCGCTAGCTGCCCTGCGGATTGCCTACGGTTTGATTCCTGTTTGAGTGTTTGTTAAGTTTGCTACTTCATTGGTATTAAGTTAACTACGTTGCTCGTTTTGTAAGCTGTAAGGGTTCAAGAATAGTCCAGTGACCCAGTATGAGGTTAGTGAATTTCTCGCCTTTTACTATCGCTTCAAGACTAAAATGAATATGTGGGTAACCAGTACTTAATCTACACAATAGATGTTAATAGATATCGGTTTATTAGCCAGCATTTAGGGTGGCGCCATTTTAATATTTTTGGTTACAACTTCATGTATACTTCATGACCGCAAATAATCACGACAAATTGCTGTTTTATTACACTGATTTTTGCACATAACGCCCTAACATATAACACATCGATATTTTATTGGTGGGTTAAAACAGTTCTCCAATACAGCCGCTTTGGCGAACATGTTTCAACTTGCGCTACAGGTGTCTAGCGTGAGAGTCTTCTGTCCGCTTTACTGCCCGCGGACAAGTTTATGTAAGTTTATGTTACGTCGTCTGCATGTTGTGGAACCCCGTTATTGGAGATTTTATCTCTGTGTGGTCATTCCAGCCATTGTGTGTAATTCTTGTTTAGTTTATATTTACTGTAAATAATGGCAAACTTATAAAATAAATATAGATGAGAGATATTGTATAATTGGCTTCCTCCTACATAGCGTCAACAGTTCTGAAGTTGACAACATTTGCTCTCAACTGTCCTATAACCAGGGCCGTATCTACGGGGGGGTTTGGGGGGGTGTCACACCCCCCCACAAATTGTATTTTGAGATTTAGTCGGCAGAAGCGAGATTTGAGTCGGCACAAAACAGTACAAGTCGGCACAAAACAAGTCGGCAGAAAACCAGTCGGCAGAAAGAATATAAAAAGGGAATTTATTTTTTTAGGAAGTAAATAATTTTTGTGGGAACGGTCGTATTTATTGGTTAAATAGTAATATAATAACGTTAGTAGTCCGGGAAAAATATTTTAACCCCTTCCCCCCCCCCCAGTTTGATTCATTATCAAACTAAATAGGTCTGTATTCCTTTTGTTTGGTTTTCTTGCCTCCAAATGCAAAGCTGAAAAAACACACACTGGCAACATGTATACTATCATCAATTATGTTGTTAATTAAGTTCAGTTTTCTTTCACATGTAAACGTCTTCAGAAAATAGCGATGTGCAGTTTCTGAAAATATTGATGCTTCTAATTTCAATATCTAGTGTTTGCTTTCTATATCGTTGTACTATATGACAGCTTCTGTATTCATTATCAAACTATAATTTAGGTCTGTGTTTTATGTTTTAATTACATTATTTTCTCGCCTACAATTGCAGGATAGCATAAAGCATAAGCAAATTGTACGTACTATCGTTAATTCTGTCATTACGAGGGCCTTGCATAGTTGCTAATATAAGTCCGATCACTGAATCGTGACTGGATGGCATCATTACGCTTAGTATTATGCAATAGCAGCTCAGTTTTCTTCGTATGTCTTCAGATGATAGCACGTTCAGTTTCTAAACTAATATAGAAGTTCCTCTAATTTCAACTAGTATTTGCATTATTTTCTTTCTATAGATTTACAGTCCTGACATTCTTCATACTTGATCTCATCATCTACTATCCATGATTATCCAATATTATCCTACGAAATCCGTTCATAGACATCAGGATCCATCTTTGCTCAGCCTCGTATTGATGTCCATCTATACTACTTTAAATCTCAGCTTTTGATTGGTTGGTGGCTGACTGCCCTATCGCGGGCTAACGTTCGGGTTGGGCTGTGGGTTGTGGTGGATAAGAAGGGTTGTCTAGGCATGACTTGTGCGAAGGAGGGGTACTCTTGGAGCAAAAGAATGCTCTTCCCAAGACAATGTGAATCAAAACCATCGTTCAGGAGATGATCAGTATTCGGGAATTTCCGGAATTGATATACGCACTTCTTTCGTCCGCAATGGCATTGGCGAACCATTCGGTGGCTTTGGTGGCAACTTTTTCTCTGGCAATGGTGTAACTGGTCGTTCTTCTGTGACCTAGAATAAGACAGGCAATGAAAAAGTCAACTGGCTTTTCGCCAAATATTATAATAAACATTAAAGGGGAGCGAATCATTAATCGCTCAAATCATCCAAAATATTCCACTATTGTTTATGTGAAAGAATTCATGATTTCTGATTGGCTACCGGTGAAATCGTCATATCATCTCAGTGGCTGACCAAATATGGAGTTGTGACATCATATCGCACGATTTGACGTCAAAGTGTGCGATATGAAAAAAATTCGCACGCTATGACGTCATGCCAACGATGCAAGACGAACCTGACAAAGTCGAAGGAATGAAGAATGAAGAATTGTCTCACAATACAGCATGTTGTCTGTCTAGATATCGTTTAAATTTCTTCACTGTGGCCTTAGAGTTAAAAGGGCTTCGCACAACCGGTCGCTGTTTTCATCTTTTCAATAAATAATGAGACAATTATTCTCAACCTCATTCAATAATTGTTAATTAGCTAACCTGCTAAACACACGCCAACTAAACCAAATAACCTTTTAGCTAATGAATCTATCAGGTCATAAGCTGGCACAAAATAGAAGGAAATTCAAATGAAACGAAATTCACAGACGAATTGTCAGACGAACTATTAATCCGGACGGATCAGCCGTCTTTAATATTTATCTTAACTCTAATCTTAACTCTAATCTTAACTCTAATCCTAACCTCAACCTTTATCCTAACCCTAACCCTTAATCCTAACACTAATCCTTGTGACGTAATTTCGGGAAAGTAGTATAGAAAGTCGCCCACAAATCGGGTCAATGCACATCTCGTTTCTCTTTCTCAACTCACCTCTTTCCGATTGGTCATCTCCATCTCTTCATCCATTCTGTCTTCTTCCTCAAGTGTCGGAATGACCGACGAGTACCGACTCCGACTTCGGTACGATCGTCGGCGACCGTTAGAAATCTTCGGCTGTTCATCGGAGCTTGCGATGGACGTCTCGGGAGCGTTGAATTTCATGCTTTGTAGCGCACTGTTTAAAATCTTTTTCTCCGGCCTCGGAGGTAATTTGAGCTTTACCTGTTTGAAGAAAAGGTTTTTAAGGCCCGTTTCAGACGCCGCTCCACTCATGCGCCGAACTTAATTGTATTAGGTGCGACGCTGGAGCGACACAAGAGCGGCAGTGATTCAAACGGCGTACAAAATATAATGTTGTTGACGAGAGAGGAGCGTATTCGCGCGGGAATTCCAAATGCAATTCAAAAAATAAGTAAACATTATAAAGTAGCTAATCTAATCCTAATAAGTTACAGTAAATTTTGATTTAGGTTCGGCACATCACTGGAGCGGCGTATGAATCAATGTCGCTCTAACGTCGCATAATGCGATAGGCTCTGTCGAACTTCTGCCGAACTTATGTCGCTCCAAATTCTGCCGTACCTAATTGATTCAAACGTCGCTCTTCTGTCGCACCTAATTCGTCATTTAAGTTCGGCGCATGAGTGGAGCGGTGTCTGAAACGGGCCTAAGTTCTTTAAGTTTGTGTTTCAGTCAAAATCGTGAGAGTCAATGAATACTCTCGCTAGCGTTTGGTCACCAACTCTAATGCATGTAATCTCATCAACTTTGAGTTGGTTCAAATTTTGATGAGAGTTTTAGCGCGTTTGGCCGGTACGCGTGGTAATATGCAGTCTACTCTCATGCAACTCTTGTTCCCGTTTGAGGACCGGGCATGAGAGTTGATGAAACTCTCTTGCAAACTCTCGCTTGCTAACTCTCATCAACTCTCATGTTGACCGTTTTGGTATACATTCCAGTATTTTGTTATACGTTCCGATGTTGATAATGTACATCGTTACACATTCCCATAATGTACACACTTACCTTAGCATAATTATTATACAACGAGAAATTACTCGCCACCACGGATACTGGTAACGCCATCATGAGTACACCACTCAATGCGCACGCGCCGCCCACCAGCTTCCCGTACAATGTCGATGGCGTGATGTCACCATAACCTGGAATATTAATGTTGATCATGAGTTGAGTTGTTTAATGTAGACTACACAGGGCGTGATTGCCCAATTCACCCGAACCAGAGGCTCATGGTACACGACAACTGAGGCCTAAGGGTTAGTTTTTGGTGAGGGAGGAAATCTGGAGATAATCCATCACGAAGTACAGGAGAGAATTACCACAACTCATGCATGAGTTTTTAAGCACAGGATCAGTTACCCAAGCTAAGTAAATACCTTACCATCGACCTCTACAGTAGCAGGCTTTGCACGACGGCAAGGGACAGCAAGCTAACGCGAAAATTGACAATAAAATATTTGCACGATAAAATGTTATATAATTCATATGTTAGATATGTCGATACTTCCCTGAGCACATGTGGCAGATGCGATTAGCGCGCTGCCCTTACTGCCCGCTACTGCAGGTCATTGGTAGAAGATTTACTTAAGTTGGGCAACTTCCCTCTTCTCTAAAACTCGTGTAAGTAGACTTTGGTTGGTTCTCTCGTGTGCTTTGAGGGTTCATCTCAGGGTCCTACGGTTTTCCGCCTTCACCAAAAACTAACCTTACTGAAAACCTAGTTGTCAGCACGTGTATCATGAGTCTCTGGCCTGGGTGAATGGGACCACAACACCCGGTGTAATCGATGGTTCTTTCCTGCGCTTCGGGGATTTTTCTCCAGGTTTTCCTCCCTCACCGAAACTAATTTTACTAGCCTTTTGCTAGGGGTTTCCACAAGATGCTCGGCAACTTTTCCTTATATAAGCAACAAATGTTGGAGCTGGCAACTTTTTTAGTTACTAGCAACAAAGCCAACAGTTTACAAATAATTTGTTATTTAATTTGTTATTTTGAGGGATGTAGCCGCGAAAATATATAGATTTGCTTTATATTTCCATTTATTTTACTTATAAACTGCGACCCCTTATAGTACGAATTAGTTTATCTCCAGTATCCAATTATTACCCGGGCAATTTAATATACGGTTTTTATACTTTTTGCAGGAGAATCAACCCCGGAGTTTCTTGACACTTATTCTAATTGACTAATTTCCTTTTTTTCAAAATGGCGGAAAGTTCGAGTGATGAAAAAGCACAAGCGAAGATGGCGAAGAAATTACACTTCGTCGTTGAAAATCGCCCTGTGCAACATCACCTTTGCATGCAAACACAAGCTATACATGAAAATTTGCTAAATTTCGCAAAGCATGTGACCAGCAACATAGAGCAACTTTCTAAAAATCAAGCATCTTTTTGGAAAAGTAGAGCATAATTTGAGCAACATTTCAAGATTTTTCAAGCATCTTTTTGGAAAATTTCGAGCATCTTGTGGAAACCCCTACCTTTGGCTCAGGTGAATTGGGCAACCACACACTGTGTAATCGACATTGAATAACTCGTTATCATATGTTAGTACTGTCCTACCTACGGTTGTCATGGTGATAAGTGACCACCAAATCGAGGCTGGTATACTTGAAAATTTTGTGTTTTCATTCCTCTCCGCATAATATGCCAATGAACCATAGGTCACCACCAAAATTGAAAAAATAAAAAACAATAGAAAAAGCTCCCGAAAGCTGCCTTTTATAGTTTGGATAAAAACTTGCAGCACGTACGAAAAGCGGAACGCGCGAAACGCACGATATAGCCGAAGCACGTAAAGTAGTTTCAAAACACGCAAATCGTCTTCTTTCGGGAACCCGAGTTCGAGATAGAACGGCATAATGGCAAGGACGTCCACCCACGTTTGCATGGTTTTGAGAAAAGATTTTTTGTCCGGGCTTGTAACGAGGCGAACCAGGAATTCTATAGTGAACCAGCAAATTGAAGCTATTTCCAAGGAGTATAGGACCACGTTACGACGTGTTTGATCGAAGGTTGACAACGTTGAGATACAGAATAAAACCACAACCAAAAATGTTAGGATTAAAGATACAAAACTGATGACCTGAAATGGTAAAATATGCATTAGAGCAGATTTTGGATTATGGATCAGATTAGGGTTAAGATTAAGGATTGAATTAGAGTTATGATAAGGATTAAGGATATAGAACTGATTACCTTCAATGATAAAATGATAGATTAGGGATGAGATTATGGTTAAGATTAAGGATTGGATTAGAGTTATGATAAGGATTAAGGATATAGAACTGATTACCTTCAATGATAAAATGATAGATTAGGGATGAGATTATGGTTAAGATTAAGGATTGGAGTTATGATAAGGATTAAGGATATACAACTGATTACCTTCAATGATAAAATGATGGATTAGATTTGCAATTAGCAATCAGATTCAGATTAGAGTTTAGATTAAGGATTGGATTAGAGTTATGATAAGGATTACGATGTAAAACTGATTACCTTCAACGATAAAATTATTGATTAGGTTCAGATTAAGATTAGAGTTAGATTAAGGATTGATTAGAGTGTTGAGATATGATTTGGTTTTACAAAATCAATCTTATCTGTGTGATCTCTGCATCTGTGCACATTGCAATTGTCTGATTATAATTTCGCCCGTCAATCAAATATCGTGACGTTACGACGTTTACCTCTGTGATTGCAGCATTATGCTTGATTGATCTAATTTCGCCTCCGTCAATCAATACACGTGACGTTTACCTCTGTGATTCTTGCAGTATGCACTTGTCTGATTATAATTTCGCTCCGTCACGTGACTCTACCAAATATGGCGTAGGTTTTCTCCGGGTATTAGGAATTGCACGGTAGAAGCCATTGTCATCAAAGAACGTTAACTGAGGCGTTAACTGTATAAGGCGTTAACTTGTAGTTTTTAGCAATTTTATGATATAACATTTTGGACTCCTGTAAAAGATATATATTTATACATACATTTATTTATATAGTTAGATAACAAAAGTTGTAAGTTGTAAACTGCGCTTTAGAATATTTATAGTTTCAGCGCAATATAAATACTTTTTAAATTAAATTAAATTAACTATAAAGTTTCAGGGCTACACTCCATGCATGTACTGATCTCTCGAACGTGTGGTGCCAGTGTAGGTAGCGTCTATACAATAAGCTTCGTGTGTTTAGAATCAATCTACCTGAAAAATACAACAAGAACTTCGACGTTTCGAGCGAAGGCTCTTCGTCTGGAAGTTAGTAGCCAATACACCCTACCCTACATGTACTTTGATGAATATTTAATTGTAATGCCGTAATTCAGTGAAATCACCAACGTTTCAATTATATACATGCTTCATCTCGTTTCGCCAAAAACTACAGATTTTTGCTTGCATTTCCAAAATTCAACAATTCCGTATAAGGATTTTAATAGTTTGCTAGTCTTCTCAGATCATTAAAAGGGTCCTAAAGATCTGTTTTAATGTTTAAACTCAGACAAATCTTATTATAAAATCCCCTCATACGAAGCAAAACATATAGACAAATTAAAAGGCCATCAAATCGAATTAACAGTCGGCAAGCGAGAAAAGTCGGCACAGAAAAGGCGGAAGAATTAGCTCAATCCATTAAATTAGCAAGTGGCGTTCTTTAATTGGGATTTCAAAGACAAAACGCATGCATATGTGATAACAATTTATTCAAATAAATCGGCAAATTTAATTTTCAAAGTTAGCGAAGTTTTAAGCTTTCAGTTAATTGTCTGTGACAATAATGTTACATCTATATATATACATTATTTGTACTGACGAATGCGGGCTTAAGAATCGAAAAGTTTGCTAAAATATTAAATAGATGGTGTTTTTCACAAACAACCAATTAATGCTATACAACTATAAATTCATGTCCACCTGCCTAATAGAGTTTTAATTTCATATAGCTAAAACTAAAAGTTGCTGTTTCATATATAAGAGTGCTAATTTGTAAAGCTAAAAAGTGCAATGCACTATGACGGTAAAAATAGGTAGGTATTGAGTACACGCCTTATGACTGACATGCATATATATATATATGCGTTACAAGCTGCACTGACGAGCCGTTGAACGGCGAAACATGCATGTCTGCAGATTTGACTATATATATATATATATATCGTCTAAACACCAAATCACTATACATTCATGTTTGTTAACAATTTGCTCGATCGTCTTGAGGCCGTGGGTAAGCAAATATAGAGGTCACAATTGCCAATTTATATTGCAAATATTGTGAACGAATAATCAGTTTGTTTTGTGTAAAGCTATATTTATTTGACATGCTTTGGTAACAAGGTTCTCACATACTACAATCTCAAACGTGGGGGTCCAACATAGATCTATGGTATAAAGCTTCCGTGGTTTGTGTCTGAATTATCTGAAAAATATTAAAACATTTTGACGTTTTTAGTAGCGAAAGTTCTTTGTCATGAGGTTAGCAGAAAACTTGGCACCACCTGGCGTTTTCTTGGAACGTCGAACTATCTTTGATCTTTTCAAGTAATTCAGACGCTAAAATCTCGGCAGCTTATCATCATGATGTATTATATACGACTCGCTATTGTTGCAATTATCAAGATCGTTGTGGGCGAAATGAACACCATCACAACGTGATCATCAGCACAAGCATGTTTATTCATGCATTATCATCATTCTATTGTAATAATTCGGCATGGAGGCAATTACAGATGTATTTATGAAAACAATTTATTAACAGTTTACGTATATTTAGGGGGTGGACTCAGTCACACTGATTCAGTGTAGAGCTCACAATAGTTTATAGTCTGATTACGTGGGACTATAAAAAAGCCAAAAAAGCTAAGCTTGACTAGCAAACGAGACCTGTTTATTACTTGATAGCTCTATCAGTTCTAAACCTATCTCGCTAGAGGTCTAGTAAGGAGAAACCCTTATTACCATTGTTACTACCCCTTTGCAATTGAGCAAAATTTTCAACTTTTTAAAACAGGTTTTTACCATTTCAAAAGCATTGTTTTGATGGAAGAAAAGGTTTTTGACCACTTCCCAAACGTTTGAACTAGTTTGGGGCAAGATTTTAACTATACCTGGGGAAAACCTGTGATGCTTTCTACAATCTAGACTCGATTCCAGCTGTTGGATACCCCCCACGGTCAAACTGTAAGCACTTTTCTGACATGAGGTCGAGGTAAAAGCATTGGATATCGGCAAATAGGCAATACTCCAAGATTCGGTCCCACAAACGCAATATAATTGGCCCTGCCGTGACTTCAAAAATGTATAACAACCTAACATCAAAATGTACAAAAATCGATTGTTATCACGCAGATTAAAGTTTTATCAATACTTTTAGCAGAACATGCGGTTAGAAACCACGATATGTGGAGCCTAGGAGTCTGGGACCTACGGTTTTGTTGATAAGCAAATATTGTGGCTTTTAGTTAGACCCAAGCAGTTATAGGCGCTTACCACACGCAAATATAAGCTTTAATCAGTGTACTAAATTCTAATTTTTAACGAGAACTAAATTTATCATTAAAAAAGCTAACGCTTTTAAACTATTTTTTTAGTTTTCACACTTTTTTTGAGATAAGCTTATAGCCTACTCGTACAATACAGCGTATAAATAAATATACACAATATAACCGAATATATATGCGGCTGGCATATAATTATAGGAATTACATATTCAGTTTTTAGATTTTAAGATTAAGGGACTATTGAAAGTTTAATCATATATAGCTGCATAGCCTATAACTCACAAGGATTAGTCTAAATTAAAGCCAGCTCACTGTACTTGAGCATTTAAAAGCTCGTTTTCACAAGCCGAGTTTAAATTAACCACCCGTAAAAGGCCGTATTATGATTGTTCATTGTGAAAAATACGTGTTTTCCCGCCTTGCCGTCAGCACAAAAATGTGAATGATTTTAGCGTAATGTCACCGGTAATTACAAATGCGTCAGATCAGAATGTCAAATTTTTAATCTTGTTGGATTTAGAGTATTATAACGTTGTCAGTTTGACATGCCAACTTGTAATGAAAAAAATCCTTTTCTTGTCATTTTGAATGCGTACGGTATCTACCCTCGTTTCTACATTTATGTATTTTTACGTAATAGCCAACCGCAGCGAAAATTAAATAAAAAATCATGGATGCATTTATTCGCTTCTTCATTTGTTTATAATAAACCTTGTTGTCGCGTACATCGGGCTTCAAAATTCATTATATTTAATATTATCTTTCATTTTTTCGGAAATGTGTTCTGCTTTTCCCACTTTTAAGTTCGAGTGCCTTTTCAGCTTATCGCTCGAACGCACAAAACGTGCTTTTTGCTTGCGTCAAATTTGAAGTGGCGAATGCGATAGCGATCATGTTTTGACCTGATAACGGTGTCAACAAATCGATAACCTAAATTTGACGTTTTCTGCCTGAGAAATTATGTCAATTCGCTTCGAAATATAAAAGCAGGCCGAATTTTTAAGACCCAATTTATGTTGCATAGAGGTGTAAATTGTTTAACGTGCAATTCGCGGTTTTAAAGTGTCTTTAAGAGCACCTTAGAACCGGTTGCCATGTTAACATATTTTTCATGTAGCGTGCGACATGCAGACAGCGCTAACATCTGCAGGGTCGGAGTGCTGACTGTATAAACAGGTGAAGCACACTACAGTAGCCAAGGACGCTAATGTTGGAAAAGTGTTTTAAAATAGATACATGCAAAAATCACACTCACCCATGCTAACGTAGATGAATAAGGGTTTTCTAATAACCTCCACACAGCTTTACAGTGTCTTTGCCACGATTTTCGGGCTTGCCCCCAACACTTTTGGCTACGATGCACCCTGTCTGCTTCTGGGTATCCATCGCTTAAATCATCAAAAGTTTCATCTTCGTCGACCTCATCCTCAAATAGACTTTCCACAATGCTGTCTTTATCGTCCAATGCTCCAAAACCTTGTAGCTTTTCTTCCAATTCGTTGTGTTCATCAAAATAGGACCAGCAGCACGGCTCTATTAGTTTTGAGTCGATTCCCCAATAACTTAGCTCTTCCGCGAACATAGGTCCGCATATATCTCTCGGCGCGTGAAGTTTTCCTGTGCGGAAATAATTCAAAATATGTGAAAATAACCCAGGATGTCGGTCGAAAAAGAATTCACGATTTGGCCGCGGATCTAGTTTAATCTGTTCGCTTATCCACGTCAGTCTTGTGTCCGTGAAGTTGTTTAGCGTACTCAAATGCGTTTCATGTCGTTGTCCTCCGACGTTCAAAATCACTTTGATATCGTTAGAGTATTGTAGCTCTTCGCCATTGCCCATGGATTGAACGCGCACCGACATTTTGTGGCGAAGTCCCTGCGCGGAACGCCTGACCCGTTAAGCCGTTATCAGTGATACTCGTTAAAATACGCAACACAGTCGTTGAGATGTCGCCTGTTTCTTGTTCAAACAAATTTTAATTATGGCGATTTAGCAAAGTCGGTGTAGCTAATGATGCCCCCTAGTTCTGCGTTGATCAGCTACGCCACAAGCGCGACGCACTCGCACAGTTACTCTCCGTTGGTTATCGCGTCCTCGAGTCTCATCAACCGCGGAGTAAAATGCACAATTCTATGATTCATGCCCCGTGTAAATATTTTAGAATATTATCACGATCAAGCGCCAATGAGAGATGGATATTCGACGCTCAACATGTTTGGCAAACAGATGTCTTCACTACTTTATGCAGTGATTAGCATTAATATCGTAGCTATTGGCAACCGCGCATGCGAAACAACTTCTCAGCTTTACGCGCTTACGTTTACTACAGACTTTACACATGTACGTTTTTCTATACTATTCTTGCCCGTTTCCAATGGATACTCTACCATATAAAGTGTGTAAGTTGAACTATATAATATGCTGTGATGTGACGACATATATAATTATTTACACCAGACGTGACGTCTCGTATTTATGCCACACATTTTTGACGAAATGATTTTCAGCAGTAGAATATATTAAATACCCTTCGACGCAGCAAGAATCTGAACTCCGTTCGGATGAATTCAGAACCGTATACTCAAATTTGCACGATTTTGCCTGGCGTTTACAGGGAAAGAAATGAAACCGGACGAATTCGAGCGCAGCTAACCGTACGAATTCCCGTGTGAACCAGGCGTGGATCAGGCGTGCGGAACAAATGAAACTGGACGATTTGCGCACGCGGTTCCGAATTCATTCGGTCTCATGTGAACGCAGTCTGAAGCTACGGCGTTTCAAGCAAAGCCTTACAGACAATAGGGCTGCAATAGTGTTGTACTTAGTATTAATTTTCTGCAAAATTCTGGGAGCGCATGCCAACGAAAAGATCTACTGCGAGTGAGCTGTATGCCTGTATATATATTCAGTTGCATTGATGAAGATCAGGGGCCTGCTGTATAAAACTCTTTAACTACTTTAGTTGTAACTACACATTTTATCATTATAGTTGTTAACACTAAAATACGCGATTATGATTGGTCAACATTCGCACTAACTATAGTCAATTTTAACTACTTTATATACAACCGGCACCCAGGCGAGCAAACGTTATGATGTCGGAGTCAGTGTTCAACAATTGTACCTTTAATTTTGGCTAATAATTTGTGTGTCAGTGTTTAACAATTGTACCTTTACTTTTGGCAAATAATTTGTGTGTAAATCAGTACTATCGTTGTGTTCCTGAGTTAAAACACTGCTACTCGTGTTTTAAATAGTAAATCAGTATACCTGCGCTGTTTCCACAAAACAAATCGATTATATTTTACCGCCATACAAATATACAAGGAAAGTATTATCGTGGACTTTAGTACTCACTGTCTGTTTTTTTCCTAACTCGTTTTCGTTCATGTTATTTCAGTGTTCAATTTTTTCCATTCATCCGTTTTTATGACGCATTACGCACAAAGAATCTTAAAAGTTTATAAATCGATTTCATTAGTGATACTTAGGAACAAGCACATGAATGAATGCACGACATGTATTGTTGGTTATGACTTAGTTGTTCAGGTAATTATTGTACATATATAATTTACAAGGATTTAAACGTTTGTGCGCGTAAACTCGTACGTATAATTTGGAAACTTGAGGGTTTAGGATCAAACTACCGGCTTAAAAATATGACAAGAACTTCGACGTTTCGAGCGAGCGAAGGCCCTTCTTTTGGAAGCCGTCTTGGAAGTTTGCGCACTAACTGGAAGTCTTAGAAGTTTGGCTACTAACTTCCAGACGAAGGGCCTTAATTCTAACCCCTCAGCATTCAAGATTTTATAACTTGGAAGCAGCCTTGAATTTGTCTGGCATTAGTTACAGCAAAAAGCGTTGTAGGGTTAAGAAGATATCGTTGGAACTACGTTCAACGAGACCGAACGAATTTGGAACCGTACGTTCACAAATTCATCCGGTTCCATTTCTTCACACGCGGAATTCGTACAGTTGGCTGTTCTCGAGTTCGTCCGGTTTCAATGTTTCACGCGCCCTGCGTGTGAACTTGACACGCGAAATGGTCCAAATTTGAGCACCGGGTTCCAAATTCATCCGGTAACACCTCCTAATTATATTCGCATAACTTTCGATCCGTGCTTTCGATCATCATTCGACGCGGGCGTCGTAATATTCTCATTATTTTGTAATCAGCCATTAACGCATTGAAACTTTTTTTAAACGCACTATTTTGTACAGGAGATATCAATACAATATTACGTAAACAGTAATTTAACATAATTTCAGATTGTTTTACTAACGTATAAGTGCGTAGTAATCAAAGGAGTGCAGGCTTTCGAGTTGATCACTACCTACGTTCTAATATAAACTATAAGTATATGATAAGGTTGAGCTTAATCTTATATTCATTACTGACTTTTTAATAATACAGTCTTGTATGTTTTCTTAAATATTTCAAACGAAGTTGAATGTTTTATATTAATATCAATTGACTCCCATATTGATTCGCATATTGATTCGCATTACGATTCGTATAATTAACATATAGTTTATAATTAACAGATGCAACTATCTTTAAATAGGAAAAAGGAAAAAGAAAATTCTTTTTTTCAGTTTTGCTTCCTAAGCTACTGCCGCCTCACCAAGTGCCTTCTTTGCGTACATGGGGGCCCTGAAAAAGACCAACAATTCTTTTCTTCAACGGTTGCTTCCTAAGCTACTAACGGCCTCACCAAGTGCCTTACTTCGAAACATCGACATGTTTTAATTTTAATCTTTTTCAGCCTAGTTCAAACACAACCCACGGCAAGCTTATTAACAATTTTCAAGATGTATTACGACAGAAATCATTATCTCCACGCAGGACAAAAGGCATGGATGTAAAAAACGCAATGTGCAAAGAAGGATTATCATCTTAAGACCTCCCTTAGTAAACACGAGGTTTATTAAAAGTATTAAAAACAAACAGATGATGATGATAACATTTTTCTTCAAAAGACTGTGGTCGTTAGTGGGGCATCATCGACAGGGCACGTAACAAGTAGGTACTCCCCAGCCAAGGGGCTGGGGGCTAGGACAGTTAAAAAAGGCCCTGGCTGGTTCAGTTCTTAGTGCATGTACCTTTCACCTCTGTGACCGTGGTTTGATTCCTGCAATATGCAGTTGTTCTGATCATAACCAAGAAATTGGTTGTTTTAACCTATTTGTTTTTACAGTGAAGCCTGAAGGGTGCAGTTTGAAGGGTGCAGGGTCTCTCCGGGCACTCCGGTTTCCTTCTTCAATAAAACTGGACCATGAAAGGATCGCCTTTACTGAACCACTTGGGAGAACTTGTTCAGAAATGAGAGAGCTATTCACAGTGGTTCCACTTTGAAGGAAATTTCCTTTTGAAAGGAAATTTTGACAAGTAAGCCAGAAAAATGAAGAAAATTTGACAAATAAGCACAACTCTCGCCATAAAAGTGTATATATATAACACAGTCACGCAATCTGTTCCATTATATATCCTGATTATTTTTTTCTCACGCACGCTGTGACGATCACACGTGCACAGTTCAGTGTGAGCTTGTTAGGCTCAGTTGAACGAACTCGTGTCCACTGCTTGCATGTGTCATCGTGTGGTACCAGCGTAAATTAACATATGCCATGTATAGTATATGATCAAATGCGCAAATGTACCGTCGTTAGGAACTAGGGACGAACAGCTACAGATAAAAACACAATCTCGTACCCAGAGCCAAAAGGATCACAGGCTCTGGGTATGAGATTGATAAAAAAAACATTGTTTATTCTCCCGTGAAACTTCAATGTTTGTGTTTTTAATTCTCTCAGCCAATCAACGTGAGGCTAGTTGAACATGATTGGCTGACCAGATTATTAATACCTGTCAAATCAAATGCTCTTGGCAAACATTAGACCTGGATATTAGACCGTTAGAGTTATAAAGTTGAACACCCAGGTAAATATTTTGCTCACAATAGGCTAGTTCGTTCCCTTTTGAGAAATATTCAATTTAATTTCACCATGGATTATAAAAACACTACAATCACTGTAAGTCATGGTATGTTAATTTGTGCGATGCATCGCACAACCACACACGACAACCATACTACAATCACTGTAAGTCATGGTATGTTAATTTGTGCGATGCATCGCACAACCGCACATTACAACCACACTACAATCAATGTAAGTCATGGTATGTTAATTTGTGCGATGCATCGCACAACCGCACATGACAACCACACTACAATCACTGTAAGTCATGGTATGTTAATTTGTGCGATGCATCGCACAACCGCACATGACAACCACACCGCCATCACTGTAAATCATGGTATGCTAATTTGTGCGATGCATCGCACAACCGCACATGACAACCACACTACAATCACTGTAAGTCATGGTATGTTAATTTGTGCGATGCATCGCACAACCGCACATGACAACCACACCGCCATCACTGTAAATCATGGTATGCTAATTTGTGCGATGCATCGCACAACCTCACATGACAACCACACTACAATCACTGTAAGTCATGGTATGCTAATTTGTGCGATGCATCGCACAACCGCACATGACAACCACACTACAATCACTGTAAATCATGGTATGCTAATTTGTGCGATGCATCGCACAACCTCACATGACAACCACACTACAATCACTGTAAGTCATGGTATGTTAATTTGTGCGATGCATCGCACAACCGCACATGACAACCACACTACAATCACTGTAAGTCATGGTATGTTAATTTGTGCGATGCATCGCACAACCGCACATGACAACCACACTGCAATCACTGTAAGTCATGGTATGTTAATTTGTGCGATGCATCGCACAACCGCACATGACAACCACACTGCAATCACTGTAAGTCATGGTATGTTAATTTGTGCGATGCATCGCACAACCGCACATGACAACCACACTACAATCACTGTAAGTCATGGTATGTTAATTTGTGCGATGCATCGCACAACCGCACATGACAACCACACTACAATCACTGTAAGTCATGGTATGTTAATTTGTGCGATGCATCGCACAACCGCACATGACAACCACACTACAATCACTGTAAGTCATGGTATGTTAATTTGTGCGATGCATCGCACAACCGCACATGACAACCACACCGCCATCACTGTAAATCATGGTATGCTAATTTGTGCGATGCATCGCACAACCGCACATGACAACCACACTACAATCACTGTAAGTCATGGTATATTTATGAATAATAGTTCTGAATATTTATACAAAATGACGTATTCAAACGACGGTCGCTGACCAAGCTGAAGCATATCGCAGGCCTGGATATCCGGAAGAAATAAAAATATTTTATATTATATTTTTTTAAATATATAAATAGTTTGCTCGTTTTTAGTGTCAAAACAATGGTAAGCTTTTGATTTCTGAAAGTTTTAACTATGAATATGTTATAATTATATATCACTTGTTTGTTTTTATCTTTTCGATTGTGTTTGTTGTTTGGAAATACTAAAAAAATCATATACTGTTTCCAAATTTTGATATTTCACTTTTGTTTTTCAATGACATCTCCTTTCTTTCTACCTATGCATAATTTGTAGGAAATATTTATCAATGACATACACTTACCCTTGTCATGACCTTGTCTGTTTGTTTTCAGAGTCAATTGGTGATTTGCGATATTGATGAAGATTTACTGAAAAAAATTAAGAAATTTAAAATGAGAAAAGAAAAAAATATTGCTGCAATTATAAGTAAGTGTGAACTTTTATTTGATAGTAATAAAAGTATTGATATTAGAGTCACTTTACAAGCAAATTTTTGACAACAAGGACATTGCACATACAGAATTGAGCCATAAAAGATGACCATTGCTGTTCTTGGAGCAGTTTGAGGCTTTTCCATGACTTGGTACAGTGTCGACTGACTCTTTTAAATAAGTCAGGGTTTGTACGGCCCCTGAAAATCCTGGAAAGTCCTGGATTTTTCTTCTTATCCTGGAAGCCCCTGGAAAAGGCCTGAAATTTCAAACTAACTCCTGGAAAACCCTGGAAAACTGAACTTGTGTTAAATAAATTGTCGACATCTTGGAAAAAGTATTTTGTCTTGTTTCAAATACCCCTGGAAAAGGACAGAAAAACATCCTAGAAAGTCCTGGATTTTTAAAATTATGAAGGTGTATGAACCCTGATAAGTGTCATGAGTCCACTGCGAGAATCAAACCCACAATCTCAGAGGTGAAAGACGCTTGCTTTGCCGACTGTGCAACCAAAGTTTTGTAATTGTCTAGTGTCCTACACCTGTGCGCATTGTGGAGAGCCACTCTCTGTATTGACTAGTTTAACCCACTAGCTGCCAATGCACCAATTGGATGTGCCCTACTTTAGTATTTTACTCTGTCTAATTAATGCCAGACTATTTTACTCGTCAGTGGTAGGGTACTGCCATTTAATGGGTTAACAAAACTATCTGCCAGTGTCTCTTGTTAACCCATTAGCTAGCAATGCACCCTATGTTAGAATTTTACTCTGTCTAAAGCCGGACAATTTTATGTCAGTGGTAGGGTATTGCCAGTTAATGGGTTAATATTACCATCACTGCATCTCATCATATTTATTGTCTAGTGAAGATCAACAGAGAGAAGCACCTTATTGTGACAGATGAAGAGTTAGAGGTCAGTACGTATTTGGCATGTTGAAGCAGGGATTTATAGAAGCACTTTTCTACTACCTGTAAACGGTAGTATAATACTCAATCTTGAACAGTAGCAAAGCCAGCCTGACAGCAGGCCTAGATAATCTGTTTTCCTTCGGACTTAAAATTAACGTCGGACTTAAAATTTTCTGCAAAGTAAATATATGTCGTACAATACAAGTGCATACAAAAAATTAAATTTTATTTTATATCACAAACAAGCTAATTATCTGTTGTTTGTATTTATAAAATGACAAATATTTCCTGTGAGACATAAAAATTTCCTGTGAAGACTTTCTGTCAAAAATTTCCTGGCAGCGGCGCTGCTGGCGCTGCCGGACATTTTCCAGCACTGCCTGACAGTTTGGTCCCGCTATGCAAATTTTAAATCGTTATCATTATTCATTTCTTTAGAAATTGATTGTTTTCACAGTCTATGAACATGGAAATATTTGCATAGCATGACCAAATTGTCAGGCTGGCTTCGCCACTGATCTTCAATTAAGTTTTGAAACTCGATCTTTCTCAGTTATTATTTTTCACAATATATCCAAACAAATTGTGGCAAATGTGAATATTTATTTGTGAGAGGAAGAAAATATTCAATTCTGAGTAGCTTCAGACACTTATACATGCATATTACTCTCTCTTTTAAGCCATTTTTCGGCTTAAAAACTTAATCTTAAACTAAAAAATGGTAGTATACTAAAGTGCTTGTATAAATCCCTGGTGATTTTTGTGACATAATTAAACACTGGAGTTGTATTACATTGTTTTGAAGTGGAAGGAATTTGTTAGCTTAAAAGCTATTGTTAATTAATTGTCTTCATTTTCTATATCATATTGGTTCCATATATTTTTTATTAGGATATAACTATTGAAGAATTTCAAGAGGCATTACCCACCAATCAACCATCGTATCCTTTTGTAAAACAATACCCTTGTTTACTGTCAACCTACCTGCAACCTATTCACAACCTATTCACAACCCTTCTCAACTTGTCTGCAATCTATCCCCAACTGGTGGACACAACCTGTTTCATTAAAATATCTTAATGTTTCCTTGACTGAGAAAGCTATTCATTGGTGTCCTACGTACACAAACATGATGATGGACGAGTTTCTTTTCCGTATTTCTTTCTTTACGTTGCACCACAAGGTAATATCATAGTTTCTCCATGTCATCATATAATTCAATGTTTAAAGACCACGGAAAGTCCATTCTGCGCATGTGCTATGGGGGGTCCTGCGATGTAAACAATGCCCAAATTTCGCGTTGTTTCGACTAAAGTTTGACATCTTCTAAATCAGAAACTCGAATCTGTATTTATTTAAAGCATAGCGAACCAGAACACATCATAATTTTTTAAATATAGAGTGTTTAAAATGTAAACAAATGGACGTCACCGGTTGTTTACATCGGGACTTTACATCACCTTTAAGCTTTTCTTCTTCCCTACTGGGTGTGCCAAACTGATCTAAATGTTTTGACTGGATAGTGCATCCATTGGATTTAATTTTGTGCCTGCATATTTGGATATAATGTTTGTTTTCTCTCTACAACTTAGGTTGCAAACCAGAACTTCAAATGATGTATGCAGGTTCAAAACTCAATGTAATTAAAGAGGCTCAAGCGACAAAGGTTAGTTATTAGTTTTCTTAATGAAAATTAAGGTATGTCCTGTCATAGGCAGATTTTCTGGGGGGTGTGCACCCCCCCAAAAATATTTTGCACCCCCCCAAAAAGTTTTCCCACCCCACCTAGATAAATTTGCACCCCCCCCAAATTTGCACCCCATTTTGAACTAAGTAAGACTAAAAACAAGGATTTTGAACTAAATAAGACCAAAAATCTCAAAATTTTCTGGGCCCCCTTACTCCCATTGCCAACTGTGCCCCCAGACCCCTGCTGCAGCTTGCTTGACGGCACTATGCACCCTGTCGCTCACCTCCCCCCCCTAAATTTTTGCCACCCCCCCCCAGAGCAAAATCTGAAAATCCGCCTATGTGTCCTGTTAATTCATTCTAAGCCCATCACACCACTTAAAATATTGGTATTGGTAATATGGGTAGCATGTTCTGTATATACAGTTAACTCCTATAGGGGGGTGTTGGGGGTATTTTCAATTGATAAAAACATGTTTCAGGGCATTTGAAAATTTTTGGTCAAATGCAAAGGGGGGACCAAAGGATTTGAAATCAGGCCCAGTGGTCTCCCTTTGGTTTTCATCAAACAATGCTTATCAAGTGATAAAAACATGTCTCAGGGCCGTTGAAAATTTTGGTTAGGTGCAAAGGGGGGACCAAAGGAGGCCCTGTGGTCCCCCCTTTGATTTTCAAATTTTTTTCAATTTTGCTTCAAACTACCCCCAAATGTTTGGAAAAAGGCCAGAACCTCTTTCTTTCATCAAAACAATGCTTTTCACATGATAAAAACATGTTTTAGGGCAGTTGAAAATTTTTGGTCAAATGCAAAGGGGGACCAAAGGATTTGAAATCAGGCCCTGTGGTCCCCCCTTGGTTTTATATATTTTTTCAATTTTGCTTCAAAGTACCCTGAAACGTTTGGAAAAAGGCCAGAACCTCTTTCTTTGATCAAAACAATGCTTTTCAAGTGATAAAAACATGTTTTAGGGCAGTTGAAAATTTTTGGTCAGATGCAAAGGGGGACCAAAGGATTTGAAATCAGGCCCTGTGTTCCCCCCTTTGGTTTCAATTTTTTTCTCAATTTTGCTTCAAACTAACCCCAAAGTTCAGAGAAGGGCCAAAACCTGTTTTTCTTTCATCAAAACAATGCTTTTCAAGTGTTTTAAACACGTTTTAAGGAATGTGACTCTTTCTATGTCTGATTATAACCACTTCAATTGCAGGATTTTGAAGTTCGAAGTGTGGATGAAATAAACGAGGAATGGCTAAAAGAAAAGCTTCGATTTTTTCGCTGAATTACAACAGAATTTGTTAATCCATTCAAGTAACTCACAAATTGACTATTAATTTTATATATAATTAGTCTTGATACACCTATACTTATAATTATTTTACTTTAAATTATAATCCATTGATATATGCAGTATTATGGCAATAGATGAGTTTCAAACTTTCAAATATTGAACTGTTTTCCTCAACATATCTGATGCAGAATCGGGGATAGTATAGTATTCATTTGCATTGCCAGTTGTTGTTCTATTAAGCCCCCCCCTCCCCCCTCCCAGCTCTCAAGTAAGCCCCCTCTAGTATAACGCTCCAATAAGGCCCCCCTTTCTCTCTAACAACTGCATCGCTAAATGAGCGATTCCTGGTGTATGCGAATGAGTTTTTGAATTTTTGAAAAAGTGACAAAAAATGGCCAAAAAGTAAATTGGTCCGCCTTAATTTTTGTTGGAAAAGATGTTAAGGGAGCCTTTACCTTTTGGCTCTTTTTAGCCACTTTTTCAGTTTTTGAAAAACTAGCCAAAAATGGCCAAAAAGTAAAGGGGTTAGCCTTTCATTTTTGTTGAAAAATGTTAAGGGTTTAGCCTTTACTTTGAGTTTACGACCTCAAGTTTTCGACCACACTTATATATTTTAGCCCACTACAGCTTCAGTCACAGAATAGGAAATGACCAGAAAGGCCACTCAGCAGTGCAACGTGACACCCTATTTTTATGCAGTTATCTGGCCAGAATAATGGCGGACCAGCCAGTTCAGCGTGTTTATTGGTCAGAAAATGCAATTGACTGGCTAGAATAATGGTAATGAACATGCGTAATGCGACATGCGCAGCGTCAAAAACTTCAAAGGTTCGGCCTCAAGTGGCCCTTCTAGTCATTTCCTATTCTATGCTTCAGTGCTATTTTTGAGATCAGTGAGTAACCCGCAATCGTATTTAACATACACACCCGGAAAATGGGTTGACACGCTTGCATGTTTATAATTATTTACCAAAATATTCTCGCTAAATGTAGAATTTGCATCGTATTGATGCCTTGTTATGTCCTTAAGACTTATATTCTATTATGTCTATTATTCAGCATTACACAATAAATTTGTACAATTTGTAACAATTTAATACATTTTGTGCTAATATGTTTCATACATGAGTTTGAGAAAAACCCGTCCCGTCGTGCATGGCTACGCACCACCTCTCTCCTCCGCAGAGGTTATTTATTATATCGTATTTATTATCTTGAAATCTTATATTAGAATATAACCTCTGCCATATTTATATAATATTTGATATTTTCAAATTACATATGAAAATACAAAATAAGCTATATAGTTTTTCCATATAAGAATTGACAGAAAATTGATGCCACCATTTTGGATGAGAAATATGGCAGAGGTTATATTCTCACAAAACACTTAATATAAGATTTCAAGATAATAAATACGATATAATAAATAACCTCTGCGGAGGAGAGAGACGCACCACAGTTTCCACGCGCGCGTCACGCAACCGCTTAACGAGGCTGCATATATTATCAAAAACGACCAATAGGAAAGCAGAATTTCGCCTCGTGTTTTTGAGCTGGATTAGTGGATTCACAATCAGTTTCCGGTACATTTTGTCGAATGTTGTCGTGAATTTGTCGTGAGAAGAATTTTGTATCAATTTACTCAAATTCAAAGGTTTTATTATACACGAAAGGGATAGTAAACGACTTTTCTTGTTACCGGCCAGAATGTTCGGTAAGTAAAGTTTTATGTTTTGTTTTGTTTTTAATCGTTGTAACTCGCGTAAAGCCACGTTGGCTACTTCGGTGTTGTGCTAGTCAAATACATGAAATTTCGAGGCAAATTCTAGCTTTATACTGCTTCAAATATGTTTTATTTTTTCTTTAAATGGTAGTATTTTAGTAAGCAGAGTTGAGTGTTAAAACTTTTATAGTATAAAGGTGTTCAAATTGATGTAAAAACGAGTTGTTGCCGGCACGTCACGATAGATTTTAAAGGTGATGTAAAGTCCCGGTGTAAACAAACCGGCAATGTCCGTTTGTTTACATTTTAAACAAGCTAAATGGACGCTAAAGCTTCGCTATGCTTTAAATAAATACAGATTCGAGTTTCTGATTTAGAAGATGTCGAAACAACGCGAAATTTGGGCATTGTTTACATCGCGGGACCCCCCATAGCGTGTTTAAAATGTAAACAAACGGATGTTGCCGGTTTGTTTACATCGGGACTTTACATCACCTTTAAGGTTCGCCTTATAAATATAATAATTATGTTTGTATCCAGGGTTCTCACTTTTAAGGAAATTTCCTTAAACTAAGGAAATTTCGACCTTTTTTTACTTTTTTAAGGAATTGTTTGAGGAATTATATTTTTTAAGGAATTTCTAAGGAATTCTGAATTTTATCTGAAATATTTACTTTTATTAACAAAAATCATGAAAATTGAACAAAATGTGACAACAAATAAAAATTGTTGTTATTAATATGAGTCTGACTAGTGTTGACAGTTGTTTTACACTTGTTTATATTGTCTATTTGACTGATGATAACAAAATTAATTTTTCCCGCCTTTTCCCCGCCTTTTTACACTAGTTTCCAGGCGTCATATTCCTGGGAACCAGGCTCGGTCACGGTTTTAAGGAAATTTTAGTCAATCTAAGGAATTTTTACCCTGAATCTAAGGATTTCCTAACAACAGGATGTGAGAGCCCTGTTTGTATCATAGATATTAAATGGCAAACGTTTGAAAAATCTATCAAAAGAATTAATAATATAATGTTGTTTGAATTTTATTACTAAAAACAACATTATATTCAAACGTTTGCCATTTGGGATGCCACAAGAGTTGCCTGCGGAGGAGGCTACATAGATATATTACATGTATGCTTGTATATGCTTGTAAAAATAAATCTACATTTATAGAGAAAAAAATATCAAATTTCCCGATATTTAGATGGAATTTTGCTCAAATACAGGCAGTTTCCTACCCAGAGGATTTTCTAAAGGTTTTCTAAATAAGTGAAATGTTTTGTTTATAATTTTCAGACAGTGTCGTTGGATGTACTTTTACCAACACTTGTGGATGAACTTTTATCAAAACTTGTGGATGAACTTTTATCAAAAATTCAAAACTTGTGGATTAACTGTGTTGTTGAATGAACTTATTGATAAATATTAACAGACTGTGGAGTCTCAAGTATAAAGATTCTGGTTGCTGTGTTTGAGGTTGGTGTTCAACTTAAGCTAATTAGTTACTTGCATGAAATGAAGTATGCAACTGGCCATAAGTTTAATAATGTTGTATAGAACTACCTTGTTTTTCCCTGTATACTCTAATTTGTGAATTAAAGTTGCCAGGATATATATTAAAATAGAGCACAGCATTTCAATACAGCAATGACATATTGGAACTTGTCTCTTAAATTGATTTCTATACATTATATTGAGTCAATTCCAGAAGACCAGGTCTTAAAATATTGATCGGTCACAGACATTGTCCGACCTATTCGTGAAATTGTCCGACCAAGAAAGAAACGCACCGGACATTCTGTCCGACCGAAGGAAAATTGAGGTTTACCGTTTGTCCGACCCAACTGTATTGATGTCCGACCAAACTTTAACTTTGTCCGACGTAAATTTACCCTGTAAATGTTTATCAGAGCTGTTACGTGGCCGCTAATTCGTTTGACCAGTCGCATGGTAAGTCAACACACGTTTACTTGCGATGACTTGCGTTCTCGGATGTTTGATCGGGCCATAATTATTAAAGTATCAATGCATAACTGCCCAATATTTAGCGTCAGTATACGATTTTAAAAGAATACATTTTCGCGCCAAACTAAACATAAGGCCATCGGACATAATTATAAAAATGGTCGACCCATTCTGAAACACACCGGATATTTTGACCGACGGCACTGCTGACCGATATTTTAAGGCCTGGAAGACATCTGCACCTCTGACCTCTCCAATGGAAAGAGATGGAAATTATCCCCGTATCCTCTTTTATCTTAGTACATTTACTATTAGCGAAATTGGAGTTCTTTTCTGGAATGATCTATTGCTAAATGGTTACTATACTACAGTATGCCTATGGTTCAGTTCAAAAACATTGCATGGCCTCCCAGATGGTTACCTGTGGTCCCCCCTTTGCATTTGAGCAACATTTTATGAGTTGAAAGTCATTGTTCTCACACACTGCTGAGAGCTGCTGCAGCCATTCGCTGCAAGCTTGACCTTACTCAACATTGACATTACTCAACCCGAGTACTGTAATTTATAGAGCAAGTTCCTCAGCCAGCAGAAAATTATACTTTTGATGAAAGAAAAAGTTTTTGACCACTTCCCAAGCGAACGAAAGTGGGGACCACAGGGCCTCTGGTTGCCTGTGGTACCCCTTATGTATTTGAGGAAGATGTTTATAACATGTTTTTATTTGTTGAAAGTCAATGTTTTGATGAAAGAATAACTTCCCAATAGACACTGGCAGATAGTTTTATTAACCCATTAACTTGCAGTACCCTACCACTGACGAGTAAAATCGTTTGGCGTTTAATAGACAGAGTAAAATACTAAAGTACGGTGCATCTGAGTGCATTGCAAGCTAATGAGTTAATTACTTCAGATGTCCCCCAATTATTTGGGAGGTGGCTTAAAACCTCTTCCTTTCATGAAACCAATGATCTTCAAGTTATAAAAATGGTTTAAAATTAAAGAGTAAAAAATACTTATCAGATACTCTTAAGGTGGGCCACAGTCAACCACAGGCCATGTGGTTCTCCCTTTGGTTTTCGAAAAAGAAGTTGAAATTGAGAGTAAGCATATAATTGTTATTCTGTTGCTTTTAAATTAGGATACATGTTCAGCATGGATGCCAATTACATTGATGTCATATACAACTTCAGTTTGGATACAATGCAAGAAATATAATAGACCTTTTCTTGGAGTGAATTGTGATGCAAACTATGATGAAGAAAGGATCGAGACCTTGTCAGGTTAGAATATTGCTCCAGATTTAATCCATGGGTGAGTTTTCAAAGTCTAGCAAAATTTGCATGAGTTAATTATTTACCAGGGAAAGCAATTGGTTTGACTCGGGCATTTGAGTAGAAATATTTTGAAACATGTGGTTTGATATTTTAATAGATCATTGTTATTACATAAAGTTGGCAGTGAGTAACTATATAACAACTGCCTGCGCTAGCAAGTTAGCCTTCTTAATATTTTACAGCAGGGTCGTATATAAAAACCATCCAGCAGGTTTCCACCACTATATTTATATTTAAAATATTTAAATTAACACCATAATGGCAACAACGTCTTGACTGATGGGTAAAATCATACGAGGGGATAGGTTGGCCATTCGTAGGCGTTCAATGTCAGTTCGGCTTGATTTTTCTGGTTGGTCGTGCAAAAGAGGCAAGTCAGCAGCTCAGTTCTGCATGGCAAGCTCTGCCCTTCGGGTGCAAGGCCTAACACGATCAGGAATAACCAGGCAAAATTGTCATTGAATCGCTCTACTTATGACCAGCTTTTCGCCTGTGTGGCTTGATCTAGCTTTCTGCAATTGTCATTTTATTATTATTAGACTTTATTTATTTCTAATTGGCAGTGAGTATAAAAAATCTGCCTGCGTTCATATTTATATTTGAGTTGTATACATTAGCACCAGAATGGCAACTATGACTGGTGGGTAAAATCACATAAGGGGATTAGGTTGGCCATTCGTAGTTGTTCGATGTCAGTTCGGCTTGATTTTTCTGCTTGGTCGTGCAAAATAGGCAAGTCAGCAGCTCAGTTCTGCATGGCAAGCTCTGCCCTTCGGGTGCAAGGCCTAGCACAATCAGGAATAACCAGGCAAAATTCTCATTGAATCGCCACTTGTGACCAGCTTTTCACCTGTGTGGCTTGATCTAGCTTTCTGCAATTGTCATTTTATTATTATTAGACTTTATTTATTTCTAATTGGCAGTGAGTATAAAAAATCTGCCATTCATATTTATATTTGAGTTGTATACATTAGCACCAGAATGGCAACTATGACTGGTGGGTAAAATCACATAAGGGGATTAGGTTGGCCATTCGTAGTTGTTCGATGTCAGTTCGGCTTGATTTTTCTGCTTGGTCGTGCAAAATAGGCAAGTCAGCAGCTCAGTTCTGCATGGCAAGCTCTGTCCTTCGGGTAGCACGATCAGGAATAACCAGGCAAAATTCTCATTGAATCGCTCTACTTATGACCAGCTTTTCGCCTGTGTGGCTTGATCTAGCTTTCTGCAATTGTCATTTTATTATTATTAGACTTTATTTATTTCTAATTGACAGTGAGTATAAAAAATCTGCCTGCGTTCATATTTATATTTGAGTTGTATACATTAGCACCAGAATGGCAACTATGACTGGTGGGTAAAATCACATAAGGGGATTAGGTTGGCCATTCGTAGTTGTTCGATGTCAGTTCGGCTTGATTTTTCTGCTTGGTCGTGCAAAATAGGCAAGTCAGCAGCTCAGTTCTGCATGGCAAGCTCTGCCCTTCGGGTGCAAGGCCTAGCACGATCAGGAATAACCAGGCAAAATTGTCATTGAATCGCTCTACTTATGACCAGCTTTTCGCCTGTGTGGCTTGATCTAGCTTTCTGCAATTGTCATTTTATTATTATTAGACTTTATTTATTTCTAATTGGCAGTGAGCATAAAAATCTGCCTGCGTTCATATTTATATTTGAGTTGTATACATTAGCACCAGAATGGCAACTATGACTGGTGGGTAAAATCACATAAGGGGATTAGGTTGGCCATTCGTAGTTGTTCGATGTCAGTTCGGCTTGATTTTTCTGGTTGGTCGTGCAAAATAGGCAAGTCAGCAGCTCAGTTCTGCATGGCAAGCTCTGCCCTTCGGGTGCAAGGCCTAGCACGATCAGGAATAACCAGGCAAAATTCTCATTGAATCGCCACTTGTGACCAGCTTTTCGCCTGTGTGGCTTGATCTAGCTTTCTGCAATTGTCATTTTATTATTATTAGACTTTATTTATTTCTAATTGGCAGTGAGTATAAAAAATCTGCCTGCGTTCATATTTATATTTGAGTTGTATACATTAGCACCAGAATGGCAACTATGACTGGTGGGTAAAATCACATAAGGGGATAGGTTGGCCATTCGTAGTTGTTCGATGTCAGTTCGGCTTGATTTTTCTGCTTGGTCGTGCAAAATAGGCAAGTCAGCAGCTCAGTTCTGCATGGCAAGCTCTGCCCTTCGGGTGCAAGGCCTAGCACGATCAGGAATAACCAGGCAAAATTCTCATTGAATCGCCACTTGTGACCAGCTTTTCGCATGTGTGGCTTGATCTAGCTTTCTGCAATTGTCATTTTATTATTATTAGACTTTATTTATTTCTAATTGGCAGCGAGCATAAAAATCTGCCTGCGTTCATATTTATATTTGAGTTGTATACATTAGCACCAGAATGGCAACTATGACTGGTGGGTAAAATCACATAAGGGGATTAGGTTGGCCATTCGTAGTTGTTCGATGTCAGTTCGGCTTGATTTTTCTGCTTGGTCGTGCAAAATAGGCAAGTCAGCAGCTCAGTTCTGCATGGCAAGCTCTGCCCTTCGGGTGCAAGGCCTAGCACGATCAGGAATAACCAGCAAAATTCTCATTGAATCGCCACTTGTGACCAGCTTTTCGCCTGTGTGGCTTGATCTAGCTTTCTGCAATTGTCATTTTATTATTATTAGACTTTATTTATTTCTAATTGACAGTGAGTATAAAAAATCTGCCTGCGTTCATATTTATATTTGAGTTGTATACATTAGCACCAGAATGGCAACTATGACTGGTGGGTAAAATCACATAAGGATTAGGTTGGCCATTCGTAGGTTGTTCGATGTCAGTTCGGCTTGATTTTTCTGCTTGGTCCAAAATAGGCAAGTCAGCAGCTCAGTTCTGCATGGCAAGCTCTGCCCTTCGGGTGCAAGGCCTAGCACGATCAGGAATAACCAGGCAAAATTCTCATTGAATCGCCACTTGTGACCAGCTTTTCGCATGTGTGGCTTGATCTAGCTTTCTGCAATTGTCATTTTATTATTATTAGACTTTATTTATTTCTAATTGTGAGCATAAAAATCTGCCTGCGTTCATATTTATATTTGAGTTGTATACATTAGCACCAGAATGGCAACTATGACTGGTGGGTAAAATCACATAAGGGGATTAGGTTGGCCATTCGTAGTTGTTCGATGTCAGTTCGGCTTGATTTTTCTGCTTGGTCGTGCAAAATAGGCAAGTCAGCAGCTCAGTTCTGCATGGCAAGCTCTGCCCTTCGGGTGCAAGGCCTAGCACGATCAGGAATAACCAGGCAAAATTCTCATTGAATCGCCACTTGTGACCAGCTTTTCGCCTGTGTGGCTTGATCTAGCTTTCTGCAATTGTCATTTTATTATTATTAGACTTTATTTATTTCTAATTGGCAGTGAGTATAAAAAATCTGCTCATGCTCATATTTATATTTGAGTTGTATACATTAGCACCAGAATGGCAACTATGACTGGTGGGTAAAATCACATAAGGGATTAGGTTGGCCATTCGTAGTTGTTCGATGTCAGTTCGGCTTGATTTTTCTGCTTGGTCGCAAAATAGGCAAGTCAGCAGCTCAGTTCTGCATGGCAAGCTCTGCCCTTGGTGCAAGGCCTAGCACGATCAGGAATAACCAGGCAAAATTCTCATTGAATTGCCACTTGTGACCAGCTTTTCGCCTGTGTGGCTTGATCTAGCTTTCTGCAATTGTCATTTTATTATTATTAGACTTTATTTATTTCTAATTGGCAGTGAGTATAAAAATCTGCCTGCGTTCATATTTATATTTGAGTTGTATACATTAGCACCAGAATGGCAACTATGACTGGTGGGTAAAATCACATAAGGGGATTAGGTTGGGTAGTTGTTCGATGTCAGTTCGGCTTGATTTTTCTGGTTGGTCGTGCAAAATAGGCAAGTCAGCAGCTCAGTTCTGCATGGCAAGCTCTGCCCTTCGGTGCAAGGCACGATCAGGAATAACCAGGCAAAATTCTCATTGAATCGCCACTTGTGACCAGCGCCTGTGTGGCTTGATCTAGCTTTCTGCAATTGTCATTTTATTATTATTAGACTTTATTTATTTCTAATTGACAGTGAGTATAAAAATCTGCCTCATTCATATTTATATTTGAGTTGTATACATTAGCACCAGAATGGCAACTATGACTGGTGGGTAAAATCACATAAGGGGATTAGGTTGGCCATTCGTAGGTTGTTCGATGTCAGTTCGGCTTGATTTTTCTGCTTGGTCGCAAAATAGGCAAGTCAGCAGCTCAGTTCTGCATGGCAAGCTCTGCCCTTCGGGTGCAAGGCCTAGCACGATCAGGAATAACCAGGCAAAATTCTCATTGAATCGCTCTACTTATGACCAGCTGCATGTGTGGCTTGATCTAGCTTTCTGCAATTGTCATTTTATTATTATTAGACTTTATTTATTTCTAATTGGCAGTGAGCATAAAAATCTGCCTGCGTTCATATTTATATTTGAGTTGTATACATTAGCACCAGAATGGCAACTATGACTGGTGGGTAAAATCACATAAGGGGATTAGGTTGGCCATTCGTAGTTGTTCGATGTCAGTTCGGCTTGATTTTTCTGCTTGGTCGTGCAAAATAGGCAAGTCAGCAGCTCAGTTCTGCATGGCAAGCTCTGCCCTTCGGGTGCAAGGCCTAGCACAATCAGGAATAACCAGGCAAAATTCTCATTGAATCGCCACTTGTGACCAGCTTTTCACCTGTGTGGCTTGATCTAGCTTTCTGCAATTGTCATTTTATTATTATTAGACTTTATTTATTTCTAATTGGCAGTGAGTATAAAAAATCTGCCTGCGTTCATATTTATATTTGAGTTGTATACATTAGCACCAGAATGGCAACTATGACTGGTGGGTAAAATCACATAAGGGGATTAGGTTGGCCATTCGTAGTTGTTCGATGTCAGTTCGCTTGATTTTTCTGCTTGGTCGCAAAATAGGCAAGTCAGCAGCTCAGTTCTGCATGGCAAGCTCTGTCCTTCGGCGATCAGGAATAACCAGGCAAAATTCTCATTGAATCGCCACTTGTGACCAGCTTTTCGCCTGTGTGGCTTGATCTAGCTTTCTGCAATTGTCATTTTATTATTATTAGACTTTATTTATTTCTAATTGACAGTGAGTATAAAAAATCTGCCTGCGTTCATATTTATATTTGAGTTGTATACATTAGCACCAGAATGGCAACTATGACTGGTGGGTAAAATCACATAAGGGGATTAGGTTGGCCATTCGTAGTTGTTCGATGTCAGTTCGGCTTGATTTTTCTGCTTGGTCGTGCAAAATAGGCAAGTCAGCAGCTCAGTTCTGCATGGCAAGCTCTGCCCTTCGGGTGCAAGGCCTAGCACGATCAGGAATAACCAGGCAAAATTGTCATTGAATCGCTCTACTTATGACCAGCTTTTTGCCTGTGTGGCTTGATCTAGCTTTCTGCAATTGTCATTTTATTATTATTAGACTTTATTTATTTCTAATTGGCAGTGAGCATAAAAATCTGCCTGCGTTCATATTTATATTTGAGTTGTATACATTAGCACCAGAATGGCAACTATGACTGGTGGGTAAAATCACATAAGGGGATAGGTTGGCCATTCGTAGTTCGATGTCAGTTCGGCTTGATTTTTCTGGTTGGTCGTGCAAAATAGGCAAGTCAGCAGCTCAGTTCTGCATGGCAAGCTCTGCCTTCGGGTGCAAGGCCTAGCACGATCAGGAATAACCAGGCAAAATTCTCATTGAATCGCCACTTGTGACCAGCTTTTCGCCTGTGTGGCTTGATCTAGCTTTCTGCAATTGTCATTTTATTATTATTAGACTTTATTTATTTCTAATTGGCAGTGAGTATAAAAAATCTGCCTGCGTTCATATTTATATTTGAGTTGTATACATTAGCACCAGAATGGCAACTATGACTGGTGGGTAAAATCACATAAGGGGATTAGGTTGGCCATTCGTAGTTGTTCGATGTCAGTTCGGCTTGATTTTTCTGCTTGGTCGTGCAAAATAGGCAAGTCAGCAGCTCAGTTCTGCATGGCAAGCTCTGCCCTTCGGGTGCAAGGCCTAGCACGATCAGGAATAACCAGGCAAAATTCTCATTGAATCGCCACTTGTGACCAGCTTTTCGCATGTGTGGCTTGATCTAGCTTTCTGCAATTGTCATTTTATTATTATTAGACTTTATTTATTTCTAATTGGCAGCGAGCATAAAAATCTGCCTGCGTTCATATTTATATTTGAGTTGTATACATTAGCACCAGAATGGCAACTATGACTGGTGGGTAAAATCACATAAGGGGATTAGGTTGGCCATTCGTAGTTGTTCGATGTCAGTTCGGCTTGATTTTTCTGCTTGGTCGTGCAAAATAGGCAAGTCAGCAGCTCAGTTCTGCATGGCAAGCTCTGCCCTTCGGTGCAAGGCCTAGCACGATCAGGAATAACCAGGCAAAATTCTCATTGAATCGCTCTACTTATGACCAGCTTTTCGCATGTGTGGCTTGATCTAGCTTTCTGCAATTGTCATTTTATTATTATTAGACTTTATTTATTTCTAATTGGCAGTGAGCATAAAAATCTGCCTGCGTTCATATTTATATTTGAGTTGTATACATTAGCACCAGAATGGCAACTATGACTGGTGGGTAAAATCACATAAGGGGATTAGGTTGGCCATTCGTAGTTGTTCGATGTCAGTTCGGCTTGATTTTTCTGCTTGGTCGTGCAAAATAGGCAAGTCAGCAGCTCAGTTCTGCATGGCAAGCTCTGCCCTTCGGGTGCAAGGCCTAGCACGATCAGGAATAACCAGGCAAAATTCTCATTGAATCGCTCTACTTATGACCAGCTTTTCGCATGTGTGGCTTGATCTAGCTTTCTGCAATTGTCATTTTATTATTATTAGACTTTATTTATTTCTAATTGGCGGCGAGCATAAAAATCTGCCTGCGTTCATATTTATATTTGAGTTGTATACATTAGCACCAGAATGGCAACTATGACTGGTGGGTAAAATCACATAAGGGGATTAGGTTGGCCATTCGTAGTTGTTCGATGTCAGTTCGGCTTGATTTTTCTGCTTGGTCGTGCAAAATAGGCAAGTCAGCAGCTCAGTTCTGCATGGCAAGCTCTGCCCTTCGGGTGCAAGGCCTAGCACGATCAGGAATAACCAGGCAAAATTCTCATTGAATCGCCACTTGTGACCAGCTTTTCGCCTGTGTGGCTTGATCTAGCTTTCTGCAATTGTCATTTTATTATTATTAGACTTTATTTATTTCTAATTGGCAGTGAGTATAAAAATCTGCCTGCGTTCATATTTATATTTGAGTTGTATACATTAGCACCAGAATGGCAACTATGACTGGTGGGTAAAATCACATAAGGGGATTAGGTTGGCCATTCGTAGTTGTTCGATGTCAGTTCGGCTTGATTTTTCTGCTTGGTCGTGCAAAATAGGCAAGTCAGCAGCTCAGTTCTGCATGGCAAGCTCTGCCCTTCGGGTGCAAGGCCTAGCACGATCAGGAATAACCAGGCAAAATTCTCATTGAATCGCCACTTGTGACCAGCTTTTCGCCTGTGTGGCTTGATCTAGCTTTCTGCAATTGTCATTTTATTATTATTAGACTTTATTTATTTCTAATTGGCAGTGAGTATAAAAATCTGCCTGCGTTCATATTTATATTTGAGTTGTATACATTAGCACCAGAATGGCAACTATGACTGGTGGGTAAAATCACATAAGGGGATTAGGTTGGCCATTCGTAGTTGTTCGATGTCAGTTCGGCTTGATTTTTCTGGTTGGTCGTGCAAAATAGGCAAGTCAGCAGCTCAGTTCTGCATGGCAAGCTCTGCCCTTCGGGTGCAAGGCCTAGCACGATCAGGAATAACCAGGCAAAATTCTCATTGAATCGCCACTTGACCAGCTTTTCGCCTGTGTGGCTTGATCTAGCTTTCTGCAATTGTCATTTTATTATTATTAGACTTTATTTATTTCTAATTGACAGTGAGTATAAAAAATCTGCCTGCGTTCATATTTATATTTGAGTTGTATACATTAGCACCAGAATGGCAACTATGACTGGTGGGTAAAATCACATAAGGGATTAGGTTGGCCATTCGTAGTTGTTCGATGTCAGTTCGGCTTGATTTTTCTGCTTGGTCGTGCAAAATAGGCAAGTCAGCAGCTCAGTTCTGCATGGCAAGCTCTGCCCTTCGGGTGCAAGGCCTAGCACGATCAGGAATAACCAGGCAAAATTCTCATTGAATCGCTCTACTTATGACCAGCTTTTCGCATGTGTGGCTTGATCTAGCTTTCTGCAATTGTCATTTTATTATTATTAGACTTTATTTATTTCTAATTGGCAGTGAGCATAAAAATCTGCCTGCGTTCATATTTATATTTGAGTTGTATACATTAGCACCAGAATGGCAACTATGACTGGTGGGTAAAATCACATAAGGGGATTAGGTTGGCCATTCGTAGTTGTTCGATGTCAGTTCGGCTTGATTTTTCTGCTTGGTCGTGCAAAATAGACAAGTCAGCAGCTCAGTTCTGCATGGCAAGCTCTGTCCTTCGGGTGCAAGGCCTAGCACGATCAGGAATAACCAGGCAAAATTCTCATTGAATCGCCACTTGTGACCAGCTTTTCGCCTGTGTGGCTTGATCTAGCTTTCTGCAATTGTCATTTTATTATTATTAGACTTTATTTATTTCTAATTGACAGTGAGTATAAAAAATCTGCCTGCGTTCATATTTATATTTGAGTTGTATACATTAGCACCAGAATGGCAACTATGACTGGTGGGTAAAATCACATAAGGGGATTAGGTTGGCCATTCGTAGTTGTTCGATGTCAGTTCGGCTTGATTTTTCTGCTTGGTCGTGCAAAATAGGCAAGTCAGCAGCTCAGTTCTGCATGGCAAGCTCTGCCCTTCGGGTGCAAGGCCTAGCACGATCAGGAATAACCAGGCAAAATTCTCATTGAATCGCTCTACTTATGACCAGCTTTTCGCATGTGTGGCTTGATCTAGCTTTCTGCAATTGTCATTTTATTATTATTAGACTTTATTTATTTCTAATTGGCAGTGAGTATAAAAATCTGCCTGCGTTCATATTTATATTTGAGTTGTATACATTAGCACCAGAATGGCAACTATGACTGGTGGGTAAAATCACATAAGGGGATTAGGTTGGCCATTCGTAGTTGTTCGATGTCAGTTCGGCTTGATTTTTCTGCTTGGTCGTGCAAAATAGGCAAGTCAGCAGCTCAGTTCTGCATGGCAAGCTCTGCCCTTCGGGTGCAAGGCCTAGCACGATCAGGAATAACCAGGCAAAATTCTCATTGAATCGCCACTTGTGACCAGCTTTTCGCCTGTGTGGCTTGATCTAGCTTTCTGCAATTGTCATTTTATTATTATTAGACTTTATTTATTTCTAATTGGCAGTGAGTATAAAAAATCTGCCTGCGTTCATATTTATATTTGAGTTGTATACATTAGCACCAGAATGGCAACTATGACTGGTGGGTAAAATCACATAAGGGGATAGGTTGGCCATTCGTAGTTGTTCGATGTCAGTTCGGCTTGATTTTTCTGGTTGGTCGTGCAAAATAGGCAAGTCAGCAGCTCAGTTCTGCATGGCAAGCTCTGCCCTTCGGGTGCAAGGCCTAGCACGATCAGGAATAACCAGGCAAAATTCTCATTGAATCGCCACTTGTGACCAGCTTTTCGCCTGTGTGGCTTGATCTAGCTTTCTGCAATTGTCATTTTATTATTATTAGACTTTATTTATTTCTAATTGACAGTGAGTATAAAAAATCTGCCTGCGTTCATATTTATATTTGAGTTGTATACATTAGCACCAGAATGGCAACTATGACTGGTGGGTAAAATCACATAAGGGGATTAGGTTGGCCATTCGTAGTTGTTCGATGTCAGTTCGGCTTGATTTTTCTGCTTGGTCGTGCAAAATAGGCAAGTCAGCAGCTCAGTTCTGCATGGCAAGCTCTGCCCTTCGGGTGCAAGGCCTAGCACGATCAGGAATAACCAGGCAAAATTCTCATTGAATCGCTCTACTTATGACCAGCTTTTCGCATGTGTGGCTTGATCTAGCTTTCTGCAATTGTCATTTTATTATTATTAGACTTTATTTATTTCTAATTGGCAGTGAGCATAAAAATCTGCCTGCGTTCATATTTATATTTGAGTTGTATACATTAGCACCAGAATGGCAACTATGACTGGTGGGTAAAATCACATAAGGGGATTAGGTTGGCCATTCGTAGTTGTTCGATGTCAGTTCGGCTTGATTTTTCTGCTTGGTCGTGCAAATGTTAAGAATGTTAAGAATGTAAAGAATGTAAAGAATGTTTAGAATGTTGAGAATGTTAAGGGGTTAGCCTTTACTTTTTGGCCATTTTTCGAGTTTCTGAAAAAGTAGCCGAAAATGGCCAAAAAGTAAAGGGGTTAGCCTTAACTTTTCGTCGAAAAAATGTTAAGGGGTTAGCCTTTACTTTTTAGCCATTTTCGGCCATTTTTTGAGATTTTGAAAAGACTGCTCAACATCGTCCAAGAGGACAGCGAGAGCAAAAAAGACTGCTCAACATCGTCCAAGAGGACAGCGAGAGCACAGAAGGTTAATGATGTAAGTATAAATGAACGCTTAACTTTTTATCAAAAGAAAATTCAGGAACGGGTTATGGGACCTTATATTAACATACTGAGGATGCGCGGCCGATCTGACACGTCCCACATTCATGGGAGAAAGAACTGCGCTATAAAAGTATTTTTATTGTAGGGACGTGGGTGGGTTTTTCACATCGCCTTATAAGATAAACGTTCGCACCGTTAAAAAATAAAATTTTGGTGGGAAAAGTATTGCTTGGGAAAAAAAGAATCTTTTTTTAAAAAGTAAAGTATTTAGGATAAAAAAACTTTTAAAAACTAAAAAAAAAACTAAAGAACGTTTGGAAAAGGCTGAAACTTCTTTCTTTAATCAAAACAATGCTTTTATCACTATAAAAACATGTTTTAGGCCAGTTGAAAATTTTTGGTCCAAGGCAAGGGGGGACCAAAGGATTTGATATCAGGCCCTGTGGTCCCCCCTGTGGTTTTTTTTTCAATTTTGCTTCAAACTACCCCCACACGTTTGGAAAAAGGGCAAAACCTTTTCCTTTCATAAAACGATGCTTTTTCAGTGATAAAAACATGTTTAGGGCAGTTGAAATTTTTTGGTCAGAGGCAAAGGAGGACGAAAGGATTTGAAATCGAGCACTGTGGTCCCCCTTTGGTTTTCAATTTTTTTCGATCTTGCTTCAAGCAACCCCCACACATTTGGAAAAAGGCCAAAACCTCTCTTTCATAACTCTCATGTTTTGAAATTGTTGCAATTTTTTGTCAATACCATGTCAATTTTAACATAGATTTTCCCCCATTTCAAATTGTGTTCGAAGCTATTTGTGGCTCAGGTTAGACTAGTGACCGTGCAATCGACGATATAAGAGTCTCAAACGAAATCTGTCCAGAGAAAGATATTGCAACCATCCATAACAGGCACATTGTACAATACCACTAGCTGAAGAACATTTTACAGGCCAGCAAAGGCATCTGAATCATCGGATCTGGAAAGGTACAGTAATTGCAACTATATTTACACCCACAATTCTAAAGCGCTCGCAACCATTTAGCCAAATTCACCCTTTAAAATAATTTAATTTAAGTGTCAATGTATTTAGCTATGTCACAGCTAATATAATTACATTGAAACAATTTTCAGTACGTTTTGAGAAGCTCACAAATTGGCTAGAAATCACACTAAAAGAAAGACAGGGCTAAGCCCTTTACTTTTTACCCATTTTTGGCCATGTCTCATTCATGCAAGTTGTTAAAAATGACCAAAAAGTACAGGCTAACCCCTTTACCTTTCAGGCTGATAAAAGATGTTTTCGAATTTTTTGGTAAGAGGCAAAGGGATACGAGACTAAGCTCTGTGGTCCCCCCTTTGTGATCCAAGTCATTTCCTCTTGATTTTTCTTGCCGGTCGTGCCAAATAAAGTGCAGAAAGCTTCTTACAACCAGTAAGATCGTCCGCTTGCGGGCACTTGGTTTTTAACAAGTGGTTAAAAATGGGCAAAAGGTATAAAGGCTAGCCCCTTAACGTTTTGCTTAGACTAACCTCTTGTTTTTATGGACCTTGCTCACTTGTTTGAACGTGCGCAGTGGCTAAACGATATTTGGGTGACTGAGCATGCGCAATCGATTAGGTATGCTCCCACATTTATAACAGAAAGGAGTATGATATATATACTGTAACGTGAGTGAACGTTGATTTGTTCTTCCTCTGTCGTCTTGGACGATGTTGAGCGTGCTCTCTCGCTGTCCTCTTGGACGATGTTTGAGCGTGCTCTCGCTGTCCTCTTGGACGATGTTTGAGCGTGCTCTCGCTGTCCTCTTGGACGATGTTTGAGCGTGCTCTCGCTGTCCTCTTGGACGATGTTTGAGCGTGCTCTCGCTGTCCTCTTGGACGATGTTTGAGCGTGCTCTCGCTGTCCTCTGTGAGGAGGTTTGAGCCGTGCTCTCGCTGTCCTCTTGGACGATGTTTGAGCGTGCTCTCGCTGTCCTCTTGGACGATGTTTGAGCCGTGCTCTCGCTGTCCTCTTGGACGATGTTTGAGCGTGCTCTCGCTGTCCTCTTGGACGATGTTTGAGCGTGCTCTCGCTGTCCTCTTGGACGATGTTTGAGCGTGCTCTCGCTGTCCTCTTGGACGATGTTTGAGCGTGCTCTCGCTGTCCTCTTGGACGATGTTTGAGCCGTGCTCTCGCTGTCCTCTTGGACGATGTTTGAGCGTGCTCTCGCTGTCCTCTTGGACGATGTTTGAGCCGTGCTCTCGCTGTCCTCTTGGACGATGTTTTGAGCGTGCTCTCGCTGTCCTCTTGGACGATGTTTGAGCGTGTTCTCTCGCTGTCCTCTTGGACGATGTTTGAGCGTGCTCTCTCGCTGTCCTCTTGGACGATGTTTGAGCCGTGCTCTCGCTGTCCTCTTGGACGATGTTTGAGCGTGCTCTCTCGCTGTCCTCTTGGACGATGTTTTGAGCCGTGCTCTCGCTGTCCTCTTGGACGATGTTTTGAGCGTGCTCTCGCTGTCCTCTTGGACGATGTTTGAGCGTGTTAACCTCTTCCCGGTTTGACAGTTTTGCCCCCTCTCCTACAGTATAAACCATTCCCTCGTAGGTTGACACCCGTAGTAGGTATTTTTACTGAACCTTGTTCGAAGGTGCGCAGTGTAATTTGGGTACTGAGGGTGCGCAATCGATCTGGTATGCTCCCACATTTATACCACAAAGGAGTACGGTATATATACTGTAGCATGATTCATTCTTCTATCCTTTTGCTGTCCTATTGGATGATGTCGGGCGTAGACTAAGGTACGCCTTTAACATTTTAACCCTGAATTTGTTAAAAATGGTCAAACTAAACCAAAAGCTTTAAACACACCAAATTTAACTCATCATGGCATAAAGCCCCCCCTGTTCGCACTAAATAATTCCCCCCTACATATCTTACCAAATGTATTGCCTATCCACACCCCATAAAACCAGATTCCCTAATTCTCGCCCCCCTTTCCACCCCGCTATCTCCATCCCTCCCCCCCCCTTATAATTTTTTTTTGTCTTTTTGTAAATTTTTGTTTTTCCTTTTTTTTGTTTTTCCTTTTTTTTTTGTTTCTTTTTATTTCTTTTTTTTTTATTTATTTATTTTTTTATTTTTTTATTTATTTTTTTATTTTTTATTTATTTTTTTTTTTTTTTTTTTCCTTTTTTTTTAAAAATAATTTACTTTTTTTTTAAAAATACTTACCTGGCTCGAACTGGTCAGTCTTTATCCTTTAGTTTTTAAATAAAAGATTCTTTTTTTCCCAAGGAATACTTTTCCCACCAAAATTTTATTTTTTTCAACGGTGCTAACGAACGTTTTTACTTATACGGCCAGATAACAAACCCACCCACGTCCCTACAGTAAAAATACTTTTATAATGTGATATCTTGCACATTGGTTGTGGTGCAAAAATCATTATTGCGCATGCGCAGCTCGATTTGTACCTATCTGCGCATGCGTACAGAATGATTTTTGCACCACAACCAATGGGCAAGATATCACATTATAAAAGTATTTTTACTGTAGGGACGTGGGAGGGTTTTGTTGTCTGCGCCAAATAAAATTTTGGTGGGAAAAGTATTCCTTGGGAAAAAAAGAATCTTTTTTTAAAAAGTAAAGTATTTAGGATAAAAAAACTTTTAAAAACTAGAAAAAAACTAAAAAAAAAAACATTCTTTACATTCTTTACATTCTTAACATTCTTTACATTCTTTAACATTCTCAATAATCTGTTTGATCTCAACGTAACAACAGAAACTAAACAGAAATTACTTGAACACACGATGTCTTCGGACGATCCTGTTCTAATAAATCTATTTTCTAAGTTTTTATTTCTCTGCACAAAGGAACGAGAAATAGCCTCAAATCCTCGGAAACTCAAAATAATTGAAAAAAAAAACAAAGTTCTATTTTTTATTTTATTACTGCTTCGCCAACTAGGGCAGGGTCACCACAACAGCATATAAAATAAAAAAATAAAACCCCATAACATTTTTTCGACGAAAAGTTAAACCCCTTTACTTTTTGGCCATTTTCGACTACTTTTTCAGAAACTCGAAAAATGGCTAAAAAGTAAAGGCTAACCCCTTAACATTTTTTCGACGAAAAGTTAAGGCTAACCCCTTTACTTTTTGGCCATTTTTGGCAACTTTTTCAAACACTCAAAAGTAACTAAAAATGGCCAAAAGTAAAGGGTTAGCCTTAACTTTTGATCGAAAAAATGTTAAGGGGTTAGCCTTTACTTTTTGGCCATTTTTAGTCATTTTTTGAGTGCTTGCAAAACTAGCCAAAAATGGCCAAAAAGTAAAGGTGACTTTTGACCTTCATAGTTGACCTTTGACCTTGACCTTTGACCTTTAGTCACGTTTTGAGTGCTTGAAAAACTAGCCAAAAATGGCCAAAAAGTAAAGGCTAACCCCTTAATATTTTTTCGACGAAAAGTTAAGGCTAACCCCTTTACTTTTTGGCCATTTTCGGCCTCTTTTTCAAAAATTCAGAAAGTGGTCGAAAATGGCTAAAAAGTAAAGGGGTTAGCCTTAACTTTTCGTCGAAAAAATGTGAAGGGGTTAGCCTTTACTTTTTGGCCATTTTTAGTCATTTTTTGAGTGCTTGAAAAACTAGCCAGAAATGGCCAAAAAGTAAAGGGGTTAGCCTTAAATTTTGATCGAAATAATGTGAAGGGATTAGCCTTTACTTTTTGGCCATTTTTAGTCACGTTTTGAGTGTTTGAAAAACTAGCCAAAAAGTAAAGGGGTTAGCCTTAACTTTTGATCGAAAAAACGTGAAGGGGTTAGCCTTTACTTTTTGGCCATTTTTAGTCATTTTTTGAGTGCTTGAAAAACTAGCCAAAAATGGCCAAAAAGTAAAGGCTAACCCCTTAACATTTTTTCGATCAAAAGTTAAGGCTAACCCCTTTACTTTTTGGCCATTTTCGGCCTCTTTCAAAAATTCAGAAAATGGTCGAAAATGGCTAAAAAGTAAAGGGGTTAGCCTTAACTTTTCGTCGAAAAAATGTGAAGGGGTTAGCCTTTACTTTTTGGCCATTTTTAGTTACTTTTTGAGTGCTTGAAAAACTTGTCAAAAATGGCCAAAAAGTAAAGGGGTTAGCCTTAACTTTTGATCGAAAAAATGTTAAGGGGTTAGCCTTTACTTTTTGGCCATTTTTAGTTACTTTTTGAGTGCTTGAAAAACTAGCCAAAAATGGCCAAAAAGTAAAGGGTTAGCCTTAACTTTTGAACGAAAAAATGTTAAAGGGGTTAGTTAGCCTTACTTTTTGGCCATTTTTAGTCACTTTTGAGTGTTTGAAAAACTATTAAAAATGGCCAAAAGTAAAGGTTAGCCTTAACTTTTCGTCGAAAAAATGTTAAGGGGTTAGCCTTTACTTTTTGGCCATTTTTAGTCACTTTTTGAGTGTTTGAAAAACTAGCCAAAAATGGCCAAAAAGTAAAGGGGTTAGCCTTAACTTTTGAACGAAAAAATGTTAAGGGGTTAGTTAGCCTTTACTTTTTGGCCATTTTTAGTCACTTTTTGAGTGTTTGAAAAACTAGCCAAAAATGGCCAAAAAGTAAAGGGGTTAGCCTTAACTTTTGATCGAAAAAATGTTAAGGGGTTAGCCTTTACTTTTGGCCATTTTTAGTCACTTTTGAGTGCTTGAAAAACTAGCCAAAAATGGCCAAAAAGTAAAGGGGTTAGCCTTAACTTTTGATCGAAAAAATGTTAAGGGGTTAGCCTTTACGTTTTGGGCATTTTTAGTCATTTTTTGAGTGCTTGAAAAACTAGCCAAAAATGGCCAAAAAGTAAAGGAGTCTTAACTTTTGATCGAAAAAATGTTAAGGGGTTAGCCTTTTACTTTTGGCCATTTTAGTTACTTTTGAGTGCTTGAAAAACTAGTTAAAATGGCCAAAAGTAAAGGGTTAGCCTTAACTTTTGAACGAAAAATGTTAAGGGTTAGCCTTACTTTTGGCCATTTTAGTTACTTTTGAGTGCTTGAAAAACTAGCCAAAAATGGCCAAAAAGTAAGGGGTTAGCCTTAACTTTTCATCGAAAAATGTTAAGGGGTTAGCCTTTACTTTTTGGCCATTTTTAGTTACTTTTTGAGTGCTTGAAAAACTAGCCAAAAATGGCCAAAAAAGTAAAGGGGTTAGCCTTAACTTTTCATCGAAAAAATGTTAAGGGGTTAGCCTTTACTTTTTGGCCATTTTTAGTTACTTTTTGAGTGTTTGAAAAACTAGCCAAAAATGGCCAAAAAAGTAAAGGGGTTAGCCTTAACTTTTGATCGAAAAAATGTTAAGGGGTTAGCCTTTACTTTTTGGACATTTTTAGTCATTTTTGAGTGTTTGAAAAACTAGCCAAAAATGGCCAAAAAGTAAAGGGGTTAGCCTTAACTTTTCATCGAAAAAATGTTAAGGGGTTAGCCTTTACTTTTTGGCCATTTTTAGTCACTTTTTGAGTGTTTGAAAAACTAGCCAAAAATGGCCAAAAAGTAAAGGGGTTAGCCTTAACTTTTGATCGAAAAAATGTTAAGGGTTAGCCTTTACTTTTTGGCCATTTTTAGTCATTTTTGAGTGTTTGAAAACTAGCCAAAAATGGCCAAAAGTAAAGGGTTAGCCTTAACTTTTCATCGAAAAAATGTTAAGGGGTTAGCCTTTACTTTTTGGCCATTTTTAGTCACTTTTTGAGTGTTTGAAAAACTAGCCAAAAATGGCCAAAAAGTAAAGGGGTTAGCCTTAACTTTTGATCGAAAAAATGTTAAGGGGTTAGCCTTTACTTTTTGGCCATTTTTAGTCATTTTTGAGTGTTTGAAAAACTAGCCAAAAATGGCCAAAAAAGTAAAGGGGTTAGCCTTAACTTTTGATCGAAAAAATGTTAAGGGGTTAGCCTTTACTTTTTGGCCATTTTTAGTCATTTTTTGAGTGCTTGAAAAACTAGCCAGAAATGGCCAAAAAGTAAAGGGGTTAGCCTTAAATTTTGATCGAAATAATGTGAAGGGATTAGCCTTTACTTTTTGGCCATTTTTAGTCACGTTTTGAGTGTTTGAAAAACTAGCCAAAAAGTAAAGGGGTTAGCCTTAACTTTTGATCGAAAAAACGTGAAGGGGTTAGCCTTTACTTTTTGGCCATTTTTAGTCATTTTTTGAGTGCTTGAAAAACTAGCCAAAAATGGCCAAAAAGTAAAGGCTAACCCCTTAACATTTTTTCGATCAAAAGTTAAGGCTAACCCCTTTACTTTTTGGCCATTTTCGGCCTCTTTCAAAAATTCAGAAAATGGTCGAAAATGGCTAAAAAGTAAAGGGGTTAGCCTTAACTTTTCGTCGAAAAAATGTGAAGGGTTAGCCTTACTTTTGGCCATTTTTAGTTACTTTTGAGTGCTTGAAAAACTTGTCAAAAATGGCCAAAAAGTAAAGGGGTTATTAACTTTTGATCGAAAAATGTTAAGGGTTAGCCTTTACTTTTGGCCATTTTAGTTACTTTTTGAGTGCTTGAAAAACTAGCCAAAAATGGCCAAAAAAGTAATGGGGTTAGCATTAACTTTTGAACGAAAAAATGTTAAGGGGTTAGTTAGCCTTTAATTTATGGCAATTTTTAGTCAGTTTTGGAGTGTTTGAAAAACTAGCCAAAATGGCCAAAAAGTAAAGGGTTAGCCTTAACTTTTCGTCGAAAAAATGTTAAGGGTTAGCCTTTACTTTTTGGCCATTTTTAGTCACTTTTTGAGTGTTTGAAAAACTAGCCTAAAAGGCCCAAAAAGTAAAGGGTTAGCCTTAACTTTTGATCGAAAAAATGTTAAGGGGTTAGCCTTTACTTTTTGGCCATTTTTAGTCACTTTTTGAGTGTTTGAAAAACTAGCCAAAAATGGCCAAAAAGTAAAGGGGTTAGCCTTAACTTTTGATCGAAAAAATGTTAAGGGTTAGCCTTTACTTTTGGCCATTTTTAGTCATTTTTGAGTGTTTGAAAAACTAGCCAAAATGGCCAAAAGTAAAGGGGTTAGCCTTAACTTTTGATCGAAAAAATGTTAAGGGGTTAGCCTTACGTTTTGGGCATTTTTAGTCATTTTTGAGTGCTTGAAAACTAGCCAAAAATGGCCAAAAAGTAAAGGGTTAGCCTTAACTTTTGATCGAAAAAATGTTAAGGGGTTAGCCTTTACTTTTGGCCATTTTAGTCACTTTTGAGTGTTTGAAAAACTAGCCAAAAATGGCCAAAAAGTAAAGGGGTTAGCCTTAACTTTTGATCGAAAAATGTTAAGGGTTAGCCTTTACTTTTTGGCCATTTTTAGTCATTTTTGAGTGTTTGAAAAACTAGCCAAAATGGCCAAAAGTAAAGGGTTAGCCTTAACTTTTCATCGAAAAAATGTTAAGGGGTTAGCCTTGACTTTGTGGCCATTTTTAGTCACTTTTGGAGTGTTTGAAAAACTAGCCAAAAATGGCCAAAAAGTAAAGGGGTTAGCCTTAACTTTTGATCGAAAAATTGTTAAGGGTTAGCCTTTACTTTTGGCCATTTTTAGTCATTTTTGAGTGTTTGAAAAACTAGCCAAAAATGGCCAAAAAGTAAAGGGTTAGCCTTAACTTTTCGTCGAAAAAATGTTAAGGGTTAGCCTTTACTTTTTGGCCATTTTTAGTCACTTTTGAGTGCTTGAAAAACTAGTCAAAAATGGCCAAAAAGTAAAGGGGTTAGCCTTAACTTTTGATCGAAAAAATGTTAAGGGGTTAGCCTTTACTTTTTGGCCATTTTTAGTCATTTTTGAGTGTTTGAAAAACTAGCCAAAAATGGCCAAAAAGTAAAGGGGTTAGCCTTAACTTTTGATCGAAAAAATGTTAAGGGGTTAGCCTTTACTTTTTGGCCATTTTTAGTCACTTTTAGGTTTTTGAAAAACTAGTTAGAAATGGCCAAAAGTAAAGGGGTTAGCCTTAAATTTTGATCGAAATAATGTGAAGGGATTAGCCTTTACTTTTTGGCCATTTTTAGTCACGTTTTGAGTGTTTGAAAAACTAGCCAAAAAGTAAAGGGGTTAGCCTTAACTTTTGATCGAAAAAACGTGAAGGGGTTAGCCTTTACTTTTTGGCCATTTTAGTCATTTTTGAGTGCTGGAAAAACTAGCCAAAAATGGCCAAAAAGTAAAGGCTAACCCCTTAACATTTTTTCGACGAAAAGTTAAGGCTAACCCCTTTACTTTTTGGCCATTTTCGGCCTCTTTTTCAAAAATTCAGAAAATGGTCGAAAATGGCTAAAAAGTAAAGGGGTTAGCCTTAACTTTTCGTCGAAAAAATGTGAAGGGGTTAGCCTTTACTTTTTGGCCATTTTTGGCTAGTTTTTGAGTGCTTGAAAAACTAGTCAAAAATGGCCAAAAAGTAAAGGGGTTAGCCTTAACTTTTCGTCGAAAAAATGTGAAGGGGTTAGCCTTTACTTTTTGGCCATTTTTAGTCACTTTTTGAGTGTTTGAAAACCTAGCCAAAATGGCCAAAAAGTAAAGGGTTAGCCTTAACTTTTGAACGAAAAATATTAAGGGTTAGTTAGCCTTTACTTTTTGGCCCTTTTTAGTCACATTTCGAGTCTTAGAAAAACGCTCCAAAAAGGGCCAAAAAGTAAAGGGGTTAGCCTTAACTTTTCGTCGAAAAATTGTTAAGGGTTAGCCTTTACTTTTTGGCCATTTTTAGTCACTTTTGAGTGTTTGAAAACTAGCCAAAATGGCCAAAAGTAAAGGGGTTAGCCTTAACTTTTGATCGAAAAAATGTTAAGGGGTTAGCCTTTACTTTTTGGCCATTTTTAGTCATTTTTTGAGTGCTTGAAAAACTAGCCAAAAATGGCCAAAAAGTAAAGGGGTTAGCCTTAACTTTTGATCGAAAAATGTTAAGGGTTAGCCTTTACTTTTGGGCATTTTAGTCATTTTTGAGTGCTTGAAAAACTAGCCAAAAATGGCCAAAAAGTAAAGGGGTTAGCCTTAACTTTTGATCGAAAAAATGTTAAGGGGTTAGCCTTTACTTTTTGGCCATTTTTAGTTACTTTTTGAGTGCTTGAAAAACTAGCCAAAAATGGCCAAAAAAGTAAAGGGGTTAGCCTTAACTTTTGAACGAAAAAATGTTAAGGGGTTAGCCTTTACTTTTTGGCCATTTTTAGTCACTTTTTGAGTGTTTGAAAAACTAGCCAAAAATGGCCAAAAAGTAAAGGGGTTAGCCTTAACTTCTTGTCAAAAAATGTCAAGGGTTAGCCTTTACTTTTTGGCCATTTTTAGTCACTTTTTGAGTGTTTGAAAAACTAGCCAAAAATGGCCAAAAAGTAAAGGGGTTAGCCTTAACTTTTGATCGAAAAAATGTTAAGGGTTAGCCTTTACTTTTTGGCCATTTTTAGTCATTTTTTGAGTGTTTGAAAAACTAGCCAAAAATGGCCAAAAAGTAAAGGGGTTAGCCTTAACTTTTGATCGAAAAAATGTTAAGGGGTTAGCCTTTACTTTTTGGCCATTTTTAGTCACTTTTTGAGTGTTTGAAAAACTAGCCAAAAATGGCCAAAAAGTAAAGGGGTTAGCCTTAACTTTTGATCGAAAAAATGTTAAGGGGTTAGCCTTTACTTTTTGGCCATTTTTAGTCATTTTTGAGTGTTTGAAAAACTAGCTAAAAATGGCCAAAAAGTAAAGGGGTTAGCCTTAACTTTTGATCGAAAAAATGTTAAGGGGTTAGCCTTTACTTTTTGGCCATTTTTAGTTACTTTTTGAGTGCTTGAAAAACTAGCCAAAAATGGCCAAAAAAGTAAAGGGGTTAGCCTTAACTTTTGAACGAAAAAATGTTAAGGGGTTAGCCTTTACTTTTTGGCCATTTTTAGTTACTTTTTGAGTGCTTGAAAAACTAGTCAAAAATGGCCAAAAAGTAAAGGGGTTAGCCTTAACTTTTTGTCAAAAAAAATGATAAGGGGTTAGCCTTTACTTTTTGGCCATTTTTAGTTACTTTTGAGTGCTTGAAAAACTAGCCAAAAATGGCCAAAAAGTAAAGGGTTAGCCTTAACTTTTGAACGAAAAATGTTAAGGGTTAGCCTTTACTTTTTGGCCATTTTTAGTCACTTTTGAGTGTTTGAAAACTAGCCAAAATGGCCAAAAGTAAAGGGGTTAGCCTTAACTTTTGATCGAAAAAATGTTAAGGGTTAGCCTTTACTTTTGGCCATTTTTAGTCACTTTTTGAGTGTTTGAAAAACTAGCCAAAAATGGCCAAAAAGTAAAGGGGTTAGCCTTAACTTTTGATCGAAAAAATGTTAAGGGGTTAGCCTTTACTTTTTGGCCATTTTTAGTCACTTTTTGAGTGTTTGAAAAACTAGCCAAAAATGGCCAAAAAGTAAAGGGGTTAGCCTTAACTTTTGATCGAAAAAATGTTAAGGGGTTAGCCTTTACTTTTTGGCCATTTTTAGTCATTTTTTGAGTTCTTGAAAAACTAGCCAAAAATGGCCAAAAAGTAAAGGGGCTAGTCTTAACTTTGATCGAAAAAATGTTAAGGGGTTAGCCTTTACGTTTTGGGCATTTTTAGTCATTTTTTGAGTGTTTGAAAAACTAGCCAAAAATGGCCAAAAAGTAAAGGGGTTAGCCTTAACTTTTGATCGAAAAAATGTTAAGGGGTTAGCCTTTACGTTTTGGGCATTTTTAGTTACTTTTTGAGTGCTTGAAAAACTAGCCAAAAATGGCCAAAAAGTAAAGGGGTTAGCCTTAACTTTTGATCGAAAAAATGTTAAGGGGTTAGCCTTTACGTTTTGGGCATTTTTAGTTACTTTTTGAGTGCTTGAAAAACTAGCCAAAAATGGCGAAATGTGAAGGGGTTAGTTATTTTTGAGTGTTTGAAAAACTAGCCAAAAATGGCCAAAAAAGTAAAGGGGTTAGCCTTAACTTTTGATCGAAAAAATGTTAAGGGGTTAGCCTTTACGTTTTGGGCATTTTTAGTCACTTTTTGAGTGTTTGAAAAACTTGCCAAAATGGCCAAAAAGTAAAGGGGTTAGCCTTAACTTTTGATCGAAAAAATGTTAAGGGGTTAGCCTTTACTTTTTGGCCATTTTTAGTCACTTTTAGGTTTTTGAAAAACTAGCCAAAATGGCCAAAAAGTAAAGAGATTATTAGCCTTAACTTTTGGTGAAAAAATGTCTTACTTAGAAAATACTTTTTTCAGTTTTTGAAAAACTAGTCTTAACGTTTGGTAGAAAAAATGTTAATGGAAAAAATGGTAAGGGTAAGTCTTTATCGAAAGGTAAAGGAGTTAGCCTTTTACATTTTGTCTAAATATAAAAGGTAGTATGTGAACTTACAATTTAACCTTCTTTAATTGTAATTTACGTCCTTTCTTGATAATGGTGCTTAAAGAGTCCGTGGGCAGCACATGCAGATATTGCCATGGTCTTGTGCAGTTCAGCAAACTTCGCTGAATTCTCCTCATAAAGCTCCTGAAAGAATCACAGATAAAGTTCCAATTTTGAAAGTGTCGAAAAACGTTACTTTTCTTCCATCAAAACAATGACTTTTAACTCATAAAACATGTACAAAGTTTGAAAATTTTGGTCAAATGAAAGGGGAACCACAGGGGGACCAGAGACAACCCCTTTGATTTTCAACTAGACTTTTGCAAAGTCCTTTTCAAATGACGTCATTTTATTTTGCACGGTTCCGCTTGGGTTCCTCAGCTTTCTGAGGTGGACTTGTGGCAAGTCTAATTTTCAACCTATTTATCAAAAGCTCAATTTTTGCCTCAAACTGCTATAAACACTATGAAAATGTCCAAAAACGTTTTCTTTCATCAAAACGACGACTTTCAACTCATAAAAAACATGTTTTAGAAACTTTTAAAATGTTGGTGACTGCCAGGTACTGTGGAACCCTTTTTGGTTTTTGACCATGTCTGATATACTTTTAGTGGTGTCGGTACCTTCATTTTGATGAGAATGACTTCTGTTGATTCATAGGACTCTGGTCCACCTTTCTGATACAAGAGCTTAATTTCTTCAGAAGTACACAAACATCTGAGGTAAAAGTAGAATAAAAAACTGGGTGTACATTTTTTAAGAGTTGATAAGGGATTGATCCAGCATTATTTCATGTTGGGAGTGTGTGGTCACAGGGTAGGGTTCAAACATCAAACAGAAAGTAAAACAAACCTTATATAAAAACAAGCTCCAGGTTTTCCACCAATTTCATTGTTTCTAAGAATTCCCAACAAAAATGGCCAACTTAGTGATGATTCAGGGAGGTTCACCTAATAAACAATTTAAATCTGGTCAAATGACACATGGTTTAAGCCATTAACTGGCCATACCCTACCACCGACGAGTGAAATCTGGCATTAAAAGCACTATACTAAAGTAGGGCATATCAGGGCATATTTGGCCACATTGCCAGCTAATGGGTTAACAAGAGACACTGGCAGATAGTTTTGTTGGGTCAACTAATAAGCATTAATCAATAATTACCTCATCTCGTACTTCCCGCTGTGCAGAATAGAAGAATTCTTTGACAACGTCATCACCACTCATATTTTCCAACAGTTCATGTTTGTCAACTTCCTAGGGATAACAATATGGTAATAATCAATAATGTATGCAACACGAATGTATGTGTAGGCCCTAAATATACATTTGTACATACAGTTTTTATAAAATGAAAAACAGTTCTTTGAAAATATAGTTTTTTAGAATAATTAAAACAATTTTCTGAAAGCTAATGGAGCCCGAGGCTACAAATTATGACACAACTTTAAGCTAGTATTCGTATAGGGAATAGCACAGTTCGAGAAGTATTAATGAAAAATTGCACGCGTGCAACAAGTGCTGTTTCCTATTAACATTATTATTAACAATTTGATGTTCTTAGCCGATCAGAAATGAGGAAAATTGTTAATAATGATATTAATGATATTAATTCACTGAGGTTTATGAAATGAAGAAATAAAGGTTTCTTTTAAATAAGGTAATTACTTCTTCAAGTCGGATAGTTACTTTGATCTGTTATTTATAATAAGATATAGCATATATCATTAGTTATTAGCATAGTTTGTTTTGTTAAATGTTTTCATATTAATTTAAATTGAAACTTTCATTGTTTTCATATTATTGAATATCGCAGGGTCCGAATTATCGCTAAAACAGCTTCGCAATTTTTTTGAAAAATTATCTCGTTAGAACACACATTTTAGGACTGCCCACAAATTTTTAGAACATCAATAAAACGGATGTGCATGCATGCAGTGATTTTGCTACGGCCTTGGCTCCAAAAGGTAACGTTTAATAATTACTCTCGATTTCAGCTTGCTTTTGAAAACTGACTTCGAATGTTTGTTTGTAACTTGGAAACTTTATTCCAAAGTTCAGAATTTGATTTGAAAGTTGGTTTCTGATAGCTCATGAAAGGGTATGATGGTTTAGATTTGTATCGAACATTGGAAACCAACTTTGCAACCAAATTCTGGATTAAACTTTCGAAAGTTGATGCAGAAAATTTTCATTATTCATTATTTCATGGATGGTAGAAAAAAGCTAGCGTGCATATTCATTATTTCATGGATGGTAGAAAAAACCTAGCGTGCATTTACAACTATACAGTGACCATGCAATTCCTGCAAATTATATGCACAATCCATCAAATATCGCAACAAGAAATAGCCAATCTGAGAGGACAAACCATTTATTATTTGCTCATGCACTGTAGACTCATTTCGAACAAATTCTGAAAGTATCTTTCCTTGTGTATTATGATGTATTACATAAAATAGTTTTATCAAACACTTTAGCTTGAAAAAAATAGAAATAATGAAAAAATATCAAATGAAAATTTTGCGCTGGTGCCCAAGACCCACGCTGGTGGGTGACGGTAAACTGATACCTTAATTCCAACGACCTTAATTCCAACGGCCTTAATTCCAACGGCCTTAATTCTGACAGACTTAACTACGACGGCCTTAATTTTATGTTGGACAAATAGCCCAGGGTGCATTCCATGCACGTATTGGCGTGAGATACGTGAGACACTCAAAAAGAAGTGATAAGTGTAACCAAGTTTGTGCTTGAATTCATTGTCATATGTATATTCACAGTATAACTTCAAGAATATGATGTTAACAGTATATAAGACATGCCAGCATTGCCAGGTTAGCCATTATAACATTGATTTTGTCCCCCGAAAATTGAAAATCTCCAATGTATTGCCAGTATTGGCGTGAACTATCGTAAATGTCGGCGTATCTCCGGCGTAGAGTTTACATGGAATGCACCCTGGCAAATAGCGGTTACATATTGGGATCCGGTGTCGGACGAATATCCACAGCCTTTTTTTAAATATTGCCCAACCCTACTAATGCTTACATTTGGTTCCATATGTCCGCCAGGAAAATCCACCATTCCAGCAGATTCACCAACCATATAACTTCTTCTGAACATCACAGCATAATTATCACTTGACTCAACAATTACTGTTGAAAACGTCGGGTTAGCCATGTAAGCATTGACATCGCCATAATTTCTTAACCCATATTCTTTCAACATTTCCACACTTTTCCTTGGCTGCATATTAGTACATTGAAAATCCTTGTAGCAAGTAAGACCAAACTCCAACTTTATGTAGGAATTACTCTCCTCTGTAAAACTATTAAATCTAAATTTTGATCCGTTGTAAATATTCGGATTTTCTTTAAGTCTTTCCTGCCAAAGTGAGTCGATTTTTGGCTCATATTCTGCCAAAGATTTTCGGTCAAAGTCATGAGAGACAACAGCTTTGAAAAAACCCATGGGTAAACCGACGGTTGATGGAGAAAGCATGGATTTTTTGTGGTCGAAAAGAATAGTATACTCCCTCGAGGTCGCCATCTTGACGAGAGCCCGCGTTGTTTAACTGTATACTTCGTGTTACATGAACGTGCGGTGCCCACTGCGGTGCCTCACTGTAAGTCATGGTATGCTAATTTGTGCGATGCATCGCACAACCTCACATGACAACCCCACTACAATCACTGTAAGTCATGGTATGCTAATTTGTGCGATGCATCGCACAATCTCACATGACAACCACACTACAATCACTGTAAGTCATGGTATGCTAATTTGTGCGATGCATCGCACAACCTCACATGACAACCCCACTACAATCACTGTAAGTCATGGTATGCTAATTTGTGCGATGCATCGCACAATCTCACATGACAACCACACTACAATCGCTGTAAGTCATGGTATGCTAATTTGTGCGATGCATCGCACAACCGCACATGACAACCACACTACAATCACTGTAAGTCATGGCATGCTAATTTGTGCGATGCATCGCACAACCGCACATGACAACCACACTACAATCACTGTAAGTCATGGTATGCTAATTTGTGCGATGCATCGCACAATCTCACATGACAACCACACTATAATCACTGTAAGTCATGGTATGCTAATTTGTGCGATGCATCGCACAACCGCACATGATAAGCACACTACAATCACTGTAAGTCATGGTATGCTAATTTGTGCGATGCATCGCACAACCGCACATGACAACCACACTACAATCACTGTAAGTCATGGCATGCTAATTTGTGCGATGCATCGCACAACCGCACATGACAACCATACTACAATCACTACAATCACTGTAAGTCATGGTATGTTAATTTGTGCGATGCATCGCACAACCGCACATGACAACCACACTACAATCACTGTAAGTCATGGTATGCTAATTTGTGCGATGCATCGCACAATCTCACATGACAACCACACTACAATCACTGTAAGTCATGGGATGCTAATTTGTGCGATGCATCGCACAACCGCACATGACAACCACACTACAATCACTGTAAGTCATGGTATGCTAATTTGTGCGATGCATCGCACAACCTCACATGACAACCACACTACAATCACTGTAAGTCATGGTATGCTAATTTGTGCGATGCATCGCACAACCGCACATGACAACCACACTACAATCACTGTAAGTCATGGTATGTTAATTTGTGCGATGCATCGCACAATCTCACATGACAACCACACTACAATCACTGTAAGTCATGGCATGCTAATTTGTGCGATGCATCGCACAACCTCACATGACAACCTGCACACTACAATCACTGTAAGTCATGGTATGTTAATTTGTGCGATGCATCGCACAACCTCACATGACAACCTGCACACTACAATCACTGTAAGTAATGGTATGTTAATTTGTGCGATGTATCGCACAACCTCAGATGACAACCACACTACAATCACTGTAAGTCACGGTATGCTAATTTGTGCGATGCATCGCACAACCTCACATGACAACCTGCACACTACAATCACTGTAAGTCATGGTATGCTAATTTGTGCGATGCATCGCACAACCTCACATGACAACCACACTACAATCACTGTAAGTCATGGTATGCTAATTTGTGCGATGCATCGCACAACCTCACATGACAACCACACTACAATCACTGTAAGTCATAGTATGCTAATTTGTGCGATGCATCGCACAACCTCACATGACAACCACACTACAATCACTGTAAATCATGGTGTGCTAATTTGTGCGATGCATCGCACAACCGCACATGACAACCTGCACACTACAATCACTGTAAGTCATGGCATGCTAATTTGTGCGATGCATCGCACAACCGCACATGACAACCACACTACAATCACTGTAAGTCATGGTATGCTAATTTGTGCGATGCATCGCACAACCTCACATGACAACCTGCACGCTACAATCACTGTAAGCCATGGTATGCTAATTTGTGCGATGCATCGCACAACCTCACATGACAACCACACTACAATCACTGTAAGTCATGGTATGCTAATTTGTGCGATGCATCGCATTTTGAAGGAATTTTCGATCAAATTTAGGTGGAAGCACTGGCGGTGCCAGTGTGGGTAGAGTCACAGATTAACAGTGCACATGCAAAAATAGCACCAAAAGTCCAAAAGTGGTGTCAAATAAAAAGGTACAAAACAGCACCTTTGGGTGCTATTTTAACACCACTGTTCAAGCGTATAGAATGTAACAAAGATTCGGCGGTTGACTGTTGTGTAAAACTACCTGAAAAATACAACAGTCAACTGCCAAATCTTCATGTTATATGCTTTATTGGGTTGACAAATACCGTTGATTGTAGATATCCGTCACGTGCACACTTCATGACTCAGCAGAAACTCGTACATTGGGCTTGTACGAAGTTCAACTCCGTCAAGCTTGTCGTATTTCCCTAGTAATAGGTTCTATAAAATCAACCTGGAAAAATAGTAATATTTATTGCACAAATGTCTTAACAAATGCTAATTGTCTTATAAATTCATTCACTAAATTTCTAATTCACATTTATATAATTACTTTTTAAAACTATATATACTGTAACTATAATTTTGATATACGGTAATTTCTATACGGTAACATTGTCTGGAGTGTATGACATAGTTCAGGAATACACACTGACCAGGTTATGGGGGTCGGGGGTCGTATAGTTCAATTTAATTTCATCTTTGTTGCAAGCTTGTAGCCAACACATCTGGGTGTGGTACAAAGAGGGCAAGCCCAAAAATTATTTTTGCCCAAAACTATTATTCGTGCCTAGCAATGGATTAGTGCTCCCTTCAGAAAACAATCTTGTTGGTGTAGTTCCATGTATGTGTCCAGGAAAACTACCAGACGAGCGTGTGAAGCCAGGGTGACCTGTAGAACCATACGATTGCACGCGATGCAAACTGGAGTTATTAATGGTATATGAACCGCTTTGTGACCTCATACCTCCAGGAATGTCATAGCTAAAAATGAAGAGATGGCGTTGGTAGTCATACAAGGAGTGGTCATGCAATGGTCAACTGGCAAATTTAGTCGAAATGTCAAAATATATCATTTAGAGTTACAATTACCTTAAATTCTGTGTGCTTCCAGGCAGATCGTCCTCGGAGTTATATCGATTAGGATTGTCAAAAAAGTAGGTTTTTCTGTTTTCTTTATTTGAAATCAGCATCGATCCCTGTGAGAGAAAAAACAGGGAAAATACAATGAATGATGCATGTTTTTGAGTATATCTAAAATGTGGGGTCAAAGTATGTAGTGTACACTGTAGATGTAGTAACGTACAATAAGCTGCCATTGTTAGTGTCTGAACTACCTGAAAAATATATCTGAAACGTGGGGGTCCAATGTAGGTAGTGTACACTGTATACATAGTATTCTAAAAAAATATGCTCACTTACCAAGCCTTGTTGTGGTCTCTTCACACGAAAGAAGACGACAACAAAAAATGTCGGTAAAAATTCCCAGAAAAACAGAACAACTCCGAATGAGACATATCCATAATTTCTGGCCGCTCTAACTGTAAAGTCATTGCCTTGTGTGGCTTCACCCTGAAGAAACAATAATCATCCATTTACATCCAAATATTATACATGAAAATATTTCTCAATTCTGATTGGCTGAGAGCAGTGCAGTTTTGAGGAAATACAGTGCAGAAAAAAGGAAATATAGTGCAAATTTTTAATTTTTTTTTAATTTGCACAAAAATCATTTTTGACTAGAAAAAACCTCTTCCTGTTACATTTTTTTTTCATGTTATTTGCATAAAGTACTCCGATTGGAAAGATTCTCTTTGTGTTAAATTTTTTCATGTATATTATTAATAAGTAATAGCATGATTTCTAGTGCAATTTGAAAAAACATGCACTCGTGAGTTTTTCAAAGACCTCAAATATTGATAGTCTTTGAAAAACTCACTCGTGCATGTTTTTTCCAAATTGCACTCGAAACCATGCTATTACCTATACAAATATTATAGGAAAGATACCACTTTGAAATACACTATGTAGCAGAAGACATGCAATATAATCCTAAAATTTGATTTTACATATAATTTTTTGAAGTGACTCTCCACATGATATATGTTGCTTTAGGGCTCACAAAGTATATGCGGTAATTATGCTGATGCAGTATTACGATATTGTTAACACATATATTTGCAGTTGTAGATACGATTATCTATTCTTGTCATATGTCATTTTGACTTTCCAGCCGGAGCTGGAAGAAAGCATCCCAACTCCGGCTTACCAAAAAATTCCGGAGCTCCAGTAGAGCTCCGGCCCTCCGGCGCACAGCTCTACCTCATTTGAGACGTTGATCCAACCATAACCAAATGTTGGTAAGCCTCCATGAGGTATTACAGCAATGATATTGTACACAGCACGAGAGACATAAAGCAGGCCAATAATGATGCAAATTATTGATGCTTGACATAAAGTGGTCCCCTGAAATAAAAATAATATCTTAAGTATTCCACATTTCAGGTAAATCTGGGTGCACACTGCACATGCTATTATTGCAGGCAGTTGGGATACCTTAAATACCTACTTTTCCAGGGATTATTTTAAGGAAATTTTATCACTGCACAAAATACTTTTATACTTTGCACATAATGCTTAATACTTTTTTAAGCCTTTGTACTATTTTATTTTACAATTCATCGCATTCTTCACTTTCGTCCTCTTCTTCCAGGTCTGTTCTAAACACGGGTTCTAAAATTAAGCTTCAGTTTTCACTCTTCAGTGTTAAAATTCTAAAAATATGCATGCTCACCTTTGTATAAACATATGGGCGATGTGTGACAAGTGATTATCAAAGTCATCTCGCTATCTCGAGAGTTGAAAGCTGTGATGTCAACCTAACACGCAGGACTCGAATGTCTGAGTGACTGAGACATTCCAATGTCTAAGAAGCACGCCGCGGGCATAAAAAGTGAGAGATACTTTGAACAAATGTCTGAGACATTCCAGTGAAATGGAAAACAGCTGGATATCAAGCATTGCTAAATGAGCTTCGCAACTTTAGAAAAACTGCTTCGTGATTTTTCGCAATATTTAAAATCGCTAATTCGGACTTAAGGGACCTAACCAGGAGATTGTAAACTGAAAGAAACCAAGAAGAATATTTTCATATTTTTGAGCTGGAGCTGATTTTCTGCATTTTAATTAAGCCACAAAATATTGATATATTCTATCTGGACAGACTGAACATTAAGTATATGAATGGTTATTGTGCTTTTGAATATAATTTGTGATACGTGATGCAATCCTTTGACAATTTATCACTGAACAAATCTCGTTTATCACTGCACACACTGGCCATCACTGCACCTTAAAATAATCCTGTATTTTTCCCACCAATCTTACCTGACCTTCCAAGAGTAAGTTCCCTGTAGAAGCTCTAGATAACTGAGAAGAAAAACAAGCCTCTTATTATTGAACATAATATAGATAATCTGATTGGCTAAGAGCAGTGCAATTATTTTTGAAATTGCACTGTGCAATTACAGCAGTGCAAATTAACAAAACAAGATCAGAGCCTGGAAACGAGGCAAGAAAAATCAACATGGCAGCGGATATTAGCAATGTAAATTTTCACTTTTTCTACACTTTCAATACAACAATTTAAGTTCAAGGAGCACATAGACTGAAAACGTTTGCTAACAAGCAACGAAAACAATGCTTAAACGGCATAGGTGAGTGCACAAGTGTTATCAAAGTGTGTAATTTTTTCATGTATATTATTAATAAGTAATAGTATGGTTTCTCGTGAAATTTGGACTCGTGAGTTTTCAAAGACGTCAAATTGCACTCATCCTTCGGACACATGCAATTTTGATCGTCTTTGAAAAACTCACTTGTGCATGTTTTTTTCCAAATTGCACTCGAAACCATACTATTACCTATACAAATTGCATTGGATTACAGTGGCAAGGCCACAGGTTGTGGTAAGGGTGGGGACAAAATTTTCAGTGCTCATAGTTGTCTCTCACATATTTGGCATTTTGTTGTCCTACAGCTGAAGTTCTAATTTACAAGTACTTTAAAAAAATGTGTAGGTTATTGAAAACAGGAACACAAAACAAACCTTTATAATGCAGTAACAGAGGGCAAATGAAGTAAAAACAAAGAGTGATTCATTGACAATTACTCTTGCCAGGACAATTTTGGCTATGCAGCACGGCTCATATTTTACCAAGACAGCGTCAGTTACATTTAGGGTTAGGAAAATTACATTCACAATAGAAAACGCCATGAATAAATAACGTCGTTTCCTGGAAAATATTAAAACACAAATTCAAATTTAGTCGTGTTTACAAGGGTTTAAATTGCTTTCTAGACAATTTTACATATGGTAAAATTATCTGGAGTACTCACCGGTATCGAACATGAGGCTCGTAAGTTGTGAGAGATTTCAGCACAACCTATTAAAGAAACATAGCATATTCAGGACTCGGATTTCATAGTATCGTGGCAGGGGGCCATCGGGCATATGTTGTTCATGATTGACAAATTTAGTTATTTAGGTAAAGGAACAAGCTTGCAACTAAATCCACTTGGCAACAATCCTGAAAGGCATTTTGGGGATACCCTCTATGCCTGAACTACTGGAGAACTCTGCCCCCCAGGCCTCCCCCCCCCCCCCTCTTGCCAAGCAGCTTTGATCTTTGTGGAAACCATTACATCCAAATTTCAGACCAATTATACTTACTTGTGAAAAATACAATGCCAACAAACTCAGCGTAAAAAACTGTAAAACAATGGGGAAAGAATACAGCAACCATTTCAATCCAAGGTTCAACTTATTGGCCATGCAGCTATCGTTGAAATAGAATGAAAACAGTGTCGTCCTTAGAGCAGCCCATAGCAAGCATAAATACAAAAATACACTCTGATACGATAGTCTTTTGTGTCTATACACCAAGATAAGTATTAATTGTATCCATATAAACAAAAAGAGCAAAGCGTAAAGAGTCGTGAACACTATAGTCAGTGATAATTGGACCCCAATTGGTAACGCTTGAGCCAAATTTGACAACGTTATTGTGGTTTTTGTCGGTTGTTTTGTAGTCCCAGTATTCAACTCTTGCAACAAACGACGGTGAAAATCCATTGCTAGGTTCTTATTTTATCCTTTCCAATCGATAAACATTGTAGGTAAAGTTTTTCAACTATAAAAAACACTTATAAACTTTAGAAAAAAACACGAAGTCCTCTTTTCCAAGTATTTTTGACATGTCAAAGTAAAATCACATAACTGAAAATGATCTTTTTCGGTACCAGTTTCCGAATAAGACCTAACTTTTGCTCGACTTGATCATTTTGAGGTATGGTATTTTGGTTTAAAAGTCACGAGACTTTTAGGATTCCGGAAATACGAATCGAAATGATATTTTTTATCTAATAAATACGAAATGATACGGGTTCTGATTGGTTCATTGGCTGTAAAATATTTAAATAATTTTTCTGAGAATCTATTACAGTCAAACCGGATGATCTCTTAGCTTGCGAGGAACATTGAATTGTCACGCAATATTGCAATTTTGATTTGGAGATTGCTCTGAGCAATTTGCAACCGACGCGATTACGCGAACAAATTGCAAATTGAATTCACAACCAATTTTTGTATACAAAGCCTCTGATTGGCTACTAGAAAAAAACCTTGTAAGGTTGTTCGCGTCGGTTGCAAATTGCTCAGAGCCTCTCTCCTCCGCAGAGCTATCACTCCGCCTATATTCAGATCAGTGCTCCCCGCGCGCTCACTTTTATTCAGGAAACTTCATGTAAGTTATTTGTAAATACTTAAGGAGACTCTGCGGAGGAAAGGCTCGGAGCAATCTCCAAATCAAAATTGCAATATTGTTCCTCGCAAGAGAATACCCGATTTGACTACCCGAATTGCGCGTTATCTAGTTAGAATGTTTGACCCGCCCAACTTGACGCAAACGCGTTTTAAAGTTAGTGTGTCCCGATTGCTTGCAAATGGTAATATTTAGGCATGCATGACAATGCATGACATATTATGCGTGACCACATTCTTTACAAAATCTCGGCCTACGACCTCGTACGTAATGCAAAATACGTAACCCCAACTTCGTAAGTAACCGGAAGCGTTCGTAGATTTCCGGAGACAATATTTTCCCACAACGTCATCACCGTTCTCTTCCCTTCTCGTTTCAGATTTTCGACTTTCGAAGTGAAAATACTTTTATTTCTGTGGAAATGTCACGATAAAACACACCTTAATGCTGTATAAAAGCAAGAAAAGGATTTATCAAGTATAAAAGTGTACGTCTGGCTGAAAAATCTGTGTCAATTTTGCCAAAAACATTGGTTTTGGGGGTGGAAGCAAAATTATTATCGGACACATCACAAGTCACAACATAAACATCTATTTATAAAGTGTATCAAATGAAATCAGCTGGTTTATTATGAATTGTTTTCTGGGTTTATCCCAGATTATGGGATGACTGCTCGTCGTAGAAGGACAAGATCTGGTGAATATACAGAACAACGAATAATTTCAGAAAAAGAAAATCTTGATTTGAATATAGATACGATGGCTTGTCGTGATAGGACAGCTGAATTTGTGTCGGCAGTTCGATCGTTACAATCGCGACAAGTAGGTATTTCCATGTAATTTGGGGGTTATTTACTTATTTAACTATTCTTGGTGTTTTGTAATCTATAGTTTGCTGCATGATAGCATATTATATCTATTCTAAATATACTGTAGTTTGTTTGAGAATAACATTAACCAGGTTCATTCATTGGCAAATTTTAATATCTTAGAGACGGTATATGGTAATGTATGGTACGTTTTGACCATGTTCAAACAGCACCGGATGAATCAGTAATTTGTCAGGAATTTGTATGGTTCAATATGCTTGAATTCATCTGGTTTCATGCGTCCTGTGGCTGTGTGAACTCGAAGGGCAATATTTTGCAATGTTTAGCATGGCCCCTGAAATGTTGACACAAAACGTCAAATCTCTAATATATACGAGACTCTTGAGTGTAAATGTAATTATTAATTTAGGGTGCCCATGTTCGCACAAGCCCATTGAGTCAAGGAAAAGTTAATGGTATTGTGAGAAGCCAGTTTAGCCAGATTGCAAAGTAAGTATGGTTTATTGCACTTTTTCATAACTTACGATAGTGTTGGAAGGGTTCACCCCTCCCCCTGAGAAATCTGTATCCCCTTGGTCCCAACCCCTGGAACTCCTAATAGAAGTTTGGAACTATTATAAAATATTGATTTCTCTGAATTTGCTTTCAGACAAATTGGCCATGACATATCAAACACATTTACAAAACTTGAGAAACTCACATTATGTAAGTATTGCAAGTCATTCTAAAACTTCACCTTACTATATGCAGTGTGACTGCTACTTCGTTATTATATAATTGGTATAGATATGACCAATCAGAAAGCTTAATCGCCGACATTTTGGCCTTAAGTACCAATTATGTGTTGTCTTTGTAGTGGCAAGAAAGAAATCATTGTTCGATGACAGGCCAGTAGAAATACAAGAACTTACATATATTATCAAGCAGGTATAGATTATATAAATAATGGTTCCAAGAATATACACAAATGAGATATTTCTTGGATGGGGTGGGCCCTCCCTTTGAAAAATCTCCATCTCTTTATTGGATTACCCTTGGGTTTGCAAAGTATTTAGCAATGATAGGCAATTAAATTGACTTATAATTTTCAGGATATTAACAATTTAAACCAGCAACTTGCTCAACTGCAAGAGGTGAGATCAAAGTTATTTTCCTATTTAAATATGTTTACTCAGCAAGTGTGAGAAGTTTCTTGAGGGTCACCCTCCCCTTATTTTCTTGCCACTTTAGCTCGTTAAAGTAACCCGAAGTAAAAGTAAAAATGTCCAGACACACTCGCAGTCAGTGGTGGTGGCATTACAAGTAAGTATCATGGCATTTGATTATTCTTACATATAAATTTAAAAAGATATTCATTGCAGCACTATTTGTATAGACAAAACTTGCAAAGATGTCACAAAGTTTCAAGTCAGTCCTGGAAGTCAGAACAGAGGTAAAAATAATTCTTGTACAATATTTTTTCGTAAATTAGTAGACTAAGTCTGTGGTAACGCTATGAAGGTACAGGTTATGGTTAACTGGTCAAATTTTAATTGTTACATGTATTACCATGTTTAGAACCTCAAACATCAAAAACAAAGAAGGGAAAAATTCTCACAAGGACCAAGTCCAGAAACTTTAGCAGTATCCTCGATGAAGAACGGGTCAGGTAGCTGGAAATAAATTCGTTTGTACTGTAAATCTAACAGTCATGTACGGTGGTTGACTGTTGTGTAAAACTACCTGAAAAATACTATGAGAACTTCGACGTTTCGAGCAAAGGGCCTTCGCTCGAAACGTCGAAGTTCTCATTATATTTTTCAGGTTGTTTTACACAACAGTCAACCGCCGTATTTGCTATACTCTACCCACACTGGCACCGCACGTTAGAGATATTTTAACAGTCATGTACCTTAACCAGGTCTAGAAATATGTATACAATTTTTGCTCAAAATTTTTGATCAGTTATTTAAAATATTTACCCCTATAAATAATGATCTCTGTTATAGTTCTCCAAAAAGCCGATCATGTTCCCAATGGTGCAGCAGGCAATCAGGCTGTAGCCATTGATATGGATCAATTTCACAACCCACAATATCAAGATCAAATGTTTGAAGAACAGGTCAGTATAATTAGGTAGTCTTCCAAAGAGAATCTTCTATGCAGAGGTTCAACAAGGAATACAGTCCAGCTTCAAGGATAACTTCTGGCATCGTCTATGTTTTCTTCAATCTTATACAATCCCCCTCTTTTGAATATCATTCAGGATACATACATCAAATCACGTGCAACTGCCATGGAAAGCATTGAATCGACCATAGTGGAACTGGGAGGAATATTTCAGCAGTTGGCACACATGGTCAAAGAACAAGAAGAACAGATTGAAAGGTAAAGTCCTTGCTGTTTTTGGCCCAACGTGATGTCATGATATGATGTCATCTTTTTGGTAATGTTATGTAATGGTAATGTTACTCCACCAATACTTTGGACATTCTTCTCTTATTTAGGATCGATGCAAACGTGGAAGAAACGGAGGCAAATGTTGAAGGTGCTCACGGAGAACTCTTAAAATACTTTCAATCAGTGACGTCGAATCGCTGGTTAATAATTAAGATTTTCTTTGTCTTAATTGTATTTTTTATCGTATTTGTAGTATTCATGGTATAAATACTACAGACTATATAATATTCAAAATAAAATGCATTGTGTAGTATATATGTTGGAGTTTGTGATTTAATTCAACAAAAGCTAGTATGTTAAAAGTGTAAGACTGTCTTTCAAGATCAATCTTTCAAGATCAATTGTTTAGAACAGGATGTTGGTGGCTTGTGCCACTCACCTCAGGGTTCCCCCTAATATGCAGTTTCCTCATTTTGACTCTACCAAACACTGCAGGTTTTCTTAAGTTTCTTCATGTAGTAACACTGGGCCAACCACAGCCTTACTGGACCTCTTGGAAAAAGAACCTAGGACTATGCTATCCAAATATGAACAGACAATAACCATGCAGACGCAAAGACACTTAAATCAAGTTTGAGATAATAATGCACAATTTTGATGATCTATTCTAAGGGCAAGTCATTAAAAGTCATTTAGTGTTGAAACCAGCAAGGACTAAGAAAAACGTAAAAGCTAAAGTTTACTGAATGTTACCAGGAGGACATTTCAAACAGTTGATCATAGGTCTTCGTCATCTTCTGAAGAATCCTCTTCCATAGTGTCCTGCAAATACAAAGAAAATACAAATGTTATGAAGTTACAGATCAACCTGATTTATGGCTTGAATTTTAATACATGTGTATAAATACAGCATTATAGACAAACTATCAGCAAAATATGCAGGATGATTCATTCCGAAGAGACCAGGACCATACTACAATAACCAACAGACCTTTGCATGCTTCTCTGCTGCTTCGATGATATCGTTTGGCACCCACTGATGTTTTCCATTTGTAGCTACAGGTATGATTAAATATCAAAGATGTAACATCAATTCAAATGATCACTTAGAGCATAACAAAATTATGTCATGGCATGCACTACTCTTTAGATCTTTAGAAATAACCTGGCAGAATGAGAACACACACAGAACTAATTTGCGCAATTGTGTGGAACGCATTCACGTTTAATTCTGTTCTAATTATGTCCCTTGTTCTAAAGGCGTTTGGACGGCTCCAGAACGAAGTTAGAACAGGAAAGCAGGATATGTTTTTGTTAGGTTATTTTGGAGCAGTACTGTGTGCATAACCAAATTGATTTAAAAGATTGGTTTAAACAAAAAACTGACCTTCGGTTACCCAACTCATCTCCAAAACAAAACTTTTATCCTTGACTTCATCATGAACTGTGTGGATTCTGCATAAGTTTGGAAAATAAATGAAAGCTACAAAATTGTAAAACCAAACAAAACCTCTTCCGTACATAATTCTGTTCCTCATAATACTTACATTTTTGCAATTTCTTTAACCGCTTCCTCTGCCGTAAGTTCAGAAACCTATAATTATAACACAAAGTTTTATTTTATTTAAAGTTTAGGTGATGTTTACAAGTCTCCCTTTCTTATCCAATTCTATACATGTAACAAGATACAAAGCACATACCTTTAATTTCTCAATAGCAGTCCTTGCAGCTTGTTTTGCTTTTCCTATAGCGCAACCATGATAACCCTTTAGAAATAAAAAGTTTGAAATTATAACCAGAGTACAGCATAGAACCTCTACAATTGAGTAACATGGCCCTTTGCGTCACACTTAGCACAATCCAGGGATTGTAATTTTCCATTGTCTTTTCATTGTTTTGAAAATCTTAGAGTTCATATACTCTTTGTTTTGACATATTTGTGACGTTATGTAAAGAATTAAAATTGAAGTACCCAAGTCACTCCTGATGGATCAATCAAATATAATTCAGGTCCACTTTGTCCTAAGCTGCACAACATTACACTGTAAAAATATGCAAAATAAACATGATTGTGAGGCAATGGCACCAGTAATTTACAAGCAAAGTTTGCTTGTAATCCAAGAATATACAATCTACAGTATGCAATATTATCAATCTTATAATAAGCTATACATAATGATATTACAGTACATATTTATCTATTTTACAACACTTTTAAATCTTTATTCAAGAGTTGTCAGTGCAATACTTACCCACAACCAAAAGGTCTGAGGAAACTATACAATGTATATGTATGAATATGTGATGCCACTCGGGATGCTAAAAGCTAGAAACAAAGAAATTTTGGTCAAAAGAAGCTGCAATTATCTGATTTTGTATGTAATTTCTGTTGTTCATTACCCACCCAATTCTCAAGTTGTAATAAAGCCACTTGTCCGTAATATACATATTTATCTCCACTTACTTTTAATGGGATTTCTGAGCCATATTCTGATCTGTATTTGGCTGCCTCATCTCTGGCAACTGTAACTATCTATAATATATCAAACCATGAATCAAAGTAATTTACAGCATCCATAGTGGGTACTATGACATGCCCTTGAAGCACAAAGAAAGCAGAAACTATTGATGCGTCAAGGTAGTTTTTAATATTTTACCTTTCTTGCATCTGCTAATAAACCTGCAACAGCCTAAATTATGATAGGATTGAATAATAATTAGCTATGGTGATATATGTAAAAGCAAAGAGTCACCAGGGGTAGATAATGATAATGCAGATTTTTAGGGGGTGCACCCTATCAAAATGCACACCATAAATCATGAAAACTAACTTTTTCTGGACGAGAGACTGTACTGACTTTTCAAGGTGGAGGAGTGTCGACTTTTCTGGGGAGAGGGTGCCACCCTTTACAGAAGAGGGTGCCACCCTTTACAGAAGAGGGTGCCACCCTTTACAGGAGAGGCTGTGCTGGTTTCTTTTTGGTTTTTTTTTGGGGGGGAGCAAAGTGCTGAGTTTGGGTTTTCTAACAGGGTGAACACCCCCTCTGTGCCCCCCTCCCACCCAAATATCTGAAGTGTGAAGTTTTCTTACCATGCCAACATGTGTATCAATAGTAAATATTCTTCTGTTGGATGAAACTTCATATAGCTTAGATTTTACCAGTTTTTCTACACCAAACACTACTCCATCTTTGCATTTGATACCAACAACACTCCTGTGAAAACACAACAATCAGGGATAGCAGTGTTTGTTGTAAATAGCCAGATACCTTGAATCAGGTCACATTATTGCATTAGAGTAAAAAATTGCAAATTAAATTGGAAATTTTCCTTCATGGAAATGTGAAAGGAAATTCATTTTTGAAAAGTGGAAACACTGCCTACAACAACTACTTTCTTGGAACTACTTTCTTGGAACTACTTTCTGCTTTACTATATGCAATATTAACGGGCGAACATGCACCTGTTATTATTGTACTTTGTCAGAGGATTGAATAGGTGCTCATCGAACTGTCCGAAAGAAGATGCTTGCAAATTATTAGTTAAATTCGTAATTTCCCTATATAAAATCAAGTGTTTTATTGTATTTCGTGGCAAAAAAAATGCTGACTAAGTCCTAAAGACCTAAACCTGGCCTGTCTCCACTCAACTAAGCTAGACCACTCACCACTAGACTTCAAATTGCCATTTTCTTACCCACTATTTTCCACAGCTTTTTGTGCATATTCTACTTGAAATACCCTGCCATCTGGTGAGAATTGTGAAGCTGACAAATCATACTGCAATAATACATACTTGTCTTAATAACCTTTGACAAATTATAAAAATTTTCACGTGCATTTTTTACTTGTATAAAAACGAAGCTTTGTACATACCCCTGTTCCAATTGAACTCATAATAAATACAAAAACGTTTTTAAGATAGAAGAACAAGTAAGTTTTTTAAATTCTGTATTGTTTAAAGTATGTATTCACGTAAAAATCCAATAATTGTCTGTCAAAATCTTTGTAAAGAATCAGCCACCATGACAGAGTGGTTCTTCTTAAATAGTGCTTCCACTTCTAAACTTGAAATTTCCAGAGAGCGGAGGTACATAGCGATTTATGTCGACCGACGGACCGATGCGCACAGATCGAGGTCATTATTTAAAGACGTAATCAGACGAAAGTCTACATATCACGCTATAAAACACAGATAATGAAAATATTCTGTCTTTATTGAACAAAGTTACAATGTAGTCTGTACTGTATATACAAAATACATCAATTGCTACAGTTATCGATTGCTACTGTTTCAAAATACATCACCATGCCAGTAAATGGACCATAAATAGTTATAAAGTTTATTAAAGGCTTACAGCATTTTGAATAAAGCTTTCATACACTTCACTTATGCACTAGACATTAGAAAGCTATACATAATAACCTTACTTTTGGTTGTTATTAATTATTTTTGTACTTTTTGCAATTTGATTACGCACACGCGTTTTGCTTTTAGGCACGGGCAGGTTATTATTTTTGTTTATTTTTTTTTTACAAAATTCTACAAAGTGGTATTTAAAATTTTGAAAATTGATTAAATTGAAGTAAAAAATCAAAACTAGTCGAAAAATGTTCTCCGATACCTACCTATCATAGTGAGCGCGATTTACTACCAGACGCATTTAAACTCTGTGAAAAACAGAGCCAATTTCAGCTTCAACCAGTTAGCGAAAAATCGAAAAAATAAATACGTTATTTAGTCAAAAGCCGCAAAATATTTGAACATGCTCAGCCAGAGAAGCTTCCTCTACCTTCGGTGCTGGTCAGCTGTTCTAGGGAAAATATTTTTCATTTCGCCCCCGCCTCCGTAAATAACATATATGTATTATAATTAATATTTTCTCTGGCAATGGTAGTCTAACCATTATACTATAATATATATCTACTATCTATAGTTAACATCATCATAGGCTGGTGGAGCTATTGATTCTGAGAGATGGGAAGAACCATGGCCAGCTTGCATATTTGTATTTTCAGTCTGTAGATGGGGGTATATTCTTTGATAATTTGCTGGAAACGGATTTTGTTCTTGCGACGGTGCGCTTGGGATAGGATGTTGATCACTGAGAGGTGCTGTATTATTGTTCTGAAAAATTATATAAAACATATATAATTATTATAAACTGATTGACTGACTGACCGACCGACAGCCAGAACAACAGACCACTCAATTGAGCGTCTTGTCCAATCCAAAGCTTGTAAGTTACACAGTGATCTTGGTGCTCAATTGAAAAATATCATGTTCTGTACCTTAAATGGGTCAAAGATGATTGCATCAGGTTTTAATGTTCTCATCCAATCCATTTGTTCTTCCTAAACAATTCATGAAAGTGTCTAATCATTCGTTTAACCAAGAACATGTCAACAAATTGGTCAAATCACAATCCACAATCCACAACCGATTACCATGAACTGATCTCATATTGTAATTTGCAGTACAATACATGATGTAAAAATTTGTATGAAAATGGCATAATATATTAAACAAACGTAGAAAATTAAGGATTTTATTCGAACATACATGACTTGACGCTTGCAAGTACCAAATTTCTCCAGATTTGAGGTGAATCTCAAATCCAATCATTGGTTGGTCTTTGGAGAAAGCAACTTCAGATATTTCACCTCTTGTTGTGGTACCTACAGGTTTGGCTGTCTAATATAGAAAATGAATAAAAAACATATATTTAGTAGCAACCTCATGTAATTATATTGTCCAGCAGATACTGTGTGCAATGCTATGGTGTACCATTGTGTTACAGTAATTATGCATGGAATAATAATTGTGTGCTGCGGGCACTCACATATTTTGTTTCAAAATAATGTAAATAACTTCTCTCCAGCTTGAAGTAGTATTTTTTCCAACCATGCCAAAAATTCCTGTATTTCTTCAACTCTCCCTCTTTCTATGAAAAACACAACAACATTTCCTCAACCCAAGTGCTTTACACTTGAATTCGAGGAGAGGGCAGGGTACCTTCATGCAGTCTTCCCACTAAACTTGGATAGTGATTTGTGAGACCAACCGTGTTGAGACAAGTTGCATTTGAGACCCTTCCGGAAAGTACTTAGACTTGGTTATAGAGCATAGTTTTTGTGATTGAGATCTTGGCAGGGGGGGGTGTAGTAGGGGAAGCAGGGGTTGGCAGGAGGATTATATTTTTTGAAGAGTAGTATTTGAGTTCTCCTTTTAATTATTCTCTCTAAAGAAATATTTTTTATCTCAACAAGTAAAGCACCTTATAGTTATATGGATTTAATATCTTTAATATGAATCAGTTTTGACACAACCACACAACTTTGATGATGTATTGTTATTGATGTTTATATATTCAGTACTTCCACAATAAAATAGCATCCAAAATTCTTCATGTATTTATAGTTGTTACATACCAAACCTGACAACAAATTTGAAACCCTCTCTCTCAGAATTTCTACTGACTCTTTCACAAGTATCGAAGTACACAAATGTATATGAAAATTATGTATTTAATATTGTTTATACACAAAAATATATCTTACCAAACGTATCTCCGAACTCATATTCAAAGTCTTTTCAGCTTTTCCCGCAGTGTTTTACATCGTAAAACGATAACAACAAACTGATCGACTATAATTAGTATATATTGGCAATATTATGTCATTTATGGACCGAGATTTCACGTCTTGTTTGTATATTTATTTTTGCAAGTCATAGTGAATCCGCTGGTTTTTCGAGCCTTCGTTATTCCCAAGATACCTTTAGACCATGTTTTCACCACGTGGCAGGGTTCTCACTTTTAAGGAAATTTCCTTAAACTAAGGAAATTTCGACCTTTTTTTACTTTTTTAAGGAATTGTTTGAGGAATTATATTTTTTAAGGAATTTCTAAGGAATTCTGAATTTTATCTGAAATATTTACTTTTATTAACAAAAATCATGAAAATTGAACAAAATGTGAAACAAATAAAAATTGTTGTTATTAATATGAGTCTGACTAGTGTTGACAGTTGTTTTACACTTGTTTATATTGTCTATATGACTGATAACAAAATAAATTTTTCCCGCCTTTCCCCCCCGCCTTTTTCCCGCCTTTTTACACTAGTTTCCAGGCGTCATATTCCTGGGAACCAGGCTCGGTCACGGTTTTAAGGAAATTTTAGTCAATCTAAGGAATTTTTACCCTGAATCTAAGGATTTCCTAACAACAGGATGTGAGAGCCCTGCCACGTGTTTCTCATGCGACTTATTGTATGATTGTGTTGTTGTGAATGTTGCATATAACTATATATTGTTATGGTATGTTACAATTAGGGCTAATTGCTGAGCTGGAATGAAAAACATGTTGTATTTCTATTGGTTGATTTGTTGGGGTGCATCGATCATTTCTGTGGTGGTTTGTTTAAGTAGCGAGACACATGGTCACCTTGGTAACTCCTCTACTGTCTATGTTGACTGTAATAACGGCAGCAACAATGCAGGCTGTGGAATGATTCAAAACACTCCGTGCAAAACATTGCAATTTGTTATTAGTGAAAGGGTGCAACAGCTTACGACGAGTTATGTTGTAATAAACATTGCATCTGGAGTTTGCAATGAGAATGGTGTACTGAGGTTGGATGAAACCAACAAGAAAGTCAGTTGTTGGTCCTTTGTTGGATCTAATATGTAGGTATCAAGTAATCAAGGGAGGGAGGTAATACCTACCCCTTGGTCCCATGGCTCTCTTAATTGCATTGGCTAGACTGGTTGCCAAGAACTGGTTGCATCCTATAACCCATCAACATCCTGGCAATGGTGGGGAATCTACTCCTGCTATTGTAAAATGTTCACTTGCATATACATATCAAATATATATACACAAATATATAATTTAATGCTTGGTTACCTTTGTTTCATTTTATGCTTACATTATCACAATGGTAACTAGGCATGTGAGTTATCCGAAAATGTGAATTGAGCTGTAACAGGCATATGATATGTTTGGTGTGGCTCAGTTGTCACAGGTCTGGGGTGTAGAAATTACTTTTATTACTTTTTAGGACCTCAAGTTCTCCAACAATTGTCTACTTCTCTATGGAATCTTTCAACTCTGTGATCAGTTTTTCATACCTAATATGGCAAAACTCGAGTGACCTAACTTCTTTTAATGTTCACATGTCCGAAGTTTCATTTCGACACTGCACTGTTGAGCACTCTAACTTTCAGTTTATAGGCCTAAACACAAACTTAATAATACAAAATACAGCAGTGGCATACTGTAAATCACAAAACACAGATATACCCTTATTTTTCATGCAGACATTATACAATTATGACAGCAGTATATTTATAATAAATTCAACATTTTCATATAACAAAAGTCCTATTATTTATGCCATGCAACTTCAGGAAATATTTATAAAGAACACTTTGTTTCTTAAAAATGGAAAAAATGCAATTTCAAACTCATCATTAGTAACATTTAGTGGTTCATCTGTGGTTATTAAAAACTCCATTTTTAATCATACTTTGGGAAGAGCCATTGAAGTTAAAAATGTGAAAAACTTTACTGCAACAAAAGTTGTATTTTTCTCTAACAATGGCTCTACTGGAAGTTGTTTATTGGTAAAAAGACACAGCAATGTCAGTTTGGTGGATACAATATTCAAACAGAATACAAATCCTGTAGTTTTTGTCAAAGATGATGATGGTGTTAATATTTTACTCAAGGTTTGGTTTATTTCTTATAGTACTTTTTTCCATTGTTCCTACCTTTTTCCTAGCCCTTCCTTTCTTCCTCCCTCCCTTCCTTCCTTCATTTCTACTCTATTTCCTTCCTTTTGGTATTTTCAGAAATGTAGTTTTGGTTGCATCTTTCACAAAGAAGAAATGAATGTCCCGTTTCTGAAAGCTCCAGAAGGAACTAACATTACAGCCACAAATTGCAGCATTGCAAAATCATGTTCAGGTTTGTCCCCAATTTACATGCTTTTCACAGATCTATACGAGAGAAAGATCATAAACACAAGACGAACTATCCAGAAGAAGTAGCAAGAATAGCACCATCTATACTGGTCATGGCTCTATATATACACATAGATGGATTATCTGTCAAGACGTATTACCCAAGTTATTATACAGATAGTTTGTTTCATAAATGATCCGCTATTTGCCGCATTTATACAGACGAATGATCAGATTTTACTCAATTTGTTTAGTGCATTGCAAAAATGGTGAATTGGTAAAATCTAATCTATTTTGTGAAAAATGTCAAACTGGGAGTTTCTCACACAATGAAAGCAACATTATTTTGTCTGATTCCTGCCAAAGGTAATGACTTGGACTATTATTCAATTTGCACTTATTTCATTTATACTTCACCAGACATGAACGTTTTGCATGTATATTCCCAATTGGTGGGTTTCTAAAGCGTTACAGGGCAGCAGATGGTGGTTAATTTAAAAACTGTTTAAACATGAAGGAAACAGCAAGACTACGACATATAAAGGAAAGAATTGCATGACCTTGTTTTCTCACTCTGATAACTGTCTGTTGACCACCATCTGCTGCATGATAGTACCTTAGTGAAAGGTACTATTACACTATGCAAAGAAAACTTATTTACTGATCAATATTTTTACAGCTGTCCTGGGGGGACATACACATCCAATACTGGTAGCACGAATTGCAGTCTGTGTGCAGAAGACACTTACGCACAGAAATCTGGGTAGGATATTTTCTATTATTACTTCTGCTGGTTGCATTTGTGAATCCCCCAAAGAGACTGCGCGTCAATGTTATGCGTACGAACTAAACATTATATAAGCAAAGTCATCGTTCATATATGAACAGTTTTGACTGGAACGGTCTTGAAAGAGTAAAATTAGTTAAATCAAGACCCTGAATTGATTACAAAAAGTCAACGTTTTGTGTCTTTATTTAGGAATGAAAGATGTAAAAAATGTACTAACGACTTTTTCACATCAGATGCAGGGGCATCAAGCTGCTCAAAACGTAAGCTATTTTTTGAATTTTTAAATATTTATGTCAAGCATTTTTCTATACGATCAATAAAATAGTCCAGCTTCCTGTAGTTACACTGGTTCAACAAGAAATAGCCCTTACTGGACCTCTAGGGAGAACTGTTTAGAACTGATAGAGCTATCCAGTATAAATAAAGTTAGTTTACGAGACATGAACATCGTAGTGCAATAAACCCCTTAATACACATTCATTTTCTTTAATTTTTCTTTCTAGTGACTTTGGAATTCATTCTAATTTTGGCGGCGACTATTCCACTGATTGTCATACCATTATTCCTGCTTCTTGGTAGACTTGTCCAAAAACGAAGTTTAAAGTTGAAAGCACGGTTGCAATGTGGCAAAAATTATCATAGATTTGGACACAATAGTTCAACTAATACAGTAAAAGAAGTGCTTCCACAGGGACCTTACAGTAGTTATTAGGGATTGGTATTCTGGGTGTAATATAGATGAAGAGTTGACTGGGAAGTTATTAAAAAGTAACGCGTTATTTATGTAAACATTCTTATAGGTAATTTATTACAATCATGTGTCTCGGTCGTTCAATCTAGTTTAAAACAGATTTGAAAGATACAATAAATGTTCAATAGGTGTAAGTAAGTATTAAAAATTCTGCATGTGTTTTAAACTAAGTATTTGTTGTCATTGACCAATCTACTCAGAAGTAATACTTCCACAGACAAATGTTTCAGACAAATGTTTTTGACAATGTTTCCTGGTTTGCTCACCTTTGGGCTCTGGGAAACACGACTTGGAAACAATGTTTCTGGCCGGGACTTTGCAATGGAAAAACAGTAAGAGTGCATGGATTTCATAGCGCGACTCTTCGATACAATACCAGTATTTTATTGTCCATGACCATACGTGAAACGGCTCAAGCACTTTCACTCTCTATTGAGATATAAACCGGCGACTGTTGCTACCTTTAAAGAACAAGCTTCAACTAGCTTGAAAAGGTTTCGCCTACTGAACAGATCAAGTCTCCTGTTCAACTTCGTTCACAATGGGCGAGCCAGGGGCTTCCTCTGTCATCTCAGTATCTGCAGGTTGTTCTGAGGTAACTTGTTCTGTAGATTGTTCCATTTCTTCAGCTGGTTCGCTGGACCCAACCTCACCTTGAGGTGGCTGTGGGATTGACCTTGATTGTTGTTGTTGGTACTGAAAAGTAAATGTAGTTATGTAAGAACTTCTTAAGTTATTTTGCGACCTTAGAAAAAAGCAAGAGACTGGGGGGAAAAAGAGAAAAAAAGTTATGCATTGTGGGATCTTTACAGGGGCAAACTATTCACCTATTTGGTGCTTTCACCAGTTTAACAATCCCGAGGGTTGAAACGAATTAACTCGTGTATAACTAGGTCATACAGTACCTGCTGTTGTGCGTTCATCTCCGTGACGACCTCCTGGTACATGTCGTAGACAATACGATGCATGTGAGGCATGTCTTGAACAGCAAATGGCTCGAATGGTGGACCTTGGTTGTACTGAAATACAAGTAAAGAAAGAAAAAATATGAGAATGAGGAACAATTTAAGCAAACACAGTTATGTCTATTTTCATGGCACCAGTATTTGAATCACTACAAAGGAGTAGAAACGAGCAAATTATCTTGGGGGGGGGGGTTGGGGCGAGGGGTTTCAGGCAAAATGAAAATTATAAACAAACTCACCGGCCTTGTTGGTGGATATCGTTCATTCATTGCCAAAAGCAGCTTCAAAGGTCGTGACGTAAGCTAAAGAATGTAGGCGAAAGTAACTATTAACTAAACTAATTATTTGTACTGAATGTGTCCATCATTTCTAAACTGCTCTCCCTAGAGGTTCAGTAAGGTCGGGACATCTCTTAATGGTACAGTGTAACTAAAGGAGGCGGGAGGAAAACCCGGTGACGTTTAGTTGAAAACAAATCAGCAAGTTTCTAATACTTAGTGACTTTGGAACATGGATCTGGAAACATGGAAAAGGACAAAGAGAAACCATTTCAAAAAATTCAAATTGTTAAATATCTCGTGAAATATATTTCATTTATATTTCATTTTCTCATGGACTTGTGGTTTCCATCGCTAAACATATTTTAAAAATTTCAAAAGTTTTTCATAAAATCAAAAAATAAACAAGTGATTAAATACAGCAAATGGATTTCTATTCTGTTGCTAGTTCCAGGCTCTTTGCTCTCCGCCAGATCACCTGGCCTATGCGACTGAGGCAAAATTGGAATCAGACAAATACATATTGCAGGAATAGAACCCTGATCACAGAGGTGAAAGGACATGCATTTGGGCTTCGGTGGCGCAGTCGTCAGAGCAAGCGCCTTTCACCTCTGAGTCTTGAGTTCGATTCTCGCTGGGGACTCATCACACTCATGTGAAAAGAGTAAGTCAACGCTCTGCCGAAAGTCGTGGGTTTTCTCCGGGCACTCCGGTTTCCTCCCACATGGAAAGTTGACTGGGTGGGTTAGGATATACAGATTAGGAAAGTAATATTACAATTGTTGTAAAATAGATAGTGTAGGCTAAGTACGTAATATAGGTAAGCGAGATACTTGATGTAATCGGTCACTGAAAAGCCCCAATTGAATTGAATAATGTATGTATGTATGTATTAACAACTGTATCACTGCAGAGGGAGAACTTGAGATGTACAGTATTATAGTGTCTCTTCATCCAGGATAAATCATGAGCCTCGTGTGCTTAGCACCACATGCCAATACTATGGATAAGCGCAAGCCGTATCGAACCAGTAGACTGCGAGTCGATCACCTTGGAGGGAGCGCGAGCCACCTGTCTTTAATTTTAATGACCACGAAAGAACAGGCCAGAAATGTAAAAACATGAATTACACACACCTGATCAAATGCAGGTGTTAGCTCGAAGCAATTCCTGAAGAGATTCGCCCGAGCCAGAATATACAATCCGAGACGGGCTCGAGACATGGCGACGATCAGCCGACGTACATCTCGGATATGGCCGATGGTCTTCGTACGAACCAACGAAAGAATGATGTAATCATTTTGTTGCCCTTGGTAACGATCTACTGTCGTGATCTAAAAATAGAACAAAAATGTATTCGGGTCGATTGTTCAGCTCGAGGCTTGGCCTTTTCAAATATAGTTTTGTTTAGAAAATTTAATGTTCCCGCACAAAAGCAAACTTTTATGAGTTTAGCTCTCAATTGTCCTCTTTAGAGATAGTTTTTATCGTCGTTTGCATCTAAAGGCCTGATTCCACGGCGAAATTATTCGCGAGAAATTGTGTCTGCAGAATACGGATGGCTGCACATGAGTGATCTATTCAATTTCCCCACTTTTTTCGCTTTCACTGTGAGTAGAACTAACTTCTACTCACTGGCGAAGCGAAATGTTTCTCGCGAAGCCTGATTTATGTTTTCTGCGCATGCGTCAATTCATTTCGTGCGAAATATTTCGCATTTCGCTGAGAAAAAACACTCGTGGAATCAGACCTTAAGGACGAATGGCGCATATTGTAAATCTCCGAAGACATTCAAGACATACCTTGGATGGCCATCCTATCACTGGATTTTCTCCACATCTTTTTCTTATTACATCACGTATGAGATGTTTCTGACCGTTATACGTGGTTAAAATGGCAATCCTTTCTGCGGGATAACCAAGCAATCTCATGTACATGAATATGGCCGCTGCATATTCTGCTTCGCCAAGATTCTACAGGAAACGATAAACACGTCAATTTAAGTAAAGATAATGTGAAATAATTCAAACACGATAGTTGTCTGATTATAACTTCTCCAATTCCTCGCAGAGATGATTTAAGGAACTGTTACATGACAGCTATTATCATGTATATTTTACTATATTTTATATAATACATTATATATCATAGTTTAGTTATATTTACTTTAAGTTAGTTAAGGAATTTACCTATGGGAAATTGTTTTACGCATGGGAAGTTCTTTTAGTTTAGTCATGCATGAGCAAGCAAATATTTAATAGATGATTACGAAACCACAAGTGCGTAACGGACGGGAACGGTTACCGCAAGGAAGATTCAGGACTGTAAAAATCTTCCCAAGAAATCGAAATGACACTGCAAATTAAAAAGTTCCTCTCTGAACAGAAGAGCACAACTCTTTAATAAGATATAGAAGGCCTCCGCGCCTTGCTTGAATATCACTTTTGGAAAAGTTATTATAAAGAAGATTGCTAAAGAAGAATTGTCACAAGTTATACAAGTATATACGAAAGAGTCAATAAGACGAAGACGAAAGTGTTGCGCTCAGTCAGACAGACAAGAGATAAGTTGAACTGATATAGTTATAATTATATAATAATTTGATATAGTATTATAAAGACGCTACTTATAGCAAGTTAAAGAAATAAATAGTTATATAAACGTGACTGACTCACACTGATTTTTGTTGCGAGAGAAATTGAACCAAAACGCGGGAAATATTAATTATTAACATTGAGAAAATCAAATTATGTAAATTAACATGATTTTTTATCGGTTGACTGTTGTGTAAAACTACCTGAAAAATACTCATTGTATTTTTCAGGTAGTTTTACACAACAGTCAACCGCCGTATTTGCTATACTCTACCCACACTGGCACCGCACGTTTGAGATGATTTTTATCGCATATAAAACCACTGACACGGTAGTGATTTCCTTGGTCTTTTCCTCATGAATTATTTATGAGTTTTTTAATAATGTATATTAACCCTCACACCAACCCTAACCCCATATATAATTCTACATAAAGGCTATATAAATAGGTACATAAAGAACCATCCGATAATTATCAGGCCTATAAGTCAACTGCTCCCGATAAGGTCTTAAATATGTATATAGTTTTTAATATCTTTAATCATACCTAGGTCTGGCTCGACCCTGCGCATCAAGATCGACAGTTGGTACACCAAGACGGACAAATCTCGTGAACAAAGATTGTTCCATGTTGGAAAATTTCTGGAAAGCCATATTTTTAATAACAGGAGGCAACTGCAAGGGAAAGGTTCAGGATTTAGTCCCTATCTGTTTTTTTACAGAAATATTCCATTGAATCATGCAATACCTGATGATGATCACCGATTAAAATCACTCTTTTCAGTCGATTGAAGCCATCTTCAGGCGTCTAAACACAACACAGGCAGTTAGATATAAGTGAAGACAATCGTTGGGCTTACTGCATGGTATAGAGAAATCTTGGCCATTTTAGTACCTGTAGCAAGAGCGGAATAAAAGTTTCAATCTCCAAGATTTGAGCAGCTTCCTCCATAAGGACATTGTCGTACTAAATTGAGACAAGAGGTACAGATTTTCGTAGATATGTAGTTATATGTTCACACATGACGCATGAAACCGGACGAATTCTCGTATGAGTAAATGTAAGCATTATTAGAGTGTGGGTACCAGGGATGGATTTACTAGGGGGTGCAGGGGAGTGCGCACCCCTCCTAGCCTTGGCCAAGGGGGGTGCAGGAGGGGTGCCAATTCCCATATCAAATCCAAATTTTGGATTTGACAGGGCATTTATCAAACAAAAAATAATATTGGGCCATTGATGGGCCTTTTTGACCATCTAGGCAATCTTTCCGACAAGATAAACCCCTTGACCATGTAGGGGGGTCTTCAGTGATGATTCACCCTTTCTTGGTCACCGACCACGCCCTGCTTCATGACCAAAGCCCGCTTAGAACCCCCCCCCTATCAAATCAAGCTGGATCCATCCCTGGTGGGTACGATACTGTATGTGCTGACAATGGCATACAGACATGTAAGGTAAACTGACCTTAAAGCCGAGTTGAACAAGATCGCGTCTCTTCAGAGCAGCATGAGTACAAGTCATGGCAATAATTTTCGCCTCTTTTACCAATAAATAATTTGATCTATCAGCACCTGAAAAGACAATTAAAAAGAGATTATAACATAAATGAATGATGGAAGAGAGAGTTAATGAGGTGGATGCAATGGTATGGAAAGTGTGATGAGATAAAGATATTTTGCACATTGTGCTTTTAACTTCGTCTGTTCATGTGGACAGATCAACAGAATAGATTGAGATGATGCATGTAAGCTCTCTTGTGTTCTCTTCTAGTTGACTCAGCGTCTGTTGGGAAATTCCTTTTGATAAACTAATGGCCTGTGATGAACTATGATTCCACCCTGGGGTTAATCACGCTCATCTGCTCAGCAAAGCGAAAGATTAAGCAACTTTCAACTTTTGGGAAGTCTTTCTAAACTTACCGCTACGCAAAAGTTCAAAAGCTCGAAATTCCTACAACACAGAGACAAAATGTAAAATAGGTATACTGTTACATGAACGCATGATAATAACATTTCCGTACAATTCATAAACCAACACCAAAAAAAACACCAACAAACCTCTAACTGCTCAAAAATTCTCTTTATGTAACGGTAACATCCCTACAAGTACAAGAAGTATGCGATTTATCAGGTTACTGAGTGTATAAATAGGACAGCAAATATCAGACTATGGCGTTCTGGTCCAAAAAATATGTACGCTTTTAAAAAATTTCAATTCGCCACCATCGTTATTGATATTGTTTTATTATATATTATTATACCTCAGCGATATCCATATCTTCTGCCCACGTTTTTCCTTTGAAGACAGGCTACAGCAACAATTGAGTGTATTGTGTTTATTATTTATTGAATATTTGTGTTTCAAAATAGAAAAGGTTCACACACAAAACACAGCAATAAATACCTGAGGAGCATTTGAAAAGAACGATGTAAAAGGAAACAGTTCTGAAATTGCAGCAACTTCATTCTTCTAAAAACAGCAAGAAGTTTAGTTTAGTTTATTGTGTTTATCACTCCGAGGTGGTGGAAAGCCCTAACAGGTTGTACAACCCAATTGACAAAGATCTCCAAGGGTTAGTTAGTTAAGGTTAGTGCCTAAGGGTTAGTTTTTAGCGAGGGAGGAAAACCGGAGTACCCGGAGAAAAACCCTCAAAGCACAGGAGAGAACCAACCAATCTCAACTTACATGAGTTTATCAAGCACACTGACGTTACCCAACCAAAGTAAATCCCTGCTCTTGACCTGCTGTATAGCCGGCTTAACTCAGAGGTAAGGGGCAGCGCGCTAACCTCATCTGCCACCCGTGCTTCCTTAAGCATGCATTGGATAATATATGAATGGAAGTCTTTAAGCCCAATTTCACACAGTTTATACTCCAGTCATGGATGAAAGCTCAATGGTATTATACTTTCGAAAACATGCTTACCCTTTTTCGTAATTTGCTACTGTATTCTTCCCAGCGCGCGACGACCTAAGAGAAAACAAGTGGGCAAAATTCAGAATTAGGACATAAAAATAAATTACAATCGATCTAGAAGAGTATATCTGTTACCTGATAGAGGAAGAAATATCCTGCAGTTTCACACGTATACGACACATCACCGTGAACATCTAGACTTTCCTAAAAGAAAAATTGTAAATTTCTTTCTCTAGACATGCTTGTAATTTTTAAAATATTATATATGTTTTGATTCGATTTGTTGCCTTTTTTCAGGAAAACGCATAAGTTATGTAGATTATATTATTATTTATATCACCTGTAGTCTTTGAACTTCAGAGAGTAGCTCCAGTCTTTTCGCCAAAACAAAATTAACACGACCATACCTATACAAAGTTAACAAAGAAAGAATGTGTTTGCAAACAGTTCTGTATTCAGATGTTCAACTGATTTTGTCCGAAGATTCGGTTCTACATCAGTCGTTTGTCTTTCTGTGAGAAAAATACCTGCTAAAATCTTTCTCAGTTTCTAACGCTTCTTCGCCATGACCAAGACGTAATAAATGTCGTTCATCAATATCAAGTGCCATGATTTTCTCAAAAAGTTGGTTAAGTGCCTTAAATTGTCAAATAGGTATATCTTCAGGATTTAAGTCACTTCACGAGCATTTTGGTTCACCATAATATGTAATGTGCATGCGTGGCTTTATATTTCATAAAACACTCCTCGTTAGTACTCTTTTGACTTTATAAAAAAGCTTTTCCTATTCTCTATTTCTCAAATTCATTAATACTTCATGAGCAAAGCAAATCAGCACCGACCACCGTATTGTTTGTCTTAATCGGGAGTTTGACAAGTTACAACGGCTACGGCATCAACCTCGTTCCCAGGCTCTTGCCTCTTGTGGAGGAAAGACCCTGGTAGGTGCTGGTCACGTGATCTGCTAAAATCTAGCAGATTTATAATTAGAATTGTCATGTCATTTTGCTGGGGACGAGGTTTACAAGTACTATATACCTAGCAGAGGTCAGCTAGCCCTCTCCACCCCTCCCCAAAACGACACAAGTGAACGTTAATTAAAAATCTGCTAGATTTTAGCAGATCACGTGACCAGCTCCTCCACAAGAGGGAAGAGCCTGGGAACGAGGTTGCTACGTCATGCAACAAAATTATTTACATTTTTGTATTGGAGCAAAAGAGTCTGTTTGCCTCTCAATAATGTTTATCATTCTTTTAAACAAGTATTAAGTAAAACACTAGTCAGTGAATTCACGTAAAGCACCCCAAACGACTTCGAACATCATAAGTGTTAGCGTCGTTGTGAAACGTGGAAATGATGTAAATAACGTAGTAGTTTGAACAAGAACGGCGTACTGGAATGCCCAAGGGAATACAATTTATCGACTCCTTTGTCATAGGGTCCCTATGCTATTGTTAATGAGCACGTCTTCATTGACGTTGTCGTTGTATTTGCCAAACTCCCTTAATAACACGGCAATATAAACGGCTAGAAATTACTTCAAATACTGGTTTGTTTGAGAGGTTATATCATACACTCGATATGTTTTATCACAGTGATTGTAAACACCTGAAACTATGTTAAAAACTTGACTAGCGCTTCGTTTTTCAACTCACTTTTCGTTGTTTCAAATTACTATAATAAACTCCTTCACATTACTTAATGTATGTACCTGGTTAGAATGAGTCACAATGAGAGTTCTTTGTTCAGGGAAATTATGATAAATATTCGAAATAATTTGCACAGCAACATCCGTTTTCCCTGTACCAGGAGGTCCCACAACCTGAAAAATAATTAACATATTTATACATAATTTATGCAAAATAATCATAATTTATGCAAAATAATTATAATTTATGCAAAATAATTATAATTTATGCAAAATAATTATAATTTATGCAAAATAATTATATCATTTATACCAATATTTAGATATCTAATTTATACGTCAACATACCATAGTGAGCCCTGGTTGCATGCCTGACCGAATTGCTTCAACTTGAGTCGGTGTGAAAGGAACTGCATTTCTAGAGATACAAGGCATAGCTATGAATTACGAGTCGACAAAATGAAACCCCGACATAAAACACTGTTCTGGAGTTCTATACTGTACAAGAAAGCCTAAACTAACTCTATTTACTGTATACTCGATAGTTCTATCAATTCTAAACTGTTCTTCTCTAAAGACCCAGTGACACCCTGTAAAGTGTTGTTAAAAACTCTCGTACCGTTTCGGTTGATTGTAAGGATATGGTCCTCTGTTTGGGGTGACAAAAGGCTCAGCTACGATTTCTAGTAAATTATCTTTAGCTTTCTCTTCTTTATTTTGTTGTTCTTCTTCAGATTCTTCAGGAAAAGTGATCCTAAATACCAGAAGATAGGATATGTAGTACCAGGGATGGATTTACTGGGGAGTGCAGGGGGGTGCGCACCCCTCCCATGCTTGGCCAAGGGGGGTGCAGGAGGGGTGCAAAGTCCATATAAAATCTGAATTTTGGGATTTGACAGGGCATTTATCAAACAAAAATCAAGTATCTGGCCATTGATAGGCCTTTTTGACCATCTAGGCAATCATATTTTTCAAAAACTTTCTGACAAGATGACCCCTTGACCCTGCACGGGGTCCTCAGTGATGATTCACCCTGCTTCGTTATATCCGTGTTTTAGTATTTTTGCGGAGAAATGTTACCTAAGAATTTCCACTAAATTAACAAGTGCAATGTTCAGTAATTTACCTGAATGGAGGAACAAGCTTGCTAGGTTCCTCTATTGCCGCCTAAAATGGTAACATTAATGTATATTTTATTGGGAAAATATGACTTTTGTATACAATAGAACACAACTAACCGCCCTATCAACAAACAAGGTAACGAACCAGCAACGAACCAGCAATCAACTATTCAAGCGACTTACCTTCACTGAATACTGAGGAAAACTGGCTTTTAAATGCTCAAAGTCAAGGAAGGTATCATTGAAATTCAAATTCCGGATTTGATTTGGCATTCTGTAAAAAATACATGATCACAGTAGTTAGTTAATCACAATTAGCTAACCTCGATTTGTTCTAATTGCTCATATTGGCACAGAATAAGCTCGGCCAATCAGCGAAGCTAAAACCAGGCCAAGGAACTAAGTGCAAACAAGAAATATTCTACATTCTTCACCTGCTGTAATGAGCGGCGCCAGGATCATCATAGCCAAGGAAAATATCGTGAAGCCAGTCTGGTACAATACATTCCGTGTTCATTAAATCTCGGATCGTTTCCAACACAGCCTGGACAAAAAGGAAACATTATTTGCTTTTGCAAATACAATCACTGAGGCTGGATACAATCACACAATTTAGGACCTCTGTTTGAACCTCGTGTTGCAGCAAATATTTCTATACCTTAAAGTTATTTTCCTTGGGTTTTCGTCTCATGAGAATATTGAATGTCTCGTATACATCCTATAAACGGAAAAAATGTAAACTAAAATACAGCTCTACCAGTTCTAAACTACTAAAATACAATGCTGGTAAACTCTACCAGTTCTAAACTACTGGCTGAGTAAGGAAACTCTTAGTAAGAGCCAACCCAATACATATGTTGTTTCCATAAGAGAGATAATCTCATTCGTTCATACCTCAGTTCCCTGAACAGTAGCGGCCATGTCTTGTTGATATTGATTTGTATCTAACCACAACCTGAATGTTCGACTTTCTCCTTTAAACTCAGGTTTTGGCTCGGGGCCTATAAGAGATAAAGAGACTGAAGTTAAAGTGTTGAACTAAATGTATTTATACCGGATAGCTCTATCATTTCTACACTGTTCTTCCTCAAGTTCCAGTAAGGGCCATCCCTTGTCCGTCCAGTGTTAATACAGGATGAAATCGGATTACCTGGAGAAAACCTGCAGTGTTTGGTAGAGTCAAACTATTATTTTAACAGGAAAACTCTTCCATTAATATGTTGTTCAATAATAATGCTAGTTTTTCAAACGACAATGTTTTTGAACATTTGAAAAGCGAAGCATACCTTCGTCGATGACTTTTCCTTGTTCGTCCAACATGCCCTCAACTTCTGCACCGCGTACATAATCAATTCCATACTAGATAATACAAGTAAGTTAGAACGAAGGGTCTTCGCTTGTAACGTCGGAGTTCTTGTCATATTTTTCAGGTAATTTGATCCTACAAACTTATATATATAGGTATCTCGCCTTCCCAAGGCCTACAGTCAGTAGAAGGTGTTAGTAGATGGAATACTCGAACGGAAATTTATATACATTTTTTAGACCTAGCCAGGAGCAGTTGCGAAAAATGTAAATTAGGCCCTCTGTCAGGAATTGAACCTGCGTCCCTGCGATTCCGGTGCAGCGCTCTAACCAACTGAGCTACAGAGTCCAGTTGCTGAGCATTAACCGCAAGTTCGGTATATATGATGGGAGTGATGCCAGTATATGGTGTATGGGTAAATATCAAGATTTTTCTAGGCATCTCGTTCGATTGGATTAATAGTAGAAGGTGTTAGTAGATGGAATACTCGAACGGAAATTCGTTGATGCTCAGCAGCTGGATCTGTAGCTCAGTTGGTTGGAGCGCTGCACCGGAATCGGAGGGGCGCAGGTTCAATCTCTGCCAGAGGGTCTACGTTGCATTTTTCGCAACTGCTCCTGGCTAGGTCTAAAAATGTATATAAATTTCCGTTCGAGTATTCCATCTACCAACACCTTCTACTATTAATCCAATCGAACGAGATGCCTAGAAAAATCTTGAAATTTACCGCTATGTACAGTCAGAAGACTTTCAGAGGACCAACTCGTTAACGGATTAAATGAGGATTTTTCAACGATAAAGTACGATTTGACTTTAAATCAATAATCCTACCTTTTCCTTAAAAGGCTGTTTAGGATCAAGCGATGCCGTAGCTTTAACAGGTCGACAACACACTACAAAGACAACATCGTGTTTTCTGATTGATTCCCATTCTGTCTTGATCTCACGTCGAACATTCAGATCTATCGTGACATCAGCGCGTACTCGAGATGGACGATTCTCTCCGATGTTTGGCTTCGCAACCTAAGAATAGAATAAGAAAAATACATGTGATGTAGCAAAGTCGACGGAAGACGCGATATCTTCATAAACAGCCCAGAAATAATATAACATGAACCGAGCTTACTATGCGGTTAAGGTCGTTTTCCATCATAAGTAAGCAAGTAAGTGGGGGTGTGCTAATCATCCTTAATCATCCTTAATCATCCTGAATTAAGCATCCTGAATTAGCATCCGTGCTAATCATCCTGAATTAAGGAAGCAGCTCGACTTGATCGAGTCGAAGGCGTCTCTGGCTGCCACCGTATGACTCATGTCTGATCAGGAAGCACAGCTACGATGGAAGGGTTAGTTTGGGGCTTAGCCAAACCCACCCTGTCAACTTTCCCTGTGGGAGGAAACCGGAGTACCCGGAGAAAACCCACGACTTTCGGTAGAGCGTTGACTTTATTCTTTTCACATAAGTGTCACGAGTCCCTAGCGAGAATCGAACCCACGATCTCAGAGGTGAAAGGCGCTTGCTCTGACGACTGCCCCACCGAAGCTCCTGGAATCACGGTAGCTTTGCCTGCACGACGCGAGTGTTATATTCAGAGCGTACAAAGGCACAAAGCGACAGTAGAAGAGGATTAAGGTTTGTTCACACGATCCGATTTGTCGGATCAGATTCTCCTCCTGACGTATGTGATTTCACACAATACACCAACAACTACACTTTTCGTCAGGTATGAGCCAATAGCCTTACTCTTGTCAGCGAATCCAGTAAATCACATATGTCAAGAGGAGAATCTGATCCGACAAACCGGATCGTGTGAACAGGCTTTTAAACTTACCTCAACAACTGTAAAACTGGATATCGGCTGAAAAAAAACAAAAAAATTGTTTTGCCAAATTCTATACAGACCAAAGAGATAGCGGGAACAAACATTCAAACACCCCAGTAATGTTGATCTAAAGATTATGCTTGTTGAAAACACTGCACTTACAAGACCCATTCGCGCCCAGCCACGGAACTCCGTCTTGCCAAGTTCGTTTGACCTGTTGTATAATAAACACAAAATAATGTCATTTATTCCAATAACAGAACAAGGATGACAAAGCGAAGAAAATAATATTCTGGAAACAGAGTACAGTAATCTTAATTAGTTCTTATACCAAGGTCGCATGTGTTTCACAACGTCTTCCACATCTTGCCTTATTTCATCTGGAAATAACGGAGAAAATGTTTTGTAAAACTGAAAGTTAGGCTCGCTAAAAGAGTTGCAATACTTCAAAATGATTGGCCTATACTTACACGTAGATTCTAGTCTGAATAAGTTGAGGTTTCTCAGTAAATAATCGTGCAGGGTTAAGAACTGTAGATTAAGCTTGGGTAAAGCCAGGCATTCTGAGAAAAGAAGTACAAAGTTTAAAAGTGAGGCTCACTATAAATAGAGTTGTAAAAAGCAATAAACAAGTGCTCTACATACCCTGACCGGAATAGTACTGCGATGGTACGATATTCTCATCCCACAATATCTGAGCAAAGCAAAATGTCAATATTAATAGTGTGAAATGAACTATTTTAAACTATTTTCCTAGACTTAAATATATACTCGCTGTACCTGTGCAGTTGGATACAGGGCCATGTCATTGAGAGCTTCTATTTGGGATAGTCTTCTTTCGTGCCGAGATATCTGAGAAGAAGAAGCATTATTACCAAAAGTTGTTTAACTTACGATATTAATTTGAACACATTTTACTGCCTTACCAAAATCTCTAACAAAAGTTCTTTATCATAACCGGACTGGCCATCCTCTGGCGTTGGCAGTAGATTTAAGTACGCACAAATTTCATGCAATTTGCTATCCCTGAAATAGAAAAATACGCTGTCTTGAACTTTTCATCCACAAAAAACCCTTTAAACATTGTGTTCCATCCATATATAGCAAGATGCTCAAATCTATAATCTATTCCTCCGACTTGAGACCTATTTTAACTCAATCTGGCCACGTTTCAAAGCGTAAATTGACGGTTCAAAATACAAACGGTAGAGTAGTGTATATCATTGTGTAACTTACTTCAAAGGTTCAAATTGCTTGAGTAAAGCTTCTCTAGTATCTACGCTCGCAACATTGCTTAGAGCAAAATTCTGTAGTTCTGGAAAGTTTTTAAATGCCGCTCTCTACAAAGAGATGCATGGAAATCATTAAATGTATTTGTCACTTTGCACTTTCAACAGCGAAGCGAAGTTCTGAAAAGTCATACCTGAAGTGATGTTATTTTGTTGTAATGAATATCAACCATTTCGTGGTCCGTAAGAGCTGAACCTAAGACAAACATTGCAAGAATATTACGTTATAAGTCAGGTGGTTATTTTAGCCAGCTCTAATTATGACACAAATATAAGTGAATGACTATAGGCCCTGCGCGAAGACAATTCAATAAAAACTTACCTGTGGCGTCATTTATTTCGAATCCAGCGTAAAATCGCAACATGTCCAGCAACTGCAATTATAATATATGTGAAATAAAATGGAATATAAGCCAAGCCATAGTTCTTAAAACAAAACTTATACAATGTAAATATCCCCTACACACGTTTAGCATCCCAACCTGAGTAAATAATTTTCCCGTTGTTGGTTCTTTGGCGAGATAAGAAAGACTGCAATGCTCCTGAAATATAATTTTCATAATTACTTCTTTAACAAAATACCAAAAAATGTTTGACCATTCACAACTGTAAAACAACTTCAACACGACACTCACCACAACATGTGCGTCATCAAGGACGGTATTGAAGAATCTTCTGGTCGGAAGCAATGCCTGAATTAAGTGAAGGATTGTTGACTTCATATTAACTCAAACTTGTTCCAGGTAATTCCAGGTCGAACTCACGTTTGGCAGAGTGACAAAAATGGTAGCGAGTAGCGACTGAGCGAGGAACGAAATCGCGTACAGACAAAACAATAAACTTTCGCAAAGTTCTTCATTGTTTCAGAACAAAACCGAAGGACTACCAAAAGTTTATGCAGAGTTGCAAAAAAGGTTTACTGGCATCGAGAAAGGTTGAAAGTGAAACACTGAATAAAACATTGCAAAGCAGTAAGTACTAGACTAGTCAGGCTAGTATTAGTAGCAACAGTCAGCACTCAGTCAGACTAGCAGTACTACAATGACCAACTGACAAACCTATCCAGGCAAAAACCTGCATGTTGGAAAATTTCCAGATATTTTGAGGAAGGTTGGGAAAACACAAAATCCTACCCTGAGAAAGACTGAAAACGTTTTGAATCCATGTTTTGTTATAATTATTTGTTTGCATCTATTCTGCTTCCCTTCTTTATCATTTTACCTCCAAATCAACCAACAATTCAAGAAAACGTTCACAGAAATGGACTTTGTCTTTGTCCACAGAATCTGCCAAGAAAGGAATAAAAGAGTTTGATATAAAAAAGTGTCAACCGACCAGTACGAATTAGATATTATATACCCACCAGGATCCTTCATTGAATCCAAAACCTTAAAGAATATTTTGATCAGATTGGAAAGATATCTTCTTTCCTTTTCCAGCCTAGAAACGATAGAAGGATCAGAAAATTTAGATGAAACAACAGAAAACATACTGTAGCACACGACAATAACTTTTATGACAACTTTTCCAAGTTGCAGCAAAAATTGCAGCCCTGTGTAACAATGCCTTTAAATACTGCTATCACCATACTTTTTCGAAGTATTTTCATCACATTTTGTATCTTTCTTCTTTAAATGAGCCCAGAATTTTCTGTACTTTGGGATGGACTTGAGTTCTTGCTGAAGCCGTCCCTATGAAATTAGTTGCAAAGAACAAATTAGATGTATCAATGTCATGTCATCTTTACAGTATTCTGGTAGGTAACCAGTGACATCCTAGGCATCCTAGACACCCTAGACATCCTAGACACCCTAGACAACCTAGACATCCTAGTGTTCATTTTCGTAAGTTTAAAATACTTACTGGTAATAAACACGACCACATTGTTCATTTTCGTAGTTTAAAATACTTACTGGTAATAAACACGACCACATTGGCAAGGAGACCAATTGTTGAACTTGTTCACGAATCACATCCATTTCCTAAACAATTAGAGTACAATGTTTGTTAATAATAATGCATGTGGCAATTATTTACTGTATTTTTTAAAGCATTCATTTTGTACTCACCAAACTGCTAAAGCAGTGAATAAGAAAGCGTAATATCACAACTTTTTCTTTGATGGAAACAGACTACAAGAAAAAGGAATACTCAATAAGTGTTGAATAAACTTTATAAAAATAAAACATAAAATACACTTTGTAGAGATATATAACACGGTATGTATGTTTTCCCAGATTGTACCTCTTCAAGAAGACTGATATCTAGAACACGTCGAAAAAATCCTGGAAATTGCTCTGGTTTCGACTTGAAGTTCTAAGAAAAAAGAAATATAGAATAACCTGGGGGTGCAGATGTCTCTGGGGTTGAGGTGAGAAGTTCTGAAAATCATGGAAACTTTGGTAACCACCAATTGCATGACAGCAACAGATCCCTACTCATCTGACAGCAGGATTTTCCAGGGGGAGGGAGGTGCAGATTTTTCAAGGGGGAGCACAGATTTTCAAAGGGGGTTGCAACTTGGTAGATGCTGATTTTCCAGGTGGGGGGTAGCAGATTTTCCAGGGGGAGTGTGCAGATTTTCCAATGGGGAGGGAGTGTGCAGATTTCCCAGGGGGGAGGAGTAAGTGTGCAGATTTACCAGGGGGGAAGGTGTGCAGATTTGCCAGTGGGGAGATTTTCTAGGTCAGTGTTACTTGCTGCCACCACCACAGCTGATGACTTTTCTTGGAGGTGTTCAGAAAGAGCTTTACGAGTGTGCAGCCCCCTGCATGTTCAGAAAATCCACCTATGGTACACAGAGTGTCAACCTTTACTTTCACAACATTTGCAGATATGGTTGAAAGATTATGTTCCTAGCTTACCTCCCAAGGTGGAACACTTTCTCGAAACTTCTCATTCACCATCACAGTGATGGACATCACATGGGCCAATGACGCCTACATTGGTTTAAATAAAGTAATGGTTCACTCAAGAACTAATAAAATATAATGTTGACAGATCTTAAATGAATTATATAGACAAGTGTTAATATTAGGTATGTACCTGCTCTGCATTAAAGTTTGGCCACAAATAATTTTCCATATATTGACTAAAAAAAAATCAGAATATATTATTCCAAAAAGAACTGGTTCTTACCAGGGATGGATCCAGCATGACCTGATAGGGGGGTGCTAAGCGGGTGCTGGTCATGAAGCAGGATGTGGCGGGTGTCCGAAGCAGGGTGAATCATCACTAAGGAGCCACTGCATGGTCAAGTGGGTCATATTGTCAGAATTTGGAAAAATATGATTGCCTAGATACTTGATTTTTGTTTGATAAATGCCCTATCAAATCCAAAATTCAGATTTGATATGGAATTCACCATCCCCCCCCTCCCGCTGCACCCCCCCCAGTGAATCCATCCCTGGTTCTTACAGTATACATTATTACTTCCACCAGGTTATGTTTTCACCTACAGTAAGTTTGTTTGTGTTTGTGTTTGTGTGTTTGCTCAACAAATTTTGGTCTGATTTGGATGAAACTTGAATGAGAAATTTACAAAAGTATGCATAATTAGTGCGTGAATAATTTATTTAACTTGATTTAATTTGCTGGCGGTGGTATGCAATCTCCAAGGCCCTCTAGTTACATTAGTGTACATTAGTTTATGGTTAAATCTGGCCCGGATTATGACCAGTGGCGGACACTACGGGGGGCCAAGGGGGCGATCGCCGCCCCAATAATTTCTCAAAGCTGTTGAATGATGGCTGACTAATTGTGTAACAAAGCTGTATTAATGATTTTACAACCACAAAAGCCTTGATAGGCTATAATTTAAGTAGAATTACATGAAATTTAAGCCAAAAAGGTTTTAAGAACTGAGATTTGCAGCAACAAAAAGATGGTTATATGTTGGCAACCTAAGTTTGCACCCCCAATATTTTGCAAAGTGTCCGCCACTGGTTATGGCTTACCTAAACTCAAGAAGCACTACTCTTTGACTTGAAAAACTACAAAATGTTGTGAAAAGAAATGGTGAATTTCTGATGAAATTATCATATAAAACATGTATTGTATAATATATCAACTGCAATTGTAGAGTACCTGCATCCCAACAGATCCTTCTCATAAATTTTGTCAATAACCTAACAGAAGAGGAATAATCTCAATACAATTATACCCCAGTGATTAAATTTAAAGCTAATTATTGATTGGTAATTCCTGAAAAGATCCAGACTCCCACTACGGAGGAAATTTCTGCCATCCGGAAAGGGGGGGGGGGATCTTATTCGATAATAGTAAAATGTACTAGGATGTCTGAAGAAGGAGAGGGGTTAACTTCCAATTTCCTCAGTGGGGGAGGTGTGGATGCTTTGAGGAAGGAACCATAGGGTATTATATGTACATTTTGTACATAGCATAAAAGTGAACATTACCTTAGGATCATATGGTAAGTGGTTATGGTGAGGTGCCCAGTAAGTATTTGCCACCTGAAAAGTCAAGTTATTCATTAAAAATCATCCAAACTTTCAACTTTGCAAATATTTAGAAATGTGGTAAAACCACTACCCTTAACTCATCCAATATTCATTGTTATATCCTAGCAATATCAGATTTACAGTGCAATTTGCCTCTGCATTAATAATGGCAATAGGTTAATCTCATTTATAAGGCCACCTCGTTAATAAGGCCACCTCATTAATAAGGCCACCTCGTTAATAAGATCACCTCATTAATAAGGCCACCTCATTAATAAGGCCACCTCATTAATAATGCCACCTGGTTAATAGGGCCATCTCAATAAATATAGGGCCACCTCAATAGGATCACATTGTTAATAGGGCAACCTTGTTATTAGGGTATATCATTAATAATGCCACCTCATTAAGAGCGGCACTCGTTTGTAGTTTCAGCTCGTTAATACTGCATAGCGCAATCTTGTTAAGTGTCACCTCATTAATGGTGTTACATCATTAATAGGGCATGTGGCATTAGACAGAATAATGTATGTGTTTCAACTGTATTATCCAGGGTGCATTTTATGTAAAGGCCAAGCCAAAGATACGCCAGCACTTGAACAAAGTCACGCCAAGACACTTCGAAAGATGTTCAAATCGAGGTTAAAATTCCACGCCAAACATTGAAATTGCTACACCAAGCATAGCCTCGGCGCAAGCTACCGTCATCGAAATATTCCTAGTGTGTCAATAAATAACACTGTAGGCTTAAAATTTAGTATTTTCATACACCAGTATGCCAAAAAGTATACGATCGTACACCAGTACGCCGAGAATTTCTGAAGTCCACGCCGAAGATCTTCGGCGTATTGCACTTAAAATGCACCCTGGTGTATTAATATATTAAAAAATTGCAACAAATATGCATGATTTTCACCAAACTTGGTCATATTGTGTAACAAGTTGTTGCAGGTTTGAACAGTGCAAATGCAACATGTCTATAACAAGACGCAAAATTCTAACATCTTTGCATACAAACGTGGTCACATTATTCTTACACATGAAAACATCCATATCTCTATTTATGTCTCCAGAAAATATCCATAAAAGTTAAAATATATTCCATACTTGTGTTAAAATATCAGCATTAATCTGTTGCACTGTTGGTGCAAAGCCACCCCGACGTCCTTTGCCTTTCTCCTTCCCCATACTGCATATACTTTCAACAACAAAACAAGCACATGTGAATAAACTACTGTGTTGTCTCCACTCCTGTCACAAATTCACGCTCGTTTTCCAAACGATTCCTGAGACTTTGCGTTGATTTTAGACTAAATCTTGGTTCCTAAGATAGACCTCTTGTAGATTATTTAAAATCAAATACCCTGCGTAGTTCATGCAGCATTAATTTTCAAGTTTTTCCCAAAACATTTTGCGCTCATGAAACGTTTTCTGCGGCAGACATATTTAGAGCCCAGTCTTTCAAATCATAGCGCGGTCGTTTAGAATTATTGACACTGACCTGTAAAATTCTATACAACTGGAGTAATTGCTGCTATATGAACGGGTAGGGGCCCGCCTCCGTAATACGCCAACCACGTTTTACAGTATGAATTAAGCCCTCCCCCTCACTATTTTATGCCTATCACTCCTTTACAACAGATAAACATATGTTTAGTGATTAAATCTACAAATTATATCAATAAACCCTCCCTCTATTAAGCCACTCCCCTCCTTCCAAAAAACTCCAACAGACTATTAAAGCGAATACTTTAATACATTAGAATCATAAGCAAGAACATAGCGCAGGTGTTTATAGCGAGTATTGGTGTCACCAGTAAACGGAACAGCAGATGGTGGGAAAATTTAAAACCCTTGTATACGAACAGTTGATACCCCTCACTCCCTCAGTCATTTCTATTTATACAGCACCATATTCCCATACTACCACATATGTTGAGAATTAACATTATTTTCTTATTGTGATAACTATAGGTCGACCACCATCTGCATAACTACAGGTCGACCACCACCATCTAAATAGCTTTATCGTTTTAAAGTAGATAGAATCTATAACTTTGTATATATTGTATGAGGGTCACAGGTTTCTCAGCTGTATTGCTCTCATGTGTTATTTTTACCCTCTTTAAATAAAGTTGTTCATTCATTCGTTCATTCAAAGTTGAAAAGTACGTTCTATTCCAAATTTCAAAAAGCTGAGTTTGAGAAGGAAATTAAATAGAAATTCACAAACAATGCCAAATTTTAAAACGTTTATTTCGGTGAAACAACCATCAGTATATTCAAAAAACAGAGCGGACCTTCTATTACGAGCATTGGTACATTATTTATAACTTGACTGGCACACAAATACATTGTTATATTTTATACAATAAAGACTGTTTCTACTGAAAATAAACTACAAAGAATAGAATATTGTCTAAATATCGAGTTAAAAGTCAGTTCATAATTAAAAAGGTCAGTCTAGTCTTCTTCTTTAGCGGAGCCTTTGATGGTTTTACAGAAGTCAGCATACAGCAAGTTTCCCGCACGATCCATCGGAGCGCTGTTGAACATTTCTTCAACTTCTTCCTCCGTAAATCTGAAAGAAAGTGAAAAAAAATAGAATGGTGAATTGTAACAGCTTCAGGACTTTGTTGGCTATGACTTTCGGTATTCTACAGTGGTCATTTTAGTTGGCGTTCTGGGCAGCAGATGATTGTCAACTTCACAAATGTACCTTATAAGTGCAACATTTTTGAAGTTGACTACCATCTGCTCTACTGTAACTCTTACAGAAGCCACTGGTAACACCTCGTAATACGGGTGATGATAGTATGTTCCGATATCGGTACAGTACGACAACATTTCTGGTACCAAACTTTTCATTACAGACATAAACAGTTATGTGTTAGTGTAGATAGTTATCATGGGAGGACGGGGGATATAAACCGGCCGCTTGCGTGCGTGTGGAAGCGAATTGGTTTCTAAATCTCTCTATTTTATTTATTTTCCACCAAATACAAGACTACTGCATAAAATGAAAAGAATTAATATTATATTCTCACTATGATAACTGCTGGTTGACGACCGGCCATCTGCCACACGATAGTGCTGAATAGTCAAATTTACCTACTAAATTTAGCTATCATTTAGATTTCGAAAATAATTTTCCATGATAACTCTGTAGCTTACACGCTGTATAACACACAAATTCACAATAACTACAATTAACATCTCATATTAATACACCACAGGACGTCTTGTCAACATTGTAATAGTGAAACGCTGTTTATCGGAGAGTTTTTCGAACGAAACGTAAAAATCTGGCAATATTTCTGTTATATTTTCCCACAAGAATAGTTATACAAACTCAAAAATCTTATCCAAAATATCCGAAGTCAGCATAGAAAAGCACATTTTCGCAACAGATTCTTAGAACGTTGGTCTTTCTGCCAGATAAGAAGAGCGATTACCGCAATAAAAGTACACTTATTGCAATTATCCCGCTGTGCCTTTCACACGAACTAACAAACGACTTGATCTATTCAACAATCACGATATAAATCTGCTCGTTCGTTTCTCGCGAAAATTTGTATACTCTCTCAAAACTACCATACAACTAAGTAAGGCTAGTCATGTAAACTTGAATTCGGATTTTTAAAAAACTTTTGCCCCCTTAAAACTTTCTGGCGAATTCACAGACTTGAAGTGTTATAATAGCGAGTGGCGAGTCACTAGGTTCATCACAAAGTTCAATATCTGTGGCTCATATTGCACGAAAAGTCTGTTTTTCAAAAGTGTGTTTGTGACTCTAGGATACTGGTAATTCTTAGCACAAATTCTAATAGCATTTTAAGAAGTAATGTTACTTAGGTAATTGTTACACTTATTTATATATTAACTGCAGCAATTACAAAGAAATTGTTACAGTTAATATAAAATTAAAAGTGGTTAGAGCAAGATAAAAAGAAACACAGAAATATAGACATTTAACTTACCTATCACCTGTTTGCATAAGCATATCTTTGAGTTTCGATTCAGGAATCAGTCCCGTGCCGGCTTCGTCGAAGCAGCCAAAAGCGTTGCGGATGACGTCTTCGGGATCAGTACCGTTAAGTCTGTCTCCAAAAAGTGTTAGAAACACGGTGAAATTCATGGGGCCAGGGGCTTCCTTGATCATACCCTCTAAATAGTCGTCCGTAGCCATTTTCCCCAAGTTAATGAAGGTTTCGTTCAGGTCACTTTTATCGATAAAACCGTCACGGCCAACATCGATCATGTTGAACGCTTCTTTGAATTCTTGGATCGTCTGTTGGTCGAACATGGCGAAAACGTTGGAGGCGGCTCTTTGAGCCTTCTTTTTCGTCTTTTTTGATTTTTTCGAAGACATATTGGATTATGTAAAAATTACCTAAGTTTGAACTATAAACGCGACCAACTCGAGGACAGCTCTCCTTGACCGAACTGTGACTTAAAGTGAATAGGTTTGCCTTCAGCGTAGTTTACTCCCTATATATCCCAGACGCCCTATACGGCTTGTCAAAAATTTCTCAACTCAGTCCTGGCATCTGATTGGTCAATGCCAGACTCTTGGGGGTGTACATAGTCTCTTGTCATTGGCTAATTTGCAAAGCAGCGGAGATAAAAAATGCCAACATAATCACATGCATTGTTTTGCATTTAATTTCGATAACAAACGTAGACAAGAGAGATTGCCGACGCTATTGCATTTCTGCTTGGTAGAAAATACTCCCGATGAAATGCACTTTCGTAGTAGTTTGCTTATCAAAGAATTTAGCAGAGTGGTGTTGAGTTTCGAAAACAATTTTGATACAAGTGTGAAATGTAGCACGGGTTTGTGTCGACAGATTACATGCATGTTGCCGGCTCCGCGAAACTCAACGCTGTCAGTTGTCAGTCTTTATACAAATACCTAGCTTTGTACCTCAGGGTTTTCAATGCCTTCTCCAGCTGTTTTCAATACGGGCTCTACGCGTCATATTCACTGCAACTACAAGTTTTAATTCGACACAAATAAAAATGCAATGTGGTTGCAACGTTGACATAAGTATCAGTGTTTTGTTGGAACAAATATATCGTTTCATAAATTAAGAATATATAGCATGAAATAGCACGTAGCATGCATGTAGGTTTCCAGGGCAACGTTAATTTGCTACTCTCGCCGATCGAGCAAAAATAGTCGACCTGTGGGCTGTACGTGGACGAGAGGCAGGCTATGAACAAAACGCCTGAAATGAGGCCCTAGAAAAGAGGCTGCAGGGCTTTTATTCCATTCCCACTAACTGTTTTGAAAAATATATAAATATATAAAGAAATGATGTTGATGAAATGAAAGTAATGACGTTTCAATTGCATGTCAGTACATGTATATATAGACCCCCAATAGAGACACGTTTCTTGTGACTAGTGTGAGGGAAAGTAAAACTGTGAAACGAAATGAGGGTATACAGCGTATAGACCTGTCGCAATGCCGTTGCAACGATGTTGTAATGATGTTGAAATAATGTTGTAATGATGTTGCAACAATATTGCAACGATATTGCAATAATTTTTAAATGAACTTACCTAAATCGCGTGATGCCATTGAAAAGTGGTTTAGTGAATTAATTATTTTTAAATATATTCATCATAAAATATTGTTTGTTACCCGTACCATTAACGTATATCCCTATGTGGCTATGGCTAGATTTTTACTGTTCAATAATGCACTTTTACAGGTGCGTTGCGTATATTTGCGTCACTACGTAAATGAGTCTATAAAAGTACATTAAAACACCAGCTAAAGCGTGAAACTGTTTATATAGCTGACATGTTTTAGTCTGTTTTAGTCACAAAAACAATATATCTTGGTCACTTTAAGAACTACGTATTTAATGGTAAGCTACACTTTGATTATTGCTGTATATTAGAAACTTTGTTCTTTAACTATATTTCTTGTTTAACACTGACAACAGTAATTGAAAATCTTTTCATATTAATTCTGACACAGTGAAGAAAGAACAACGGCCGTTGTCTCAAGCGGATTCGAACTCGCATCTTCTGGTTTCTGGTCCGCCCCACTATACCCATTAATTGTTATCAGTTGTTTTTCCCATTTCTGTGGACGATTCTCTAAAGTAATTGACAAAGTTGTCAATATTGACTAAATTTTACTGTAAGATAAAACGGCTGACGAATGAATGAAAAATACTTGTCGCGATGGGATGATTAGTAGTACAAGTTAAGTCGCAATGTGCCCTAATGTACCCTTCCAGAGGTACCCTTCCGTTGTTATTTCATTCTGATTAATGCCTGGCCATCTAACTCCTCAAGGAAAAAGTGTTGGACGCGTTTATGTCATTATGAGTTGGGTTGGGGGAGGGTATCTTCCTTCGCACTCCATGAGTTGCTATATAGGGAATAATGTTTGTTTCGCTACTGGCTATATGGATTTCTTACTATCCATTAACGCAGTTTAAACAGGTGTATTCCGTTAAATGTGTTTATAAAAAGTACGCCAAAACAACACTTAAAATGTGATGCTGTCTATATAGGCTATATAGCTGGCATAACAACTGTTTTAGTCACAAAACAATACACCTTGGTCAAGTAAAGAACTCTGTATTTAAAGGTAAGCTAAACTTTGTAAGGGACAAAAATGATTTCTTCTTCAACTGTAATTGAAAAATCTAGTTTTAATAATCATCATTGCAGAGAATTATTTTAAAAACATTTAACAATATGCACGTTAACTATGTTTTACTTCCGCATTAGCGGAAAGTGTTGGGTCCGTTTATGTCATTACATTGGAAAAACTCGATAAAATGTTGAATATAACCATTATAAACGTATTGTATGTTATAAGTGCATGCCAAAAAGGCCATAGATGAAAACAAACCGTGCGGCAGGTGCATTCTATATTAAAAGTTGATCGTGTTAAAGAGAGAGACTCGGAGAGAGAATAAAAATTAATGATGGAGTGTTTTTTCTTTTATTTTCTTCAGTGATATATAGGTCTAAATAATTCCTATCTCACGCAGTCCTAGTCACAGTTAACCATAAAGTTAACTATTTTAGATTTTGTGATCAACGTTTTGAGCATAAACTTTTTGTCCGAATTTTTTGACGTAAATTTGATAAGCGCAACACTAATTTAAATAATGAATGTATATTGGAATTATTCAGAATACCTGCTGCTCAGAAGTCGACCTCGTCCAATTAGACGGAGGTTTAAAATTTGTGAAGCAATTTCGATATTCTTTCATTATAGTGCAGTTTCTTTCATTATAATCAGTGCCAATAGGGTTGTCAATAAGTTCAATGGATCTAAACGCAATGACTTGAATGACAATGTTCATATAAACAAAAAATATCGAAAACAGAAATTATATTAAGAGCTGAAAAGTTTTCAAAGCCAAAGCTTCATTGCGAACGTGCTACGGTTTGTTCAATTATTTTACCTGTAAAGTCAAATTTTCTTAATATGTCTTGAATTAATATATCTACGCGTTTCTATAACCACTAAATGTGGTTTTTCCATGAATCTTGTGGTTGGAGAAGCGCGCGCTTAAATTTTCTCATCTATAAACTATAATTCTGTTTGTTTCTATTTAGATGGAAGAAAGAACAATGTTTAAGTTTCAGTCGTTCCTGTATCTTTTTATTCGTTTGGCAATAAAGTTTAAGGAATTGCAATCTCATGAAATTGAAACTACTATAAAACACGAGCATTTCTGTTACAATTCTTCTCTGGAAGGTTAGTATCGTTGTATTAGGAAGGTTAATCGGAGAATTTTTTTGCTGTAGTAACTGAATGGACCAATATGCATGGTGGTCCTTACTTGACCTCTAGGGAGAACAGTTTAGAATTGATAACGATATCGAGTGTAAAAAGAAAGTAAGTTCGGTTTAGTTGAATATTCTTCTTCTACATTTTAGCGTGGTTCTTTCCATATTTTAGGTTTCCGACTTAACGCAACAATTCTGGAAGTGCGGAATGTTTCTTCCAGATTCGAGTGTGTGGACGAGTGTTTAGCTGACCCATGTTGCAGATCTATCAACTACAAATACAGCACCTCGCCCAATGAACCGAACAAGTGTGAATTCTTACACGAACTGGTGGAAAATTCGTCTTCTGTTTTGGAGGCAAATACTTCGTTTGATCATGTCTATTTCATTAAGCCACAAAAGGTATAACTATAATGAATATTTAATTTTGTCACGTGACACGGAGACCACTTTAAAATTTAAATGGCTTGACTGAACCAAAACAACGGGTGTAAGTGTAACATCTGCCAGAACTGCGTTGCTATTACTGTTAGGTATATCACGAAGGCCTATGTGTATGTGGATTTCGGCGCTAAGCACTGTCGTGATGGTGGTCACCTATCGGCACTTATCAGAGTGACAACAAATATTAATTATTTTCATTATATGCAGCAGTTTTGTATTTGGAGAAAAAATTACAATTGAGAGATGTAGTTCAATTTCTCGTTCATATCAGTATCAACAATTCTGAAGTTGTTCACTATGTGCTTCCCCGTATATCTCTTACGGAAACCAGAGCACCCTGCTGAAACCCATCAATAAACGCGCGAGTGATTTCCGCCTTTTTCATCTCTAAAGATCAAACTCATTTTGAGTGGAGTTACTTCTGTATGTCCTAATCAAGAATGTATTTTTGCTTTAGGCGTACGATTCCAGCTGCTTTCCAGAGCACGAAGGTACATAAATGCGTAAAATAATTTTATCGGTTTGATCATTGCCTCCGCCAGGAGGCCTTTTATGCCGTTTTCACCTGGGTTTATTTGTTTGTGTGTGCGTGCGTTTGTCTGTGAGCAGGTAACTCAAAAAGCTATTAAGCATTTTATTATAAATATTTGTGGAGCTAAAATGGGCATTGCCCAAAGACAAACCGATAAAATCTTGGTTCTATCTGGATGAGAAATTCACCAAGAATTTTTTCTTGCTTTTCCCGGCTAAAAATACTGAATGGTGTGAATGCGTAATTAGCGCATGACTGCATGAATAATTTATGCATCAAGGCATGACTTGATTTGCTGGCCGAGGCATGCAGCACTGGCTTAATTAAAGTAGACTATGCAGTCTGTGAGTTCCTTCTATTCTTACTAATATTGTAGTCTTCTTAAGTAAATATTATGATTGTTTAATCATGGTAAGGGTGGATGTGGTTGGCGATTTATAGTTCGTTGGTATATGATTCTTGAAATTTACTATATGAGAAATATATTGCCCTATAACTAATTTTCAATTTTAGTGCCTTACACCTCGTGCAAAGAAGCCTTGGAAGAAGACAGGTTCGTTTAATGTGTTTGAAACTATTTGGTAGACATCATTAAGAGTCCTGGCTTATTTTACTAAGCCAAATGAATGCAAATTATCATGATTGCCGTATTTTTTTAGTTCAGCATCTGACGGGGTTTACTCCCTTCAACTAAACGAATCCTCAGAAGTTTATCGAGTTTATTGTCATATGTCGAATTTGTCCTCGCAGTGTGGCGGAGGGGGTTGGACACTAGTTATGAAGTTGGATCGAAATAAGGTGAAGTCAATAAAGTATGGAACAAATTAAACAAAATGCAGTAAGCAATATACGAAATCCTGTATTTTGCATCATGGCAGGGCTTTGTATATTTTTCTTTATACTGGATAGCTCTATCAGTTCTAAAATGTTCCCCCTATGGAAACTTCCTGACAAAACGCCTTCGCTAGAAAGGTCGAAGCCTTCTGAATCTTTTTCAGGTTGTTCCACAAGAGCTATTCTTCCTACAGAAGCCCGATAAAGGTAATCTCTTGTTGGTCAAGTTTACTTACAGGAGAAAACCGGAGAAAACTTGCTGTGTTTGTGGAGTCAAACTAGTGGGAAACTCAAGTGCAATGCAACAGGGGAAATAGCTGGCGGGTTTCTACGGTGAAATCGAATCTTGGTGAATGAGTTGAAAGGGACATGCACTAACCACTGACTGCATGTAACACACACAATTGTGCCATTACAAACAGACAACAAAACGCAAAGTTGGCGAAGAAAAGATAACAAACTATATATGTCTAATAATGTTCGTCTACATTTTTTGTAGACAACTTTGAAATACAACTCTAAATTATGGACAAACAACAAAACATTGAACGTTGAAGCTGGTCTGGACGGTCTGACAGAAAATGAAACAAAGTTAGCTTCGTACCACAACACACCCTTCACCAAAATGTGCCTGGGGATGAGCGTGGGTAACGTCACAAACTGGATACTGCTCAACTATACCGCAAATTCGCTGTACAGTGTAATCGCAAACGGAAGCTACCATGCGACAAGCGTAGGACGAGCCAAGTGGATGTCTCTTATAGATAACTCAACTTTACAACAAAACTGCAACATGGAAGGTTTTAATCTGCAGTTTCCTGATCATGGCCATGGGCTGTATTTGCGAATTGGTTTGGCCGGTAATTATGAAGATGATTGTTCTACGCCTGATTCGTTTATTGGTTTTGGATTTCAAAAAAAAAAAAGAATGAAATGGTCCAGTGGAAACATTAACACACTTTCATTTGGATATATTTTTGTTCAGTGAACAATGCATTGCATAACACTTAGCGAAATAATAGTACGATCCAGTCACGACTATAAGTGATTAGAATGTTTTCACATATTTACGTGTATAAATAGATTTATACTTTAGATTTCAACATTTCCATTTGTAGGTATTTTAAGTACGTTCTTATACATAGTTTTATGCACAATAATTTAATACTTTTCTTTGAAATGGTAACAATTAATGCAATGATAACCAATTACTTAGCATGAAGTTTTTTGCACATGCAATAAAGTCAGAAATTTCCCTTTGCAACTCATTATCTAATTTACAGACATGCATAATACATCCTTTCGATAATTATATATACGTCACGAATACTTTCTTTGCCTGGGAGCTTCGCTTTCATGAATCAAGAAGAAATGCAATTCGCTCACGATTCATGAGAATGAGGCTCCCGGGCCAAGGAGAGATTTGTGACGTAGTTATCGAAAGGTTGTATTATATACTTTTTATCTCATCTTTCTCACAACTCGCCCCAGTTCCTATTGGCATTGAATAGTGTCAGACTAGTCCCTAGTCCTCTATACGCGCGTTCTATATTTCCGTGACAGCAGCCTGCATATTAATGAGAACGCTTAGAGGCCTAGGATCTAGGCTGGAATAGTGTATTGTTACCCGTACGCATTAATGCATCCTTTACTGTCCATTAACGCACATTAAACAGGTGCATTGCGTTAAATGAGTTTATAAAATGCACGCAAAACAACACTTCAAATGTGAAGCTGTCTATATAGCTGGCATGACAACTGTTTTAGTCACAAACTGAACATACCTTGGTCAAGTGAAGAACGGCTAAAGAAATTAAATAAAGGTAAGCTAAACTTTGTCTTTGGCTCACTTTTACTATTGCTATATTGGAGACTACAATGATTTCTTCTTCAACTGTAATTGAAAAACCTAGTTTTAATATAATAATCATTGCAGAGAATTACTTTAAAAACATTTTTTTTAAAACAACATGCACGTTAACTATGACCTATGTTGTCTCGAGCGGGATTTGACCTCGCATCATTCGGTTTCTAGAGGCCGCTCTACCCATTGAGCAATTTCTCATATTTCTGCCATTCTGCAGGATGATTCTTTAAGTAGTTTATAAAGTTGTTAGATGCATGATGAAGGTAAAACGGCCAACGAATGAATCGGAAAAATACTTGTCAATTGCATGGATGATTATAGTATTAATTATAGATTATAATAGTAGTGGCAGCTGGTGCATGCTATACGTGCGTGTTGCGATTAAAAATTAATGTGATGGAGTGTTGTATTTTCAGTAATTTCAAGTGATCAAGTTAAATTTATTTATTTATTTAGCTTTGCCTATATATATATATATGGATATATATATACAATTTATGGTCTATATCACACGCTGTCCTAGTTTTTAGCCAACAGGTGCATGCGAGAAAAAGTTAACCATTTTAGATTCTGTGATCACAAATTTAAAAAAATTATGTATATTGGCATTGTTAACTTCAATTTCTATTCTATCTGATATAATTACTAATATAATTAAAATATATTGCTTAATAATATGTCTCGACGAGTATTCTAGAAATACGAGTCAGTATACGCAGCTGAATTAGACGGAGGTTTTGTGAAGCAATTTCAGTATACTTTCATTATAGTCCAGTTTCTTTCATTATAATCAGTGTCAATAAAGGGTTGTTAATAGGCTCAATGGATCTATACGCATTGACTAGATCGTGAAAATGAAGATGTTTTTAAACTAAACAAAAAATATCGAACTCAGAAAGAGCTGAAAAATTTTCAAAGCCAAGGCTTCATTGGGAACTCGTGCTACGGTTTGTTCAAGTCCTCTATATAGCTGTCAAGTCAGTCAAATTTTCTTGATCTGGAATTAATATATCCGCCACGTTTCTATAGCCACTGAATATGGGTTTTCCTTGTATTTTGGATTTGGAGAGGCGCGCGCTTAAATGTTCTCATCTATAAACTATATACTTCTGTTTGTTTCTGTGCACTTTAGATGGAAGAAAGAACAATGTTTAAGTTTCAGAAGTTTCTGTGTCTTTTTACATGTCTGGTAATGAAGTTTAAGGAATTGCAATCTCAAGAAATTGAAACTATAATAGAACATTTATGTTACAATTCTTCTCTGGAAGGTTAGTATATTGTATTAGGAAGGTTAGTGGGAGCACTTTTCTGCTGTAGTAACAATGGACTAATATGCATGGGTGGTCCTTACTTGAATCTAGGGAGAACTGTTTAGAATTGATAAAGATATCGAGAATATAAAGAAAGTAAGTTCGCTTTAGTTGAATATTCTTCTTCTACATTTTAGCGCGGTTCTTTCCACATTTTAGGTTTCCGACTTAACGCAACAATTCTGGAAGTGCGGAATGTTTCTTCCAGATTCGATTGTGTGGACGAGTGTTTAGCTGACCCATGTTGCAGATCTGTCAACTACAAATACAGCACCTCGCCCAATGAACCGAACAAATGTGAATTCTTACACGAACTGGTAGAAAATTCGTCTTCTGTTTTGGAGGCAAATACTTCGTTTGATCATGTCTACATAATCAGTCCACAAAAGGTAACTAATGAATATTTACCTTTTGTCAAAGTCTTTATGTGACATGGAGATCGCCCTAAACACAACTAAAAATTGGTCAAACAAAACTTGTTTAATACAGTTCTATGTATTGGCACATTGACATGGCAGCCTCGTCCCCAGGCTCCAGTACAGTGTCCACGCGTGTTCTCCCGCGAGACCTTCACGCGCCGGGGACGAGGCTGCTGGCATGGTATAAATTCTAGCTCAAGTTCGAATGAGTTTGATACATTGTAAAGATGATCACTCTTTTTTGTGAAGTTCATGCTTTTCTTGCATTTTCTAGGTGTATAATTTCAGCTGTTTTCCTAAAGAAGGTGACTACAAAAGTATGAATTTGTGAAATAATTTAATTGATTATTTGATTGATAATCTGGGTTAGTAATTAGGTATAAGTAAGTGGGTTAGTTAAGGTGGAGTACTACGGGCAACAAAATTGCTCCAACTCGTAATAAAAGCTGATTTCAGCGCATGTTATAAGCAGAAATGTTTACGAATGTTGTCAGTCGTCTCGTGTTTTGTTACTTATGCGTGAACATTTTCAATTAACATGCGTTGAAATTTACTGTGAAAAAATGTTATCCTTGGTCTCAGTCTCTTACCAAACTTCAATTTTAGAGACTTACGTTTCTTGCAAAGAGGTTTTTGAGAAAAACAGGTATATATGTTAAATATGTCTGGATCAATTTGGTATATTTAGGATACCTTACAGTACTTAGAGCACGAATTATAGAAATACGTTTTAATAAGCAATGGCCATGCTTAGAGTCGAGCGCAACTGAGCCAAAGACTAAAGTATACTATAAAGGCCATCTTACACGAGCGACAATTTTTGCTGCAACTTGCAACGCAATTTCGGACACAGAGCGATGTTAGGTAAAAAGTATATTCGCATGAATTGTGAGCATGAATCTCGTTTTACTTTGCCTATATTTTTCTTGCTAAACATGCCCAGAAGGCAACAACGAAATGAATGAGAATGATAATATCGGCGGAGTGAAACGCGGGCCATGTTCACTGTTTTTCTGTGCGTACATTTCTACATAACATGGCTCTGTGCAGAAATGATGTTTAAAATTGCCAGTTCAACATGGCCTTAATTTAGCCTAGCTCCAGGTAAGATAGTAGGAAGTTATAGTACTTACAGGCCAAAATTCATTTGGACACACATTCAGTTGCTCAAAGATAATGTACACTTGTTATTTGACGACATATAGGATTCAATGGAAAGAAACGCCATATATAGACGCCTATGTTTGTGAGGTGTCCAAATGATTTTGGCTCAAGCACTGCAAATGTCTATTGTTTTAGTTCAGCAGATGATGGTGTTTACTACCTCCAGTTAAACGAGAGCTCAGAAATCTACCGAGCATATTGTCATATGTTTAATCAGTCATCACCGTGTGGCGGAGGGGGTTGGACACTAGTTATGAAGTTGGATCGAGATAAGGTGAAGTATATAAAATATGGAACAAATTAAACAAAATGCGGTAAATAATATGCGAAATTTCAGGTAATTCCTCAACAGCTTATCGTCCTGTAGAAGCCCAGTAAAGGTAATTTCTTATTGGTAAACAGGAGAAAACCGGAGAGAACCTGCGGTGTTTGTAGAGTCAAACTGGAAACTCACATGCAACAGAGAGAAGAATTATAAGCAGACAACTCCTTATTGCAGGGACCAATCTTAGTCAATGAGTTGAAAGGCACTGCATGCACAAACCACTGTGACACCCACATTTGTGCCATTACAAACAGACAACAAAACGCAAAGTTGGCAAGATATCAGTGTAGGTAGCGTCTATATATATATATATATATATATATATATATATATATATATACGATATGCTAAAGGTGATTTCAGATGCACGTTAATGATATTTAAACGTCATCTGGTGACATCATCAACTGAAAATATTCGTCATTAACATTCAGCAAAACCTAAAATCGGCCCGACAAATCGCTGTGTGTGAACGTACCTTAAGGGTCTTTATAATCAAACTACCTGAAAAATTCAACAAGAACGTCGACGTTTCGAGCGAAGGCCCTTCGTCTGGAAGTTAGCGAACGAGGAAAATATGGTAAAACTCCCAATCAGAAACTTTCTAATAATCTTCGTCTATTTTTTTGCAGCAAACTTTTGAATACAGCTCTCCATTATGGACAAACAACAAAACATGGAACGTTGAAGAAGGTCTGGACGATGAAACAAAGTTAGCTTCCTACCACAACACACCTTTCACCAAAATCTGCCTGAGGATGAGCGTGGATGACGATCATAACGACACTGAACCAAACTCCATACTTCTCAACTACACCGCAAGTTCGCTGTACAGTGTAATAGCAGACGGAGTTTATCATGCGACAAACGTAGGTCGAGACAAGTGGATGTCTCTGATAGATAACTCGACATTACAACCACACTGCAACAAGGAAGGTTTCAACCTCAAGTTTGATAAACATCGGCTGTATTTGCGAATTGGTTTGGCCGGTAATAATGAAAATAATTGTACCTCGCCTGATACGTTGATCGGTTTTGGCATTCGAAGAAAAAAATTGAAATGGTCCAGTGGGAACATCAACCTTTCTATTTCAGGCACAAACTTGACGGCATTTGGATATATTTTGGTTCAGTGAACAATGTTGAAATCAGCAGAATTGAGCCCGCTCGCTAGGTATAAAAGATTTATCTATCTATATGGACAATAGAATTAGCTATACGTGTATTGTTAACTTAAAAGAAAATAGTTTTAGACTGTAGACTCATTGAACTTTAAATTGTTACCTTGCACATACAATATATTATAAATGCACAACATATATTTCGATTTATATAATTTAGTCTGGATTACCTAACTGGGGTAAATGTTGGAGTAATCAAGTTTGTAGCTGTTTATTTGTATTATTATTTAACCTAAAAGTAATTATGTATATAGGTGAACATTTAATGGACGAAAATTCATATAATACCGCCATACTGGAGTTCATTAGTTTACGCTCTGTAAGATCCTTGTTAAATTAGGTTTCGCAGGGAAAATTTTTTAATTAAATGTAGATACTTTATATGTAACATGTATTTTAGCAAGGAGGGCTTCATTGAAAAACATCTTCGGGTGATATGAATTCCCTCAATAAATATCATTATCATTCATTCATTCTTGTAAAACAAAACGTCTTATACACAGCTTTTTGCACAATAAAGTTAGTAATATTCTTTTGCAATGAGCTTCACTAATATTCAATTTACAAAAACACAATATAAGTTTCATCCATCCTCGTCCCCAGGTCACGCTCCGTTGCGAAGTTGGGCAAAAGTAGTAGCCTGGGCACGAGAATGAGTTTCACATTTCTCACAACTCGTCCCCACTCCCCGAAGAACACATCCTACACTCCTACTTTTCCAAGCCTCGTGTCAGTTTTTGGGTTAGCTGTGTGCGACTGTACGGCCACAATGGCCTGGGTTATACTCGTCTGAAGTTCGCGAAGTTCAGATACGTGAAGGAGTCTTAAAATCTTTGCTGCTTCGTTGACTGCTGAATCTAAACAAAAACATTATCTCACAATTAAACTTCAGGAAACCCGTAGCCTCCAAATTGTTAGCATGACACTAATGAAACTCGATGACAAGCTGATAAAATACACGAATTTATCTCATCTTGTCATTGAGTTCCATAGCTAAAGTAGCAGAGCTTCAAGCTAGCAATCTGGAGGATAAGGGATGTATATAAGGCAAATGAACACATGCGCAGCAAAGAGAACACAAGTTTTTGTCGTTTTACCTCCAGTGTCAAAGCCAAGTTTCATATTCTGCAGAAATTTTGAGTCTATTTCCGTTTTTTTCTAAAGACGAAGATGCAAAAATATATAAATTTAAGTCGTACAAACTACGTTCATTATTTAGCCTTTTGTCATGTCTGTTGAATACGGAAGGGGAATGGGACAAGTTGTCAAATACCAATTCGACGTCGACGTCGAGGTCTCTTTTCAAAATTACCTGTGGACTTGCACTTGCTTGAGCTTCTGCTGTCAGTTTGTTTTCTATTAACGCCCTCACCGCCTAGGATATGTTTGCAATTGAAATAGAAAAGTTTAGTTACAATTTGTTAAGATCGAAACCGGCATTGCGACAATGACAATATTGTACCACTCAATCACTGTGACCAGGGGCGTAGCCAGCCCTTAACTAGTGGGGGGGGAGTGTAATCGTCGAATACAAATAACAACTAAGAGCAAGAACGAGCGCCGAAGCCGCGAGCCGCCTAGGGGGGTCCGGGGGCATGCCCCCACGGGAAATTTTTGAAATATAGAGCCCCTGAAACACGATTTCCTGGATTCTGGGGTTAAGGTTATACAGATATTATACAGATTACACTATTACGTTAAGCCATGGCTTATTGGTAAGGATTGTAAGACTGTACATTTGTGGGGAAATTTTCCTTGCCCCCCCCAATAGTTTCTCCTCAGTTTTGGAAGAATTACACAAGTGCTTCTGAAGAAAAGTGGGGAGGGTCCGGACCCCCCCATTGGCTACGCCCCTGACTGTGACTTACATGTAGTCTCAAAAGGGTATCTTCGTGTTCGGGAATTTTCAACAGGTTAGCCAATGACATTATGCCAGCTTTCAAATTTGGATCATCGGCTGCCAAAACAAAAAATATCTTGATCAGATAATATTGATTGCAAATTTTTCACATACTACAGATCACTGATCATATATTTCTATTTCACCCCTGAGATTTCGTATTGTCTCTTCGGGTTCTGTCGAGTTTTGCTCAAGTTGTTTCTTTGCCTTTTGTTCCTCCCAAGTTTTATTTATTTGTGAAGCTAAAAAAAAAGATATATTGTCTCTTATGATAGCTTCTTAACACTTCCCAGAACTGGGGTTGTGTACAGAGTCAGCGTAAAATACCAAGACATCTTTCATGGCACCGAGAAATAACAAATTCTGGCTTAGGACCTCATCAATTCAACTATTTATCATCATTTAAATAATCTTATAAAACACCACAATTTCATAATCATCCTCAAAGATACGAAAATATCAATCCTTGCTTGATCAACAAATTTGTTGTCACTTTAGGGATTTCAGTCGAACGGCGACCGTAGCATTGGGTCAAACATGAAAATTATAAATACCTTTATCTGAATATTCCAGTCGTATAGCATGTCCCAATAACCAATCCAGCACTTGTTCTTTCCCCTCAGGATTCACAGGGCATTCCAAATCTTTCATATACTGAAATTAATAAGAATGGGTTGAAAGAATTTCCGCGTTGTCTGACTGAATGACTGGCTGACGGACCGACCAACGGATCGACCAACGGATCGACCAACGGACCGACCAATGGCATCGAACTGACCAACCGACAGATCCAAGAACTCGCAAGTTTCAAATATTTTTGATTACATTATACATAGTTGGAAATGCCAAATTTTGAAATTATGCCTCTGACCAACCCAGTGAACTCTAAGTAAACTGGAACGCTAACTCCTATGATCAAGTCCTATGATTCGTTGAAGCCAAGCTAGTTTTTCTGAGGTTTGAGTTGAAATACTTAACGCCGAACATTGGGCTGTATATGAAATTGAAGCTATTAAAAAGTTCTATTTGATATAAAAACTTCAAGACTTTAGGCAAAATGGAAATACTTAAAAAATACAAAAACAACCGCAATTTTGTAAAATACGGCAAATTTTCCCTCAAAGTTTTAAGTATTTCCTTTTTACCTAAAGTCTTGAAGTTTTTATATCAAATATAACTTTTTAATAGCTTCAATTTCATATACAGCCCAATGTTCAGCGTTAAGTATTTCAACTCAAACCTCAGAAAAACTGAATTAAGCTGGCTTTCCCCCTCCTGCGTTAGCGTTCCAGTTTATTTATAGTTCAATGGACCAACCTGTTTAAATGCGTTGGGCCAGTTCTTATCTTCAGCGTCTCGTAAAGCTGTACGATCGTCAATTTTGTAAAGTCGAATTTTAATGTCTTCAAGCCATACAACCAATGAAGAGAATTGCTTTTGATCTAAAAACCAAAATAAAATTCATATTAGGCATGCAGAATTTACATCTTGGAAAGTTTAAAATACGGATTTACATCTTGGGGAGTCTGAGATAAGGGCCTTCGCTCGAAACGTCGAAGTTCTTGTTGTATTTATCAGGTACATTGATCCTAAAAACACGAAGCTTATAAAAACGGATTACAGATTAAAACAACGCAAGACTTTATTTATATATTTAAATGGTATATTATTAGCTGCAGTGGTTCATGGTCGGAAGTTGGAACCTACCCTAATTTACTGTAGATAGATAAATAAATAGATAGATAAATAGATAAATTGTAGATAGATAGATAGGTAGATAAATAGATAGATAGATATTTTATTGAAACTACATGGCAGCCGAGAGCTGAATTGCGTAGATTTAACATGACAAAAGTTAATGAAGATAAAAAGGCTATTTACATGCAATTAAAATTAAGCCAAAGTGCAAAGGTAAAGACTAAATATCCTAAAAAATTGATATTGATGGTATGAATGTTCTTTTGAATCGATTAGTGTTTGTTGCTAAGGTATGATAAGTACGCTTATGTCTTAAATTATATACATGATTTTGTGTGCTGTCTGATTTTATGGACTGGAATAATTTATTAAAGGAATACCGCATTGATTTCCGTGCATGATTCTCTGTTTCTTACACGCGGGTTGTTGCGAGACTTTCGAAAAGCGTAAAAAAAAACGAGCCGATAGGCGAGTTTTTTTTAGCTTTACGAAAGTCGAGCAACGTCCTGGTAAGAAACAGAGAATCATGGAAAGAAAATCAACTATTTTTTAAATAAATAACACACAGAAATATAAAAAAGGTTTATTAATATATTTGATGTACATTGCAATTCTCCCAAAAAACGTCAACAACAGCGTATACTGTTTTATGCTTTGTGCTTTCTGCTTGTACGCTATCCACCAACTCGTCAACTTGTTTATCCGACTTTAAGACGAACCTCTGTTTACTTTTTTCGCCATTATTTTCTTTGTCAAAGTCAAAAGTTGAACTATTATCGCCCGACATTTTTAAAATTTCAGGCGCAGGAAAATTTCCCGTGCATGATTCTCTCATCCTGCATGGGTATTGACCAATCAGCGCGCTCTATTTACTTCAGTTATTTTATAATAAAGGAATACCGCATTGATTTCCGTGCATGATTCTCTGTTTCTTACACGCGGGTTGTTGCGAGACTTTCGAAAAGCGTAAAAAAAAACGAGCCGATAGGCGAGTTTTTTTTAGCTTTACGAAAGTCGAGCAACGTCCCAAGTGTAAGAAACAGAGAATCATGCACGGAAATCAATGCGGTATTTGTTTTATAAAATAACCACACAGAAATATAAAAAAAGGTTTATTAATATATTTGATGTACATTGCAATTCTCCCAAAAAACGTCAACAACAGCGTATACTGTTTTATGCTTTGTGCTTTCTGCTTGTACGCTATCCACCAACTCGTCAACTTGTTTATCCGACTTTAAGACGAACCTCTGTTTACTTTTTTCGCCATTATTTTCTTTGTCAAAGTCAAAAGTTGAACTATTATCGCCCGACATTTTTAAAATTTCAGGCGCAGGAAAATTTCCCGTGCATGATTCTCTCATCCTGCATGGGTATTGACCAATCAGCGCGCTCTATTTACTTCAGTTATTTTATAATGCATAATGATTGTCTTCGATCGTGCCTGTCAATGCCAGAGTACCGTAGATTTTCCTTATATTTCATGATGCCCCATTATATATAATTGACAACGAGCGTGATGGAAAACTGGAGTTGCGTATTCTAAAATGGGTCTGATACAAGTAGTATAAAATTACACAATTTCATTCTCGGGAATTCTTGCCCGTTTTAGTTGAATAAGGCAACTATATAATCGTTTGTTTGCTTTTTTTATACTTTCTTCAATATGTTTGTCACAGTGCAACGAATCGGAAATGGTTAAACCAAGCAATATTACTTGACTAACAATTTCAATTGGTCTGTTATTTACCATAACGGCATGGAAATGTTGTTTTTCCTTCTTGAAATAAATTCTTAGTTCTTTACATTTCGTTGTATTTAACTCGAATTTATTTTCTAAAGACCACTTTTCGACTTCAGAAGTTGCAACTTGAATGTTATTGTCGTATCATCAACGTATTTCCATAAATCTGTTCCGTCAAGATGGAGGTCATTTATCATTAACAAAAACAGCCATGGCCCCAACTTGGTCCCTTGGGGGCACACCAGATGGCACACTTTCCCAATCTGAATAGATATTTGATACTGTATCCAATCCTAATCTTAAATCCCTAATTTCAAACCCGATCCTAATCCTCAATCTAAAAATACTCCTGTCTTAAACATAACCAGAACCTATGCCAGAACAATTCCTCTGATTATCATTTGATACTGCTGGAAAATGTTCAAACATTGTCCTCATAATATTAGGGTCATGGGCACGCACATAGAAAGTGTGTGGGGGGCGCGGACCATTAGAAAAGTGATGGGGGGTAGGGAAAATAAAAGGAAAAAAATTCATGCAAGATCAAAAAAAAATTCCTGCAGTGCAAAGTCTAGATGGGATATATTAAAAAGCTGTCACTATAAATAATGCAAGAAATCAAGCCACAGAGGCTCAAGAATTCAAAAAATTTCTGGGGGAGGACCCACCTACAGCCTCATACACCTCACCACCTCTTCGTTTAAAGGTATGTTTTATATCTCCTAATATAACTTGGAAAACAAATTCGTGCAAAGGATGAGAGGTAAAAAAATTTGACACAAGCAGGAAATAAAAAAAAATTGGTGCAAGTCAAAAAAGTCCCACCCCCCCATCACTTTTGTAATGGTCTGCCCCTAAACAACTTCCATATAGTGTAAGTATTTGACTATGTTCTCTAATTAATAAAATATAGAAAAAATAATGTCTATCAAATAATGTCTATCAACATAACTTTAAAAATGCAATGTTTCAATACTGCTAGTATTAAGCTAAACTATGTTTACATTATTTACAATTTGTTAAAGCAAACCATGACAGGAAAATGCCATGACATGTTTTTACTGTCAGCAGAAAATATTGTCTTTCATGATTATTATATTTTGTGGTTTCTTCAAACATGGAACAATCTCTAGTACGTAGGGTATCATAACAGATGCAAGGAAAACTTGTAACCTCGAACCTTAGTGGACAGAATACTATGATTACACTATTATACAATCAAACAACAGCCTAAATTGAGAGTATTACATCACAAAATTGTCCTTGAGACACACTAGTCTGCTGATTTGGAGAATTTGCATCACTAAATGTTACAGTGACTCCATGATGTTCAACTGTAGTTAGTCCTTTAGTTCCCATCAATGAAGAGAATCCCTTACATGTAATCCTTGCTGTTAGTGTTACAACTTCATTTGCCTTTATGACAATCGGAGAATCTAACATCACATATATCCCACTCTTATGGCCAGGTGTGTAACTTCCACTAACTTTTGCACCCTTGACTTCCAGAGTTACTTGATAGGTGCTTTCTTGCCTGTTCCCAAACAAATGTGTACCATGGAATAGTGCAACTTTGTAAACGGAAAAGCAGATACGATCTGGCTCCCAATTTACATATTGCAATCCACACTCACGGAGAGTTTTAAATCTTCTAAACGCAACATTTTGATGGGTAATGTTTACTATCTTTAATGGTGGTTCTCTCTTAGACAAAGTCCACTTTAAAGCTGAGTCTAATCCATTGAATTTGTCATAAATTGCTACCAGTTCCTCTGCAGTAAACAAGCCAGATTTTGAAACATGGCGTGCAAACTCTTTTTGGTTCATGCTAAGGTATTTTATTGCATAAATTGCATCACCCATGATGGATCTTTTGTTTTCAATTGTTGGTATCAAATTATTTTGCGTGCATTGGACCTCGCTCCATTTCAAGAGAGCTTGAAATAGTGTAACTTCTGGGATATCCAATTCTTCGCGATTCAGTAAAGTCATGAGTGTCTTTAGACTGATGTTATTAAAACTTTCAGCGCTCACAACATCGCCTGCATGCCGTTCTACGAAATGCCAACATGTCGCCTCGAATTCTTGCTCGTCAAAGCATATTGCTTGGTCTAAAAAATTTAGAACGTTTTCAGCCTTCATTCCTCTAGACATAAAATCTACACACATGTCCGTTAGACTTTGGACCATATATTTCTTAGCAAGGTACAATACAGATACAATATTCGTCTCGGTCAACGCACATTTCTCCGTGTACAGGAATCCCAAAAATTCCTCGAAACTTTTCTCATCCGTATCAGTAAGTTTGATAATGGCATTCCGCTCAGCTAGCACTCCATAAAACATCGCATAGAATACAGAACTGCTTGTGGCTAGAACATACTTGTGAGCGTAGAATTTGCTGTCGGAACCTTCGCAAACAAAACTGATATCAGACATATCTTGGTTATTAAACATACGAGTGTTTCTTTCCAAAAGAGTTCGCGTTTTAAATTGCCAGTCTACATCAGATTGAACTGAAGCCATCACGCGAAAGATGTATTGTAAAATAGAATTGAATGTCAAAATGCAGAATTAAAAGAACGACCGAGCACGTGGAAGTCTCTATTTCTTCACCCTCCTAAAACGTCATGTAAGACCACTATGTAAGACTGCTTACACGTATATGGTACCGTCGTTTGCATCTAAGAATGAACAGTCTCAGATAAAATGATTGTACATTTGTATACTGTATTCACTCGTTTGAGTATGTGAGAACAAACCTTTCTCTCTAATAGACACCCCTTATCTAATAAATGTATCTCCTTAAAAGCACAAAAAATGATAAATGCCCTGGTCTTTTATTTATAATCTACACTAGTCTACAGTATTTTATGATGAACATTTTTCTGGGAACTGTCTGTAGTAAACTTAACTCGAACGCATGGTGCCAGTGTAGGTAGAGCCTAACAAAGATTCGGCAGTGGAGTAGGATACAACTACCTGAAAAATACAATAAGAACTTCAACATTTCGAGCCCTTCATCTGGAAGTTAGTAACTACTTCCAGACGAAAGACTTTCACTCGAAACGTCGAAGTTCTTGTTGTATTTTTCAGGTAGTTGTATCCTACTCCACCGTCGAATAGTGGTGGGCGATACTGCGAATATCGATTTCGATACGATACCGAGTACTTTTTTATCGATACCACTGTTTCGATACTTTTTTTCGATACCGATACTGGTCAGTAGACAAAGTACTTCATACACTAGTTAAATATGTTCGTACCACAACGATTGATAGTCTTTATATTTAATTTAACATTTCTGCCATTTTCCAGCATGAAAAAGAAAAACCTGGAAAAAAAACCGCTGTGAAAAGCTGTTACTGCATGCTCGTTTGGCAAAGAACTAAACGAAGAACTTCATGTAACATTAAATATTAAACATAATCCGGTCACATGACAAGTATCGAAAACATCGATATTTAAAAAAAGTATCGATACCATCACAGATTAAGTATGAACAGATGTCTATCTTCTCTGAAAAACTCGTTCCGCGGTCGCCATCTTACTAGCAAGTTGTGATGGCGTGTGCATGACGTGTTCGTCATTTGTTACTACGTCATTGCTTTCATGCCCTTTGACCTAATGCCTTGACATTTGCGGAAATGAAAAAACCATTGGCCTTGCAATGTATGTCAATTAGTTAAACAAATTACTACTAAAATGGCAGAAAAGGCCGCGAGAAAATGCAAAACACTGATAGAAAACTTGTTCGTGCTGACGCTATCAAACGTCGCCATCTTACAAGCAAGCACGATGGCGTGTGCATGACGTGTACATTTTGGGAAATTTGAGGACACGAAAGCCCTATGAAGTTACACTTCTGGTATATACTTATTCTGTGATACCATCTTTTGAATTGTGAATATCGAAAGTATCGATACTTTAGTAGTGGTATCGCCCACCACTACCGTCGAACCTCTGTAGTAAACATGTGTTTTACAGATGATTTCAGAATGGAAACATTTCAGAAATGCCTTCCCAACAAATGTTGTACTGTACAACATAATATTACAAGAATCTTACCATTAACATCAAAACTGCTTGTACTGTGATAGCCAAGTGCCTTCAGTTTACGCCCAAACATATATACTGTTACTTATGATCAAAAGCCACTTTTTAAAATCTATTTTTCAATCATATATTTTCAAATAAAAACAAAAGAACACGTGAGTGAATCCGCGGGCTTTGAGTCATCGGTTGTTGTTGCGATGTTATTACAGTCTAGCAAAAGTCTAGCGCTTTGCATCAAGTGGTTTTTGCCTTCTAAATATTTCTTTTGTTTACAAGGCTTTCAAATCCGAGACAGGCATGATTTGTTATAGAAAATGCTTTTATACGATAGAGAATATAAGAAGAGCTTCGTGGTATGAAATTGGTTTCAAACGATTTCGGCAATGTTTGGTATATCGTGCGTTTTCGTCGCAAGGCGAGGTCGACCGCGGAGACGCGGGAAAGTGGTTTACTCCACCCGAAGTCGCGGAGATGACAAGACGGGAGCTGCAAAAATGGTCCAAGAAACTTGGTATTCGTGCAAATACCAAAACCGTTCAAATGCGAGCAGATCTTTTAGACTTTCACCAAAATGTTTTATCTAATTCAGACATTTTGAAATATCCATTTCTTCCAATGCAAAATTCAGCCTCTTACCCAGGGGCTGTGCAAAATTCTCAGACAAACAATATGACTACATATACAAGGCAAGACAAACTGTACAATAACAATTGGAATGTCAACCTATTGACGGACACAGGTCTCGGACAAGTGCGGTACTTTAAAAATGCACCATGTACTGTTGAAGAGAGCTTATACGAGGATGCAGCCCTCTATTCCGAGAGATTGGAATCAAACAGGCCAGGAAATAGGCTGCCGAGTGTTAGCAAAATCCTGCGAAGCACAGCTCCGAAGAGCAAACTCTTTGCAATATCTCATTGGACTAAGAAACAAAAAGAACTCCTCGGGGACGATGTTTTCCGACATAAAATGAACGAAATTAAAAAGAAAGGTTTGGATTTCCATAATTTTGTTCATCGATGTTTGGTGGACAGACAGTTGAACAGCAAGGTCCCTGAAACATTGCAAGGGTATTTAGCAAGCACAAGGAAAGTATTTGACAATTTGGGCGATGCTATTGCAAGCGAGAAGAGCGTCCGCCATGCATACCTCGACTATCAAGGCAAACTTGACACGTTGGCATGTTACCATGGAAACCCTTGTATCATTGAGTGGAAGACATCGCAGCGACGAAAGTCGAGTTTAACCGAATGTGGTGAATATCCCATGCAAATGGTGGCCTATGCGGGTGCCATCAATAGTGACCCGACAAGTGGGATTCAGGTTTGGCACGGTGTGCTTGTCATTGCTTACGAGGATGGTTCTCCAGCCGATGTGCATTTCCTGGATTTGAATCAATGTAAAAGCTTTTGGCAGGACTGGCTTGTGCAGTTATATAAATTTAGAAATCAGTAGATATATTTAGAATTTATTATGAGAAACTTTAACAATGAAACATTTGCTTGAGTTGATTTAGTTTGAATGTAATTATTATTAAATAAATAAACCATCTTAGTTATGTTGTTTAAAAGATGTGTCACTTCTCTTGTCTGTATTGAAACATTTTATATTTTTTGCTCAAGAAGTGTGCCCTTTCCCAAATAATTAAAACTTGCAAGGAATGCCCCAATATGTATGTGCAAAGTTCAATACCAGCCATGTCAAATTTACTGCATTCCTGCCAGCAAAGCGTATTCTACTTCAGTCGCTCTGAATTTACCACAACTTTGCAACAAAAGAAAAAGACCAAGTTTAAGTTTAAAACACAACTGACTTTGTGATTGTAAATATGGCATACAATACATACATAGACTCTGATAAAGTCCTTTTGTCTTTGAAGTTTCTATAGGAAATATCCCACTGGATTTAATACAGACATTCCTATTTGATTGTATATTTGATTGTATATTTGATTGTATATTTGATTGTATATTTGATTGTATATTTGATTGTATATTTGATCTCACATTTGCACGTGTTAGTAAAACATCTGTCACTGCAAAGAGATCCAACTATGTCCTATGACATCTCGTCTCTAATTTCAGAGGAATATCACAGCCATTGCCACAACTGTCCCAGTGTTATTTGCTGAACATTCCAGCATACATCGCCTTCTCCTTCTCCCTGTATTTCTTTAGCTCTTTCTCCAATTTGGTTTCATATTTCTTTATATTGGCATCTACAGAGAAAAGGACAGAGGTTCAACCTTCGGGAATTGTATAGTGGTTGAGTAAAATATTGTGGCATCAGTCTTAGTTGTTACAAAAGGTGATGCATTGCCCATAAATTGAAGTTTGTTGTTGCTATATTCTTAACTGTTACACCTAAACAAAACCACTGTCACACAAACTAACCATCTGGTTCAATCTTTCTAGCCTGCTCTATGGCTTCAAATGCTTTATCCAAGTCCTTCACATGATAATATGCTTGCCCCTTTCTAAACAATGCCTTAACATTCTCAGGATGGACTTCTAAAGCCTAGGAGAAATGAAACAAAAGAGGTTAAGCACAAAAAATAATGTCTGAACTTGCAAATATGTTTGTTAAGATCATCTGCCACGATTATTAATATTACCTTGTTAGAATATTCAATAACTTTTTCCCATTTTTTCTCCTTGATCAAACATGCTAAAACATAATCATACAGACATTAGACAAAGTAAAATTCGGGAGCATTGCAGATCTGCAGTATAATGGCACTTTGCCTGGTTAGCCAACCCAACATTCTCGGATAATTTTTACAATTAAAATCATCTGACGTTAGACAGGGCACAACAACAAAATTGGATATATTGTGGCTTGATTTCACCATGATTAACACATATTGGTCATTGTGCTATGCTGATATCATAGACTTACTCCAAGCCTCTCTTTCATTGTCTTTCTGTATCAATCCACTATAATGTAAATAACATGATGTAGCGAGAGGTGGCAGAGCGAGCGAGAAAGTTACACTATAATGGATCGATACAAAAGACTCTAAGAAAGGGAGACTTGGAGTAAAGGCTCTTTTCCACTCGTCGCAGAAACCAACTCGCAAGCTCGCTGCGAGTACTTTCATCCAATCACAATGCACGACAGTTTATTTTAATTACATGCAAGAACTCGCAGCGAGTTGGTTTTGCGATGAGTGGAAAATAGCCATTAGTCTGATACAAGTATGATATCCATTAGTGGTGGGCGATACCACTACTAAAGTATCGATACTTTCGATATTCACAATTCAAAAGATGGTATCGATACTTTTTTAAAATATAGATGTTTTCGATACTTGTCATGTGACAGGATTATGTTTAATATTTAATGTTACATGAAGTTCTTTGTTTAGTTCTTTGCCAAATGAGCATGCAGTAACAGCTTTTCACAGCGGTTTTTTTTCCAGGTTTTTCTTTTTCATGCTGGAAAATGGCAGAAATGTTAAATTAAATATAAAGACTATTAATCGTTGTGGTACGAACATATTTAACTAGTGTATGAAGTACTTTGTCTACTGACCAGTATCGGTATCGAAAAAAAGTATCGAAACAGTGGTATCGATAAAAAAGTACTCGGTATCGTATCGAAATCGATATTCGCAGTATTGCCCACCACTAATATCCAGAGACTAATATCCATATCCACACCTTTTGTGTCTGGTCTGTGACGTCATAGAAGCGAAGCTCTCGCAACTCACAAAGGCCTGGGGATTGGTTTACATTATTGATAGTATTTATAGTATTTAAATGTTAATATTAAATATTAATACACATAAAACATAGTCCTTTACTCCTTTAATATATAATGCGCAACCTGCTAAATTATTGTAGCAACCAAATTTCATTTCATCGTGCCTCTTTTTCCAGTCATCTCTCAAAATATTTTGATGCCCTGTTATCGGGTGTTTTTCACCAATTCCTTTCAAATACAACAATCCATAATGGTATCTCTTCATGGCCGATTTGTAGTCTTCTTTTTTAAAAAATTCATTCCCTTCGGCTTTATAATTTTCTGCTTTTACAATTCGTTCTTCGTCTGTTTCCGTCGGTTTTGACGCCATATTGGTATTGGTAGCTCTATACTTTATGTAGTCCCCGAGCCGGCGCGAAGCGCCGTGCGAGGGTACTAATTCCGCTCGGATATTTACACCCGGGTATGTGAGAATATAGCGGATTCCAAAGTTGTCCGCCATTATGTCATGGACGAACATGGTTTTCTACTTTATGCGCATGCGCGAGTTTAGGTCGAGAAAAAACTTTTTTTCAAATATAGTTTTGTACATTCTTTTGTACTCATGAGTCGCGAAATAATACAGACAAAACAAAGATAAATGAAAATTTTTTAGAGGACTTTCACTTACTAAAGTCAACTGGAAAAGAAATCAGTCAAAAGGCCGAGAAAGGACAAGGTTTTCGAGTTTTAAAACGCGTAAGTAGACACTTACTTGATTTTGCAGTTTTTGCCGTCAATTGGCATGCACTATAGTTTGCCGTTTTCAAAATGCGTAGTTCATCCTGTGTGGTCAATACAACATTGTTTAATCTTAAAAAGTGTTTTAATATTAATTCAAATGCGTTATAGAATAAGAAACAACATATTTAATCTCAAAACCTTCATAGTATAAAATACTGTTCAAAAAAGAGTTGAAGTTTTATGACAACTTTTAAACGTTTTCTGAGACGTCTCAGATTAAATTTTAGACTAAATCAAAGCTAAAAGAGTACGTAATAACATAGTTACTTTATATAGTTGGGCAATTGATATTTTTACAGTGAAAAGTACAAACCTTATCACTATTTTTCCATTTTGTACAAAAAAATAAAAGAAATATACGGTCGGTTGCGTGTTACCATGGTTACAGTGATCAACTCAGTACTTCATGTTACAATAACTTTTGGGGAGTTTAATTGCTTGGTTCTAATGGGCGAGGGGGTTCTGCATGAATGTATTTCTAGTACTTGTATATAGTGGCTCTAACCGAAAGTTCCGTCGTTTGCATCTAACGATGGACAGTGGCATGTTAATGTGTTACGTTGTTGCAAACGGGTCCCCGGGATTGGCTGATCATATTGAGATCTGTCAAATGCTTTTAGTGACAAACTTGAAGTTTCACGTGAGAATAGATTTCAATGAACAACAAAATTTACCAACAACCAACTTTTTATATTGCTTACTTATACATTATGCGAAAAGCAATTTAAATCGATATTCTCTCATATAAAATATTTATTCATCAGGAAATAGATAGCGCATTAAGCTGGTTTAAGAAATGCGCTAAAAATAAATTTATGTTACTTAGGGTAGATCTTAAGCCACAGCTAACAGGTCCTAACACCATCAAAAGGTGAAAAACAGCTTCCTATTAATCTCCAAAATCTGAAAATCAATAAAGTATTTGTGCCTGTTCCGCAATGTTATATATCCACTGAGGCATTATCAATATTAAAAATCCATTAGTACTAATATTTTATGTAAAGCAACTCTGCTGAACAAGTCTCCCTTAGAGCGCTGCACAGTTTAAAAGTACTTCATGCCAATTCCAAACGTCTGTTTTATACTCGACCAATAATACTGATTCCATCCTTGCTTCGTTCTCTCAAAGTCTGAGGTCGGGATTCCAGTTTGCGAAAATTTCAGCTCTGTTCTGTCATCTTTCTGGTTTAACTCTATCGTAACTGTTGAATAGTGTTCTAAAAACAATGGATAATACGGTTACTACCTACAAATGGGAACTTATCTCCATTATATATCTAGTGTTTACTTTACCTCCCTTAGGCAGTTGTTTTGACCTGTTTTTGGTTGTGTATGTGTGTTTGTTTGTCCGTGAGCATGAAAACTCAAAAACTAAACATTTTAATACGAAAATTGGTGGAGCTAATGGCCATAGGTCAAGGACAAATTGATTAGATTTTGGTTTAATTTGGATGTAAACTGGAGGAGAAATTTACAAATTAAAGTTTGTCTTGCTCCTGGGCTGAAGAGAAATGAATGAGTAATTAGTGCATGTATAATTTAACCATGAATACTTGACTTAATTTGCTGGCAGATGTATGCATCTAGTTCTTAATGCTAGTTTATGTTGACTAAAAACATCTTGCCAGAATGAGCTGTGTAAACAGACCCACAGAGATGATTAAGTTTTCCTTAGTTTGCCATAATTACCTGGTGGCCAACTATTAAATCTCCATAGCATTGTTATCTTTTTATCAGGTAACTACAAAACACAGTAGAAGTAAGAATACGAAACAAATACAACACCATCCTATACACAACACGTGTGAACCTACCAGTTCAAGAAATTTGCCATTTATAGTTCCACCAAAAAGGACAAAGCTCCCGCCTTTGAATGCTTCAGTTTTCACATCCGATCTAGTGAATGCTCTTATACTCTGGAATTGAAAAGATGATAAAGGATTTCTCATACATGTATCGGCACACTGCATGCATGATAAGCTACACGCCTGAGCTGGAAAAACCATCTCTTCAATTCTTCAATCCTAAATAGCTTTATGGGGAGAATGAGTAGAACTATGGATTGTAATCTTGATGTTGCAATTACCTCTTCGTTAGTCAATATATGGTACATCTCCCCAGTAGAAGTTAGAAATTCTTCAGTCGATGTGAATTTCGAAGTTTCAATCTTGCAACTGACAGGTTGATTATCTGAAAGTGAAAAAATTACATTTTGGACTTGGTCTGCAGAAAAGGCATCTATATTTACACTGGATACCTCTATCAGTTCTAAACTGTTGGTCCTAGAGGTCCATAAGGGTCACTCCCTATTGGTCTAGTGTTACTACAGAAGGATACCTGCAATGAGCATAGTGACCAACAGTACTTTTCTCATGTGACATAGTAAGTTTATAATTAAACAATTACATACTACAGGATACCTTTTGTTTTTACTTTTGCATCATTTATCTGCGCCTTTTTAAATTCCTAAACAAATCAAGTAAAGGAGTTTTGAAAAGAAAGCATTTTAGATCATTTTTAAATACAGCACTAAGTGTAAGTAAATCATATTTTAAATAACTACATTTATGATTTGCAAGAATAAGATTCTACCTTGCTTATATCTAGATTTGCGTTAGTTTGAACTTTATTTGATGTAGTTCGTGTTGGCAGGACTAAACCTTGGCTGAACTCTGAAATAGAAATATTCCAGTTTTAATTTGTAACATTGACCCATTAACTGGCAGTACCCTACCACTGATGAGTAAAATCATCTGGCATTAGACAGAGTGAAATACTAAAGTAGGCGCATTGCAAGGTAATGGGTTAACATTTATAATAACTGTAAACATTAAACAAAAATATAACAGACAATGCACCCATATGACACCTTAATCATTTACCAGTGCTTACCTTCTCTTAGTTCTTTTAAATATTTTGCAAGATTATCTCGTATTAAAGGAGTGCCATGTTTTATTAATAACTGTTTTAATTCGTAAGATTCTTCAGTATCTTTGTCTGTACTAAATTCAATCTGCAAAAGGAATAAATATATAATTGAGCTATTGTATACCATTCTTAGATGCAAACAATGGTAACCTATTCCCAATGCAAAATTTTTTCCTGTGGTTCCTAGCCTCCTATGACAACATATAGTAATTTTAAAATGGTACAAATAGTGCTATATTTGTAAGCACTCCATTACGGGGGCCTGAACTTGAAGAAAGGCATACAGGGCCTCAGAACTTGAGCTAGCGTACCAACTTATGCAGGGACCTGCTCCATTTTTTACACTCCCTAAAATTGGGAGCCCCCATCAAGTTGAGAGCCCCATCAAGTTGGGAGCTTGGCTGCACTGCCTATTCCAATGACTTACTGTAATGTCTCCCGGTTCATTCTCCTCACTTAAATTAGGAATATTTATTTTTCCCTTTATGAAATCATCACCATCAGTCAAGGATCCGTTCCAATCCATTGACAAGTCCCACTCATAAAAGAAAATTAATTTTGCTTTACGATTGCTACAGATGAGAAAACGTTGGAGACTGATTAAAACAAAATAATTTTTCAAATGTTTTATGACCTAACAAGATGTTCATGATTACTTTGCAGTTGCTTCTCCATCTAACTTAGTGACTTCGGTTATTTCACATTCACCTTTAAGAAAAGGAGGGAATAATATAAATATAATTATAATATAACATTTATAGTATGTGCGTGCTGATTGGTCGAGAAGCGTGTTTCTATAACTGTATAGAAACACAGAAATTTTCCAGCCAAAATTTAAAATCATAAAAAAAACAAATTTAACGCGAATTATAAAACTTTGAATACTATTTAAAAACAATTTTAATGCTTTTACACATTTTTGACTGTTAATTTTCAAACAGAGTTGTTTTCTTGCAGCAAAATTGATGAGCAAAGGTCAGCTTGCGTATGTAATGAGAATTTGTAAATTAATCGAGTTTAAAAAATGTCTTTTGAGTTATATTATAAAAGAAATAGAAAACATTTTTTCCTGTGTTTCTACACACTTATAGAAACACTTGTGGGAGTTTAGTAGAACTCGAAATAACGTGGAAAAACTTGCCCTACGGGCTCGTTTTCCCACTGATTATTTCTCGTTCTCCCAAACTCCCACGCGTGTTTCTATAAGTGTATAGAAACACGGAAAATGTTTTCTATTTCTTAAGTGTGAAAAATATAACAAAGTAATACTTTGAACAGCAGTAATTCAGATATTAAAATTTTGAGTGAGATTACGAGTTACATGCAAATCTTATGTAAAATATGCCTATGGGCCATGTACCCTCCTCACCCCAAAATTTTCTGATATCAATTACGTCACAGAAATACAGTTTCCACAATTTGTAAGTATATTTGAAAATATTAATATTTTGGCACTCTTCATCTTTTGTCCTTTTGTCAAGTGTCAACACAAAAATAAATAGTCTATAAATTCATCCTCTTATAGCCAAAAATTGAATGATTAAAATGCCGTTTTCCATTATGGTCGCTTTGCACATATCAGTCAAAGCGAACATGTTTCAACTTGCGCTGTAGGTGTCCAGCATGAGAGTTTTCTGTCTGCTTTACTGTTCACAGACACACATGAAAGACATACATTCAACTTTCTTGGCGTGCCAGCGCACCTAATTATTAATGTGATTGGAATAGGCTGCTTCGCCCACTCAGGCAAAATGACCACAATGGAAAATGGCCTTTATGTGTGCAAGATTGATGCCAAACATCCATGTCTCACACTACATGTGTGAGAGTTGGAAAGTCTGGTAATTTTGCAGTCTTACTGCAGTACTCTCCCAACCTCCATCAAAGTTCATTTTCATTTTGGTAAATAATTCTTTGAGAAGTGCTTTCGACCAGGGTGTTGCATTCTTCTCAGTCCTAAATAAAACAACACGAAACAATAGATGCCTTGCCTTGTTGACATTTTGCTGCCAGGCAAATGTCCGATTATACAAAAGATTGGGTTCTCCATTGTGCAGGGCCTTTTTTAAGAAATCGTTAGTGGGGGGCCATCATCGAAAGGGGACGTAACAAGTAGGTGGTGTATTACAGTTGTGGGAAGCTAAAGGGGGGTCTGGGGGGTCCTCCACCAGAAAATTTTTGTATTCTTGAGTCTCTGTGGCTTGATTTCCTGTAGCCTGAAAACAGACCTACGTTTCGCCCGCCCTAAAATTCACGGGTCAAGGAATGGCGAAACGTAGGTCTGATGAAAATGTTGTCAAAAGTGCATTCCGCCCACTTTACATTTTGTAATAATTAACAATGAGATTGACACAACAATAACAGTGTGAGTATCGTTACACTGGCCGTATTCAAGCACATCCATTTCGGTGAACACTAATGGTAATATCTGATAAATTAGACTCTTTCCGTAGCCAGTTGGCAACACAGCAAATACATCCTCACGATCCACCACAAGCTTTTTAATACACGTTTCTTGTTCGGTTTTTAACGAACGGTAGTTAAATTGTGCTACAGTTAAATCCAATGCCTTCTTAAACAACTCGTCCTTCGACATGTCCACACGCAACAGCTATTGTTATGTAGATTTATATTCAAATTTTGATTCATAAACTCGTAGCATAATATTTGTCAACTTGACCTTCTTGCTGAAAATTGCTGACCTTTCCAAACTAATTCTAAACCTTTCATGTTAGCGACCAACCAATCAGAACCCATTTCCCTGTGAATTAGCCAATCAGCTGTGTCGACCGCCTGGCGGTCGACTTACATGCACTTTTGACAACATTTTCATCAGACCTACGTTTCGCCATTCCTTGACCCGTGAATTTTAGGGCGGGCGAAACGTAGGTCTGTTTTCAGGCTAGATTTCCTGCATTTTTAGAGACAATTTTTGATATATCCCATCTAAACGGAGCCAGGTTTTGTTGTGAGAATACCATAACTTTCCTCTAAACTCAGTTTTTCCCCTTTTTTGCTTATATTTTGGACAAAGGGACCTTCACTGGGGGGGCCAAAATAGCTAACTGGGGGGGCCAATATGGGGGCTGCGGGGGCTTTGACCCTCCAGTACATTAGTTTAAAAAGGCCCTGCCATTGTGATTCCAATGCATATGACAATAACAAAGCTCTCTTGAGAGATTTAAAAAACTTTTGCCTGCCAGAAAAACGTAAACAAGGCCATAGGTCTATAGGTTGGGTCGAGAGGTGTATGATATCACTCCAAATAATCTCGTACACCTTGAAACAAAATCCCTAAAAATCTCTATGAAATCCCTAAAAATCCTAGAAAATCTCTGAAATCTGTACAAATCCCAAATAACTCGAAAATAACCCACAAGTCCCACAAATATCTCGAAAAAAAATCGCCCCCAAAATCCCACAGGATTTTCAAAATCCCAAAAATCTTGTACGCTTTTTTGGAGTGATACACCACTCGGGTTGGGTTCACCAGGCGGGTTTTGCTAGGCACTTTCGGGTAGCACACGATGGGCAACCAGTAGTTGTCAGAGCGAGGAAATGATGTTAGGGGTGATCAACAGATTCCCCCCTAAAAACCCACCAATACAGAGCATATGGCATACAATATGTCGCTCGATTTTATAATAATATTACATTTAAAACAAAACAAAACAAAACTGAATTGAAATCAAAGTCCAATATATTCATACCAGTGCCAATTATTCACGTTTTTGGCATCTTCTCGTTCTTCAACTATCCATCTTGGATCGCCCTCTCCCCATTTAGCCATTTATACAACACACACACACTTTTCAAACTGAGAAATTGTAAAGAAACTAAATTATATTTACAATTTTGAAGAACTTTCAAGAATAAGTGAAGAAGATATGCATTATGGGAAAATCTTTGACTTCTGTATACAGCCTGATTTTAGGGCGTGTAGGTGTTGCGGGTAGCGTTAAACGATCGCAGCCGGTATTGATGGGAGCAAGCAGCCTAGTCCTAGTCGTTCTACAGCTTGCACAACCGCACATAAATGGATATGACTGGGACCCTAGGTATGACGTCAGTTAGCTGTGACGTCACCGTTCAAGGCCTCTCTTCCCTAACCCTAGGTACCCCCTACGTCCCCCCCTATGAATCAAGTATATATAGTTAATTAACAACGCGCGAGAGAGAGCCTAGGGAGAGCAAGGAGATATCAATGGCAATTTTTAGAGTGCCATTTTTGTTTATATATACAACTGATTGCTTTCTCGGCCACAATTTTTCTTGACCAAGCAATCAACTACTGAAAAAATTTAATTGAAACAACATTTCCTTTCCATGACAACAAAATATTTTTTATCAATTTCATGCCTGGCCATGGCCATGCTTGTCTAAAGGAAAAGTTATTTACGCTATTGCTACACAAAAGTTATTTACGTTTTGATTACGCTATTGCTACACATAAACACATATTTATGGTTAATTTATTGCTACACATAAACACCTAATTATGGTCAGTGTTAGCCAGTAACGAAGTAAATTCGTTACTTTACTTAAGTAAAAAAAATCAGTATTTACTTGTAACGAAGTATTTTTTTATGAAGTACTTTTTACTTGTAACGAAGTACGATTTTTGGTAAATATTTACTTTTTTACTTCGTTACTTTTGTTAGATATAGTTAGGCCTAAGATTCCACAAATTGGAATCTTAGGACGAAGATATAGTTAGGCCTAAGATTCCACAAATTGGAATCTTAGGACGAAGATATAGTTAGGCCTAAGATTCCACAAATTGGAATCTTAGGACGAAGATATAGTTAGGCCTAAGATTCCACAAATTGGAATCTTAGGACGAAGATCTAGTTAGACCTAAGATTCCACAATTTGGAATCTTAGGACGAAGATATAGTTAGGCCTAAGATCCCACAAATTGGAATCTTAGGACGAAGATATAGTTAGGCCCAAGATTCCACAATTTGGAATCTTAGGACGAAAATATAGTTAGGCCCAAGATTCCACAATTTGGAATCTCAGGACGAAGATATAGTTTGGCCTAAGATCCCACAAATTGGAATCTTAGGACGAAGATATAGTTAGGCCTAAGATTCCACAAATTGGAATCTTAGGACGAAGATATAGTTAGGCCTAAGATTCCACAAATTGAAATCTTAGGACGAAGATATAGTTAGGCCTAAGATCCCACAAATTGAAATCTTAGGACGAAGATATAGTTAGGCCTAAGATTCCACAAATTGAAATCTTAGGACGAAGATATAGTTAGGCCTAAGATTCCACAAATTGGAATCTTAGGACGAAGATATAGTTAGGCCTAAGATTCCACAAATTGGAATCTTAGGACGAAGATATAGTTAGGCCTAAGATTCCACAAATTGGAATCTTAGGACGAAGATATAGTTAGGCCTAAGATTCCACAAATTGGAATCTTAGGACGAAGATATAGTTAGGCCTAAGATTCCACAAATTGGAATCTTAGGACTAAGATATAGTTAGGCCAAAGATTCCACAAAATGGAATCTTAGGACTAACATATAGTTAGGCCAAAGATTCCACAAAATGGAATCTTAGGACTAAGATATAGTGATCTATATTGAAAAATTATGACTAATTATAGCTTAATCATAATGATCTATATTGAAAACTTATGACTAACGATAGCTTAATCATAATGATCTATATTGAAAAATTATGACTAACTATAGCTTAATCATAATTCTCCTATATTGAAAAATTATGACTAATTATAGTGGAATGGATTTCTCCAGTATAAGAAGTGTTTTTGCACATGTTTTGCAATGTTTTTCTTAGTAGCTCACTGGTTAGGGCGTGCGCATACAACTTCCTTCGATTCGGATGTTGAGGGTTCAAATCCCTGTACAACCACCAACTTGTTCTCGCATAATCATAATTTTCTTACTTGAGAAATATATTGAAAAATTATGACTAACCAGACACAGTGCTGAAGTGCGGTGCCCCCGTCTAGTCTAGCACTGACATGCACAATAATAAATAATCATTCTCCAGTATAAGAAGTGTTTTTGCACATGTTTTGCAATGTTTTTCTTAGTAGCTCAGTGGTTAGGGCGTGCGCATACAACTTCCTTTGATTCGGATGTTGAGGGTTCAAATCCCTGTACAACCACCAACTTGTTTTTCCCCCCAATTGAAAAATTATGACTAACTATAGCTTCATCATAATTTTCTATATTGAAAAATTATGACTAACTATATATAAACATCTATTTATGGTTAATCTATTGCTACACATAAACACCTATTTATGATTAAGCTATTGCCACACATAAACACCTAAGCATAACTAAGTGTTTATGATTACGCTATTGCTACACATAAACACCTACTTATGCATACGCTATTGCTACACATAAACATCTATTTATGGTTAATCTATTGCTACACATAAACACCTATTTATGATTAAGCTATTGCTACACATAAACACCTAAGCATAACTAGGTGTTTATGATTACGCTATTGCTACACATAAACACGTATTTATGCATACGCTATTGCTACACATAAACACCTATTTATGGTTAATCTATTGCTACACATAAACACCTATTTATGGTTAAGCTATTGCTACACATAAACATCTAAGAATAACTAGGTGTTTATGATTACGCTATTGCTACACATAAACACGTATTAATTTATACATACCCTATTGCTACATATAAACACCTATTTATGGTTAATCTATTGCTACACATAAACACCTAATGCAATCATTGGAGAACTATTCTCCATTTAAAAGGCTTGATATTTTAAAAGTGTCCTTAAATCTATTTGTACGATAATTAGGAATATGAAATTGTTTGGATCTTCTTAAATTATAATTATCTGAAACTTTCATAGGTAAGAGATGGTGAAGTTTGTGGTTCTCATCGTCAACAATTAATTTAAAAAGTTTAGTACACAAATCCTCTCTTCTCGACCACAAGTTCTTCATATCTAGATCAGTCAAAGCATCTTCATATGCATGATAGCTCGGGGTAAATAATACGCATCGCTCTTTTTTGGATCCTTTCTATTATGTCTGATAGATATTTTGGCAAACCGTAATGGAAAACCTGGCAGGCATATTCTAGGATAGACCTTATTGAAGGCAGTATAAAAACGTTTTAAGTCATTACTGTCATGACCAGATCTCTTGAGTTGTTTTAACAGATAAAGACGCTTTGCAGCTTTCGTCGTTATTTTGTCAACATGTTCATTCCATTTCAGATCTTGAGTTATTAACAAACCTAGGATTGTTGCCTTTTCTACTTCACCTAGTGCGCGATCTCAAAAAAATAGAGCGCGCTTTAAACAAAACTCCCTCCCCAACAATAGAACGCCTGCCAGGCAGGCTACGTTAAAAATTGATTAATTACCATCTCCTTGCATTTTGATGGTTGGAATCTTAGGACGAAGATATAGTTAGGCCTAAGATTCCACAAATTGGAATCTCAGGACTAAGATATAGTTAGGCCTAACATTCCACAGATTGGAATCTTACCACTAAGATATAGTTAGGCCAAAGATTCCACAGATTGGAATCTTACGACTAAGATATAGTTAGGCCTAAGATTCCACAGATTGGAATCTTAGGACTAAGATATAGTTAGGCCTAAGATTCTACAGATTGGAATCTTAGGACTAAGATATAGTTAGGCCACACAGTTCCACCTGGTTAGGGGGAGGGTTGGGTGTGGTGTGGGTAATGGAATTAAAGCTCCAGATCAGAAGATGAAGTACTTACCGTAAAGTGACAATTTGCATTGCGCAACGTTAATGTAATATGTAATTCAGTTAATGTAATTGTTTATGTTAATGCTTCAGTTAATGTAATTGGTTTATTATGTATATCAGTCTGTATATACTAATTTCAGAACTTTTTGAAATTTTGCTTTAATCATTATTTGTAATATACAGTAATTCATAGTTTATTGGCACGTGCGCGTTTTAACCATAGATATAGGTATCCTATATCTATGGTTTTAACGAGCTTTTGCTCCTAAGTGTAACGTGGATAAATAAATTATTGATTGATTGATTGATTGATTGATTGAACGCATGTGGGACCATAGAGATTGTGTGGGACAATATGTGGGACAGTGTGGGACGCTTTGGTTGGCGACTGGCAGGATCGCAGGCTCGGGGGACGAGATTGGGCGACTGGCAAATGGACCAATCAGGCCCAAACCCCCACACGGTCAAGCAACGTCAAAAACATGGCGGAAAATGAAATCATTATATTTTCAATAAATTGTGCAATTTTACACGCCGTTTTAACGTGATCGGCGCGTCGGATCTCGCTGAAATTTGTAATTGGGAAAGGCAATCACAACTAGATATGATATTTCTGTTCATGAGGTTTTAAAATGCCTGATTGTTGCAGTGATATTCTCGGAACTTTGGAGAAAAGTGAGTTCTAGTTCAGTAGTTCGTTTGTTAATTTTGTTTTGACGTGTTTAACTGTCTGGTCTGATACTAGGCCAATACTACCTGCCTTTTCTTACTGTATATAATTTGTTGTTTTTCGAAGCACATAAAAACGGAAAGAAAGAATTTGACAAGGAGGATCTTGGAAATTTGATCGGGTTCATTTTGACGTGGCCGCAACGGTAAGGAATTGTATTTTCAAGGAATTCTATTAAATTTTCAAGAATGGATTTCAATGTTTCATTTAGCAGTATCGTGCAGCAGATTATTGTTAGCAGGCAGTTATCAGACTGAAAAAATAATACTTTTCATCATTATATTTGCACTTTACTCTACCCAAATTATAATCACTGAATACAAAGCCATCAAAAACACACTAGTAAATACTGAATTACAAGCCAACAGAAACACATCATCAACTATGTGCATTACTCAGGTACGGTAACTGTAAAGTGTAAGATACCCTTAAATTGAATTGAGAGATGTAGTTTAAATTTACTTGCTCATATAAGTGTCAAAATTTCTGAAGTTGTTCAGCATCTGCTGTCATGTCAAATGTAAAATGGGTGTAGGCAGGGCATAGCAGCAATTATGGCAAAAATTATGTCTGAAAGACTGAAAAGTTTGTTTCCAAACCAGACTGCATAGCATGACAATAGCGCACCAAAGATTTTTTACGAGTTGAAAAGGGATCGCACCATATAATGGTGCTAAAATTATTTAGGAGCTACAGATGCTAGTAAATGTCTAAAGTATGACGATGGCTGTTGATCACATATCAGTATTACCCAAACAATTATGATTCTGATTTCTGGAGAGTATTAATATAGTGCGAGCCAAGTTATAAAATGTATAAAATATTGTTTAATTCCAAGTTATAATATACATGAGCAACGCGAGCCACGCTAGTCTTGCTAGCAAATAGCAATGCTAAAAACGCAGTGCATCCACTTTGTCAAAGTCGAGATTCTCATCAAATGAACAATTTTCTCCTTTTCCTTCCAAATGTGGAATATCGACTCAAATTTCTACATGGCTTGCATAGTCACATGGCTCGCATACGTCGCATGGCTCGCTGGCTCGCACTTTATGTAGACCCATTTCTGGAGGGTGCACCTGAGTATTTTTAGTGCATCGCACTTACATTTTGTGATTTTGCGCACCCAAGATCTTGTTGAAAAGTGCCATACCCTCGAATCTGGAAGCCAAATATGTATTGTATATGCCACATGGGTCTTTTACTGAAGTTTGGACGATCACAATTTTTGGAAAACAGCTCATGTTTTTGTAGAGCGATATTTAAAAAATCATGTCATGATTATCGTCTACGAAATTATCACGATATTCAATAATATTGTGATAAATCCAATGAAAACAATGACCAAACAGTTTCAATTTAAATTAATATGAAAACATATTAACATAAAAAGCTACACTAATAACTAATGATATATGCTATATCTTATTATAAACAACAGATTGAAGTAACTATCCTGTTTTTGCATTATATAAAAGCTATGTTAAAATGCAAACCAGTATCATGATAGTCATCGACCGTAACGATAATAACGATATATCGTGGCTCAAGTTTCTACCTTCGATACAATAATCATGAGTGAAAATATCACGATAGCATCAATATATTATCGAAATATCGCCCAACTCTAGGTTTTTGTTGTATTTGGGTATGTCTCAAACACATACAGTATGTTTCACAAATGTTAACTTGGTTGAATGTTCAGAGTTCATTTTCAAAAACATTCCTACTTTTGCAAAAGAGAAATATAGAAAAGTGTGGAAAACAGTTGGTGCTTCCACTTCTTAAAGTGTAAATATCCTATAAATGTTCATCAAGTGAAAGGAAATTTGCAAAACCTGATTATCGTGTGGGAAGCTTACTTTGCCTGCCTAATTTGCAGAACACATGAGTTGGAAAGCCCTGACTGTATGTAACCAATGCCTGCAATAGTTGCAGGTGGTGTGCACCCTGGCCTTGGTCTGCCTAATAGCACAGATTAAATATGGACAGATGTCTATCTTCTCTAAAAAACTCGTCCCGCGGTCGCCATCTTACCACAGATTAAGTATGAACAGATGTCTATCTTCTGTAAAAAACTCGTCCCGCGGTCGCCATCTTACTAGCAAGTTGTGATGGCGTGTGCATGACGTGATATTCGTCATTTGTTACTACGTCATTGCTTTCATGCCCTTTGACCTAATGCCTTGACATTTGCGGAAATGAAAAAAACCATTCGCCCTGCAATATGTATGTCAATTAGTTAAACAAATTACTACTAAAATGGCAGAAAAGGCCGCGAGAAAGTGCAAAACACTGATAGAAAACTTGTTCGTGCTGACGCTATCAAACGTCGCCATCTTACAAGCAAGCACGATGGCGTGTGCATGACGTGTACATTTTGGGAAATTTGAGGACACGAAAGCCCTATGAAGTTACACTTCTGGTATATACTTATTCTGTGCTAATAGGGAGCTTTAGCAGTGACTACGAGTACGACTACGAGTACGAGATTCGTCATTTTCGCGTGTTGTTTGCATACGCCATCTCGCAAAAGTCGTAGTCGTCGGGCTTTTAAGTACGATTTAAGGATTAAAGCACTCTGTGGGTGCATTATCGGGATTTACAAGCACGAGGTCACGAACAAGGAACGAGAGTTTAATTTAATCCTTAAATAACGCTTATAGAGTATAAACAACTTAATTACACAGCAGATGTTCACAGCTTTTTTAAAGTTCCGTGTACGGTGGTATAGGCTAACCCTCTTCGAAGTTGACTCTAGTTTTCCATATATCATACTGAATTTGAAAATATCTACCAAGGCAATGAGTCAGGACTATATATTTGGTTCAGTCAGTTTGCTGATAGTCGTGTTCGGTTCTATTGGCAATTTCATGGTTATTTTTTCATTATGTCAACAAAAAATGTTAGTAAAGAAGAATAATCATTATTATCTTGTCTTACATTTGGCAATTTACGATCTGGCGTGCCTGCTTTTTACCGTGGAGTATATCTACACATACTTTACTGGAAACTTTTTCGCCTTTTCTACGGTCTTTTGTAAAATGTGGCCGACAATTAATACATTGTTCTTTATTATGGAAGGAGCGGTTATGGTACTAATTTCGCTGATTCGTTTCCGCGCTGTATTTTACCCGTTCCGAGCGCCTTTGAGAAGATGGCAAATAAACGTGGCTTTAGGACTGGCTTGGGTGTTCGCCATTTTATGTATAGCTCCGTTTTTCTTCCTGTGTACCTTTTCTTCCCAAATTGGTTGTGACATAAATTGGCCTAGTCAGACATTCAGAGTTGCTTACACAATATTCTTATCTGGTGTAGAATATTTTATACCATTGATATTGCTATCCTTTGTATATCAGAGAATGTATTTGAGAATTTGCGAGCAAAGCAAACGAAGGAAGCTCCTAACGGCCTCGATTGATACCAGGGAGGATTTTCAAAAACGAACGCTGTTTCAAAGATTTAAAAGGGACAAAAATGGACGTATATTTTTAGCCAGTTTTATCATAGTTCTCTGTTATGCAGTGTCTGCCTTTCCCCAGCAATGTCTAGCAATATTAATCGCCATTGGCACACCAGTGCCCCCAATGTATTATTCCGCCTCTTATATCCTCTTCATCGCTGGAGTGTGTTCACTAAACCCGTTCATATATAAAGTTTTGGATAAGAGAGTGTTTTTTGATTTGAAACGATTCATGAGGAAAACGATCAGACGATTTTCATCAATATCCAAAAGAAGTACGCTCACAGAACTTCAAGAAACTCCTCTTTGAATATTACTATGCAAAGACTGTAGCCATCTGATTTGGATCACCGAAAAGAACTGTTGCTTTAAGAGCCTCAAACAAGTTCTATAGTTAATACAGACTTTTCAACTCTGACACTATTTAAATACTTTCTTCGTGTTGTTTATGTAAAATAGAAAATCTTCTGAATAATATCATCTTGTAAATTCACTGAGTCGTTGAAAACAAAACACAAAATTCCAGGTGATATTTTGACTCTATTTCAATGCCATTGTCAAACCAAACTATATTGTACACGTGTTGCATTGCTGTGGGAATTATCCCACTTTAGTCATATTCTGCAATTGAAGTATTGAACAGCGGTCTGTTTGATTTACAATCAACTACCAAACATTGAAAAATGAAAGAATGTTCAAATAAATGTTGTCCTTATGTTAAAAAATTGTTGTATCTTCACTATCTTACTGCATTTAAGTTTCCATCAGGGCTCACAACACATATTAGGGAGACCAAGGGGTGCACACACAGTCAGGGCTTTCCAACTCGTGTGTTCTGCAAATTAGGCAGGCAAAGTAAGCTGCCCACACGATAATCAGGTTTTGCAAATTTCCTTTCACTTGATGAACATTTATAGGATATTTACACTTTAAGAAGTGGAAGCACCAACTGTTTTCCACACTTTTCTATATTTCTCTTTTGCAAAAGTAGGAATGTTTTTGAAAATGAACTCTGAACATTCAACCAAGTTAACATTTGTGAAACATACTGTATGTGTTTGAGACATACCCAAATACAACAAAAACCTAGAGTTGGGCGATATTTCGATAATATATTGATGCTATCATGATATTTTCACTCATGATTATTGTATCGAAGATAGAAACTTGAGCCACAATATATCGTTATTATCGTTACGGTCGACGACTATCATGATACTGGTTCGCATTTTAACATAGCTTTTATATAATGCAAAAACAGGATAGTTACTTCAATCTGTTGTTTATAATAAGATATAACATATATCATTAGTTATTAGTGTAGCTTTTTATGTTAATATGTTTTCATATTAATTTAAATTGAAACTGTTTGGTCATCGTTTTCATTGGATTTATCACAATATTATTGAATATCGTGATAATTTCGTAGACGATAATCATGACATGATTTTTTATATATCGCTCTACAAAAACATGAGCTGTTTTCCAAAAATTGTGATTGTCCAAACTTCAGTAAAAGACCCATGTGGGATATACAATACATATTTGGCTTCCAGATTCAAGGGTATGGCACTTTTCAACAAGATCTTGGGTGCGCAAAATCACAAAATGTAAGTGCGATGCACTAAAACTACTCAGGTGCTACGTCAAAAGAAATACCAACATACTTTTTGCTGCTTGATGCGCTGTATATATATTCGGGACTACGGTTATTAATCCTTACGTATACGGAGCCCTGGTATATTACGTATATTTTCTCTTTTTAAACATTGTCGAACGAAAACAAGAAGATAGAAAACATTTTTGGGTCCATATGGTCGTAACCGTGGCGTAACCGTGTCGTAACTGTCGTGAAGATAGAGCTGCTCCCGATTAATCGATCAATCGATTAATCGATTATTTTCCCGTTTTTTTCGATAATCGATTATTTTTAACAATAATCGGATCATCGAAAGTGTGAAGATAGACTACAAGCCTATCTCCAAGAGTCCTGTATTTAAACTCGAAGTTTAATACTGCACTCGACTGCGTCTCGTGCAGTATGAAACTCTCGTTCCTTGTTCGTGAACTCGTGCTTGTAAATCTCGATAATGCACTCACACAGTGCTTTAATCCTTAATTAATACTCAATTTTCGTAAACTCGCGTTCTTATTGGTCAATTTGTACCACGTGTGCATTTTATATAGCAACAACGCACGGCCGTGCCGTTATAGTTTATATCAGCACGGCAAGATGGCGCCCGAATTCACGAATGGAAAAGTTTATAAGATTTCGTTTATTTTAAACCGAAGACAATCCCAAAACCACGAAGTGGCCAAATTTCTAAAATAATTCCGTATTTAAACGTAAACATGTGTTGTTTATTTAGTTTATTTTACGAATTTACGGAATATAAGTTGTGAATGAGTGGCGAAGCGGCGAAGCCGGTTGAAAATATATTCGTAAGTCGGCAGACATATTCAAAACAACAACAAGGTTGTTTCTTATTTAAAATATTCTAAAAACACCTTTGAATATTATCAAAACTAAACAAGGAATTAGTGAACAGTTAGTTCAACAAAGTTTATAGAATGTTTTTGCTCATAATTCATAAAAAATACCGCCAAAGCGTTTACTCAAATTGAATATTAAAACGTTTAAAGCACTCTTTGTTCGTGCATTATCGTGCATTACAATATAGTTTGGTTTGACAATGGCATTGAAATAGAGTCAAAATATCACCTGGAATTTTGTGTTTTGTTTTTAATGATTTAATTTTACATAAACAACACGAAGAGAGTATTTAAATAGTGTCAGAGTTGAAAAGTCTGTATTAACTATGGAACTTGTTTGAGGCTCAGTTATTTTCGGTGACAGTTATTTTCGGTGATCCAAATCAGATGGCTACAGTCTCTGCATAGTAATATTCAAAGAGGAGTTTCGTCAAGTTCTGTGAGCGTACTTCTTTTGGATATTGATGAAAATCGTCTGATCGTTTTCCTCATGTATCGTGTCAAATCAAAAAACACTCTCTTATCTAAAACTTTATATATGAACGGGTTTAGTGAACACACTCCAACGATGAAGAAGATACAAGAGGCGGAATAATACATTGGGGGCACTGGTGTGCCAATGGTGATTAATATTGCTATACATTGCTGGGGAAAGGCAGACACTGCATAACAGAGAACTATGATAAAACTGGCTAAAAATATACGTCCGTTTTTGTCCCCTTTAAATCTTTGAAACAGCGTTCGTTTTTGAAAATCCTCCCTGGTATCAATCGAGGCCGTTAGGAGCTTCCTTCGTTTGCTTTGCTCGCAAATTCTCAAATACATTCTCTGATATGCAAAGGATAGCAATATCAATGGTATAAAATATTCTACACCAGATAAGAATATTGTGTAAGCAACTCTGAATGTCTGACTAGGCCAATTTACGTCACAACCAATTTGGGAAGAAAAGGTACACATGAAGAAAAACGGAGCTGTACATAAAATGGCGAACACCCAAGCCAGTCCTAAAGCCACGTTTATTTGCCATCTTCTCAAAGGCGCTCGGAACGGGTAAAATACAGCGCGGAAACGAATCAGGGAGATTAGTACCATAACCGCTCCTTCCATAATAAAGAACAATGTAAAAATTGTCGACCACATTTTACAAAATACCGTAGAAAAGGCGAAAAAGTTTCCAGTAAAGTATGTGTAGATATACTCCACGGTAAAAAGCAGGCACGCCAGATCGTAAATTGCGAGATGTAAGACAAGATAATAATGATTATTCTTCTTTACTAACATTTTTTGTTGATATAATGAATAAATAACCATGAAATTGCCAATAGAACCGAACACGACTATCAGCAAACTGACTGAACCAAATATGTAGTCCTGACTCATTGCCTTGGTAGATATTTTCAAATTCAGTATGATATATGGAAAACTAGAGTCAACTTCGAAGAGAGTTAGCCTATACTGCGGTACACGGAACTTTAAAAAAGCTGTGAACATCTGCTGTGTGATTAAGTTGTTTATACTCTACGCGTTATTAGTATTTAAACTGATAGAGACTAACTAATAAAGAGTAAACTTAAACCCACTTGGTTTCTTTCATATTCAAATTGCAAAATGAATCGCTGATAAGGTTTTCTATAGGAGGCAAATATTCAAAGTAAAGATAATTATAAAAATGTTACAATCATACTTATAACAAAATTTGAGTGTAGGTTTTTTATCATATTTATTCGATTATAGAAGATATACTGTACTTGTATAAGTTCATTGATGGGGTTAAACTACTTGGAAAACCTGTGCATAGCTTGGTGACGTTATGTCTAGGGTGTTATCATGACTTTATTCATGCTAGAAAGCTCTAACAATTCTGCCTAAACTGCACTCCCCAGATGTCCAGTATAATGTGCCGTATCGTATTGGTCCAGTGTAATTACCAATGGAAAGCTAAACTATAAACTAACTCTATTTATACTATCAATCAGACTAAACTAACTTGATCTAAATTGGATAGCTTTATCAGTTCTAAACTGTTCTTCCTGGAGGTCCAGTGAGGACATCTCTGATTGGTCATTACATCAGGAGGAAACCTAAACTAAACTAACTTTATCTAAATCGGATAACTCTATCGGTTCTATTTAAACTGTTTTTCTATTAACGTTCAGCTTCGATTGGTCCTCTTAATTAATACTTAAAATATTATTCCAGTAATATTATTTAGATCACTGACTACAGAACGTCAGCAGTCTATAGTCTATGCTCATAAGTTATTATTATTGTTATGTAATCTTTACAGAGGATGAAAACATTTCAGTGTTCAAAATGACACTGCATGCTATCAAAATGTGTCCTCTAATGTATCATCCCTATATAATTTGCCGACTAAGAACTATCGTGCAGCAGATGGTGGTCAAATGAGTCAATCGGCAGTTACTGTATCAGAGTGCTTTCATGCTATGCAGCCAATAAACAGAATATCTTGCTATTATAAGTTTAATGAAGTTGCTTTTGTGTCCGCTTTCGTGCCCGCCTTTCGTGCCCTCTAATACCGCCTGCCACGCAGGCTAGTCGTCATCTGCTGCATCGTAACGCGCTAAGCGAAACCAAAAATTTTTCTATCTTGTTTTCGTTCGACAATGTTTAAAAAGAGAAAATACTTTCTTATCCAGGGCTCCGTATACGTAAGGATTAATAACCGTAGTCCCGAATATATACAGCGCATCAAGCAGCAAAAAGTATGTTGGTATCTCTTTTGACGCACTTTTATAAACAATCCACAGAACCTGCGCTGGGAACCCGGACACTATAAAAGACGCGACGATTGTGAAGCAAACAAACAATGGTTTTACATTCCGAATTTTTAAGCGTTGAAGCCTGCGAGCGTCCATCCGGTTAACTCTGTTATTGCGTAACAAGATTTCTTTGCCTATCTTATAATAAATAACAGATAGGAACGCGACTGGTATATAAAATTGAACGCTTCCTAGGAACACGGTATAGGCAAGGTCGAGTGATTCCAATGGCCATTCTTCATAGCAGCCAACAGTCTCGTCAAATTTTAGTACCAAGACATATGGAATGATGCATATTGTGGCCAACACGTAGACGAAAGTTGAAACCAATTTCAGCGTTCTCCGGCTTACAGCAGGTTTAAGTGGATGTACAATTGCGCGGTAGCGAAGTATGGAAATTAGAATCAGAAAGTTTGCTCCAGCGGTAAAAACTACCGTGTGTGTAGGCCACCAGATCTTACATAGAAGATAGGAAGTTGATGGAATGAAAGGGCTAGCGGTGAAAATGGAATAAATACCTGGTGTGAAGAAAAATAAATAGAAGAAATCGCAAATTGCCAAGTGGAGAATGAGATAGTAGTGGTTGTTTTTGAGCAGACTTCGTTTCAGACATATTGACACGATGACTGGTATATTTCCAAGAACTCCCAAGGAAACAGCCACTGTCAAAACAGCTCCTTGCACTTGAGGGTCAACTGCCATATCGTTTAAGGGTCCTTCAAGAAGACCAGCCCAACAGCTGATAAAAAGATGAACTTTTTAAATACAGTATTAGTAAAAACAACAACAAAGTGTTAGTGACTAAGTTGATGTCGTAAGCAAACGCAAGAGATATTATGCCATATTCTATTTACCTCTTGGGTACGTGAGCATAATATAGCGATAAAATATCCTAAAGAATAATTTTACGATATCATTTGATAATTTGCCACATTATGTGACCATATTGCAACTTTGTCCTTGTTGGATGGCGAAAAAGATTATTTCTTCATTAGAGAAGATATGACCTGTTGCTATTTTCCTGTTGTCTTGACTACTCCAGCATAATGTAGCGATAAAAATTAAGTAAAAGAATAATTTTGCGAGATAATTTGAGAATTTTGTACATTTGTCATTTATAAATAGGGGAATTTTGTTATTTATAAATCGGGGAATAAACAAGAGTGTGGTAATTATCGCCCAATATCTGTATTACCAGTCGTTGCGAAAATATTTGAGAAATTAGTCTGTGGTCAACTCAATTGCTATGTCAAAGAAAACCAGATTCTTACAAAATTTTAGTCTGGTTTTAGAGAAGGCCATTCAACTACATCCTCTTTACTCTTTATAACCAATTCTTGGTTAGTAAACATGGATGCTGGCCCAGGGTCCTTTTCCTCGATCTCAAAAAAGCATTTGATACGGTTGATCACCAGATCCTTATCAAGAAACTTGAATTATGCGGAATCAAAGATAGTGCGTTAGCATTGTTTTCTTCCTACTTACATGGAAGAACTCAAGTGTGTAGAGTTAATAATACTACATCATCTTTAAAACATATTTCGTGTGGTGTTCCACAAGGGTCTAACCTGGGTCCCCTCCTATTTTTAATTTACATAAATGATTTGCCTAATTGTTTAAAAACATCAAAGCCAGCTATGTATGCTGATGATACCAATTTATCGATTACTGGAGAAACTGCAGGTGATATTGAAGTGAGATTAAATATTGAACTTGAAAATGTTCACGACTGGTTAACAGCGAATAAATTAACACTCAATATTGAAAAGACTGAGTACATGATTATTGGTTCGTACAAGAGAATCTCAAATATTCAAAACGAAGGTGAAATTAAAATTAGGATTGGGGATAAAGAAATAAAACGTGTTAAAGCTACTAAAAGTCTGGGAATTGTAATTGATGAAAATTTAGCATGGAAAGAGAATATTGACAATCTCAGTACTAAGGTGTCAAGGGCAATAGGAGTCATTCGCCGAGCTAAAAATATGTTAAACAAGATGCCTTAAAAGTAATGTATAATTCTCTAGTCCTCCCGTATTTTGACTATTGTTCCTTGTTTGGAATAATTGTAGCCAAACACTAAAAACAAAAGTTCAGCGGCTTCAAACTAGAGCGGCAAGAGTTATAACGGGAGATACGTACGCTCACAAGAAGTACGCTCACAGAACTTCAAGAAACTCCTCTTTGAATATTACTATGCAAGGACTGTAGCCATCTGATTTGGATCACCGAAAAGAACTGTTGCTTTAAGAGCCTCAAACAAGTTCTATAGTTAATACAGACTTTTCAACTCTGACACTATTTAAATACTTTCTTCGTGTTGTTTATGTAAAATAGAAAAATCTTCTGAATAATACCATCTTGTAAATTCACTGAGTCATTAAAAACAAGACACAAAATTCCAGGTGATATTTTGACTCTATTTCAATGCCATTGTCAAACCAAACTATATTGTACACGTTTTGCATTGCTGTGGGAATTATCCCACTTTAGTCATATTCTGCAATTGAAGTATTGAACAGCGGTCTGTTTGATTTACAATCAACTACCAAACATTGAAAAATGAAAGAATGTTAAAATAAATGTTGTCCTTATGTTAAAAAATTGTTGTATCTTCACTATCTTACTGCATTTAAGTTTCAATCAGGGCTCACAACACATATTAGGGAGACCAAGGGGTGCACACCACCTGCAACTATTGCAGGCATTGGTTACATACAGTCAGGGCTTTCCAACTCATGTGTTCTGCAAATTAGACAGGCAAAGTAAGCTGCCCACACGATAATCAGGTTTTGCAAATTTCCTTTCACTTGATGAACATTTATAGGATATTTACACTTTAAGAAGTGGAAGCACCAACTGTTTTCCACACTTTTCTCTATTTCTCTTTTGCAAAAGTAGGAATGTTTTTGAAAATGAACGCTGAACATTCAACCAAGTTAACATTTGTGAAACATACTGTATGTGTTTGAGACATACCCAAATACAACAAAAACCTAGAGTTGGGCGATATTTCGATAATATATTGATGCTATCGTGATATTTTCACTCATGATTAATTGATTATTGTATCGAAGGTAGAAACTTGAGCCACGATATATCGTTATTATCATTACGGTCGATGACTATCATGATACTGGTTCGCATTTTAACATAGCTTTTATATAATGCAAAAACAGGATAGTTACTTCAATCTGTTGTTTATAATAAGATATAGCATATATCATTAGTTATTAGTGTAGCTTTTTATGTTAATATGTTTTCATATTCATTTAAATTTAAACTGTTTGGTCATTGTTTTCATTGGATTTATCACAATATTATTGAATATCGTGATAATTTCGTAGACGATAATCGTGACATGATTTTTTAAATATCGCTCTACAAAAACATGAGCTGTTTTCCAAAAATTGTGATCGTCCAAACTTCAGTAAAAGACCCATGTGGGATATACAATACATATTTGGCTTCCAGATTCGAGGGTATGGCACTTTTCAACAAGATCTTGGGTGCGCAAAATCACAAAATGTAAGTGCGATGCACTAAAACTACTCAGGTGCTACGTCAAAAGAGATACCAACATAATTTTTGCTGCTTGATGCGCTGTTTATATTCGGGACTACGGTTATTAATCCTTACGTATACGGAGCACTGGATAAGAAAGTATTTTCTCTTTTTAAACATTGTCAAACGAAAACAAGAAGATAGAAAACATTTTTGGTTTCTCTTAAGCCTGGTTTCCATATGGTCGTAACCGTGGCGTAACCGTGGCGTAACCGTGTCGTAACTGTCGTGAAGATAGACTACAAGCCTATCTCCAAGAGTCCAGTATTTAAACTCGAAGTTTAATACTGCACTCGACTGCGTCTCGTGCAGTATGAAACTCTCGTTCCTTGTTCGTGAACTCGTGCTTGTAAATCTCGATAACGCACTCACACAGTGCTTTAATCCTTAATTAATACTCAATTTTCGTAAACTCGCGTTCTTATTGGTCAATTTGTACCACGTGTGTGCATTTTATATAGCAACAACGCACGGCCGTGCCGTTATAGTTTATATCAGCACGGCAAGATGGCGCCCGAATTCACGAATGGAAAAGTTTATAAGATTTCGTTTATTTTAAACCGAAGACAATCGTTTAAAGCACTCTTTGTTCGTGCATTATCGTGCATTACAATATAGTTTGGTTTGACAATGGCATTGAAATAGAGTCAAAATATCACCTGGAATTTTGTGTTTTGTTTTTAATGACTCAGTAAATTTACAAGATGATATTATGCAGAAGATTTTTCTATTTTACATAAACAACACGAAGAGAGTATTTAAATAGTGTCAGAGTTGAAAAGTCTGTATTAACTATAGAACTTGTTTGAGGCTCAGTTATTTTCGGTGACAGTTATTTTCGGTGATCCAAATCAGATGGCTACAGTCTCTGCATATAGTAATATTCAAAGATGAGTTTCTTCAAGTTCTGTGAGCGTACTTCTTTTGGATATTGATGAAAATCGTCTGATCGTTTTCCTCATGAATCGTTTCAAATCAAAAAACACTCTCTTATCCAAAACTTTATATATGAACGGGTTTAGTGAACACACTCCAGCGATGAAGAGGATATAAGAGGCGGTATAATACATTGGGGGCACTGGTGTGCCAATGGTGATTAATATTGCTAGACATTGCTGGGGAAAGGCAGACACTGCATAACAGAGAACTATGATAAAACTGGCTAAAAATATACGTCCGTTTTTGTCCCTTTTAAATCTTTGAAACAGCGTTCCTTTTTGAAAATCCTCCCTTGTATCAATCGAGACCGTTAGGAGCTTCCTTCGTTTGCTTTGCTCGCAAATTCTCAAATACATTCTCTGATATACAAAGGATAGCAATATCAATGGTATAAAATATTCTACACCAGATAAGAATATTGTGTAAGCAACTCTGAATGTCTGACTAGGCCAATTTACGTCACAACCAATTTGGGAAGAAAAGGTACACATGAAGAAAAACGGAGCTATACATAAAATGGCGAACACCCAAGCCAGTCCTAAAGCCACGTTTATTTGCCATCTTCTCAAAGACGCTCGGAACGGGTAAAATACAGCGCGGAAACGAATCAGCGAGATTAGTACCATAACCGCTCCTTCCATAATGAAGAACAATGTATGAATTGTCGGCCACATTTTACAAAAGACCGTAGAAAAAGCGAAAAGGTTTCCAGTAAAGTATGTGTAGATATACTCCACGGTAAAAAGCAGGCACGCCAGATCGTAAATTGCCAAATGTAAGACGAGATAATAATGATTATTCTTCTTTACTAACATTTTTTGTTGATATAATGAAAAAATAACCATGAAATTGCCAATAGAACCGAACACGACTATCAGCAAACTGACTGAACCAAATATGTAGTCCTGACTCATTGCCTTGGTAGATATTTTCAAATTCAGTATGATATATGGAAAACTAGAGTCAACTTCGAAGAGAGTTAGCCTATACTGCGGTACACGGAACTTTAAAAAAGCTGTGAACATCTGCTGTGTGATTAAGTTGTTTATACTCTACGCGTTATTAGTATTTAAACTGATAGAGACTAACTAATAAAGAGTAAACTTAAACCCACTTGGTTTCTTTCATATTCAAATTGCAAAATGAATCGCTGATAAGGTTTTCTATAGGAGGCAAATATTCAAAGTAAAGATAATTATAAAAATTTTACAATCATACTTATAACAAAATTTGAGTGTAGGTTTTTTATCATATTTATTCGCTTATAGAAGATATACTGTACTTGTATAAGTTCATTGATGGGGTTAAACTACTTGGAAAACCTGTGCATAGCTTGGTGACGTTATGTCTAGGGTGTTATCCTGACTTTATTCATGCTAGAAAGCTCTAACAATTCTGCCTAAACTGCACTCCCCAGATGTCCAGTAAGTGCCGTATCGTATTGGTCCAGTGTAATTACCAATGGAAAGCTAAACTATAAACTAACTCTATTTATACTATCAGTCAGACTAAACTAATTTGATCTAAATTGGATAGCTCTATCAGTTCTAAACTGTTCTTCGTGGAGGTTTAGTAAGGACATCTCTGATTGGTCATTACATCAGGAGGAAACCTAAACTAAACTAACTTTATCTAAATTGGATAACTCTATCGGTTCTATTTAAACTGTTCCTCTATTAACGTTCAGCTTCGATTGGTCCTCTTAATTAATACTTAAAATATTATTCCAGTAATATTATTTAGATCACTGGCAACAGAACGTCAGCAGTCTATAGTCTATGCTCATTAGTTATTATTATTATTATTATGTAATCTTTACAGAGGATGAAAACATTTCAGTGTTCAAAATGACACTGCATGCTATCAAAATGTGTCCTCTAATGTATCATCCCTATATAGTTTGCTGACTAAGAACTATCGTGCAGCAGATGGTGGTCAAATGAGTCAATCGGCAGTTACTGTATCAGAGTGCTTTCATGCTATGCAGCCAATAAACAGAATATCTTGCTATTATAAGTTTAATGAAGTTGCTTTTGTGTCCGCTTTCGTGCCCGCCTTTCGTGCCCTCTAATACCGCCTGCCACGCAGGCTAGTCGTCATCTGCTGCATCGTAACGCGCTAAGCGAAACCAAAAATGTTTTCTATCTTCTTGTTTTCGTTCGACAATGTTTAAAAAGAGAAAATACTTTCTTATCCAGGGCTCCGTATACGTAAGGATTAATAACCGTAGTCCCGAATATATACAGCGCATCAAGCAGCAAAAAGTAGCTTGGTATCTCTTTTGACGCACTTTTAAAAACAATCCACAGAACCTGCGCTGGGAACCCGGACACTATAAAAGACGCGACGATCGTGAAGCAAACAAACAATGGTTTTACATTCCGAATTTTTAAGCGTTGAAGCCACGCAGGTGCGTTTTCTTGTCGAATCTGGGTGCGAGCGTCCATCCGGTAAACTCTGTTATTGCGTAACAAGATTTCTTTGCCTATCTTATAATAAATAACAGATAGGAATGCGACTGGTATATAATATTGAACGCTTCCTAGGAACACTGTATAGGCAAGGTCGAGTGATTCCAATGGCCATTCTTCATAGCAGCCAACAGTCTCATCAAATTTTAGTACCAAGACATATGGAATGATACATATTGTGGCCAACACGTAGACGAAAGTTGAAACCAATTTCAGCGTTCTCCGGCTTACAGCAGGTTTAAGTGGATGTACAATTGCGCGGTAGCGAAGTATGGAAATTAGAATCAGAAAGTTTGCTCCAGCGGTAAAAACTACCGTGTGCGCAGGCCACCAGATCTTACACAGAAGATAGGAAGTTGATGGAATGAAAGGACTAGCGGTGAAAATGGAATAAATACCTGGTGTGAAGAAAAATAAATAGAAGAAATCGCAAATTGCCAAGTGGAGAATGAGATAGTAGTAGTTGTTTTTGAGCAGACTTCGTTTCAGACATATTGACACGATGACTGGTATATTTCCAAGAACTCCCAAGGAAACAGCCACTGTCAAAACAGCTCCTTGCACTTGAATTGAATTGAATTGAATTTTATTACAAAATCTGAATGGCAGCTAAGAGCTGAATTGTACAGAGTTGATATTTAAATTACATGATAAAAACTAATACATATAGTAATATATACGGTATATTAAAACTAAAATTTATATTACAATTAAAATGAATCATTATATGATACGATACTAGAAGGAATAAAACTTTTACTAAATCTTGTAGTCTTACAATTAATTAAGTTAATATGCTGATCGTTACGTAGATTGTAAGTACGTAAGTCCTCGCGTTTATTAGGGATGAGTTCATTCAACTTATTTTCCGGGTTGAGAAGTTTCTTAAAATAGGATTTACATAAATTATTTCGTCTTTGAGAGAGCAAGGATATTTCATAAACTTCCAAGGCTTTGCGGTATGACAGGTCAGGACATATTATTCGTAGGGCTCGCTTCTGAATTCTTTCGATTTCTTCCTTTAAGTAGTCAGGGGAGTTTAAGTTCCAAACCTGGCATGCATATTCAAGCACAGGTCGTATACATGTGGTATAAACTTGAATTAGAGAACTCCCTCCAAGACCGCTGCGTTTAAGCACTCGGAGAAAAAAAAGTCTCTTTGATGCCTTGTATACTATGTGTTCAACATGTAAGTTCCAACTAAGATCAGAAGAAAAGTACAGACCAAGAACCTTTGCTGATAAAACTGGGGACATACAGTGATCTTTAATAAACAATGGTCGAAGATTAGGACGTCCTTAGCGAACGAGATAATTAGTTCTTTGCATTTAGAACGATTAAGCATCATATCATTTTCCGTGCACCATTGATCGATATTATTAATAACGGATTGCAGGTTACTTTGACAACCTTTACCGATTGTTTCTGAGAGACTAGTGTCGTCAACATATTTCCATCTATCTTTGTGGTTAATAGCCAAATCGTTGACCATGATGAGAAAAAGTAATGGGCCAAGGATTGTACCTTGCGGGACGCCTCCATTTACCAAGGACCAATCAGAGAACGAAGAACCCAATTTCACCCTCTGTCTTCTTTGCATCAGGAAATCAATAACCCAGTTTATTAAGGATTTATCAATATTTAGTAATTGCATCTTTTTATCAGGATTTTGTGGTTGATTCTGTCGAATGCTTTACTAAAGTCAAGCAGAAAACACGAACAGTCTCGCCATTGCCGTCTGTGTTAGAATACCAACAGTGGAACATGCTAATTAATGCGTCTATCGTAGAAGAGCCTTTTAACGATCCAAATTGCTTTGGGTCCAACTGAGACTTAATGGTATCCATAATCCATTGAAATGGAAATGATTCAAGAACTTTTGAGAGCGTGGCGGTCAGAGATATAGGTCGCAGGTCTGAAGATATATCCGTGACCGGGGATGTCTTAGGGACGGGAACGACATTTGCATCTTTCCACTGCGTTGGAACTTGTGCTTGTTTAATGGAGGCATTAAAAATCATTGTCACAGGTTCTGAAATCTCCATTGAAAAATTATTGAGAATCCAATTTGGCAGAGAGTCTGGACCAGGAGCTTTATTCGATTTAACTGCTTTTAAACGCGATTCGACATCAACAACGGAGATAGGGTACAAAACGGTAGGTTCTTCCACAGATAATTTATCAGTAATTGAAAGCGGCGGTAACGATTTAGTGGCGGCTAAAACCCGTTATTAACAGCGAGTGCTAAGTCTCGTCCCTGCAAGATAGTTCCATTCACCTCTGCAGAATGGAAGGCAGGCTTTAAAGAAAAGCCAGCTAGGTTTTTAATAGCACTCCACCATTTCCTTGGCTTTGAATTTTTTAAATGATTCACTTGAGACTCGAAGTATTTAGACTTTGCCTGTTTCACGACGTGAATTACTTTATTTCGCAATTTGTTGTATTCAATTGTATTTCCCAAGGCAAAGGCCTTTTGTCTTTGGGAGATGAGAAGTTTGATTTCAGGAGTAATCCACGCTTTGTCTCTACAGTGAAGTTTAACAGCTTTTGGGGAAAGATTGTGTCCAAACCCATGAGAATAATGTCATAAAACAGGTCACACATTTTTTGACAATCGGGTAGCTGCGAAAGTACATTCCAGTTAAGATCCAAAAGAAATCGACCAAATGCCTGCATATTTGATTGCTTCCGCTTTCTGACCCAGACTTTGGTAATGGTATTTGGGCGCTGATCGTTACTAACCGGGTGTAACAGGACTGACATGTGATCCGATTGTCCAATAGCAGGGAGTATTTCCGGGTCATTGTAACACCGTTTCATATTAGTAAATATTAAATCTAAAGTTGCATTCCCACGGGTAGGTTTCTTTACAATTTGTTTAAGTGACGTGTTTCTACAAAGGCGTTTGGAGTCGAACTGGTTAAAGTCACCCATAACAATTACACCTGCTGTTGGGTAAGATGCTAAAATTTTGTCCAATGAGGTTATGAGGTGGTCATACAGTTCGTTATTATCGGCCTGTGGTGGATGGTATACAAGTCCAACAACTATGCAGGAATATTCCCGGGGAAGTCGATAGGGTCGAAGTTTTAGCCACAGACTCTCATGATCCGGACAACATAGGTCTGGAAGAGGCATGAATGGGATATTTGATTTTACGAATGCACAAACTCCACCCCCACGTTGACCAGAGCGATCTTTTCTAACCAGGTTAAAATCATGGATATTTATACTGCTATCCGGGATGCTAGGATTCAGCCATGTCTCTGTAATTCCCGCAAAATCTATGCCATTTCTTTGGACGACTACATCAAGATCGTCTACTTTATTGGATATGGATCGTACATTGGAAAGAAAAAATTTGGGAAGGGTAGACACCAGGCCTTGAGATGGTGAGATTTCTATATCTGAGCTAGACATTGTCATGGAATTGCTAACTTGAGTATGTATTAAATTAGGTAGTGGCGCGGCTTGTAATGGGTTTTCTAATGTAACGTTGATCAGGTTATGCGGATTACTTCTCAGTTTAGCACCAGTAATCTGTTCACGGATTCGACCAGATACCACCTTGATCGGGTAAATGGTCGGAGAACCTTCGGTTAACTGCCATATAGTTTAAGGGTCCTTCAAGAAGACCAGCCCAACAGCTGATAAAAAGATGAACTTTTTAAATACAGTATTAGTAAAAACAACAACAAAGTGTTAGTGACTAAGTTGATGTCGTAAGCAAACGCAAGAGATATTATGCCATATTCTATTTACCTCTTGGGTACGTGAGCATAATATAGCGATAAAATATCCTAAAGAATAATTTTACGATATCATTTGATAATTTGCCACATTATGTGACCATATTGCAACTTTGTCCTTGTTGGATGGCGAAAAAGATTATTTCTTCATTAGAGAAGATATGACCTGTTGCTATTTTCCTGTTGTCTTGACTACTCCAGCATAATGTAGCGATAAAAATTAAGTAAAAGAATAATTTTGCGAGATAATTTGAGAATTTTGTACATTTTTCATTTATAAATCGGGGAATTTTGTTATTTATAAATCGGGGAATAAACAAGAGTGTGGTAATTATCGCCCAATATCTGTATTACCAGTCGTTGCGAAAATATTTGAGAAATTAGTCTGTGGTCAGTTCAATTGCTATTTCAAAGAAAACCAGATTCTTACAAAATTTCAGTCTGGTTTTAGAGAAGGCCATTCAACTACATCCTCTTTACTCTTTATAACCAATTCTTGGTTAGTAAACATGGATGCTGGCCCAGGGTCCTTTTCCTCGATCTCAAAAAAGCATTTGATACGGTTGATCACCAGATCCTTATCAAGAAACTTGAATTATGCGGAATCAAAAATAGTGCGTTAGCATGGTTTTCTTCCTACTTACATGGAAGAACTCAAGTGTGTAGAAATACTACATCATCTTTAAAACATATTTCGTGTGGTGTTCCACAAGGGTCTAACCTGGGTCCCCTCCTATTTTTAATTTACATAAATGATTTGCCTAATTGTTTAAAAACATCAAAACCAGCTATGTATGCTGATGATACCAATTTATCGATTACTGGAGAAACTGCAGGTGATATCGAAGTGAGATTAAATATTGAACTTGAAAATGTTCACGACTGGTTAACAGCGAATAAATTAACACTCAATATTGAAAAAACTGAGTACATGATTATTGGTTCGTACAAGAGAATCTCAAATATTCAAAACGAAGGTGAAATTAAAATTAGGATTGGGGATAAAGAAATAAAACGTGTTAAAGCTACTAAAAGTCTGGGAATTGTAATTGATGAAAATTTAGCATGGAAAGAGAATATTGACAATCTCAGCACTAAGGTATCAAGGGCAATAGGAGTCATTCGCCGAGCTAAAAATATGTTAAACAAGATGCCTTAAAAGTAATGTATAATTCTCTAGTCCTCCCGTATTTTGACTATTGTTCCCTTGTTTGGAATAATTGTAGCCAAACACTAAAAACAAAGTTCAGCGGCTTCAAAATAGAGCGGCAAGAGTTATAACGGGAGATACGTACGCTCACAAGAAGTACGCTCACAGAACTTCAAGAAACTCCTCTTTGAATATTACTATGCAAAGACTGTAGCCATCTGATTTGGATCACCGAAAAGAACTGTTGCTTTAAGAGCCTCAAACAAGTTCTATAGTTAATACAGACTTTTCAACTCTGACACTATTTAAATACTTTCTTCGTGTTGTTTATGTAAAATAGAAAAATCTTCTGAATAATACCATCTTGTAAATTCACTGAGTCATTAAAAACAAGACACAAAATTCCAGGTGATATTTTGACTCTTTCAATGCCATTGTCAAACCAAACTATATTGTACACGTTTTGCATTGCTGTGGGAATTATCCCACTTTAGTCATATTCTGCAATTGAAGTATTGAACAGCGGTCTGTTTGATTTACAATCAACTACCAAACATTGAAAAATGAAAGAATGTTAAAATAAATGTTGTCCTTATGTTAAAAAATTGTTGTATCTTCACTATCTTACTGCATATAAGTTTCAATCAGGGCTCACAACACATATTAGGGAGACCAAGGGGTGCACACCACCTGCAACTATTGCAGGCATTGGTTACATACAGTCAGGGCTTTCCAACTCATGTGTTCTGCAAATTAGACAGGCAAAGTAAGCTGCCCACACGATAATCAGGTTTTGCAAATTTCCTTTCACTTGATGAACATTTATAGGATATTTACACTTTAAGAAGTGGAAGCACCAACTGTTTTCCACACTTTTCTATATTTCTCTTTTGCAAAAGTAGGAATGTTTTTGAAAATGAACTCTGAACATTCAACCAAGTTAACATTTGTGAAACATACTGTATGTGTTTGAGACATACCCAAATACAACAAAAACCTAGAGTTGGGCGATATTTCGATAATATATCGATGCTATCGTGATATTTTCACTCATGATTATTGTATCGAAGGTAGAAACTTGAGCCACGATATATCGTTATTATCGTTACGGTCGATGACTATCATGATACTGGTTCGCATTTTAACATAGCTTTTATATAATGCAAAAACAGGATAGTTACTTCAATCTGTTGTTTATAATAAGATATAGCATATATCATTAGTTATTAGTGTAGCTTTTTATGTTAATATGTTTTCATATTAATTTAAATTGAAACTGTTTGGTCATTGTTTTCATTGGATTTATCACAATATTATTGAATATCGTGATAATTTCGTAGACGATAATCATGACATGATTTTTTAAATATCGCTCTACAAAAACATGAGCTGTTTTCCAAAAATTGTGATCGTCCAAACTTCAGTAAAAGACCCATGTGGGATATACAATACATATTTGGCTTCCAGATTCGAGGGTATGGCACTTTTCAACAAGATCTTGGGTGCGCAAAATCACAAAATGTAAGTGCGATGCACTAAAACTACTCAGGTGCTACGTCAAAAGAGATATACTTTTTGCTGGTTGATGCACTGTATATATTCGGGACTACGGTTATTAATCCTTACGTATACGGAGCACTGGATAAGAAAGTATTTTCTCTTTTTAAACATTGTCAAACGAAAACAAGAAGATAGAAAACATTTTTGGTTTCTCTTAAGCCTGGTTTCTATATGGTCGTAACCGTGGCGTAACCGTGTCGTAACTGTCGTGGAGATAGACTGCAAGCCTATCTCCAAGAGTCCAGTATTTAAACTCGAAGTTTAATACTGCACTCGACTGCGTCTCGTGCAGTATGAAACTCTCGTTCCTTGTTCGTGAACTCGTGCTTGTAAATCTCGATAATGCACTCACACAGTGCTTTAATCCTTAATTAATACTCAATTTTCGTAAACTCGCGTTCTTATTGGTCAATTTGTACCACGTGTGTGCATTTTATATAGCAACAACGCACGGCCGTGCCGTTATAGTTTATATCAGCACGGCAAGATGGCGCCCGAATTCACGAATGGAAAAGTTTATAAGATTTCGTTTATTTTAAACCGAAGACAATCCCAAAACCACGAAGTGGCCAAATTTCTAAAATAATTCCGTATTTAAACGTAAACATGTGTTGTTTATTTAGTTTATTTTACGAATTTATACGGAATATAAGTTGTGAATGAGTGGCGAAGCGGCGAAGCCGGTTGAAAATATATTCGTAATTCGGCAGACAGATTCAAAACAACAACAAGGTTGTTTCTTATTTAAAATATTCTAAAAACACCTTTGAATATTATCAAAACTAAACAAGGAATTAGTGAACAGTTAGTTCAACAAAGTTTATAGAATGTTTTTGCTCATAATTCATAAAAAATACCGCCAAAGCGTTTACTCAAATTGAATATTAAAACGTTTAAAGCACTCTTTGTTCGTGCATTATCGTGCATTACAATATAGTTTGGTTTGACAATGGCATTGAAATAGAGTCAAAATATCACCTGGAATTTTGTGTTTTGTTTTTAATGACTCAGTAAATTTACAAGATGATATTATGCAGAAGATTTTTCTATTTTACATAAACAACACGAAGAGAGTATTTAAATAGTGTCAGAGTTGAAAAGTCTGTATTAACTATAGAACTTGTTTGAGGCTCAGTTATTTTCGGTGACAGTTATTTTCGGTGATCCAAATCAGATGGCTACAGTCTCTGCATAGTAATATTCAAAGAGGAGTTTCTTCAAGTTCTGTGAGCGTACTTCTTTTGGATATTGATGAAAATCGTCTGATCGTTTTCCTCATGAATCGTGTCAAATCAAAAAACACTCTCTTATCCAAAACTTTATATATGAACGGGTTTAGTGAACACACTCCAGCGATGAAGAGGATATAAGAGGCGGTATGATACATTGGGGGCACTGGTGTGCCAATGGTGATTAATATTGCTATACATTGCTGGGGAAAGGCAGACACTGCATAACAGAGAACTATGATAAAACTGGCTAAAAATATACGTCCGTTTTTGTCCCTTTTAAATCTTTGAAACAGCGTTCGTTTTTGAAAATCCTCCCTGGTATCAATCGAGGCCGTTAGGAGCTTCCTTCGTTTGCTTTGCTCGCAAATTCTCAAATACATTCTCTGATATACAAAGGATAGCAATATCAATGGTATAAAATATTCTACACCAGATAAGAATATTGTGTAAGCAACTCTGAATGTCTGACTAGGCCAATTTACGTCACAACCAATTTGGGAAGAAAAGGTACACATGAAGAAAAACGGAGCTGTACATAAAATGGCGAACACCCAAGCCAGTCCTAAAGCCACGTTTATTTGCCATCTTCTCAAAGGCGCTCGGAACGGGTAAAATACAGCGCGGAAACGAATCAGCGAGATTAGTACCATAACCGCTCCTTCCATAATAAAGAACAATGTATTAATTGTCGGCCACATTTTACAAAAGACCGTAGAAAAGGCGAAAAGGTTTCCAGTAAAGTATATGTAGATATACTTCACGGTAAAAAGCAGGCACGCCAGATCGTAAATTGCCAAATGTAAGACAAGATAATAATGATTATTCTTCTTTACTAACATTTTTTGTTGACATAATGAAAAAATAACCATGAAATTGCCAATAGAACCGAACACGACTATCAGCAAACTGACTGAACCAAATATATAGTCCTGACTCATTGCCTTGGTAGATATTTTCAAATTCAGTATGATATATGGAAAACTAGATTCAACTTCCAAGAGGGTTAGCCTATACTGCAGTACACGAAACTTTAAAAAAGCTGTGAACATCTGTTGTGTGTGATTAAGTTGTTTATACTCTACGCGTTATTAGTATTTAAACTGATAGAGACTAACTAATAAAGAGTAAACTTAAACCCACTTGGTTTCTTTCATATTCAAATTGCAAAATGAATCGCTGATAAGGTTTTCTATAGGAGGCAAATATTCAAAGTAAAGATAATTATAAAAATGTTACAATCATACTTATAACAAAATTTGAGTGTAGGTTTTTTATCATATTTATTCGCTTATAGAAGATATACTGTACTTGTATAAGTTCATTGATGGGGTTAAACTACTTGGAAAACCTGTGCATAGCTTGGTGACGTTATGTCTAGGGTGTTATCATGACTTTATTCATGCTAGAAAGCTCTAACAATTCTGCCTAAACTGCACTCCCCAGATGTCCAGTAAGTGCCGCATCGTATTGGTCCAGTGTAATTACCAATGGAAAGCTAAACTATAAACTAACTCTATTTATACTATCAGTCAGACTAAACTAATTTGATCTAATTTGGATAGCTCTATCAGTTCTAAACTGTTCTTCCTGGAGGTTCAGTGAGGACATCTCTGATTGGTCATTACATCAGGAGGAAACCTAAACTAATCTAACTTTATCTAAATTGGATAACTCTATCGGTTCTATTTAAACTGTTCTTCTATTAACGTTCGGCTTCGATTGGTCCTCTTAATTAATACTTAAAATATTATTCCAGTAATATTATTTAGATCACTGACTACAGAACGTCAGCAGTCTATAGTCTATGCTCATAAGTTATTATTATTATTATGTAATCTTTACAGAGGATGAAAACATTTCAGTGTTCAAAATGACACTGCATGCTATCAAAATGTGTCCTCTAATGTATCATCCCTATATAATTTGCCGACTAAGAACTATCGTGCAGCAGATGGTGGTCAAATGAGTCAATCGGCAGTTACTGTATCAGAGTGCTTTCATGCTATGCAGCCAATAAACAGAATATCTTGCTATTATAAGTTTAATGAAGTTGCTTTTGTGTCCGCTTTCGTGCCCGCCTTTCGTGCCCTCTAATACAGCCTGCCACGCAGGCTAGTCGTCATCTGCTGCATCGTAACGCCACAGAATAGATAATAGACCAGGGGGCGGTTGTATCAAGGCCGGATAGCACTATCCGCCGGATAGCGAATTTTTCGACTATTGTAAAAATGCTCCAAAAGCTATAAAACTACGAATGTAGACCCCACAATTAATAAAAAGAAACTTTAACTTATAAATGCTAAGGTTTAATCTAGATTATACAAATCAACCAACCATTTTAGGAAGGTTGGAAGATTCGCTATCCGGTGGATAGTGCTATCCGGCGTTGATACAACCGACCCCAGAAGTCTCACTGTACACCTTTCCCTAACATTTTCGTGTCCGCGATTTTCGCCTTGTGGATCACGAATTGCGCACGCTAGATGACGTGTGTGACACTTGCTGCGAACATCACGTGAGCGTCAATACACGCGTCATCACGTCAATACACGTCAATACACGTCAATTTCGAGTGTATTGCTATGGGAACAGCTAGTGATGGCAGTTGATGGCGTATTGCTCGCGTTTGATGGCGTCGTGATTACACTTGCTGGCTCGCGCCTGCGCATGAAAAATCTCGGACATAATTTTGGCTAAGTGGACCTTCTGGTCTATTATCTATTCTGTGGTAACGCGCTAAGCGAAACCAAAAATGTTTTCTATCTTCTTATTTTCTTTCGACAATGTTTAAAAAGAGAAAATACTTTCTTATCCAGTGCTCCGTATACGTAAGGATTAATAACCGTAGTCCCGAATATATACAGCGCATCAAGCAGCAAAAAGTATGTTGGTATCTCTTTTGACGCACTTTTAAAAACAATCCACAGAACCTGCGCTGGGAACCCGGAGACTATAAAAGACGCGACGATTGTGAAGCAAACAAACAATGGTTTTACATTCCGAATTTTTAAGCGTTGAAGCCACGCAGGTGCGTTTTCTTGTCGAATCTGGCTGCGAGCGTCCATCCGGTTAACTCTGTTGTTGCGTAACAAGATTTCTTTGCCTATCTTATAATAAATAACAGATAGGAACGCGACTGGTATATAAAATTGAACGCTTCCTAGGAACACGGTATAGGCAAGGTCGAGGGATTCCAATGGCCATTCTTCATAGCAGCCAACAGTCTCATCAAATTTTAGTACCAAGACATATGGAATGATGCATATTGTGGCCAACACGTAGACGAAAGTTGAAACCAATTTCAGCGTTCTCCGGCTTACAGCAGGTTTAAGTGGATGTACAATTGCGCGGTAGCGAAGTATGGAAATTAGAATCAGAAAGTTTGCTCCAGCGGTAAAAACTACCGTGTGCGCAGGCCACCAGATCTTACACAGAAGATAGGAAGTTGATGGAATGAAAGGGCTAGCGGTGAAAATGGAATAAATACCTGGTGTGAAGAAAAATAAATAGAAGAAATCGCAAATTGCCAAGTGGAGAATGAGATAGTAGTAGTTGTTTTTGAGCAAACTTCGTTTCAGACATATGGACACGATGACTGGTATATTTCCAAGAACTCCCAAGGAAACAGCCACTGTCAAAACGGCTCCTTGCACTTGCGGGTCAACTGCCATATCGTTTAAAGGTCTCTCAAGAAGAGCAGCCCAACAGCTGATACGATGAACTTTTTAAATACAGTATTAGTAAAAACAACCACAAAGTGTTAGTGACTAAGTTGATGTCGTAAGCAAACGCAAGAGATATTATGCCATATTCTATTTACCTCTTGGGTACGTGAGCATAATATAGCGATAAAAATATCCTAAAGAATGACCATATTGCAACTTTGTCCTTGTTGGATAGCAACAAAGATTATTTCTTCATTAGAGAAGATATGACCTGTTTCTATTTCCTGTTGTTTTGACTACTCCAACATAATGTACCGATAAAAATTAATTATTGCAACTTACTTCATGCCAAAATTTCCACCAGTTATTTAGTTTGCTGTGTATTTCACTAAACGATGTATGAATTGTCGGCCACATTTTACAAAATACCGTAGAAAAGGCGAAAAGGTTTCCAGTAAAGTATGCGTAGATATACTCCACGGTAAAAAGCAGGCACGCCAGATCGTAAATTGCCAAATGTAAGACAAGATAATAATGATTATTCTTCTTTACTAACATTTTTTGTTGATATAATGAAAAAATAACCATTAAATTGCCAATAGAACCGAACACGACTATCAGCAAACTGACTGAACCAAATATATAGTCCTGACTCATTGCCTTGGTAGATATTTTCAAATTCAGTATGATATATGGAAAACTAGATTCAACTTCCAAGAGGGTTAGCCTATACTGCAGTACACGAAACTTTAAAAAAGCTGTGAACATCTGCTGTGTGATTAAGTTGTTTATACTCTACGCGTTATTAGTATTTAAACTGATAGAGACTAACTAATAATGAGTAAACTTAAACCCACTTGGTTTCTTTCATATTCAAATTGCAAAATGAATCGCTGATAAGGTTTTCTATAGGAAGCAAATATTCAAAGTAAAGATAATTATAAAAATTTTACTTTAAAATGCTGAGTTTTCCTTAATTTACTCTGTGATTTACTTGATTTTGGACTTTTACGCTACAATATATATAGTCTAGATTTTTATTAAAATATTTACTTATAAAATGCAGTTTTTATTAACTATGGATCAGTGAGCAGTCGATGTCAAAACAAGGAAATTTCCTTCCGGAAGGATATTTTTGCAATTGGAACGAAATTTGGAAGGAAATAGGGAAATAATTTTTTTCTTATAAAGCTTAAGAATAAGTCAATTTCCACGCAATTCTGGTGCAAATGCGCTTTCAGAAAACACCGAAATGTTGCCATGGGTATGGCACGGAAAGACTCTCATTAATGTGTCAAATGTCTCTCTTCGTGGGAGTAAAGTCAAATTATTAAATTATGAAAATCTGTCCATATATGTTGTTTATCATTATGGATTATCACTGACAAAATTTGACAAAATGCAAATATGTTTGGTGCATGGGTGGATGTTTACATTAATATCCCCCCACCCCTAAGAGGGTTAACTGTTCTACCACAAAGTTAACTGATACTGTGATTTTACGAAATTTCTAACTGTTAACTGTGACAAGGCACCCCCCATAAAACCCTCTATAGTCTATGCTCATAAGTATCGTCCCTATATAGTTTGCTGACTAAGAACTATCGTGCAGCAGATGGTGTTATAATGAGTCAATCGGCAGTTACTGTATCAGAGTGCTTTCATGCTATGCAGCTATTCTATATTTGGTGTCCAATAAACAGAATATCTTGCTTTTGTAAGTTTAATGAAGTTGCTTTCGTGTCCGCCTTTCGTGCCCGCTAATACCGCCTGCCACGCAGGCTAGCCGTCATCTGCTGCATCGTAAAGGTACGTTTAAGGTTCGTTTACACGCTGCGATTTGTCGGGCCGATTTCAGATGCACGTTAATGATATTTGAAAAATACGTGGCAAACGTCATCTGACGACATCAACTGAAAATATTCGTCATTAACATTCAGCAAAACCTAAAATCGGCCTCTTTGTTCAGGGATGTGGACTTTGAGATTACCAGCCCAGTCCCAGGCTCTCTATCTTTCTCTCTTTGCCGTTTAATATTGATGTCTGGGTCAGCTGAAGGTTAGCTGTGGATATGCAGGGACGTCACAACTAGGTTCCAGCCTAGTTATGCGCGATGTGCAAGCTTCAGAACGACAGGGACTTGGATAGTTTCGTCCAAATAGCTATTCTGAAGTTGTTGTATGGTGAATCACTGTAGCTATTGGTGGCAGCTGATGATAGTCAACTGATGATAGAATTGTTGACACTTTTGCGAGAAAGAAAATTTAAGTAAATCTCTCAATTCTGTTTATCTGCCTCCAAATACAGCACAAGACTATTACAAATAATTAAAATTATTATTCATTGTACTGTGTTATCGTTTTCTCATTGGCTAAAAACTTGCGAATTATTATCGATATCTGCCGGTGCCCGCGCTATTTCTCAGCGGAAACAGTAATCTGCAGAGATAATTGGACGGCGCCCGGAATATTCTAGAGGTATATCGCATAAAATTACAAATAAGCGGGAAATTTTGAAGTTTGTTTTGTCTTCAAGTTTGTTTTGAAGTTTGTTTTGTCTCATATTTCTTCTGTATTGATATTTATGAACAGTAATAAAATCTTTGTTTTCAATATTTGCTTGTTCTATTCGTCAATGCATGTTACAAAATGAATAATAAAACAATTATTGAATTCGGCTTACGCAGGATATCGATAATTATTCAGACCTCGGTCAACGTTATCCGCCTCAGCTTCGCTTCGGCAGATAACGTTGACCTTGGTCTGAATAATTATCGATATCCTGCTCCGCCTCATCCAATAATTGTTAATAATTGACATTATTTTCTCTCTCTGATAACCGCGGGTTAATAACCATCTGGTGCACGTTAGTGCTTAGTGAAACACACCTAGTATTAAATACAGAAAATACAGTTAAAACAGAAAAGTTTTGTATATTTTACTCGTTTCTTTCACAGACAATGCAAGTGTATTTTCAAAGAGAACCCGTACTTGGTCGAACTAAGAGAAGTTGTGAAGATCCTGATTGACGTGGCTCTAGCGTATCTCAAGAAACGAGTTAGGAACCTCAAGACTAAGCAAGGGAAGAAAGGTGAACAGAGCGCACAAGACGAGGAGAAGGAAACGGAGGATGATAATTGGACGGACGATGAAGCGATGAAAATATTTATGTCCATTGTTAAAGTGTTGCAGATTAATTTCCCGCTGTATAAAGTTCACAAGATCTATGCTGCGGTAAGTGGGTGAATGTTCCCAATTGGAATCAGTTAAAAAACGAGCTGATAAATTAGTTCCTGAATGTCCCAACAGGGAATCGAACCAACTGAGGTATCTGGTTTAAACTGCCAGCTATCTGACCACTGAGCCACTGGGATGCCCAATTGAGACACTCAGAAATATTATATTCCTCGCTTGGTCGGCCTATATTGTCCCACAGTCATATCTGTAAAGCTTGCTGTATATGGAGATTGGATATCTCGCATTGAGTGTTAAAATCAGTCATCCAAATAGCTCAATTGTCAGAGCGTTGGTAGTTTAAACCAGATACATTTGGTTCGATTCCCTGTTGGGACATTCAGGATCTAATTTATCAGCCCGTTTTTTAACTGCATTTGGACAAAAAAATGCGTTTTCTTCTTCAAACTTCACATTTTAATATCATCTAGGCACAAATACGAGTGGACAAAAAGTTGACAAGCAAATATTGTGATATAAATGTAAGTGTCTGTGTGACTGTACATAATCTCGCTATATTTTTTGTGACATATAAAAAGGTTAAAAGACAAAATTAGCTAACGTTTGTTTATACCCAATTCACAACTTTGGATAACTGACATGCCTAGTTACTGTTGTTCCAATTTACAATGGCGTGGAATAGAACAAAGGTAACTAAGCATTAGAATGATCTACATGAGTGAATAACTCGGATACATAATTCTAATGCTTGGTTACTTTTGATCTATTCGCTGCTTTCGTAAACTAGAACAACTTTAACTAGGCATGTGAGTTATGAAAATTGGAGTCTATAACAAACATACTTGCAGGGAGGTGAGTCCGGGATTTGACGCACCTCGGGTGGCTGGTAGCTGTCCGAATGACGTTTTTATCTCGTGCCATTTCGGGAAAAAGTACTGAAGAAATTACGCATTTTAGTATCTAATTTCTTGTTTGGATAACGAACATTTTAGCCGTCAACATACTACGCAAACAAACAAACTTAGGCTTGAATTGAAGCTAAAAAAATTATCTACAATACTCCCTTATTCTTGAAAAGAGAAAATGCACACATTCTGCGAAAACATTGCCAAGATTTATGAACCTGCCGAACAAATTTCGGCGGCCATCTTGAAAATACATCGATCCCGAACCCACCTCCTAAACATACGTCAGCAGGTGGGCTCGGGATTGAACGCACCTCTTCGGAGCCAATAGGAAAGCCGCTTTTACGGTAGGTATGAGATAATGTGTCGTTCTTTCTTTCTATTTTGCAGGAGGGAGAAATTTCAGATATTCTTTTGTATTATATTGTATATTTTTGTGAAAATCATGGCCTCACGTTAATACATGCATGCTTTCGTGAAACGGATCCATCGAACTTTCCTCTACCGTTGGCGCACAGTCTTATCTGCATAGTTCAACAGGTAAGGTATTAAACAGTAATCGGCTTGTGCAAGTGACGTCACACGTCGAAATTGTGTGGCTTCCGGTTTTTTGGGGGGCAAATTCCACCATTTTCATTGGATAATTTCAAACTAATTAAAATCAAATTCAACATGGCTGACAATTTTTGACATCAATACGTACGCCAATTTTCCTGAATAACTCGAGTTCTAGACACGCTAAAGCAACAAACTATACACCAAAATACTCATCGTTGTTCACGGATTCTAGAGAGGTATAGATTATCTTATAACTCTCGGTATTTCGCAAGATATAAACGAAAACGGCATTTCGTGAAATCCACGATTTGCCCCCAAAATTGCCGGTTATATAGCATGACGTAATATTCTCGCGTGACTGCACAAGCCGAATACATACGATGTAGAGAAGCACGGGTGGCAGACGCGGTTGGAGCGCTACCCCTCCCACTTTATATTTGCTCCATGATCAGACATGATTCGTATGGTGTCAGCAAGAGGCGCCGTAGTAAACCTGCGACTCGGTCACGTGTGAGCTGTGTCCTTCGCAATCGAGCTCCCAGCTGCATGCAAGGAAAGATAATTCGCACCGTAATGTAATGTGTATAGGTTATTTACATGAAGCTTTTCCTGTTTCAGTTACGTGTGTGGTTCCATGTGAAAGCGATTGTACAGAATATTATGCCTCTACGAGGATCTGTAATAAGGTGAGACGTAGACGAAAGAAGAATAAAGACCCCAAAGTTTCCAGCGAAAATCTAACTGAGTAAATGTTTGGATATTTTCCAGATATCTTTGTAAACTCACAGATAAAGAGCTGCGGTTGTCAGAAAGAAGGCAAATGGCGGATACAATGTGGACGACAGTAAAAAGTCCTCCACAGTATAGCTTAATATTTGATAGGTACGGTCATTTATAGGTAGTACTCAACCAAAACTTACTTTATTTACACTGGATACCTCCTCTATCAGTTCTAAACTGTGCTCCCTAGAGGTCCAGTAAAGACATATATGTTTCTCCAGCCCAGGAGACCGGAGTACACACGTAAAAACGCACAAGTTGTAAAGCCCCTCACAGACGAGAAAGTTTTCCTTGACAATACCAGCTAGTCATACCAGCTTTTGAACAAGGAAAATTGTTCGTGTGTACGGCCGACAAGGAAAACTTGACAAGGAAATGCGCAGTACGACACTGCACACTCATCTTCAATCTAGTCGAGCGGCCATTGCCACTATAAACATGAAGTACTCACTTGTGTCGTTAACCACGGGCTCGTAAAACTTGTCAAGGAAAAATTGATCGAAAAAAACTTGTTTACCGTACACACGAACAAGTAAACTCGTCAAGAAACTTGCCAAGGAAAACTGGCTCGTCTGTACGGGGCTTAATAAACCTGCAGCAGACTTGTACCAATGCTGTTTCATCAAGTTGTTATCAGGATATGTTCGCAATGCTTGTTCCCAGCTTGTTGACAACTTGCTACAAGGTTGTTGACTCAACAGACTTGGTACCAGTTTATCGTCCTGCAATTCAACAACTTGTTAACAAGTTGTGAGTGACAACCTTGTAACAACTTGATAAAATGACAACATTGTTACAACTTGTTGACAAGCTTGCTATAAGACACATCTTGTTGACAAAATGTGAGATTTTTACGTGTGTACCTGGAGAAAACCAACGATGTTTGGTAGAGTCAAACTGGAAGCACTCTTCTCGCTTGCGACGGAGGGGAACTTATATTCAGACAACTGCATATTCCAGTCACAGAGGTGACAAGCACATCCACTACATACTACGAACTTGACGATCTGTTATTGCAATTCCTGGTTAACTTTCAAATCCTATTAATTACAGAGACAGTATGGATTTAGCATTTCGCTATTTCACATCGTCAACATTGACAGTGAAGCTGACTGGACTGAATCAAATCACGGTAGGAGCGATATTAGTAACAACAAAGAGATCGTTTAAACTTTCGATAAAATTAAAGTATATTTTAATTTTCTATTTTAGAATCAAGTTCATGCATTAATTGAAATCTTTCACAATGATACTCAAGTCTCCGTGGATGTTGATGAGTAAGTAAGAATATAAAATCAAGTTGCCGTGTATGTATGTTTGTGTCTCGACTACCAGAATAGATTAAAACACTCTGAAGTGAAATGCAAATGCATTAGTGAAAGGCCTTCGCTCGAGTGTTTCAATCCTTTTCAAGTAGTTCGGAACCTAACTACGGTAAACTTCCGGTCGTTAGGGTCAACCCCGTTATTGGAGTTTTTACTCTGTGGGAATCCCCTAATTCCCCGTAATTGGGGTTTTTACTCTGTCGGGAACCCCGTAATTGGAGTTTTTACTCTGTGGGAATTCCCTGTCTTTGTGGTGAATTGTGTAAATAAATAAAATACATAAATAAATCTACCTGAAAAATACAAGAACTTCGACGTTTCGAGTGAAGGTCCTTCGTCTGGAAGTTGTTGTATTTTTCACGTAGATCGTAAAGACCCGAAGTTTATTGTATTCGGCTTGTGCAAGTGACGTCACAGTTTATTGTGGCTTCCGGTTTTTGGGGGGCAAATTCCACCATTTTCATTGGATAATTTCAAACTAATTAAAATCAAATTCAACATGGCTGACAATTTTTACATCAATACGTACGCCAACTTTCCTGAATAACTCGAGTTCTAGACACGCTAAAGCAACAAACTATACACCGAAATACTCCTCGTTGTTCAAGGTTTCTCGAGAGGTATAGATTATCGTATAACTCTCGGTATTTCGCAAGATATAAACGAAAACGGCACTTCGTGAAATCCACGATTTGCCCCCCTCCCAAATTGCCGGTTATATAGCATGACGTAATATTCTCGCGTGACTGCACGCTACCTACACTGGCACCGGACGTTCGAGATGTTATTCCTAACTACGGTAACGTCTTTTAAACGTTCAACGTCTTTCATTTCAGTCATATTAGAAACTATTTTTCATCTGAACGTTTTGTAGAATGTGTGCCAAGTTAGCCTCCTGGTTGGTTGAAATAAATATTGTGGATCATTTGTTTGGTCCAAACTTACACGTAGAGGTAAAAACACACAAATGTTTATCATAGGCGGATCTACTGGGGGGGGGATTGCGCACCCCCTAGAAAACGTCAGCACCCCCCCCCCCCCACACAGAAAGTCCGCATCAACGAGTTCATATAAGGGTGAAATCTGCACCCCCTCTATCAGATGAGCCTGGACCCGCCCCTGACGTTTATACGAAGCACAAAAAATTGTTTAATTAGAAAACGTAACTTTCATTTTGTTTTATTTAGTTGTTGAAACAGTCTCAAGTGATCTTAAATTTTCTTGCACAAGAAGCAAAAATGACGAACCAACATCTTCAATGCATATGGGCGGCAGCACAGGTTGGTACACTAAGTCCTGTAAATCGTTTGAGATATCTTTCTTAGAAAAAATACCACGGCAGCTTATAATAGAATACTCCCTACACTGGACCTCCACGTTTGAGATATGAAGATATAGCCTACCCATATGGTATGCTTGTATTTAAACTACATAAAATATGTTTATTATACAAAAGAATGAAATGTTTATACCATTCCACTGTAGCTCAAACATGCAAGCCGTTATGTTCACGATCTTCTCACAACGTTGGCAAAACATCTCCGTACCGAGCTGATACAGTATCTTCTCGGTCTGGTGTCTAGTTTACCAGTGGCGTCTCATAACAAGCAGACACTGTGTCTGGCTTTAGTTTTGACAAGAATGGTTTGGAATAATGCTTTATCATCACATCATCATCATCATCAACACACGCAAGGATCCATAGCAAGACGGAATAGTCCCACCTCTTCCACTGCTGTTGTTGGTGGTACGTATTGTATACAGGTGCAGCCAGCCCTTATTACCGGATATCTCAAGCGGACACTGGTTTTAAACGGACACGTATCTCGTGTCCCAATGTTAATAAAATGCTAGTATCATCAGACACCTCCCTTAAGCCCGTTTTCCACTAGGCGAAGTTGTTCGCGCGAAGCTTTTCTTTGTCGACATCGCTTTTGCTCACGTGATAAGGTTTAGATTAGGGTTAAGATCAAGGATTGGATTTAGGTTAAGGGAAGAATTAGTTAAGGATTAACCCTGTTCAACTGAATTATCACAATACATTATTCATATTTCTCTTTAGCCAACACAGCAGCTGCAGTGGCGGCTTCTCTGCACACCAATCTTATTCAACCAAACAACAGTTCAATCGGAAGTCCAAGTAGTACAAGTACGATCAGTGATGTCAGTCTGGATACTGCTATGCCAGGACGAAGGTATTTCTTATCTTATACTAGATAACTCTACTAGTTCTAAACTGTTCTTCCTAGAAGTCCAGTAAGGGTCATCACTTATTGCTCCAGTGTTACTACAGGAGGAAACCTAAACTAAACTAACTGTTTATATGCTTGATAACTCTACTAGTTCTAAACTGTTCTTCCTAGAGGTCCAGTAAGGGTCATCACTTATTGGTCCAGTGTTACTATAGGAGGAAACCTAAACTAAACTAACTGTTTATATACTGGATAACTCTATCAGTTCTAAACTGTTCTTCCTAGAGGGCCATTAAGGGTCATCACTTATTGGTCCGGTGTTACTACAGGAGGAAACCTAAACTAAACTAACTGTTTATATACTGGATAACTCTATCAGTTCTAAACTGTTCTTCCTAGAGGTCCAGTAAGGGTTACCACTTATTGGTCCAGTGTTACTACAGGAGGAAACCTAAACTAAACTAACTGTTTATATACTGGATAACTCTATCAGTTATAAACTGTTCTTTCTAGAGGTCCAGTAAGGGTCATCACTTGTTGGTCCAGTATTACTACAGGAGGAAACCTAAACTAAACTAACTGTTTATATACTGGGTAACTATCAGTTCTAAACTGTTCTTCCTAGCAGGGATAGATCCAGCTTGGGGGGGGGGGGGATGCTAAGCGGACTTTGGTCATGAAGCAGGGCGTGGTCGGCGACCGAGGAATGGTCAGAACTTTTTTTAAAATTAAGATGGCCTAGATGGTCAAAAAGGCCCATCAATGGCCCGATATTATATTTTTGTTTTATAAATGCCCTGTCAAATCCAAAATTTGGATTTGATATGGGAATTGGCACCCCACCTGCACTCCCTTGGTCAAGGCTAGGAGGGGTGCACACCCCCCTGCACCCCCGCAGTAAACCCATCCCTGCTTCCTAGAGGTCTAGTAAGGGCTATCCCTTATAGTTCAGTGTTATCACGGGAATAAAACTAAACTAACTATATATATACTGTTTAGCTCTATCAATTCTAATATGTTGTCTCCAATGTTACCACAGGAGTACCCGGAGAATATCTAGATTTTGTTGGCATCTCACTCGATTGAATAATAATTGAAGGGTTTTGTAGATGGAAAATTATTGAGTGTAAATTATAGACATTTATTAGACGTAACCAGGAACAGCTGCGAAAAATCCCTGGCAGGAATCGAACCTGCGGCCCTGCGATTCCGGTGCAGCGTTCTAACCAACTGAGCCACAGAGTCCAGTTGTCAAACTCTAACCACAAGTTCATGTATATATACTAGGGTACTGCCATGTTAAGTTGTGGGTAAATATCTAGATTTTGTTGGCATCTCACTCGATTGAATAATAATTGAAGGGTTTTGTAGATGGAAAATTATTGAGTGTAAATTATATACATTTATTATAGAACCGTATCGTAACAACCCAAGACAAGATGAAAAGGTTGCCCATATAAAATTTTTCTGTGTAATTTCAGTGATTCGCAGGAGGATATCCCAGAAACGATCAAACGTGAATACACTGCATCAACCATTGAGTACAGTCAAGACCAGAATATGAAGGAAGTGTCAGGCAGTAGCAGCAGTGAAAGTCATGAGTCGTTCACGTGCTCAGATCGTGCCGCCCTCGAGGATTTCGATGACGAAGAATTGGGATGTAAACATCATGAGGTTGAGGAAGTCACGTGCGTAACGGAGGAAAGTAAGAAGGTCAACTTCCGGTTGGAAGATGTCTGTGTTGAAGGGAATACATTGTTGTGGGATATAGTTCAAGATAAAAATGCGGTGAGTTTTTCATGGGGTGTTTATGTTTGTTTGTTTGTTTGTTTGTTTGTTTGTTTGTTTGTTTGTTTGTTTGTTTGTTTGTTTGTTTGTTTGTTTGTTTGTTTGTTTGTTTGTTTGTTTGTTTGTTTGTTTGTTTGTTTGTTTGTTTGTTTGTTTGTTTGTTTGTTTGTTTGGGTTTACCAGGCTATCTGTTCGTGTCCCTTGTTAAACTCATTAACGTCCAAGAGTTTCCACTTGACCGTTGACAAGTAAAATCGCATGACGTTAGACAGAGTAGAGTAATGGGTTAGTATTTATAATTCCTTATACTGTAGTTTGCATATTAATTCAGTCAATGAAGTAATACTTTAACATTATATGTGGTTGTCTTAAACTTATGACTTATAATTTAGTATTTTTCCTATGTTTAGTGTCAACTTGAAGACGGTTTACTACAACAAGCCGAGAAGCTGCTCTGTCAGCTTATTTGTTATGCTGGAGAGAAGAAACTTCGTCTTCAGTTTGTGAAAGGATGCCTTGATAATTTGGCTCAGAATAAGTACGTTTCTTCAAAGATACTGTATGTTATATACTCGTACGCAGAAAATACATAATGTATTTGTATTTCTCTTTAATAATTAATGAAGAAAACACCAAGGAAATCATGAACGTAACGAAGCTTGAATATCTAATACAAAATCCTGCTGATTTACATAATGCTTTAAGTTCATCTTCTCGCCAAATATCATTCGTTTATTTGAGATTATTGAAGAATAGGAACGTTTTCATCAAGACACAAGCTATATACAGCATTTGCATCCGTGTTGCGTAAGATATACAAAACCACTCGCCTTCAGGTCGTGTTTTTATATCTTAATTTAATAATATTATACCAGACGAAGGCTCATGCTAAGGATGTGTATTACATAAATAATGTAGTTGACCCGCATTATGCGTTATAAAATTACAATATCTTTATTTCATCTTAAGGTCTGTGGTGTTATCTCTTGGCCTTCTACCAAAACTCTTCTGTTCTTTTCAACAATTCAACGGAGCGAGCACGTACGGCGTGGTGGAGTGGGCGAATAAAAAACTCAATATGATGAAGTTATATTTTGAAAATCTTGTACAGTATTGTCAGCAGAGAGAGTGTGAAGGCGGGGCGAATGAGTCGTTTTTCAACCATTATGAGGAAGTTCAAGCAAGACTACAGTTTTTGACGTCTGTTTATTCCACCGAGTTGTCACCTCAGAAATTTAGTAAGTAGGGGGGAGTTGCCAAAAGCCCGAACGAAGGTCATTCATCGGACCAGATTTGTCGCCACTATTTTAACCTGCTGACTTAACCTGCTCTCAAAATCTCTATGTTTTAAAAATGTGTTTAAGGTAGTTCAGACACAAACCATGGCAGTATTCTATAATGAGGAGAAATTGCCTCGTGGAACTTGGTCTTTAGCAATTTTTCATATAATATTTTCCAGGATTAACTTCCCATCAAGTAGATTTGCTTTGGTCATGTTTGGTTGAAGATGACGAGTGCTCGGATGATACGTTAGATTGGTTTGTAAACCAGGCGAGAAATAAAGACTTCCACGCATTGGATGTGTCGACATTTAAATACATCTTTAAAGATAAGGTACAAGATTCACGGAGTTTCGTTTTGTAAATATGGATGGGTTTTAGTAAGCGGTACAGGGCAGCAAATGGTGGTAAACGTTGATACTTATAGAAGCAAAAAGATTAACGAAGTTTCTCAATTTATTTGCTACTGAATACATATTGACTATTTCTCTTTCTTCAGATGTCGGCATTAAAACCGCAGACTGTGTCGATGACAGGACTGAGTCTTTTTCAACAATTGTTCTCTCTTTTCCTCAACGAAAAACGTACTGGTGACAGCAAGGTGCGCGAGTTACAGGGCCTATAGTTTACGTTATGCATTGAACGATATACTTATCAAAAGAATGACATTGATATGGTGGAGCAGGGTGAGGCGGGAGGACTTCTTACTCTGCCGGAACCTGTTTCTAACTTAAAATTAATAATTAAGTGGCTGGTTGGCGTCATTGATTGATTTTTTGATTGGACTTATTGCAGATTGTTGGAGTTTGATTTCTTGATATTTTTTTGATATAGTGAATAATAAATGCATTACAATTACTACTGATCTATGAGACTAGAGCATACTTAGATTTGTTACATTATCATCAGTTGTCAGTGACTTTATAAATTTCTGTTAAAAATTTTGTGCAAAAGTTCAGATCCAAAAATATTTCTGGGAACTAGGTTCCCAAGATCCGATACTTTTTCCACCTCTGCGCGGAGGACTGAAACTGACCTACGGACCGCGTCACAGCGTGGAGGACTGAGGCTTAAGCTTCACTTTTTTCCCACCAAATGACCGAAGTTATCGTTCCAGATACAATACATTGAGTTCACTGATCTGTACTTGCCCGAACAATACATTTCTACTTGCCCATGGTAGCTTTAACTTGCCCTGGCCAAGCACTAAATTACGCCACTGGCTTTATATGACATACGATGTCCATAAAGACAGGGCATCGCCACTATATATGTTTATTAACCTGTCGTAATCCTATTTGTGTTGACTTAGATACCTGGAATGGGTCAATTGTGGAGCATTGCGCTGATTGCGCAATCTGGTGAAGTTAGCCAGGCTGCTATCACGTTCTTGAATTCATTTTATATCAATGGTTAGTCTATGCAAAATAGAACTTGTCAAAAAGATCTTGTCAATTTGTGTGTGTTGAAGTTCAGGCGTTGCATGGCTTGCAATGTCCGCCGTTCAGTAGCGTAGCCAGCCCGCCGATTTAGTCCCGCTATGCAAATTTGTTCGTGTTCATTGACGGTGAAACAATCAATTTCTAAAGAAATGAATAATGATAATGATTTGAAATTTCCAAATTTACCGAAATTTAACTTTATTGATATTTTTGTTTTACCGTGTTTAGATGAGAAAGGAAGTCTGCGAAGAGAAAGAGAGTTTATTCAACAGTGTATGGACAGTTTAAAGAATGCTTCAGCGACATTCAATGAGGTTAGACATCCAGGCACTATTATTTTGTGTACTGCATGACCATTGAGTTATTCTAGTTAAGCACTTTTTTTTGTTTATATCACTCACTGAGATTGTTTTTTATCCAGAATCTTGCAGTAAGCTTACAAGTGATGGAAAGGGCTCTGACATTGTTGAAAGAACATCTGCAACTTTTTAAACAAAGGTTTGTATTAATCAAGACAAACTTTTCATATTACTATATCCTGAAATTATTACGTCACAAAGATTTGGGTTAGAATTAAGGATTAGGGTTAGGATTAGGGTTAAGGTTAGGATTAGGGTTAGTATTAGAGTTAGGATTAGGGTTAGTATTAAAGTTAGGATTAAGATTGAGTTTGTATTAAAATTCAGATTGTTTATATGGAAATTGAGCCGGAAAAACAGTCAATTACTACGTACTTTTTTACTATACTTGTGCTAATGATTGAATGATTGATGCGTTTAGATTTGCGTATCACTTAAAACTTCGCGCATTGGAAGGACAAGGGATTCATCCTCATCAATTAAAGATTCATAACAACGAGAAAATCTACCCCATTCGGGTTGTTTGTCAACCTGCAGGACTTACTGAAAAGGTGAACGGGCGATTATCAATATGATAGTCAGGGATGGATTTACAGGGGAGGAGGTGCGCACCCCCTAGCCTTGGGCAAAGGGGTGCAGGAGGGTTTGCCAGTTTCTGCATAAAATCCGAATTTTGGATTTGGCAGGGCAATTATCAAATAAAAATAGAAATATTTGGGACGTCTTTGACCATCTAGGTAACCTTATTTTTCAAACATTCTTTTGACAAGCCCTGCTGTCCTCAGTCATGATGCACCCTGCCTTGGTTGATGGTCGCGCCTTGCTGCATGGCCAGCGCCCGCTCAGCACCACCCCCCTCCCCGGTGGTGCCATATCCAGAGATTATTTGCACACATCGGATGCTAGGGCGGGTCCAAGCTCAAACTGATAAGGGGGGAGAGGAGGGGGGGGGGTACCGTCTTTGGGAAACATGGCTAGTAAACAATGTTTCCTGGTCTGCTCAGGGCTTAACACAGACGCTATTTATCTCCAGGGCACATTCAAGATGTTCTCTACGGACCTGGTGGCAGAGTTACGCGCCGAGGTCACGTGCTGGTGTAAGAAGCTGCAAGAGAAACGTGATCAAATGAAGCAAGATCAAGACGCACCAAGATGGGGCCACCTGTGATCTCGTCCCCAGGCTCCTCTTTCTCGCCTTTCTCAAGCCTCACTCCACCGTTCCGACTGATCTCACAAGGACATGAGCTGACACCTGAATTGGACGAGAAGTCACTTGGTGAAGTGGGCTTTAAAGATCTGCAGGTACTGTAAAGTGGGTCAATTTCCATACGAACAACCACAAATTATATACAGTTATTTCTTATACCCTTAAGGGCTCTTTTCCACTCGTCGCAAAAACCAACTCGCAAGCTCGCTGCGAGTACTTTCATCCAATCACAATGCTCGACAGTTTATTTTAATTACATGCAAGAACTCGCAGCGAGTTTGCGAGTTGGTTTTGCGATGAGTGGAAAAGAGCCTTTAATCTATTGCTAATTCTAACAATCATAATGCTAATATTTAGGCCTCTAGAAAAAAACAGTTTTGAAGTGATAGAACTATCAAGTATAGATATAGCCATTTAGTTTTCGTCCTGAAGTAACACAGGACTAATAAGGCCCTTACTGGAGAGAGAACAGTTTATAACTAATAGAGCTATGCAGTATGAATAAATTAGTTCCGTTTTGTTTAGTTTTAATCCTATTTCAATTCTTTTTCTTTGCAGTTGGTCTTTGTGTCTGTCGGTGCTGGTCGACGAGACTGCAGCAATGATAGTAATCTCTGTGGCTCGTCACTGCTGCCTACACCAAACCAGGAATCTATTCCGTTGTTTATAATGCAAGAAGAACCGAACTTCACCCAGTTGTTTGATCTTATACAGTTATTGCGAAATTTTATCAGTAAGGAAAGAAAAACATCGGAGATTGTCCAGCTAACATCGTTTAGTAAACTAGGTATGCTAATTTTTTTATGAAAATTATGATGTTTGAGATCTAGTCCATCGCAGGTTAGCCTCTTACATTTTCCGCAAGTCACTTACTAGCTTAAGGTACGTTCACACACAGCGATTTGTCGGGCCGATTTCAGATGCACGTTAATGATATTTGAAAAATACGTGGCGAACGTCATCTGGTGACATCATCAACTGAAAATATTCGTCATTAACATTCAGCAAAACCTAAAATCGGCCCGACAAATCGCTGTGTGTGAACGTGCCTTTACTCAACTCGAATATAACAATGGACACCTCACTGACGATTAGTTCTAATAGTTAACTGACCAACCGCCCGACGAACGGACCGACGGACGAACGGACTGACCGACGAATGGACTGACCGACCGACCGGGAACCGAACGACCGACGAGTGGACCGACTGACCGACAAACGGACCGACCGACGGATGAACGGACCCGACCGACCTACTAATTGACGCATTGGCGCACCTTGAGAATAAAACTGTTTTTGATTTCACTATTTTGTTTTAGATTCGGAAGAAATAAACACGGAGCATTACGAAAAAGAAACTTTAAATCCGCAAGTTATCTACGATGACTCAGCGACGCTGTCCAAAGTCCAGCATTTATCACATATGGTCTGGGACCTGCTCATGTTTTTACCCACGAACTTCTCCATTCGAAAAAATCTGGAAACATTTGGACATTCAGAGGTAAACTTCATTGTAAATTGACGCTGATCAGTTGAAATTCGAGCTAGGACTATGGCTATCCAAACCAGTGAGCTCCATATACAGGGTGTATACTGGGTCAAATACTGGGTTAAATGATTCCCAAAAGGAATTAAATTTGCTTCGATTTGCGCGGGTTAATTCCCATCGGTGGAAGAATGCAATTTCGACAAATAATTTTTAACAGACAAGTACTCGGTCAAGAGTTGTTCTTTCGTTCTATGTAAAAATTAAATCATTTAACCCAGTATTTGACGCACAGCAACCAGTCAAAGTTGGATTACCTTTTTTTTATACACCCTGTATAACTAGTTGAAACTTCAATCAATTTACCGAATGAAAAGTTTACTTTATATCCACTAAAGATGGCGGATATTGGTGGGGTTCAGTAAGCGTTACGAGGCAGAAGATGGTGATCAACTTCAGAAATATAACTGCGGATCACGATCAATCTATATGAACAGGTTTTGTGATTAGGTGATTATGACAATGAAACACTAAAAATGAATAGATTATCTAACCTGTCCCAAACACGGATTACTTTTGTTTAAGCAACCCAATCACAATGTTCATTTTAGGTGATTTTGTGAGAAGCACGGGTAACAGTTGCGGTTCGCGCGCTGCCCTTTGTCGCTGGGCTGAGCCGCTTCTGTAAGTCGAGGATGTGGAAGTCAATATCTTTTTTATTCAATCATTCTTTAGGACTCTCAAGAGTCTGAGCAAGTAAACTGGAGTTTATTATTAGACCCCTCCTGCCCAAACAAGCTACTGTATGCTTTGGAAATCGTACACTCCATTGCGAAGCGATCGTTTGAGGAAGACCTGACGAAGGACAGTGAAAAAAGTGACTTCAGCAGTGACTCTGATCTTTCTGATATGGACGATGATTCCGAGGAGAAAGCACCCCCCGCCCCGCAGAAGAAAACCAAGCAAGAATTAGAGGTCGAGAGATCTCATTTATGGAGTCGACGGTTCGTCGAATCCGGGGGGTTGGGACATCTACTTGATATCTTCCTAAGTGGTTGTTTACTAATACAGGTACGGTATTGCTTGACTATATTTACAGACACAGACATCTCTCTGATATAGACATCTCTCTAATACAGACATCTCTCCAATACAGACATCATTCTAATACAGACATATCTCCAATACAGACATCTCTCTAATACAGACATCTCTTTAATACAGACATCTCTTTAATACAGACATCTTTCTAATACAGACATCTCTTTAATACAGACATCTCTCTAATACAGACATCTCTCTAATACAGACATCATTCTAATACAGACATATCTCCAATACAGACATCTCTCTAATACAGACATCTCTCTAATACAGACATCTCTCTAATACAGACATCATTCTAATACAGACATATCTCCTATACAGAATCTCTCTAATACAGACATCTCTCTAATACAGACATCTCTCAAATACAGTCACCTCTCTAATACAGACATCTCTTTAGCACGGACACCTCTCTAATACGAACATTTCTCTAATATGAACAGTCTTATATGTTCCAATGTACACAATTCTCATATGTTCCTTTTCTAATTACCAATGCAGGATAACCCTTCTTGGACCCAGTCCCATCAAGAATGCCTCGCGTCGCTACTGAATCTCATTAAAAAGTTCGGTACACTCAAGCTATCTGATGAGGGTATGCAAGATGAAGAGGAGGTATTTGTGGTCACTTTGGGATCTCCAGGACGTTCAAGGATGTCGACTGCGTATAAGGAATTTAAGATAAGAAACAAAAGCACGGATAAGGATGAGACTGTCGACGTCGATTGTTTATCAAAGGTTAGATACATGGAAACAAGACACGTTTTCCACTCGCGAATTAAAATTTTTCTTCGCCGAAATTGAGGTGTTTGTGGTACAGTGGATAGCGCATGTCAGCATGTGCTTTTTCACCTCTGCGACCATTGGTTTAATCGTGTTATTTTTGTTGTGTTTGTTTTTTTAGAACACCATTGAATTAATCGACAAGAAGAGATGTCTGGAAGCCCTGATGACGACATTGTATGAGTCAACAGTAACGTCACATCGGGATCCTGTGAAGCCAAACCAAGCTCGGGCTGAAGGTATGTTGGGAATTATGAAAAGGTTCAGGGATGTGCCAAACACCCCCTCCTCCTCCTCCCCTCCTTCTCCCCTCGAGGAAATCCCCACATTTGATGAGGGCTAATGCGTGGGTTTAGTGTTGGTTCAGTGGTTTATGCATGTGTCTTTCATCTCTGCGACCGGGATACGATTTCTGCAATATTAAGCAGTTGTCTGATTATAAGTCACCTCAGTCGCATGTGAGAAGAGTGCTTTCAGTTTGACTCCATCAAACACCGCGAGTTTTCTCCAGGTACTCCGGTTACCTTCTTTAATAACACCTAGGGAGAACAGTGTAGAACTGAATGAACTATCCAGTATAAATGGAGTTTGATTTTGTTTAATTTGTATACAAGTCTTCTGAGCTTTTGTGTTATGTTTTTATATAGTTCTTTATCATGCCATGCAGTTCTTGGTGTCATGGACGCACACAGACAATTTAGTTTTTAACAGTTTAGTCAACCATCCAAAACTTAAACCTTGGTTACAACGTTTGGTTCTTTTGGCCCCAGAGGTAAGCGGGCTTTGTGAAGTCGTTTGTTTTAATACCGCTGTCTGTAAACATTCAAGAAAATTTCTGACTTGCTGAAATGTCCTGAAAATAGCACAACAACCTAGACTCGAAATAACGGCCGGTCCCTGGTCAATGACAGGTTGCCAAAATTTTGACGTGACGTCCTGTCCAATGTTTTGCTACGAATTTCAACAATCACGATATTTTAGATTTGAAAATTCGAACTCTCCATAGAAACTTGGCATAGAAACTTGGCTTTTTACTGTTTTGCATTTTATCACAACATGCATATAGTTTGTATTTTTCATTTTGTTCAGCACTCAGTGCGCTATGAGGCAAGCCGAGGTCTCTTCAACTTGTGTTTGATCAAAGAGAACTCGAATGTGAACATGTTACTTGAAGCACTTCTAAATTTCCTGCCCCTTGCGAGGAAGATGAAGTGTGTTAAAATTCCTGGGACGAGAACTGTTGGCCCAAATTGTCGAGAATATTTCATCCTGTTGTTAAGACTTGTGGACACTTTGCCTTCCAAGAGAACAGAGAAAGAAGTAAGTCTGTTGTAACATCTCGATACGTGCATGCCTGTGTGTTTACGTCTTTGCCAGTAGCCAAAAATCATTCTTAAAAAGGCTCAGGTAGGCAGGTTATCGCCGACCTAACATCGGACACTCCTGTCTCGTTAACTGTTGAGGTGAACCGTGCAGTTAGCTGGGTTGCCAATCATTCACCCTTCTATTTCATCCTAATTTGCTGTTATATTTGTTTTATGAAGGTATTACAGACAAGTCTGGATTCACTTGCGTCATACTTAGCAGAATCTATAGTCAGGTATTTGGAATTATAGAATTGGATACTTAATTATATAAAATGCAGCCATCTTGACATTTTGTCTTTTAATGTAGTCACGAAAGTTTGGAGAAAGGTCGCAATTCGTACGAAGATGAAACGCTGAGTGGAATGTTAAAACTCTGTGCTGCCGTTGTTCGTCAGAATCCGTCTTTTAAAGATTCTGATAAGATCTTGGTAAGATATAGGGAATTTGATGTTATCCATATGTGAGATATTCGATCAAGTATGTGTAAGGTTGTGTTTGAGGTGGTATTCAGTGGTTATTGCTTGCATTTTTTACCTCTGGGCCACGGCTTGATTCCTGCAATATGGAGTTCTGTGTCGCGTGTGAGATTGTGAGAAGAGTGCTTTCAATTACTTTACCAAACACCACAGACATCTTCAGAACTCTACCAAACACCACAGACATGTTCAGGACTCTACCAAACACCACAGACATCTTTAGGACTCTACCAAACACCACAGACATGTTCGGGTATTATTATCTTCTCCTGTAGTAACACTGTAGCAATAATAGATGGCCCTTGCTGAACCTCTTGAGAGAACGGTTAACATCTGAGTGATCTACGAGTGTAAATAAAGTAATTTCCTGTCATGTTTGTAGGAGTTTATGCAAGATTTGTTCCTGCAATGTCTGTTTGATTTGCCTAAAGATTCCAGCGATATTCATGTTGTGCCGAAATGCCGTTCTAAAGTAAGAAATTTGCTTCATGTGGTTGAATACATTTACAACATGATGTATAGGACACTATAGATTGTATATTTTCCCACTGATTGTGTATTTCGTGTTTTTTTCAGTCGTCACGACTGGCTGCGTTTGATCTATTGTTGGAATTAAGTCGAGAATCTGAGAAGAACTTTACTGAACTTCAAAATTTACTTCTCAAACATCATTCATCTGGTAAGAGATCAAATTCGTCAGTGATAATGATTTATTTAATCTCGTTTACACATGGTGTGGTTGCGCAATTCACCCGCCACAGGCTCGTGATACACACGTGCTCGACAACTAAGGCCTAATGGTTAGTGTTTGGTGAGGGAGAAAAACCGGAGTACCCGGAGAAAATACCTCTAAGCACAGAAGAGGGTCAACCATTGAACTATAATAGACTGGAACGCTAACGCAGGGGGAGGGATTGAAGCCAGCTAGTTTTTCTGAGTTTTGAGTTGAAATACTTAACGCCGAACATTGGGCTGTATATGAAATTGAAGCTATTAAAAAGTTCTATTTGATATAAAAACTTCAAGACTTTAGGTAAAAGGGAATTACAAAATTGCGGTTGTTTTTGTATTTTTTAAGTATTTCCATTTTGCCTAAAGTCTTGAAGTTTTTATATCAAATAGAACTTTTTAATAGCTTCAATTTCATATACAGCCCAATGTTCGACGTTAAGTATTTCAACTCAAAACTCAGAAAAACTAGCTTGGCTTCATCCTATTATCGGGTTTGGCGTATTGAGTTAGCGTTCCAGTTTGTATATAGTTCAATGGGATCAACGGAACTATACTTATACGAGTTTTCAAGTACAGGGAAGTTACCCAACTCCTAACTAAATACCTTATTCTCGACCAACTGTAGCGCAGCTCGCTAACCGCGTCTGCCACCCGTGGTCCCCTACACCAAAATCATCATGTTCAACAATGCAAACTTTTTATGCATTTCCAGAGTCTGTGAGCGGTCACCACGTGTCATACGGCTGGCATTACTGGCCCCACGATAACTGTAGGTCTTCTTGTGGTCTGGCTGGAATGATTAATCTCGGAGCAACATGTTACATGGCATCGTGTATGCAACAATTGTATATGATGCCTGAAGCTAGGGCCTCTATTCTTAAAGGACAGGTATGTACTATAAAGTCCTGCAGAAAACACACTTAGAAAGCAAAATTATATGTTTCTGAGAAGAAAATTTTGTTTTCGCAACAATATCTTCAAAGGAGGGCAAAGATGGTTTTCAGATGTTTTGAACCAATGTCCCCTTACTCTTTAAAGCGTGATTGTAAAGTTATGCTTGTGCTAGCTTAGAAAAAACCCAGCAATGTTTTATTTCTCTTTCAAAGCCGACTGGAAATAAGAAATTGGACATGTCTTTGAAAGAAATGCAGAAAATGTTTTGTTTCCTCATGGTAAGTACATTAGAAATGAAAAATAGATTGGTGGACATTAAATTGATGAGTTTCAATGAGCGTTAGAGGACAGCAGATGGTCGCCAAGTGTTGACACTGTCCTATAAGAGGAAACCAATTTAACTACATCTCTCAATTCTCTTTATTGGTCACAAAAATGGCCTTAAAAGGGTGGGCCACGCAAAAAAATATTGGCAAAGGGGGGGGGGGGGTGCATGCAAAAAATGATACAATGTTTTATTGTTCTGTTGTAAGAACGTCACCCTGAAAACGCACGAAATGGCCATTCTGGGCTACGAAAATTCAAAATTTTCTGGGGAAGCATTGCCCCAAACCCCCCTACGTATGCAAGACCCAGGGAATTGGGCTCAGCCTTGCAACTGATGCTTAAGTCAGCCAATGATCACATGGCTTTTTGCTCACAAAACATATTTGTTTTGGTGGCCGGGGGGGTGGTCATCTGAAAAAATATCATTATTTAGGGGTGGGCCACTGGGAAAAAGTTGAGTATGAAAGCGTGGGCCATGCTAAAGATTTAAGAGGGCTCACCAAATTGCACCAGCCCCCCCCCCCCTCCCAGATAAAAATGAACGGTCCCTTATGTTATGGTATGTATTCTAAACACTAGTGAAACAAATTAACATTGAAAATACATGTTTTTTGTGTCATATAGGAAAGTGAAAGGAAGGCCTATAACCCGAGGTCGTTTTGTAAGACGTATATTATGGATAAAAAGCCTTTAAACACTGGAGAACAAAAAGATATGAATGAATTTTTTACTAATCTGATCACCAAGCTCGAAGATATGTCCCCGGATATGGTACGGTAGTCTTTATAAATAGGCTAAATGAAACAGGATATTTCTGTCAATTCTAAGCTGTTCTCCCTAGAGGTCCTATAAAGATCGTTCCATGGTTGTCCAGTGTTACTACAGCAGGAAATCTGAGAAAATATCTCAGAGGCGAAATTATAATTAGAAACTGCACATTGCAGCAACCGATTCAGATTCAGATTTTTTAATGATTTGCACATTTTCTACACATATTTTTACAGCATAATTAAATAAAGATATATCACAATATAAATTACTAAGAAAGAGAAATATAATATAAGTCGTGCGCATTGATCAAAGTAGCAATAAGCTTTCGTGTTGATCACTGCCTACGTATATTTCTAGAAGAACGAACGTGCAACTATATATAAACAAATTCAAGTAATTAATTCAATATTATAGTCTCATGGAGTAGAAATTATAAAAAGATACCCAAACCACAGTCACTAACCACTGTTACCTGAAACGGCCTTATACTTTCAAATCTTTTTGTAGAGAGAACTTGTGCGAGACTTGTTTTGTGGAGAGATCAGTAACAACGTTGTCTCACTGGTAAGAATATCAAATGCTCAAGCATTTCCACTGGTCTTGATGTTATACAATTTTGTTAAACAAACCAACAAATGTTGTAATAAAATTGCAAAATCTTCTTTCTTTAGGATTGTTCCCATGTCAGTCAAACCAAGGACGAATTTTTCTCAATCCGATGTACAGTAGCCGACATGAAAGATTTATACGTAAGTCCTGTATTCAGCTTGTGCAGTCACGCGAGAATATTACGTCATGCTATATAACCGGCAATTTTGGAGGGCAAATCGTGGATTTTTCGAAGTGCCGTTTTCGTTTATATCTTGCGAAATACGGCTAGTAATAATAAGATAATCTATACCTCTGTAGAATCCTTGACCAACGATGAGTATTTTGGTGTATAGTTTGTTGCTTTAGCATGTCTAGAACTCAAGTTATTCAGGAAAGTTGGCGTAGGTATTGATGTCAAAAATTGTCAGCCATCTTGAATTTGATTTTAATTAGTTTGAATTTATCCAATGAAAATGGTGGAATTTGCCCCCCAAAAAACCGGAAGCCACACAATTTCGAGTTGTGATATAATAATATATTTTATTTACCACCTTTGGCAGAAGAATTACAGTGGTATTACAATTAAAGTATTTTAGAAAATTTTTACAACAATTTTTAAGATATGTAAAAGCTTCATCGATAATAATGTACATTTTACTAGAATAGAGGAGAGCTATTATCTATGTATACAAATAGTTTTGTTTAGTTAACCATGTTCATTAAATTTTCAGTGTTTAAGATGTAAAAACTACAATAATGTACATTTTACTAGAATAAAAGGAGCTATTCCTATGTATACAAATGGTTTCGTTTAGTTAGCCATGTTCATTAAAATATTTCAACCAGGCAGCTCTAGGTATGAAAGATTGTTTATGTCTATCTGTGGATGATATTGGTGCCAGTAGTGGGTTATAACCTGTCCTTAAGTTATGTTCATGCGCGTTAGTTCTGCGAATCAGTCTTTTACATGGGTGATTTTCTGAATTTAGTATGTTATTGTATTCGTTACTTGTTAAATAATTTCTTCTTGACGCAAGCGATTCAATTTTGTTTCTTGATAAGCCAATGATGTCTAAACAGCGATTTTGTACCCTTTCAATATCCTCCTTTAGGTAATATGGTAAGCCAGCCCAGATTGGTGCCGCATATTCCAGTATGGGTCTTATCTTTGTGCAGTAGGTTGTTAGCCCTATATTGCTTGGGAGATTTGCTTTCCTGCAGACTCTCACGAAGTAGATTTTACTTGCCTTCTTAACAATATCTTGTACATGTGACTTCCATTTAAGGTCGTTTTGCATGGTAACCCCAAGGAGTTTAAATTTTGTGACTCTTTCAATCGTTTCGTTGCCTATACTGATACTTGGGGGGGCTGGGCTTGATCTCGTAAATCCTATCCACATATCTTTTGTCTTACCGGTATTTAACTCCATTTTGTTTTGGGTAGCCCAGTCTTCCAAAAGATGCACTACTTCTTGCATTTTACTGTTTGATCCAGTAGAGACAAGTTCATATTGGCTACAATCATCGGCGTACTTACATATGGTTGTTGGAAGTTCGTTTGGAATACAATCTTCCATGTCATTGATATAAATGTTAAATAGCGTAGGAGATAACAGCCCCTTGGGGGACACCAGCCGGTATTGTTTCCACTCTGGAGAGGGCATTTAGGAATTTAACTTGCTGTGTCCGATTGGTCAGAAAACTCTGACACCATAACCAAAATGACTTATTAACCCCCATACTTCCCAACTTCGTTAGCAGGATCTCATGATCGACGAGGTCGAACGCTTTCCGGAAATCTATAAACAGCGCATGTACACCATCATGTGGGCTGCCTTTATCTGTGGCGTCATACCAATCCTGAGTCATGCTTGTCAAAGCGCTAACTGTTGATCTACCCTCGTAAACGCGTGCTGGTTGGTTTTAATTTTAAGATCAGCTTGGTTTAGCTTTAATTGTACCTTCTCCAAGACTTTTGCGACTTGCGGTAGGATTGAAATCTGCCTGAAGTCAGTACTTAAATCCTCAGGATTGTTTACCTTCGGAACAGGGCTAATCAGAGCATGTTTATAAGGGCTTGGGTATTTACATTGGAGGATACTAGCGCAGATAATTTCGTGGATACTCGGGGCTAGTTCTTCATGGAAACGCTTTAGTACCCATGCAGGTACACCGTCAACACCGGTTGCCTTCTTGGGATTTAAAAACTTTAATATTGTCTTTACTTGTCCGATGCTTGGTAGTGGCGGTTCGTGGTCTATAATTTCTACCTCTGCGACCCTGGCTGCCAAGGAATTTGGAACTCGGTTGGCCCAGGGAGCAATAAATGCATCAAGTAACTTATTCGCCGTTGACTTTAAATCCATTTGCGTTATATGTGTTGGTGTAAAAGAGGACTGTTTTCCGGCTCCACATAATGAGTAAATACATGTAAACCACTTCCTTGGATTAGAAAAGCGGATAGAGCTTGCTTTATTCTCATAATACCTTTGTTTAGCGTTCGTAATTAGATTAGCAACTTTAGCACAAAGTTTCCTATATTCATATTTGTCTCCTTTAGTAAATATGTAGTAAAATTGGTGATGTCACTTGCTCAAGGCTCAAGCCAAATAGTTTGTTTTTTAATCGCTTCATAAAGGCTGATTTACGCCACTAAGCTCACTGAAACATTGAAACACGCCCGTTTATAATAGTTCACTAATTCATTTTGGTTTCTATTATTTTCATGTTAGGAATCTCTGGATGAAGTGACGATCAAAGATACTTTGGAAGGAGACAATATGTACACTTGTTCACAATGTGGCAAGAAAGTGCGAGCTGAGAAAAGGTAAGTCCTAAGGAAACTAGGAACATTGTTGGGGTAATATTTCCTCGAATGTTTCCTCGACTGAAGCACTCCTTCTCATATGCGAAATTATACTCAGAAAATTTCGCATATATCCCTGCATATTACAGGAATCGAACCTCATTTCCCGAAGGAACATGCACTAACCATTGTGCCACCAACACCTCAGAAGACAAATATAAACAGAATTATCTAAAGGACTTGCATTTATCTCGTCTTTACAGAGCGTGTTTCAAAGTTCTTCCTCGCATTCTGTGTTTCAACACGATGAGATACACGTTCAACATGGTGACAATGATGAAGGAGAAAGTAAATACACATTTCTCGTTTCCAAGACAACTAAACATGGCGCCATACACAGAGGAATACTTGATGGGAGAGAAGAAAGATCAAGGTAAACGCCTGCTCACACGATCAGATTCTCCTCCTGACGTATGTGATTTCACACAAAACAACAACAACTACACTTTTCGCCAGGTATGAGCCAATAGCCTTACTCTTGTCAGCAAATCCAGTAAATCACATACGTCAAGAGGAGAATCAGATGCGACAAATCGGATCGTATGAACAAGCCTTAACAGAACGTCGAGCTGCTCTCAATCGTTCAATCCAGAATTTTTGAGCAATCGACTCCGCTGATAAAAGGTTTTCACAGATAAGGGATTATATGGAGGCAAGTCAGCCTAGGCACCCGAGGTAGCTCGCTTTACCTAGACGAATTTCATCATTGTAATACAAGAATAGAACTAATATAGACTATTGCCTTTTCACAGATCCAGAAAAAGACTTGAATTATGTTTATAATTTAATCGGAGTTGTTGTTCACACCGGGACAGCTGAAGGAGGGCATTATTACAGTTTTATACGAGATAGGACGTCAGGGCAGAATGATCGATGGTTCCTGTTCAATGACGCTGAAGTTAAACCATTTGATCCACAGCAGATTGCGTCAGAATGTTTCGGTGGCGAGATGATGGTAAATACTGACAATAAAAACATAAAAACCTCTCTAAATCTAACGGGGACACATCTCTAAAACATACGCGATATTGAGATGAACATGCCTCTAATATGGGCAACCCTGGAGGGTCTAATCCCGGTCAGGTCTAAAATATGTATATAATAATTTCGCTCGAAATTTCCATCAACAAAAACCCTGCAACAACCCTAGATTGTTATCTATCTTTGTTGGAGGCGTGTACTTAGATGTGTCCGCATTAGAGAGCTATTCAGTACTAACAGATACCCTTCTAATGTCGACACCCCTATAAAATGATCAACCTCCAAGATAGGTGCTAAGATTGTTAGTTCTATAACGTAAATGCTTGTTTAAGGTGGGATTCTTTCTGATGTGGGCGCCTCTATAATATGATTGTCACAATAAAGTTGAAACCTTTTAGATGAGAGCTCTCCAAGACCACTTAGGGGGATGAAAATAAAAGATAAACACAAGTGACTCTTTTAAGATTGAAAACGCTAAAATGTCGACACCCTATATCTTAAATACTCGCCTGAATTGACGAACCTTAAGATGTAAATTGTATAATTGGCGATTTACTTCATAAGACTAGGCAAGTTAGGCGTTGCCAAACTCTCCGTTAACAAAGCAACTTCGAGTTCGATTAAGTTAAATTACGATAGGAAATCTCATGCCATTCTCACATACAAAACTAAATCTTTCGTCTCAATTTTAGACCAAAACCTACGATGCTGTCACGGAAAAATTCCTGGACTTTTCATTCGAGAAAACACACAGTGCGTACATGTTATTCTACGAACGCGAGGAGAAACCTCGCAACGCCGACACCGTCTCGTCTGTCGGTGAAATGGACCCCGAACTTTCCTCGTGGATTTGGAAAGACAATATTCAATTTATCCGTGATAAACAAATATTTGACTTGACCTATTTCAATTTTATGTGGTTATTGTGTAGCAATATCGCCCCCACGTTTACGGAGAGTTCGCAGACCTCTCTATCAAATGTTAAGCTGGCGACATCGTTTTTGCTCGAGACGTTTATTCATTCAAAAGAAAAGCCAGGGTTGAAAGGATGGAGTGATTTATTGGTGGTGCATTTTGATAACAGTCGTGAGGCTTGTCAGTGGTTCTTGGATCATATGGCTGAGGACAGCTGGTGGTTGCATCAAATATTGCTTCGGTGTCCTGTGCAAGCTACGAGACAGGTTTGTTGCCATGGAAACATTTTAATACCCCTAATCCTACATAAAGAATTCCTTCAGTTTAGTACTTCATCTTATATAGATGATCCGTCCAGTGAATTTCATGCAGATCAGTGGCTCACTGAACTGTATAGTAATACTGGATAGAAGTCCTTCACGTTAGTACTTCATCTTATATAGATGAAATGGTTCATCCGTCCAGTGAATTTAATGGAGATCAGTGGCTCACTGAACTGTATAGTAATACTGTATAGACGTCCTTCACTTTAATACTTCGTCTTACATCACCAGTACCCCAGTTCCAATTACACTCCTTGTTTGGATTTCCTCTTGTAGGTGTTCGCTCGATTGTGTCTTCACGTAATTCAGATACTTCGACCTTCTCAAGTGGCACTCTACTGTTCTTCTCAAAAAGAGTAAGTAGAACCGGCATCATGGAAATATTATTCTTAGCCAAGATTAACTTTGTATGCTTTCCTTTTAGTGCTGAAAATGGCGGACAGAAACCTGCAGCATCGTGTTCCGTGACGAACTTTGTTCAAACCATTCTGAAATTGGTATGTGCAGTTCATTGCAATAAAACTATTCGCGTGTTTCCGTGAGCATGATGGGGCAGCAGATGGTGGTCGACTTCAGAGTTGTTAAGACTTACTGGAGCATGAAAATTAACTGAAATGAAGACTTCTAGTAAATTACTCAAAAATAATTAGGCCAAAAAAATCTTCTCTTTCTGGTCAGCGCGCGCGTCATTTGCAACTGCGCGCGTCATTTTTAACTGTGCGCGTCAACGTTTTTTTTTGGCAAATACGGTCCATCAATATCCTTGCAAAATGAAGTACTCTTAAATAGAAATTTTATTTTATTAAACCTGCAAATTTGGTGACAGTTTAGCATTAAAAGCATAAAAAATCACTATACACTTTATAAAAAATAGAAAAATACTCACCCAGCGCCTCCTTATTAACTCTTAAGAAAAAAAAGAAGGGCGAAAAAAATTCTGCACAAACCCACTGACCAGAAACATATTTTTTTTTTTGGCCTTAGCATTATTTTTCTCTCTCTGATAACTGTCGGTTGACCGCCCTCTGTTGCACAATAGCACTTATGCTAATACCATCGTAACGTATTTTTGGTGGGGGTTTTGTTGTCCATATATACATTACTTATAGTGCAGGGTATTAATTTTCCCTGTGACTTTTCTTTCTCAGCTTACTACAAATGTAAAGAACCACATGAAAAACATGACAGAGTTATTCTCATTTCTTCATCAATTTTGTCAACTTGGAAGCGAAGAGGTTTGTGGACAAGATTTACGTTTTAGGGTATATACTAACCTCTGCTGCAATTTTAACCCCATTTTTCTCTTACAGAGGCGATATTTGTTATCTGTCAATACTATAACAACGTTGGTGAATTTCTTCTTCAAACTAAAGTCCAACGATCCGGTATGTCATATGTTCTTTTCCATTTATCGTTTTCATTTAGCAGTGTCGTTCTGCAGATGGTGGTCAACTGTCAGTTAGAGAATTATGTCAATTCTTTTCATTATATGTAGTAGTCTTTCTGGTGACAAAAAGTGTGAGCATTGTAGAAGATGACTCCATCATCTGCTACCCCGTAACGTTCACTGAAATCCACCGAGTAGCACGTTTTGCTCGCAGCCTGTTGTGTTCAATTTCTTCATGTCGTATTTCGTAGGTCGAAGTAGGCGAAGATGATGACGTTGATGATGACGATGACGAAGTCGTTCCAATCTTTCCCGAAGAGAAGTTCCGACCGTTCGCATTGGAAAAGATGGTCACAGTTATCGCGTATTTGGCGGAGGAAGCTAAAGGACAATCGTATGTATCTTAACATCGGTCAGTAAGCCGCTTGCATTAGAGGCCAAGACAAAATGCCCCTATCTTTAACCTGACAGGAGGAACTCCCAAAGATATATGTATGATTTAATGTTAAATTTTGTTTTTCTCGCTTTATCGTGTTCTAGTTTACAATAATGCGTTCTCTTTTTCTTCAGAAAAGAAGTTCAGTTATCAGAAAGTGATAGCGAAGTTCTTCTTGGTGGCCAGGTACTGTATCTAAAGCTGGTTTAAACTTCTAAAAAAATGTTCTGATTTTTTGTTGTTGATATTTTATAGTTGGCATGAGTGTTATATTTTTTTTGTAGGGATTTCCATTCATCTTTGAGATTGTAAAAGATGCAGTGAACCTCAAACACACAGGCAATCTTGTGTTTACATTGTGTATGCATAACCAAGAACTCGCAGAAAATGTAAGCACTGTTCCAGTCGCATTCCCGATTGTCCTGACCTTGCATGCTGCCTAGAGGAGTGTATGCTTTTTAATATATATAACTTCATATTATAGTTGATAGTTGTGATTCTTTTATGTTTTAGATTGTTTCGACGCTAATGTCCTCTGTAAAAAGACTTTCATCAGAGGTATGATAAAAACATTCAATTTATACTGCTCTATACAGTCCTTGAAACTCCCGAAATTTCAGGTCGGCAAGAAATTGCCGACCTAAAAGCGATAATTCTAAATCTAGGTCGGCAAATATTTTCAAAACAAATAGACAATATCCAAATTAAAATTTAATTTGCTTGCTGCAAATACGCGTATTTATAAACAGCAATTAATTGCAATAGCAAACAAAACAACTAACAAAATGTATGAACTCCAATCGAACAGTGCATATATACATATAGCATGACCATGAGCAAGCAAATTCCATTGACAGCCAATGACAATTTGATTCTCGCAAAGCGTATTTTGACTGCGCAAGCTTAAATGATCAAAACCTGATAATGAAAACATCATAGTTGAAAATGCGTATGTGAAAGATGCGTTCGCGGAAAAAAATGCCGAGACGTATTTGAAAGTAGGTCGGCAAAATTTTGCCGACCTAAATCTACACATATCGCTTTGCAGGTCGGCATTTAGGTCGGCATTGCCGAATGCCGACCTGAGTTTCAAGGACTGTCTATACTATATATACCTTAGTTTATAACTGACATTGAGTTTTTAGTATGAAACAATTTAGGTTCAATTACTTTTGTTTTTCTTCATCCAGCAAACTCAGCCATTCTTTAAGCTGCTTAATAACCTCACTGAACCTAGTCTCGGAACTCCGGGTCCTTTCTCGTTCACAAAACTCATCTTGGCAAGAATTTGGGAGGTAAAGTATTCGTTGCTTTAAATTGAAGGCATTTTATTCCGTGATATAAATTATGTGCTAACTATATAATTATTATACATGTTGGGTGAACATATTGAAAGGTAGCATTTATTTCGAATTATAGGCAGCTGAGTACAACGCTTGTGTTTGTCTGGAATGGCTTCAGAATGTCGTTTCAAAAAATAAAATGGTAAGATAAAAATCTGAAAAACAAACTTAGAAATATTCTAAACCGTAACTTGATCTTACCGATGCATTTCTGCATGATTCTACTTTTCTACCAGGCTCGTCAATTCGTGTTGAATCACATGGACACATGGGTCGAACCATTTCTAGTAGCAGACAATAGCATGCGTATTCGAAACGGTATGTAGAATGCTATAAGTAAAAACTTTGAGTAAACTAAACTAAACTGGATAACTATTCTAAATTGTTAATCCTAGGCCTTGAGGTCTATTAAGGGCCGTCCATTATTATTAGTCCAGTGTTACTATAGGAAGAAACCTTAACTGAACTAACTCTATTTATACTGGATATTGTCCTATCAGTTCTAAACTGTTATCCCAAGAGATCCTGTAAGATCCAGTGTGTGATAGAGTCAAACCATAGGTGGCACGTCAGCACCCCCTCCCGCCGAGTTCATACTGAAATTTTCCAAATTTTCACGATCTATAGTATCTTGCGCTGGTGGTGGAAGGGTGCGCCCCCCGGAAAAATCTGCACCCCCTCTATTAGATGAGCCTGGATCCGCCCCTGAGTAAAACTGGAAGCACTGTTCCCAGATGGAAGACATGCATTAACCGCTACGCCATCATCATTCATCAATATGTTTTTACATTAGATGCATATAAAATTTAGTGTGAATGTAAATTTTAATACCCAGATTCTTCTTTGCTTAGACTCTGCGTATTTGTTGGTTGCTCTCATACCCAACAACCCGTTCAAACAAGGCTTTCGGTAAGCAATCTTGAAATATTACTAAAGTTCTACAGTTGTTTTTAACTTGCTCACAACCTACCATCATTTTTTTAGAACGAAGTCTTTTGTCACTCCTCAAAAAGATGTTCAGGTATTTATCCATCTCGACACATGCTTTGAATATTCGCAGTCATATTTTTTGGAACTATTGCTCATATTTATATAATTTTAACTATGTGTACATTCATTTTAGCTCTCGTCAAAGGCTGAAACAGTGCTTCATGAGGTATGTACAAAATTTAAAATCTTGTGGAATTCACGTGAAATGTGGTATGAAGTGGGAGTTCTTTTTCTTCGTTGAAGATTTTTTGTAGATGCAAATTTCGAGTGAAAATTGTATACATATTTAAGACCTAACCAGGTCGTAATTTCCATCTAGAAAAACGCTTCAACGTTCAGTTCTTCCTCTTTGATTTTAGGTCTATGTTACTTTGCTGAACCTCATGCCAAAGCTGAAGACGTATTGTGGTTAGTATATTGCATCATCACCAGAAAATATTTATTCATAGCACCATCAGCATTGCTCTTCAAACTATTCTTTTCCATATTTAAGATCGAACTCTCCATGGTACGACGAAGCTGACGAGCTATTTCGCTGTGCTGAATTATTGCCTTGTTTCAAACAAAGAGAAAGAAATGGTAAAATACAAAAAATATATTGTAAAGGTCTGTTCACACGATCTGATTTGGTATGAGCCAATATCCTTACTCTTGTCAGCATATCCAGTAAATCACATACGTCAAGAGGAGAATTGGTTTCGACAAATCGGGTCGTGTGAACCAGCCTTTATAAAAACTTTATTATTCAATTAAATATTCCTGTTAAACTTGTTTTGTATACATCACACGCGTTCTTTGTGGTAGATTCTCGCCAATGGAGTTCACTACACTAGACTCCACTTTGGCAACGAATTCTAAATCGTGTTTGCTTTGTGTCCTTTACTAGTTTACTCCATATTCTGCTGATATATGGAAGCTGTTTCACCCTCTGATGTCTGAACCAAATATATCTGTATTTCCAAATAAACAGGTAAAAATAACTATAGTCCATGTGTATGGATCGTTTATTTATAAGTGTAGCAAATACTATATTACATACATACATAAGTGATACATTATTCAGCTCACTCCCCGTTGGGGCTTTTCAGTGACCGATTACATCAAGTATCTCGCTTACCTATATTATGTACTTAGCATACATTATCTATTATTCTATTTTACAACAATTGTGATATTACTTTCCTAATCTGTATATCCTAACCCACCCAGTCAACTTTCCCTGTGGGAGGAAACCGGAGTGCCCGGAGAAAACCCACGACTTGCGGCATAGCGTTGACTTACTCTTTTCACATGAGTGTGATGAGTAAAGTCCTCAGCGAGAATCGAACTCAAGACTCAGAGGTGAAAGGCGCTTGCTCTGACGACTGCGCCACCGAAGCCCCATATTGAATATGTGTAGTAACTATTGTAGTATTGTACTCATGTAAATTTACTACTGTATACTGTATGTGTATACTATTGTATACATGTTGTGCTCCACTGTATGTTTATCAAAGAGTGAGCATCATGCAAGTGATCCTTTGCGCGCTTGTGTTTACATTTTATGTGTACATCCGGTTGTATCTCATCAATATGCGAGGGCATAGAGTGAGAATATAGCGATAAGCAGCATACGTGTTTTGTAAAAGTTTTTTATGCTGTTTCCCTTCAAAATGTCGGACTCGGAGAATGGTCGGACTTGACTCAAGAGGTTTACAATGCCGAAGGTGATATTAATCTGTGTGGTTCACCAGTATATGTAGTGACTCTGTTCTGCGTGTTCTGCATGTCCTTCAATGTCGACTTTGTAGTCTCGCCACCGTAAACAGAGGGCCTTCCACGCTTCGGGAGCGAAATTATAAGTTTCGACATTTAGACGTTATAAATGTTTTTGCCACGTAAAGAACACAAAATTTCACAAGATATAATTTCTGCTTAGAAGTGAAAGTAAAATTGTTTTTCAATACGACTGCCATACAATAAATGTTTTAAAAGGCTGTTATTTTGTGGCACGCCAAGCACGCAAAGAATCACTTGCACGATACTTGCTCTTTAATGTACTTTACCCAGGTGCATCCGTGCACGTACTACTAAACTAATTAAATATCTACTTCACTAAATGTCTGCTACTACAGTGTACTTGTGCCTTTTGTTCTGACAGGCGTTGTTGACGTATTGGTATCATGTTTGCAATGGTTGTGAAGAAAATGTGGCATTTATAACAGATACTACTCATGTGGTCGAAAATATACCATTTAATTACATCTTGTGAGTACTTAATGTAGTAATACGTATATGATCAGTCAACAGACATGTACTAATCACAGTGTTGGCAAGCTTATTTCTGTGACTTGGGTTTGATTTTCTCAATATGCGGTTGTCTGGTTATAATTTCGCCACACTAATCCAAAACGCCTCCGTTTTCAAAAGTCTCCACTTTCAAAGCCGTTTTCGAAAAGCTATCCGTTTTCCATCGTATTAGTGTGGACGATCGGTGAAAACGCATACAAAAGGATGCGTTTTCCAACGAAAACGGATTAGTGTGGACGGGGCCTACAATTGAGCAGGCCCCATCAAAATGTAGGGGTCGGTGTAAGGGCCCACTTGCAAATTGAGAGCAATTTTGAAATTGGGGGGCCCCTTTTTAACTTAGTTCTACTTGCATTCTAGTTGGGGCCCCTTATATGACTTAGCACAGTTTTAGTCTTTCTGCTGTTTGAAAATATGACGTCATAGGGGTCCCCAGAGAAACTTTTGCCCGGGCCCCGCTAATTCTCTCGGCGTCCCTGATGGCAGTAACACTGTACCAATGAGGGATGACCCTTACCAAACGTTTAAAAAAAACAGTTTAGAACTGATAGAGCTTTTTGATAGACTGTTTATTTCATACTATTCTGTTGCCACTATTCATTTTGAGTAATTTTGTTGTTTGTTTAGATCGAATGATGACCCAGAAGTTATTGCTTTCAACAGAAGTGTTCTCCCAGTTTACTATGGTCTATTAAGACTTGCTTGTGAACATTCAGCTCAGTTCACGCGAGAACTTGCCAAGCATGCCAACATGACGTGGGCTTTTGAATATCTGGCCTTCAGAATCAACCAGTATCCTAAGGTAATGGAAAGTGTGGATTTCTCAAAACTTCACCTTGGCCGATGACGTCATCCCTTGAGTACATAAGGCTCGTTTCAAACGCCGCTCCACTCATGCGCCGAACTTAAATGACGAATTAGGTGCGACAGAAGAGCGACGTTTGAATCAATTAGGTACGGCAGAATTTGGAGCGACATAAGTTCGGCAGAAGTTCGACAGAGCCTGTCGCATTATGCGATGTTAGAGCGACATTGATTCGTACGCCCCTCCACTCATGTGCCGAACCTAAATCAAAATTTACTGTAATTTATTAGAATTAGATTGGCCACTTTGTAATGTTTACTTATTTTTTGAATTGTGTTTGGAATTCCCGCGCGAATTATCCTCCTTTCTCGTCAACAACATTATATTTTATACGCCGTTTGAATCACTGTCGCTCTTGTGTCGCTCCAGCGTCGCACCTAATACAATTAAGTTCGGCGCATGAGTGGAGCGGCGTCTGAAACGGGTCTAAGACGTCATGTTGCAAGTTGCAACTATAGGTCATCCATGTTAAAGACACTAGACAGCAGTGCTGAAAAGTTAGGTCGTGAATGTAATTTGTTCAAGCACTAAATTAATGTTCTTAAAACAGGGTCATGAAACATGTCTGATATTATATCCGTTTGCCATGAGCTAATAAACTTTGATAACACTTATAGCTCTATTTGTGTGCTTCTGCATGCCTGTTTAGTTAGAAACCATAGAAAGTAGATCGCAATTAATCCAAAGAGGATTTGTGGAAATAAATGACACAATGCTCAGCTTAGTCCATCTGCCTTTCACATCTGTGACCAGAAAAATAGTCAACTATTCCGTTCTTGTTGCTATAGGCTGTTGAAGAATTGTTCAATCTCATGAATTTGTTTTCTGGAAATGGTCAAAATTTGACGAAGAGTTCCGAAGTCTCAGCGGCCGCAAGTTTCCGTGAACGTACGATCAAAATGTATATGACGTCATTGGATTGTGGATCTCACTGGACCACACTCATTTAGTAAGTACAAGTGTCCACTGATCTCACAAGTAGACTGGATGGTGCATGAAGCCAGTTAAACATGGCTATAGATATTAGAAATCCAATAAATTTCATGTTTCATTTTAGTGCGCTGAAAATATTACTTCAAACGGAAGAAGATAAATTGACGGTTGCTCTCAACAATGGATTGATGTCTTTGGCTGATGTAAGTTCTTGTTGTAAACCTGTTGTAAACCTGTTGTAAACCTGTTGTAAACCTGTTGTAAACCTGTTGTAAACCTGTTGTAAACCTGTTGTAAACCTGTTGTAAACCTGTTGTAAACCTGTTGTAAACCTGTTGTAAACCTGTTGTAAACCTGTTGTAAACCTGTTCTTTCACGGAATTACATACGCGACTGCAGTTCGATTCGTCTAATACACAGTCGTCATATATAAGTTCACCTCAGTCAAATGTGAATGAAGAGTGCTTTCAGTTTGATTCTGTCGTAGGTTTGCTCAGGATACTCCGGTTTCCTCCTGCAGGGCGCGAAATAACGGCCGGTCAACGGACAATGTCCGGCCAAAATGAGTAGTTGTCCGGTCAAACTCTCGCATGACCGGTCATTTTGACCGGCTACTTTTTAAAGTTTACATGTAATTCAGTTGCTAAATAAAGCGAACGAGCAAACTATTTTCATGCAATTTTCTCATGGATTAAGTTTCGAAGTTGCTGACAAGTGAAAATAGCCGGCACGCAGTGGCTGCAACTGTCAAAACTTCGTCTGATGTTGCGTTTACTTTGAATAATATTTACTGTACGGACTTTACAATAAAACTCAGAAGTGATTCTTACTTCTACAGACATTTTTCTAGTTACATTAAGTATTTTACATTTAAGGGGACTTTGTCAGGCTTTAGTTTAACTGAATAATTTGACCGGCAACCCTCCAGCCGTTATTTCGCGCCCTGTCCTGTACAGATTTCTGACACTGGACCAATTAACAGTTAGACAACGAGGCCGAGTTGACTATTCGCTAAGATACAACGAGGCCGAGTTCTCTAATTGTTTTAGTATAAACCTACTAGTATATTTCAAGCTGAAGGAATAAAATAGGAAATTTAAGAGCATTCATGAGCATTTTTAATCTGTAAGCAATATGGCGAGAAATCTCGAAGTACATAGAGTATAACATTAATACGGAAAAAATCTTGAAATTTTATAGCTAAATGGATGAAAACATTCATAAAAAAATGCTTTAAAGGTCAAGAAAATATAGTTAAATAACTTCTAGCGATTGTGTTTTCAATGATTTTGCTCGAAATATAAACAAAAATCGTCCATGTTCAAAACTGTAAAAATACGAGTAAAACGTCAAAATTATACCTTTTTTGCACGCAATTTCCAAGAATGTTTGTTAGTTTTTATTCCGGAATAAAAAGTAGGACATTTTGTGAAGGGTTTTTTTCTTAAAAAAGCAAATGATTCACAGGTTTTTCTTCCGCTCTTCGCTACTAGTAGGCTAATGCCTGGTGGCCCTCTAGTATAGAGTAGCCAATCAGCAGAACGCTGGATTTGTAATAGCCTATACTAATACGGGATGGCCGTTATTGACGTCTAGGGAGACACATAAACAGAGTAGATATACAGTATGAACAAAGCGGCTGAACAATGATAAGGCACTTACGAGATGTAACATTTATTGTATTTTCAAGGCGTTTACGACGTTGCACTTGATGTACCATGAGGCAACAGCCTGTCACGTGACAGGGGACTTGACAGAAGTATTGTCTGTGATGTTAAATATTTTAAACTGCTGTCGTGCTCACATGAACAGACAAGGTAAAAAGAAATTTCACGTTGTTATTTGCAAATACTTAAAATGTCCACGGGGCGTTGGTGACACAGTGGTTAGTGCTCTGTGACAGGGGTTTGCTTCCTGTAATATGCAATTGTCTGATTATAAGGTCGCCTCAATCACATGTGAAGAGTGCTTCCAGTTTGATTTTACTAAACATCACAGGTTTTCCCTGGATACTGTGATTTCCCACTGTAGTAACACTGGAGCCGTAAGGGATAACCCTTAATAGATTTCTAGGGAGAATAATTTAGAACTGGCAGAGCTTTTCAGTATAAATACAGCCAATTAAGTTTACGAGCTATAACGAATAGCTCTTACTGGAGCTGTAGGGAGAGCTGTCCAGTATAAATAGAGTTAGATTAGTTAAGTTTAGTCAAGTTTACTTTCAAGAATGTGGAGTGCCGATCGCTTTGTTATAATATTTGAACATTTGAACTCGACGATCTGGTCCACTAATAAAAACAACGTTTGATCATATTCTTTCCAGACGTAAAGAGCAGTATATATGGGTGGACAGAAAGAATTGACATGGCTCAAAAACTGCTTTCACTTTTAAATTTTTATACACCGAAAGAGATTCGGAAATGCTGTTTAGGTATTGTGCTTTGTTTTATATATATTTTATTTTTGTGTACCAATATATACATGCTTGAACATTTGTTCCTTTCTTGTTTATGTAGAGGTTTTACATACAATCATTTTAATCTACGAAGAAGACTGCGTCAGTTCTCTGATTCCGATTATCTACCAGTCTCACAGAAGTCGTAAAGAGAATCCAGACCCAGTGCCCCTAGGTCCATTCTTCCCTCGCCGTCATGGAAAGGGTTCAATGAACAGTAAATCGTCGCGACAGATGGCAGTTCCTGAACTGAACATGGCACTACATAGAAGTTATATTGATTGTCAGAAGGTAAGTATATGGACAGGTCTACAAATGGGGTGGGGGGGAGGGGAGGGGGTGCGAATGCTTCAGAATTATGGCTAAGAAACAATGTTTCCTGGTTTGTCTATACCTTCCTGAAACATGGCTAGAAAACGATGTTTCCACAGCAATATCTTCTCGTTTGCCCTGAGACTGAGGTTTACATAGTGACTTGTAGCCGTACAGCAAAACTTACTAATTCAAAAACTTGCATATGTTTAGGGAGTTGACGTAAATTACGATAAAGAGCTGGCGGATTATTTCTTTCCATATCATCAGTTTGTGGATAAACTCGTACGTTGTGGGTTGACGCACGATAAAGTGAATGAAACTGTAATCAAATTAAGTAAGTATGGTCTATTAGATCAATACTGAGCATTTTTGTGTACATAGTAATTCAAAGCATGGTAATTCATAGCTGGTTAGCTCGTGTTCTTCAAGGGTTTTTCTCCGGGTTCCCCCTTATATCTCCTTCACCAAAACTCACCCTTATGACTTATTTGTCGAGCTTATGAATCATGCGCCTCTGGCTCAGGTGAATTGGGCAACCTCGCCCTGTTTAATCGACAAATTAGTACAATTTATTATTCAATTATCTAAACTTGCAATATAACCATTGGACAGAAAATAATTGTTTTTCTTTTCGTCATTCTTTAGGTTGTCTCATGGCAATGGAAGGTCTGCCTCTTCACTTCACTTTGTTTAGTAAAATATGGTCAGATATTTACAACAAATCTCATGAGGTATCGTCCATTAAATCGTAGAAAATAATTTGTTTGTTTTGCTCATACGTATCAGTCATTGCTATATCAGTCAGAGTGTTTCGTCAACCATTTGCTTAATTAAAGTAGTGGTCGGTCAGTAACTGTAGTATTTGTATTTTTTCTCATTATCTAGGTTCCGAAATACAAAGCATGTTTGAAAGAATTATGTCAGCAAAATGAGTTCATTGAGGTGAGTCAAGAAGTAATATACCATACACGAGAAGGAGTTTATTATAGTGATTTGAAACACCGAAAAGTGTGTTGAAAAACAAGGCGCTAGCCGAGTTTTTTTAACATACTTTGAGGTGTTTTTAAGTCACTGTAATAAACGACTTCGAGTGTATGATATAGCTTCTCAAACAAACCAGTATTAATCACTCAACGCGAAAGTTGAGTTAATTTATGGATGTTTATTACCGTGGTATCAAGACAACGATACGGTGGTGATTTCCTTTCTGTTTTGCTCATGAATTATTAATGAGTTTGAGAAGTTCATTTACCTGTGGGTTATATTTATGGCCGTCTTTGCCTGCACTTCATACTAATATATTTATGTCTTTTGTTCAGTATGTAGATCACATTTTGTTTGAAGAAAGAACAATCATTAATGTGAATCCAACGTACTCCTTCGTCTGCAGTATATTTCCCAGGGTAAATATAGATCTATTCTTTATTCGTATAGATCATTGTTGCATGTTGTTACTGGTCGAGGACGTGAAATAGGCTCGATCTATCTTGTCTTTTGTGTGCTCTTTGCATATCAGTGTTAGCTGGTGAAGAGATGTATTAACGCTCTCTATTGCATCGGTCACCGTGACATAGCTCAGGGATGGATCCAGCTTGATCTGGTAGAGCGTGCTTAGCCGGCGCTGGTCATGAGGCAGGGGTGCATTATCACTGAGGACCCCAGGCAGGGTCAGGGGACTGAGCTTGTCAGAAAAGTCATGAAGAATATTGTTGCCTAGAAGGTCGAAGAGGTCCCCAAAGACCCAGTATTGTATTTTTGTTTGATAATTGCCATGCCAAACCCAAAATTTAATTTGATACGGAGATTGGTACCCCTCCTGCACCCCCCCCCCCTGACCAATGCTCGTGATCCCCCTCCCCCAGTAAACCCAGTAAATTCATTCATGGCAAAGAAGTATAACTTTTCTGCTAGATCTCATCACGGGTTGCGCACGACCAGTGGAATTCTCTCGTCAATACTCTGGTGACGTCAGTTATTGCTGATCAAAGCCAAGCAGATGCTTTAAAAGACTCAGCGCTCAATGAACTGGCCCGACGTTTAACTGCGGTAAGATCACAAATCTTAAAGCGTATTAACAAAGCAGTTATAGTTGGTTAAAATACGACCTTAAGGTTAAGGCTGGTTCAGACGATCCGATTTATTCGTTCCAATTCTCCTCTTGACGTATGTGATCTACTGGATTCGCTGACAAGAGTAAGGCTATTGGCTCGTACCTGGTGAAAAATGTAGTGTGAAATCACGTACTTCAGGAGGAGAGTCGACAATAGCGTGAATTTTAGCCGACAGTTGGCATCCAAATATAAAATACCCCACAATAAACCCCCCAGCTAACTATGTTATGTCTTTAGGACCTTCGGGTATTATTACTACTCTTCACTGCGTCGGCGCCCCAAAAAGCTGACGTCAGCGAGATGTTGGTGCCGAGTTTGAGACGTCTTCTCGGCGTGTGTCGAAAACACCAGGAAACGAAACAAGACAAACTGAATGAACAGAAGGATGGCGAAAAAACGGAAGGAACGAAAGCGAATGAAAACAAAAGTGAAGAAACGAAAGTAAGGGAGAATAAAAGCGATAAAGAAGGGAGTAATGATGAACAGGAAAAACAATCGGGCGGTGACGGAAGTACAGGAGCACCGCCGACTAAACGAAGGCGTGGCGAAGATGTCGCGACATCTTCCGAAACTGGAGAGTCGAGTACGTGCCCTGCTCACGGCGAGGAGAGTGGAAACAAGGATCTTGAAGAGACATCTACAGGGGAATCCAGCAAAGAAAACCAAACACGGAAAACTGCCGGGTCTAAGGCGAAATTGAGCGGACAACTGATTAGAAAAATTCACTCAGACTGGGTTGACTCGTTAGCCAAAATTATTGAATCAGTTATGAGTAAGGTGCCACAATAAGCCGTTGTTGTTGCCTTATGAATATTGATCGGAACCGATTTTAACATTCCGTGAGATTCGTTGACACCAGTAAACTTTTTTAATTTCCTTAATGCCAGTTAAACTGCCCCCCTCAAGAGAGGGTACCTCCTTCGGTCAAGAAACAGTGATGCCAGAACAAACACAATGTGACTGACGACAATTTGTATAGTGTAGTTAAATATAATGAATGCGACGTTGGTTAAACATATAATGCCAATTTTGATACATAAAGAGTTGCGTGAAAGATTTTCAAATAAAGAGTTAGGGTAGAAGGTGCTGGTCATCATTCCTTTGCAGCTGAGAGCTGAATTGCGAAGGACGCAGTTCAAAAGTGAACGAGTTTTTAGGCTTACTAGGGCGCCTCTGGCGGCCACCAAATGACCCATGTCTGATCAAGGAGCACAGCTAAGGTAGAAGGGTTAGTTTTGGGTGAGGGAGGAAAACCGGAGTACCCGGAGAAAACACCCTCAAATCATAGGACAGAATTCGACCAACTACAACTCAAGCACGTCAAGTCAGAGCAGAATAGATAGACGTCCAGTAACAATCACGGATCAGTGGTAACAATGCCCTAGCAGGTTTAACTCAGCGGTAAGGAGCATGCGCAATACGCTCATGTTCGAGTTAGTAAAGAAATAATAAGGGGTCGGCATGGGGTTAGGGTAAAAGGCAGGGCTTATAGGCCTCGACGCATTCCAGTTTCGTTAAGATAATACAACAAAAGACGACACACAAGTTTGATTTTATCAATCATCTATTTTATTTTATCGTTACAATTTTATTGTCTTTACATTAAAATGTTGACTATATCTTGTAGTTCTATTCAGTTTTTTTCTTCAAATCGTCCAAAAACTAAAGAACGAATGAAAATTTCAGCAAAAGGCTGTTCGTTTTAAACCTGTCGAAATTCTTCAAATGGTCAAAAATATTTAAATTAAGGAATGCAAATTTCAGCAAAAGCGTTGTCATTTATAAATCCATAGAAAACGTTTCCTAATGCTATGTCATACAATTTTATTTTAGAATTTTGTTACTTAAAAATTACAGCAAAAAATGCTTTGTCGTTTAAAATATATATTGGTCTAGGATGGTACTGTAAATGCCGCGGTTTAACGCGTTGTCGCGGATATATAGATCCGGGTTTTAGTCGCAAACAGGGAACCAGAGGAGGCTGATAGGGCCTCTGTCAGTAAACATTCCTGCACTTCCATCCCATTTGTAATATTTATCCTCTTTGAAGAAATACCACTCCTTGTTCACCATGTCGTACCATGATGCGTCGGGGTTTCGCGGGGCTCCTGGGAAATTCACGCTCATATCTTCAGTCGAGAGTAGATTGAAGTCGTGCGTCGATACCTTAAAATAGTAATAATTATGATCAAAATAATGAAAACTTTATTAATAGACATTTTTCTTGCCTATGTACAATTGTAAATCATCTCGCTTCTTGAGTAAAACTTACATGCCACTGGCTGCTTAAATCCCATGATAAAAATACAATATAATGCACAATACACAATACAATACAATATACAATACAATTTGACCATACAATACACAATAGAATACACAATACAATACAATACACAATACAATATCCATTCTCATTAATAATTCATAAAAACACAAGGAATTCACGACCGTGAAGGCCGACAATACAACCCACAACATAACACAACACACAACACAACATAACACACAACAAAACACAATACAATACCTTGTAGTGCGTTCCACTCATAAAGAAGTGTTGCCAGTAACAACAGCCGACCTCAAACGAGGCTCCAAACTTGGCGTTGTTTGTTAGGAAATGTTTGTACAAATCGGGCGTGTGCATAAGGTTCATAGGGGCATACGGTAGCGGACCTTCGGGAACTTCGGTCCAGCCCCACCAATTTCCCTGCCATATCTTATGATCTCTGAACTCATAAAAACGTCCGTTCGTCATCTGCCAGTCTCGATACGGTTGCTTGCGAATGAAATGTTTTTCTCCAAATAGGTAGACATCGTGATCACCCTTTGTAGAAAGCAAAATGAACCTTGTGTACCACATAATTATATGTATTTGCCAAAGCTTTCTATAGCTGTAAGCGCGGTCGTCGTCAGTGCAAGTAGTAATAATATTTGTGCTGTGCAGTGTGTTGGACCCCGACTCAAACGAGGATGAGAGTTGATGAGAGTCAATGAGAGTTGCAACTCTCGCTCGCGTTTGACCGTCAACTCTTATAAACTTTCGTTGAGTTGGTTCGAGGTCGGTAATCTTCGAGTTAAGCCCCTCGAGTTAAGCCCCTCGAGTTAAGCCCCTCGAGTTAAGCCCTTTTCGAGTTAAGCCCCGACCACGCCCTAACCACACCCCTTTTCGCCGGGGGCTTAACTCGAAGTACGAAACACGATTTGGGTTATTCGAGTTAAGCCCCGGGGCTTAACTCGAAGTTTGACAAGGAAGTTGTTGTTCGAGTTAAGCCCCCACTTTTGAAGTATGTCAACGAGTGAAGTATATAAAGTCCGAAAATAGCCTGAAAATAACCAGAACATTAGTTACGAAGTGCTAAAACACAGAAACTTTTTCCGAAAATAACTAATCGTTAATATAACAAGATTGTCCAACAATATTTTAGGTTTTTTTATATTATATTCAAATAACAGTAAACAGGTAATTATTTATACTTTTAGTGGTTCTTTCACCCACAACAGTCAACACAACGGAAACAATATATTAATTATAAAGTAGATATAATCCTATAACGTTCATATTTGACAAATTGTTTCAATGTATTCGGACACATAAATGGCTCTAATTGTCGTATTTTACTGGGATTCCTCTGTGCTGTAGGAGGGATATATCGTCCGATGACAGTTGTGAATCTCTCTTGACGTTAACTTCATTGGGTGGAGTTTTAATATTGCTGGCAAATGGTTTAATTCCAAGGCAACGAGGGTCTACGCAGAAGTAAAACTGACGACTGACGGCAAATCGTTGATTGCGTGGAATATATGGCCCTCCTATATATAGGACTCCTTTTTTCAAAATTTCCACCCTTCCCACCCCTTTAGTCTTTACTTTGGTTGCGTTCTGTTACCGATCAACATTGAAACAATTTGTCAAATATGAACGTTATATATCTACTTTATAATTAATATATTGTTTCCGTTGTGTTGACTGTTGTGGGTGAAAGAACCACTAAAAGTATAAATAATTACCTGTTTACTGTTATTTGAATATAATATTAAAAAACCTAAAATATTGTTGGACAATCTTGTTATATTAACGATTAGTTATTTTCGGAAAAAGTTTCTGTGTTTTAGCACTTCGTGACTAATGTTCTGGTTATTTTCAGGCTATTTTCGGACTTTATATACTGTACTTCACTCGTTGACATACTTCAAAAGTTGGGGCTTAACTCGAACAACAACTTCTTTGTCAAACTTCGAGTTAAGCCCCGGGGCTTAACTCGAATAACTCAAATCGTGTTTCGTACTTCGAGTTAAGCCCCCGGCGAAAAGGGCGTGGTTAGGGCGTGGTCGGGGCTTAACTCGAAAAGGGCTTAACTCGAGGGGCTTAACTCGAAGATTACCGACCTCAGTTGGTTCAAATTTTGATGAGTTCATGAGAGTTTTGTTCGTTTGACTGGTACGCGTGGTAATGTCCAGTCAACTCTCATGTAACAACTCTTGTTCTCGTTTCACCGTGGCATGCAAAATTTCGCTTGCTAACTCATCAACTCTCATGGCTCTCGTTTCACCAGGGCTTATAGATTGTATGTAATAGTTAATTGCCGAGAACCGAGGCATTTAGTCTAAATCCTCGGTTCTCGGTAATTAACTGACTTATTACATGTTTGAGAAGGTTTTCACAAAAGACTAATAAAAAGCATCCAATGTACGTTCATAAAGACAATGGGTATTGTTGTACCTATAGAGAAAACCAATGCTCTTATTTGTAGGGAAAAAAGGAAATAATTTTTCTTTGAGTTTGCACGTATTTTGTATTGTTTAAATGCCTAAAATTTTGTATAATGGTATGTAGATTTTGCATTTTATTGCATGTATGATTAGAAGTGAAATTACGTGGAAAGTGCTAGTGGAATTCGCGTACTGTTATGTATACAGAATGGCGGATAGCGAGGACGACGAAAGTTTAGCTGGTTTGACGCAGGGTACCTTTTTGAAGGCCAAAGCAAGCAAGAAACGCGAGAGTAACTAGAATTAGGCATCGTCGACAAGCTATGACTAGCTGCCTGATGAGGAACTTAAGTATTGGTTAGCTAAGTTTGTGGTCGAGATTCGCAAGAAAGGTGAAAAAGCAGAATTTTATCCACGTACAATACTCTATCAGATATGTTGTGGTGAAGTGTGTGGTGTAATTTGTGTGAGATATTGTGTGATCATAGTGTGATGTTAAATGTTTGTTGTAATGAATTGTTTTTCAATATGCAGAGAAAATTACTTTGTTATGTGTTGGTTGTATCTACATACATGCTTGTTAGTAGGGTTGTATCTAGATATATCCTTCCTAGGAGGGATGTATGTAAATACAACCCTGAAGATCAATTCAATTCATCACCCCCGCTCTTCCCTGCTTGATATCAAATCCCTCCCCGTGCTTTTAGAACCTAAACCTAATGAACAGGTAATTATGCTAAATACAGTTTTATGAATAACAATGAAACCGACGGCTCAATCATGCAATAATTACCTTTATATACATCGCAGCTCTTAACGGGAAAACGTCATCATACATCGGGTCTGTTGCTCTGTAGTAGTCTCTAATGTCTTTTGGCCATTTTTCATTTATCTCGTTATAGATTTCACCATTATGAACCGAGATCCGCCAGACCTTGTTGTTGTTCATAACAAGCACAGTTTCACTCTGGTCTGAATATCTGTCATGTAAGACCGCGGTTATGTCTCGCACCTCGCATTTACCTAGGGTTGAAATGGTTTCAGTTAAGTGTTTAATACTGCGGCTACACGTGGTGGTCAACTTCAAATGTATTGACATCATTGGGAGCGAGAAAATGACGCTCAATTGTTTCCACTATATGTATTTGCCACCAAACACAAAGTCAATACATACTGAGGACAATTTAGTCACAGTCTTTCAGTGTTGGCCATCTATTAAGTGCTGAGTTGTCTTAGTTGATGTCGATGGCGATGGCGATGACCAGGGGCGGACTGGCCAGTCGGGCTCGCCGGGCAAAAGCCCGGTTGCCTCCCCCCTGCTTGTAAGGCCCCTTGACTGAAATGGGCCTTTAGTTTACGTTATTTTTAGTATAGACCAAAGAAACGCTGAGGTGGAGCGATTAAATTTGGTGCGGATCCAGGGGGACGCAAATGTGGTAAGATTTTTGTGATCTTTTAAATATGTAAATCTTCGTTAAATAGAGATTTTAATTTGCAGAATTCTTTGGAAAACAGACACGTAAGACTGACTAAAATTCAAAAGAAATCAAAGAATGAAGACAAGGATATGCATGTATAATAGTGCTACGCTCCAGTAATTCTGCAAAAGTCTACAAGGACGTAGATTTTAATAACTTCTGAACACGACCCAAACAATTTGAATTTGAACAAATTTAACGCCTATATTTTATCATTTCAACAACAAAAAACCCCTTTAAACTGCGTCAATATGGCTCACGAAATCATCACTGAGCTGTAAAAAATCTGCATACTTAATTACAGAAATTGGGAAAAACCATATCAAATTATTTGCTACGGCCACTTATCTATAACTTACCGAACTAAGTTCGGGGGGGCTGGGCCCCCTTCTAGCCCAGATTGCACGGGCCCCTATGAGGTAGCCAGTCCGCCCCTGGCGATGACGATGACGATAATGATGATGGAGATGATGATGATTATGGTGGTGATGTGATGCTGATAATGATGATTTTACAATGGTTGTGATTTACTTACCATACATCCAACGTATCGCGGCTATATCATCATCGTACAATTCAGTGTTGTTGTTCACTATAACATCCTTCATGACTGATTGGGCTGCATTGGAGTGTTTGATGCCCATAGCAACGCCAATTACGTGCAAGGCTACTGCTCGTAGATTTGTCCCTCCTGTTGTGGTTGTCACCCAGTTTTCATCCTCATCAAAGTGAATTTCGCCAGGAAAGCCATTGCTAGGGTCTGGATCATAGGCATGTGCCAAGGTTCCGCCAACTCCATCGTTGAAATGATCTATGATAATGATAATGATTTACAGTAAACACCCGCGGAAACATATATACATGACGCCATTCTGATGAAGTCAAGAAAACGAAATTTTTCATTTCGCTATGTAACTTGACGGTGCTTATACTTATGTTAAAATAGTTGTTCTACAAACAAATACAGCAAAAATCGGCATAAAAGAAGAGGATACTCAAAACATAAAAATCTCACATCTTGTCAACAAGATGTGTTCGCAACAGACTTGTAGCAAGTTTGTCATCAAGTTGTAACAATGTTGTCATTTTATCAAGTTGCTACAAGGTTGTCACTCACAACTTGTTAACAAGTTGTTGAATTTCAGTACGATAACAAGTTGTTAGAACGGCTTATAGCAAGTCTGTTGAGACAACAACCTTGTAACAGGTTGTCAACAAGCCGTTGACAACTTGTCAACAAGCTGGGAACAAGCAGTAACAAATTGTTGAAACAGGATTGGTTCAAGTTCTGCAGGTTTGATGGTTTGTTACAACGTGTGTGCATTACATCTCTCGAAGTGTTTTTAGCCCTTTTGAGATTGACGAAGTTGACGTTGACCACCATCTGCTGTCATGTAACGCTTACATCAATTACGGCTTATGGTATTCTGAAAACGAAACGGCAATTTGCAAAATGGCAAGGGAGCTCACATTAGGACAAAGTAATTCGGGGAGCTCACATTCCCCTAATGATGCTGGTAATCGATACTAGGTCAGGGCTCCCGTTTCGCAATTTCGCCTTTCATCTCGCAAAATATCATAAGCCACTAATTACTACCATGGTAAACCATACTTGTCAAAAAGCTGATTTTAATATGTGCTGCAGTCACATTAGCCGTGTAAGAAAAATTCAATCTCGAGACGACATGCCATTTGTTAAAAGCTTCTGTGAACACTTTAAGTTGGACATCCTGAGGTAACTTAGCAGAGAATTTTGTCACATGCCACAGAACGATCATCGTGTTAAATTTGAATGATGTTGCTGTGTAACGTCGTTTTCGGTGGTGATGGTCACTTCGGTGATGATTGTTGCATTTATAAACGCCGTCTTCAACCCTCGTCATTTTTCCAGCAGGCAGAGTTTCCTGGGAAGAATATAGAACAACATTGAGTCATCATCATTAATATCACCAATGATTATATTTGTTATCTACCATCAATTCCATCATCATTATCACCAACGCCATTAAATGACATCATCATCTATATCATCGTTATCATGACCACCATCACCACCATTCTCACCACCACCATCATCATCATCACACTATTATCCTAACCACTATCATCATCATCACCACCATAATCTTAACCACCATCAGTGATCACCACCACCATCATCATATCCAACGTTTTTTCATGTTATTTGTACAAGGTTGTGTTAACGGCAGAGGGCACTTTATATGTCTGTGTGAATTATAAAACCTCACGGCGCGCGTATTAAAATATTCAATGTATATTTAATGGCAAAACACCAACCCTACATCAGTGAGCTCCATATATATCTGGAGTAAGAACTTCTAATGTTCGGCCAATAGGCCAAGTCAAGCCAAGATGGCGGCAATTGACGTCCAAACTCATGAAGGTCATAAACAGTTTTCATACCATTTTTTCCTGCTAATTCCAGTTGTTTCTAACAGATCGCATCGCTAATCAAGTTATCAGTTCATAAAATCATGATGTTATTGTTTAAATCGGAGTAAAAACACGAAATTTCGGCACACTCCTCGCCGGCTTGTGCAAACCGCGCGGTCGAAAACAATAGAAAGGGATTGGCACTGGACGTCAATTTCCGCCATCTTTGGCTTCACTTTTTGGACATAAGTTCTCACTCCAGATATATATATATAGAGCTCACTGCCCTACATAGGTTAAATCTATAATATCCCAGAAGTTCCTGAATTCCAGTAATTTAATGACGTATCAACATAAACAACATCCTAAAACACGCTTCATGTTTATCTAACAGAAACTGACAAATCTCGTTGTCCAATGAAATTTCACCAGGTTCATTCAACGTTAATGCATGGATCAATTCTTGCTGTTATATCCCCCCCCGGGCAACACCCCGGGGATTTGTAAAAATTTTTAAAGCTCACTGCACATTCCCAGCAGCCCGGGCAAGGGTGAAAAACTAATGCAAGGACTTTAACATAAAAAACAGATACTTTCAACAGAAAATCAAAGCGCTTCTTTGTATATATCCAACATTTGATGGGCTTTTGCCTGTCACGGAAAAATAACGCGCGCACAGAGGACTAGGGACTAGTCTGTACTTTGCCAGTCACCAAACCCCAGATCTCGCGCATTCTCGCACAATTCCCGGCTCCATGAATAATACAAGAGACTAAAACCCTCGTAGTCAGAATTTTCATGTGCATCTTGTTTTAACAATTCGTCAATATTATTGTCTGTTTTTCACAAAAAGGCTAAGGGCTGATACTAATAACCCCCATGGTTTTAACCGTGCAGCTGCCTATTTATTGAATAAATGTGATTTAATAGCTAGATTTCAAAACCAACAACATGTGAGGTAATTGCTAACACGTACAGTAATTGGTGGCAATCTTTGACCTTGGTGGATTTAAATTAAAAGCATTAATAAAAATAAAAAAGGCCAAAAGAGTAATCATAATTTCTTTGTGACCACTTCTTAGATAACATGGCTTTATATCCAAAATTACGTTTCAACTTGTATAACGCATGAACTATCCTGACGAGATAACTAGAATAGCGCAATTTATGTATATTGGGCAATATGATTATTAGAACAAATCATGTCTGGCTTGATAGTTGGTCTAATGCAAATACGGACGGATTATGCCCGATTATCCGTCAACTTTGTATCAGGAGTCAATCAATTAAGACGAACTACCACCAAAACATGACAACTATGTATAGTGAAAAGATTCAACATCATTTTCTCACTCCAGTATATTTTCTACAAGTTTTATATTTCTCACAAATAAGTGTTTTTGTCCAGATCGGCACGCCATAATATGTAGTTATAACTTGAATACTAACTGCTTACTAACCGAGAGTGAGGGCTGTACGGGAGAATATTAAACCGAGGTCTTGCTTATTGCAAGCGATTTTTTTAGCCCTTCGTATGCTCAAAACACAAACAGTTCTCAGCGACTACAGTTATTTTCTCCGTTTTCGAGTATTTAAAAAGATTTGAGCTCATTTTCTTATCTAAAACTCGGCTTTTCTTCGCAGGGCAATAAAAATTGCGTGTTGGCGGTATTGCCCGTGGGCAATACGGGGAAATCCTGCCTCGTCAGCGACCAGTCAGATTGCGAGATTCACCAAAACAAGCACTTGCCATATAATAACATACACTTTATATCCTAACTATGTGACTGCTAAACACTTCAGTCTTCATTTGCAATTAATTGCTGCCGAGCGTCAGCGAGTCAGCACAGTATTCTTGACGTACGAAGGTTTCTCCAGAGTTCACTCGGCACAGTCTTTTGCGCGGACCTATATATTGTCGATCTTTGAAGTTAATACGCAATCATTAAACTCAAGCAAAGATGTCGAACGGCTGAGGTACAATCGCTATCATATCAACGATAGACACTAGTCATAGCGTGTATTAATACAAGCCGTTTACATAAGCGAGATCCTTTGAGCCCTGTAGTTGTCTCTTTACCGAGAGTACTATAGTATATAGAGGCACATTGGTCATAGCCTGCGTGGTTGAAGGCTACTGCGGCAGCACTTCCTTGCGGTAGTAACTCCTGGTATCGTCGTATTAAATATGCGCTCATGATGCGCATTCGTTGACCACGGTTGCAAGACCGAGTTAAAACTAGCCTAGCATGTTCAACTTATCATCCCATGCATGAACTGACATTTTAATCTCGTGTAATCCCGAAAACTATTAAAAGCTATAACCATTCAAACATCAAGGAAGTATACAACAAATATAGTAATAAATTTGAAGTGGTTTAAATTGAAGTGAACTGCAACTTCCACAAGTTTGTATATTAATAAATGGCGATAGGTAAAATTTATTATATTTTTGTGGAGAATTCATAAACGTCTTCATAAACGCCACGTATATATTTGGCTTTTAATACGCCATGTCGCCATCAAATCATCACGTTCGATAGCTCATTGCGATAAGCTGCGGGTGTTGACATTTCTAAACTGAATTTAATTAAATTGAATTTGAATTTCGATACGGACCGACGGACGCCCAGTCTAGTCATTGTCGACCAGCTATAGCTGAACAATGATACTGGTGATTTGTACTAAGCGTTACGGGGCAGCTGATGGTCGAAGCAAATTGAACTAAATCTCTCTATACTTTATTTCGTTGACTCCAAACATGCACAACGTACATTTACAAGTAATTATAGACGTAGTGCTATTAAGTCTATAGTTCATCTTGAACAACACTGAACAACTATTACAAGGTATACACAGTACACACTTACCACTTTATTTCGCTTCTTGCCAAATATTCCGCCGTGGGACGAAATACCTTCGCTGTGAGCGACGTAAGCTACTAGCATAATATGCACAAACGAAAGCAACATTTTATTTAAAATTTAGCGCAGCGAAACCAAAGAATAGGCGTTGTTCGGCAATTTCAGACGAAGCTTCAAGCTTGAGCTAACAAACAACTTCTCAAACCAACAGTCAACTGGCGAATGCTGGGTTAAGGGGAGCATCTATACTCAACTTGCCAAGAGAAACGTCAATTTGATGTTTCTTTTCAAACCCACCCACCCACCCTAGAAACGTCAATCCGTGGCAAAAACAAGTGTGAATACTCGAAAATACTTGTATTAACCGATGATACATTTAATATAATGAGGCCTTGTTAGGGGTTTAGGATTATGGATTATTTGGCTTTTTTGAGTAGGATTACGGATTATTGGGGCATGAAAAACGAGATTATGGATTCTTTGGGTAGGAATTTAGGATTACGGATTATTGTTAAGTCAATATCATAAATCAATTTTTGCTATATTGACAATGAAATCAAAAGGTAAAATTTAAAGGTTGAGATGCCAGTCAACATAAATAACATCACCAACATGCCGGAGACACAGATTAAAGACATTAAAATTGGTTTAAAATCTGTTTCGAGCCGGAACGCACCATCAAAATGCACGCATCAAAAGTAAACATATCCAATGCGACCGATGTACATGTTGAATTGTTGATGCGGGCGCATTGAATATGTTTTCTTTTGATACTTGTACTGTTCATGTTTGTTGAATATATTTTAGGGATATTTTTGTTTAGAAAAATGGGATACGGATTATTTTCAAATTTTAACTTGGATTATGGATTATTCACACACACCCTAACAACGCCTCTATAATATGTGACTTTGACTAACTGTATTATCTTAACTGTATTTTGTACTATATTTTCCTTGACTAGGTAAAATATTGTACATGCAGGTTTGTGTTTTTAAAGTGCGTATTACAAATATAATTTTATATTATACAAAATAATTTTATATTGTACTTTTATAATATTCAAAAGTGTCATACTGCCACGGGCAAAACGTCAAAGAAAGTAACCCACACACCCAGGGGTCATCCTAAGAAAAATTTAGAACTGCCCATTTTCGCGGCGGAACAGGCAATTGGCCGCGAATCCCTCGCGTGTAAGGGGGAAGCTGGATAGCCTGGCTTCAAGCAATGTCACAGGGTTATCCCAAAGATAGAAATTTAGTTTTTTAGGAATTTGTTAAAATGTAAAAAGTATATATGATCATAATGACCAATTCAAATAATATATTAAATATTGAATGTTTAGACACTTCTCGGGTTTGTGAATTCAACATGTTCTCTCCAAAACTTAATTTTTAGAACTGCCCATTTTAGGTTTTAGAACTACTCATTTTACAATTAGAACTGCCCATTTTGGAAAATGGAAGGCCTTAGGATGACCCCTGCACACACCCACAAACGTTTGACGTTTCTCGTGGCAAGTTGAGTATGGATGCTCCCCCCTTAGTGATTTTATTTAAATCTCCAAACGAACAGAAACAGAAAGTAAAACTTTACATTAACAATCGAGATATTACACAAGTAAAAAACATTACGTTTTTAGGCGTCGTTATAGACGAATATTTAACTTGGAAGGATCATATAAATTTAATAACCAAGAAAATTATAAAGTCAACTGGAATAATAGCAAAAATACGTCATTATACTAACTTAAATACTCTAAAATTAATCTACTACGCCTTAGTCTATCCATATCTAATTTATGGCAATCTTTTATGGGGTAATACATACAAAAATCGAATTCAAAAACTTAATAAACATTCAAAAGAAAATTGTACTTTTAATGACATTTAAATCTTATTTAGATCATACTGATAAAATATTTGAGTACCTAGGTATATTGAACCTGAACAGGCTTAATGATTATCTTACCAGTTTATTCATGTTCAGATACCATCATTTAAATAATTTACCAGAATTGTTTACAAACTACTATATCACAAATAGTCAAATTCATCAACATAACACGAGAAACTCATCAAACTGCACAAGTCTTATCAAAGAACAAACTACTGTATTTTAAAAACACTCACTCTCCAACAAAGGAGTTGATATTTGGAATAGTGTAAAACTGAGTTATACTCAGTTAGTATAAACCTGAGGTAAATCAATGATAGCTGGGCATACAAGTTAATGGTCAAGGCTCGCCTACAACAGACATAATGATTTCTGGCATTCTACCAAGAACCGACAAACCGAATCTGATGTCTAAAGTAAACGAGGCCAACAAAATGATAAAGTCATTTTGTATTGAGAATAATTGGGCATTTATTGACCATAAGTCTTTTAACTCAACATGTCTGAACACTCGAGGACTACATCTAAATCGCAAAGGTACCAGCATTATGGCAGGCAAAATTTCTAATTATATGATGTGAGCAATCTCAACATATGCGTAGCCGTAGATAATATTCAAATCAAAAGAGTTCAGCATACGAAATCCTTAGGCTTAAATTGATGAAAACTTAACCTGGAGAACCATGTTAATGTTATTTGTAAAAACATATCATCAGGAATTGGAGCTCTTAATTATTAACGAGTGAGGCGATTTATATGTAGGGAAACTGCGGAGAAAGTCTACAGAGGCTTAATTAAACCTTACTTTAATTACTGCTGTCCAGTTTGGGACGGTATCGGCAGCCAGTTGAGCAGAAAACTACAAAAACTACAAAATCGTGCCGCTCGTATGATTGCAGAATGCACATACGAAACCTCCTCGAGCTCTCTATTAGAGGAGTTAAATTGGCACAAGTTAATTATCTATTAATCGCAAAAAACACAAAGCAATCCTTATGTACAAAACTATTAATAAGAGCCGGTACCTCAGTACCTACAAGATCTTTTTAGCTGGAAATCCCCAATTTCAGGCATGGTCGTAACTGTCCTGGCCAAGTCATGTTGAACGATGTGAACAGAGTATAACAGTGGACATGTATTGTAAATTTGTAGCTTAGATTATTATAGAATAGAATAGAGTATTATCAATAATTATGTATGCATGTTAGTAATGTTATAATCGCATATAGTATATAAGTAATCTGGAACATTTACAAAACTGGTGAATAACAGGAAATACGAACTATAAAAGCAATTAATGAGGAACTTAATTTTAGTATTATCTAATAAACAAGATGGAGTGTGAGAGAAATTGTGTAGGTTTGTAGTGTCGTCAACCAAGCACGGAAATGTGCCAGATAGATAAGGTGTGTGAGGAAGTTTTCGTGCATAATGTGCATCATGTATTGACCTTCCTCTGGGAAACGTTCCCATGGTTAGAACATGCAGCAAAGATAGTATAAATATGAGTGAGAGTTGAATGTTAGAGTTAGTTGTGAGAGTTGTAAGTGCATGAGTGATTGTGATACTGAATGTTAGTCAGAGAGAGTAAAACCTTAGCAAAATCATTCAGCAAAATCATTCAGCAAAACCTTAAATCGGCCCGACAAATCGCAGCGTGTAAACGTACCTTAACGCTGCTCGTTAACTGCGCTATTATTTTTTTAAATAATCGTTATTATCATTTCGCGCGCATTAATTTCGCGCACCAAATAGTCTGGCGTATTCTAAAGCATTACCCAAAACAGAAGCAGTATTTTACCATGATGGTAGTTTTGTACTAACCTCGTCCAATGAATTTTCATCAGTTTCTTTCAACGCCATTGGTTTTGCGTTTGCGTCAAATTGGGCAAAAACTATAACGAATGGTAGTAGAGGGGTGAAAACCCTCGTAGTCAGAATTTGCACGTGCATCTTGTTTCCAAGCTTTGTCTCAACTGATTGATGTCCCGGTTATCTCCATTATATGACCTGCATGCCCGCCAAGATCAACTTGGCCTATCAAGGTCAATTGTACAAATATTGGAAGAAATCAAACTCGTGTCTCGCATTTCACTTGCAACTTACCTAAAATTTATTGTCGTATTTAAAGTATTTTGATAGAAATCCAAAGGTTGATTTTTCTCAAATATGATATATTTTACTATAGAAAATTGTAGCATACCCAATTAAGAAAACGTATACATGCAGATATTAATTTTTGGTTTGGGATGAATTAAACGTGTGGATCCTGACCCGGACAAAACTGTCGATAAGATGGCATGTTATGCTATAACATGTCTGTTTGCTATAATGATTAATGACCTCGCAGTTAAATCTCCGCTTACAGCAAACCATTGGAAGTTTGTTGATGATGTGACATTGTCAGAGGTAGTTAAGATCGAATCAACTTCCGTCTTACAAACTGACCAAAGATACCATTTCCGCATGGTCAAAAGAGAACAACATGAACCTCAACCCTAAGAAATATAAACAGATGCTGGTTTGCCCACTAAAGCGTACGCCTGACGTGGTACCTCTACTGCTTAACGGAGTTCCTTTAGAGAAAGTGGCATCTCATGAAGTATTGGGCATGACCATAATGGATAACTTAAAGTGGAACAAGAACATTGACGAAATAATTAGTAAAGCATCAAAACGTCTACATATAATTAGAGTGCTTAAAAAGGCTGGTGTGCCAAGCAATGACCTGACATGTATTTATATTATCTCAATGTAAGATAGATTTTTTTTACTATTTTTAAATTTTTAGCGTATTTGTAATTCTTAGTTTTGTAAACATATTGCAATTCACATATGTGTGCGAAAATATGTATTATACCATAATAACTTTTATTATTACCATAATAATAATAAAAGTAATGTGCTTTCGTCAAGTTTCATGTCTTTATATCGACAAATTTTAATGTCTTCACACGAAATTAATCGGCATTCATGTTTTGTTTATTGTAACTGTGGATTATACGAACATCACCACGTTTTTGGATTGTTTCAACTTTCAATGACAATGTAACTGTGCGATGGCAAGTTTTGAGGGCAAACGCATGGTCAAATATGTTCAGTGGGGATTTTATTTGCTTCAAATTTGCATCAAACATATGCTGTTAAACTGACCCCCTCAAGGGAGGATCCCTCCTTCGGTCAAGAAATAGTGATGCCCGTACAAACACAATGTGACCAGTGGCGCCGTGGCCGGGGGGAGGGGCAGGGGGGCATGGCCCCCCTATCGTTGAGACCCGTCGGAAAATTGGAAATTTGTTATGTTGTCGGAATCTTCGTGGTCAAGCATACCTGCATATACACCCTCGGTTCATAGGACAGAATTCGACCAACTACAACGCAAGCACATCAAGTCAGAGCAGAATAGATAGACGTCCAGTAACAATCACGGATCAGTGGTAACAATGCCCTCTTGGGTTTAACTCAGCGGTAAGGAGCATGCTCAATACGCTCATGTCCGAGTTAATAAAGAAATAATAAACATCGAAAATACAGAGGGTCGGCATTGGGATTAGGGTAAAAGGCAGGGCTTATAGGCCTCAACGCATTCCAGTTTCGTTAAGATAATACAACAAAAGACGACACACAAGTTTGAGTTTATCAATCCTCTATTTTATTTTATCATTACAATTTTATTGTCTTTGCATTAAAATGTTGACTATATATCTTTTAGTTCTATTCTAATCAGTTCAAAATGCCAAATATAATTCTAATTTCAATAATGAGTCTTAAATTGATCGAATTTCTACGTTAAAAAATATTATATTGGAATAAATCTAATTTTCAAATTTTAGAATTACGATGCGATCATTCATAAATCATTAAATTTATCTCTTTCTTTTTATTACATTTTTAAAATACTTTTCAGTTTTTTTCTTCAAATCGTCCAAAAATACACAGGTAAAAGCTAAGAACGAATGAAAATTTCAGCGAAAGGCTGTTCGTTTTAAAACACTTTCTATTTTCTAACTTGTAAAGGCTACCAAAGAGGTTCAGCAAAGAATGCTTTGTCGTTAAAAAATCTCAAAATTTCAACCCTGTTGAAATTCTTCAAATGGTCAAAAATATTTAAGGAATACAAATTTCAGCAAATAATGCGTTGTCATTTATAAATCCATAGAAAACGTTTCCTAATGCTATAGGTCATACATTTTTTATTTTAGAATGTTGCTACGTAAAAATTTCAGCAAAAAATGCTTTGTCGGATATACTCTAAATGCCACGCTTTAACGCGTTGTCGTTAAAAATTCACCTGTTCGGAGTTGCATCTGAGTTAGGGTATAAAAATGGCTTAGAAACATGCATAGAAAAGGCACCGTTTCCCGCGGCTGAATTCGAAACTGAATCATAAAACGTCGTTTGGATGTGCAGTTGAAACTACGAACTGGTTTTAGTCGCAAACAGGGAACCACAGGAGACTGATGGGGCCTCTGTCAGTAAACATTCCTGCACTTCCATCCCATTTGTAATATTTATCCTCTTTGAAGAAATACCACTCCTTATTCACCATGTCGTACCATGATGCATCGGGGTTTCGCGGCGCTCCTGGGAAATTCACGCTCATATCTTCAGTCGAGAGTAGATTGAAGTCGTGCGTCGATACCTTAAAATAGTAATAATTATGATCAAAATAATGAAAACTTTATTAATAGACGTTTTTCTTAGCTATGAAAATCACAATCAAGACGAATCACAAGCTAAAGCGTTCCGTGTTATATAACAACCACTTTTTTACTCCTGTTTGTACATCTTAAGCCCTGTTCATATACGATCCGACAACACAACACCACCACCACACACCACCAACACACACCATCACCACACACCACCACCACACACCACGACCACCACACACCACAACCACACACAACCAACACACGCCACCACCACACACCACAACCACACACCACCACCACACACACCACACACACCACACACACCACACACACCACACACACCACACACACCACACACACCACACACACCACACACACCACACACACCACACACACCACACACACCACACACACCACACACACCACACACACACACACACCACACACAACACCACACACCACACACACCACACACACAACACCACACAACACCACATAACACCACATAACACAATACCTTGTAGTGCGTTCCATTCATAAAGAAGTGTTGCCAGTAACAACAGCCGACCTCAAACGAGGCTCCAAACTTGGCGTTGTTTGTTAGGAAATGTTTGTACAAATCGGGCGTGTGCATAAGGTTCATAGGGGCATACGGTAGCGGACCTTCGGGAACTTCGGTCCAGCCCCACCAATTTCCCTCCCATATCTTATGATCTCTGAACTCATAAAAACGTCCGTTTGTCATCTGCCAGTCTCGATACGGTTGCTTGCGAATGAAATGGTTTTTTCCAAATAGATAGACATCGTGATCACCCTTTGTAGAAAGCAAAATGAACCTTGTATATTTGCATGATGGAGATAAATATAACTACATATTTTGTTTCGTACACCACATATATGTATTTGCCAAAGCTTTCTAGCCGTAAGCGCGGTCGTCGTCAGTGCAAGTAGTAGGTGTGCTGTGCAGTGTGTTGGACCCCGGTCAAACGAGGATGCGAGTTGATGAGAGTCAATGAGAGTTGCAACTCTCGCTCGCGTTTGACCGTCAACTCTTATCAACTTTCGTTGAGTTGGTTCAAATTTTGATGAGTTCATGAGAGTTTTTTCTCGTTTGACTGGTACGCGTGGTAATGTCCAGTCAACTCTCATCTAACAACTCTTGTTCTCGTTTGACCGTGGCATGCAAATTTTCGCTTGCTAACTCATCAACTTTCACTCTCGTTTCACCAGAGCTTAAGATTGTGTTTACCTTTATATACGTCGCAGCTCTTAACGGGAAAACCTCATCATACATCGGGTCTGTTGCTCTGTAGTAGTCTCGAATGTCTTTTGGCCATTTTTCATTTTTCTCGTTATAGATTTCACCATTATGAACCGAGATTCGCCAGACCTTGTTGTTGTTCATAACAAGCACAGTGTCACTCAGGTCTGAATATCTGTCATGTAAGACCGCGGTTATGTCTCGCACCTCGCATTTACCTAGGGTTGAAATGGTTTCAGTTAAGTGTTTAATACTGCGGCTACACGTGGTGGTCAACTTCAAATGTATTGACATCAATTTTGAGCGAGAAAATGACGCTCAATTGTTTCCATTATATGTATTTGCCAAGACATACTGTGGACAATTTAGTCACAGTCTTTTAGAGTTGACCACCTAAGTGCTGCACTGTCTTAGTTGATGATGATGATGATGATGATGATGATGATGATGACGATGACGATGACGATGATGATGATGATGGTGATGATTATGGTGGTGATGTGATGCTGATAATGATGATGATGCTGGTTGTGATTTACTTACCATACATCCAACGTATCGCGGCTATATCATCATCGTACAATTCAGTGTTGTTGTTCACTATAACATCCTTCATGACTGATTGGGCTGCATTGGAGTGTTTAATGCCTATAGCATGACCAATCTCGTGCAAAGCAACTGCTCGTAGATTTGTCCCTCCTGTTGTGGTTGTCACCCAGTTTTCATCCTCATCAAAGTGAATTTCGCCAGGAAAGCCATTGCTAGGGTGTGGATCATAGGCATGTCCCAAGGTTCCGCCAGCTCCATCATTGAAATGATCTATGATAATAATAATGATTTACAGTAAACACCCGCGTAAACATATATACATGACGCCATGCTGATGAAGTCAAGAAAACGAAACAATTTTCATTTCGCTATGTAACTTGACGGTGCTTATACTTATGTTAAAATAGTTGTTCTACAATCAAATACAGCAAAAATCGGCATAAAAGAAGAGTCACATCTTCTCAACAAGATGTGTTCGCAACAGACTTGTATCAAGCTTGTCATCAAGTTGCTACAAGGTTGTCACTCACAACTTGTTAACAAGTTGTTGAATTGCAGGACGATAACAAGTCGTTGGGACAACTTGTAACAAGTTTGTTGAGTCAACAACCTTGTAGCAAGCTGTCAACAAGCTGGGAACAAGCAGTGCGAACACATCCTGGTAACAAATTGTTAAAACAGCACTGATTGGTACAAGTCTGCTGCAGGTTTGTTACAACGTGTGCCGTGTGCGTTTCTACGTGTGTGCATTACATCTCTCGAAGTGTTTTAGCCCTTTTGAGACTGACGTTGACCACCATCTGCTGCCATGTAACGCTTACATCACTTACAGCTTATGGTATTTTGAAAACGAAACGGCAATTTGCGAAATGGCAAATTCGGGGAGCTCACATTCCCCTAAAGATTGCTGGTAACAGGGGCGGACTGACAGCATTTTAGGTGTCGGTCAGGAATAAAATCCGGGCCTATGTATAAATATCTAGTATTTAATATTATAAAGTTAGTGTGTAAAATAGGAATTTGGCTTTATATACTTCCTTTGTTGCATACAACAGACTTTTCTAAAGTACACAAACGCACTAACGTCGAGGGAAAAATTCACTCGCGCTCACTCATTTTCCATTTTCTTCGCCGTAACAAATTGGCGGCCGAACTAGCTTGCACTCGGAAGGGGCCAATAGTGTTCCAAGAAGCTCAGATCCATGTGAATTTTCAACAAAAGGAAATCCTTCCAGTAATTCCACCCCCACCCCCTCAAAATTCTCCGGGCCTCGGTCCGCGTCCGATTGCCCGACTGCTCAGTCCGCCCCTGGCTGGTAATCGATACTAGGTCAGGGCTCCCGTTTCGCAATTTCGCCTTTCATCTCGCAAAATATCATAAGCCACTAATTACTACCATAGTATACCATACTTGTCAAAAAGCTGATTTTAATATGTGCTGCAGTCACATTAGCCGTGTAAGAAAAATTCAATCTCGAGACGACGTGCCATTTCTTAAAAGCTTCTGTGAACACTTTAAGTTGGACATCCTGAGGTAACTTAGCAGAGAAATTTGTCACATGCCACAGAACGATCATCGTGTGAAATTTAAATGGTGTTGCTATGTAACGTCGTTTTCGGTGGTGATGGTGGTAGTTGTGGTGATGGTCACTTCGGTGATGATTGCATTTATAAACGCCGTCTTCAACCCTCGTCATTTTTGCAGCAGGTAGAGTTTCCTGGGAGGAATATAGAACAACGTTGAGTCATCATCATTAATATCGCCATCAATCACACGAATGATTATATTTGTTATCTACCATCAATTCCAACCACCATCATCATCATCTAGCGTATCCGTAAAATGTGTTCCCTATAGTATATCACTATAGCAAGTATTTCCGCATGATTGGCCGGATTGAGCAGGAACAATGGAATTGGGTGGAAGTACGATAATGTGAAGGTGGTATTTCAAGCGGTAAAAGTATGCACAATACATACAGTATGCTAAAAAAGGGAATTTATTTTGTGAAGTTTTTTGCATATGTTTAAAACCCATAACAGGCAGGGGCGGCGCTAGCCCTGTTTTATTGGGGGGGAGGGTGTAAATGAAATTTTGCCGAGTCATTTTGTAGTTTTGCCGACTCTGACATATTAGGCATTCTAATTTAACTCTCTTGCGTTTGCGAGACTTATTCGGCTCGCTTTGTGATTGTTCCATTAAACACAACAACTGTGTATGCAGTTCAATGAATTATTTATATCCTTGTAATGCTAATGAGTTTTCGTAGTTGAAACGTTCCATCAAATATCAATCAGTACTATTTAGTATTGATTATGTAACTACTTAGTAGATTCTCGCCATTTAATTGGTTGATTACGATCACGTGACGTTGAAATTAAAAGAACTATTGCCACGGTATCGTTTTTATTAAATTCCATCCGTCAAATTCCTAATCGTATCGTATTCGTAGCCTTTTTAATCCTAATTTCAGAATGAGGCGGATGGCATTTTTAAATGCAAACAAAATGGCGGATGTAAATATGTCTTTTACGCTAAATTTTCATTATCTTATTCATTCTTCATTAAAACATTTGCCTATGATCTGTTCAATATCGGGATTCACTGCACATTCTGACATTCTTCTACATGCTAAAAGCGCACAGATGTTTGGTTTCTCGTTTCTTCCTATCCAATTCACATTTTGCCGACTGGGAAAACAATTTGCCGAGTCACTGACGAGTGGGGGGTGTTCCACCCCCCACACCCCCACCTCTAGCGCCGCCCCTGAATTAACAGGAACGTATGTAAAGTGTGCTTGGTGTTCCTGTTTTCAAAAGGAACGGCGAATCAAAAGGAACAATGGTTCCGACCTGAATACCGTTGTTCCTTTTGCTTTATGTTCCGTAAATGGGAACCGTTTAAGAACGGATTGAATTAGGAACATCAAACTTCGTTCCTTTTCATTGTTCCGCTTGATAGGACTAACATGTTCCGCTAGGTGGAACGTTTTCAGAAATACTCTGTTGGTTTGCTAATATTTGTTCCCTTATAAACTTGTTCCTTATAAGTTTACCGAAAGGGAACGATATTTCATGCACATATCGTTCCCTTATGTCGTTCCTATTACAAAAACAGAATATTCTGCAATTGGGGACAATCTAATACAAGTTGGTTACAACCACTTGCTACAACACCATATTAAATAGTAAACAAACACCTATTATTACTAAGGCCACCACCTGGCTATGGCCTGCTATGGCCTATGGTAGCCAAACACCTGGTGTTTTACTATAGATTTATTATGGTAGCCAGGTAGCCAGTTGTTTTGCATTTTAATAAGTTTCAAAATTGCGCAATTATTAAACTTATTAAAATGAAAAACAGCTGGCTACCTGGCTACCAATATAAATCTATAGTAAAACACCTGGCTACCACCTGGCTACCATAGACGATAGCCAGGTGGTAGCCACGTTTTTAAATATAGGTGTAAATATCTTCAAAGTTTCAATTAGTTTAAAGTTATAGGTTTAAAGTTTAAAATAAAATAAGTTGAAAGTAATAAATTGAAAAATTGCCAATTCTATTACACTTAAACTTATTTATATCGAAAATAGTTGGCTACCTGGCTATACCACCTGGCTATGGCCTATGGTAGCCAGGTGGTAGCCAGGTGGTAGCCAGGTGTTTTACTATAGATTTATATTGGTAGCCAGGTAGCCAGTTGTTTTGCATTTTAGTAAGTTTAAGTTGAATTGCGCAATTTTGAAACTTATTCAAATGTAAAACAGCTGGCTACCTGGCTACCATACATGTATATCTCTTTTAATATAAAAACCAAACCGCTCTCGATCGCCGAACATTTGTTTGATTTTTATGTCTGCACGCAAAAAGCCTACAGTTGACTGGAAGTCGGTTGGCCAAGGCGACTGCATTTGATGCAAGGTAGCGATGGGCTGAACCATTGTCCAATAACTAGCTGCGAGCATCCAGGATTCGCAAGCCGAAGAGGCTCTCGTAAGCATGTAAAAGCAAAACATGCCTGGTATCACTATTTCGACGAGAAGCCAAACGTAGCCGTCGATACTTTGCACACTTCTCCTACGACGAATGGCACAAACGGAAACGAGTCAAAAATACCAAGCTGCTCGACAGATAATGACTTCGCACGTTCTTTTTCGCAATGGCTACAAAGCAGTTGTGGCGGGGGGAAATCTCTTAAACAATCTGACATTTCAGTAACGAGAGCCTTGAAGTTTGTAAAGTTTTGCTGCGACGAGAGTGGCGATGCGGAAGAAGAGATGCTTTCCTCTCCAAATTTGATCGACTATATCTTGGGATCTCCGCAGCTTTTGACGAATTTCGTTGACAGCCTAGACAAAAAATGGGGTATTGGGCAATCGGGAAGGATTGCTTACGTTTCAAGCATAGCAGATTTATTGGACTTTCGCAAGTTTAATACACCGCCTGCATGTGTGCTTCAAAACTTTGCCGTTACCAAAGGTTTATGTGAAAAGAGGTCGAAAGTGCCTGGCTAAAGATATGAGATCAAATTGGACAACCGATTTAGACATTGAATCGCTTAGATGTTGGGCCACCCTTTCCGAAGTACAATCCGTTATTCCATTTCACATGGAACGTTATGAATCAGTTTTAAACATCTGCATGACAAATCCTAGTTCAATAAAGCCGGGCGACGTAACGTTTGCGACCCGATTCATTGCAGCATACTTGTTTCTCAAAGTCAAAGGTTGTCGCCCTATGACCTACCAGCACGGCAGCACCTAACTTTGCGTATGTTTGAAAGTGCCAAAAGAAATGACGGAATGGTAGATCAGAAAATTTCAAAACGGCCAAACGATATGGATTTGATAGTGTATATTTCGACGAAGTTAGCATCAAATTTTTAGAACAATATATCACGTACGTTAGACCCCTTCTATCTCCTACTTGTGACAACATTTTGGTGAATCGAAATGGTCAGTAGCGTAGCCAGCCCGCCGATTTAGTCCCGCTATGCAAATTTGTTCGTGTTCATTGACGGTGAAAACAATCAATTTCTAAAGAAATGAATAATGATGATTTGAAATTTGCATAGCGGGACCAAATCGGCGGGCTGGCTACGCCACTGGAAATGGTAAACAGTTTCAAAAACTTACGGAACCTTTTAGCGTGTTAGTGTTCGAAGTTATCGGAAAGTACATCCACCCAACTAGGTACAGACACATAATTGAAACCCAAAGTTCCGCTGTGCTTCTACCAAACGAACAAAAGTGGATATCAGAAGACCAAAAGCACAGCTCGATTTTATTATATTTTATTACTTATTTTATTTTAAACTTAACTTTAAACTAATTGAAAGTTTGAAGATATTTTAAACCTATATTTAAAAACCTAGCTACCACCTGGCTACCATAGACCATAGGCAGGTGGTAGCCAGGTAGCCAGCTGTTTTGCATTTTAATAAGTTTAAGTGTAATAAAATTTGACAATTTTTAAATTTACTACTTTCAACTTATTTTATTTTAAACTTTAAACTTAACTTTAAACTAATTGAAGGTTTGAAGATATTTTAAACCTATATTTAAAAACCTGGCTACCATCTGGCTATGGTCTATGGTAGCCAGGTGGTAGCCAGGTGTTTTACTATAGATTTATATTGGTAGCCAGGTGGCCAGCTGTTTTGCATTTTAATAAGTATCAAAATTGGCAATTATTAAATTTATTAAAATGAAAACAACTGGCTACCTGGCTACCAATATAAATCTATATAGTAAAACACCTGGCTACCACCTGGCTACCATACACCGTAGCCAGGTGTTTTACTATAGATTTATATTGGTAGCCAGGTAGCCAGATCTCTTGGATAAGACTTTAAAGATTGTTATATTCCACCTAAACCTATTTCTATGCAGGATAGCTGCTTACTTGCCTACGACAATTTTGGTTAAATGAAACAGTGCGGGCAAACTCTTCGCTCTGTTTATTTGTCATATTTTCTGGAAATTTTAGCCTATTATATAAGACAATCTTACGACATGTTTTTAACATTTAATCATTCAATATCTATGAATTCTGCACACATTCATTTCAGATACAATATCACACTTATGATATGAAAATATAATTACTGTTATATATGTTTGATGTCCAACACTACAATGTTAGTAATGGGCGATTTCCATTAAAACGGTCTGACAGGTGAGATCGATAAAATCATTGAATGGAAAACAAAATTATTGGTCTTCGCACCGATCCGACCGCAAAATTTCGATCTAATGAAGAGGTCCATTTTTAACTGATTTTGGTAAACCTGGACCAGATGTTTCAATTAACACAGAGATACAAAAATTCTGGTCTGACCGATCTGGCCATTAAATGGAAAGCGCCTAATGATACACTTATGAAAGTACAGTCACGCCAATGTTCAACGGTGTAATTTACGAGTGAATTACACAATTTTAGTATTTAGTAGTTACAAAGTACTTTTGTGAGCTTAACACAACATTAGGCACATCTTCATCTTCATCACGATTGTTCATGTTTTGAATTGCTCTTAACATGGGACAACGATCATTCATTACTTTTACTTGAACTGTGCGTCATCGCGAAGGTAGCCGAAGTAGCGGGAACCTGGCTTGCCATGGCAATGAGTGCTTAGCTACAAAGCGAGAAATTTGGGGGGGTGGTCTGGGGCGGTCCTTTAAAATTTTTAATCACTCGAACTCCAAACGCATTTCCGCATTTTGACGTAATTCCAGTTAAACTGCACGCATCATAAACTGGCGCCCCAAAGGCCAACATACGCGTTGTAAAATTTTATAATCCTTCGCGTGCTTCGCAACGAAACCATTAAGATCAAACACATCACGTGTTCTTCCTGTCACCAACATCCAGGCGTCGATATCGGGGTCGGCCTGACTCCAGAAATCTCTTTCTCTCTTCTCCAGCCTCCTCTCCGCCTTGTCCCTTCGCGAACAAAACGACAATGCGTGGAACTTTGATAGTTTTTTATTGTGAAAGTTCCAGTCCCAAAGTTCCACAATCCTCTGATAATATTTCCTGTCATTTAACACCCATGTTGATAGCGCCAGAAAACGTGGGAATGAGGAATCTTTCTGACATTCATCCAAGTTTAGAGGTGTCGTTGTTGTTCGGCAATTGTCGACGCGTCCCTTCGATATTTACAACTTCTGCACTATTGTGGTCAGTGGTGGTGCATTATTTAGTAGGTTCTGCTGTTTCTGTACGTGGAGGTGTGGTGCATGTCTCATCTCGTTCGGATTCATTGTAGCGATCAAGTTCGTGAAGCAGAGCGTCGGAGGTTAAGTGGAAATGTGGCCGACTGATGTTTCTTCTGACCGGTTTGCTCTTTCTTTTACAGCAAATTTTCGGCCGTTTACGCGAGTCGTTCTTGGCAACAGAAGAGTGGAGGGGGCCGTGATCAGTTGCTATTGTGTTGGTTTCGATATCAGGAATGTGGAGGGAAGTAGACGGTTCATTACACGACTGTTGATGAAGAGGTGGTACAATTTCGCGTTCGTCTTTCTCTGATTGGGAGGGAGTAGGTGACAAGACTTTGCCTCGTTTCAGGCAAGCACGTTTACGAACTGTGGAGTGGAATAGCTCGTCGTCACTTTCCGAATTCGTATTCTCGCGACGCTCGCGTTGTTGGAAAATATCTACAGAGGAACTTTCATCGCTTGTGAACGTACATCGCCGCTCACGACGACGTACTGCTGGATTTTGATCTGATTGGGAGGAATTACGCGAAAGAGAACAGCCAACTGTTCTACCGCGTCTTTTACGCGCCAATCTTTGTCGGTTAAACTCGGCTTCAAACGATGCGTGTATCACAGTTGATGTTGGTGGCTGCGTATCAGAGAGGTCGGTGTGGACAAGATCTTGGTTTGTTATTCGTGCCATCTCTGCGGCGTCAAAAAGTTTGAAACCGTCGTTGTTTTCAATGATCTGTTCTTCCGTTGTACTGGCTTCCTCGTACCACAGCTCCTCCTGGTCGATGTGCTCACGATATGTTGTAATTTCATTGCCCAACCAAGCAACACAGTCCATCGCATGGTCGAACATCCAGCGATCTGCGCCAGGAATGGTTTGCGGCAAAGATGTCGTTTGGAATATCGTAATGCGTCGATGCACGTTTTCATCATCGTCACGAAATTCGGGTACTTGATTCGTTGTAATGTAAAAGGGGCTGTTGTTCATAACCGTCCGAGGCAAACCATGTTTGACCGCCGTAACCATCCAACCGCCTTGCAGGATAGTTTTGGCAAGATCTGATTGAAGAGTGTATGCTGACCATTCATCCAGCAGCACCAACTGGGTATCTGCCGTGATCATCGCGGCCGAAAATTGTCGCTCGCCGGTGATTGAGGCAATTTTCCCTGCTGGAATTATTCGATGGAATATTGATGCCCACGATGTTTTCCCCGAGTCTTTTGGACCTTCGAGCACCAACTTTCGGGTTTTGTGTGGCATTTTTGATGCCATTAAGCACTGGTAAAACTTGTTTGAAAAGTTGGCTCTGGTAACGACGTCTGGGAAAGAATTTAGCACGCCTTCTTCAAAATACCCAGGTTGAGGGGCCTTTTGGCAGTCGTAGGGGACAAATGCTCTTGGCGAGAGGATTCCACATTTCTCCAGCGCGATAGCATGACGAACAAAGTCCCGAGCTGATATTTTGAAGAAATACCCATTGGAAACTTCAATCAAGTCCAAGTCAAACTCAATTTGTGGAATAATTTCACAGGCAGGGTGCGAGAGGATTCTCAGCAGCGACGAGAAATGTTTCAATACCCTGGATCTTATGGGTTCGTTGACCAAGATCTTATGAAGATAACTTTCAACATTCATCATGTTAACGTACGACATTGTTGCTCCCTCTGGTTTGGCGTAGATCTCACCTCGGTGTAGTGCGTGGTTGCAATTTTTCATTAACGTTGCTATTTTTTTTACAGTTGTTGGTAACTCGTCGGTGGTAGATGAAAGACACGGGCCGTCCATTTGAGCAGTCAACAATGTTTGAATGTCGACGGTCATGCCATCCGATTTCAATTGTGATATTGATTCATGAAGTACATGATCAAATTCTGCGCTGTTGACTACGACCACACGGCATGGAACGGTCGGAAATCGTGCATGAGGATTGTTTGCATCAACGCTATGATCACTTTCTTCGCCGGACGTGGTGCGAGAAGAGTTTGACAAACAATACTCATTAGACTTGTTCACCATATCAGTTATCAGTTGGTTGTTGTGATCTTTAACCACTTGAAATAGGCGACGTGAAGCAGTATCCATTAGATTGTTACTCGACACATTATTAGCTCTCGATGTTATAGTGTGCACTACTGGATCGATGTCTTCATTGTGCAGTAATTTGTACATTTGTTGTTCATCGCAAGAATCGGTTTCTCTGTACACGATGAAATAAGCCACTGCAGGATAAACATCTTCGGCCTCGTTTGTTTCGCTTCGCTGCACTCTTTGCGTTTTTGGCATTTGTAGATACGGCCGTGACGCGAGAAAAGAATTGCACGCCGTTTACTCTGCTCAAAACGTCGTCTAACTGTAACCTTTGCTGGAAATTAGGTTCTTGGCCATTTCCAGGTCTTCTTGCATCACACGCCACGTAGCCCTGCAGGCGATTGCTTTCAAATCGCCATTGATCTGTAAGTTCGCAAAAGTTTACGATACAAGTCGCATCGGGAAAAGATTTTAAACGCATATAATGAAACTGCCGTACACTTACCAGTGGCAATATATTTGCTTTTAACGAATTACGAACTCTCTTGGACGTTAGCTCTTTCCGCGGCCTCCGTGGCGGCATATCTTGATCGTATTAAAGTATATTATAGAGAAATTTGTGTTTAAAACCTTCGGACACGTACGTTTTCAAAGCGCTTACAGAAACGAAAACAGAGAATTAACAATCGCCTTAAAACATTCAACTTGAAATTTGCATGTGGGAACAATATTTTGTACTTTGGTCATGACCACAATCATTATCACCTTCATCACCACCACTGTCATCACCACCACCCAGGGCCGGACCTACGGAGGTTTGAAGTGTCACCCCCCAGAAATTCTATTTGGAGTTTCAGTCGGCAGAAGTGCTATTTTAGTCGGCAGACAAAATATTTATGATGACTAACAGCAATGTAGTCCGTACAAGTTCGTTAGTCAGTCGGTTGAAAGGACCTTACACCCCCCCTGATAAATTTTCTGAGGATGGCCTGCCACCACCATTTCCACCGTTATCACCATGACCACCTTCGTCATCACCACCATCATCATCATAATAACCATGACCACATCTATCGTATACACTATCATTACCGCCACCATACACTGTCATACCATGATTACATTAACCATCAAACCAAATCATAATCATTGCCACCTTAGTCATCATCGTCATCGTCATCATTATCATAACCACATCCATCGTATACATCATCATCATCATCATCATCATCATCATCATCATCATCATCACCACCACCACGTCCACTGTCATCACCATAATTACATTAACCATCATTAGCCATCATCATCATCATCACCTTGGCCATCATCATCATCACCACCACCCCACTTGACTTTCATATAACAACTCTACTTTTTTACAACACAAACCAAATTATAGATATACCAAGTTCTACAAATACCGTGTCTCTCCTTGTAGATCTTTCTCTGATGTCCAGGTGATATGATACCACGTTTCTTCTTTTACTACGCCAAATGTAATATCGTTGTTGTAATACCCATGAATCACAGTCTAATAGTAAAAGATTCAATGTCAATCAAAACTCAAAGTAACACGCATAAAATGACATAAAATTATTATTAACTTATTTTTGGTTTGAATGGCAAATGATGTAATTGGTTGCAACACGGAGGAGAATCGGATCGTGTAAACAGGTCTTATATTTACTCGCTCCTTTAAGTGTCAACACAGTTGAAGCTACCATGTAAAACGTTTACTGAAACCCACCGGTACTCGTCTTCCGATTGATCGTTGATAACAATGCCCAAGTGCAAACCATGGTTGCCTGATGTTGAGCCATGACCCAATACCCTGACAAATTTCTCGCCAATATATCTATATTTTAGTAAAGCCATGACTGACCAGTTGCTGTTTCTCCAGAAATCATCGGTGATACCAGAAATATTTAAACGCATTCCTTTCCCAGAAAATAACGCAGCTTGTCGCATCACGGCGTCTTGGTAAGATAGTGTTGAATTCTCCGGTGAAACGTCTGATGGATATTTCAATATAAAGTATAAAATACATATCATACGACAAATCAAATACAAGAAAACATGTTACATGTAGTGTGAGAAAAGCATATTACCACACACAAAGGTGCATCCTTCGAAAAGCCAGATATCTCATATATTTTATATAATCATGCTAATTAGTAGACTACTGGGTTTGGTGGATAATCCAAGTGAGTAGATATATACAAAATTTTAAGACCTAACCAGGAACGGTTGCGAAAAATGCAACACTAGGTCCTCTGGCAGGAATTGAACCCACGGCCCTGCGATTCCGGTGCAGCGCTCTAACCAACTGAGCTACAGAGGCCAGTTGCTGAGCTGTAACCGTGAGTTCTGTATATATAGGTTATCGGGTGTGCGGGTTGTGATAAGGTAAACTTCAATTTTTTTATATTTTTTTGCACTTCACTTGGTTGAACTAGAATACTGGGTTTGGTGGATAATCCAAGTGAGTAGATATATACACAATTTTAAGACCTAACTGTGTGTCACTGTCACACGAGTTTATGTTGTACTAGTTGTGTCACTGTCACACGAGTTTATTATCATTAGCACTGGTTGATTTCCCTATAGCTCGCACCTGCTAGTCAGTACTAAAACAGCAGTTGTTTCTGTGCAAACAAGGCCATGCACCCTAGTCAGTAGCGGGACAGCCTGCAAAGCGATAATTTATGGCGTAGTAATTTTTAGTCACGGTACTTGTTGTTGCAGCAGTGCACCTTTGTGTGTGGTAATGTTGTCTACCGTATCTAACACCAAAACGGCCTGAATGCATGACATTGCAAAGGGCACTTGCCGGCCTTAGGTTTAAATAGGACATGATACAATGACGTAACGACGCAACTGGACAATCTGCATAGATAATGATATACACAAGTGAATCGCTGGATAGCAGAAGCACCTTAAAAATATTTTAAACATTTAATCACATAAACATATATTTTGTGAGGATAACAGTATTTGCTGGGCTGCCTATGGTACGTCTCTCCTCAGAGTTTACATATAGAATTCACCCTGGTATATTTCATGAATATATTTTGTCATGAATTGCTTTTCGTGAGAAGGCGTGGTCGTATTTTCAGTCAATATAAAGGGTGTCGTCACTAAAATTTTCCTGGGAGGTAATACCAGTCTCCAGGCTGGCAGACCCCCTATTGCTTATGAAATGCGCAGTGATAACAAATTCGTAAAATTACGTATGTCTCAATCACGAAAACGAGGCAATATAGCCAAGATTTAATACGTACATTTGTGAAGCGCAAATTAATAAGATGATACTAAATCTAGTTTTATTTTATCAGATAGCGCTTACCTGCCGTAATATTGAGGTTCGCTCGAGAGATCACGCTTGGAACAAACTTTCTGTTAAACTCAAACATTATGCCAACGTCTGCATTAAGAAAGGATTGGTAGTTTGTCTCAGGAACATTAGGCACATCAGCGTAACTACTGCAGCCAGAAGGAAGCTCGAAGGAAAGATATCGCCAACCATGAGGAGTGCATAGTTGAAGTTTTGCTGAGGAATATCGCAGAACACCAAAATTTGAGCTGTTACATCTAAGTTCGTAAATAAATGGAAATGTTTAGTTTTTCTTTAAGAGAGACATCATTGGTTGCGTTAAATGCAATCACTATCATCACCACCATCACCATCACCACCACCATCACAACCACCATCACAACCACCATCATCACCATCACGAACATTACACCATCGACACCGTCCTTGCATCACCATTATTAGCACCACCACATCACCATCACCATCCGGTATACATATACTCTAGCCAACATTACTATTACAAACAATTTGCAAAACGAGTGGCATACTCACTGTATAGACTCATTTCTTATACGATATATCACCGAAATATCACCCTTATCCCCTTTCACTCCCTTCACTCCAGGAATTCCACGTGTTCCATCAGCACCCTTTTCTCCATCTGTTCCATTTAGTCCTGGCAATCCTATGGATCCACTGGGTCCAGGTGAACCCGGAGTTCCCTTTTCGCCGAGGTAGCCCACTGGTCCAGGATCACCACTGTCCCCTTTCTGACCAGGAGTAGCATCAGAACCATTTTGTCCATCACGTCCAACAGGCCCTTGAGGGCCAGGTGGTCCTTGATCTCCTTTTATCCCATATGCTCCTGTAGTACCATTACTTCCAGAAGAACCCCGTTCTCCCCTCTCCCCTTTCTAAAGACAAAAATATATTTCAATACAACTTTGTGTGTAGTAACGACGTAATCTCTTTGTGTGTAGTACCGACGTCATTCAACGTCGTCACCTAAATTTTCCCACAACAATGATTGATGAACGAACAGATAATCACATCATGGCTGGGTGTACCTTAACCTTGTCTTGTAAGCGAAAAGCAAGTACTTTTTTCAATATTTGCATACGTATTTTCCAAACCCATTTTATGAACTACAAAGTGGTACGAACACGTTTGCATTTGCAGTTTCATTTTAATAGAACGAAATGTGGTTAAATTTATGGTCCAATTGTTCTATTGCTTGTTTGCAGAATCATGACAAATATACATCGGACTGTTTAAGGCTAGTTCGTTAAATTGAGATTCCGCACAAAAATTAAACATTTTAATAGCATGGCTACAAAATTTCAAATTCATTATATCGTCACCGTATCAATGTTTGGTGACTGTTGATTCCATCAACAGAAGTCTGAACCGACGTTCGCCTCGACTTTACCTTTCAATAAGTCGTTTGCAACCAATACCAAAGAAATTTTCGCCATTTGGATGAAATCTGAAATGGACCTTATGCATAATGACGTTCTCTTGTGGTGCGTGACTACCACTACCAGAATATTTTGCTATATTTACTATCTTCTTCTATTAAGATATTGCGCAAAGCATTCTGGGAGTAGTGACGCACCGCCAGGAAAGGTCATCTATTGCAAACAAGCAGAATACTTCGTCAAGTTCATCAAATACGTCGGCGGTGACGTCACGTGAAAAAAACATAAAACAAAATTCCAAACTTTGCGCATCTCGCTCCATAGATCTAGAACTGAACGTTGGAGGGTTTTTGTAGAAATTTCGAGAGAAAATTCTATACAAGTTTTAGACCTAACCAAGAGTAGTTGCGAAAAATGCAACTATAGGCCCTCCCGGTCGGAAGTGTGTTTCATCAAGATATTCAAGCTGACAACACGGTTCCGTTCGCCTCTATGGACAGGTTCTGTCATTGGTATTATAACAATGAATCCCAATAGAACTAGAGAATAGATTTCTTAAACAGTCACAAACACTGCCCACATTTGCTCACGGAAGCAAATCACAACGCAAGTTCATTTAATTATATATTTACCGAAATTCGTACGATTATAGCTATGCTCGAATTTGTCTGGTTTCATGCGCCACGTGAACTCGAAAGGCGAGATCGTGCACATTTGAGTACGCTGAATGCATCCAGTCCTGTTTGAACGTATATAAATTATAGCATAAAACATTTAATTCGTCAAATACGTGTTCATCATAGAGTATAAAATAGGGTTTTCAGAGAAATACGATCGCACACATGAAAGTAGGCATTCACACTATAATAGTTTTATATTCTTGAAAGACAAAGAATTACAGCCAGAAGATAAACTAAATTAATATATATTATTTATAATTATATATTATACATAATGTACAAAACATATTGACGTAAAATAATTGGAAATGCCATACGGAATAGCATAGCTAAACTTGAAAATTATGAACTGTCCGTTTACGGTCTGCTGTATGTTCCATGGTTTGCATTTATTTTGATACATTTTTTTGTTCAGCTCATCTAGGCGAGCATCTAGGAAGCTTACTTCACATATTACATTAATTAATAACTAATCGCATTTACAACTACAACCACTGATCTCAAAGTTAGAACTGATAGTGCATCTGCTATGCACACCACAAGGCTCTAGGTGCGTAAGCTTTAATGTCAATCTATTTGAAGACGAAATCCTACGAGTACCACACAGTCGACAATTAAGGTATAACCGTTACGATTACTACCTTTACCTCTAAATATAAGCCTCCAGTATCACTCACCAAACTGTCATCAACTCACGAGACAGTTCACTTTGGTTGATCCAAAATCTGTTAACCCTATTATATATAAGTTCACGAGGTTAGACCTATATGGACGAAACTAGCATCGCATTTTCGCAGGTTTTATTACTGTTTTGGAATATACATTAATGTGAAAAAGAAAACAAACCAAGTTCGTAGCTACTATAGGCAGAGCCTCAATCAGTGAATCTGAATTATCGTCAGTATTTGTATTTATCGCAATGCAAACGTATAAACAACTGTTAGAATACCAAGTGAACATGAACGTATCTGCAGTCACCTTCACGGATCTTCTCGAGATTGAACGAAAGTCGCAGGCATGTAAGCGAAGACCAGACTTTTACATGAATGTTCCTGTCTTCGTCCAAGCTGGAGCTTGCTTTGTTGACGGAAATGTCCATGGAAAATGGGAAAATTTAAGATGTAGAGCCATTGTGCAAGGTCGAGCAGGAGAATCATCAAGATACAATAGAACATGACCCTGGTCTGGACAGTACCATTGACTAAGACAAACTAAGGGGCTGTTTATATAGAAGCCGGGCTGGCTCGCTGACCGGGCCAGCCCGCTTAGCGAGAGCTCGGCGACTGACCGTCCGAACACATCACTATACTCTACAGATTACAATGTAATTCAATTATTTATCAATCAAGCCCAATGCTGAGGATCTCAATCCTTGAGGTGTATTTATGTGTTAGTGTTACATGAATGTTTCACCACATGTCAATCCCTGGGGCTAGGTGCTATGACCAATATCTGCTTATATTTTCCCACCAGAAGATTAAAAAAATGACCTGGTTTCAGGTCAAACTTTCCCCAGAAAGGTTTCAGGTCAGACTCCAGATTTAAAAATTTCTCCTAGAATATATCTAACACCCTCCCTAGAATTTGGCTAGCGATGATCAACTTTATTTAAACACACTAATCTTTTCAACTATATACAGCTGGTTTCCAAAAGAGGTGTGCTAACATTACAAAATACATAACAAAAGATACTAAGTATATTACAAATTTAAAAAACTATAAAACTATAACTATATTTACACTCTATTTAGTTCAACAATATATGTTACAATGTCTAGGTCGAGGAAGAAAGCTTTTGACAAAATGAATCGTAATTAAGATACAGAATTTCTTATCTCTTCCGGTATCTGATTCCATAGTTGAGCCCCGCAATAGCTAAAACTCCTTTTTAAGAATTCAGTCCTAGGCGGTGGAATACAAAGGCTAGTCGAAGAACCCCTTAGATTGTAATCACTTACTGTGTTAGTTTTTTGAAAAATATCACACAGTCTGTGAGGGGCTAATTTATTGACCGTTTTGTACATGAGCCTGGCTTTCATTTGTGCCCTACGTTCTTCTAACGATATCCAGTCAAGAGAATTACGTGCCAAAATAGACTGTCCATGCTCATTTTTAAAATTCATGATCAGTCTAGCCGCTCTATTCTGAAATATTTGAAGACGTTCAGCCTGGACTTTGCCAATCGTATCCCAAACTTCGCAACAATAATCAAAATGTGGTTGGATTAAAGCATTATATACCAATACTAAGGTGTTTCGATCCACAAATTCCTTAAGTTTCCTAATGGCTCCATTACCCGACGATATTTTACTGGCAATGAATTCAATATGTTTTTTCCAATTTAAATTCTCGTCAATCTGAACACCAAGTACTTTGGCATGTTTCACTCGTTTGACCGGTTTGCTATTGATTTTAACTTCAGGCTGGACAGCCGTATTATTTATTTTATAGTGAGATCCAATCAAAACGTACTGGTTTTCGCAATATTTAAACTAAGTCTATTTGCAGACAGCCACCTGTGGACATTCACCAGGTCTTCATTTGCCCTCCTCTCAACTTCATCTAAAGTTTCACCTACAGCTGTTAGGCTGGTGTCATCTGCAAACATTCTAGATGTTGTATGCTTGAGACAATTAGGTAAATCATTTATATAGATGATGAACAAAAGAGGGCCGAGTATACTTCCTGGGGAATACCACAGTTATTTTTCTCTGATTTGAAAATATGCCTTTTAACTGACATTTTTGTGTTCGGTGCGTCAAATAACAACGCAATAGGGTAAGCGCGTTTTTCCCAAATCCATACATTTGAAACTTACGTAACAGTATTTCGTGGTTGACAGTGTCAAATGCTTTCTTTAAATCGAGAAAAACTACTAAATTATAAAGGCCGCGGTCCATGTTGACATACCATTCATTTGTACAATCTAAGAGTGTAGTTGTTGTAGAATGCGAAGGTCTAAAGCCATATTGATGTTCTGATAGAATATTTTCGTTCATCAAATAGTCAAGCATTTGATCATGCAAAATCCTTTCCATCAGTTTACTCACTACTGGTAGGATTGAAATTGATCTATAGTTGTCTAGCATAGTCCGCTGGCCTTTTTTAAATATTGGAATTACCCTTGCAGCTTTCCATTCCGAAGGAAACTGCTCTGAAATAATTGACACATTAAATATCTTTGTCAAAGATCGTGCAATAGCAGGAGCTGCAGTCAAGAGAACTTTAGCTGAAATTTTATCAATACCCGTCGCTTTCGAGGAAGACAATTTGGTTATATGCTTAAAGACTGTTGCCACATTTACTGGCTGAAATGTGGCAACATTTCATGTGGCAACATTAGCCTTTCCAATCAAACCCATCTTTTGCCACTACTGGTTCAGAGTGTTGTGCATTGGACTGTTCAAAATGAAGAAAATTGGGAGATAAAACTGAATAATTAATAAACCAACATTTTCAAGAACATATCATTAGCAAGTAGTTTTAATATCCAAAAAATAAGCCTCAATTGTAGCAATTAAGTCTTGCAGCAATTTGATCAGTATTAATATTCACAAGACAGTTTATTTCTCAAATTTGAAAGTAACAAATCAGAAGAGTCCAGAAGAAACTCCCCTGCCATGAGTGCTGCAATGTTCTTGACCCTGATTCTATCTTCCCAATTCCTGCAATAAAAGAAAAGGACAATTTATATAGAGCTTCACAGAGCATCCTTAGTGTTTATGAAAAAAAGTGAAAAATGCTTTCAAAGCTTCCTCATTGTAAAGACATTGTTGATAAAATTGTTACATTTGTTCTGGGTACTCTTAATGTTTCATCATTATAATATTCACAGAATAACTGTTTAAATAAATAAATTGTCTAGTGCTATTGCAATGGCAAGGAAACCACAACAACTTTATCCCAACTTTATCCCGAAACGCAATTTGGTTCTTTTCAGACAGTTCCCTAGCTGAGCTTATGAATTTAGATACAACCACCAAATGGAGCAAAAGCATGAAACCGCTAACAAATCGATAAAAAGATATAATTCCTGGCGTCAATGTATAAACTGCACAGCCACAGATTAATGGATTTGTTATATGATTCAAATATAAACTCATTCCAACACTTACAGTACTAACAGAATAGTAGAATTATATTTTGACAAACATAACATAAATATTCAAAACTTACCACAGCAACTTGTCGGCATGATCGCCGTTGTAACCATTTAAGTTATTCAAGTTTGCGAAGTAAATATTCAGATTGTCGCTGGACGTTTGTACTCTGAGTCTGTATTGTTAACTAAATGGTCCAACGTTTAAATATCATATAATCCTTCTCTTGTTCGCCTCCATTGACGAGTCTGATTCAAATCTTCACTCATGGCAACGTTTTCTCTGCGATTCAGGGTTAAAAAACTACAAATTTACTTTTCGAGACATCCATGATGCATATTCTTTTCCTGAGACAAGGTTTGTTAAGGTCCAAGAAGAGAAACAAGCGTTTTAAAATTGACCGACCAAGTTACTTTCAGTTTCAAATTCTCAGTTGCTCTAAAAATTGGCGGCGTAAAGAGTTTAAAGTCTCTCCTCTGAGTTTATATAGAATTCGCCCTGGTTTATTTCATTAAAAAAATCTTGTCATGGGTTGCTTTTAATGGGAAGCATTGGTCTTATGAAAATTTCAGTCACTTTAAAGGGCGTCGTCACTGGGGGAGGGGGGTGGTACCACCCCTTATTTCTTATGAAACGTGCAGTGATAAAAAAATCATAAAATTAGGTTTGTTGCATTGCCAGTGAAAACCAGGCTAAAAGAAAATGCACATTTCGTTTATGCCCCGTTCACACAGAACCGGACGAAGTCAAAAGTTTTCTAAAAGTCTCGACATTTTCGATTATCATATTTCAAGTTATCATTATACTTAGTTTCAGGTAATATTTTGCTTCGCTCTTGGATTATTGGCCCGTTTTCGGAATACATATTGAATATTGACCATATCTCTGGCTTACTGCCACTATGATTATTTGTAATGAAAATGTATAAAAAAATGTATATAAATTTTCGTTCGAGTATCCCATCTACAAACAGCTTCTTCGATTATTTGTAATGTGTGTCAAATGAGATACTGAAAATAAAAATTTATCAACGATATGATAAATCTCTGTTCGTTTATCAACTATATACACAGTCAAACATGTATTAAGCGGACCCTCTGGGAATAGGTTAGTGTCCGCTTAATAGAGGTGTCCGCTTAACAGAGGTTCTCGTCACCAGCCCTCTCCCCCCATTTCGATGTTTGAACTACGGTAAAAAACTTGTCTTAACGCACGCGTAATAATATACTGGTCGAATAAACAAATAGACTTTGTACCGATTGCCGAATATCGTTAATATAATTACCAAAGCGCAAAAATTGTAAAGATTATGAAAAGTTAAGAAAATTTTGTCCGTTTAACACAGGTTTTTATGTCTTTATGTGCCAATTTAGGTGTCCGCGTCCGCTTAATGGAGGTGTCCGCTTAATAGAGGTTTCATTAATAGAAATTATATGAGATTCAATTCGGGACTTTACAAAGTGTCCCCTTAATACAGGGTGTCCGCATAATGCGGATATAGAGATAGTATATCGACATATTCTTTTTATGATGGCATGCAAGTAAAATAACATCCACCGCATATCCGATCCTCTATTAAGGCCCCCGGATGGCTTAGTTATATTGGGCAACCTTGAGCGGGAGGCTTATTGGAAGGGGCGAGGGGCGAATATAGAGGGAGCTTTTTCAATTTTACTGCAATGTATGCGGCAAGTATAAAAGAAACTCGGTAAATCATGCAGTAGACATGTGTTCCTTTGATGTGCAGGGAGAAGGGGACTTAATAAATGTGTTCCTTTAAGAAGGAGGCTTATTACAGTGGGGGCTGATTTGAGAAGGGGTTAAATACTGAGGATTTACGACTCAATGTCCATATTACCAACCTGAATATAGACTTAATCCCAATCCTAACACTAATCCTAACCTCGACCCTAATCCTAATCCTTAATCCTAACCCTAATCCTTGTGACCAAATTTCGGGATAGTATAATATTTGGAAAGTCACCCAGATTTACGGCACCGAATCAACAAGCTTTACGCTTTTACTCACGTCACCCTTTTTCCCAGGATCTCCGTTATTCCCAGTCTGTCCTTTTATCCCCAAAGTTTCATTTATTCCAGGAGATCCTCTCTCGCCTTTCTCGCCTTTAGGTCCAGTAGAATTTTTCACATTCTGTGATGAGAATAGCGGACAAAAATAGATTAATCAATAGATGTTTCCCAAAATAACTTCACAATCTCGTCCCAGGCCTCTCTTCTTTTGGAAAGAATTGGCAAGTACATATAAATTGGTAAAAATAGGTACACACTGCGTGCACGTGGAAAGCCGGCCTAGCAAGAAATTCGGAATTCACCGGTGATTCGCAGCGAATAACTGACTGAACAAGAAACATGATCAGAAATATATAATGAAAAAAATGTTGTATACTTAAATAATAGCAAAATTTTATTTCTTAAACCATTCCAATATCAAAGAGTCTTCGTTTTTGTGGTTTCCGTAAGTCTTACCGAGACATCTAGCCTATTCAGTGATATATATTTTAATTGACCCATTTATTTTAAATAGATTACGGTTATCGACTTGGAGAGATTTCATGGCACGGAGTCTATAAGAAAGCGACGACAGTCATGATTCAGTTACCACAAAAGGATCTCAGCAACAGCAGTTTACTCGGTAGCTTTCAACAATTTTCAATCTGTGAATATTATAATGATGAAACATTAAGAGTACCCAGAACAAATGTAACAATTTTATCAACAATGTCTTTACAATGAGGAAGCTTTGAAAGCATTTTTCACTTTTTTTCATAAACACTAAGGATGCTCTGTGAAGCTCTATATAAATTGTCCTTTTCTTTTATTGCAGGAATTGGGAAGATAGAATCAGGGTCAAGAACATTGCAGCACTCATGGCAGGGGAGTTTCTTCTGGACTCTTCTGATTTGTTACTTTCAAATTTGAGAAATAAACTGTCTTGTGAATATTAATACTGATCAAATTGCTGCAAGACTTAATTGCTACAATTGAGGCTTATTTTTTGGATATTAAAACTACTTGCTAATGATATGTTCTTGAAAATGTTGGTTTATTAATTATTCAGTTTTATCTCCCAATTTTCTTCATTTTGAACAGTCCAATGCACAACACTCTGAACCAGTAGTGGCAAAAGATGGGTTTGATTGGAAAGGCTAATGTTGCCACATGAAATGTTGCCACATTTCAGCCAGTAAATGTGGCAACAGTCTTTAAGCATATAACCAAATTGTCTTCCTCGAAAGCGACGGGTATTGATAAAATTTCAGCTAAAGTTCTCTTGACTGCAGCTCCTGCTATTGCACGATCTTTGACAAAGATATTTAATGTGTCAATTATTTCAGAGCAGTTTCCTTCGGAATGGAAAGCTGCAAGGGTAATTCCAATATTTAAAAAAGGCCAGCGGACTATGCTAGACAACTATAGACCAATTTCAATCCTACCAGTAGTGAGTAAACTGATGGAAAGGATTTTGCATGATCAAATGCTTGACTATTTGATGAACGAAAATATTCTATCAGAACATCAATATGGCTTTAGACCTTCGCATTCTACAACAACTACACTCTTAGATTGTACAAATGAATGGTATGTCAACATGGACCGCGGCCTTTATAATTTAGTAGTTTTTCTCGATTTAAAGAAAGCATTTGACACTGTCAACCACGAAATACTGTTACGTAAGTTTCAAATGTATGGATTTGGGAAAAACGCGCTTACCCTATTGCGTTGTTATTTGACGCACCGAACACAAAAATGTCAGTTAAAAGGCATATTTTCAAATCAGAGAAAAATAACTTGTGGTATTCCCCAGGGAAGTATACTCGGCCCTCTTTTGTTCATCATCTATATAAATGATTTACCTAATTGTCTCAAGCATACAACATCTAGAATGTTTGCAGATGACACCAGCCTAACAGCTGTAGGTGAAACTTTAGATGAAGTTGAGAGGAGGGCAAATGAAGACCTGGTGAATGTCCACAGGTGGCTGTCTGCAAATAGACTTAGTTTAAATATTGCGAAAACCGAGTACGTTTTGATTGGATCTCACTATAAAATAAATAATACGGCTGTCCAGCCTGAAGTTAAAATCAATAGCAAACCGGTCAAACGAGTGAAACATGCCAAAGTACTTGGTGTTCAGATTGACGAGAATTTAAATTGGAAAAAACATATTGAATTCATTGCCAGTAAAATATCGTCGGGTAATGGAGCCATTAGGAAACTTAAGGAATTTGTGGATCGAAACACCTTAGTATTGGTATATAATGCTTTAATCCAACCACATTTTGATTATTGTTGCGAAGTTTGGGATACGATTGGCAAAGTCCAGGCTGAACGTCTTCAAATATTTCAGAATAGAGCGGCTAGACTGATCATGAATTTTAAAAATGAGCATGGACAGTCTATTTTGGCACGTAATTCTCTTGACTGGATATCGTTAGAAGAACGTAGGGCACAAATGAAAGCCAGGCTCATGTACAAAACGGTCAATAAATTAGCCCCTCACAGACTGTGTGATATTTTTCAAAAACTAACACAGTAAGTGATTACAATCTAAGGGGTTCTTCGACTAGCCTTTGTATTCCACCGCCTAGGACTGAATTCTTAAAAAGGAGTTTTAGCTATTGCGGGGCTCAACTATGGAATCAGATACCGGAAGAGATAAGAAATTCTGTATCTTACGATTCATTTTGTCAAAAGCTTTCTTCCTCGACCTAGACATTGTAACATATATTGTTGAACTAAATAGAGTGTAAATATAGTTATAGTTTTATAGTTTTTTAAATTTGTAATATACTTAGTATCTTTTGTTATGTATTTTGTAATGTTAGCACACCTCTTTTGGAAACCAGCTGTATATAGTTGAAAAGATTAGTGTGTTTAAATAAAGTTGATCATCGCTAGCCAAATTCTAGGGAGGGTGTTAGATATATTCTAGGAGAAATTTTTAAATCTGGAGTCTGACCTGAAACCTTTCTGGGGAAAGTTTGACCTGAAACCAGGTCATTTTTTTAATCTTCTGGTGGGAAAATATAAGCAGATATTGGTCATAGCACCTAGCCCCAGGGATTGACATGTGGTGAAACATTCATGTAACACTAACACATAAATACACCTCAAGGATTGAGATCCTCAGCATTGGGCTTGATTGATAAATAATTGAATTACATTGTAATCTGTAGAGTATAGTGATGTGTTCGGACGGTCAGTCGCCGAGCTCTCGCTAAGCGGGCTGGCCCGGTCAGCGAGCCAGCCCGGCTTCTATATAAACAGCCCCTTAGTTTGTCTTAGTCAATGGTACTGTCCAGACCAGGGTCATGTTCTATTGTATCTTGATGATTCTCCTGCTCGACCTTGCACAATGGCTCTACATCTTAAATTTTCCCATTTTCCATGGACATTTCCGTCAACAAAGCAAGCTCCAGCTTGGACGAAGACAGGAACATTCATGTAAAAGTCTGGTCTTCGCTTACATGCCTGCGACTTTCGTTCAATCTCGAGAAGATCCCGTGAAGGTGACTGCAGATACGTTCATGTTCACTTGGTATTCTAACAGTTGTTTATACGTTTGCATTGCGATAAATACAAATACTGACGATAATTCAGATTCACTGATTGAGGCTCTGCCTATAGTAGCTACGAACTTGGTTTGTTTTCTTTTTCACATTAATGTATATTCCAAAACAGTAATAAAACCTGCGAAAATGCGATGCTAGTTTCGTCCATATAGGTCTAACCTCGTGAACTTATATATAATAGGGTTAACAGATTTTGGATCAACCAAAGTGAACTGTCTCGTGAGTTGATGACAGTTTGGTGAGTGATACTGGAGGCTTATATTTAGAGGTAAAGGTAGTAATCGTAACGGTTATACCTTAATTGTCCACGACTGCGTGGTACTCGTAGGATTTCGTCTTCAAATAGATTGACATTAAAGCTTACGCACCTAGAGCCTTGTGGTGTGCATAGCAGATGCACTATCCAGTTCTAACTTTGAGATCAGTGGTTGTAGTTGTAAATGCGATTAGTTATTAATTAATGTAATATGTGAAGTAAGCTTCCTAGATGCTCGCCTAGATGAGCTGAACAAAAAAATGTATCAAAATAAATGCAAACCATGGAACATACAGCAGACCGTAAACGGACAGTTCATAATTTTCAAGTTTAGCTATGCTATTCCGTATGGCATTTCCAATTATTTTACGTCAATATGTTTTGTACATTATGTATAATATATAATTATAAATAATATATATTAATTTAGTTTATCTTCTGGCTGTAATTCTTTGTCTTTCAAGAATATAAAACTATTATAGTGTGAATGCCTACTTTCATGTGTGCGATCGTATTTCTCTGAAAACCCTATTTTATACTCTATGATGAACACGTATTTGACGAATTAAATGTTTTATGCTATAATTTATATACGTTCAAACAGGACTGGATGCATTCGAAAGCGTACTCAAATGTGCACGATCTCGCCTTTCGAGTTCACACGTGGCGCATGAAACCAGACAAATTCGAGCATAGCTATAATCGTACGAATTTCGGTAAATATATAATTAAAATGAACTTGCGTTGTGATTTGCTTCCGTGAGCAAATGTGGGCAGTGTTTGTGACTGTTTAAGAAATCTATTCTCTAGTTCTATTGGGATTCATTGTTATAATACCAATGACAGAACCTGTCCATAGAGGCGAACGGAACCGTGTTGTCAGCTTGAATATCTTGATGAAACACACTTCCGACCGGGAGGGCCTATAGTTGCATTTTTCGCAACTACTCTTGGTTAGGTCTAAAACTTGTATAGAATTTTCTCTCGAAATTTCTACAAAAACCCTCCAACGTTCAGTTCTAGATCTATGGAGCGAGATGCGCAAAGTTTGGAATTTTGTTTTATGTTTTTTTCACGTGACGTCACCGCCGACGTATTTGATGAACTTGACGAAGTATTCTGCTTGTTTGCAATAGATGACCTTTCCTGGCGGTGCGTCACTACTACTCCCAGAATGCTTTGCGCAATATCTTAATAGAAGAAGATAGTAAATATAGCAAAATATTCTGGTAGTGGTAGTCACGCACCACAAGAGAACGTCATTATGCATAAGGTCCATTTCAGATTTCATCCAAATGGCGAAAATTTCTTTGGTATTGGTTGCAAACGACTTATTGAAAGGTAAAGTCGAGGCGAACGTCGGTTCAGACTTCTATTGATGGAATCAACAGTCACCAAACATTGATACGGTGACGATATAATGAATTTGAAATTTTGTAGCCATGCTATTAAAATGTTTAATTTTGTGCGGAATCTCCAATTTAACGAACTAGCCTTAAACAGTCCGATGTATATTTGTCATGATTCTGCAAACAAGCAATAGAACAATTGGACCATAAATTTAACCACATTTCGTTCTATTAAAATGAAACTGCAAATGCAAACGTGTTCGTATCACTTTGTAGTTCATAAAATGGGTTTGGAAAATACGTATGCAAATATTGAAAAAAGTACTTGCTTTTCGCTTACAAGACAAGGTTAAGGTACACCCAGCCATGATGTGATTATCTGTTCGTTCATCAATCATTGTTGTGGGAAAATTTAGGTGACGACGTTGAATGACGTCGGTACTACACACAAAGAGATTACGTCGTTACTACACACAAAGTTGTATTGAAATATATTTTTGTCTTTAGAAAGGGGAGAGGGGAGAACGGGGTTCTTCTGGAAGTAATGGTACTACAGGAGCATATGGGATAAAAGGAGATCAAGGACCACCTGGCCCTCAAGGGCCTGTTGGACGTGATGGACAAAATGGTTCTGATGCTACTCCTGGTCAGAAAGGGGACAGTGGTGATCCTGGACCAGTGGGCTACCTCGGCGAAAAGGGAACTCCGGGTTCACCTGGACCCAGTGGATCCATAGGATTGCCAGGACTAAATGGAACAGATGGAGAAAAGGGTGCTGATGGAACACGTGGAATTCCTGGAGTGAAGGGAGTGAAAGGGGATAAGGGTGATATTTCGGTGATATATCGTATAAGAAATGAGTCTATACAGTGAGTATGCCACTCGTTTTGCAAACAAATCTTGCTGAAAAGTGGGATGAAATATTCTCATATAAACACAAGTCAATTGTTTGTAATAGTAATGTTGGCTAGAGTATATGTATACCGGATGGTGATGGTGATGTGGTGGTGCTAATAATGGTGATGCAAGGACGGTGTCGATGGTGTAATGTTCGTGATGGTGATGATGGTGGTTGTGATGGTGGTTGTGATGGTGGTGGTGATGGTGATGGTGGTGATGATAGTGATTGCATTTAACGCAACCAATGATGTCTCTCTTAAAGAAAAACTAAACATTTCCATTTATTTACGAACTTAGATGTAACAGCTCAAATTTTGGTGTTCTGCGATATTCCTCAGCAAAACTTCAACTATGCACTCCTCATGGTTGGCGATATCTTTCCTTCGAGCTTCCTTCTGGCTGCAGTAGTTACGCTGATGTGCCTAATGTTCCTGAGACAAACTACCAATCCTTTCTTAATGCAGACGTTGGCATAATGTTTGAGTTTAACAGAAAGTTTGTTCCAAGCGTGATCTCTCGAGCGAACCTCAATATTACGGCAGGTAAGCGCTATCTGATAAAATAAAACTAGATTTAGTATCATCTTATTAATTTGCGCTTCACAAATGTACGTATTAAATCTTGGCTATATTGCCTCGTTTTCGTGATTGAGACATACGTAATTTTACGAATTTGTTATCACTGCGCATTTCATAAGCAATAGGGGGTCTGCCAGCCTGGAGACTGGTATTACCTCCCAGGAAAATTTTAGTGACGACACCCTTTATATTGACTGAAAATACGACCACGCCTTCTCACGAAAAGCAATTCATGACAAAATATATTCATGAAATATACCAGGGTGAATTCTATATGTAAACTCTGAGGAGAGACGTACCATAGGCAGCCCAGCAAATACTGTTATCCTCACAAAATATATGTTTATGTGATTAAATGTTTAAAATATTTTTAAGGTGCTTCTGACCATATGTTCTGACTTTGCTATCCAGCGATTCACTTGTGTATATCATTATCTATGCAGATTGTCCAGTTGCGTCGTTACGTCATTGTATCATGTCCTATTTAAACCTAAGGCCGGCAAGTGCCCTTTGCAATGTCATGCATTCAGGCCGTTTTGGTGTTAGATACGGTAGACAACATTACCACACTCAAAGGTGCACTGCTGCAACAACAAGTACCGTGACTAAAAATTACTACGCCATAAATTATCGCTTTGCAGGCTGTCCCGCTACTGACTAGGGTGCATGGCCTTGTTTGCACAGAAACAACTGCTGTTTTAGTACTGACTAGCAGGTGCGAGCTATAGGGAAATCAACCAGTGCTAATGATAATAAACTCGTGTGACAGTGACACAACTAGTACAACATAAACTCGTGTGACAGTGACACACAGTTAGGTCTTAAAATTGTGTATATATCTACTCACTTGGATTATCCACCAAACCCAGTATTCTAGTTCAACCAAGTGAAGTGCAAAAAAATATAAAAAAATTGAAGTTTACCTTATCACAACCCGCACACCCGATAACCTATATATACAGAACTCACGGTTACAGCTCAGCAACTGGCCTCTGTAGCTCAGTTGGTTAGAGCGCTGCACCGGAATCGCAGGGCCGTGGGTTCAATTCCTGCCAGAGGACCTAGTGTTGCATTTTTCGCAACCGTTCCTGGTTAGGTCTTAAAATTTTGTATATATCTACTCACTTGGATTATCCACCAAACCCAGTAGTCTACTAATTAGCATGATTATATAAAATATATGAGATATCTGGCTTTTCGAAGGATGCACCTTTGTGTGTGGTAATATGCTTTTCTCACACTACATGTAACATGTTTTCTTGTATTTGATTTGTCGTATGATATGTATTTTATACTTTATATTGAAATATCCATCAGACGTTTCACCGGAGAATTCAACACTATCTTACCAAGACGCCGTGATGCGACAAGCTGCGTTATTTTCTGGGAAAGGAATGCGTTTAAATATTTCTGGTATCACCGATGATTTCTGGAGAAACAGCAACTGGTCAGTCATGGCTTTACTAAAATATAGATATATTGGCGAGAAATTTGTCAGGGTATTGGGTCATGGCTCAACATCAGGCAACCATGGTTTGCACTTGGGCATTGTTATCAACGATCAATCGGGAAGACGAGTACCGGTGGGTTTCAGTAAACGTTTTACATGGTAGCTTCAACTGTGTTGACACTTAAAGGAGCGAGTAAATATAAGACCTGTTTACACGATCCGATTCTCCTCCGTGTTGCAACCAATTACATCATTTGCCATTCAAACCAAAAATAAGTTAATAATAATTTTATGTCATTTTATGCGTGTTACTTTGAGTTTTGATTGACATTGAATCTTTTACTATTAGACTGTGATTCATGGGTATTACAACAACGATATTACATTTGGCGTAGTAAAAGAAGAAACGTGGTATCATATCACCTGGACATCAGAGAAAGATCTACAAGGAGAGACACGGTATTTGTAGAACTTGGTATATCTATAATTTGGTTTGTGTTGTAAAAAAGTAGAGTTGTTATATGAAAGTCAAGTGGGGTGGGTGGTGATGATGATGATGGCCAAGGTGATGATGATGATGATGGCTAATGATGGTTAATGTAATTATGGTGATGACAGTGGACGTGGTGGTGGTGATGATGATGATGATGATGATGATGATGATGATGATGATGATGATGTATACGATGGATGTGGTTATGATAATGATGACGATGACGATGATGACTAAGGTGGCAATGATTATGATTTGGTTTGATGGTTAATGTAATCATGGTATGACAGTGTATGGTGGCGGTAATGATAGTGTATACGATAGATGTGGTCATGGTTATTATGATGATGATGGTGGTGATGACGAAGGTGGTCATGGTGATAACGGTGGAAATGGTGGTGGCAGGCCGTCCTCAGAAAATTTATCAGGGGGGGTGTAAGGTCCTTTCAACCGACTGACTAACGAACTTGTACGGACTACATTGCTGTTAGTCATCATAAATATTTTTGTCTGCCGACTAAAATAGCACTTCTGCCGACTGAAACTCCAAATAGAATTTCTGGGGGGGGGGGTGACACCCCCCCAAACCTCCCCGTAGGTCCGGCCCTGGGTGGTGGTGATGACAGTGGTGGTGATGAAGGTGATAATGATTGTGGTCATGACCAAAGTACAAAATATTGTTCCCACATGCAAATTTCAAGTTGAATGTTTTAAGGCGATTGTTAATTCTCTGTTTTCGTTTCTGCTAAGCGCTTTGAAAACGTACGTGTCCGAAGGTTTTAAACACAAATTTATCTATAATATACTTTAATACGATCAAGATATGCCGCCACGGAGGCCGCGGAAAGAGCTAACGTCCAAGAGAGTTCGTAATTCGTTAAAAGCAAATATATTGCCACTGGTAAGTGTACGGCAGTTTTCATTATATGCACGTTTAAAATCTTTTCCCGATGCGACTTGTATCGTAAACTTTTTGCGAACTTTACAGATCAATGGCGATTTGAAAGCAATCGCCTGCAGGGCTACGTGGCGTGTGATGCAAGAAGACCTGGAAATGGCCAAGAACCTAATTTCCAGCAAAAGGTTACAGTTAGACGACGTTTTGAGCAGAGTAAACGGCGTGCAATTCTTTTTCTCAAGCGTCACGGCCGTATCTACAAATGCCAAAAAACGCAAAGAGTGCAGCGAAGCGGAAACAAACGAGGCCGAAGATGTTTATCCTGCAGTGGCTTATTTCATCGTGTACAGAGAAACCGATTCTTGCGATGAACAACAAATGTACAAATTACTGCACAATGAAGACATCGATCCAGTAGTGCACACTATAACATCGAGAGCTAATAATGTGTCGAGTAACAATCTAATGGATACTGCTTCACGTCGCCTATTTCAAGTGGTTAAAGATCACAACAACCAACTGATAACTGATATGGTGAACAAGTCTAATGAGTATTGTTTGTCAAACTCTTCTCGCACCACGTCCGGCGAAGAAAGTGATCATAGCGTTGATGCAAACAATCCTCATGCACGATTTCCGACCGTTCCATGCCGTGTGGTCGTAGTCAACAGCGCAGAATTTGATCATGTACTTCATGAATCAATATCACAATTGAAATCGGATGGCATGACCGTCGACATTCAAACATTGTTGACTGCTCAAATGGACGGCCCGTGTCTTTCATCTACCACCGACGAGTTACCAACAACTGTAAAAAAAATAGCAACGTTAATGAAAAATTGCAACCACGCACTACACCGAGGTGAGATCTACGCCAAACCAGAGGGAGCAACAATGTCGTACGTTAACATGATGAATGTTGAAAGTTATCTTCATAAGATCTTGGTCAACGAACCCATAAGATCCAGGGTATTGAAACATTTCTCGTCGCTGCTGAGAATCCTCTCGCACCCTGCCTGTGAAATTATTCCACAAATTGAGTTTGACTTGGACTTGATTGAAGTTTCCAATGGGTATTTCTTCAAAATATCAGCTCGGGACTTTGTTCGTCATGCTATCGCGCTGGAGAAATGTGGAATCCTCTCGCCAAGAGCATTTGTCCCCTACGACTGCCAAAAGGCCCCTCAACCTGGGTATTTTGAAGAAGGCGTGCTAAATTCTTTCCCAGACGTCGTTACCAGAGCCAACTTTTCAAACAAGTTTTACCAGTGCTTAATGGCATCAAAAATGCCACACAAAACCCGAAAGTTGGTGCTCGAAGGTCCAAAAGACTCGGGGAAAACATCGTGGGCATCAATATTCCATCGAATAATTCCAGCAGGGAAAATTGCCTCAATCACCGGCGAGCGACAATTTTCGGCCGCGATGATCACGGCAGATACCCAGTTGGTGCTGCTGGATGAATGGTCAGCATACACTCTTCAATCAGATCTTGCCAAAACTATCCTGCAAGGCGGTTGGATGGTTACGGCGGTCAAACATGGTTTGCGATATACTGCCAATTACGTTACAACGACAATTAAAATGAATCAATTAATTGAATTTCGTGACGATGATGAAAACGCGACGACGACGCGTACGATTCAAAACGACATCTTTGCCGCAAACCCATCTGGCGCAGATCGCTGGATGTTCGACCATGCGATGGACTGTGTTGTTTTTGTTTGGGCAATGAAATTACAACATATCGTGAGCACATCGACCAGGGACGATTGTAATGAGGGATAGTACAACGGAAGAACAGATCATTGAAAAAAAACACGTTTTTTTTTTTTTTGACGCGCCGCAGAGATGGCACAAAAAACAAAAGATCTTGTCCACACCGACCTCTGATACGCGCAGCCCAACATCAATCAACTGATACACGCATCGTTTGAAGCCGAGGTTAACCGACAAAGATTGGCGCGTAAAAGACGCGGTAGAACAGTTGGCTGTTCTCTTTCGCGTAATTCCTCCCAATCAGATCAAAATCCAGCAGTACGTCGTCGTGAGCGGCGATGTACGTTCACAAGCGATGAAAGTTCCTCTGTAGATATTTTCCAACAACGCGAGCGTCGCGAGAATACGAATTCGGAAAGTGACGACGAGCTATTCCACTCCACAGTTCGTAAACGTGCTTGCCTGAAACGAGGCAAAGTCTTGTCACCTACTCCCTCCCAATCAGAGAAAGACGAACGCGAAATTGTACCACCTCTTCATCAACAGTCGTGTAATGAACCGTCTACTTCCCTCCACATTCCTGATATCGAAACCAACACAATAGCAACTGATCACGGCCCCCTCCACTCTTCTGTTGCCAAGAACGACTCGCGTAAACGGCCGAAAATTTGCTGTAAAAGAAAGAGCAAACCGGTCAGACGAAACATCAGTCGGCCACATTTCGACTTAACCTCCGACGCTCTGCTTCACGAACTTGATCGCTCCAATGAATCCGAACGAGAGGAGACATGCACCACACCTCCACTTACAGAACCAGCAGAACCTACTTCAAATGCGCCACCACTTGACCATAATAGTGTAGAAGTTGTAAATATCGAAGGGACGTCGACAACCGTCGAACAACAACTCCACGACACCCCTAAACTTGATGAATGTCAGAAAGATTGCTCATCCCCGCTTTTCCTGGTGCAATCTACATGGGTATTAAATGACACGAAATATTATCAGAAGATTGTCGAACTTTGGGATTGGAACTTTCACAATAAAAAACTATCAAAGTTCCACGCATTGTCGTTTTGTTCGCGAAGGGACACGGCGGAGAGGAGACTGGAGAAGAGAGAACGAGATTTCTGGAGTCAGGCCGACCCAGATATCGACGCCTGGATGTTGCTGACAGGAAGGACACGTGATGTGTTTGATGTTAATGGTTTCGTTGCGAAGCACGCGAAGGATTATAAAATTTTACAACGTGTACGACGCACGGTTCAAGTAAAAGTAATGAATGATCGCTGCCCCATGTTAAGAGCAATTCAAAAGATAAACAATCCTGATGAAGATGAAGATGTGGCTAATGTTCTGTTAAGCTCACAAAAGTACTTTGTAACTACTAAATACTAAAATTGTGTAATTCACTCGTAAATTACACCGTTGAACATTGGCGTGACTGTACTTTCATAACTGTATCATTAGGTGCTTTCCATTTAATAGTCAGATCGGTCAGACCAGATTTTTTGTATCTCTGTTTTAATTGAAACATCTGGTCCAGGTTTACCAAAAATCAGTTAAAAATGGACCTCTTCATTAGACACAAAATTTGCGGTCCTATCGTTGCGAACACCAAGGATTTTGTTGTCCATTCAATGATTTTATCGATCTCACCGGTCAGACCGTTTTAATGGAATCGCCCATTAGCAACATTGTAGTGTTGGACATCAAACATTAATTATATTATATAAGTGTGATATTGTATCTGAAATGAATGTGTGCAGAATTCATAAATAATGAATGATTCAAATGTTAAAAACATGTCGCAAGATTGTCTTAATAGGCTAAAATTTCCAGCAGATATGCCAAATAAACAGAGCGAAGAGTTTGGCCGCACTATTTCATTAAACCGAAATTGTCGTAGGCAAATAAGCAGCTATCCTGCATAGAAATAGGTTTAGGTGGAATATAACAATCTTTAAAGTCTTATCCAATATATCTGGCTACCAATATAAATCTATAGTTAAAAACCTGGCTACCATAGACCATAGGCAGATGGTAGCCAGGTGTTTTACTATAGATTTATTATGGTAGCCAGTTGTTTTGCATTTTAATAAGTTTCAAAATTGCGCAATTCAACTTAAACTTATTAAAATACAAAGCAGCTGGCTACCTGGCTACCAATATAAAAGTATAGTAAAACACCTGGCTACCACCTGGCTACCATAGGCCATAGCCAGGAGGTAGCCAGGTGGTAGCCAGGTGTCTAAATATAGATGTAAAATCTCTTCAAAGTTTAAATTAGTTTAAAGTTATAGGTTTAAAATTTAAAATCAAATAAGTTGAAAGTAATAAATTGAAAACTTGTCAAATATTATTACACTTAAACTTATAAAAATGCAAAACAGCTGGCTTCCTGGCTACCAATATAAAAGTATAGTAAAACACCTGGCTACCTCCTGGCTATATGGCCTATGGTAGCCAGGTGGTAGCCAGATGTTTTACTATAGATTATTATGGTAGCCAGGTAACCAGTTGTTTTGCATTTTAATAAGTTTCAATATTGCGCAATTCAACTTAAACTTATTAAAATGCAAAACAGCTGGCTACCTGGGTACCAATATAAAAGTTAGTAAAACACCTGGCTACCACCTGGCTACCTCCTGGCTATATGGCCTATGGTAGCCAGGTGGTAGCCAGGTTTTTAAATCTAGGTGTAAAATCTCTTCAAACTTTCAATTCGTTTAAAGTTATAGGTTTAAAGTTTAAAATCAAATAAGTTGAAAGTAATAAATTGAAAAATTATCAAATTCTATTACACTTAAACTTATTTATATCGAAAATGGTTGGCTACGTGGCTACCAATATAAATCTATGGTGAAACGCCTGGCTACCACCTGGCTACCTCCTGGCTATATGGCCTATGGTAGCCAGGTGGTAGCCAGGTGTTTTACTATAGATTTATTATGGTAGCCAGGTAGCCAGTTGTTTTACATTTTAATAAGTTTTCAAAATTGCGCAATTTTGAAAACTTATTAAAATGTAAAACAGCTGGCTACCTGGCTACCAATATAAAAGTATAGTAAAACACCTGGCTACCACCTGGCTACCATAGGCCGTAGCCAGGTGTTTTACTATAGGTGTAAAATCTCTTCAAAGTTTAAAGTTATAGGTTTAAAGTTCAAAATAAAATAAGTTGAAATAAATAAATTGAAAAACTCGTCAAATTCTATTACACTTAAACTTATTTATATCGAAAATGGTTGGCTACGTGATAGATAGATAGATAGATAGATAGTTTAATTTCACACATTTTGCAGTAAAATTACTGAATTACATGGTGATTACAATGTTTATATACATATAAATATAATTACGATTCAGGTTGATTATAAAAAAACTACTCACTACTTGTTGTTATTAAAATGTTTAAGACTACTTGTTCGTATTAATACTACTGGCGATTAAAAATGATTTTTTAAACCGTTCTGTTTTAAACTTCGGTATTTCCACTTCCTTGACTTTTCTCAGAATGTGACAAGACATGGAATCCACTTTCGAAATAAGGTTCGCTAATTTATGATTATCATTTTCTAAAATTTGATTAAAAAACTTCTCAGATGCCTGATCCCTCCTCTCGTGGAGAGTTGAAAGTCCACTTTCAACGAGAGAGTCTTCGTATTTGTATCCGGGATACACAATAGAATGAGCACGTTTTTGAATACGTTCAATGTCGTCGCTGAGATATTTTGGTAGAGAATAGTGATATACAATGGAGGCATATTCCAGAACTGGTCTTATACATGTTTGGTAAAATTGTATTATGTCACTTTTTGGAACTTTAGCTCGTTTTAACTGCACCAAGAGATATAATCGTTTCGAGCATTTAGAGACAATGTTATCCACGTGATTGTTCCATTTAAGATCGGATGTAAAAGTAAGACCAAGTAATTTTGCTTCTTGTGCGACTTCTAATGGTTTCCCATTTACGAGGATGGGAGCGAAGATACTCTTCGTCTTCTTAAAATCAATTCTAAGCTCCTTGCATTTCTCGTCATGAAGCCGAAATGAATTGGTATCAGACCAACTTTCAATATTCGTTACAGTTTCTTGAATCGAGCTTTGACTAAATTTAGGTATTGTCTCCGATATCGTAGGATCGTCAACAAATTTTGCCTGGTCACTTCCTGTCAGAGTTAGGTCATTAATCATTACGATAAACAGCCATGGTCCAAGCTTTGTACCCTGAGGTACTCCAGCAGGTACGTTTCCCCACTCAGAGAAACAATCGTTGCCCAATTTAACCCGTTGTTTCCTATTACTGAGAAAATCTATCATCCAGTTTAGGGTGGTAGTTGGGAGACGCAAGAGTTTAAGTTTTGATAGCAGAATACAATGGTCAACAAAGTCAAATGCTTTTTGATAATCAAACAAGACAACTCGAACAGACGCCCCATTTCCATCTGTGGCTTCAGTCCATTTGTGCATCATTTTTATCAGTGCTTGACTTGTTGATGAGCCAGGAATGACACCAAATTGGTTGGGATCTAAAACCTCCAGAACCGCAGGTTTTAGGTGTTCATTGACCACAAATTCTTCAGCTACTTTTGCTAGAATAGGAGTTAGGGAGATTGGGCGAAGATGTTTATTGATAATTTGTACGGGTGTAGTCTTTGGGATTGGTACCGTGTTGGACATTTTCCATATCGAAGGTAAACGTTGTTCTTCGTAGGAGCAATTCATAATCTTACTAACTGGGAACGAGAGTGATTCTGCAAACTCTTTAAGGAACCAAGATGGAATATTGTCTGGGCCTGATGACTTCGAAGGATTAAGTGATTTTAGGCACTTGTAGACATCTTCCTCTGACACCGTCAGAACATCTAACCTGGAGTTGTTTGTGTCATCCGAGGTGCATATAAAATTGGAGGCATCTAGTGGTTGAAAAGTTTGTAACGGTTCTAGGAATTTGTCGTTAATTTTATTCGCTATCTCGGTTTTATCAGTTCAATTGCTGAAATTCGTCTACTTGTAAATCAGAGAATAAGTCGGATTTCGAGAGAGGATCCATTCCGCTAATCTTGCGTACCGCGCTCCACCAATCTTTTGGTTTGGTATGTTTGAGATGTTTGATTTTACCATGGAAGTAGCCTTGTCTACATGTCTTCCGTTCCAAATTTACTTGATTACGATAGAATTTAAAGGTTGTTTCATTTCCATTGTTCAGTGGTTTTTGCCGGTTTTTGATTAAAGATTTAAGTTTGTTCGTCATCCAAGGAGCCTCGTTTACATGGATCTTTTTTTTCTTTATTGGCATTATGGTATCTAGTATATTTATCAAAACGTCATTGAAAACTGTTACCATTTCCTCGCATGTGTTGAGATTGTTTATACAAGACCAATTTAAGGTGGAGAGGACTCTACCTAAAGCGGCTTTGTTGCTTTGTCTCACATCTCGTGTCGTTATGACTTTAAAGTTGTTGGTGTTCACGATTCTAGCCTTCGGAAGCATTTTTATTGTGAAGTGATCTGAGAGACCAAAGGGTGCAAATCTTAATGGACTGTCATAAAACTGGCTAATGTTGGTCAAAATAACATCAAGTGTTCTTTGACCTCTGGTGGCGAATTTTACCAGTTGTTTCAGCTTAAATTGACGATTGATACGGGGTATTTAGTCTATTTAGATCACCCATTAGGACAATTCCGCTGTTTGGATGTGTTGCTTCGATAATAGTTAGTGTGTTAATGAGATATTCGATCATTAGGTGGTTATCTGAACCAGGTGGATGGTATATTGTTGCTATAATTATACTAGATAATCCACGAGGGAGTCTGTTCGGCTTTAGTTTAGTCCAAAGGACTTCAAAGGATGGATTATGTAAATCGTGTAGAATAGTAACATTGATACAATTGCGAATATAAATGCAGACTCCTCCATGGATTCTATCAACACGATCTTTTCGAATCAACTTAAAACCAGGAATGTGAATCACCGAGTCCAAAATCGAAGCTTTCAACCACGTTTCTGTAAAAGCGGCAACGTCAGCACCAGAGTTCAACACAAATGGAGCTATTTCGTCTATTTTTGGGCATAAAGACATCACATTAGATAAAATAATTCCCGGCACAAACATATTGTTATTTCGATTCGGTGTGTTAGAACCGGTCATGATTGGTATCAAGTTATTCATATTTCTTCTACGCAAGTTTAACCTAACGGGTATACAATTATTATGTATTCTTTGCCTTGATCTAAGTTGGCTATTTCGTGTTGAAATTCTGACTGATAGTCTGATATTGTAGCCATTATACGTTTGTTGAATAGTTCCCGAATTCGGTCATACTGACTTTCCGTTCAGATTTTCTACCCTTTTCCTTTGGTCGCCATGGCTTGCATGTTACAAATTTAGGCCAAAAGTATTCATTTTGTATGAGTGAAAAGGCAGTAGAGGGAATGTTGACTTTGGCGGAAATAGTCCCTTTCGTCTACTTTGGAAAATGCAGATTCTTGTAGGGGTGATGTTTCGTTCTTTTAAGTAAGCTTGAATTTGGTTCTCTTTTACGTTTTCAGCAATTCCGGTTAAAAACAATTGCTTTGTTTTGTTCCGTTTTCGTTCAACTCCAATGAACCCATCATCAATATTGACAAAAGACAGCTCACTGGTATTCTGTTGCTGATCCCGTTTGGTATCTTCGGGTTTCTTGATTAATTGAGACTTCTCGATCGTTTCGCAGGTAGTGACCGGGGCCGGAGGAGATGCCGCCAGACGTGGCTACCAATATCAATCTATAGTGAAACGCCTGGCTACCACCTGGCTACCTCCTGGCTATATGGCTATGGTAGCCAGGTGGTAGCCAGGTGTTTTACCATAGATTTATTATGGTAGCCAGGTAGCCGGTTGTTTTGCATTTTAATAAGTTTCAAAATTGCGCAATTCATCTTAAACAAAAAAAAAAAAAAGCTGGCTACCTAGCTACCAATATAAAAGTATAGTAAAACACCTGGCTACCACCTGGCTACCATAGGCCATAGCCAGGTGGTAGCCAGGTGGTAGCCAGGTGTTTTACTATACTTTTATATTGGTAGCCAGGTAGCCAGCTGTTTTGCATTTTTATAAGTTTAAGTGTAATAATATTTGACAAGTTTTCAATTTATTACTTTCAACTTATTTGATTTTAAATTCATAACTTTAAAGTAATTGAAACTTTGAATAGATTTTATACCTATAGTAAAAAACCTGGCTACCACCTGGCTACCATAGGCCATAGCCAGGTGGTAGCCAGGTGGTAGCCAGTTGTTTTACTATAGATTTATTATGGTAGCCAGGTAGCCAGCTGTTTTGCATTTTAATAAGTTTAAGTTGAATTATGCAATTTTGAAAACTTATTAAAATGCAAAACAGCTGGCTACCTGGCTACCATAATAAATCTATAGTAAAACAACTGGCTACCACCTGGCTACCATAGGCCATATAGCCAAGATGTAGCCAGGTGGTAGCCAGGTGTTTTACTATGTATAACTTATGTATAACTTTAAACTTATTTTCACTTAAACTTTAAAGCTAACTATACTGATTGAACCTTTGAAGATATATAAAACTATATTTAAACACCTGATTCAACGGTAATAAATAGCAAGTCCGCCTTGTATTATATTGTTCCGTTTCTGAAAATAGGAACGACTTGTTCTTATAGTTCCTAATAGCAGAATATTCAGTTTTTGTAATAGGACCGACATAAGGGAACGATATCTGCATGAAATATCGTTCCCTTACGGTCAACTTATAAGGGAACAAGTTTATAAGGGAACAAATATTAGCAAACCAACAGAGTATTTCTGAAAACGTTCCGCTTAGCGGAACATTTTAGTCCTATCAAGCGGAACAATGAAAAGGAACGAAGTTCGATGTTCCTAATTCAATCCGTTCTTAAACGGTTCCCATTTACGGAACATAAAGCAAAAGGAACAACGGTATTCAGGTCGGAACCATTGTTCCTTTTGATTCGCCGTTCCTTTTGAAAACAGGAACACCAAGCACACTTTACATACGTTCCTGTTAAGGGTTTTAAACATATGCATAAAACTTCGCAAAATAAATTCCCTTTTTTACCATACTGTATGTATTTTGCATACTTTTACCGCTTGAAATACCACGTTCACATTATCGTACTTCTACCCAATTCCATTGTTCCTGCTCAAACTGGCCAATCATGCGGAAATACTTGCTATAGTGATATGCAACAGGGAACAAATTTTACGGATACGCTAGATGATGGTGGTGGCGATGTGATGATGGTCATGATGCGGCTAATGGTAATATAGTGGTTATAATGATATATATATATATATATATAACGCTGAAGATATTGGTGATGGTAAATTACAAGAACCTTAATTTGTGTTCTATTTTAATTTCAGATGTATAATCATAAATGGTGACAAGCACAAATGTACACAAAATAAAGTGAAATACCAGGGCAGCGGTGCCACAACTGTGGGTGCTTGGTGGCATGTAACAGATGCTGATAATTTACTTTTGGATAATCTTATTATAACTTCTGGTATTGTTCAGTATAACACTGATACGACTGGCGAAAAGCAAGCGTGTTTTGCCAGAACACTTGATGAAAATTTACCATAACATTAACTCAATTAATTTCGTATGTGACCTTTTGAATTTCCACTACAAATCATAACAATTATATTTTAAACTCGATAATAATTACTGACAGTATTATAATGTATGAGGTAGATAGATGGTTGAATAGTAAGCTTCAAATACAGCGATTAAGTTGTGATCAAATGAAAATGTTGATTCCATTTTTTAAAGCAGGTTGTTGAAAAACGAATCCAAATGTCATAATCTGTTTTAGTTTAATTGGGTGCTTCAGATCTATTTAGACGTATGAAAAAGTGGAGACATAGTTTCAAATATAGGTTTCGAAATGTATGCTCGTACACTTGTATTATATATTTCTATTCATTGAGAGCCGAGTATGTCATTGAGTATGTCATTTGCCGACAAAAGGGCGTTGTGTCTGGGTATGATCATTCCTAGTTGACAAGTCAACCAGTGTTTTCAATACAAGGCGGTCACCGCCGCCTATTAGGCCTTTCACAGCCGCCTATTTCTTTGTTTATTTGCAAAATCTATATTCGTCTTTCATGTGGAAATTTGAGCACAGACGCCTATTCTTGAAATCCAGCATGCTATTACAATAATTATTGAAAACACTGGTCAACTGACGTAATTTTTGCAATACGTTGACGAGGATCTTGTTAGACAACGCCTTAATTCAATAGGAATGACAGGCCAGGGGAAATATGTGACCGTGGTAAAAGAGCCTCGCGTAACTAAGGGGGTCCGTGGGCATGCTTTCAAAATTTGAAGCCCAGAAATGCCATTTCCTGCATTCTGAGCTGCGGATTTACTATTAAACATTTCCCCCTAAACAAGCCTATTTTAGAGGAAAAGGAAAATGAAAAAGACGCAGAAATAACAAATTGTTTTGTCAATACTTATAACACCTAGTTTTAATTATCTTAAAACACAAAAATAGTTAGAAAAAATTCATTTTGGTTCATGTTGTAACTGCAGCACGACAGTAGTTGAGATTGTAAATAATTTGTTTAATCATATTTAAAATGCCGCATTTTATATTTTCTCCAAAAAGACTTCGTTTGCCGACGGACAGAAAACGCAGCTTCCATATCGCATCTTTATTCGACAGGAATTTATTTACCTACTGACGATGTGAATCATTTGACCACATTTTTGACGGCGTTTACAATAGAGAATTTCCCTATGAAAACATAGCTATGAAACATTCTTTATGAAACGACCTTTATAATACGGACTCTTTCTAATGGCGACAACGGACACAAATATGACCTCTCGTCGTTACTTTCACCAATTTTTGAAACAAGCTACAGTTACAATCTCAAAAAGAAGCTATAGTTGCCGGTAAAGGTGCCCCAAAAAATAACGATCACATGCAACTAGTTATACTTGTACTTGGAATCAAGGTACTCACACACTGGCTCTTTATAGGCAATGAACCTATACAGACTCGCTACGATCTACAGAGACTTCCTGTCTAAATAGTCAACATCAAGTTACTTTTTGGCAACTACTTCAATATTGAAATTTATAGAAATCATTCAAAATGCTATTTTGTAGATATTTCAGTACAGCCGAATATTAAGCGACCACCCTTGGGGAATAAGTTGCAGGCCGCTTAATACAGGTTGACTGAAGCTCCTGTTTATATAGTGAGCCGACATGAAGGGTTGACCCTCCTAGGCGAGATCCCACGTGCCAATAGAAATCCCTATTGAAAATTGTTTCGTTAATCTGAGAGGATGGCCAGCCCTCCTAGGCGAGATCTCACTATTCCCATATAAACGCAACAGGGACGGCTAGCCCTAACAGGGCAGAGTAAAAAAACTTGCCGTTTCAAGTAAAACTCTGCATTTCGAAGTCATTTTCGATTGAATATTTAGAAGAATATTCAATTGTCGCCGATTTTTATTCGAAAATTTGCTCGGCACAGGGGCGTCGCTAGAGGGGGTGTGTGTGTGGGGGGGGGGGGGGTGGAACACCCCCCCATTAATCACGGAGTCGGCAAATTTAGGCTTGACTCGGGTATAAATCTGTATAAGTTGTTTACATGTTATATTCATTCTCGACTTGTAAAATAACCGAATAAGTGGCTATTTTTGTTGTTTGACCAGTTCAAAAACGCTCTGAGAAACTGCAAAATACCAACTATGTTTACAGTATGTCCTTTGGCCATTGAAAACAAATATGGGAGAAGAAATTTGACAACTCCTTGGCGTCTTTTGACCTTCTCCATCAAACACTTCGCCATCAAACACTTCGCCAAACCAGCTGTTTTGAAGAAAATTGACCCCAATCAGTATGGAGCAATTCCTAAATCATCGACGATCTTTGCTCTTCTTAGTATGGTGCATAACTGGACCTCCGGGTTTGACGGTACCGGTTCTACAACTAGAATCATTTTATTCGATTACCAAAAAGCTTTTGATCTAATTGATCATAGAATTTTGTTTAATAAGCTACTTCAGTTAGATCTACCACGAAGTGTTATAAACTGGATTATTGATTTCTTAAGTAACAGATTCCAAAGAGTCAAACTTTCACAAGGATGTTTTTCAGATTGGGGTGCAGTACCTTCGGGCGTCCCTCAAGGCACCATTTTGGGTCCATGGCTCTTTTTAATCTTGATAAATGATTTATCTATCACAGATACTGACTTATGGAAATACGTGGATGATACGACAGTATCGGAAACAGTTGACAAAAACCAACAGAGTAGAGCACAGACAATTGCTAATGAGATGTCACAATGGTCCCAAAACAATAAAATGAAGCTGAATGAAGAGAAATGTAAGGAGCTCCGTATTTCCTTCTCAAAAGTCCCTCGTGATTTTAACCCGATACTTATTAACAATAAAAGTATTAGAGTCGTAAAATCCGTTAAACTTCTGGGCTTGTCATTCGATAATAACCTGACGTGGAATTTACATATCGAAGAGATAGTTAAAAAAGTATCCAAACGAATCTATTACCTGATCCAACTCAAACGGGCCAGTATTCCTCGGAATGATCTGGTTCTATTTTATGTTACATGTATTCGATCTGTTATCGACTATGGTATCCCTGTCATTTACTATTCGTTGCCAAAATACTTGCGTTCCGAATTGGAAAGATTACAAAAAAGAGCTATTAGAATTATCTGTCCAAACACTAATTACGAAGACGCTTTAATTAGTTGTGAGTCACTGTCTGTTCATCATGAAAATATTTGCACTAGTCTATTTCAAACAGTAGTTGCTGATGAAAATCATAAGTTACGAAGTTTACTGCCACCTACACATACTTCTTTTTATGATTTAAGAAACGATAGGAAATTTGAAATTCCTAGATGTAACACTAATCGTTTTCAATCTAGTTTTTTTGTGGCTTCGTGCCGCAAATCATTTATCTAATGCTATTGAAATGACTTAATATTTTTAATAAATTTAAATTTTATAGTATATTAAAGTAATAAACATCTTGTATATATAATATTTAAATGGAATGTCATTATAATGGCTTGATAAACTCTTCTTTTATATTCTCGTAATTAGTTAAATTTTCTTGTAAAAATACGCAATTCAGCCTATGGCTGCGAAGTATTTTATTAAATCTATCTATCTATCTATCTATCTATCTATCTATATGCTCAATTTAGCGCATGCGCAGAAAGCACAAGTGAAAAATTCGTGCATATGCTCATATTGGCGCATGCTCAGAACGCACAAATGAAAAATTCGTGCATATGCTCATATTGGCGCATGCTCAGAACGCACAAATGAAAAATTCGTGCATATGCTCATATTGGCGCATGCTCAGAACGCACAAATTAAAAATTCGACATGGAGCTCCCCTATACTGCATATGCTCAATTTAGCGCATGCGCAGAAAGCACAAGTGACAAATTCGTGCATATGCCCATATTGGCGCATGCTCAGAACGCACAAATGAAAAATTCGTGCATATGCTCATATTGGCGCATGCTCAGAACGCACAAATTAAAAAATTCGACATGGAGCTCCCCTATACTTGCATATGCTCAATTTAGCGCATGCGCAGAAAGCACAAGTGAAAAATTCGTGCATATGCTCATATTGGCGCATGCTCAGAACGCACAAATAAAAATTCGTGCATATGCTCATATTGGCGCATGCTCAGCACGCACAAATTAAAAAATTCGACATGGAGCTCCCCTATACTGCATATGCTCAATTTAGCGCATGCGCAGAAAGCACAAGTGAAAAATTCGTTCATATGCCCATATTGGCGCATGCTCAGAACGCACAAATGAAAAATTCGTGCACATGCTCATATTGGCGCATGCTCAGAACGCACAAATTAAAAATTCGACATGGAGCTCCCCTATACTGCATATGCTCAATTTAGCGCATGCGCAGAAAGCACAAGTGAAAAATTCGTGCATATGCTCATATTGGCGCATGCTCAGAACGCACAAATGAAAAATTCGACATGGAGCTCCCTATACTTGCATATGCTCAATTTAGCGCATGCGCAGAAAGCACAAGTGAAAAATTCGTGCATATGCTCATATTGGCGCATGCTCAGAACGCACAAATGAAAAATTCGTGCATATGATCATATTGGCGCATGCTCAGAACGCACAAATTAAAAATTCGACATGGAGCTCCCCTATACGGCATATGCTCAATTTAGCGCATGCGCAGAAAGCACAAGTGACAAATTCGTGCATATGCCCATATTGGCGCATGCTCAGAACGCACAAATGAAAAATTCGTGCATATGCTCATATTGGCGCATGCTCAGAACGCACAAATTAAAAATTCGACATGGAGCTCCCCTATACTGCATATGCTCAATTTAGCGCATGCGCAGAAAGCACAAGTGAAAAATTCGTGCATATGCTCATATTGGCGCATGCTCAGAACGCACAAATTAAAAATTCGACATGGAGCTCCCTATACTTGCATATGCTCAATTTAGCGCATGCGCAGAAAGCACAAATGAAAAATTCGTGCATATGCTCATATTGGCGCATGCTCAGAACGCACAAATGAAAAATTCGTGCATATGCTCATATTGGCGCATGCTCAGAACGCACAAATTAAAAATTCGACATGGAGCTCCCCTATACTGCATATGCTCAATTTAGCGCATGCGCAGAAAGCACAAGTGAAAAATTCGTGCATATGCTCATATTGGCGCATGCTCAGAACGCACAAATGAAAAAATTCGACATGGAGCTCCCCTATACTTGCATATGCTCAATTTAGCGCATGCGCAGAAAGCACAAGTGAAAAATTCGTGCATATGCTCATATTGGCGCATGCTCAGAACGCACAAATGAAAAATTCGTGCATATGATCATATTGGCGCATGCTCAGAACGCACAAATTAAAAAATTCGACATGGAGCTCCCCTATACTGCATATGCTCAATTTAGCGCATGCGCAGAAAGCACAAGTGAAAAATTCGTGCATATGCTCATATTGGCGCATACTCAGAACGCACAAATTAAAAAATTCGACATGGAGCTCCCCTATACTTGCATATGCTCAATTTAGCGCATGCGCAGAAAGCACAAATGAAAAATTCGTGCATATGCTCATATTGGCGCATGCTCAGAACGCACAAATGAAAAATTCGTGCATATGCTCATATTGGCGCATGCTCAGAACGCACAAATGAAAAATTCGACATGGAGCTCCCCTATACTGCATATGCTCAATTTAGCGCATGCGCAGAAAGCACAAGTGAAAAATTCGTGCATGTGCTCATATTGGCGCATGCTCAGAACGCACAAATGAAAAAATTCAACATGGAGCTCCCCTATACTTGCATATGCTCCATTTAGCGCATGCGCAGATAGCACAAGTGAAAAATTCGTGCATATGCTCATATTGGCGCATGCTCAGAACGCACAAATGAAAAATTCGACATGGAGCTCCCTATACTTGCATATGCTCAATTTAGCGCATGCGCAGAAAGCACAAGTGAAAAATTCGTGCATATGCCCATATTGGCGCATGCTCAGAACGGACAAATGAAAAAATTCATGCATATGCTCATATTGGCGCATGCTCAGAACGCACAAATTAAAAATTCGACATGGAGCTCCCCTATACTGCATATGCTCAATTTAGCGCATGCGCAGAAAGCACAAGTGACAAATTCGTGCATATGCCCATATTGGCGCATGCTCAGAACGCACAAATGAAAAATTCGTGCATATGCTCATATTGGCGCATGCTCAGAACGCACAAATTAAAAAATTCGACATGGAGCTCCCCTATACTGCATATGCTCAATTTAGCGCATGCGCAGAAAGCACAAGTGACAAATTCGTGCATATGCCCATATTGGCGCATGCTCAGAACGCACAAATGAAAAATTCGTGCATATGCTCATATTGGCGCATGCTCAGAACGCACAAATGAAAAATTCGACATGGAGCTCCCTATACTTGCATATGCTCAATTTAGCGCATGCGCAGAAAGCACAAGTGAAAAATTCGTGCATATGCTCATATTGGCGCATGCTCAGAAGGCACAAATGAAAAATTCGTGCATATGCTCATATTGGCGCATGCTCAGCACGCACAAATTAAAAAATTCGACATGGAGCTCCCCTATACTGCATATGCTCAATTTAGCGCATGCGCAGAAAGCACAAGTGAAAAATTCGTGCATAATAATAATAATAATTTATTGATATCCATCTTTAGTATAAAATTACAATGGATTTACAGTTTATAAAGTTGATACGAGTATATGTACATTGTGTTAAGTATAGTATATGTTATATACAGTGTATATATATACTGCCAAAATTGCCACAAGTTAAATTTGGCAGTTGAGTAAAATTTATTATGACAAATATAGTAAAAATGTTAAGAGCAAAAAGAGTATAAAATTTAGATTATAATAACGCATTTGTTCTTGGGATAAACGAGAGTTTGTGCCTTTTAGTATGTGAGAAAAATTGTGGGAGAGTATTTACTGTTCTTAGATCATATTTTTTCGTCACGATATCTGGTATATATTTTCTGCATGGATGTGTTTCATCATCAATAATTTTCTTATATTCACGAATGGCGAGCATATTACGACGTTCTTCAAGAGACTGAAGTAGGTCGGACGGCAGGGCAAGTAATTTTTGACTTCTAGTTTGGATATTCTCCACCTCATCTATTAAGTATTGTGGTAATCCACTCCATATTGGGGACGCGTATTCCAATACCGGTCTGATTTTGGAGAGGTAACAGGTTAGACCTACTTCTGTCGGTAGATTAGCTCGACGACATTCCCGAAGGTGGAATAAACGTTTGCTTGCCTTTCTTGTAATTTCTTCGACATGTGTGTTCCATTTAAGGGTATTATTACACCAAAGGCCCAGCAGCTTAAACGATTTAACTCTTTCAATCACATCATTACCAATCGTAAGTAAAGGTGGTTCGGGAATACCTTCTTTAAAACAGATCCACATATCTTTAGTCTTTTTTGCGTTAAGTTCCATCTTATTTCTGAAGGCCCAGTCATTCATTAAATCAAGCACTATTTGCATGTTACTAGTAGAGCAATATGAGATTGTCTCATCCTGAGTGCAATCATCAGCGTATTTATGCGTATTAATCTGAAAATAGTTAGGAATACAGTCTTCAAGGTCGTTAACATGAACATTAAACAGTGTTGGTGAGATAACAGAACCCTGGGGGACTCCGGAGGGACAAGGCCTAGAAGATGATAAGCTCTCACCAAGTTTTACTTGCTGGCTCCTTCCTTCTATGCCCATATTGGCGCATGCTCAGAACGCACAAATGAAAAATTCGTGCATATGCTCATATTGGCGCATGCTCAGAACGCACAAATTAAAAAATTCGACATGGAGCTCCCCTATACTGCATATGCTCAATTTAGCGCATGCGCAGAAAGCACAAGTGAAAAATTCGTGCATATGCTCATATTGGAGCATGCTCAGAACGCACAAATTAAAAAATTCGACATGGAGCTCCCCTATACTGCATATGCTCAATTTAGCGCATGCGCAGAAAGCACAAGTGACAAATTTGTGCATATGCCCATATTGGCGCATGCTCAGAACGCACAAATGAAAAATTCGTGCATATGCTCATATTGGCGCATGCTCAACACGCACAAATTAAAAAATTCGACATGGAGCTCCCCTATACTGCATAATATGCTCAATTTAGCGCATGCGCCGAAAGCACAAGTGAAAAATTCGTGCATATGCCCATATTGGCGCATGCTCAGAACGCACAAATGAAAAATTCGTGCATATGCTCATATTGGCGCATGCTCAGAACGCACAAATTAAAAAAATCGACATGGAGCTCCTCTATACTGCATATGCTCAATTTAGCGCATGCGCAGAAAGCACAAGTGAAAAATTCGCGCATATGCTCATATTGGCGCATGCTCAGAACGCACAAATTAAAAAATTCGACATGGAGCTCCCCTATACTGCATATGCTCAATTTAGCGCATGCGCAGAAGGCACAAGTGACAAATTCGTGCATATGCCCATATTGGCGCATGCTCAGAACGCACAAATGAAAAATTCGTGCATATGCTCATATTGGCGCATGCTCAGAACGCACACATGAAAAATTCGTGCATATGCTCATATTGGCGCATGCTCAGCACGCACAAATTAAAAAATTCGACATGGAGCTCCCCTATACTGCATAATATGCTCAATTTAGCGCATGCGCAGAAAGCACAAGTGAAAAATTCGTGCATATGCTCATATTGGCGCATGCTCAGAACGCACAAATGAAAAATTCGTGCATATGCTCATATTGGCGCATGATCAGAACGCACAAATTAAAAAAATCGACATGGAGCTCCTCTATACTGCATATGCTCAATTTAGCGCATGCGCAGAAACGCAAGTGAAAAATTCGCGCATATGCTCATATTGGCGCATGCTCAGAACGCACAAATTAAAAAATTCGACATGGAGCTCCCCTATACTGCATATGCTCAATTTAGCGCATGCGCAGAAGGCACAAGTGACAAATTCGTGCATATGCCCATATTGGCGCATGCTCAGAACGCACAAATGAAAAATTCGTGCATTTGCTCATATTGGCGCATGCTCAGAACGCACAAATGAAAAATTCGACATGGAGCTCCCCTATACTTGCATATGCTCAATTTAGCGCATGCGCAGAAAGCACAAGTGAAAAATTCGTGCATATGCTCATATTGGCGCATGCTCAGAACGCACAAATGAAAAATTCGTGCATATGATCATATTGGCGCATGCTCAGAACGCACAAATTAAAAATTCGACATGGAGCTCCCCTATACGGCATATGCTCAATTTAGCGCATGCGCAGAAAGCACAAGTGACAAATTCGTGCATATGCCCATATTGGCGCATGCTCAGAACGCACAAATGAAAAATTCGTGCATATGCTCATATTGGCGCACGCTCAGAACGCACAAATTAAAAATTCGACATGGAGCTCCCCTATACTGCATATGCTCAATTTAGCGCATGCGCAGAAAGCACAAGTGAAAAATTCGTGCATATGCTCATATTGGCGCATGCTCAGAACGCACAAATTAAAAAATTCGACATGGAGCTCCCTATACTTGCATATGCTCAATTTAGCGCATGCGCAGGAAGCACAAGTGAAAAATTCGTGCATATGCTCATATTGGCGCATGCTCAGAACGCACAAATTAAAAATTCGTGCATATGCTCATATTGGCGCATGCTCAGAACGCACAAATTAAAAATTCGACATGGAGCTCCCCTATACTGCATATGCTCAATTTAGCGCATGCGCAGAAAGCACAAGTGAAAAATTCGTGCATATGCTCATATTGGCGCATGCTCAGAACGCACAAATGAAAAAATTCGACATGGAGCTCCCCTATACTTGCATATGCTCAATTTAGCGCATGCGCAGAAAGCACAAGTGAAAAATTCGTGCATATGCTCATATTGGCGCATGCTCAGAACGCACAAATGAAAAATTCGTGCATATGCTCATATTGGCGCATGCTCAGAACGCACAAATGAAAAATTCGACATGGAGCTCCCCTATACTGCATATGCTCAATTTAGCGCATGCGCAGAAAGCACAAGTGACAAATTCGTGCATATGCCCATATTGGCGCATGCTCAGAACGCACAAATGAAAAATTCGTGCATATGCTCATATTGGCGCATGCTCAGAACGCACAAATTAAAAAATTCGACATGGAGCTCCCCTATACTGCATATGCTCAATTTAGCGCATGCGCAGAAAGCACAAGTGAAAAATTCGTGCATATGCTCATATTGGCGCATGCTCAGAACGCACAAATGAAAAATTCGACATGGAGCTCCCTATACTTGCATATGCTCAATTTAGCGCATGCGCAGAAAGCACAAGTGAAAAATTCGTGCATATGCTCATATTGGCGCATGCTCAGAACGCACAAATGAAAAATTCGACATGGAGCTCCCTATACTTGCATATGCTCAATTTAGCGCATGCGCAGAAAGCACAAGTGAAAAATTCGTGCATATGCCCATATTGGCGCATGCTCAGAACGCACAAATTAAAAATTCATGCATATGCTCATATTGGCGCATGCTCAGAACGCACAAATTAAAAATTCGACATGGAGCTCCCCTATACTGCATATGCTCAATTTAGCGCATGCGCAGAAAGCACAAGTGACAAATTCGTGCATATGCCCATATTGGCGCATGCTCAGAACGCACAAATGAAAAATTCGTGCATATGCTCATATTGGCGCATGCTCAGAACGCACAAATGAAAAATTCGACATGGAGCTCCCTATACTTGCATATGCTCAATTTAGCGCATGCGCAGAAAGCACAAGTGAAAAATTCGTGCATATGCTCATATTGGCGCATGCTCAGAACGCACAAATGAAAAATTCGTGCATATGCTCATATTGGCGCATGCTCAGAACGCACAAATGAAAAATTCGACATGGAGCTCCCCTATACTGCATATGCTCAATTTAGCGCATGCGCAGAAAGCACAAGTGAAAAATTCGTGCATATGCTCATATTGGCGCATGCTCAGAACGCACAAATGAAAAATTCGTGCATATGCTCATATTGGCGCATGCTCAGAACGCACAAATTAAAAAATTCGACATGGAGCTCCCCTATACTGCATATGCTCAATTTAGCGCATGCGCAGAAAGCACAAGTGAAAAATTCGTGCATATGCTCATATTGGCGCATGCTCAGAACGCACAAATGAAAAATTCGTGCATATGCTCATATTGGCGCATGCTCAGAACGCACAAATTAAAAAATTCGACATGGAGCTCCCCTATACTGCATATGCTCAATTTAGCGCATGCGCAGAAAGCACAAGTGAAAAATTCGTGCATAATAATAATAATAATTTATTGATATCCATCTTTAGTATAAAATTACAATGGATTTACAGTTTATAAAGTTGATACGAGTATATGTACATTGTGTTAAGTATAGTATATGTTATATACAGTGTATATATATACTGCCAAAATTGCCACAAGTTAAATTTGGCAGTTGAGTAAAATTTATTATGACAAATATAGTAAAATGTTAAGAGCAAAAAGAGTATAAAATTTAGATTATAATAACGCATTTGTTCTTGGGATAAACGAGAGTTTGTGCCTTTTAGTATGTGAGAAAAATTGTGGGAGAGTATTTACTGTTCTTAGATCATATTTTTTCGTCACGATATCTGGTATATATTTTCTGCATGGATGTGTTTCATCATCAATAATTTTCTTATATTCACGAATGGCGAGCATATTACGACGTTCTTCAAGAGACTGAAGTAGGTCGGACGGCAGGGCAAGTATTTTTTGACTTCTAGTTTGGATATTCTCCACCTCATCTATTAAGTATTGTGGTAATCCACTCCATATTGGGGACCAGGGCCTTTTTTAAGAAATCGTTAGTGGGGGGGCAATAATCGAAAAGGGGACCTAACAAGTGCATGGCCGTCAACGTTTGTCAATAAATATTATTGGTTTTGTCGTCGACGGGGAAACACTAAAAAATTTTTCCGGACTATACAACATATTCCTATTTTTTATCTAAAATATGTAAAACGATCCCTGTTTTGGTTGTGATAATACCGTAATTTTCCTCATAATTATAAAGTTTGCTTTTTGCACACAAGGGACCTTCACTGGGGGGGCAAACAGTTGACTGGGGGGGCACTGGGGGGGCAAAAGTTGACTGGGGGGGCATACATGGGGGCTGGGGGGGCATTTGCCCCCCCAGTGCATTAGTTAAAAAAGGCCCTGTTGGGGACGCGTATTCCAATACCGGTCTGATTTTGGAGAGGTAACAGGTTAGACCTACTTCTGTCGGTAGATTAGCTCGACGACATTCCCGAAGGTGGAATAAACGTTTGCCTGCCTTTCTTGTAATTTCTTCGACATGTGTGTTCCATTTAAGGGTATTATTACACCAAAGGCCCAGCAGCTTAAACGATTTAACTCTTTCAATCACATCATTACCAATCGTAAGTAAAGGTGGTTCGGGAATACCTTCTTTAAAACAGATCCACATATCTTTAGTCTTTTTTGCGTTAAGTTCCATCTTATTTCTGAAGGCCCAGTCATTCATTAAATCAAGCACTATTTGCATGTTACTAGTAGAGCAATATGAGATTGCCTCATCCTGAGTGCAATCATCAGCGTATTTATGCGTATTAATCTGAAAATAGTTAGGAATACAGTCTTCAAGGTCGTTAACATGAACATTAAACAGTGTTGGTGAGATAACAGAACCCTGGGGGACTCCGGAGGGACAAGGCCTAGAAGATGATAAGCTCTCACCAAGTTTTACTTGCTGGCTCCTTCCTTCTATGCCCATATTGGCGCATGCTCAGAACGCACAAATGAAAAATTCGTGCATATGCTCATATTGGCGCATGCTCAGAACGCACAAATTAAAAAATTCGACATGGAGCTCCCCTATACTGCATATGCTCAATTTAGCGCATGCGCAGAAAGCACAAGTGAAAAATTCGTGCATATGCTCATATTGGCGCATGCTCAGCACGCACAAATTAAAAAATTCGACATGGAGCTCCCCTATACTGCATAATATGCTCAATTTAGCGCATGCGCCGAAAGCACAAGTGAAAAATTCGTGCATATGCCCATATTGGTGCATGCTCAGAACGCACAAATGAAAAATTCGTGCATATGCTCATATTGGCGCATGCTCAGAACGCACAAATTAAAAAAATCGACATGGAGCTCCTCTATACTGCATATGCTCAATTTAGCGCATGCGCAGAAAGCACAAGTGAAAAATTCGCGCATATGCTCATATTGGCGCATGCTCAGAACGCACAAATTAAAAAATTCGACATGGAGCTCCCCTATACTGCATATGCTCAATTTAGCGCATGCGCAGAAGGCACAAGTGACAAATTCGTGCATATGCCCATATTGGCGCATGCTCAGAACGCACAAATGAAAAATTCGTGCATATGCTCATATTGGCGCATGCTCAGAACGCACAAATGAAAAATTGGTGCATATGCTCATATTGGCGCATGCTCAGCACGCACAAATTAAAAAATTCGACATGGAGCTCCCCTATACTGCATAATATGCTCAATTTAGCGCATGCGCCGAAAGCACAAGTGAAAAATTCGTGCATATGCTCATATTGGCGCATGCTCAGAACGCACAAATGAAAAATTCGTGCATATGCTCATATTGGCGCATGATCAGAACGCACAAATTAAAAAAATCGACATGGAGCTCCTCTATACTGCATATGCTCAATTTAGCGCATGCGCAGAAACACAAGTGAAAAATTCGCGCATATGCTCATATTGGCGCATGCTCAGAACGCACAAATTAAAAAATTCGACATGGAGCTCCCCTATACTGCATATGCTCAATTTAGCGCATGCGCAGAAGGCACAAGTGACAAATTCGTGCATATGCCCATATTGGCGCATGCTCAGAACGCACAAATGAAAAATTCGTGCATATGCTCATATTGGCGCATGCTCAGAACGCACAAATTAAAAATTCGACATGGAGCTCCCCTATACTGCATATGCTCAATTTAGCGCATGCGCAGAAAGCACAAGTGACAAATTCGTGCATATGCCCATATTGGCGCATGCTCAGAACGCACAAATGAAAAATCGGGCATATGCTCATATTGGCGCATGCTCAGAACGCACAAATTAAAAAATTCGACATGGAGCTCCCCTATACTTGCATATGCTCAATTTAGCGCATGCGCAGAAAGCACAAGTGAAAAATTCGTGCATATGCTCATATTGGCGCATGCTCAGAAGGCACAAATGAAAAATTCGTGCATATGCTCATATTGGCGCATGCTCAGCACGCACAAATTAAAAAATTCGACATGGAGCTCCCCTATACTGCATATGCTCAATTTAGCGCATGCGCAGAAAGCACAAGTGAAAAATTCGTGCATAATAATAATAATAATTTATTGATATCCATCTTTAGTATAAAATTACAATGGATTTACAGTTTATAAAGTTGATACGAGTATATGTACATTGTGTTAAGTATAGTATATGTTATATACAGTGTATATATATACTGCCAAAATTGCCACAAGTTAAATTTGGCAGTTGAGTAAAATTTATTATGACAAATATAGTAAAAATGTTAAGAGCAAAAAGAGTATAAAATTTAGATTATAATAACGCATTTGTTCTTGGGATAAACGAGAGTTTGTGCCTTTTAGTATGTGAGAAAAATTGTGGGAGAGTATTTACTGTTCTTAGATCATATTTTTTCGTCACGATATCTGGTATATATTTTCTGCATGGATGTGTTTCATCATCAATAATTTTCTTATATTCACGAATGGCGAGCATATTACGACGTTCTTCAAGAGACTGAAGTAGGTCGGACGGCAGGGCAAGTATTTTTTGACTTCTAGTTTGGATATTCTCCACCTCATCTATTAAGTATTGTGGTAATCCACTCCATATTGGGGACGCGTATTCCAATACCGGTCTGATTTTGGAGAGGTAACAGGTTAGACCTACTTCTGTCGGTAGATTAGCTCGACGACATTCCCGAAGGTGGAATAAACGTTTGCTTGCCTTTCTTGTAATTTCTTCGACATGTGTGTTCCATTTAAGGGTATTATTACACCAAAGGCCCAGCAGCTTAAACGATTTAACTCTTTCAATCACATCATTACCAATCGTAAGTAAAGGTGGTTCGGGAATACCTTCTTTAAAACAGATCCACATATCTTTAGTCTTTTTTGCGTTAAGTTCCATCTTATTTCTGAAGGCCCAGTCATTCATTAAATCAAGCACTATTTGCATGTTACTAGTAGAGCAATATGAGATTGCCTCATCCTGAGTGCAATCATCAGCGTATTTATGCGTATTAATCTGAAAATAGTTAGGAATACAGTCTTCAAGGTCGTTAACATGAACATTAAACAGTGTTGGTGAGATAACAGAACCCTAGGGGACTCCGGAGGGACAAGGCCTAGAAGATGATAAGCTCTCACCAAGTTTTACTTGCTGGCTCCTTCCTTCTATGCCCATATTGGCGCATGCTCAGAACGCACAAATGAAAAATTCGTGCATATGCTCATATTGGCGCATGCTCAGAACGCACAAATGAAAAATTCGACATGGAGCTCCCTATACTTGCATATGCTCAATTTAGCGCATGCGCAGAAAGCACAAGTGAAAAATTCGTGCATATGCTCATATTGGCGCATGCTCAGAACGCACAAATTAAAAAATTCGACATGGAGCTCCCCTATACTGCATATGCTCAATTTAGCGCATGCGCAGAAAGCACAAGTGAAAAATTCGTGCATATGCTCATATTGGCGCATGCTCAGAACGCACAAATGAAAAATTCGTGCATATGCTCATATTGGCGCATGCTCAGCACGCACAAATTAAAAAATTCGACATGGAGCTCCCCTATACTGCATAATATGCTCAATTTAGCGCATGCGCAGAAAGCACAAGTGAAAAATTCGTGCATATGCCCATATTGGCGCATGCTCAGAACGCACAAATGAAAAATTCGTGGATATGCTCATATTGGCGCATGCTCAGAACGCACAAATTAAAAATTCGACATGGAGCTCCCCTATACTGCATATGCTCAATTTAGCGCATGCGCAGAAAGCACAAGTGAAAAATTCGTGCATATGCTCATATTGGCGCATGCTCAGAACGCACAAATTAAAAAATTCGACATGGAGCTCCCCTATACTGCATATGCTCAATTTAGCGCATGCGCAGAAAGCACAAGTGAAAAATTCGTGCATATGCTCATATTGGCGCATGCTCAGAACGCACAAATTAAAAAATTCGACATGGAGCTCCCCTATACTGCATATGCTCAATTTAGCGCATGCGCAGAAAGCACAAGTGACAAATTCGTGCATATGCCCATATTGGCGCATGCTCAGAACGCACAAATTAAAAAATTCGTGCATATGCTCATATTGGCGCATGCTCAGCACGCACAAATTAAAAAATTCGACATGGAGCTCCCCTATACTGCATAATATGCTCAATTTAGCGCATGCGCCGAAAGCACAAGTGAAAAATTCGTGCATATGCTCAATTTAGCGCATGCGCAGAAAGCACAAGTGAAAAATTCGTGCATATGCTCATATTGGAGCATGCTCAGAACGCACAAATTAAAAAATTCGACATGGAGCTCCCCTATACTGCATATGCTCAATTTAGCGCATGCGCAGAAAGCACAAGTGACAAATTTGTGCATATGCCCATATTGGCGCATGCTCAGAACGCACAAATTAAAAAATTCGTGCATATGCTCATATTGGCGCATGCTCAGCACGCACAAATTAAAAAATTCGACATGGAGCTCCCCTATACTGCATAATATGCTCAATTTAGCGCATGCGCCGAAAGCACAAGTGAAAAATTCGTGCATATGCCCATATTGGCGCATGCTCAGAACGCACAAATGAAAAATTCGTGCATATGCTCATATTGGCGCATGCTCAGAACGCACAAATTAAAAAAATCGACATGGAGCTCCTCTATACTGCATATGCTCAATTTAGCGCATGCGCAGAAAGCACAAGTGAAAAATTCGTGCATATGCTCATATTGGCGCATGCTCAGAACGCACAAATTAAAAAATTCGACATGGAGCTCCCCTATACTGCATATGCTCAATTTAGCGCATGCGCAGAAGGCACAAGTGACAAATTCGTGCATATGCCCATATTGGCGCATGCTCAGAACGCACAAATGAAAAATTCGTGCATATGCTCATATTGGCGCATGCTCAGAATGCACAAATGAAAAATTCGTGCATATGCTCATATTGGCGCATGCTCAGCACGCACAAATTAAAAAATTCGACATGGAGCTCCCCTATACTGCATAATATGCTCAATTTAGCGCATGCGCCGAAAGCACAAGTGAAAAATTCGTGCATATGCTCATATTGGCGCATGCTCAGAACGCACAAATGAAAAATTCGTGCATATGCTCATATTGGCGCATGATCAGAACGCACAAATTAAAAAAATCGACATGGAGCTCCTCTATACTGCATATGCTCAATTTAGCGCATGCGCAGAAAGCACAAGTGAAAAATTCGCGCATATGCTCATATTGGCGCATGCTCAGAACGCACAAATTAAAAAATTCGACATGGAGCTCCCCTATACTGCATATGCTCAATTTAGCGCATGCGCAGAAGGCACAAGTGACAAATTCGTGCATATGCCCATATTGGCGCATGCTCAGAACGCACAAATGAAAAATTCGTGCATATGCTCATATTGGCGCATGCTCAGAACGCACAAATTAAAAAATTCGACATGGAGCTCCCCTATACTTGCATATGCTCAATTTAGCGCATGCGCAGAAAGCACAAGTGAAAAATTCGTGCATATGCTCATATTGGCGCATGCTCAGAACGCACAAATGAAAAATTCGTGCATATGCTCATATTGGCGCATGCTCAGCACGCACAAATTAAAAAATTCGACATGGAGCTCCCCTATACTGCATATGCTCAATTTAGCGCATGCGCAGAAAGCACAAGTGAAAAATTCGTGCATATGCCCATATTGGCGCATGCTCAGAACGCACAAATGAAAAATTCGTGCATATGCTCATATTGGCGCATGCTCAGAACGCACAAATTAAAAAATTCGACATGGAGCTCCCCTATACTGCATATGCTCAATTTAGCGCATGCGCAGAAAGCACAAGTGAATCATGACAATAATCTTCTAATCAAAATATGTGTGGTTATACTGAACTATAAGCGTAAAGAGTCAAAAAGTTCTGAAAGACTCAAACAACACTTTGGTCAAAATAAATTGTACTACTACTATTATAATTAGTTATGCACCAATTTAATATTTAGAACAACCATATTATCGCAAATAAAGATACATGCTGGAACATTTTAAGTACTGTAACTAACCAACAACCTGAATATTTAAGTTGTTCTTCTCTAACACGTGTTTTTGGAGAGCACTGAGCGACGCGCAGAGGCTTGACTAAACCAGTGAATAGCGGATTTTTACGCCTGGAATAGTTCAGTACTGGAACCACAACGACTTCAGAGTATAAAAGACGTTTCGACATATTTAAAAACAGAAATATATCTCACACAAGCTAAAGGTCGGTTTAAAAGAGTTGAGTAATGTTGACTCGGTGACTCGGTATCGAGAATGGGATGAGAAAATAATCATGGTGTCTTATGAACGGATGCGCATTATTTCATCGGTAGTGATATGACATTTATACTGTTAGAAAAGGTGTTTTGCCGCTTGGACCACGTATTGTTTTAGCTCTGGGGCCGGTTGTATAAAAATGTAGTTAAAGTTAACTATAGTTAGCGTTAACTACCGTAGTTAAATCCTTAACTATAATTAGTTAACTACATGACTTAACTGAGTTGTATAAAACGTAGTTAGTCGGGTAGTTAACTGATCAAACAGTTAACTGCGCGTGGGGTGATTAAACATGAAATAACACAAATTACGCACTGGATTAGCAACCGCTGACAAGCATTTTGAGAACGACTGCGGACTGATATTTACCAAAAATGGCGGTATTTTGAATTTTTTATTCAAAATATTGAAAAATATGCAAGAAAACAAGACATAAAGACCAATAAAGTCTAAGAAAAAGGCGTATTTACCATGCAAGTCAAACTGCAGTTCTTTGGCAAAAACGACATTGTTTTTCTTTGTTATGAGTTGCCTCTCGTCATCGATAAATCTTCCTATGCAAAAAATATATTCCGTTTTCGTCGAAAAGACCAAAATTATAGCGTTTTAAAAGCTCACGAGTATCAGAAAAAACCTTTCTAGGGAAGATGATGATTGAAAACCCTCGGTAAGCGTTGCTTTTAGTATTTTTTGACTGATTAAAGTTCATCACTCCTACAAAACGCCATATTTAACTACGCTTTGGGAAGTTAACTATGCCCTTGAGCATAGTTAACTTTAACTACTTTTTAACTACAGTTAACGCTAACTAGGTTTTTATACAACCGACTTAACTACGTGGTTAAAGTTAACTACCATTTAACTAGAAAATGGATAGTTAATTAAAACGTAGTTAAGAGTTTTATACAACCGGCCCCTGATGATCAAGTCGATTCTCGTTATCCTGGACACTCTATATTGCCAAAGGGACCGCAAAAAATATGCTACCATGTATTACTCTAGTTTGATTTAAAATATCGACGTTTAATATACAGTATAAGTACATATAGTAAGTATATCAAAATCAAAATATGATCCAAAAAATATACATTATTGGTTACGTTGATATTAAATAATAGCTACTATTAATAAGATATCGCACTATACCGCACTTAACATGGCTTTGTGCTTGGTGGCAAAAATATGCAATTTAGCGGCATCATTTTCTGGTGCTAGGTTTCATGAATTGGCTGCAAAAACAATTTATGCGTCTGCACTCTCATATATTCAAATTCTCTCCATACTCAATTAAACACCAAATCGCGGATGCAAATAACAATTTGTGAAACGAAACTGAATTGAAGCACAAGGTCTTTCGTTTAAGTTCAAAAAGCGATTTGCGAAATGAGTCGTTTTGGCATCAAGAAAATGCGTCGCAAAATGTGTCCGAACTGCCTGTACATTTCGAGACATCGTCACCGACAAGTATTTGGAAGTCAAATCCCAGGAAGACTGGTAAGTATTTTAAACCATCTTCGCGGAAATAAATTTTTCAAATCCCAGGAAACTGGTAAGTATTTTAAACCATCTTCGCGGAAATAAATTGTATGGAATATTTTGTATAATTTGTATTACAAAACTAGATGTTAGTATTAACGATGCGTTGTAATAATACTCGCTTCGAAATAATACTAATAAATAACTAATAAAATGATTTTTTCAAGAAAATACTCAAGAAAATACATTTTGAAGTTTTTTTGCGACCAGCGACCTTTTACCCGCGACCTTTTACCTGCGACCGGCAACCTTTTACCCGCGACCCGCGACCTTTTTTGTAATAATACTCGCTTCGAAATAATACTAATAAATAAGTAATAAAATGATTTTTTCCACCCGCGACTCAAGAAAATACATTTTGAAGTTTTATTACGACCCGCGACTTTTTACCCGCGACCTTTTACCCGCGACCCGCGACTTAAAACCCGCGACACGCGACCATTATTCAAACTCGGCACAAACTTGTCAGTCCACTTTCGCGCCGAATTTATAATCGGATTCAAATTCCAGCAAGGGAAACAAATTTTCCTCTCCCAATTTTCTCGCCTCCCGCCCGCCCGCACACCTTAATTTCCTCCCGCCCGCATTTTCGTGCGCCCTTTATAACTCCCCAATCCTTTATAACTCCCCAATAAAAAGCCCTTTAAGAGACAGACTTGGAGCAAGTCTAAGTCACCGTGGAAAAAGTAATCTACCAATTTTACCTACGCGGTACCCTAAATCCCGGTGGTTCTTATTTGTGAGGTTTTGCGAGATATTGCAAATTCGGGTAACCTATGTATTCCCACCCGTATGCACAAAGTTTCAGTCCATAAATTGATTGACACAATTTGACCTGAAGGGAGAGGGGGTGTACGGCATCCCCAATGATCTACGATCAGACCCACAATGTGGGGTGAGTTGTTGTACGTTATTATGTTATGAACAGTCGAGTTTTCGATCGACCTTGGCGAATCCAGAACGACATATTGGATTCTTTGTGGCAGAAGACATGCCAAAGAATTAACGAAAGATTGTGTTGTTTGTAGAAAAGCACGTCAACCACCGCACTCAATACTGATGGGAATTCTACCTCCAGATCGACTTAAAACCCATTCACCCCCCTTTACAGTCACCGGCGTGGATTTGTTCGGACCCTTCCTTCTTAAGTACGGCAGAAACAAATCAAGCAAAGCATGGGGAGCCATATTCGCGTGTGCGACGACCAAAGCCGTCCACTTAGAGATAACCGAGAACGCCTCAGCCGAAGCCTTCCTACAGGCACAGGAACAAAATTAAAAGGAAATCTCCTTGCGTGTCGCAGTTAGTCTTCCTGGCATGCGTCCTTACCAATTATAACAGGTGGGAATTTTGTTTGAGCATGCGTTGGATTTCGCGCGGTTGTTAGAAATGAGATCTGGGGCGAGTAAACTCGGCTATTGAATTTCCGAGCGATTCTTACAAATTTTGACCTAGTTTTTTCTACCAACCGAAATTATTTAATTGATTGATTGACTGAGAGTGCAAGCAAATGAATAATAACTTTTAAAAATTTAAAAATTGCATAAAGAAACATCTCTATACGTATCGGAAAAGATCGGAGACTCTCGGAATTCGACGGAAAATCCCAGAAAATCACCAAAAAGCGTACCAGCGCGAATTTTGATGTAAACAAATTCTTCCCCAATATAATGTATATGCTATTAGGGGTATTTTAAACCGTATTTGGTTTTGAGGCTCTCGACAAAATTTTGATATATTTTATTTCTTTATCATTTTACTGTGCTGATTTTCACACCTTGAATTACTATTTACTATATCAGAGAAAAAGGGCAAAATATTCATATGAATTAAAAACTGCCCATTTTTCTGGAATCAATATATGGGCTTTAATCTCTCAATCGAATCGCTTTAACAAGCAAGAATAGTATAAACATAGAATTTCTGGCAGCATTTTCAAAGGTAACTTTTGTGAACAATTTCAGATCACATAAATAGTGTCGCAGTTTTTGGTATCAGCGCGAATTTTTATATCTAAATTACTTTGATTAAGGGATTAGAAAGGTTCAGACTACCGTTTAAGGATAGTCTCGTTTTGAGGCTCTCGGCTAGATTTTTTACAATCTTAAGTTGAAATTTAGCATTTTCCTATTTTTCGAAAAATGCCGATTATCTCGCAGGTTTGATCATGAGAAAACTATTATAGCAATTTTTGTATAGAAACATGCGTTGAAAAATGAAATTCAAACCCACCGTAAGTTAAACTTTCTAATTTTATATGTTTACGAAGCCAACTAGCATCTTCTAACAAAGTAAAATTTCGCTCATGTTCCGTCGTAGAAAAATATCCTTTATATTTCCCTGATTTCAGTCCAATTTCTTTCCTCAGACACAACTCGTGCTTGAGTCAAAAATCCGGGTGGGATTTCAACTTTTCAAAATGTCCGTTTTGAAAAGTTGAAACCCACCCGGCCCGGATTTTTGACTCTACTCAAGCACTAGTTGTGTTTTGCGATTTTTGCAGCAGAAACGGCAAGTTGTTTGAAGATAAAAAGTACATCACACCATTTTATGATAGTTGTAGATGACTGCGTTTCGGCGAAAATACTCCAAGGCAAACGCTTGCCCCGCGAGAAGCGTTTACTTTCTCGATTGTGTTGTTGCCATTCGCTTCAGGTTACAAAAGCCGTTTCTCATGCACTGCGATTTGAGATTTTTCCTGACTGCAAGCGTTTTTGAGACTAAGCTTGCGTTTACGCTGTAAACGACCCAATGTATAAAGGGCCCAGGGAGCGGAGGCCCAATTTTGTGTGAGTGGGGGGCCATCAAGAGGGCCTGGGGGGCCAACTGGCCCCCCAGTATATATGTTAAAATATGCCTTGTTACGAGATATAGCGAAATATATTTTAGCTGATCGCTTGCGACAATATGGCGTAGCGTGAACTTACGTCTCGGTCGTGTAGGTTCTGCGATTTTTCCTGACTTCCTATTTCGCCGAAATAACTTCGAACTACTTTTGTTGAATGCATAATATTCTGAAGGAGAATGCGTTTTATAGACAAGTCTATTCCGTCTAAAGAAACTGAGTAATTTCACATTTTGTACGTCAGATACCCTACTATTTTCAGATTTGAAACTGAATATGAATCTGAATGTGAATGTGAAAGTGAATATGAAGGCCCGTTTACACGGTAATAATTTTTGGCCCGGCACTCTAAAATTTGGGCACGCGTACTCATTTTTTTGGGTACGTCATTTGTGTTTACACGAGTTGTTTTTGCCAAGTTGACGGGCCACAAAATTTTGTTCAGGGTACTTCTGTTAGCCAGGCCATGTTATATGGGCACTACTAAAAGCGTGCCAGCAATACGTTTTTGTTGCGGTAAGCGACGTCAAATAGCACTATGCTATATATTTCGCGGTTTTTTTCAAATATGGCGGCTTTCAATAGAGTAAACAAAATAAAAAGGATTTTGGCTTGGTTGATGTCTCTCCGGAGGCGTAAGGATTTAAAGAAAAAACACAGAACAAAATTGCTGAAAAGCAAGTCATGCACTGATACGAGGAACAAATATACACTTCCTTTTATGAATGCGATTTTAATGGCCATTAACAGTCCTCGAACGAGGGCTCTATGGATGCATCCAAGATCACTCACTTGGTTTGATATGGTTGATAGAGATTTTGACGATGAACTTTGGTATGTTAACTTCCGAGTAACAAGAGAAACATTCAATTTTCTTTTAAATGAAGTAAGACATGATTTACTGCACAAAGATACAGTCATGCGTTTAGCAATAACGGCGAAGAGACGACTTGCGCTTACGTTATATTACCTTGGATCCACAGCGGCATATAAAACTATAGCAAACTTATTCGGAGTTTCCCGATCGTTTGTGTGTATTTGCATTAGAGAAGTATGCTGTGCCATTACCAAACGACTGTCAAAGGTCATTACATTTCCACGAGGACAAGATTTACGGCAAATTATTGATGGGTACGAACAAAGGTGGGGGTTTCCGATGTGCGCGGGGGCGATTGACGGTACTCACATCCCAATAATTGCACCTACTGAGAGCCATGTAGAATACGTCAATAGGAAAGGCTTCCATAGTATAATCATGCAGCTTGTGTTGATTGTAACTACTTGTTTCGCGATGTGGTGGTTGGATGGCCTGGAAGCGTTCATGACGCACGGGTTTTTTCCAATTCTGCAATTTATCAGCAAGGAAACGAAGGCAAACTGTTCCCCACAGACCTCACAAAAGAAATTAACGGAGAAGAAATACCCCCAGTCATATTAGCAGATCCCGCGTATCCATTGTTGCCTTGGCTCATGAAAGGGTTTCCTATGAGAGGTGTTTTAACTAGAAAACAAAGCGTATTTAACTATCGCTTAAGCCGTGCCCGAATGACGGTCGAGAACACATTTGGCAAGTGGAAAGGCCGCTTTATTAGATTTGTCAAGCGTGTTGACATGGAGGTAAAAAACCTGGTTATTATTGTCTTGGCGTCGTGCATTTTACATAACATTTGTGAAGTACAAAATAACAACTTTCTGGCACAATGGGAAGAAAATGTTAACCAAGAACTTGCAGTGCCAACCGATGACGTAGTAGAAGAAGATGGAGAAGACATTCGAGAAATATTAGCTGAGTTTTTTATGTCAGGATGAAAGATTCCAAACGTTTATATCGCGATCATAACATGATTAGTACAGTTACACTGTAAAATGCATCATACCATTCATGTTGTTGTAAATTCATGTTATATTAAAGTTCAACAATGTTAAATTAAACACTTCCACAGATATATGAGGTTGGGTTGCAGGGGAGGCCAGTTGTTCCTCTTAATTTTCATGTTTCGGCAAATAAATGGAAATTAATGTGGTTAGAAAACGTAAGATCCAAGAGCAATCACATGCCAGCCTTCCTGACGTATGGTGTTCATATGCACTTATGAGACTTTTGGTGTAAACAATTAATATCAATATATTATGTATTGTTCAACATACTTTAGTTAAAGACATTTTCTAACACTTTTAACACATCAAACATACTGTAAAAGTCTATAATATAAATTGCATCACATTTCCAATACTACATGTATTAGTTGTAATGACTTCAGAAACATAACTCAAAAGCATCAAGTGATTATTAGTAAAGTAAATCTATACTTTCAAAAACAAGAAAGAATCTTTTATAACTTGAAATATGTTTTTTCTTCATCACTGTAATTACTGTAGCTGCAGCCTGGAGTTTCACTACTGTTACAGCCATTTCCAAAGACCTGTTGTTGAACTGTAGCATATGGTTGGGCATACATTATAGATGGACTGCCTATTGGTTGAGTGGTTTGGTTTCCCAACAGCAAACTGAACATCTTCAACTCGTGCTCTCTTTCCTGCTTTCTTCTTTCATTCTCAAGATTCATCTGCTCCATTTGAAATTGGTGCTCTTTTTCTAATTTAAAGTCTTCAAGCTTTTTATATCTACAGTAGAAGATAAATTTTTAAGTAATTTTTAGTAGAAGATTTGAAGTTAAAACTGATGATACATCTGTAGGGTAGAAGGAGTATTTGTACCTCTCTGAATCAGTGAAACATTGAAGCATTATCCCATGTCAATTATGCCTAGCAATATCTACCAAATATGCATAACATTTAGTATATGTAAAAGGTGAATAAACCTTTCAAAATCATCCTTTGTCACTGACTTGAATTGTTCCAGTGCAGCATCAATGTTTTTTTCTACAGCACTCTTTCTTTTTTTCCTTTGTTTCTTTCCTATGTCAGGCTGTGGGCAACCTGCAGACTGTTGCCTGCCATCAGCTTTTAGCTTAGCATCACCTTTTTGGTCAGATTCAGCCTTTTGTTCAGCTTCAGGCAGTTTCTTAGTTTTAGGCTGTTGCTTAGCTTCAGGCTGTTGGTTAGTTTCAGACTGTTGGTTCACTTCCCTCTCAACTAAAAAGTTGTAAATGGTCAAAGAAAACAATTATAATGTTTTAAATCAATTTTGTACATAAATATTTGTTAGCAAGAACACAAAGTTTGTTTCTTTGTAACCCCTGTCAAAGGTAATGTCACAAAATGCAATGGACTTAATGCTATGATGGTAATTAAATGACTGAAATTTAGGATATTAAAACAAATTATCTTCCTTACTGGTATTGTCAATTTCACTTGAAATGTCACAGTTTGGACAAGAAAATGTTTCTTCTTCACAATAGACCATCAAAGAGCCACGTTCTGTGGCATGGACTCCATCAGTGTAAATGATTTTTTCAAAGTCACATGTCTGACATTTTCTGACAGATTTTTCACCTTCACCATACTTACTGACAAGATCTTCAGGAGTAAATAAAAAAAACTTTTTAAGGACAGGATTATGGTGTTATTTCACAGGATATTTACATTGCAGAATTAAGAATGTGTAATTGCAATGTTCTAGTAAAAGTATAGTCATTTAGCATAATGTGAAAATATTATTACATGTTTTACTAATACCTTTAATAGTGTCATGATTTTCATCATCAATATGATCTTTCTGCATGTCAGACTCATTATCTTTTTCATGGTCAGCCTCAGCCATGGTGTCAAGTAAAGCCACTGGAGCAACATTGTGTCTTTGGGATAAAAATCTGTCCAACTGTTGGAAATATTTCCATGGCTTTTTTCTCCCATTTCCACTCTTCTTAGCCTTGTCCTTTTCACTTTTATACTTTTGCTTTAATTTCTTTATTTTATTGATTATTTCTTTCAATGTCATATCTTCATATCCTCTTTCTCGCAGCTGCTCCTTTAAAAAAGAACATAACATGACCGTTTTATATTGACATTAATGAGGCATGTACCAAACAACATAATACAATTACAAAGGTTCATAATTGTTTATATCAGCTATTCAGCTTGGCTAAGATAAAGTTTGGGAAAACTCACCAAAATGGGAAAAATTAAATGAACTTATACTAAACTTTAAATAATTTATAAAATCTATGTTGAAGCTCACTTTTATATCATGGTGAAATGACTTACCAGCAAAGACTGGTATATCTTGCTCTTGTCTTTCGATCCTTTGGAATTGTCCAAAGCAATTTGTATGTTTTCGTCGCACCAAAGGGTTATTAAACTTCTTGTCTCTTCGTCGCTCCACTTTTTACCCCTATTCTTTCTTTCCTGAGTCGCCGCCATCTTTGTTTATCGTACGCTACTTTCCCGCAATCCCTCTCCTTTCCCGCTTTTTCCCTACTAATTTCGCTGAGATCAGCTAAAATTTGGGCACGGTGCCGCTTCTTAGCGGGCCGAGACCACCTATTTTGGCGGTCTCGGCCCGCTTAAAATTTTGGGTACGCGGACCCATAAAAAAAATCAGTCTTGCATTTACACGACAAGTGCCGTACCCAAAAAAATGAGTACGCGTGCTCAAATTTTAGAGTGCCGGTCCAAAAATTATTACCGTGTAAACGGGCCTTGAAACTGTAGAGCCGACGGTCAAAGCGCCATGGATTTCCGTAGCCCGTAGCTGTATAGAAGCTCGATCCAGGTACTATATTTTCAGATCAGTGGGCTGGTGCTGTGCAGTTAACGGTATTTGATTGGCTGATCGTCAGGTTCATTCTGACATCACTTCCATGCACTGTTCCCATAACAGCGAGCCTTTCCGAAGTATTTTCGCTAGCAGCATCGATTCTCTCGATTTACTAATGATTTCAAAGAGTCCCAATGATGGCGAACATTGGCAAGAAATCTTTTGCCTTTGAGAGGAATGGCAGTATAGTAATTACGTAAAATATCGGCATATAATTTGCCGGTCGATACTTGTTACGGTCAAGAGAGTAAGTGGCCTTTGAGCTTCTGGTCAAAGCAGTGGAAAAAGTTGTATAATTGTGAGTTGCTCGCATTCTGTGTGGATGGTGTGAATACAGCAAGTTGTGTTGCGTTGGCAAAAGTTAGCGGCGATCTGCTGCTGCAATAATTGTGGATAATTCGTTCATACCTAATGGGATGTGCTCCTAGTATACACGTCTCACAATCAGGAATTGTTTATTGTCGTGAAGAAATCAGAGAACCCAGTTCAGCAGCGAGGGCTTCGTCTTTGAGTGAAGTGATCAACCATATCCATTCAGAGTCGGGAACGACTGCAGTCACATCAACAGTTCGTATTACAAGAGGTCGATTTCCCAATTTAGACAAACGTAAGTCCGTGGAAACGGACACACAGAACTTTGATTTACGCAAAATGGGAGAAAGTTCGCAGGTTTGTATGTGAGAAACGGCACAATATTTTGCTTTATGGAAGGCCAAGCTTGGGGTCCCAGCGACTGCTTTTCATTTTCGCTTGGATTTTTCCAGTTTTGATCCCATCCTAACGTACTGTGTTTTGTCCCAAACAGGAAGAAAGAAAAGAATTCACGTTTGGACCAATGAAGCTATTTCAAAACCCAATGTCGGTAAGAGATTTGATTATTATTATGGCAGCGTTGACACTCCATGAACTAGTTGGATATTTAAGCTATGTCTCGCTGTTTGCAGCTCGCCTGCCGGCTTACCAAAAACTTGTGCCGAAGCTAGAGTCGTCTTTGTTAATATTACCTCCCCTTTATTTGTGCAAAACCTTTATAATTATCTTGTTTGTGTAAACTGGAAATGGTCGCTTGCCGACCGAGTTACTCGCGAACCATTTGTTAATAATTCTGCGACGTTTCTACATTGATCGCTTAATTATGCCATTTGTTGGTTCAGATTAATAGCTTGGGGCCTTCGTCTTTGAGAAGGTTGACAGGGGAAAAAGTCGTCCCTGTCTTGTGCATTTTGTTCGCATCGTGAAACCTGTATATGTGAAATTTGGGTATTGTAATATAGCTTTGCGTCGTCGAAATAATGTAAAATATGTCGCAGTTTGAAACATTTTGACGTTTGCAAATCTTTTCCAAGCATCGATTTAAATTGTGTTTACAGATAGATTTTGTCGTGTGAAAGGTCTGACAAACATTGAGCATTTACAACGGATCTTACTTCGTCGTCCAATAATTTATATAGTATGATGTTCATGCAGTATAAACCACATTACTCAATGACATGGCAGCCATTTGTTTCTCTAGACAGCGTGCAACACCGTACAGCCATCCCATATACTTTCGTTAAACAAATAAACAAGTTCTTGTCTTAAAGCTCTGTTATACTTTTTAAATTATTGTATCACACATATTGGAAACTGTCTTTATATTTCGTTCATACATGGCAACCTAAACATTTGGGGGAAGGTCCAGCCAAAGTGATTCTGGACGTTTAAATTGCTGATGTTTCTTCATTTGAAAGTATTATTCTAGCGAGAATTTTAGATTTATACCTCAGCCAGACAGATTTCCAATTTGTGACTTGACACGTTGAAAATATTTGAACACTTACATACACCAATAGAGTACCATCTCTAACATAATCCTATATGCATTGGTTAGCTAAATCCCCTGATTATACTTGAAGGTCATTGTCATATTTATTGATAGTTTGCTTGCAAAATTTCAATGGTGAATTTGAAGGGCTATTTATTACACTTTAAAATCTTGTTGAAGAATTAGTCAGGCACTTTAAACAATATTTAATGCATTTTTTATGATTGTGTTTAACAGTTATTTTACACAGCGAGTGTTTCCCTGCAACATCTGTGCACTGCTAGAGGTGTTCCTATTGTTGCACTCATAGGTTAGGGAACATTAATTAGGGCCTGTTTACATGGAGATAGGGTGACCCTTGCAGAAGGGTTACCCTACTAAGCAAGTTACCCTAGTCTATTGTGTTTGGGTGTTGCATTTACATGCATGCTAGGGTGACCCTAGGGGTAGTGTTACCCTATCAAGCAGATGGGGTGACCCTAGCAGGGAAGGGCGATGTTGTTGTTTACATATGCCAAGTAAACACCTCAGGTAGGGTTGCATTACCAAGCAGGCCACGTTATATTTGCTCTGATTGTCAATCTGGGGAATAATAGGATGAGTACTCAAGCGCATGAAAAAAGCAGTGCCAGAGTCTTAACAAGAACGCTGCCTGTTGAGAGATTTTGACAACAGGGCTGATATAAAAGCAGATTTCGAACTAGCCTTGTGCATATTGAAATCTAGAAGCAAAAATAATTTTGTGGGTGGCCAAATCCAGGCAAAACTATTGTGCTATATAAATGAATATAGTGCATTGCTATATATGAAAAAATGTTGCATAGGACCAGACAAAAATTAACAAGCGCTATATAAGGGAGTAGAGCGTAGTGCTACTGTATACGTAAGAATATAACGGCCTAACACATTTCCAATTTAACAGAATTAATTTATAGGCTAGAGATTATAGAGCCTTTACACCGAACTTGAAATATGGCAAAATCTTTGATTATGCTTAAAAAATATTATTTTCTTTCATTCGCAAGCTGAGCACTGCACATGCCAATACATACAATATGCCTTGATACAATTGTATGTGAAGTAAAAGACCACATCGTTGAATTACACAAGGAAAAATAAGACTTGTCGCCAAGAAGATTAAATATAGCCTGCTTAGCAACCATGCATAAGTAGGGTTACCCTACTGAGGCAAGTTATCCCTGTCTGTAGGGTGAGCCTGAGCAATGTGATGTAAACACGTTTTACCCTCTTGGTGGGGTAACCCTAGGTAGTGTTATGGCCACGTACCCTCCATGTGAACATGCCCTTAGTTTGTTTTGGGAGATGGGGGCAGCTGGGTCTAATATTTGATCTTTTTTCCGTATCCAAAAGGGGTACCACAGTTCAATGTTTAGTATCCCTTCTGAGAACCATGTACAGTAGAACCTGAGTTTTGCGACCCCTATGTTTTGCGACCACCTGTCATATACGACCACATTTCCTGGCACGGATGATTTGTAACTAAGAATTACCTGTAGTGAGCGACCACCTGCCTAACGCGACCAGCGACCACTCTTTTGCGTCCCAAAGCAAGAAATTTACCCGTCATTAGCGACCATTTTTACTTCAAAGCGACTTTTTCATGTTTGTTTACGTTTGAAAATGTGCGGTTTCCGACATATTCTCATGTTTGTTTACGTTTATTAACGTCTTAAAACATTCAGGTTTACAAGAGTTTTACCCGGAAATTGTCAAGGTTTCAAAGCAAACCAATCAACATTGCTACTGAGATAATGCAGGCGTTGATTGGCTTGCTTTAAAACCTCTACGATTTCCGGTTAAAACCTCGTAAACCTGAATGTCTGATTTGTAAACGTAAATAAACATGAGAATATCGGCGACCGAACTTTTTGCAGGATTCGCAATATGAGATTTACTTTTAATACAGCCTTTCTTGCGTTTTCATAAATGGGGTCTTTTGCTCTAACTTCACAAAAAAACACATTCCCAACAAATGACTCATGCATTGTCTCTTACTCTCGAAATTCGTTTCGAAGTTCGTTCCGGTGATTTACCATAAACAAGCATTGTAAGTGTTCAATAATCGTAAATCATCGGAACAAACTTTTGAAATGATTTCGTAACTTTGCAACGAACAATTCGAAGTATTGTGACGGTTTTAGCATTTAAAACACTTGTTTGATCATTTTTGAGAAATGATGACAACATTTACAAACCTGTGTTAACGACCACCTGTAATTTAAGACCGTTTTTACAAGAACCAAGGGTGGTCGCAAAACTCAGGTTCTACTGTATCCCATTTCCGGATGACTGTATTATTACCATTGATAAGTTTTAGTATCCGGCACCAACCAATGTCACTAACAATCCACATGACTGATTGACATGTCTCTCACATTTATATGCTAGACATTCAACAACTAGACCGGTGAACATGTGAGCAGCACAAAATAGTACACACAAATCCACACAAACATTTGACTAACTTTGAGTTCTTGTTATAATACCTTGGACAATGCAAACATTCTTGGGAAATCCAAATGGAGTTTTCCAGCATGTCAAGAATTTTGCTGAACATTTTACATTGTATATATTTGACACTTTTATCTACAACCCTCATTAATGATTATCATTATTAACAACACATATTTGTCTAGGTTGTGGGAGTTTTAGGCCCTGTTTATATGATCCCGTCTAGGTGGGACGGGACGTTTCATCCCGGCTAGCCGGGAAACTCGCCTAGGCAGGATGGTGTGTTTATATTGTCCAAATACATTGCCGGGATGAAGCCAGTTAAGTGCTTGACGTCATATTTCTTGTAGAAAATGGACTTACGCATGCGCAGAAGAAAAGTTCATCCCGCCTGGCCGGGATATAGTGTTTATGTTGGAATTTTTCGTCCCAGCTAGGCGAGATCCCGGCAACAGACACCGGGATCCTATCTAGGCGGGATAGAAGCGGCATGATATAAACACTCAATAGAGTTTATATTACAAGCAGGATCTCAGCAAATGTCCCGTCCCGCCTAGCCGGGATCATATACACAGGCGCTTAATTACTGGCTCGTAATATATAGTTATAGAAACACACATAACATAGAAGTTTGGGTGAAACATCATCAGTGAAGTGGTCATCCATTTAGTATGTACGCAACTAAGGGGGGCGGGGGGGGGGGTCAAACAGTATTTCCATCAGTTGGAGACGACAAATCTAAACTTTTAACATTTTTTCTTGCATCTAGTTTGTATACAAGCGATTCACAGTTTGCCACTTGGTATCCAAAACAAGATTTTAGTATCCTGTAGATATCGGGATACTGCAAATCTCATGTAATATTTCGTAGCTACAGTAGTCACAATTATTGTGTTATTCTGATCATTAAACTATTTCTTTAAGATATTGCTTGTATTTCCGAATGAAGATCCACAGAGTAGTGCATTCTCATTGGCTGCCCACAGAGGTTCATACCATACCAAGTTGTGCACAACAATGGACAGTGCTTTGGAGTACTTTCTTCATAGCCATCCCGAGGTACGAGTTCTAGAATGTAGGGAAAAAACCAATCACAGCTTGAAGCTAAATCTTTTTAGTACATCCAAAGATGCTTATACATGGGCATGGTTTATTTAACAAATGCGTTTAATTATTGCGATGACAAGATAAATTATTAAGCACTTAAATGAAGCATATAATTATTTGATTAAGTGGTTCTAGTATTAAATTAGATTTAAGGTGAACATAAAACTAAAATGTGAGGGTAACCCACTACTCACAAGGAATTCACTTAAATAAGATTGGAAATATTTTGAAAGACGAGGCATGTCTATTTTGCATGTTCATGTTTTCCTCCAATAGCCGCTGCACCTCAGATAAGAATTGCAGCATTTACTTGAATTGAAAGACAGTTCACAACCAGGATGTATGTTATCTGCTTGAAAGTTCTGACTATAATCTTCTAATCACAAGCATGTAATACAATTATCTTGGTTCCAGACTGTATGTAGTTGGTAATATGAATAAAAGGTATATTAACTTTGGCTAGATATACTGTAGTCTATATTTTCGTTAGTAACAAGTAACTTCATGTTATAGCTTGGTGATCACATACCTGTTAGAGTCCTTTATCTTGTTACTGGTGATACAGTTATAGTAGATATGGTATATATAGGCAATGGAACTACAAATCGCATTATCCGGTAATACAGTAGACATCAAACAATGAATTGTTTCTATTTAGCTTATCATCATAGATTTAAGATGTCCACAGAGTATCAATGGTCAGGACTTGTGCAGGTGAGCTCTTTTTACAGTATGATATTTTTGGCCTACTACAGTATTTTTTCCCTACAAACAAGAAGGTCGCTACTTGTTGCATGAGATCTGACATGCAAAACCTCAGGTAAACGTGCTTTTGCTAAAGCTGGCCCTTTTCTTTGGAATTGACTCCCACATGAAATTTGTGCTTCGTCTTCAGTTGAGTGTTTTAAGAGAGACCTTAGGACATATATTTTTAGGAATGCGTACATTAGTTGTGTTTTCCAATAGACAATTTTTAACTGTTTTTGAATTATTTGACGAATGAATGTGTGAATATAGTCTAAAAGTAATTTTACGATTTTATCTCTCACTCTTTTACCTAGCGCTTTAGAATATTTATATTAAGTGCTTTATAAGGGCCTGTTCACACGATCCCACTTGCCGAGACGTCTCGTCTAGCGGGACGAATATTTCCGTGTTTTCATAATTATGGAGTTTTTCATCCCTCTTGCCCAGATGAAATTACAATGTTGTTCTATAATTAGCGCTGCAAAACATGTACATTTCATGCACGCAACACAAATATTTTAACGATTTTGTTGTTGCTTTTTGTTATTGCAATAAAAAGCATTGGTTTAGCAACATATTTCATGCTTTATTCTAAAACAAACATAAAACTACGTAAAAATCGTCAAATTAAGCGGCAAAATCGGAAATTTGGTTTCTCGATTTCATCCCGGTAGGCGGGCTGGCGTGTTCATATGGAATATTTTTCATCCCGCCTACCTATGGTCTCGGCTCTCACAGGCGAGATCTCACCAAGCGGGCCAGTCCGCTTTCTGATATGAACACGATGTAAATTTTTATAGTAAAAGTACTAGGAGGCGAGATCATAGGTAGGCGAGACGTCTCGGTAAGCGGATCATATGAACAGGCCCTAAGTTTTAAAATATATTTACAGTATGTTTTTTTTCTGCTTCTGTGAGAGACTACAATATAGGCAAAAGTATGTACAGTGAGGTAGTCTTTACCAAGTCCTTACTTTTCCTGTGGGAAAAAAATTGAGAAAAAATCATGTGAACCGGTTTTTCAAAACACATTCGAAACTGCAGTTAAAAACATGCATGACGATGAGCCCTTTTCTAGCTCCTATACCTGGCGATAAGACATACCAATTCAAAATCTATAAAAGAGTAGTTAAAGTTAACTATAGTTAGTGCAAATGCAAACCAATCAGAGTCACATACTTGAGAGTTAATTACTATGGAACTACAAAATGGGTAGTTAAAAACAAGCGGCCCTAGTATTTAGTTCTTTTGCAACAAACGCCTGTATCTACATAGAATCCAGTGTAATTGTTTTTAGTCTGGAATAATGTTATGTAATTCTTGCCTTTTAGAAAAATAAGGGAAATAGGACCAGGTGAAAATGCTGTAGTAGTTGGTGTAACAAAACCAAGGTAAAGTAATTGTGTGGTAACATTATAGTTTTTCCTTATACAGTACTCTAGACCTTATACATTGGTGGTTTCACCAATGGTTTTCACTTGTTTCCATCTACCAAACTGACGTTACGCAATTTTCCCGATTTTCAATTTCGTTTTTCTTGATTTTTCTTCATCAATCTGGTTAGGGTTGGGTTTAGGGTAAGTTTTAGGGTTAGGGTTAACAGCGTGGCCGGCTTAGGGTCAGTTACAAGGCTATTTTACATTTCTTCCAACTTGAAAAAAGACGTCACGTCAAACTTGAAACTAGTGGCGACCTATTTCCTTCGAGTTCGGAAAAGAACGTGACATATATAAGAGAAAGTGAGGAATAGGCAGTGATTAACAAATGATACTGGTGGTCCGAAGAGTAGCCTCTACAATATTCTGTGAAAACTACAAGGAATTTACTGCACAGATACTGGAGAAAACCACATTGAAGTGACGTCAGTCCATCTGTTCGACAGTCAGTCTGGCCCACTGACCTATACTAAATGGACTTAGTGCTCGAGGTCAAAAAGTGTCCTCACCGTTGCTGACGTCATATAGGTCCTCGCATTGATGAAAATTACCGCATACCGATATTTTACTAATGTTATTTGTGTTCGCGGGCGAATTTGTGTTTTTGAAATTTAACGAAGTTTGTTTTTAATTTTTTTTCAATTCTGTACGTGTTATTTTTCTTGCAAACTTTGCTGTTTTTGGTAAATATTTACTACCTTCGAGTTGAGAACAACCTTTTCCAAAATAGGAGTATATTTTCCTATTGCAAGTTTGAAAACAAACATTTTAATTTTAATTATCCATCGATGATTGCTGGTATTTATGCTTTTGTTTTTCCATAAAATTTGTCGTGTTATGTAAGTATTAACCTACAATCTTTCCTGGTATTATACTGAGTAAAAGACTGTTTTTGTGGAGTTTTCTACGGCTATTTGAGATTTTTTTCTAAACATTTATACGGCTTTAATTGAGAGTTGAAAACATACTTGACAGCCCGCCAATTTCATAAAGATCACATTTAGTATAAACTGACTTACTTTCTAAAATGATTTCGCAGCAATTTCTCGCCTCAAAAACAAAAAATTGAAAAAATATAGAACCGAGCCGTTTATCAACGCATTTGTAAGTCAGCGAATTTACGCATGAGAGCAAAGACCTATATGACGTGAGCAGTGGTGAGGACACCGAGCTCCTGATAAAATAGATTGCGCGCTCAGTCCATTTAGTATAGGTCGGTGGTCTGGCCCCGTTTACATGAGACCGGTACGAAAAGCATCACACACTCTACTGCGTATATCAAAAATACAGTCTACAATTGCTGTCAATCTTGTCCGCTGTTGTTTATTATCAGCGTTGTGCCTCAGCCTGCCAGTTTGCTATTTGAGTCAGCCCTTCATCAGACTCGACTCGAATATTCGAGTGCCATTATTATGTCTATTAAAGTATTAGTATAGGAAATAGCACGGTTCGAGAAGTATTAATGAAAAATTGCACGCGTGTTTGGCGAAATATTCGTAATACCGCGAGTGCGAAGAACGAGCGGTATTACGAATATTTCGCCAAACACGCGTGCAATTTTTCATTAATACTTCGAGAACAAGTGCTATTTCGTATTAATATCATTATTAACAAGGAAAATACTATAAAAATAAAATTATACTAATAAAATTTTTACTAGGGGTATTTGGGAGAAAATACCACATGTGGTATTTTCTCCCAAATACCCATAGTAAAATTTATCATGGTGTATTAATTAATAAAATATATAATAAAACAATTATAAAAATACGAATATTTACATATAAAATGACTTCAGTTATTTCTGATTAAAATTAGAATTAATAGTAGTTTATAGAATTTAACATGTTCGCCTCTGCACAAGCGAATCCAAAATGTTGTGTTACAGGAGCGTAAAAATTTACTCTTGTACCTCTAAGACATAATAAGGCTGAGCGTATAATACTAAAACTTAAGCGAAAAATGAATAGTAAAATGAATTACGAGAAAATTTTGATGTTCTTAGCCAATCAGAAACGAGGAAAATTGTTAATAATGATATTATAGAAGTAAATCTATAATGGAAAGAGAAAATAATCCACACAATGATTCTGCTTTCTAAAAATTTATAAAATAGTGAAAAGATTAATACTGTGCCTTATACAAAGGGTTTGAAACTTGGAATCTCTGAAATTTGTTTTTTCAAGTAGCTTTCTATAGACTATATGTATATATTTAACAATTAATATACCATGAGCTAGCTTGAGTCGTATATATGAACTTATAGCTGACGAGGTGCGTAATATATAGTCTTATAGACATTAACTGCAGCAATACTATACTCTTGAAATAATCGGTTTTAGTACAGTATTGCTTGATATAGAAAGTTTGAGATATTTTATATAATTTTTGTGTAGCAAAGTAAGTGCTTACTGACTGCAAATTTATATGTGCGGCTTTTCGAAAAATTTATATTCTCATGAACATGTTTTTTCGCTGCACTTTCGCTATTAATTCTGTAGAACATTTTGATTTAAACTAATTTCTATATATTAAATGTATTTCCTACCCTGTCAATGATTTTTTGAGTCTTCTGTCTGTTTTTCTCGCTTTCGAAGCGAATATTTCGCTGTTTTCTGGTTCGCAAAACTCTTGTATATAGTTTTTGTGCCGCCATATTGTTTTCGCTACTCACTGTATATTTTGCCATATTGGGCGAAGATGAATCCAATAGGAGTTTTATTATATCGAACACGTTGTAAACGAGAGTATAATGCAACAACAATGCGATAAAACCACAGCGAAAACTTGCATGTGTGGCACTTGTGTGGCCGCGAATTTGCTTAAATTACGAAAACAAAAATTAAATAAACTAGTTTTATAGAAAGCAAAAGTGCACCTTAATAATACTAACTATCTTTCAGTCTATTTAGTTGACCTGCATCTAAGGACGAAAGCGGACTGATAGCCTCATTAATATCATTATCGATATGTAAACATAAGCAAAATCGCTGATTCCTACTGGTTGCCGCTTCTGAATTTGCATGCTTAGGCAAAATAGGTTGTTATTGGTTGTGACTTAACGGGACTAAATCCTGAATAAATTGAATGTATGTCTGTTGTGCATCGTGTTAAAGCGGGTCTTTCAAACTTATAGCTCGATCGATCGTAGATAATAGTTATACTCGTGTACGCAAATATTTCTCGTAGCAAGATTCGAAGAGAAGATGCGTTCCCCACGCTCTTCTCAGATATAGAATGAGTGTGACTGAATGACTTTGTGTATACAGTTTATTAGTTTATGTTTTGCAGACCTCGATCAGTGATCAGGTCACAAGGGAATTCATACATATCGTAAATCCGCAATATTCTTTACATGAATAGGGCAATGTACATTGTACAATGAAGTGGAATTGCATTTAATAATTGCTTTACTGGCTATAATACTGCCATTAGATTGCATAGTTGATATACTGACAATGTCATTGCATATAATATTTAAAGGCACAAGAACGGTGTAATATTTGTAGACTAGCTGGTAATAATACAATTTGGCTTAAAATATCTGTCGATAGGAGATTTTTGCACTTAAACGACTCTAAAAGGAAACGCAGTTGTGTTTCGATTATTTTCTGTTTGGTTGCAAATGCACGCAATTTACCGTTATGTAGTCGCTCATACGGCTTTGACAGGCTGCCATGCAATGTAGGCATATATAACTCTTCAATACATGTAAAGTTGTGTTTCCCCATGTATAACACTTAGTGAAACCCACCTACAATAACATATTGTGCATGCATAAACAACCATGCCGTACCGAAAATGCATGGCACACACAATCCGGGCAAAACACTACTGTTCCAAGTTATTATATATTTACTATATATATAGTTATACTCCGGCCAACCTCGTTCCCAGCTAGATACTCGCTTTTTGTGCACCTATAGGTGCACATATAATACCGACCCGGGAATGGAATTTGCAGAGGCAAGCAATAATTTGATTTTCGTCCATATCATAACAAATACTCTGCATACATAAGTTGCTTTTAGGTCGCTTTAGGTCGTATTAGCATATATTCTCTAACATAACCAATCAGATCTTGGATTTTGACGAAAGAACATTGCATAAATGAATATAAGTCCGCTTTCGTCCTTAGATGCAGGTCAACTTTTAAGACGATTTGACATAATTTAAATCAGAGAAAGAACTCGTATACTGACCTTTCGACCTGTTGTAAACAAACGTTTTTCAAAGACATGTTTTCCCGCGCTTTATTTTTAAACAAAACTGATAAAAGAAACGATTTCCATTTTCCATATCCTTTTCTTTGCGTTACATTACTTCGCCCTACCGTTTGTTTTGTGTTTAAAATTAACAAAACATGTTACAAGGTGAGATAAACAAGGAAAAAAGCGGCGATAAGCTACTGTCCTACATGCTCTCGTCCTATACATGAATAGTGAATACATCGTAAAATGTCGGACAGGCACGTGACCCTATCAAGGACATATGATTGGTCGACTTCAATAAGAGCTGTTATTATACTCTCACATTCTTTCACATACGATTGACCAATCATATGTCTTTGATAGGGTGACGTGCCTGTCCGACATTTTACGATGTAGGACAGGAGCATGTACGACAGTAGCTTATCGCCGCTTTTTTCCTTGTTTATCCCACCTTTTAACATGTTTTGTTAATTTTAAACAAAACAAATGGTAGGGCGAAGTAATGTAAAGAAAAGGATATGGAAAATTGAAGTCGTTTCTTTTATCAGTTTTGTTTAAAAATAAAGCGCGGGAAAATACGTCTTTGAAAAACTTTTGTTTACAACAGGTCGAAAGGTCAGTATACGAGTTCTTTCTCTGATTTAAATTATGTCAAATCGTCTTAAATGGACTGAAAGATAGTTAGTATTATTAAGGTACACTTTTGCTTTCTATAAAACTAGTTTATTTACTTTTTGTTTTCGCAATTTAAGCAAATTCGCGGCCGAAGTGCCACACAAGTTTTCGCTGTGGTTTTATCGCATTGTTGTTGCATTACTCTCGTTTACAACGTGTTCTTGTGTTATAAATGTTTTGTTCGATATAATAAAACTCCTATTGGATTCATCTTCGCCCAATATGGCAAAATCTTAAGTCTCGACTTGCAATATTGAAGTCTCGACTTAATATTTTGCCATATTGGGCTCAGAAGAATCCAATAAGATATAATATACAGCGAGTAGCTCAGCCAATCAGATTGCAGAATAGGTCGTATACGGTGGATGACTATATTATAAAGTATTATATTCTATATCTTTTGCTGTACTCACTCATATATTTGGAAGGATACTCCTTGGGAATAATTTTTGTACTTCTATCTTTTATCAAGTGTATGCAGCTGCATGCTTTATCATTTGTGCATATACTGTACTGTATGTAATTATGTATATTTTCAATTATATTATTTTTAGTGTTGGTAGTGATGACAGTCCCTCCGTTCTGCCATGGTTAAACATTGGTTTTAACAGGGTATGTCAAACTATCAGTTTTTAGTGCAAAGTTTTCAACTTTGCAGTATTGTGATGAGGGGCGAAAATTCACACGAGTCATTCATACATAGTGTAAACTTTCCGGGAGCCGGGGGTGTTTCTGATTACTGCTCTTTCTTACCATGTCTATAAAACTACAGAGTTGAACTTTTTTAACTACAGTCACACAAGTTATCACTTCTTTCTGTCGTTTTATGAAATGTTAGACAATAATTTAATCAATTATCGATTAATCGTGATAATTTTGACCTTCTCAAACTGGCATTTGGATGTATTATATAACGATTGCTCTAAATGTGCATGCGTTATTGCTGTATGAACGTTTATTACAACAATATGGCAATGTATATATGGGCGCAGTTATAAACGATATGGTCATTTTTATGAATTCCGAAGCGTAAGTTTCGCCTCAAACATGTCACATATTTTGGACTTGGTAGTTGGTGCTGATTATATATAAGAAAATTCAAATACAAGATTCAAGACCCGATGAGATCCCTTTGGCCTTACCGTAAATATCGAATATGTTATAGTTGTAGTATACAGCATTGGATTTTACCAGCGATCTAGGGTAAGTCGACTTGCGTACAATTTATACACATTAATACGGCTACTGTATTGTTTCTGGCGAATTTTATAGATAGTATAGAAGTTGCTATACTCTGCCCGTAGACTCATAGAGTGTAATTTGTAGAGTCACTAGAGTGTAGTATGAACTGCATAATTTTGAAATTTGACATTTGTTACGCAATATTAATAGAACAAACAAATTATATTTCTTTTATAATTCTTTGTTCTGAACTTCTGGTATAAAAGTATTGGGCAATTTGCATTTTAAAATTCTTCACATCTCTGTTGACGGGGCAGTTGTTTACAAATGCGAATGGCATTTTGGTGAGGATGCGTTTGTATATATATAACTATGATGTATGATGCATTCTATATACTTTCTAGTTTCGCTTAGCCTTTATTTTAATAGTCGGTGTACAACCGTACTCGATATATTTTAAAAACACGATGAAATAATAAATAAATAAAATTTGAAATAATCGAGGTTGAGTTGACATATTTGTTTTATTATAACCAGGGCGCTTATATACTGGGCGGCGCAACGGAGATAGGAAAGCTGATCGACGTGTGATGCGGGGCCTGGTGACGAAAAACGTTTTTTTCACCGGCCAGCAGTTGACTTTAAGAATAACATTAGTCTATTCCTTGACAACCGTTGCTAGGTACAAACAAACATGGAGGCGGCCAGGCGAGGCGTTAAAGATGAGCTTGCAGCATGTTTAACATTCGGTTGAAGTTTATTTGTGGTGGCAGAAATTGAGAAAGATCCGCGGAAGGAGGTAATTGGTTTCGAAAGGGAATCCCCTGTAGTGTCTGACCACTATATCTTTATAAACAGTCGTGGGAGAAACTGATTTTTCAGTTTCATGATGGCATGATGCCAGTAAAAGTGAGATATATCGAAGTTTTAATAAGATCAATTATGGCAACAGGTTTTTCAGCACTTTTGGTCTTCAAAGATATTCTCTTCATTTGCAACTAATTTCCAATTTGTGCCTTCAACAAAAAATTGAACCAGTTTGCCAGAATTTTACATACTGTACATTTGTAAAAGCTCATCTTTGAATGCCTAACAAAATTCTCATATTTGTTGGTGATTTATGGGCAAGAAGTGTTTGCAAAAAGGTACTAGAGAAGTCAACATGGAACTATTGTGGACATTAATTTTGCACTAACCTTAAAACTTTCCCAAAAAATACAAGCCTATCTGCCTATGCCAACTTGTTAAAGAACTTTATATTCCTATTCTGGAATAAGTGTAGCACACACACACACTTGATATAATAGACTTCAATACAACTACAGTACACAACAAGAAACATAATTTCTAAGGTTGGACTTTTTATTGAATATTCCAAAACTACATAATTATATCTGGAAAACCCATATAGATTCCATGTAATGTTCCTAAAAATTATGTATCAGTATTTCAAATCCAAGCATGCGCTCCCCCATTTTCTAAGATGGAGAACAAAAGGGAGGGAGAATTATCCATTGTCATGGACAGTAGCCGACATGGATGAGCAAGGAGGTAGTGGTTTCCTATTAAGTCTCTGAAAGAAAGCAAATTAATTCAGTTGCCACGTTTTTTTCCTGGTATGAAAGCTTGATATCATATTAAATTAAGCGAGCTTGCATTAACTTTCAGCCAACAAAAGTAGGGTTGGATATGTTGCAACCAAATATTTTTAATGATGTGTCCACCACTGTATGGGGACAACTTGACCTTAATCTAATTTCTAGCACTTTTCATTACTGTTACAGTAGCTGTATGTATTTTGAATGATCTACTCCTGGGGCCGGTTGTTCAAAAGCCGGTTAACGCTAACCCCGGGTTAAATTTTAATCTGCTGTTCTGGTTTGTATACTTCTGCATGTTTGTTTATTTCAAAACTTTATAAACAAAAACTTCTATCGCCCAGTACAAGGTTGATAGAAAAAAGTATTCATATTAATGTAACCGATGTCTGGAAACTTGTATGAAAGTTACCACTAACCCAGGGTTAAGTTAATCGGCTTTTGAACAACCGGGCCCTGGGGAATGGATAATATACAAATGCCTGTGCACAGTCCAGTGGGACTTGGATTTGACATACACAAAATTATCTTTACATACTGTATAGTAACATGCTGTAGGCCAGTGTAGGGTCATAGTAGCCCAGCAAATACACTTCTTAGCTCACAAACATAGCTGTAAACAATTGAAAAGATGCTTGTCAACAGAGGTGGAAAGTCTGGACTAGGGCATATACTCTAGTTTTGTTATTGCTCATCAGTTAATTATTAACTTTACAAATTTCTGTGAAAAGTTTTCTGCAAAAGTTCAGATCCAAAAATATTTCTGGGACTAGATTCCCAGGATCCCATACTTTTTCCACCCCTGCTTGTCATGTTTTTAATTTGTGGGTTTTTAAATTAACAACTGGAATATTAACCACTCCACAATATAGTAAGGCATGACATAATGCTGACTTCCATGGATTGGTTTACGTGCAGACAGGGGGGCTATCGGTGTATTAACTAACCAACTTTTTAAATCCATTTATCGAAACCTAGAAAAAAATTATAAGAGAAACAGGTTGAAGCATTTTGTTTTGTTGAAGTAAATATGCTGCAGGAAAAGTTTCACTAGCTGAACATGTTTCATTACTTTAACACGTTTACAACACGAAGAGGACAAGTCTAACAAGGGTATTTTACCATTGACAACGTACATTAAAAACAAAAAAGATACAAAAACAACAGATGATCGCAAAATCGCTTACTAGTAGTACGCAAATTTTGTAGACGCCATCATTTGTATTTCCATAGCAATCATGCCCAGATCAATGGCAATCAATGTTCGAATGAAAATAATGCATTCTTTGATAGGTAGGCTATCTTCAAAGGTTAAAATCGATAAAATTATCCACTCCGAATCACGTTGTTTTGACAAATTATAAGAAGTATATACATTGGCAGTTTCACAACAAAATTTCAAGGTGTAGAAAGTTTTTAACATAACAAGCGCTCGGTATATCTTCAATATGTCGTACTTTGCTAAGCAGGTCTAAGTAGGAATAGTGTGCCACAAATTGCATTCATTTCTTTCCAACATCCGTAGGATTTAGGGTAAATAACGAGGCAACAACAGGGAAGGACAAGACGCTATATTTGGGTCACTTGTTTACTTGAGATACAAAATTTTAAACAATAACCTAGCGGGAATTCTGTCTTAAAAAGGGCTAACTTCAATCATAAGAAAACCCCAAATTATCCACTCCGATTTTTTCGAAATTTTTAGGCATAAACATATCATAGATATCTTCAACTTACCAGAAATTTTATGCCGTAGTCTTGTCGATAACACACCAAGCGCTCGTAGTGAAAAATATACTCCATTGAAGTCATCGAAACATCATGTCTCTTTCCGTAATATGCGGCATATTTTACCATATTCTGGATGTAAAACCACATGTATATGATAAAGAAGTACCATTTGATCTTCTATTAAAAAAATAGCCGTCTCACAATAAAAGGTTTCAGAAAAAATAACGACAATATATAGGCACACAAAATTGTCTATTTTCTTCAAATTTGCAAAAAGCACGCTCGTGCCAGTCCTCTTCCGCATCACACGTCGATCAGCGCGACATTAGCGCGTTGCGCCGCCCAGTATATAAGCGCCCTGATTATAACATATCGTTTAAACTATTAAATAAAAGTAAAACTAATCAAATATTGCAACCGTAAACAAAAGACAATTTTATCTGCTTACTATAATATATTGGCAAAAACGTAAATTTAGAATTACGAATGATGAAATGTGACAAGCTTTTCATTGACAAGTGTACTTGTTGAAGAACTGGCATGCTAGCTTTTCAAAAGCTTTACACATTTCATCAATTTTCAAGGGCAAATAAAAATAGTAAAGGTATAAATAATTGCCAAATAAAAATTGCTCGTGTAAATACGTAATATGCAAATATCAACACAACGCAACATGGATGCACAACAATTACGTACGCACTATAAACCATGTAACATAGCGTTTGTCTTTTAAAACTTTGCACTATCCTTGGATCACTAGTCTGTTATCAGGGTATGTCAAACTATCTGTTATTAGGATATGTCAAACAATCAGTTACTGTATCTGTTATCAGGGTATGTCAATCTATCTGTTACCTGCTATCAAGCTATCTATTATGCACGAAAGAGGGTTGTGTTTTGATGTGCAGGCGCAACCCCAAATTATCCACTCCGATTTTTTCGAAATTTTTAGGCATAAACATATCATAGATATCTTCAACTTACCAGAAATTTTATGCCGTAGTCTTGTCGATAACACACCAAGCGCTCGTAGTGAAAAATATACTCCATTGAAGTCATCGAAACATCATGTCTCTTTCCGTAATATGCGGCATATTTTACCATATTCTGGATGTAAAACCACATGTATATGATAAAGAAGTACCATTTGATCTTCTATTAAAAAAATAGCCGTCTCACAATAAAAGGTTTCAGAAAAAATAACGACAATATATAGGCACACAAAATTGTCTATTTTCTTCAAATTTGCAAAAAGCACGCTCGTGCCAGTCCTCTTCCGCATCACACGTCGATCAGCGCGACATTAGCGCGTTGCGCCGCCCAGTATATAAGCGCCCTGATTATAACATATCGTTTAAACTATTAAATAAAAGTAAAACTAATCAAATATTGCAACCGTAAACAAAAGACAATTTTATCTGCTTACTATAATATATTGGCAAAAACGTAAATTTAGAATTACGAATGATGAAATGTGACAAGCTTTTCATTGACAAGTGTACTTGTTGAAGAACTGGCATGCTAGCTTTTCAAAAGCTTTACACATTTCATCAATTTTCAAGGGCAAATAAAAATAGTAAAGGTATAAATAATTGCCAAATAAAAATTGCTCGTGTAAATACGTAATATGCAAATATCAACACAACGCAACATGGATGCACAACAATTACGTACGCACTATAAACCATGTAACATAGCGTTTGTCTTTTAAAACTTTGCACTATCCTTGGATCACTAGTCTGTTATCAGGGTATGTCAAACTATCTGTTATTAGGATATGTCAAACAATCAGTTACTGTATCTGTTATCAGGGTATGTCAATCTATCTGTTACCTGCTATCAAGCTATCTATTATGCACGAAAGAGGGTTGTGTTTTGATGTGCAGGCGCAGATTAAGTAAAATTGAACCATATTTTTACAGCATTTTGTTCCTTGATACGGTATCTGCAAGTAATATTAATCAATTAACTTCCACGCACGTGTCCCTGTTTCATATTAAAACGCTTCTGCAGTGGACTTAGTACAGTGGAGCGCATTTGTTATGGATTATCACTTAAATGGAAGGTGTGATTCGGTTCAGCCATAAACATGCAACAGCTCCTTCTTAATGAGTAAAATAAGCCGGCTTTGGATGCAATTGGAAGTCCAATAATTTATGTAAAAATACTGCATAATGCCTTGACAAATGTGTCCTTTATCTGGGACAAGCTATTCAACCTTTATATTTTGATTGTAATTTAGATATTTATAGAAAGTCATAGTGTTGGTCAGTGTCATAATGAACTATTGATGTTAGAACATGGCGAGATAAGGTCACTGGCAAAAATCAGGTAAAGTATGAAGTATTCACCTGATTCACCATTCCGACGTTAATGGGAGGACTAGGGGCGAACGAACGACTAGACTTAGGAAACGAACGACTAGAAAGAACACCTCAAAATTAGTATGTACTGTATACGAAGTTTGAAGACGTTTGGATAAGTATGCTTCAAATAATAAGCTTTCAAAAATCGCGATTGCTACTCGCGTGACTGCACAAACCGAATATATCAGAGCTCAAATCACAGTAGAACAGACAAGAGGTCATAGGGACGAGATAAGTTAAACTTATATATATAATTTCAGTGTTTAATGCAAAGTCTCCATGGAAACATTGCAGTATTGCTATGGGTGGCAAATTGAGACAAGATATGTATTAATTCATTAAAAGGCTGAGTGTAAACTTCCAGGACTGCTCACGATGGACATTTGGAACTTATTGCCTATTCTCTACTTTGTTTCTTCATTTCATTTATCTTCAAAAATTGTGATTGGGGTGCTCTACATGAGTAATCGCTCCTCCTGGGCCATGAATCTGTTTGAGAAATAAGCTGAAGATATAAATATATATAAACATAAAAGGTACAAGGCCAATCACATAAGCGTATGTCATAGTATATGGAAGCAAAAATACTATGGAACCATAGTATATGGACACTGCTTATGTCCATAGTACTTATATGTTCATAGACAATCACAAGCAAAAGGTCGTCGTCGAGAATCAAAGTAACACCCATATTGTATTGAGAAAATATATATTTTGTTTATACTATTGGTCTTCTCCTTTTTGTTTTGTAGGGCAGCAGCATGCTTGTTCAGTGCTACAGAACACTGCCATGATTCAATTGAAATTGCAACGTTAGATACAGACAGAGGCGAGTGCCTACTACAGGTATGTTCTTTGGTATCCAGACATTGATTTTAGCTGATACGCCTGGTGTCCCAAAAAGTGTCAAAAAAAAATTAAGAAAATGTTTAAAGGAAATACGTATAAATTTTGCATTGTAAGTGTTTTTCATTTCTTAAGGCTAGTTCTCATATGTCGCAAGAATCGGCGATGTCCATTGTCGGTGGTCATTGGTGTGTAAAATGCTTTGTCTGTCGGCAGAGAATACAATAGATCGCCGACCATCGGCGACATATGAGAACTAGTCTTTAACGGTAGTACTATATGTAGGTTTCAACCCTTTTCTTTGAAGAGGCGCATCATTCAATATTCAAACATCATTAACATAATATAGGGGAGCAAACATCATTAACATAAAATGACGTTGAGCAACATCATTAACATAATATGAGGTTGAGCACATCATTAGCGTCCTATTCCTTTGAGACCTCATTAATATGACGAACAAGACCAGGCAAGTGTGGGCGAACAAACAATGAATTTGCTGAATTTTGTGTGCTTTGTTATCGTCATAAACATTTCGATCAACTCCGTTAATATATTCTCGTATCTAGTATCACCTTATACGTTTCATATACGTGAGCCGTTTCGGCTTAGACAACTAATATAGTGACGCTTAACCTAGTAAAATATTATTGCCTTATGCGAAGTAATAATAATAGCTTTCTAAAACGAGAAGATCTTAAAGTTTATCGACATACTAAGCGTTGCTAAGGTCTTATACAGCAATACAAATATATGTTTGCCAAGCGAATGTATAAACATAGTTCTTACACGGGTTTAAACCTTACAAAGTTTCAAGCGTTTTAGATGTAGCAGAGTGTGAAAAGCAGTGATTTTTAAGCGAGTTTTACAGGCATATATACAAACATTGTATGTAAACATTTAGCGGTTGTTTGGTAATTACGGGTCATTAACATTTTCTAGCTTAAAAATTTGAATCAATTGAGAATATCTAATTATAGGATGGGGAAATATTGTACAATGTACATACAGCACACACAGATTTCATTTTTAACACCGTTAATAAAGTCTACTTCTAAGAGTATATCGTTTAGGCATCTTTTGTATCTTTAAAGTGCCACTGAAACGAATTTTTCGATCCCTTTTTTTATTGGCTTAAAATGATATTCACGTTTTTAGAAGCAGTTTGATATATGTATGAGCATTGTACGTTGAGTAGAAGTGGTCTAAGTTTGCCTCCAAACTTCGTTATCTGATGCGAACTTTTTAAGCCGCCATTTGTATCCTGTGACGTCAGAAGATGGACGGAAGTGGCGAAGCAAACAGTAATCTATATAGACCTATATAGCGTTTGAGGTATTCGCTGTGATTTCTCGTGGATTTTTGAGGCCAAAAACTATATTTTTTACTGGAAAGCTAAATTACTATATATAACAATCTGTATTCTGAGGGGATGTCATTAGTCAAATAACGAGTCCGATAGTTGCGCGAATACATCAGTCAGAAAGTTCGACTAACGCTAAGAGCACGTCTGATGGCGATACAAGTACTTCGGGATCAGTATGCAAATATGTAGCATCTCATAGCTTCGCTTATGATGATGAACCACTGGCAGAACCATGAAAACTACCATCGACGTTAGAGCAGAGAAGCGACGGCAGAATACCTTCAAACCAGTGGTAAATGGATTTATTAAAATTGATTTATAAATATACCTTGGGCACGTGTTTACAATCACTTTACATTATGAATATGCCTATTGTCAGTAAATATATTGGATATAAAGTACTTTGTCAGCGATTCTATATAAAGCATTGTCTTATATAGATTTGCCTTTCTACCAATGACACAACTTTATAGGCTAAGTTGTAAACATATATAAATATGTGTGACACAGTATGTTATAAATAGTATAGTTCACTATTCTATATTGTGACTTGTATATACACGAAAATGTAGACAGGTTTTAACTTAATTTCCGTAGGTGCAGTTGCCAATGTTACCAAACAGAATTGCTGGAGGGGGTCATGAAGTATCGGTGCTGCAAGGAAATGACACCAGCCTTGAGGATAATGACATTCGACGGCAGCATTGAGCACATCAGCTGCATCACCCAACATGGTGACTGTGGCCCAATGACCCATCAGGCTGTATATTTAGAGAATGTTGGTCCGCTTCTTAAAGACAGGAATGGTCGCTCTTATCGACGGCGAGGATCACAATCTTTGAACCAGTAAGTTATACTTCTGGATAAATTTGTCTACCAACAAGGTCAATTTTTTACAGTTCGTTTGCCCCTGCCAACACTCAAAGTCATTTGCATTGTATTCTTTTAGATATTCGAGAGCAGTTGCCTATAGATGGCTCATTGAATGGATGTGTGGCTTATTGGAATGAGAGAACACAAGACCTTATTTATTCGGAAAGCACACCCAACAGCAGACACAAAAGGCTATATTCCAGCTGAGCAGCGTTCATAAGGACGTTAGTATATATATATATATATATATATATATATATATATATATATATATATATATATATATGTTTACACTTCAAGCTCCAGCCATGATTTTCTATTGTCGATCAGTTGACAAATATAATCATCCAAAATGTGTAAGCAAAACCAAGCCAAGGCTTGAAGTGTAAACACAACTTATGAAAGGTGTTGGTGTTTGTAATGTTCCTTTATTACCTATACTAAACCCATCCTACAACAAATGAAACAAGTGCCCGGAGAAAACCAACTAGCTATATATATTATGTATTTATGTATTCTAGCTCATCATATAAAAAATAAATCAGATTTTATTTACTTGTCATGAGTAGTTTACAGTGTCATGAAAACCACAAATTATAGATGAAATGTGGTAAATAAACTTATTAAATAATAGAAAATGTTGCATCATCATACTAACCAATGAACATTCAATAAGTTTATGGTTTGGTACATGGTGCATTTACTGTACGTCCAATACTGACCATGCAGTATGCCATGGCTCAGAGGCCATGGCTGTTGTGTGATTTTCATAAAGCGTGTTAAAATTATTATTTCAATACTATTACTTTATCATTATGGTTATGAATTACTGCTAAATCAATATTCATATTGAACTTCTTTATGAAAATATACAATATAATACAACAGCTTTGCACATCCTGCAATGCCAATGGAGGTTTCCAACGGTGCCACTCATGGGCATTAGAATTAATTTTTATATTGGGATTATTGTGTTATATAACTATCTGATTCTCCATAGTAGTGTACTAACTTATATTACGATATTGTTACAAATCAACTTTGTATGAACTATTTATGTATATAATTACATGGTTATTACTTGTTATTACTTATTATTATAACACTTGCCGAGACCTTGATAATTCCGGATATAACAAAAACCGAATTCAATAATTGTTTTATTATGCATTGCATTGTCATTATACTCCTTCGATAAACAACGATTTAAATTCTGTCGCACAAAACAACGTTTGGTTCTAAAATATTGGGGTAAAAACCAATTATAAAAATAAAACAAGAACGACAAAATATTAGAAATCTCAGTTATCTGTAGGTTGCGTGATTCCCATATTTAACTGTAAGAAATTAGCCAATCAGAAGACACGCAGTGACTACAATGTATAATAATTATAATTATTATACTATCTTATTATAATTCTAATTTTCCATCTTCATGTCATCTGGTTGATCCTCAAGAATAGAAAAGACAAAGTTAATCGTATGATAAGTCATATATTGTATCGTCAACTTTCTGACTTGTTGGAATATTTTCATCAACTTTTGCTGGAGAAGAGGCCAACTTTACAGGCAACAATCTTTTACTGCGACGAATTATCTTTGAAGTAAACATATGCAAATTTTTAGTATAAAGCGCCAACTACCATCGCATAATATTAAAATTCACAATGTGCGTGGGCCTTCGATGCAAATATATACTCAATACTAACCTGTCTTCGTCTTCGATCTGTTAGCTGTTTTTCAGCTGGTGGAACTATTCCAGCTACATCAATGGTAGGAACAGCATCTTACTTCAATCATCTTTTCATATTCAGTGCCTTAGCCAAAGTAAGATTCACATCATAGCATGAATCTTCAAAGTGGGCTGAACAAAGACACGAGGTCGCAGAAGCGTGAAAGCTCTGTCTATGTTTACGGACCAAGTTTACCCACTTTCTCCGTCTTTGCGGATCTGTTTCTTCGTTAGGAAACAGATGCATAGATATTCCTTCGGTTTGTTGATTATTGGCGCAACTAACTAAGTTAGGACCGCCAGCAACACAGCGTTTTCCTCCGCGATAGCGTTTTTCGCTACTAGTAGAACACGCCATGATGAACTGTGTTCATCTTATGACGTCACACGGCGTCAAAATGGCGGACCAAAAGTTCGCACAGGAAGTGCCAAAAATCGCAACTTTGGAAGGCTATAAAATCTGTTTGAAAAGGCCAAATTTAATTCTGTTTGCGGCAAACATATCAGGAAAGTGAGTACTTTAAATTAAGCCAATAGAGAAGGGGTCGAAGGGGGCACTTTAAAGCGTTCTCATATTCTTGTTTGTCTTCGGGTGATAATGTTACAATATCCTCAGCTTTCATATAAATTTCGGTCTCGTGAAGCAGTCTTTGTTCGTAACCTTCTCGTTGCTCTGGAGTCATCATTGCTAAATCTTTAGGTCTCCAATCTGAAAGGTCTACCCAATTAAATCTATTTTTAACAAAGTAAATAAGGTCTGCTCTGGGTCTGCTTCTAAGAGCGTATTCTTAAACTCCATCACTCGCTTGGGAGTATATATTGTTCGAGTCAACCTCGTAGCTTTTTCACCTTTTAACCATTTTTTAACCCATACCGAGCAAGCCTATCTCGGATATACTTGTTAACTAATCCAATTTCTCTGACTACGACTATGATTATGACGATGACCATGACTAAGAGTGAATCATTGAATCCTAAGAGTCAATCATTGAATCCTAAAATTGAATGATTGAATATCGAGCGTGGTTAGCTTCATATCGAGCTTAGCTCCATATCGAGCGAGCCTATCTCCAAATCGAACGATCCTACCTCCATATTTAGCGAGCTTAGCTTCGAGCCGAGCTCTAAGACGTAAGGATAGGCCCGAGCCGAACTCTAAGATGTAAGGATAGGTCCGAGCCGAGCTTAGTATATATCTCCGAGCGGAGCTTACTATATAACTCCGAGCTTAGTATAAGGAAGATAAAGATAAGGAAGATAAAGATAAGAAAGATAAAGATAAGAAAGATAAAGCCCATTCCTCCCTCTAATCCTAACCCTTTCTCTAACCCTATCCCTCGCTTAGACTATAGTCTATGACTATAGTCTATGACTATAGTCTATGACTATAGTCTATGACTATAGCCTATGACTATAGTCTATGACTATAGTCTATGACTATAGTCTATGACTATAGTCTATGACTATAGTCTATGACTATAGTCTATGACTATAGTCTATGACTATAGTCTATGACTATAGTCTATGACTATAGTCTATGACTATAGTCTATGACTATAGTCTATGACTATAGTCTATGACTATAGTCTATGACTATAGTCTATGACTATAGTCTATGACTATAGTCTATGACTATAGTCTATGACTATAGTCTATGACTATAGTCTATGACTATAGTCTATGACTATAGTCTATGACTATAGTCTATGACTATAGTCTATGACTATAGTCTATGACTATAGTCTATGACTATAGTCTATGACTATAGTCTATGACTATAGTCTATGACTATAGTCTATGACTATAGTCTATGACTATAGTCTATGACTATAGTCTATGACTATAGTCTATGACTATAGTCTATGACTATAGTCTATGACTATAGTCTATGACTATAGTCTATGACTATAGTCTATGACTATAGTCTATGACTATAGTCTATGACTATAGTCTATGACTATAGTCTATGACTATAGTCTATGACTATAGTCTATGACTATAGTCTATGACTATAGTCTATGACTATAGTCTATGACTATAGTCTATGACTATAGTCTATGACTATAGTCTATGACTATAGTCTATGACTATAGTCTATGACTATAGTCTATGACTATAGTCTATGACTATAGTCTAAGCGAGGGATAGGGTTAGAGAAAGGGTTAGGGTTAGAGGGAGGAATGGGCTTTATCTTTCTTATCTTTATCTTTCTTATCTTTATCTTCCTTATTTTTATCTTCCTTTTCATATTCAGTGCCTTAGCCAAAGTAAGATTCACATCATAGCATGAATCTTCAAAGTGGGCTGAACAAAGACACGAGGTCGCAGAAGCGTGAAAGCTCTGTCTATGTTTACGGACAAAGTTTACCCACTTTCTATGACTATAGTCTATAACTATGTCAAAATGTTGAGATTACAACACTGTGACTACAACACTATACTGTTGTAAATGGTACATACTGTACATGCAGTATTAATCAAGATATCTGAGTGTGCTATTGTTAATGGAACTCTTGGTACCAACGTCAAATGTTAATAGAAGTCATTGTTTACATCAAAGCTGTCAATGACATCTTGAATAACTAATTTGAAATCATAGAGGCTTTTAATATTTTTGTGGTGCATTTAGCTGGTTGTCTGTGTTCATAAGATATTGATAATGCATTTGCCATGTGCAGTATATTAGAGCAGTCTTTGACTCTTTGTTTCCATCTGTAGATGTTTCATACATGTATTTAATCAACATTTGGTTCCATCAGTGTTCATCTGTACTGCCAGGTGAATTGTCGAAATACATGATCATACAGCAAACCAACATAATGGTGTCTCTCTTCAAAGCAACTTTGAAACACATTATACACAGGCTCCACACCCACATGACATGTTGGAATACATAATTCCTCGTATAGCAGATTGCACCCCATAAGAGATGATGTAATATATCCATATTATTTTGAAACAACCATCAAGTATCAAGTAAATATACATTTCTGTTTAATCCAGCTGTTCAGATGGTACCAGTCAGTGTAATGATTAACATTAAGCTCAGTAAGAATCCATAACCGAAAGAAATATTTAGTATGTGAATTTACCCATCTAAGGAAAAAAAAAGGGGGGGAGGGGATACAGAAAATTTTAAAGAACAAAACTGACCATTTTATCTTGTCAACAATCACATTTTCATACATACAGTGTCAGTGATAAAGAGTAAAATTGATTACAATAGATTGATAAAATTAATTTGAAAATGTAATGTCTTAAACATTTAATTAGGGAATATATATACTTCAAACGTGCGGTGCCAGTGTGGGTAGAGTATAGCAAATACGGCGGTTGACTGTTGTGTAAAACTACCTGAAAAATACAATGAGAACTTCTCATTGTATTTTTTCAGGTAGTTTTGCAGAACAGTCAACCGCCGTAATATGTATACTTACAGTACATACTATGTTGTAATAGGGATCCATGATTGTAATCCCATCTCTTATTCAAACTCAATGGTTTGTTTATACGAGTCAAATAAAAAGAAATCATCCGTTTGCTTTATTAAGGCCATCATATAACCTTCTAATATTAAAATAGCATGACTACCATTCAAAAAAGTATTCGAAAGTGCTGTATGAATATCATAGTAGTGAGACTCAATTTCTCGATCAGTTATAACAAGACCTTGAAGCTCTTTTTGATAATTTATAAACCAAATTTGGTTTTCATTTTCTGCCTCAACAGGTTCTACCACAATGGGCAGATCAATATTATTTTGTGCCTCTATATATAATCTATTACTATAGTCCATGACTATGACTATAGTGTATGGCTATAGTCTACGACTATAGTGTATGGCTATAGTCTACGACTATAGTGTATGGCTATAGTCCATGACTATAGTGTATAGTCATAGACTATAGTCATAGTCATGGATTACAGTCATAGACCATAGTCCTCGTCCTAGTCATAGTCATAGTCATGGACTATAGTCATAGTTATGGACTGTAGTCATAGTCATGGACTATAGTCATAGACTATAGTCGATGACTCGGGCCTATCCTTACATCTTAGAGCTTGGCTCGAAGCTAAGCTCGCTCAATATGAAGGTAGGCTCGCTGGATTTGGAGATAAGCTCGCTCGGTATGGAGCTAAGCTCGCTCGATATGAAACTAACCTTCAATTTTAGAATTCAATGATTCACTCTTAGGATTCAATGATTCACTCTTAGTCATAGTCATAATCATAGTCGTAGAAATTGGATTAGTTAACAAGTATATGCGAGATAGGCTTGCTCGGTATTTGTTAAAGAAATGTAAAGTTAAGGTGAAAAAGCTACGAGGTCGACTCGGACAATATATACTCCCAAGCGAGTGATGGAGTTTAAGAATAATACGCTCTTAGCAGACCCAGAGCAGACCTTATTTACTTTGTTAAAAATATATTTAATTGGTGACCTAAAGATTTAGCAATGATGACTCCAGAGCAACGAGAAGGTTACGAACAAAGACTCCTTCACGAGAGACCAAAACATATTTCTATGAAAGCTGAGGATATCGTAAGATTATCACCCGAAGACAGACAAGAATATGAGAACTCTTTAAAGATACAAAAGACGCCTAAACGATATGCTCTTAGAAGTAGGCCTTATTAACGGTGTTAAAAATGAATTATGCGTGTGCTGTATGTACATTGTACAATATTTCCCCGTCTTATAATTATATATTCTCAATTTATTCAAAATTTTAAGCTAGAAATTACCAAACAAAATGTTTACATACAATGTTTGTATACGCCTTAAAAATCACTGCTTAAAACTCGCTTAAAAATCACTGCTTTTCACACTCTGCTACATCTATGTTGATACATTCGCTTGCCAAAATCATATATTTGTATTGCTCTATAAGACCTTAGCAACGCTTACTATGTCGATAAACTTTAAGATCTTCTCGTTTTAGAAAGCTATATTTCTGCTTGTTATCACTTCGCATAAGGCAATAATATTTTACTAGGTTAAGCGTCGCTATATTAGTTGTCTAAGCCCTTACGTATATGAAACGTATAAGGTGATATTAGATACGAGAATATATTTACGGAGTTTATCGAGTTGTTTATGACGATAACAAAGCCATATTTTTGCACACAAAATATACGCTGAATTCAGCAAATTCATTGTTTGTTCGCCCAAACTTGCCTGGTCTTGTTCGTCATATTAATGAGGTCTCAAAGGAATAGGACGATAATTATATGCTCACCCTCATATTATGTTAATGATGTTGCGGCATCCTATATTATGTTAATGATGTTGCTCAGCCTCATATTATGTTAATGTTGAAACCGACATATATTACTTCTCTTAACAATGAATATTACTTTTGGCAAAGCCACTCAAAATTTGTATTGATGAACATTTACCAAAAAGGGAAAAATGTATACAATTAGGTTTTTATACTTCATTGGCAAGAACAGTCGTATGTATACCCGCACATTAAATTTGTTGACATATATATTTGTAGTCGTACTATTTGATTTTTCATTGTGGTGACCCACAGAACTTTACTACTTTTGTGCAGTTCGCAGCGTTCCATTTAGTCCTGGTTGTGGCCTGTGTTATTGTTAGATATAATTAGGTTATGTGAGGTTAGGTATATCGTTCCATTATATCCGCAAGTATTAGATATCAGGTCAGTCGACCGCACGATAGAAACGTTAAAAATAGAGAACTTTCGAGGTTATATTGCTCATGAAATACAAAATAGAAGTGGATAAAACTAACAGTTCTTGTCGATTTATCTTTCTTTAACATTAGCTGTATTTTTGAGGTACAGTGTTTCTGCTTTTTATGTTTCTTCACAAATTATTCGCTATATGAAAAGCGAAATTTGTGATTCCTACAACACCCCACTTGACTGACTCTGGGCCTGATCACACCACATACCCTATGAAGACCTGGTTAGGTTTTAATTAAGTCAATTTAATTGTATTAATTTCATTTCAGTATGCCAATCTTGCATTTGAAAAACTAACCGGTTATTCGAGAACGGATGTTATTGGCAGAACAACTAGACTTGGACCATATCCAAGTAATTGTAAAGATTCTGGTTCGGTGAGTATAGTTCTATGTATTTTGGTAGTTTTTATTGGAAATTTACTGGAAATTAATTAATTTTTATTGGGGAAAAATGACAAATCCAACAACGTGAGTGAGCTGTTGGTTGATGGCACGTCAGTCTCGGATCCTAAATCTATTGCAGATGCATTTAATGACTATTTTATTAGTATTGGGCTGAAGCTAGCAGCGGAACATGTAGATGAGTCCTGCAGTAATGTTGACAATCAGCCCCTAAATTATATTATTAACCAATCCTCTCCAGTATTCGTTGATAGTGTTGCCTCAACCGTAAGAGGCCAAAAAGCATGCAAAGCAACAGGTTTAGTGGAGCAGTCGTCAGGACAAGCGCCTTTTTTCATCTTCCTACGATGCCAACGAACTTGCTATAAGGTTAAATTCGGATCTTGCTCATATCTGTAACTGGCTTAAAGAAAATAGGCTGCAGATGCATCCGTCTAAATTTAAATTGCTGTTTATTGGCTCCCCGTATAATCTTAATGACATAATGTGTGAGGAAACCGTTGTGGCTAATGCAAAACCCATATTACGAACTGGTACACAAATGTGTTTGGGAGTAAAATTAGATGAAAATCTTAATTGGGACAGTCACATTGAAATGATATGCAAGAAGGCGAGTGCAACTATTGGCGCTATGAAACGTATAAATCCCTTTGTTCCAATGCATACCTTATAATGTATTTATAAAAGTCTTGTGCAGCCCTACTTTGCTTATTGTTCCCCCCTGTGGGACACTTGTGGTAAGTTGCTCAGAGACAAGTTGCAAAGATGTCAGTTTCGTGCAGCAAGAGTCTTAACGGGTGCTAATTATGATACTCATTCAGCTGATCTTCTTAACACGCTTTCTTGGGACACACTTGAAAATAGACGGTCTGGTGCCAAGTCAGTATTAATGTATAAAATACTTAATGACCACCCTGCGCCGGTCATGCCTGGATTTTTAAGAGGGGGGCACCATATTGAAAAAAAATATTCTCATTTGAAATTTTGTCTCCATTCGAAGTGACCAAACACACGCGCATTATCGATAATAGATTCTCTCTGACAGCAAAATCTTTGCTAAATTCAAACTGACTACGTACTCAGAGTGATATTACACGTAAATATTCCGTTAGTTTGTGTTCACACTTAAAACGATGCGAAATATGAATGCAAGAAGTAGACATATGATACGTTCAAGAAAGTATACTACGCAATTGTACAACCCGTTCATCCGTGTGGGATGACTGTACTACAGAAATTGCAAATCGAGCTGGGCGGATAATCACGCGCTCTGGCTAGGATATTAGATTTGCCGAAATTTTAGATAAATTAGGTTGGCAAACATTAGAACATACTGTAGGTGGCATTTGAATAAGGCATTGTTGATGCACAAAGTAGCAAACAATGCTGACCCTACGTATCTAATATCGCAATTTAAGGGTAGCGAGGCGAATATTTGCCTGCCGAAAACAAATACAAATTTTCTCAAAAATAGTTTAGCCTATAATGGAGCAGTTACCTGGAATTCACTGACTGAAGATATAAAATCAACTGAGGAAGTTGCTATCTTCAAGAGGAAGGTTCTTAACCACTCACATGCGTGAGATTCTCTTAGTCTCAAATCAAATGCTTTGTCATTAAATTAATGTATATAAAATTGTCTGTCAATATCTAATTAGTAAATCATACAATGTGTGGATAGTTTAGTTCGGGTTTTTTTATATATATGCACGGCTCTCAGGAAGAGCATTGTGTAAATAATGATGAGATTCCGTGTTTTAAGTAAAGTTCATACAATACAATACAATATCAAAATCTGTTTTTTCTTCAATTTTCACCAAAATCGTACTCGCCCCAGGCTACTTCCGCATCACACGTCGATCACCGTTGCACCGCCCTCTATATATAAGCGCCCTGATTTATATATTACCACGAGTTGATATCACCCTGACATTGAATAAGATTTTACTATAGTTGTAAACGGTAATAATTGTCAATATTGATGCTGTTTTTCGATAAATATACTCAGGAATTTGGAAAATGGTAATTTAAATTTTATTAAATTTTTACCTTTTTTTGCTGATTCGCATAATTGTGGTTTACAACGACGAGAACGAGCCTCAAAAGGCAACTTGCCATCGCTTCTGCTAAATAACGTGTTGTATATATAATATAGAAGCGCCTTTGGAATTTCTCGCTGTACTGATGTATCTAATAGACTAGCAGCTTTCAAAATTTCCGAGAGCAGTCGAAGGCAAGCAGGCCTTAAAATACCGGTCAGCAGTGCCGTCGGTCAAAATGTCCGGTGTCTTTCAGAATGGGTCGGACATTTTTATAATTATGTCCGATGGCCTTATGTTTAGTTTGGCGCGAAAATGTATTCTTTTAAAATCGTATACTGACGCTAAATGTTGGGCAGTTATGCATTGATACTTTAAGGCCCGATCAAACGTCCGAGAACGCAAGTCATCGCAAGTAAACGTGCGTTGACTTACGATGCGACTGGTCAAACGAATACCCAGCTCCGCTGTCACGCTTAGCGGACCACATAACAGCTCTGATAAACATTTACGGGGTAAATTTACGTCGGACAAAGTTAAAGTTTGGTCGGACATCAATACAGTTGGGTCGGACAAACGGTAAACCTCAATTTTCCTTCGGTCGGACAGAATGTCCGGTGCGTTTCTTTCTTGGTTGGACAATTTCACGAATGGGTCGGACAATGTCCGTGACCGACCGATATCTGCCCCATGGTAGCTACTGTAAAACTTCGTTTCATTGCATTTGTTCTTGGTTTGCCAGTTTCAGCATAGTGCGATTGCTACGTAGATTATATTGATCGTTTACTGAAATTTCAAACTGGTTTGATATTGATGTTGGAACTTCGTCTTTTCATATTTTGCGCATAAATAAGAGCGTATCAACCAATCTTCGTTGATTTAAAGGTTGCCAATTCAAATTACTCAGGACCTTTGGAACGAATCTCCCAATTGTTGTATAGTGTCGGCTGTGTTTTATCTGTGAATAATGACTGATGTCATAACTTGTTCCACTTCTTGCTGGCTCTTCACAGTCAAGATATTCCCAGTATTGAGACGGATTTTAGGTCTTGAAAGTGGGCAGGGAAGTGGGGTATCCGCGCGAAAACGAAAACAAATTTGATACGTATCGGTCGTATTTTATGATATATTATTATTTATTCATTCTTAAAACCAATGCAGGTTTTCAGTTTTCAGTTTTCAGTTTGTAAGTTCAAATGTAATTAACACTTATTTACTAACGCCGACGGAGACAAATGACAAAAGATTGTCGCTTTAAATCTTAAAATTTCGATTAATAAAGAAAAACAGTAACAACTGGGTTATCAGTCTTCACTTCCGGTTTTGTTTGCCGTTGCCATTGGTTACGTAGAAATATCGTGATTTCTCGGAGCGCCATGCGTGGATCTCTCGTCAATGAAAAGCCACCAAAAACGGACTTTGACACTTGGTATATATTAACAAAATCTTATTTTTCAGCTATAACAGTATTTCGTTTTTTTAATAACAGGGTCTTGATGAACAGATCTATTCGCAACTTGAAAAAGGAAAAACTAAGGTATATTGTACCCAACTGGATCTTAAGTAACCCAGGCATGAATGCCTAAGGATTCGCTCGGTATGTCGAACTCGGTTATCTCGAGCTCCCCGCTATCTCGAACTTTAATGACTTCAATTCGCTGTTTTTTTTAGGGAATACATGCACGTATTTAATTTTGCAGCGTAAGGATGCACGTATAACGAACTATAATAAAAAATACACTTTCAGTTTTAGATACAGCACAATTGTTAAATATACAGTGTTTATTGTATATTTCGCAAGAAGAAGTTGTATCAATGGGTCATTGGATCAGCCATGTTAATTTTGTTTCTATTTTCTTTTTATAATTTGACACTGATTCGGTTATCTCGAATCCCCGTTATCTCGAACTTTTTGTTGTGTGCTTTGGTTGTTCGAGATAGCAGGATTCTGCTGAATTATAGTGCTAATATCATTATTAACAATTTTCCTCGTTTCTGATTGGCTAAGAACATCAAAATTTTCTCTTAATTCTTTTTACTATGGGTATTTGGGAGAAAATACCACATGTGGTATTTTCTCCCAAATACCCCTAGTAAAAATTTTATTAGTATAATTTTATTTTTATAGTATTTTCCTTGTTAATAATAATATTAATACGAAATAGCACTTGTTCTCGAAGTATTAATGAAAAATTGCACTTGTGTTTGGCGAAATATTCGTAATACCGCTCGTGCTTCGCACTCGCGGTATTACGAATATTTCGCCAAACACGCGTGCAATTTTTCATTAATACTTCTCGAACCGTGCTATTTCCTATACTAATCTCATTATTAACAATTTTCCTCGTTTCTGATTGGCTAAGAACATAAAAATGTTCTCTTAATTCTTTTTACTATGGGTATTTGGGAAATTGAGCAACGTCAATTGAGCAACGTCAATTGAGTAAAATTGAGTAAAAATTGTGTAAAAATTGTTAATAATAATATTAATATGAAATAGCACTTGTTCTCGAAGTATTAATGAAAAATTGCACTTGTGTTTGGCGAAATATTCGTAATACCGCTCGTTCTTCGCACTCGCGGTATTACGAATATTTCGCCAAACACGCGTGCAATTTTTCATTAATACTTCTCGAACCGTGCTATTTCCTATACTAAGCTTTATCACGAAATCATGAATTTAGGCCCGATTATAAAACTCTGGCCTCGTAGAGACATGTGCCATACATTGTCTAAGCACAGGTATCATCAAGGAAATCATTACAATATCATTGCACATGTTTCCACTGCTTTCAAACTGACACATCGCGCTGTACTTGTGTGATATAGGACAAGGGAAGCACGGGTGGCAGTTGCGGTTAGGCGCAATGTGCAGGGTTAGCGCACTGCCCCTTACCTCTGAGTTAAGCCGACTATACTTCAGGTTGAGAGCAGGGAAATACTTCGGCTGGGTATCGTCCGTGTGCTTGATTAACTTATCTAAGTTGTGATTGGTTGGTTCTCTCCTGTGCTTCGAGTTTCTCGGGTAATCCGGTTTTTTTTAATCCTCCCTCACTAAAAAGTAACCTTAGGCTCTAACTAATCCTCGGAATTTTCGTCAATTGGGTTGCAAGACCTGTTAAGGCGTCCCGTGGTAAACATATAAACTATATGTTGCTAAAATGTGTATTGTTTAATTTTTAGGAATGGAAAGACTATTCAAGTCAAAAAAAGAATGGCGAAACATTTAAGCAAAATTTACAAATTATTCCTGTAATCGGTAGAGGAGGGTGAGTTATGAAATTTTTCATTTTTTTCTATATCTATTCTTGGTACAATTTTGCATATTGCCTGAAGTTTAATATTTACAATTAAAAATTCACGACAAATGAACTGTCAATGTCTGTGCATGAACATTAAACGAACACAATTCATGAAAATAATAGTTCACTATTAAGTTTTGACGCCTTCCTTTGTTTACGTTTCTCTACTGTATAGTAGGCAAAAGCTTTTTAAATACTTATGCCCATCTTAACCATGCAGCTACCGATTCCATCCCGATCGGCGACACCGGGCAAACTTAGTTAAGAATAATAAAAGTAATAGTCATTGTGACCCTACCGTCATGTTGATTGATATCGTATTCAAAGTTAATTGGAATTTGCCCGGCAGCAAAATGTAAACAAGGCAAGCAGTCTATTCATGCATAAATTACACATGCCCTCATTACCCATTCAGTTTTGTTCAGCTGGGAAAAGCAAAGACAAACGTTTGTAAATTGCTCGTCTAATTTTCATCCAAACTCAACCAAAATTTATTTGGCCTTGGCCTATGTCCATTGGCTCTACACCCACACGCACACCCACATACGCACACACATAAAAACCCAGGGGCCGGTTGTTCAAAAGCCGGTTAACTTAACCCAGGATTAGCGCTAACCCAGGGTTAAAAATCCTTAACCCTGGTTAGCTAATCCTAGGTTAATTTGGCGTTGCTCAAAGGTCGGTTAGCGGTGCGATTAGTTAACCCTGGGTTAAGACATTTAACCCAAGAATAAATCTATGTTAAAATATATATCTAATATAAGAACGTTTTTGATTGGCTGAAAAGCGTGCGTCAAAACATGAAGCAACTGAAATTGAACTATTCAGACATGAATTCGAGCATTTTAGAAAGTTCCAAGATAAAATAATACTTGATCAAAACCGTTTATATAGACCAAACAAATGAGAAATAGAACATATAAAATTAAATTTGCTCATTATAAGCCATAAATTTTGGAATTTTAGGCAGTGCTTGAATAATTAAATTTGAGAACAAATTAAATTAGACTTATGGCAGCCAATCAAATGAAATTCCATTTTTTTGAAGTTGAAAAACAATTGTCAACGCATGCGTATTGCAGAAGATCCTAGTGACAAAAGTACAAAACATGAAAATTGAAAAAAGAAGCCAAAGCAAAGTTGTTTTACAGCTTTCAAAAACAATGTTTCACTGTTAGTAATACACTGAGTCTGCAGGCATTTAAGATGTGCAAAAACTTGTGATGTTCAAGAAAAGCAAATGGGAACTTGTAAATTAAAACTGCTGGCAACCGACTTGTTTGGCAAAAGAAAAAGGGTTCTGAGTAAATATATTTTTCGAACAAACCCGAAGGCGTACAAACAGCAAGTTGTTTTTGGTGCAGGCAATATTGAAAGATGGCATTTCAAAGCTTTCGTGAGGTAATTCGTTTTACTTCATTGTATAATATCATGTTTACGGCTTTATGCCAAACAGAAAACTATATTTTGAAAACCATTTATAGCTATAGGCGTAGCACTTCTATTGTAAAATTAGCCGAAGACCGACGTAGTCTACAGTATTAACTATGATGTCCATGCTTAGACTATGACAATCTAAATTGTTGTGTCTTTAATGCTCGTAAAATTTAACGCCAGCATGTATAGGTAAAGCAACTCAATGGGCTCGTACAGGACGAATAAGAATATCAATAATATTCAAAGACTTAGAATTTACTGTTTGAGGTTGGTTTTCATCCATAAAATCTTTGTACACTCTTTGTTTCACCGAGATTTTTGCGTGTTTACGTGTTTTCCACTCCTTTCGACGTCCATTTTTACGAGTTAATCGGCCGATTAGCAAGTTAACCCACCCAGCGAGGTTGGTTAAATTTAACCCACTGTTTAACCCTGGGTTACGGTTAATCTAGCTTTGAACAACGCAAACAAACCTAAGGTTAAAATTTAAACCTAGGTTAGGCAAATTTAACCCTGGGTTAGCGTTAACCGGCTTTTGAACAACCGGCCCCAGGTGAAAACATAACCTCCTGTCAGTGGCGGAGGTAAATATGGAGAAAAGATCAATTTCGTTTTTTCTTCTGAACTGCTAGATTTTGATGATTATGTTGACCTCACCTATATCTTGCAGACCGTTTCAATGGTTTCTTGATTTAAAAAAAAATATTTTCTCAACTAAGATAATTCTCATTATTTGCAAATTAAGATCTTGAATTTGAAAAATAATTCTAATATGCTTGGAAAATAATTCCACTACATATGATAATACATTTTAGTAAAATTACATAGGTGATTATTGAAAATTCTCAATGCTGATTGGTTGCGCTACCTCGGATTAATACGCGATAATCACCTAAAGCGTTTTTAAGCCGCTTTTATCGTAAATATTCAATTAAAATATTTTTGAAATGTGCATTTTTTATTTCCCCCCAAAAAATCACCTATGTAATTTTACCATAACAATTATTCACCTCAGGCTCGGTGAATATCGGTGAATAAAAACCTCGACTTCGCCTCGGCTTTATTCACCGATATTCACCTCGCCTTCGACGAATAGTTGTTAAATAATATATAATAAGATATCTATATTCAAAAAGACATTCAAAATATTTCTAATCATGTATAATACTATTTCTGTTGCGTGTATAACCCCCTGCCTAGAATAGCTTGGCTAAATGCAGGTGGGTTTTATTTATTTTGTATAATTTTGATATGTATTAAAAAGTTGAAGTAGATTTTGATTATAACTGCACACGTAAGTTGCAACAAAGCTGCAGTAGAATTGTACCATGAATTCTGTTTCAACAACTTGTTATCAGGATGTGTTCGCAATTCTACCCACCTGTTACAAGTGGTTCCAACTTGTTATCCTACAATTCATCAACTTGCTAACAAGTTGGGAGTGACAACCTTGTAGTGACTTGATAAAATGTCAACATTGTTACAAGTTGTTGACAAGCTTGCTACAAGTCTGTTGCGAACACATCTTGTTGACAAGATGTGAAATTTATACGCGTCTATATTTAGTAGTTTGCTGTTACGACGTTGAAATTTTATTTTAATTCCAGGAAAATTGCTCATCTTGTTGCTGTAAAGCAGGAGGTAAAATCAAGCACAGGAGGCAGTATGTGGAATAAGGTTTGTTGTAAACAAGTAGATACTCAAGCCTGTCCCCACATGAGAGCTATTGGCTGAGCTCACCGCCACGAGAGGTCATGACTTGCATGTAGCAGGTTACTCTGATGTTAGGCATGATAGGTCTTTGTCTCGCGGCCTTGCCGTGATATTCTCAGTAAAATCATGCACACACGAGAGTGTGGCTGATCGAACGGCCTCGCGAGGTCGTTGCTTCAGGCAAGAGCTCTCGTGTGCGAAAGACCTTCATTGGTATCACAGCAAGCTCGGAATTATTTTAGAGTTAATTGTGTAAGCCAAGTACAAAATGCCAAATGGGAGTAAGCCCATAATGTCGATAAACTCGCATGCAGGTGGATGATCTGAATGGCTGTTTTTTTACCCAGAAAATGTTCAATTCTCTCCAGTGTCACGTTCAATTCACTCCGTTGCAAAATCATTCACATCAAAATGTGAGATATATCTCTCTTTCTTCTTTTAGCTAAGTCGTGAAAGTCGTGGCAACAAAGATACGGTTATTTTCAGTATGTTATTATATCTTTGCTTTATAATTACATTTTATACTATAATTATTTTCGTTTTGGTTTGAGCTTCTTGGAATACTCAATGACGATTCTACCGTTTTTATTCCTTCATGAATCTAATTGTATGTATGTATCTTTGTATGATAAGGTATTGTTTAGTTTAATCGCATGTATTAAGTTTCTCTGTACTTACATAAATAAAACAAGAAACCTCTTTATTTGTTTGTGTTTAGATTCATCTCCAAGGCCGTCAATATCGTCAGCGAAACTTGAACCTTATATGACAATAGTAAGTTGAATAGATGTTACTGTTTATCATGTAGCATGAAAATGTACATGTAGCCGCTGTTTATTGCCTGTTCTGTGATCGAAAACTCGAAGATATACTTTGCGGTTTACAGTCAGATGTTCCATAATGATGTCACACTGTCCAAAATTTGGACTTGGTTAGTTTTGAACTGCTTATCGAAAATAACCCTTAACGTTGTGTTCTGTCAAAATGTTCAAACTTTGATACCAAAAAAGCTGTTTGCTTTATATGGACTTGCGATAGGAGTTAAGTAAAAGAGGGACTATGAGGGCGGGTTAGAGATTACCTCTAGGTAACTTCAGCATGTATGGCTGCTCAGTTATCATCTGTTCTTCCTCTGCAGGTAATAAATATGATTAATTCAGCTAAAGAAGGAAGTTCGCCAAGTATTGCTACAAAACTATCAAGAGCAATTGTAAGTATATGACATTTTTTGTACACATATACGGTGGGTGGACAAATATAATTAGTAGAAATTGTGAGGTGGCTATTGCCTTTCCCGCATTCCGATTGGTCGAAATTGAGCGTCCAAAAAGTGATCGCAAGCTGCTGAATTTGAATCAAAAATCTTTTTTTGAGCCTGATTCAAAGTTTTAAATGAAAAATATGCCGTTAAATTCAGGAAGGATATATTATTGACATTTTTAAAGGTAAGCGATAACAAATACAGTATTTTTCTTCCAAAGGCAAAGTTTTTTCGCTGTTGAAATGTACATGTAAACTTTTTCCGTACGGCTCAACCACTTTCTAAGTGTTTAGTTTGTAATTAATTGGTTTTATATTGTTCTGTTCAGCAAAAACCGGCTGCAATATATTTTTAAAGGCATTCTATTTTGTATTTGAGCCCTTTCAAAGTATTTTTCTCACGAAATTGTTTGTTTTTGTTTTGCTTCGATTGCGAGCATTGCTATTGCCGGCATGTTAACCTGAGAAAAGCGCTGAATTTTGTACAAAAGCCTTTTGAACTCACGTCATTATTTTCTGTGTTTGTTTTTCTCTTTGAAATTTCTACTAAATTAAATAATACAATTAGTCCCCGAAGGCGAAGTGATTACAAGCCTATAGTCACTGAGCCGCAGGCGAATGGCCCCCATATAGAGCAATTTCTTAACACTCCAGGCAAACGCAAATCTTTTTCGATCTAGTATTATACCCATGTACAGTATTTCCTTCAGTTGACTATAGTTGAATCGAAACACCTATGATAATGTCTTTGCTGCGAAAGATCTATCCGACCTAGAGTAGTAAGGGCTTCGAAAACATTTGCTCCTTTGATCACTACGCACTTATTACTGTTTGTGTAATCTTACATATATTTATCTTGTAATAGTGCAATATTAATAAAATTCTAAAAATTCTAAATTTTGTGGCAAACGAGTAAGGTGGACGCTCCAAAACTATTTTGGCTGCTTAATTCTGAAGAAATTACAGATTTTTCATCGATGTTCAGTTACACTTGTCTCTCCAAAGATGGAGGAGTTGAACGACCTTCCACAAAAAAGGAGCGTTTCAATATTACACAAGTGATTCTGTGAGTGTTCACTCCCCATCTTGGTTTGTCTTATCACAATGCGACAACCGTGTTTCCTAAACAAAAGGCCTGAACAAGAAATAGGACAAACCTTAGTTCTATTGATTGGTACATCGTTGGATCTGAGCCATCATGTGTAAAGAAGATCACTTGTTTGGAAAAAGTATCTGGCCTCTACAGTGGCAGCTCTCCTTGCATTTATTCACATTTTCGTTACGTTTGTGTCCAACACATCACCTGAAGCTGAAACCTTCGACCACGATGGTCGTTCTGTATCACTTTTCTTTTATCTGATTTATAGATGGTGTAATGATGCACATGAGCGAATGCTTTTAGCACTGCTAGTGCTTCTTGTCTTGCTAGTGCTTCTTGTCTTGCTAGTGATTCTTGTCTTGCTAGTGATTCTTGTCTCGCTGTCTTAATAATAAATAAGTTGTAATTTTAAATAACCTGTCTGATAAATAACTCCAACTGTTACACTAGTCACTACTTACATTCCTGTCCAATATCAATAGGATAAGACTGGACCCCATACAAACTTCCCATCTTTTTCTGTCAAAGAGTGAGTTTGCTTGTGATCTAAGTAAAAGTTTGGATAAACTTTTGGTAATGAAAATAAAATCCTAATAGGCTTATTAGTTAAGCATGGCGTATGCCCCGTACTTGATTAAACTTAGCTTTTCGTTCCACGAACGATTATATCGATATGCAAGACAAACTTTCCAAGGTAAACCTACAAGCACATGGTGCATTAAACGTCCGAGAGTATTACATCGACCGAATGGCAGTACCAGAAAATGCCACAAAACACCACTGATGCTGAAAGCCATCTTTTCTTTGTCTGTGGGATCTATAGCTACCTGGTAGTAGCCAGATTTCAGAACCAACGTGGAAAACCACTGTTGGGCACTGAGGGCGTCGTCGAAGGTGTCATCAATTCTGGTTCACAGGTACAAGTCTTTGGGGGTCCAAGGGTGCAAGTCTTTACATCCATTGGTCTCATAGTAGATTGGATGTAGCTTCTGTAGGTATAAAAAGTGTAGCTTTCCTTATTATGCCAAACACGCTTCAGCTGACAGACAACATGAACGAAGGCGAATTCGAGCTACTTCGCGACATGTTATTCACCCGATGGAGTTACCATGGATCAAAGCAATGTTATTGCTTTTAAAACCAAAAAATTTCAGATTGCTCTAAATTATTGGTGTTCATTCAAAGTTGTCCAGGCGAGAATAATACTTTATCGTCACAATGGTATGACAAGACAATTTCTAGTTTGCTTTCATAAAATACAGGCAAAATACTTTGACTATGTCTCGAAATTCGCACTTGCCTGGAAAGAAGTGATTTGTGGAAAGGACATAGTTCTGGGCTTCTGGAGAAATTACAAGTATAACTTAAATCCTCAATACCATTAAGAATATAAAAAATATTGCTTATACCACAAAGACAAAGAGGCGATAAAAAGACAATTCATTCTCGACAAGTATTCATCGAGAGCATGAAATCCATTCTAGACGATCCTGTAAAATCTGTAATGTCTGTGCACAGGCTAGTAAAATCGACGGTCGACGAATATTAGAGACATCCAATGATGTTTTATACATTATATAATAAAATATATATTTACTTTTGGTTTGAATGTAAAAATTGAAACTGAATTTCTTCTATCAACACCTAATTCCATAGATCAATTGTCAAAGGAAAAATAATTGTCTAAATCTCACTGTTCGACATAAGAGGAGCTAATATGTTTGCATGAACGCATGCAACGATGTACCTTCTCTCCAACAGTATTAGGCAAGACATATTTTAACATATATACTGGGGGGCCACTTGGCCCCCCAGGCCCTCTTGATGGCCCCCACTCACACAAAATTGGCCCCCCACTCCCTGGGCCCTTTATACATTGGGTCGTTTACAGAGTGAATGATTTGTCTGTGTTTAACAAATATTGTTTTTATAAACATATAGTTAGACATTTTTAAAGTTTTAGTTAAAACATTGAAATACTATTGGCTTGGCAATTTCAGAGCTCCAGATTTCAAAATTGTCCCGGGAAAAAACTCCCCCGGACCCCTACAGGGCTCGCGCCTTCAGCACTCAGATTAAGGGCCCTTTTTCACAAATGGCCCCCCACTTAGAAATCCTTAAAACATGCCCTGGTATTAGGAAAAAGTTCAACAGGATACATGGGATAAATGTACTTTGTCATTGTGCAAAAGTAAGCTGTTTTGTACATTTTCGCCTTACACGATTCTCCCATGCAAGATCATTCATCAGAGCTTTAGTACTTGTGCTTAACTGCTTATAATAGTACCAGTCACAATTCTAGCTGGCTCGTACGATACGCTCCAACAATTTTGTTTCGCCTTCATTATTGTACAATATGTATGGTAAATCTGTAATTAAGGCCCAGTTGACAACGTTTATGTTTGTGGTTTAGGAAATTCTGCAAACAAAGGAACTTTATTCAATAGGAAACGAGACAGAGGAGGAGAATGATGTTACACCATATGATGGTTTAGTAGTAAGTAGTTTATTCTGTTGTACCTTTGTTATATTTTTGAAATATATGCCATTGGTCTAATCCATTCTTTATCATGGAAACCTACCATCATATTCCACCTGTTTCTGCAACTTTCTGTCAGTTAATATTGCTCAGCCATATTGAAGCTTATATAGGCCGTTTTCCACTTCAAACGTATCGTAACGTAACGTAACGTAACGTAACGTAACGTAGCATTTCCTTTTGTGTCGAAGTTATTAGTTCCACCTGAGTGCTCGGGAAACAACGAAGTACGCTACGTTTCGCTACGATGTGGGTGAAGTGGAAAATAGCCTTATCACTATTCAAAACTAAAATTTTTAATACCATCCAAAAATCCGAATCATGTAGCAGTGAGACTTAAGCAGGAAGTATTGGTATATCTTTGCTGATTGTAATTGTGGTCCGTCCATTTAATGACAATAAGGAAAATAATTTAAAGCATCACATGGCATAAGCGTTAACAGCCGATCCTTTCCGGGGGGGCGGTCACTGTAAAGTTCGGCAGAATATTTATGAAGGATTGTAATATCCTGAATATAACCAATCGTGTGATAAATTTGCAGAGTTTTCTTAATTTTTCCTAGAATTTGTCCGAATTAACTTGGTTATGTATATTATTGTTATGACTCTCCACTTCTGCTCATGTTTGTTATTTCCTACAGATAATTTTGAAATTTTGCATATAATCATGTAAGCTTGTAATAAATATTGAATTAACCAATCAGCAACGACGTCATCATTTTTGAATTTCTGTTCGTAAACTGTAGACAGTATTTTCACATATTCTGACTACAGAAATAGCAACGTATGGCACCTTAATTCGCAGGCCACGAGGTCAAGGGCCGTTAAGGGTAGTAATACACTAGTGCTGTGCAAAAGTCTTAGTACCAAATACCCTTTGTACCAATCCTTCTCTGTTGTTTTACAATTCTTAATCAAACATTGTTGCTTTATCAAGGGCAATCGTCGACCGTCGGCTGGAACTTTAGTAACAGGTATGTCTAGTCAAAATTGAAGACTTTGAAACATTTTCATTTGATGTTTATTTCATGAGGGTTTATGCAATTAAACGTTTTGGCAGTTGAAAGTTTTGAATTTGTGCCGAACGGTTTAATTGGAAAGCCGAACTACATTTATTATTATATTTATATTTATCCAGGATACCCACATCACTGACGTGTTTTTCAGTGAGGTCCTGCATAAAAGTTTTTCAGTGAGGTCTTGCATTTCGTTCATTTAGGTGAACAAGAGTAGAAAAGCATAGGTCATATATATAATTTCCAATCTGAGTCCCGTATCCTAGGAAACCCGGGAAGTTTACTAAAACAAGACACTCGCTCAGGCGTTCACTCCGCCAGCCAAGGGCAGCATCAAAATGAACACTATTGCTTGGGGTGCAAAACAGGAAGTACCATGTTAAAACCTCATGTTATTAGGACAGTTTCTCTGCACTGGTATTCCGTGGTAGTACTCTTACTTATCTCTGCACTGGTACTCTTGCCATGTTCAAAATAGTACAGAAAATTAAAACTATCGTTGGTTTGATGGATAATTTTCATCGTCAAATTTAAAATTTTACCCATGTTTACAATTCTCGCCCTTCAGTAGTCCGCCATCTTGAAATACTCAACTTCAATCCAGTTATACATCGAGATCAAAGAGTAACAATATAATTACGTCATTTTAAGCTAGCGGTCACTGATTGGTCAAACGAGGTGTAAGCTAATCGCTGATTGGCTGATATAAGCTCGTCGCTGAATGGCTATAAAGCTAACACACTCTTACTCGCACAATGGCAATATATCTGCATTCGCAGGTACAAAAATGTATTTAAATTTACGTTCGATTATTCCATTCACAAACACCTACTATTAGTCGCGTCGAACGAGATGCCGAGAAAAATACTTGACTGTATATAAGTGTTCTATTTTCATACCAAGAGGCCAGAGTCAAAGAGAACTGAAAACAAATGGGACGATAAGACAATAACTATTCTATTCCTGATTTTTAAAGTACTATTCAAAGCACGACTTGGAGCGTTATATAATAGGAGTGTTTTGCACAAGCAACAAGGAATCCAAATTTTAATATGCGAACTGAGAGCATTCATAGGTATGCCAGTTTGTCGTTGATTATACTAAACATCTAAATATAAAGGTTTGTAAAATGTACCTGTTGGAGGTTTCTTGATCGGTTGATTCTTCATATTTTCAACAATAAATCCTTTTCGAAGCAAGTCTTCTTGTATGCTGTTCGCCTCGTGTTTTGACTTTTGAAGAAATTTGAAGCTTCATTGTGTGTGGGACTTATCCTAAGTTATTCTGAGGTGATCCCCTTGACATGCTATTGTGTATCCCAATAAAACACAAGAACGTAACTCAAAATATACAATTATCCCTAGATGCACACATTAAATGTACAAGGTTGTGACACCCAAAAAAACGACGAAGAAAACAGACAGGCCCATTTTAAAGCTCCACCTACGGCCGACGAAGCAATTGGACTGATTTGCAGGTTCAATTTCGTTGCACTACCATCAGTTCCACTAGTCTAATTGTTTACATCTTACAAGGTGTTTGAGCGGAATATATGTTTATATTCACTTCCATATCATGCCATATTATTTTGCAGTTTGTCATTGTATTTCTTTAATCACCAATAGAGGTTTTGCACCATCACGTGACCAAATTCTAAAATCTTTAACCTACAACCTAAAAGCTGGCTGCTTAACATGTTTTGTATGTCTTAATAAGTATTCATACCAAATTCAAGTCGATTAAACTAGAAATACACTCATGCAGAATCCCCTCGCCTATTCGAACTCAGGAATTATACTTCCCAAAATTTATTGTAACATGAAGTATTCGGTCAATCATTGTAACCATAGCAACATACAATTTTTTTACTTTTGGTACAAAATGATAAAAGAGTAATATAAATATTTGTACTTTTAACTATAAAATTATGAATTGCCCCACTATATAAAGTAGATATGTTATTACGTACTCTTTTAGCTTTGGTTGTTGTAAAATTTAACCTTAGACATTTCACAAAAACGTCAAAAAATATTCAGAAAACTTCAACTGTTTTTTGACAGTATATATTTTTAAATTTATCTTTAAAATGAAGTTTTTGACATTACGTTGTTTCTTCAAAATTCAAATTTAAACTTGCTAAAATACCTTTTAGGTTTAATCGATATTATAATAACCTCACAGAGTGACATACGCTTTTGCAAATCCACAAACTAAAATATGAAAAATAGACACTTACCCGTTTAAAACACTTCAAAAGTGTCCTTTTTCAGCCATTCGACTCCTTCTCGTTTATCTTGTTTTGAAGACTCTGTTTATCGGTATGTTTTTCCAGTAGCCCGAGTATTAAAAATCATTTTTGATGAATAACAAAATCTTTATACGTAAATCTTTTAAAAATGCTACCGTATGTTTCTCTCGACCTGAATTCGCGCATGCGTATAACGTACAAAACCCTGAACCGTCCATGACATCGCGGCGGACGACTTTGGATTCCACTGTGTTTTCACTTACCCGGGTGTAAATGTCCGAGCGGAATTAGTACCCTCGCACGGCGCTTCGCGCCGGCTCGGGGATTATTCCCTCGCGAGTTAAGAAGGTTTGAATATTTCTTTTTGTTGACGTCAGCATTATTCTCAAATGCCGTTAAAAGCTACGTTTTTTCCAAACCTAACACGGAAAACTTAGGTTAGCTATTAAAAGGAATATGGTATGTACTATCGTAGTGTGGCATCTACCTGCCATCCAACATGGCTACCAAAAAACAAATGCTCAAAGAAAGATGTGTATTAATTCACATGTCCGTATTCTGTTTACTATGATACTATATATTGCTTTTAAAAGCTAAGTCGAGTTTTTCGCGTTAGCTGTGGGAAAAGCGTAGCTTTTAACCGCATTTGAAAATATTCAAACCTTTTCAACTCGCGAGGGAATAATTGTATCGACTTGAAATTTGATACGAATACATGTTATAATGATATACAAAACATGTTAAGCAGGTTGCACATTAAAGATTTTAGAATTTGGTCACGTGATGTTGAATTCGTGAGTCTGTTTAATGGGATTTGCTCACTTACAAAGTAGCAAAGTATGATCTCCAACGCTTCGTTGAAGGCCTGCATATTTCAAGTATATTTATTGCTTGAGTGTCGCAAGAGCTAGAAATAGCGATAGCACTAATTTGTTTAATGCATTTATGATGTAAATAATGTATTGTAATTTTTCATGTAACTGGGTAGCAACGTGCTAGTGTGTAGTATATCCAACAGTATAATTTACAACAAAATTCCCCATAGTTTTTTGCACCCCCTCAACACCCCTACCAATGCCTTGAACTATGTTACACGCTGCAATTTCGTATCCACCTCTGTCATCTTTGAAGATATGTCTCATGAAAACATCAATTGAAACGATTTGTCATTAATATTTGGCAAAGGTGATCATAATATCACTTGTCCAGGGCAAAATGGATGAGAGGTAGCTCATAATTGGCCTCATACAAATTAACCAATTACCTAATTCTATATTTAATGATACTTGTTTTCACACCAGGTCACAGGTCGGATACATCCTTTTATCCTGGTCGCAACACTTTACTACATGTGACAGAAGCTCCTGCTGAAATTCTTACAGCGTTAGAGGGTGACTCATTATGGGATTATAACATAGTTGAACTTGAACGAATAACTGGTAACAAGTAAGTACTTTCATTCATGCTTTCGCTCACTATACTTCGCTCACTAGGTTTATAAAGTAGATGAATGTAATTATGTAAAGCCCGGTCGAATTTCATTCATTATTTCAATTTTTTTCATAAACAGCTATTTCAACTAAGTAAGGTTGTCACAAGCAATAGTCAAATGTGAAATCCAAGAGTATAATGGGAATGAGATATTTTATAGGCTGAAATGTTGGATAAGGAAGTGGTGAGCATTTATCATATTTGCATATATTTACAAGTAATACAGCTCTTCAAAGATTACACTATGCGTAGGCTTACAGATAAGACTTACGATGGAGAACTATCTATTTGACAGAAATAATACGACTGGAAGTGAAAGAAGTTTGAAAGAAGCAACTTTTTACTTACAAACGTCGCTAAGTTGTAAATTTATGTACGCGTTGTCGCCGACGAATTAATAGAGAACTTAAGATTGCACGACGCGGCAGTCTACGACGCGACCGGAAGTTTGGTTACCTAAACTGAGCATGCGCGTGCGTTGTTGATGTTTGTAAACAGATCTACGACGACGTCGGGAAAGTAGTTTTGGAGGCGTGCTAGATTTATGTTTGTAAAAGCCGTAAGAATCCAGAGAAAGGTAGGTCAATTTTGAACAAAAAGCTCTATGAATACAATGTAAATTTTCTTTTAGCTATGGTTAATATATATTTCCATTTGGTTTTAAATATAGCTTGCTTGAACGATGTCTGAAAGGCGGAATTGACAATTCAATGGCGGACGGTCATGAAAATTCGGGCTCCTCTATAATTTTAGATATTAGCCAAAACTTGGCTGCCTCGTTAATAAATTTGGTAGAAAACGACACTACAAATATCACTGATGATGTGCGTACTATTGCAAGATATGAGCCCGACTTGATATATAAACAGAGACATAAACAAACGTTAATAGACAAGCCACAACAACGAAGTGAAAGCGGCAAGTTTGATCAGAAAAGGGCCGAGTCGGAGGGAGGCATCACTAAGAAGAGAAGGAGAAAGTGTGGTAGCTGCTAACCATGCTTGAGGAAAGTAAATTGCGAAGAGTGTACCAACTGTGCGAACAGAAAAACAAGTCATCAAATATGTAAGCTACGTAAATACACCGAACTCAAAAAGAAATCAATTTACGTGCAAAATGAGACGAAGACAGTCGACGTCCAGTTTCCTGCAGGGCAAGCAATCGATGGGTTAAATAAAGAGGACGGTCAAGAGGAATTAAATCTGGAAACAGCAATGAGTAAACAACAATCAAATTTATGCAACAGCAATATAGCAGAAATTTGCATGCAAAGACAAAATCGAGATCATGCTTTAAACAATGCTGCAGAAATTTGCATGGAGGAACAAAGACAAAATCAAGATTGCATTTTAATCGCTACTCCCTTGGGACCCTCGGAACCAAAACAAAGTAGAATAACAAATAGCCACATTGAGCCAAATCTGCCCCGAATTTGATGTGTTGCCGTCTGATATCAAAGATAAAAAGTGGGGGTCTATCAGTCAACAAAGCTTCTGCAACGAGATTAACAAAATCTACGACGAAATTGCTCATTTCAGAAGGAATATTGTCAACATACCCTTGGGTAGAGCGGGAAAGAGTTTTATTGGAGAACTAACCTTCTGGTTGAAGCAGTTTAACTCCAACTCAGATCTGAACTCAATTGCATTGAAAGCTTTCATGGTGCTTCCCTCATTGATTCTTCAAAAGCCCTCGGCTACTTCTAAGAGCAAAGAACACAGCATCGCTATAGAACGTCGATTAGCTCTATGGAGGCAAGGAGATATAAATCTGTTAATGAAAGAAGTGAGATTTATACAAGAACGATTCATAACCTCAAAGAAAGCCAGATCATTTGACGATATCTCCAAAGTCTTCGCTAGATTGGTTATGCAAGGAAATTATCCGCGGCGATCAAATTCCTGGATAAAGAAAGCTCTTCAGGCCTACTCGATCTTTCGCCAGAGGTCTTGGAAAGAAAAGCACCCTCCAGCCAGTGAAATAGAGGATGAATGCCTCCTGAACGGTCCGGTGTACCAAATCCCGCCCAGTATTTTCGATCTCATCAACGAACAAATGATCTATGATGCAGCAATGAAAACAAAGGGCTCAGCAGGACCGTCGGGAATGGATGCTGAACTTTACCGGAGAATTTTGTGCTCGAAAAACTTCAGTAGTGAGGGAAAGATCCTGAGAGAAGAAATAGCCGTGATGACAAGAAACCTGCTGAAGTCATGTTATCATCCATCCCTGCTTGAGAGCTATACGTCCTGCAGACTCATCCCATTAGACAAGAATCCTGGAATTCGACCAATAGGAGTGGGGGGAGTGCTGCGTCGAATTGTCGGCAAGACTATAACTGCTTTTTTGAGGGGGGAGATTAAGCAAGCAGCGGGGCCATTACAAGTCTGCGCAGGATACAGTGCAGGAGCCGAGGCCGCCATACATGCCATGAGCCACGTTTTTGAAGAAGAGGGGACGGATGGAGTACTGTTGATCGATGCGACCAACGCTTTTAATCAAATGAACAGAACTGTAGCCATGCATAACATCCAGATAACCTGCAATGAAATGTCCATGTACATAATCAACACCTATTATACGGCCGGCCAGCTTCGAAAAAAGTGACTGTCGATGGCATTTGTTTGTTAGAAGAAGGAAACCACACTAAATGTCATCGGAGTATGTTCACTTTGAAGGTGAAATTGGTTGCCTTCCGTAATTTTTCTATTTAAGTACCGAAATTGGAAGGTTTTTATAACGGAATTTCGACAGATGGTAATCCATTTAAAAGCAATTTTCGATATCATGAATTTATTGTAATTGGTTCACTACCTAATTAGCATGTGCAAATTCCTCCTTTTCTTAATTGTCATAACTCAAAGTGACATGCTAATGAGAAAATGGTATTACTATTACACTTGTTAAAATACCTGTATGGAGGCGAGTTTCAAAATAAGGATGGATTTATTAGGACGAGTGGTTACCCAAAGGCTTAAATTCGTAAATTATTGCGTTTAATTTCGAATATTTACCGATTTTGAAGGTCTATGTGTTGTAGTAAAACTACGTGTTTGCGCCAACATGCTGTTTTTCAACCATTTACATGCCAAAACTCGACTGGCTCAACAGAAATATATTGTGTTACATGGGTGGCAACCGGGCGTGTAATACTGATTCTGTCTGTAACACAACAAAAACATATTGTTATGGCTTCTTTTTGAAAGGTCGTGTTTTAATGTATTTGCGCCATGTTTCTTATTGGCATATCATTTTGAATTATACGAAAAAAGATTACCCGAGCTTTACAAATGTTAATTAGATAGTCAGCCAATTAAAATAAAACACTAAATAGAGAATAATACATGGGTGCGCGGAAATACCAGATTTATTTGGATATCATGTTCAACACGAGAAATAAATCTGGTATTTCCAAGCATCCATGTATTTTTCTGTTTATTATATAAAGGGACAGTCTTTTCAAACAAAATAAAATAAAATATCCATTTTCATAAACTTCAAAAGCGATAATTTTCACATGTGAGATTATCATAAATAATCTCACACGTGAGATTATCAGTTTTATCAGTGCTCGAAATCTCTATAAAGCACTATACTTTATATAATAATATAAAATACAGCATTCGACAAAAATCCCATCCTTCGAAATGTTTTAGAAAAAACCTTCGAATTTTAGCACATAAATAAAAAATTACGGTTGGCAACCACTCTCAGTGTCAAAGTAAACACTATCCTAAGACATTTTGCGTAGTTTCATGCTTCTAACAAAAAAATGCCATCGACAGTGTTTTCTAGACAATTTTTTCAAGCTTGGCCGGCCGTCTATATAGAAGCCCTTCCAGGCTATTTATTTGTGGGGGAGGAGAGATCTTGTCGCAGGAAGGTACCACACAAGGTGACCCTCTAGCAATGCCCTGGTACTCAGTTAACACGTCCATCATGATACAAAGCTTGAGACTGAATATACCAGAAGTCAAACAAGTATGGCTGGCGGATGACTCAGCAGGAGGAGGAAGACTGGTACAGTTATATAATTGGTACAAGCACCTCGAAGAGGAAGGAAAGAAATTTGGTTATCTAGTAAATGGATCAAAGTGTTGGCTCATCGTGAAGTCACGAGAACTGGCAGACGAAGCCGAGCGGCTTTTTGGAAAATAAGTTAATATAACAACAGAAGGAAAACGTCACTTGGGAGCCGTTATAGGATCCAAGGACTACAAAGACGAGTATTGCAAAAATAAAGTTCAAGGATGGGAAAGACATCGTAACTCTCGCAGAAATTGCAAAAAGCCAACCACATGCTGCCTACATTGCCCTCACAAAGGGATACAAATCGAAATTCACATATTTCATGCGAACAATCGAGGCATTTGAAGAGTATGTAGACCCGGTACATTAAGCCATCAATGAAATACTCCTCCCGCCACTTTTTGGTCAGGAAGAACCCCTCCCGGATGAACTAAGTAAACTCATGACTCTAACACCAGCACAAGGCGGGTTGGGAGTACCTGATGTGAAAGCCGAAGCCCCGCAGCAATACGCAGCCTCAAAACTAATCACCAAACAACACGCAGAGACAATCAAAGGGCAAAGTGCTTTTATGGAACCGAGTGAGTAGTCTATAGATGATCGGAAGAGAATGCAGCAGACAATCAAGATGGAGACTGCTAAGTCAAGAATTAATAGCATAGATGCATCTCTGTCCCCAGACGTACTACGTTTGGTAATGCAATCAAGAGACAAGGGTGCGAGCTCTTGGCTAAATGCCTTACCACTCAAAGACCAGGGCTTGGCCCTTAATAAGCAAGAATTTAGAGACTCGCTGCGAATGAGATACGATCTGCCTCTACCAAGCCATTGTGCTTGCGGAGATCGCTTCAACATCAACCATGCCCTCTCATGCAAAAAAGGGGGATTCGTGGCGCAAAGACATGGCGGAGTTCGTGATCTACTGGTTATTTTCGGATGCTCTTGGTAACCCTGCTACTTCAGTCAATATCCATGTATTTAAACATGTATTTAAACAATATATATTTTTATGTTTACTGGTGTTAAAAATGTTTTCCTGGTTGAAGGGATCTGAGTTTCCTTCACAGGAGTGCTGGAAGCATCTGGTTCTACAAATTTAAATTTTAAACAGGGGACAAATACATTGCATTGCCATTGATGCTAATTAATCAACAGTTCAAAACTGACATAATGACATTTTTAATATAGTCAGAAATATATTAATATGAACTACAAACATTGAAATATGAACATTTAATTGTCCGATAGATACGGTCAGCACTAGAACTTGAGGTAATGAGGTCTATTGAGGATGCTAACATGTTGTATTACAATGTTCATCTTAAAGTAAGCCAAATTAGGGATTGCAAAGTCAAAACAAAGGACAACAATAAAACCAAGAACACATTGTTTTTATATAGTATACAGTATACTTATACTCACGCCGGTGTGTACCGAAATTTATAAAATTTTACCTCCCCAAGATGCGACCTCCCCAAGCACCCCCGCGCGCTCGTTCGCTCAGCCACTGATCTCTATAAATTAGCTGAATGCGTAAATTTTCTTTTCCTTAAAAGCGCCTGGGTACGTATACCTACACGGGTAGCAAAATCGCCGCAACACCATGCACAGAGCCTCCATTCCGTCGCAAATAGTTCCTTGTGGGCATGTGAATCGTGCAGGAATACCCATCGCACGAGCAAGAGCCTGAACTTCATGTTTTGTAAACCGAAATTGAACCTCGCATTCAGCTTCATCGATGTTCCCCACTGAAAACTCTCGTAGTTTTGGTACTGTAATTCGGGTTTTTTTGAACGGCATATGTCGTAAGGAAGTACGAATTCATCTTCATTAATAAAAGAAAAATCATAGACCAGAATAGCGGCTTCCCTAGCTTGTCTAAATGAACACATCTTGATGAACATTTGTCTAAATGGACACGTCCGCTACGTCTGCATAGTTGAAATCGTGAGATCTTAATCTACTTTACACAATACGCGGAAGTTGTTCTACCCAGGCTATGCGTGGAAATTTAGCGCGTCGTAGATTGCCGCGTCGTGCATTGCCGCGTCGTGCAATCTTAAGTTCTCTAATACAAACGGCAAACCCAGAAAACTATGCATGTATACCACTGGGAATTGCCAAAACAAAAAAGAGCTATGTAGTCATAGGCTACTTTATAGGATACCATTAAACAGCCAAAAATATTAAAATTAGGTGTACACATCTTGCTGTTCGCGCTATTCGACTATTGACTGTGACAACTTTAATTGAAATAGCTGTATACCTGAAGGGGAAATTTCACAAATCAGTCGTATAGAAGTTGTGCGGTTCAACGCCAAATGAACATGTACATGTACATAGTACATCCTGGTAGTACATACTTGAACTTTTGGCATATGTTCCCAATTACAGATTTAAATCTTCGTGAACATCACTGTTACTCGATACACTTTCAAAATTTACTATAATTTGCTACATTTTCAACCATACCCGACAAAGATTAGTGATACACTTTGACATTTTGAGCAAACGCCATTCGCCAGGAGGTCTTCTTAGTAACTTTGGGCTAAAACAGTTTTGTAGTTTTACTACAAAAGGAGGGTGTTTGTTTGTATCTTTCCACTAATTCTCCTGTTGAAGGGCTTTTCCTCGAAACATCTATAAGTGTTTATATACTTTTTGGATTGAGTAACGTTGTGTACTTTACAGAGTGTTTGATATCCATGTTAGTTCAGCCCTTTTTGTTTTGGTTTAGGCCATTGTTCTACCTAGGCATGGTAATATTTAGCCGTTTCAATGCCCTTCAATTCCTACATATATCAAAAGATTGCCTAATGAAATGGCTAAGGGTAAGTTTTCAAGTTGATATGCTTCCACTTCTCTATTAGAATAATTCTACTACATTGTGTGTCAAAAAGGGGTAGTCCAACTTCATTGTGTCATTATGCCTGATATATTTACCTCCGCCAGGAGGTTTGCATAACCCTGATTGTTTGTGTGTGTGTGTGTGTGTCAGCAGGACAACACAAGAACACAGTTTCATACGAAAATTGATGGAGTTTCTGTCGTATGCCAAGTACCAATCGATCAAATTTTAGTTCAGTTTATTATGTTTACTACTCTGAGGTGGACGGAAAGCCTTAGATAGATGGATGGATGGATGGATGGATGGATAGATAGATGATAGATGATAGATAGATAGATTACCTCCTATACAGGAGAGTCCCGATTAACCCCGGGGCGGGTCTATCTAATTTACAATAATCTCTAATACCATTATAAAGAATTAATATTTATTTACATTCATATAATTTAAAAATTTAAAAACATTTATTACATGTCACCATTGTCTTTAATTCAATTAGTTTCGGCTAGTTTTTTAAAAATATTCATCAGTCCTTGGGCTACTGTTACCAATATGTTCACCATGCTGCCCACCAGCCAACACATCAGCATTAAACAGATTGTAATATACAATTACTTGGATGGTAGCAATCCAATTGCATGGAATGTTGCGAGCTGAAGGCGAGTGCTTTGCGAGCGATGAGTGTTTTTATGACTTCTTCAGGCCATCGAGCAACATTCGAGCCAAACACGCTCAAAGGAATTGTTTTATAAAATAACAACACGATAGTCTTCCGTGTTAGGATGGCCTGATCCAAACACGGGTTTCGACCAATCAGAGCACGCGTTATATACATGTTATTTTATAGTAAATTGATTCTTCATCACCACCGAGCAACCGAGCACACACCTGCGCAGGAAGTCTATCGCGAAGAAGCTCCCACATATACTCCCGTTCTTGAGATACAATAGGGCACTCGATCATGTAATGATATGCAACATTATTGATACTACACCAGCACCCTTGACAATAATATCCATCTTCTCTAACATCCACACGGGACATAACGGCTGCAGGCACATTGCCGCTTATTACATTAACAGCATTGCCAATTGTCCTCACAAATATTGGATTCCTCGGTGCAGTATACCATGAATCCAACGGCTTAAAGTTATGATGAATGATGCTCTAGTAATAAAGTTCAGGTGTGCTTGTCATTTCAGTTTGCCAGCGCTGAACTTGATACGAGTGGATTGTGTTTCTGACTAATCGTTTCCAGACGAGTTCAGGTGGGAAATCTCCGGTGCCCATATACTTCATTAAATAGTGTTGTAAATCGTACTTTTGCAGAATTTCCTTCCACAGTCCAAAGCCCCAAACTCCCAAGTGCGGCTTCAGATTTGGTGGTAGCACACAGACCTTGTGCCCTCTTTGCAGCGAGACGATTAACCCTTTCCAAGTCCTCCATATCAGTCTGAGATAGATTCCACCACAGTTGGCAAGCATACAACATCTTGGGCAGGCCTACACTCTTCCAGATTTCTGCCGCACATATAGGATTTAACGCACATATAAAGCCAGGGTGAGAGCACGCCACCTTGTCTGATGCCTTGGTTTACAGGAAATGTCTCCGAAACAAATCCGTCCAGGAGAACACAGCACGACATATCACTGTACCAGTTCCTCAACAACCTCCACATTTTCCCTCGGATACCAATATTGTACAGCTTGTAAAAGAGTCCATCAATCCACACCGTATCGAATGCCTTGGATGAATCCAAAAAACATGAATATTCCGTACTCCTTTCTTCCTTGTACTCATTTATGACCTCCTGCAATACAAAGCTTGCCATATCAGAACTGTTAGACTTTTGATAAGCAAATTGTAGTCTGTTAGGAACCCCACCAGCGTTACAGGTTTCCATACTGCGACTAAGAATAAGGCGTTCCAGGATCTTTCCAATAACATTAAGTAGAGTAATACCACGGCAATTTTCTTTGCTCAGTTTACTTTTCTTCTTCCCTTTAAATAAGGATAGAATCACTCCAGCAGTTGCCGACTCAGGAAGCTGTTCGCATTCCCTAATAAAGTTTAAAAGATTCCAGCAATCCTCTCCTGCGTATTTGAAATGCTCGTACTGAATTCCATCTAATCCACTTGCTTTACCATTCGGTAGATTTCTACAAACGTCAGCAACTTCCTCCATTTCAAAAGGATATTGCAATGGATCAATGTCAACTTCAAGACTCTTGATAGAGTACTCTTCAATTTTCTTTTCTACAAGTTATTTAAACTGTTCATCAAAGGAATCCTGCTCGAGAGGAGAGTATAGTTCCTTATAATGATCCTTCCAAACTTCCAGAACATCAGTAGTATCAGTTATTAACTGACCGTCGATTTTAAGCACGTGTCCATTTTTACTATTCCTCTTTCGTTTTTTTGCGATACGCTTATGAAACTCACTCCTATCCATCTCAAACACACGATGTAAACTGCTATTCTCTTTGACTTCTTCATCCAGTGCTTTACGACGCAATTGTTTACGAAATTCTCTTTACGCATCCTTATACCGGTTAAAAAATTCATTGTCCTTGGACCTTGGTTTTCCTGCACCAAGCCACTCCCGTCTGCACACCCTCAATTTGAAGTGAAGTTGTTTAATTAAAATCAGCATTCCAGTATGGCTTGAGACAAGCCTTAAATTTCCTTTTTGGAATTGTTTTATTTGCAGAGGTTTCCAGGGTATTATTTAATTTACCGATAACATTCGTCCATGTCTTGTACATTATTAAAGCTAATATCAGTTAGATGATTTGAGATCTCTTTTGACACATGTTCCGTGTCATAGATAACTGAACATATATTTACAAGTTGTTTTTTTGGGGGGGTTTTTTATCGATAAGTATGTATTATTTACATTATGTACAAAGAGTATAGTTAATTATTAATGTTGTCAATGCAAAAATTATGGTTCCGAATGTCTTTCTTAAATTTTGAAAGACTTTTCTCATTTTTCAATGAGTCTGGTAAAGAATTCCACATCATTGGTCCGAATACGGAAAAACTATCATGATAGCTTTTAGTTCTAACTTTCGGTATTTGGACATTATTTGATGATCTGAGATCATACACAGTTGAACCCGTCTCTTTTTCAGAGATTTTAGTTAGGTATTGTGGAGCATGGCCATTAATAATTTTATGCATCATAATTGCTTTCTGACATTTCCTATTATGGTCAAGAGTTGACCATTTTAAGTCAGAAAACATATCACAAGTATGAATTATAGAATAAGGAGCACTTGTGGTGATACGGGCCGCTCAGTTTTGTAGTTTCTGCAGCTTGTCAGCAAGCGTTTTATCAATACTATCCCACACAACAGAACAATAGGTGAAGTGTGGTTCAATAATAGAATAGTAAATATTTTTTAGTAGCGGTTGGTTAAGAAAAGGCTTTGCTTTTCTCATAATACTTGAATTACTTGTAACTTTCTTTATAACATTTTCAATATGATTTTTGAATGTTAAATTATCATCAATTGTTAGACCTAAGCATTTAAAAGCATGAGCCTGTTTTAGGTCTATGCTATTAATAGTAAAACTTAAGTTTTCATTTTGACTGGCTATCCTTTGCCGGGAGCCAATCAACGTGTACTGAGTTAAACAAATTTGTTAGCACAAAGCCATTCCACCAAACATTGAATATCTTTGCCCAACATAGATTTAATTTCAGGGATACTAGAAGCAGATGCAGTTAAATTTGTATCATCTGCATACTGCATACAATTTAGTAAATCGTTAATATAAATTAAGAAAAGAAGAGGCCCAAGTATAGTTCCTTGTGGCACTCCATACGTAAGTTGTTCTGGTTCTGACAGTACACCATTAACCGTGCACATTTGCACACGGTCACCAAGATAAGACTTAAACCATTCAATTGCTGACTGATTTAAGCCAAGATATTGCAATTTCTTTATAAGGATCGTATGATCCACTGTACCAAAGGCCTTTTTAAGGTCTAAGAATAGTACCCCGTTCATGAGTTTTCTACCAATGCTGAAACACCACTCATTGGTTAAATCCTGCATGGCTGTTGTGGGGGAAAACAAAGATCGAAAACCAGATTGCCTGGGGTTGAACAGATTGTTATTGGGGCGAGCCTGAGCGAGCCCCTGTTTGGTGGCTAACCGAGCTCATTACATTTTTTCAAAATTCAAAAGTAAAAATCCCCACTTTTTGCTGCAGATAGATTTAAAACAGTCAGAACTAATTGGAAAACCAGGTTCGAATCCCAATCATTGCAGTCTTTCCATGGAAAAAGTGTTTTTCTTGCAAATTTTTGCTCAAAAACAAACTTTCGACTGAAATTTTCTCACTCGAAACTGTCCTTAGTCTTTTTGAAAGCTGATTTTCCCACGCGACGGCTTCAACCAATCATAGGACTTCGTCAATTGAGTTATCATTCCAGTTTACTTAGAGTTCACTGGTGGAAGTCATTAACAAAGTTAATAAGGCACTCCAGCTCATTGCACCAACATGATACGGTGCCAATGCAATCAGCAAGGAACATTAAACCATTAACTGGCAGTACCCTACCACTTACGAGTAAAATCGTCTGGCGGTATGCAGAGTAAAATACTAAAGTAGGGCGCATCTGGGCGCATTGCCAGCCAATGAGTTAAATTACATATGTTTAAAGTACCAATTTAAATTTGTCTAAAACATCCACAAGATGAAATTGAAGGTCAGCTTTCTACTTGCTGCGATAACAAGCTTTCAGGAACAGAATGTTGTACTGGAGTGGGCTGCCGGTGGTGGGGAGGTATTTCCAACCTTAATATACAGGAAACTTCAACTGCCATTGCCAACTGCCCATGCCATAATTTGAATGCTCAGCTTTGGCAGATGTGCCAACTACTTTCACCAGGATTGTAAATTCAAACGAACTGTAATTGACCGATATATTTTATTTTTGCACTAATTCTGTCAAACAAAGGAGGAATACAATTCAATACACAAAAATCTTTTGTCCTGAAAATAAAAAGTCAAGTACATAAATATGTCGACATAATACGGATAAAGTATTCAAACCTTTTTTAAGCAATTCCAATTCGTAATCCTTACTCTAGCTGGATTTGAGGACTCGATAGCATTTCTTAAGGAATTTGTAAATAGGTCAACTTTTCCGCCAAGTGATAAAAATGGAGAAAACACATTATTCCAGTTGCAATTTGAAAGGTAGCTTCTGAATGATGTTAAAATAGACTGTTTTATTGGGCCGACTTTGACCTTTCGTTTCAACATTGGGTTCACATGATTCTCGGCTAAGGAGTGAAGTTTTACACAAGCGTGATCACTAGTTCCCAAGGGAGCTGAGATTAATGGCTCCGAATAATAATTCTTTATGTTTGTGAAAATCAAGTCAAGCGTAGGTAGCTTCGTTTCTTGTTGGTGAACGGACTATTTGCTTTAAATTACAGTGAATATAAAGCATTTTTGGGTCGAAACCATTGCCGTTTGGGTTAAAATCGCCAGTGATGACAAAGGCAGAATCAGGGCTTTCAGTTATAAGTTTGTCATATGATTCCGTTAATTAATCATATATGCCGTTTTCCACTTCGCCCGTGCCGTACCGTAACGTATCAAAACAAATTTTAAATTTCAAAATTTAGGGAATATTCGTTGGGGAATACTTCCGTACAGGTGTATGTACCACAGAATACCACGGTACCACAGAATACTAGTATTATTTATTGATCTTATAAAATTTGGAGAAAACATACTGTATACTTTTTTTTGTGAATATACATTAGTTTTAGTTTTAATTGACATATAATAATGTTGCTCGAGTTAAGAAAAGCTCGCAAAATCACTCTCCTTCGGCTCGAGATTTCGCGCGCTTTTCTTAACTCTCGCAACATTCCCGCGTGTTTGGATCAGGCCATCCAAACACGGAAACCATAAAGTAATTGTATATTACCATTGACAAACTGAATTTTTCAAAATTATTGATAAACCTGGTATACTTTGGTTACACCACTGGTATGCTGTAATGATTTTAGTGTTTACCTTTCACTAAGTTAGCAATATCAGTACAGTATTATCACACAACATGACACACCGAATTCTGGTACAATTTGATAAACCGTTGCTTATTTATCTCCGCACTGGTATTCTGTGGTACATTAGAGTTTGTTCCACAGAATGTTCAATTAAAAAAATATATTGAAGTCTATGAAATCTAGCCCAAAAACCCCCAGGAAGAAAAAATATATCGATAAACTATACTAAAAAATATTAAGAATCCACATTATATATATTTGGCAAAAGATATGGAACATGTAAATTTGGTATTCTGTGGTACATACACCTGTAGAACGCCAAAAAGTTGACTTGTGACGAACTTTTTATTTTGATACGCGAATACACCCGGAAGTACGTGAATTTTTTTAACCTATTTTCAATGTACGCATGCTCACCGGTACGTTTCGCTACGATACGGTTGAAGTGGAAAACGGGCTTATGTCCTCTCGATTTTATCTTGTAATACATTCGGTGGCAAGTAAATGCATGCAATAACCAAGCGTGAAATTGACCTCGGAAGTTTTTTTGGCTGACAAACTATCCACACACATTCAATATCATCCTTTGATAAGTCGTGTACAAAAGTTTCATGTACATATATAGCGACCCCTCATCCTTTTCTACCGCTTCGATCGGCCCTAATAATATCATAGTTGGGTAAACTAACAAATTCATTGGGGACATTTTCGTCCAGCCAAGTCTCGGTGATACATATAATTTCATGGTCTGCTTCATTGCTGATACAAACAAGTTCATCAATTTTTCCGGCGATCGATCGAGCATTCAGTAAAAGTATGTTGGGTATATTAATAAGATTGGTAGCAGGATCTACTAAGTTCAGCTTTATACAATTTAATGGGTTGTGGGTTTGTTTTTTGTTTTTGTTTTTTTTGTATAAACAATATTTTTAATTAAAATTATAAGGCATGTTCGTCGAATTAAGGACAGTTAAGCTACTCTCTGCTTACACATTCAACAGATTTTTCTTTGCTAGTCGCTTTTGGAATTTAACGTAACCAGAACTTTATCAATTTTGCTGTACTTGTTTGCTATTCTTTGATTGTTGGGGTGAAACAGAGAGGGATCTCCACGAACATATACAGTAAAACTGAACTATAATCATTATGATTCTTGGCCTGTTTATAGTTAAACTATGAAGGAAGGATGGTTTAGTAAAACTGGTCATTGCAGTTACATAGGCGAATTTAATTGTTTATATGCCCAATAGTCCTTAAATCTTTTGTCACTAATTAACTTACTTATTTCTCCTTTTCTTGTATATAGTTAATAGAGTCAAATTATCATGAGCGAAACACATACCATAACTCGACCCATGCTGCTGATGTTCTTCATTCAACTGCATATTTTTTAATGAAAGAAAGAGTAAAGGTATGAACGAAAGATGATTCTCGGCTGTGACTTTAATAGATTCTAATGTCACAGTACATAGTGGTAAGGAGCCTATTATCAATTCTGTTTTATTTAGACAAACTTGAAATGCACTGATAATTACCTACACAAATAGAGTAGGTATCATGTCCAAAACTTGCTGCTGAGCCTGATGAGGCGGATGTTAAAATTTGCGACTCACGTCCCTGCCTGTTTTGTAATAGAGACAATGACAAGGTTGAGCTTTGATTGTAACATTTCTTATGCGCAGGAAGCAAGCAGCAAAATATTCATGATATCCTCTTAAGCATTTGTTTTGTTTTTGTGTCTGTGCAGCGTAGACACTATGCTATACTGTAAACTGTAACTCCGGAAGTTTGTCAACATTTAACAGCGTAACTCCGGAAGTTTGTCAACATTTAACAGCGTAACTTCCGAAGTTTGTCAACATTTACTATTGTTTACTCCGGACGTTTGTCAACATCTACAGCGTAACTGCGGAAGTTGTCAACATTTACAACCATAACTCCGAAGTTGTGAACATTTGCAGCGTAACTCGGTAAGTTGTAAGCACCAATTCTGTTAACGTAGTGGCTGTTAACAGTGCAATGTTTACAATGCAATGTTTACAATGCAATGTTTACAATGCAATGTTTACAATGCAATGTTTACAATGCAATGTTTACAATGCAATGTTTAGTTGTTTACATGGGTTATATATAAGCATGTTACTCACGTTAGCAGTCGAAGATCGGTATAACAGGAGTTCTGTTAACATCGGAGCTGTTAACCATACTATTAATATTATGTATGTATTATCGTAGTATTTGCGTGGTCATGTGTAACTTGTTTACTACATATGATAATTAGGTTAGATAATTATTCATGTAAATAGTATTTAATGCATGGTCGAACTTGTAGTTAGGTTAGTCTATAGTTTATTATATTAGTTAACCTGCACCGTAGCACGAGAACAAACGAATATGCAGGTACAGAGGCGGACACTTTATGAAATATTTGGGGGGGGGGGAGCTTGTGGGCCCCCCCAGGAAGATTTGGATCCCGGAAATGGCATTTGCAGCATTCTGGGAACACATTTTGTAAAAAAACTTTAGGTTTTCAAAACACTATTTTAACGGTGCATTTTATTATAAATCATTCAAATATTATCTTGCAGCAGGAAATTTCGCTGCTTAACAATAGTATAAGCTTCAAAAACAACAAAAAATCGACAATGACATTTAAAGAAGCGCCTGTTGCAAGAGTTGAGATGAGAAAAATTGTTGAAAATTATAGCATATTTGAGAGTAGATCTTAAAATAATGTACGACGTGCGGGGGTTATAGTAATTGTTATCAAGAATTGACACCCGGAAATAGCTCAGCTGGCTAAGCTTTGGCCCTATTTCCGGGTGTGGGTGATGCGACATTTACGTCGATAATTAATCCCTCGTCACGAACATATAAATCCTAAATGAACACACCTAAGCTGGATAAGTTGTGCTCGTACGCGATATATTCTTAATTTTCTTGTTTTCTTTGTTTTATGAGTATAAAAGTATAATATGTCAACAAATCTATAAATGGCGTGCAGTATAATACGCAATATAAACTAGGGCCCAGGCTTAAAACATGTTTATAAATATTTACACTTACGTTTAAAAATATACAAGAGTGTCTCAAGTGTCTCTATTTGTCTCTACTCCATGTTCATCCACAATCGAGGTTAAAATTAATGAGCACTACGAAATACGTTTAGTTCATTTAATAACTTTACATGTTTTTAGCAACTACCAAGCATTGGCCACCATAGCCATAGGCCCATAGCCATAGCCATATAAATAGCCATAGCCATAGCTGCTTAGTCATAGCTCGAATGCACGCAAACGGACATGAGTTAGCAATGCGTGGTAGATATAATCAGATTAGTGTATTAAATTACGGGAAGATGACTTTGCTAATTTGCTTAATGTGCGAAAGATAATTACGTCATGTTCTAAAAATGTACCGCTCTATGACACCAACCCGACGTTTAAGGAACTTCATGACATAATGAAGAAGCAGTAGAAATCCTACGATTACACATCAAAGCGTTCCTCGATCGAATTAGTGGAAGCAATGGCAACTGAAGTGAGGCATCAAATAGAAGATCAGATCGAAAGAGTATGTTTTCTATGCTGATTGATGAATGTAAAGTGCCGGGCATGAAGAACTGTCGACCTGCTTTAGGTTCGTTAATGATGAAGGAGAAGTCCAAGAACGATTTTACGAGCTTACCAGACTGAAAGAAACTGATGCTAATACAATCGTGAAGGGGTTTTACCAACAAGTGAACAATTCGCTTCTGTTCGCAATTGGAGCTGATGGCGCATCTGTTATGAGTGGATGTTATGAAGGTGTTGCCGCAAAGCTCAAGAGAACTTATCCTTGGTTACTTTATGTTCACTGTGCTGCTCATCGCTTGAATTTAATCGTGGCTGAATATTTTCGAACAATCAAAGCAGCCAGCAATGTTATAAAGATTTACAAGTCATTGCACGTGATCTTCAACGTCGCTAGCCATAGGGAAATATTCGAAGCAACGCAAAGAGATATTTATCCCAAGGAGCACATAATGGCAGCTTCATCGCTTACTGAAGTTAGATGGGCTTGTAAGTTTGAAGGTGTACACACAATAGTGAGAAGATTTCAAGCTATTCTGGCGAGTCTGACTCAGCGGCGGGCCTTTATCACAGAGTTCTCTCGGGTAAATTTATAGTCAGTCTTTGCTTTGTTCACAAAGTTTTGTCAATCCTAAATGGTTTAAGCAAGTTAATGCAAGAAATCAGTATCAATTGGATTACAGTCGGCAGCGAAATGGTGGCAGTAAGGAAGCTTTTGGTCGAGATTGAAATTGATGATATTATTGAAACCGCAACCAAGCTGTGTTCAACTGTTGGCATAACGCCTGATTATGAAGATCCGCTGAGCAATACCAGAAACGATACCACGACGCCTCGTGAATTATGCGAAAGCCTGAAGGCAACTTCCATTCCCCTTCTCCTTCAAGAGCTGGAACGACGTTTCTCCAACGATAATATCAAAGTCCTGAAAGCGATAGAGGCTTTGGATGCGTCAAAATCGAACTATCTCGACTACGCCAGTCTGGCCTTATTAACGGAGATATATGAAAATTGTCTCCGGATTGATTCTGGTTTGCTCAAGACAGAATGTCAACGAGCGAAGATTTTAATCAATGCCAGAAAGAACGTAGATCCTCATTTATACCCTAATTTATTTAAACTAATCAAGGTATCGAAGACCCCACCAGTTGGTACTGCGACCGTTGAAAGAAGCTTTAGCGCGATGAACCGCATATTAAGCTGGGCTCGCAGCAGCCTTGACTATTCTTTGGCTAGTGACTTTATGCTACTGTCAATGAATAAGGATATTATGAAATCGATTAACTTGGACAAAGTACTTGATCGTTGGGTGAATAAAAAATCCCGAGTTGTGTGGTTTCACTGACATTTCACTGGATTCGTTTTCTAGGATACACAAATAATCAAGTACAGTTATAACTATTAATTCTGAATTGTTGAATTGCCGCGTAATCTCCCTTTTTATCAATAGACTTGCCTGTAAGGAATCCTACACAGAACAGAAAAAGGGTCGGTCCCCCCTGCCCCCCCCCCCCCTAGTGTCCGCCACTGCTGTGACAGCGTCAAAGTATGCAAACTGTATTGATTTCAATGATTCCAACACTACCTCAATAATTTTTCACACAAGGAAGCACAGCTCCCCACCGAATGAAAAGTCGAATGACAAAAAGCTAAAGGAACACGAGACATTCGAGGAGAAATTAACTTCATCCCCGAAGAATACATGATGATTGGGCATCTTGATCAGGAAAGGCATACCGAATTCATTTCAAATATCCTTTTTTTATATTGGAGGATTTGTCGTCAAAAAATTGTTGAAGTTACTCACCTGTCGAGCTTGCAGAAACAGTCTTGTTTCAAATTGTTCTTATCCAACAGCAACGAATACATCTGACCATAATTACTGTGGCATTCAGTTAGTGAGGTATGCTAAAGTTGCTGCAGCTTCTGCATTCACACTTTTCATCAATAAAGGAGGCTTACAAATCCCTTCTCAATCGGTTTTCCACGTCCTCGAATATGCTGAGCATGTCTTTAAAGCATATGTTTGCAAAGATGGCAATCAAATCAGCAACGAGTTTAATCTCCGAAGCAGGATGATTCTGGAGGTCTGTCATCACTTTATCATTGACAAATCTCGTCAAAGCGTGTTCGAGGACCACGAACAGGGTATGAATGAAAGCCTTTTTGAAGATGACCACAGAGTTAAGCTGATAAAGTACAGGCTGATAAATATTTCACTCTTCGTCTCTTCACCTACGGCAAACGATACTGCGAGAAAGTGATACAGAACGGAAGGGCTAGTGACAGATACCTATTGTCAAAAATTATCTTGTTTAAAAATCAGTAATATCTTCTACAAGATGAACAAATTATGTTCAAACATTAGATCCTTTTAAACAATTGTACTTCTCTTCTATTGAAGTCTGTTGTCTGAAATATTTTCCAATTTGGGATTTGAGTTGACACAAGTTGTTTGTATAAAATCACTCCGTTAATATTAAATAATCTTTGATTTGTTTGAAAAGTTTTGTTCTTGTATAGTTGCATAGCATTTGAAATGATCTTTTTAGTAAAAGACAAGTAACACCGATCCTTAAAAAGCGATGAAAATAGTTTTCAATTTGAAAAGACTGTATAGCACCAAAGACCACGCTTTCCTTTCCCCCTAAAATTTCCCTATGTAATTACATTTAAAGTTAGATAATGGAAGTGGGAGTAGTTTTGATTGACCGCGTGGTAGTCTTGCCTAATGAGGAACAAAAGGTTGAATTAACACTTTTTGGTAGTGAATGTGTTTGATACCCTTCCAAAGTCTTGATACTCAGATTATGTTGCAGTGGGCAGGATTTACTTTTATCTAAGCCTTAGCGTTACTTTCCTTTATTGATTTTTACTATAGGCCAATAACAAGTTAGATGTTCTCCAATCCCTGATATATTTGTGAAAAGAAAATCAATACTTGATCAGTTTAGGAAAGGGCTTTCAATTCTTGGTCTCTTAGATGCAATGGAGCGCAATCCCACCCTATTTGAGGAGTGCTTTGTTCATCAAGGTGATTCAAGTGGTGATCAGTTGTTGAAATATCTACGATTTGAAGATAACCAAAATCTAAACGAGGGAAGGATTTACCAAATGCTCCAAAATTTTCTTCGAAATTCTAGAGATGATGAATTAAAAGCTTTTCTAAAGTTTGTTATCGGTTCACCATCATGTCATCTTGCCCGTCGCATATATGTATCTTGCCATTATTCGGATAGCATTTTTGTTTCCACTTGTTTGTTTGAATTGGAGCTCCCAATGCAATTTGAAAGTTACAATGCCTTTGATATGGCTATGAAATCGGTGATAAAGGGCTCCTCTTTCAATACTGGATAAGATTAAATGCAAGCACTGTTTAACTTGATTTGAACCATGCAGTACATTGTTTACCAATATCACAGAATAGAGATGAGCAGAAAGCTCACTCACGTTCCGACCTTTGAAGTTTTTGTGCCCGCGCATGTCGCTCCGCGCATCTCCACCGCCATGTTGAAAGAAAGCCTTCCACGCTCAAAACAATAGAACGTAATATGGTGAAACACGGAGTTGGGAGCTTTAAATGGCTATATCTTTATCATTTTGCGGCCGATTTCCTTAATACGACCAGTACATATTAAACAGAGGTGGGTGATGAATATCACTGTGTCAAAAGACATTTCAAGTCACGATTTCATTCGCTATTTACGTTTAAACTAGAGGTCCAAGAGTGGTGTGTTTGACGTTTGTGTAGGCATTGCTATCGTGTGCAGTTGTACTGCGATGTACTTTGGATATTGCTTGTTAGTTTACATTTGATGCATCAATAGTGTATTTTCAGCCTACAATTGTTGAACTGACAGAAGTTTAATCTTCAGTTCCCTGCCAGCTGTTTTCTAAGACAGCATTAATGTTGAGTAAACTTCAACATGAACATAGAAACATTTTCCCTCAAGACATTCCTGTCTAGCAGCTTGATGAATAATGACAGAGAACTTCTGTATAGTACTGTGACTATTGCATGATACATGTATATTGTACTTCTCATAAAAGGATTTGAATATCTTTCTAGTGTTTGTGTGCAAGTTTGTGTGTCACTGATGTTCTTTATCAAGAGATGCCAAGTTTCGTCAACAATAAACTGAATTCTAATTGATCCTCAATATAATATTCTATTCACAAGTACATGAAAATGATGAAATGTAGATTTTCTCTTTTCCCCATTAAACTGCAATATTGTCCAATGCGCTCAACGTTGTTATGTTACTCTGTGATGCCATACGATTTTGCTTGCTAAGGGCAACCTTTTGGGTATTAATAGGTTAACTAAACAATCTCCCCATGTCTTTTGTTAATCCACTAAACCGCAATGTGCCTAACATTGTTTTCACTCTGTCTAATGCCAGAAGTAGAAGCTCGCCTGGGTTTCATAAAGATCACTAACTTTAAATGTGAATAGTAATAGTTTAAGATGTGGGCAAAATGAATAAATGATGGCTGAAGTTCCCTTGTCAGAGGGGATGTCATTTGCAGGGTATATTGATTTGTTATATCTCATTATTAGTAAGTCTGTCATTATATCTCGTTGTCTGTTAAGCTGTGTTTACACTACAATACTATACCTGAGCTACGACCGACCTAAAGCAGTTAAGATGGGACACACTTACGACTGACCTGAAATCACGATTTTAAGTCAATTAAATATAAGTAAATATAATTTGCCCAATACCAATTTCATTGACATAGTCCCTAATATTAGTGTTTCATGTTATATGCATATAATGCTGCAAGTTGTTGTACTCAGCCCTGGGTATCAAATGTAAATGCACCATTGGCACCATGTCAGGTCCCAGTTAGGTACTTCTCAGGTAGAGGTAAATGTCACCCCTTAGTGTAAACACAATGTTGGTGACTGAGGTAGAGTGTATTATTTGTTAATAGTGCTTTGCCAGTTGTTTTTTTGGCATTACAAAAGTTTAAAGGTGTGCCACAATGTATCAACTAGGTTGCTAAGGCTTTACACAGGTCAATAGTAACTAAAGGTGAAGCACAAGTCAATGGACACCTCCGCCCATAAAGCACTTCAAAAGATCAACCATGTATAGCCAGAGAGATTTGAGATTTTGTTGACATACTAGTGATATTTATATTGTAGACCATTTATTGGCAAAGATTTAGAAAACCTACAGTCAGAAAATGTTCACCAGTTCTTTATTCAATTTTCTCATACTTATGAAGTAGAAGTAAAGTGATCAACAAGTTGTAATTTCAACAATCCTTATTCTATGCATTTTAAAATAATCTTGATCAGTTTCTTTGCTTGAGTAATTTTTTCTAAACTGCAGGAGACAATATGTTATATTGCAATGGCAGAAGTATTATATTCCATTATGTAAAGCATTTGTGAGACCATTGGAGACCTCAAAAGTAGTCAACACCAGACAACATACTTCAATCACTTGAAATAGATCTATAATTTATTTAATTGTTCACTGAGTTTACACCGAATTGGAATTATTTCATGGACAGCAAGTTTCCTACTTTCAAGAGGTGTGGGTGAAAGTCGCCAACTAAAACTAAAGAAGAAAAATTTACATTTATGAAGTCTATAGTGTAGAATAAGATTACTTTTATAGTTTAGTTGGCAAGTCATCGCCTTACGTTGGCGAAATTCCACGCTAAAAGTTGTTGGTTTGCCTTCCAGCAACAATTAAATCAATTGCCTACCTTCTCTTTAAATGGTGTGAAAGTAAAATGAGAATCGTCCAAATATTCGTGCAGCTACAGCGGTTTTTGTGGTTCCATTTCGTTTTCAGCCATATTAACTCCAGTAAAATTCACTCCGGAGGCTTTCTTTCAACATTGCGGCCAAACTGGAAGTCGGCTGATAATTTGGCACACTTTGCACCCCTGAGTGAGCTTTCTGCTCATCTCTATTCTGTGCCAATATGTTGCTAAGATATTTTGTTATGTTGTTTTTGTTGGGATGCAACACTGTGACGAAAATTGTACATCATGTTCTATGTATCATTGTGCATGCATGTACAAACATGGTATGTACATTGTTACCATCCATAATTTTTTTGTAGACACCACTGATTGATAATACTATTTTACACGAGTTTTTTTCTCCTATTTGGAAGAAAAATTAATGTTATTCCACAAGCTGTAATAATTAGAACAAGCAGAAACAGCGAAAACAAGTTTAGTTTTCATTCAGCTTGTAGTGATTCTGCCTGTAGTCCTCATATACATTATTTCAAAGGTATTGTGTACATGATAAACTAGAATTTTCAGTGATGGAAATTCTAGTTTTATCTATAAGCTAACATCGGGTTAACATTATTGCTTATGTGAAAATCCAGGGTCGATCATAAATATTGCAATATCTTCCATTCATAGAGTAAATGTGAAGAAAAAAATTCAATATAGAATTACATGCACAGACATAAAACATATGCAGTAGGCCATTAACTGTTATAAAGTAATATCTATTAGATACAAGGACTTTTGATTCGGTGAAAACGAATGTCAACTTTTGTATTAACTTTGTTGACATTTTGTCCACCTGGTCCAGGGCTTTTGGTATATTTTATGGGATTCTATTGAAATGGGACTATTAAACTGTTCTCTCTTCTCTTCTTCGGAAGAATTATCACTGGAATTTCCATTATGTAGCTGACATATTAATTGACAAGACAAGGTTTTTTTATCCTTAAATTTTGAACAAAACCAGAAGAAACAAAGAGTACATTTTTTAACATTTTCTGATGAGAAATTTTATAGTACTGATTGCATAAAGTTTAGGCAATCAATCAAAATATCATTGCCATATCTGTTTGATAGCTGAAGAGGATTTATAGATGCAGCAAGATTATTTACAACTTCTATAGGTTGTTCAATGTTGATATCATCAACCTCGACAATAGAAAGTCCGTCATCCATTGGACTAGGTGCAAAGGGGTCAAAACCATACCAAGTAATGTCATCAACAAGTTGGTCTTGTTCCAACACATCAGCTACTGATTTCTGACATCCGGCATGCCATTCATCCAAATCCTTCCGGGACTCCAATTATTTTCTGTCCGCAAAGGATGGTTGTTCCATGCAGACAAAAAAACTGGACAATGCTCTGTTTATGCGTGGCAAAAATACCTAATGAAGTACATACATGTGCAGCACATTGTTCACATCCAGTAAACCACATTCTTCCATTGCTTGGAAAGTGTAGTAAAAAATATGGGGGAGACACCTGAAGACATCACGCCAAAGGCGCTCTATTCGTTGATTATGATGGGAGGAGCTTACTAAATAACTTCTCTGTTCGGCCCTCTTCTTTCCTCCATTAATTCCCATATGTGTACATTTTCTCCACCATGATCTGTGCGTATTCTTGATGGCCATCCTTACATTTCTGTTGCAACCAGAAACAAATATATAACAGTAAGACTGTAATTATTTGTTGAACAATGTAAGTACGTGATCATTCGGGAAAAGCCATCAATTGCTCCATGTACTACGAATCTGCAGTGTATTAAACTGTGATGGCCATCTATGTGCCAGAGACTGTTTGGCCCTGGCACTTGGTAGGCCCTCCGTGAGACTGTTACTGCCCAACTTATCCTGACATTGTCATGATCAATACGTGCTAGACACTTACGAACCCTGTCTCGCTGTACTATTATGCCTTCAGATCTCAAATGTCCCCACACCATAGAAGACCCAACAAGGTTGCCATGTTCGTTGATAAAAGAACGTACTTTATTGTCCAACTGTTGGTCAGAAATATCAATAAAACTTCTCTTATGAACCAGGCCAAACTCGCAAGCTCTGCGATAAACAGTCCACCGAGAGACCAGCAGCAGCATCAGCAATATTTGCCCAACTAAAGCCAAGAGCACGAAGCTCAATTAGGGTATCCTCTCTAATGTCAAATTTTGGTCCACCAACTTCACCATCCTTGACGAAGTTCGGAGAAACCAGTGACATTACAGCAACTTGTGCACATCTTGTCCGACTAGGAAATTCACAGGTGCGGCGGCAATCCCAGTACATCACCTGAAAATTCCTCGTGATTTCAAGAACTGCTGGCTTGTTTTCATCATATATATAGATTAATATGTTTTGTAATGCTTTCACAGCGCTTTCTAAACGAATCGATAGTTGTTCTTTTGTGACAACATCATTTGAACGCTGATTTTGCTCATAAAAATTTAGCAATGATTCTAAATCAGTAAAAAACAACCTCCATTCGCTGATTTCGCTCCCTTCTTCGTCGGCCATCTTGCGCCGCAGCATCGCGCACGTGCTCGCGCAGTTGCCTTGGTAATGGCGCGCTCGGTCCCAATTTGTTGACAGAGAATTTCACACTTGTTGACATTGATTTTGGAAGTGTTGATTTTGAGTGATTTATTTTTTCGCATGTTGAAATTGAAATAGTTTAAATTGTACAAGTTGGTGAGTTTATTCTGTTGACGTTGAGAAAATTTGTTGATATCGATTTTGGAAGTGTTTATTTTGAGTGTTTCGTGCGTTGAAGTTGAAAAGTAATATGAAATGTTGATATTTACATGTTTTGAATTGTTGAAGTTGATGCCTTTTTATTGTTGAAGTTGAGATAATTTGTTGACATTCAAAAATAAATGTTGATGTTGACATGAATTTTTTTTGTTGAATTTTGCTACATATACGTTACCATACCCGACAGCACATCAGAAAATGTCGTAAAATCTCATTCTTGTACCCCCTAGACTGAATTTGTGAACTTATGATGGACGAGTAGAAGTAACTATAATTTAATTTAGCTGAAAGTTTGATTTGGTTATGAAGCAAAATTAACTTATATAATGTGTATACTTATACCATATAAAGTATGGTAATTAGAATAATGGAAGGTGACAGTAGATGGAATACTCGAACGGAAATTTATGTACATTTTTTAGACCTAGCCAGAAACACTTACGAAAAACGCAACTTAGGCCATCTGGCAGGAATTGAACCTGGAATTCTCTCATGAAGAAGTATTATCTGCGCTGCAAACTCTCAATCCGAGTAAAACACCTGGACCGGACAATCTACATCCCAGAATCCTCAAAGAATGTGCGAATGAACTGGCGACCTCTATGTGTCTACTTTTCAACAAGTCGTTACGTTTGGGTAAACTTCCTTACGATTGGAAGCAAGCGAATATACAACCAGTTTTCAAGAAAGGAAGTAAAACTTTGGTGCCAAACTATCGTCAAATTTCCCTTCTGTCAATAGTCAGCAAATTGTGTGAGCGTTGCCTCCTCAGGAAGTTACTACCACAGCTCATCCATCTCTTGTCATCTGCACAGCATGGCTTTGTTCGAGGCAGATCTTGTGTCACACAGTTACTATCAGTTCTTCACGAGTTGGGTACCTCGTTAGTGCTGGAGATGAAATAGATGTCATTTATCTAGACTTCAGTAAAGCCTTCGACTCGGTGCCTCATGGAAGACTCTTGCGTAAACTATCACTGTTTGGTATCCAGGGTCCTCTGCACGCGTGGTTCACAGACTACCTTAATTCGAGATCTCAGCGGGTTGTTATTGATGGGGCATTCTCCTCGTGGGTACCTGTAACATCTGGTGTTCCACAAGGTAGTATATTAGGACCTTTTCTTTTCCTTTTGTACGTTAACGACTTGCCTGACGTCCTGAGCACTCCAACAGCTATTGCCCTTTTTGCTGATGACGCCAAATGTTCCCGAGTGGTTCGTAACCCAGAGGACTGTATTGCTCTTCAGCGAGATCTGAATTCAGTGTCAGAATGGTCTAAAGTTTGGGGACTCGTTTAACAGCAAGAAATGCGAAGTTCTAAGAATATCCAGAAAACGAAGCAGTTTGTTGGAAGCCCCCACCTTTATTCCGTACACCATTGATGACCACCCTCTTGCTTTGGTCCCTTCGACAAAAGATCTCGGAGTCATAGTTAATAACAAGCTTACCTGGAACCCACATATTTCTTCTGTTGTTGCCAAAGCTAACAAGACTCTCGGCTTTCTATATCGGCACTTCGGCAGTTCCTACATTGGACCTGTTCACAGAAGACTACTATATTTGTCTCTGGTGCGCTCTCATCTAAGTTACGCAAGTGAAATCTGGGCTCCTCAGTCACGCAAAACTGACTTGAAACTATTAGAGAGTGTACAGAGGCGAGCTACCCGTTTCATTTTGAATTGTAGGAAAGATCCTAATGTCCGACCCAACTACAAATCTCGTTTGATTTCTCTGAATCTGCTTCCCATTTCTTACTGGCTGGAGTGTCGTGATTTATGCTTTGTGTACAAATACTTAAATGGTTCATTTAATGTACAGCTCGAAGATTACATCCAAATCTCAAGTGGCAGAACCAGGAGCTCTAGTGACAGTTCAAACCTGTATCCAGTTCACCGTTATCGTACTTCGCTATTTAGAGACTCCTTCTTCAATCGTAATGTGCAACTATGGAACAATCTACCACTTGACATTCGTAAATCAGCTACTTTTAGTTCCTTTAAAACTAGATTATACAAACATTATCTTAATAAGCTAAATAACATTTTTGATACGGACAGACTAAGTACTTGGAAGACAATATGTCCTTATTGTAGGTCTATTGACAGTCCTTCCTGCTGTTAGGAGATATATGGGCTGGTTTGCACTATCAAAGTTTTTGTTATCTCGGTGGTGTTATCTCTTCTCAAACAAGTAAATTTGTCCTTTGATCAAATCCATGAGTTAGTTATACTTTCACGCTGATTATCTGTATTAGGGAAACTTTGGTGGTGTAAATTAGCTTATGACGCAAGCAGTGAAGGGTCTATTATTATTAAGGAGAATGGCGTATTTCGTCCAACAGTAGTTAGATAAACTAGATAGGTTTTATGTATATTTTCTGTCATCATAGACATAGTGTAAATTTAGGTGTTATATATTTGCGGGGATTGCCTTGTTGGGACTTCGAGTCCGTTTGTGAATCCCTTATCTAACTTGCCTTTTGTTGTTTGTAATATCTTGTTTGTTTTAATGTATTGTTGTAAATTTTTAGCGAGTTTGATTAAAGCTTCTTATTATTAACCTGCGGCCCTGCGATTCCGGTGTAACGCTCTAACCAACACGCATGAGCGTATACTGGCATCACTTCCATCTCGTATACTGAACTAGCGGTTAGTGCTCAGCAACTGGACTCTGTAGCTCATTCAATTCCTGCCAGAGGGCCTAAGTTGCATTTTTCGCAAGTGCTCCTGGCTAGGTCTAAAAAATGTATATAAATTTCCGTTTATTTATTTATTTACAATTATTTTAAAACGGTAGCCCTTCAGCCAAATTCTGATTTTCAAGGGGCCGTTTCAATTTACAAAAATATTAATTCTAAAAAATTACTATAAAAATATATACACAAGCAACACAATCATGCAAGTTTTATGAATCGACATGTACACAGCCCCAACCTCCATAAAACTCGAACAAGTGTCATGAAATGACTTCTATTGTCTTGAATATATTATCAATTGCAATCTTTCAAATTTTGCAATAGAGAGAGATTCGTGATGAGAAACTACATCACAAGTCAAGTAGTTCCATGTAGACGCTGCCCATCGAGTATTCCATCTACTAACACCTTCTACTATTCTAATCTTGTTAATTAGAATAATGAACTTGTTTCAATTTATAGGTAGGAACTGACTATAGATGACTATATTAATATATTATGACTTTAATTAAGATTATTTTGTTTTACTTAATAAGGGAGATGTGTGGTCATGTGTAACATTCGGGTCCGCAGTAATTGACTTGCGCTGTTGCCGTTACCCTGCCCAGTCTTGTGTTTTGTTTTGTAATGTAATGTAATTATTGTATTGTTATGTATTGTAATTATGGCGAATCTAATAAAATTAAATAAAAATAACTTGTGTATTACATATGATAATTAGGTTAGATAATTATTCATGTAATTAGTATTTAATGCATGGTCGAACTTGTAGTTAGGTTAGTCTTTTCACCGTCAATGAACACGAACAAATTTGCATAGCGAGACTAAATCGGCGGGCTGGCTACGCTACTGGTTATTTTATGTTGTTAATACCGAGAATAGTTCGGTTAACACTCAAACAAAGGTTGTTCACTCTCAACGTAATCGTGGTTGTAAACATAATTAACGTGTTCCGATCAAACAGTAAAGCTCTGTTCAGACGTTTGAGGTATTAAGCACAAGATCGGTACCAAAAGAAAGGGATGATTTTCCCCTGTACTCCCAAGGCAAAACAATAACAATAAAGAATTAATTCCGTTGTGCCGTCTTATGTTCAGCTTTTGTGCTCTGTCGCTGCTTATTCGTCTTATGTCGCATGCTTCACCGCATTTCTTTGTTTTGCTTTTTGTTTCCCCTTTTGCGTATCACACAGTGTGGACCAAGCTTTGAACGTGCATGTGCATAGCATAAACAATATGCCAGGTGGAAGGATTACCTAACCTTATAATATACTAAACATTAACATACTCAAGGAAATTGGGAAAAGGCCTTTTTGCACCTGGGCTAAAAACACTTCGCATAACAATAGCTACATCCAATGGGTGGATAGCTCTTTTGCTTTTTACCTTGTTTTGAAAATACCGATATGTATATTCGGTTTCTTTCTCAGTCTATATTTGCTACAAAAATGGTCCTACCCCCCAAAATTGTTTATATTATGATTTCGTAGACACAGTACACACACGTACTCAGTGGGTACCTATTTTTAGTTACTTCGATTGAGCTGTTTTTTAGTGCAAAGTTTTACTTTTCAACTATTGTGGTTACAGGGCAAAAATCAGATATAAATAGATAGATGGATGTATAGTGTAAACAATCTGGGGGGACCTCGCTACGCACCCTCGGGGGGAGCTTGCAGTTGGGGTTGTGTGAAATAAAATTTATAAATATTCGTTTTTATCGTGTTATTATTGCCACGATGTATGGGTGCGTGTCGAATATACGAAAAACTTACAATTTTATAGAAAAATATATAAGATTGGCGTATATTTATTTGGACTGCACTCACTGCAGTTATGCGCGATATTATATTAAATAATTACATTATCGCGTGTGGCTATTCTCAAGTATATAAGAATCCTTTGTGCTTAGGTGAGTTGTCTGCAGCTTGTAAAAATGTATTATTTAAGTGGCGTAAATTTATAAAGACTGCTCAACTCTGTATGGATATATCAATGTTTGCTAGAAAGTACAAACGGTACAAAGATGTCATACTTCTTTAACAGTTTGTTTTGCTAGAAGGGTATCTCTTTGAATATATGAATTGTAAATTGGGCAACTGGCTGTTTATCAGCAGTTTAGAAATCTCTAACACCTCTGGCTCTGTTCAAGCGTATGCGATAGCAATTGCTATGAAATAATGGTATATTACTCGGTAGATGGATGTATAGTTCCTGTATCCCCACGCGTACTGTGAAACATCATCCTAACGACAAACCATGGATTACTCCTGTTATTAAAGAATCTATTAAGAAACGTCAACAAGCTTGGTTGAATAATGACTTACACCAATATAATGTTTATCGCAATAAAGTGATAAAACTCTGTAAGAGAGCACGCCAAAGATTCTACAATGACAAAATTAATCACATGCATGAGAGTAATCCTAAAAAGTGGTGGGACGGAATCAAACTGTTGTCTGGACTTTCTAATCCTCCCCCGTTAACAAGCTTAGCCGTAAATGGCACTGTTTTGAACGACTTCAATCTTGCTGTCGCTATTAACGAATCCTTTTGTAGTGTTGCTGCTGACATACCACAACTAAACTTTACTCCCATACTGTTTCCAACATTCCTGATGAGTACATCATTACCCGTGATGCCGTAGAACTTGCTTTGGTGGCTGTCCAAGATCGCAAGTCTGTAGGACCTGACGAGATTCCCAATTGGCTCTTGAAAACCTGCGCCACAACTATTAGCATCCCTGTGTATTCCATGTTTAACTCTTCTATTAGAGAAGGTCGTGTCCCCGAGTTGTGGAAATGTGCGGATGTCCTCCCGTTGAGGAAGATCTCTAGACCGAAGTCTATCGATACGGACCTTAGACCTATATCTCTAACTGCAGTGTTGAGCAAAATTCTTGAGTCTTTTGTTTTCAACTGGCTTGCACCTATTGTTATGCCATACATCGACCCTTTCCAGTTTGGTAGTGTGAAAAAGTCTTCAACCACTCACGCCCTCGTGCATTTAGTCCACTACTGGCTCTCTGCCCTGGAAACGCCTAACACCATTATCCGAACCTGCTTCATCGATTTTTCCAAAGCGTTTGATCGAATTGATCATAACATTCTGATGCGTAAGTTACAGCTTCTCAATGTTCCACCGGTTCTATTAAACTGGTGTTCAAGTTTTCTTCAAGGCAGACAGCAGCGTGTCAAATTAAAAACTTGTAAATCTGATTGGAAAGAAATAAAAGCTGGAGTTCCGCAAGGTAACAAACTTGGTACTCTGTTCTTTCTTATAATGGTCAATGATCTGTCCAGCGAATTGCCTTTGTACAAGTATGTTGACGATTGTGCAATCTCTGAAGTTGTTAGAGTATGTGAACCGGATCTACCAAAATTACAGCAAGAACTTGACAACCTGACCCAGTGGTCAAGTGCGAACAACATGAAGTTGAACGTAAAAAAAACTAAAGATTTCACCGTGTCATTTTTGATCAATCAACCCCCGGCGCAACCCTTGTTTGTCAATAACCAACCCCTGGAGGCTGTTAATACCATCAAGCTCCTGGGGTAAATTTGACCTCCGATCTTAAGTGGACCACACACATCAGGCACATATCCTCTAAAGCAAGCAAACGTCTGTATGCTTTAAGGATATTAAGAAGAAATGGTGTCCAACCGAGTGATCTTAGGACAGTATATTGTAGTTTTATTAGACCTGTCTTGGAATATGCGTGTCCAGTCTGGCATACCTCGTTACCAAAGTTCCTGACTGATGAATTAGAGCACATTCAGAGACGTGCGTTCAAAATTATTGTTCCCCACTTGTCCTACTCCGAAAGCCTCAAAGACCTAAATTTGCCCACTCTCGAGGAGAGAAGGGAATTGTTATGCAGATCTTTTTACAAAAACAATTATAGTGACACTTCGAGTAAAATTTTTAATCTATTACCTGAACCTTTACATCACCAGTACAATCTTAGACATTCCCGATCTATCTCACTTTTTAAAACCCGAACTAAACGCTATAATGATAGTCTTTTGCCATATTGCGTACGCAAATGGAACTCTTTTTAATCTTTTAGGCTTCTATTGATTAATATATCAACTTGTAAATTAGTAATCCTACGTTATTGTAATTAGTATTACCAGCGTATCTATAATCTGTATATACGTATTTTGCTCTACTATTTTTAAACTATGTAAACTTGTGTTTTTCAGTTCGTTTTTGAACTGCCATTCAAGTATTTTTAATAAATCTAATCTAATCAGATTATTCTCCAGGATTAAGGATAGTCGGCATACGCCTAAATCAGATAATGTATTCTATATCAAACATTAGAAGTGCTCAACTCCCGTCTTTTAATATAGTCGCTAACAAATTGAATCCGCGATTCCGGGACGAAATACCTGAAAGTGACCACACCTAGAAACGGCGCTATCGACATAGCTCTATCTCCTGAACCATCAAAGCTACAGAATATCTGAAGTGTTGATAGTGTTTAGATTGGTCACTTTTAGGGGTGGTCAAGCAAGCGCAATGTCTCGCAAGCGCAATGTCTCGCCGCTGCTCTGCCCCATTTATCACACTTTCGTCGTCAAATGTATTTAGGTTACAGTATCCAGAAATACTTGATTGTAGAAAAGTTCCAATCGAAAAATTGATCACCCAACTGCTAATCCGTGTCAATAAACGACCCCAAGTATTTTATAAACATGAATAAAAAATACAGTCTTCAAAGTAATTTGAAAGTCGCGCGCAATCTTCACGAAAACACCGCAAGTCATTGCAACTAAAATTTCATGTTAGCTTGCAAAGTTTGACAGTTGACCTTTGTTGTTTCCTTTAATTTGAGTTCAGGTAAGAAGACGACCGTTAAGTCTTTCAAGTCCTGAAATTTCGAGCCTCAGTCTACAAGTGAATTGCAGTCTAAATATAGAATCGTATATATAAATCTAATATTAGCGAGCTTAAGCAAGCGACGTTTTTGTCAACACGGACGTCAGATTGCCGAGGGGAGACTGGATTAAAAAACTGTGTTTGTATCAGTTTGTGGTAATCTTCACACATATGACAAAACATAAGATTTTTAAAGTTTTTTGCTTCCTTACACGAGCGCTATGATGCAAAATGCCGCCAAAATTAGATATAGCCTACCAATTTTCGAGTGACGTCCGTGTTGACAAAAACGTCGCTTGCTTAAGCTCACTATTAACGGCAACATTACACTTACATTTGTAATATATCTCTAATGATACATTATTTTCTTAACAGAATACGCTGGAGCCAATGGACGAAATTGCTGCATTGATAGCAGCTGCTGTTCATGATATCGATCACCCTGGTTTTACAAACTCCTTTCTTTGCAATGCATCAGACTCTCTTGCGGTGTTATATAACGATATTGCTGTTTTAGAAAGCCATCATGCTGCTTTGTCTTTCAAAAAAACTGCTGAAGACGAATCATCGAATATCTTTAGGGGACTTAGAATGTAAGTTGTTTCAAGTTTATTCTATTGCAGACGACCAGCCAAGCGCGCAAAAAGTGCTTAGAAAACTCCTTCGATGGCATTTTGTGTTACAAGCGGGCAACCACCACCAAATTGTAGCTTGAACTCTCACAAACACGACTATGTAGGTTGCCATATCGATTTCGGCGTTTAAAACGTAAAATTGTGATGATTACTCTGTTAAATTTCAAGCTCCGCGGCTCTGTTTGTAAAAGCCGTGAATATTTTTCCCCGTGTCCATGGCAACAAGCGTATTTGTGATAATCATTCGGATTGGTATTATAATGTGAAAATTATATACATATTATATACATATTATATACATATTATATACATATTATATACATATTATATACATATTATATACATATTATATACATATTATATACATATTATATACATATTATATACATATTATATACATATTATATACATATTATATACATATTATACATATTATATACTCAATAATTTATCACTCAATAATTTTCCATCTACAAAACCTTTACCGAAATCTTGATATTTACCCACAACTTAACTTGGCAGTACCCTAGTATATATACATGAACTTGTGGTTAGAGCTCGACAACTGGACTCTGTAGCTCAGTTGGTTAGAGCGCTGCACCAGAGTCGCAGGGCCACAGTTCGATTCCTGCCAGGGACCTATAGTTGCATTTTTCGTGGCTGTTCCTGGTTAGGTCTTTAAATGTATATAATTTTCACTCAATAATTTTCCATCTACAAAACCTTTCAATTATTATTCAATCGAGTGAGATGCCACCAAAAACTTGATAGTTTTTATAATATTTTACTTGATATTGTTTATAGTTTTTTGAGCATCTTTCCTATTTTGTTTGGATTACCCCTTTGTCTCCTTGAATATATAGCGTATAATAGATTAAATTTACATTTTCATATTGAGAGGAGCAAAAAGATATTGATATACTGTAGTGTTAAGCACACAATATAGTGTTAAGCATACGTACATGGCTTCAACAGCCCCATCTCTGGCATCTGGTTCAAAACGTAAAGAGGAAAGTAGAACTCCTCGCACAGCCACAATATCAAAAAAGAAAAAGGAAGAATATAGTTATTCCTTTAATGCTTGTCTATTTGCGAAGGTGGCAAACCAGATGAGTTGTGAATCTCTTCCGAGGATGGAAGAAGCAAGGCTGTCCAATCTGCAATTGAGAGGGAAAACCTTAATGACATATATAGCATCGCTTGTTATAATTGACAGGGTTCTAAACGTGATTAGTCAAAATAGCAATTGCTCTGATATCAAATGCCACCACACTTGTTACAGCAACTTCACACATCAAGGGAAAATAGCTAGACTTAACAAAAAGGCATTAAATTTAAGGGTACAAGGGCAAGGGCCAGTAATTGTAGAACGTGTTACAAGAAGCAATAAACAAAATGCTGTTGATTGGTCACTATGTGCAATTTCAAAGAAAGGTCAGTAAGATTAAGGACAAAAGTTTACTATGCGTACATTTGATTCAGCGGTAATTTTTAGGTCAAACTGCTCGAATATTTTGTGGAGATCTTTTCTTGTTTTGTCTGCTAAACGTCCTGATTCACTCTTTATAATAGCCAAACCGTCATCTCTATATAGGCCGATGCTTTGTTTGCCAAATTTCTTACTCAGGTGGTTTAAAGTGAAAAGGCCTACTAACTTCCGCGCCGTCGAAACTGCCCATGGTAACGCCAAGGTAACTGCTCATGGTCTTGCTATCTTTTTATCCATGAAATTCCGGTATTGAAAAGGAGAGATTTTCTGTAGGGTGTTTTATTATTGAAATATCGTTTTCAGGTATAGTAGCCAAACTTGAAGCCCAAGATAAACTGAGAACTCATTCAAAACTAGATTTAGGAATCACAAAACGTCATTCAACTCACTTAAAACAAGGAACGCTATACAGAACTAAGCAAATATATCTGGAAGTTAAAGGATAGCAATGTTCATTACAGCATTAAATGGAACATTTTGAAACGAACTAAACCTTACAGCTGCGCCTCTAACAGATGCAATCTTTGCTTGTGGGAAAAATACTACATCATATGTAGACCCGAATTAGCTACATTGAACAAACGCAATGAATTAGTCTCTTCATGCAGACATGCAAAAAAATTCCTTTTAATGAACATTTAAAGACCACTAAACACTTTATCGCTATTTTAAATATACCGCGCGCCGTGTCTATACCTTGGCGTCAGGTTTAGTGTAGATAAGATAAGATTTCCGCGTCCTGTCAATTTGTCAATTAACATGTTAATTGCTTTGCGTGCTTTGTAAATAGGATTAATTTTCAGCTTTCATCCACTTGTAATATTGTATAATACTGTAAAGTTTTTTCTGCTAGTCATTAGGCTAATTTATCTGATGAGTGCCACATCTTCGGTGGTACGAAACTAAATAGTAATAAAGATGCCTAGTAAAATTTGTTATGAAATAATGAACTTCGAACGATGTTTTGTGGTTTGCAAAACGTTTCTTAAAAGTGGTTGAGGTCATGCCAACGTACTCCTTCTTTTCTCCTCTGTCACCCTCAACTTCCGCTTTGTAACGGTTATCAAATTAGTTTAATAGGCCGTTTTTAGCTAATTCACAGCAGTTCCAAAAGTGTTTAGTCAAGTTTAAACGCAGCTATCTCAGTCAATATTTCATGAACATGCACGTGGCATATGTCAAAATTTAAGTTAGACATCGCTGAATGCAAAGAAACTTGTTTAAGTGTAATAGCTCGTTTAGTTTTTAAGTTATACTATAAATCAAACAGTCGTACTTTTTTTGCCCCACCCGGTATATATAATTTAATTGTTTGCTTTGTTGCGTATAATACGAAAAGTGCTCAATACATTGGCGCAGAGCAAATTTAAAATATTTAATAAATCAAAATTATACAAACATTTGTTAACTACTTAAAGTTTCATGCCATACTTAAAGTTTCACACTTAAAGTTTGTTACTATCGTTCTTGGCTATTATTGGTTAATTTGAAATTTTGATCGTTGGCATGTAAGGTTATACTTTATGCTATATGCATGATATCCACTTGAAGTTTAAAGTGGTTGTCAAACAATGTACAAAAAACATGTCCCGGAAGGTTTAATTATTGTAAGATATATAAGATTAGTTTAAAGAGCTGCGTTAAAAATCACATAAGAATTTACTAGCGTGTCTGCAAGATGACACTAGTTTGTTCAGAGTGGCCAGAGAAGGTTCGCAAATAATAAAGTACTTCTCCCATAGACATACACTACATTTAGAGGATCTGTTGCTGTAGGGGCGGGCTTGTTTCAGAACTTTCCATGTGATGTTGTAGTCGACGCGGTTATCTTTGAGTTTCCAGATGTGTTTACTTAATTCAGTAGCATGTTGTTAAATGACGTCTTGTGGTTGGCGAATCTGGTTTTGAATGCGTTTGCGGTAAGACCGACGTATGTTTGATCTGGTTTCCCGTCACTGGTCGTAACTGTTGCTTGCATGGTAAGGCATTTACCAAGCAAAGGACAGTTGTCGCGAGATCGGCAGTTGCATTCATCATTGCATGTCGAGGGGTTTTTCATGTGGATCATTCCTTTTGAGAATGGATTTGTTATGTCCGTCATTAGTTTGTTTAATATTAGTCATGCAGGTGTAGCTAATTTTGACAGTGTTCCTGTTGAAGATTTTATGCAATGCATTCATGTTACTGGGAAATTCCTCGTCAAGGATTCTAAGAAAAGTCTGGCCGATATTGATGCGCAATTTTCCAAGAGCACGGCCTCAAAATCACTATCGAAGCCAACAAGAAATCTGTCGATTTTCTTGACGTATAAACCTCAATTTGACCAGTGGAAAGCACATGCCTTATACCAAGCCTAGTAATATACCTTTGTATATCCACAACAAATCCAATCACCCACCTATAATTATCAAGAATATCCCAGAATCCATCAACAAACGCCTCGCCGATATTTCATCTGATGAAGCATTTCTATACCAAAAATCTCTTGAGCATAGTGGGTATAATCGTCAGCTGAAATTCAAACCCTCAACACCATCAAGTGTTCCCACTAGTCAAATTAAGACGCGACACAGAAACATAACATGGTATAATTCACCGTATAGCAAGAACGTTGCCACCAATATCGGCCAGACTTTCCTTAGAATCCTTGACGAGGAATTTCCCAGTAACCATGCATTGCATAAAATCCTCAACAGGAACACTGTCAAAATTAGCTACACCTGCATGACTAATATTAAACAAACTATTGACGGACATAACAAATCCATTCTCAAAATGAATGATCCACATGAAATACCCCTCGACAATGAATGCAACTGCCGATCTCGCGACAACTGTCCTTTGCTTGGTAAATGCCTTACAAAGGCAGTTGTATACCAAGCAAAAGTTACGACTAGTGACGGGAAACCAGATCAAACATACGTCGGTCTTACCGCAAACACATTCAAAACCAGATTCGCCAACCACAAGACGTCATTTAACAACGAAAAAAGAAACATGCTACTGAATTAAGTAAACACATCTGGAAACTCAAAGCTAACCGCGTCGATTACAACATCACATGGAAAGTTCTGAAACAAGCCCGCCAGCAACGGATCCTCTAAATGTAGTTTATATCTATGACTATGGGAGAAGTACTTTATTATTTGCGAACCTTCTCTGGCCACTCTGAACAAACGCAACGAACTAGTGTCATCTTGCAGACACACTAGTAAATTCTTATTTAGGAACTTTGTAACATTCCGGGACATGTTTTTTGTACATTGTTTGACAACCACTTTAAACTTCAAGTGGAAATTATGTAGCTATATAGTATAAAGTATAACCTTACATGCCAACGGTCAAAATTTCAAATTAACCAATAATAGCCAAGAACGATAGTATAGATCGATATATAATCCTACGTGTATATACAACTTAGTCATTAGATCATTTTGTCTGAAGAGTACTACACATACGAAACTAACTAGTAATAAAATGTCTATTCAAAACTGTTGAATCTCTGAATTTTAACTATATATATATATATATAGACTATAGACGATATAGTAAAAACCGTTTGCAGAGTGGTCAATGGAGAACCAGAGCATATTATAGTTAAAATTCAGAGATTCAACAGTTTTGAATAGACATTTTATTACTAGTTAGTTTCGTGCTACACACGTATGTGTGGTACTCTTCAGACAAAATGATCATTTTGTATATGATGCTGTTTTCCGTTGGACTGTTTGCGTGACACATTTGCGCGCGCTCGTTTAAATTTTCCCACTACAAATCATTTGACCGTGATCTTGAGAAGACTAGAGATTCTCTGAAAGCTTTGAGAGTTGGCCAAAAACAATCAAGACTTAGGTCTGATTCAATTGGTGGCCATAATGCACATAAACAACGGATGGACTTATACACTATATAAATATACACTATATATATTTTCTTATACACTATATATATTTTTGCTTATATATATATATATATATATAGTTAAAATTAAATATTTTTATATATATAAAATATTTAATAAATAAAAATTATACAAACATTTGTTAACTACTTAAAGTTTTGTGCCTGGTAAAGGCAATCATCAGGTTAACACAGGATTTTTACCTTAAAGTTCAAACTGTTTTTGACGCGAGCGGACTCTCGTCAGCTTGGTGGCGTAGTGTTGATTTGCGCACGCTCGTAATTTCCCGCCAGGAATTTCCTCTCCTGGCAGCATTTTGAGAAAATCTTAGCTATGCCGATTAAACTTTAAGATCTTCTCGTTTTAGAAAGCTATATTTCTACTTGCTATTACTTCGCATAAGGCAATAATATTTTACTAGGTTAAGCGTCGCATACGGTGATATTAGATAAGAGAATATATTTACTCGATTTTGTAGCGACGCTAACATGGGAGGCAAGATAAAAGGTTTATATTAAAGGCTATATTTACTATACTTTCCTAAAGCAATCCTATGGTAATTTATATTTTGCGGAGAAGGCTATAAAATTTTGCCTTCAGACGTGCTCATGTTTACAGAATCAGTCACAAAAAGGAAGTTCTCGAATAACATAATTTCGATATTTCCCGGATAATTTTTGTATCTTACTACCTTTTAAACTGTAAAATGGTTCAACGGATTTTAGAGTGGACATCAATCTCTACATGTTTACAGTTTGACTTGTGGTTGCTAAAAGGCGCTGGCCTATGAGTTATTTTGTTGCTCTTGAGAACCCTGTTTATCTTTAATAAATAGGTACACTATATCGCTCCGAAACCCAAATTGGCTTTTGAAGACCTGTTGAGTGACTTAACTGTAATTCTGTAATGGAATGCTTTTAATAATAGGTGATGTCAACATTGACTTATTGAAACCAAATAAACCCAACACTCGAAGGTATAATGAACTCTTGCAATCTTATAATTTAAAACAAATGGTCACCAAGGCGACGAGGACTACACAATCCTTATTGATCATTTTATCACTAATTACCCAGTAATGTTACACACACTATGTTGACTTGTTAAAACCGAATAAACCCAACACTCGAAGGTATAGTGAACTCTTGCAATCTTTTAATATAAAACAAATGGTCACCAAGACGACGAGGACTACTACAACCAAGTTCCACGCTTATTGATAATTTTATCACTAATTTACCCAATAATGTTACACGCATTGACGTCTTACCTTGCCCTTCGATAAGTGATCACAACGCACCTTACATTACTGTCAATGCGCCTTACATTACTGTCAATGCGCGGGTTATTCCTTTATGCACCAAGATATAAATATATAAACAGTTTTGTGAAACTGCATTCATTAGAGATTTTTCTGAACAGCCTTTCCAGGTAGTTTATGCCTTTGACAATCCTGACGATCAAAATTGACAAGGCCGCCTGCGCCTTGGATGAAAGACACCAACATCCAAACTTTGCAAGAAAAATGCTACTTTTACGAGAGTCGCTACGATGCAAGCAGATTCGCAGAGTAGCTCACCAAACTGTGTTGACTAAATTACAGCACTTAGCTGTGAAATGGATAATTCGTTATGTCCGGGTGGATGACAATTCTTCTAATCGAGTTGGTGTAACGTTCGGGGTACCACAGGGATCTATTTTAGGTCAAGTTTTATTCAATTTGTATGTGAACGATTTACCCGATATCTTACCTGCAGAAGTCGCCTGTCATCAATATGCAGATGTTACTACTCTCTATACCGCCGCTGTAAACCAACTGATCTTCAACAATGTAAATCCAAATTACAATCTGCTCTTAACAACCTCTCCTCTTGGTCGCTAGAATGTAACCTCGAACCCAATCCTAAGAAACCAAAGGTGATACTGTTATTGACTTAGATGCTTGCGCGAGTACACCAACTTGACGATCACTCCATTGACCTTCGTGTTGGCGAAAATCAACTCAAACGACTTGCCAGTACTTGTTTGTTAGGTACCCAAGTCCAGCAGCATTTGAAGTACACAGATGAAATCAGTTCAAAAATATATAGCTGCTTCAAAACTCTATTGGTAATTAAAAAACTAAAACAGTCGTCTGAGTGTTTGATACTAATTCCTGTATCTCTGATGAAACGTCTTCAGCGAGTGCAGCGTGCGGCAGCTGGTTTTGTGTTCGGAAGATACGCTACTGAGTTGGATGTCTTGAAACTGAGCCTGAGCTGGCTCCCCATCAAAGAACGAAGAGAGTTTCATCTGTCACAAGCTATTTTTAAAGCTTTTTACTTTGATCAGTGGTCTTCACATCTAAAGCTAGAGCAGTACATTCCTAGAAGGACACTTAGATCGTCCGTAGAAACAAAACGAGGCGGCCAATAACATGGATCGGACTAGCCCGCTTACTATAATAACCTTATATAAATTTTGCATTGCCATTATATGGGAGGTGGGCCAGCCCGCTTTGTCGATATCTCGGCTGTTGAAAGCGGGCTAGCCCGGTTTGCCGGGATGAAAATCACCTCTTCATCTCTGCAAACTGGGCTGTGAAAATCGCACGCACGGCCTTTTATTATTGAAAATGTAAACAAATATACGTTATAAGAGACTCCAACTAGCATTAGAATGTTGTTTTTGTGTTTCAATAGACGCTTAAAAATTTCATACAGTAAGTGACTGCATTTTATGAACGTACAAGCGAAGAAACTTGCTTTCGCTAATAGTGAATGTAATCACACCAACAAACATCAATCGATGCAGGACCCTAGTTGATAACAGTTAATTTCACTGAATAGGCATTCCTGTATAAATATTAAATATTATTATTATTTGCATACAAACAATATTCAATTGATATATACCAACGATTATTCAATAGTTGAAAAAATGACTGGTAGCCGGGTCTATGTAATCGTAATTGAAAAGTTGTCTCCCTTAGCGGGCTAGCCCGGTCCGTGTAATCGGCCCATGTAATGCCCTAATTATTGCTATGATTTTTTTCTTGGAATCTCGTTTTATAGGATTAATAGTAGAAGGTTTTGGTAGATGGAATATTCGAACGAAAATATATATGCAATTTTAAACCTAGCCAGGAGCAGTTGCGAAAAATGCAACTTTAGGCCCTCTGGCAGGAATCGAATCTGCGGCCCTGTGCTTCCGGTGCAGCACTCTAACTAACTGAACTACAGAGTCCAGTTGTTGAGCATTAAGTTATTGCGTTTGATGAAGGAGAGTGCTTCCTGATCGTGACGTCACAGCTGGATGCTATGTCAATTCGCCATAAGAAAAAAGATGGCGCCGCGCGTTGGATTATGTGTAGATCGACATGTTTCAGATATTCTGTCATTTCTGTGATTTTACGAGTGAGTTAAGCTTTCACAAAATATTTTGATAACAACACACCGAAAGCAAAACTAACGATAAACGATGAAGGCACGACCTTAGCTGTCTTCTGACAACTTCTTGTGTGCTATAATGCTTGAAAACAACTAAAAATAGCGAAAAGTTTCCTAACTTTAGACAACAGCTATAGTAACACGCATGAATCAAACTTTCGCTTAAAACGATGAAAGCATTTGCGAATTACTCAGAAAAACTCAACATAAAGAAAGAACAATAGTTTACTATACTTTCACGATGTTTTGGGACCGAAATACTTTCGAAGTACTTCACATCGTTGAATAAATATTTTGTTTGTCAAAAGTTTTCACTGTTTACATCCGCGATTCCTGGCCTGTTATTCGGAATGTCTTCGTGTATATTCGGATTTCTTTCGGATTTCATTACCAATTCAAAGTAAAAGAAATGCAAAATTCGAAAGTAATCCGAATATCCGAAGACATTCCGAATAGCAAGTCTGAAATCGCAGATGTAAACCACAGCGAAAATTTCATCCAAAATGTACTTGAAAGTATAGTAAAGCTATTGTTCTTTGTTTGTGTTACGTTTTTTGTGCAATTCGCAATAGTTTTCATGTTTTAAGCAAAAGTGTTAATGCATGCGTGTTATATTTTTTTATGTTTTAGTTAGAAAACTTTGGCCATTATTTTTAGTTGTTTTCAAGCATTATAGCACACAAGAAGTTGTCAAAAGACCGCTAAGATATTGTGCCTTCATCATTTATCGTTAGTTTTGCTTTCGGTGTGTTTTTTATCAAAGTATTTTGCGAAAACTTGACCACTCGCAAAATCAAAGAAATGACAGAATATCTGAAACCTGTCGATCTACCCATCATCCAACGCGCGGCGCCATCTTTTTTATTATGGCGAATTCGAGATTTGATGAATGTGACATTTGCCTCGTTCTCGTGTTTAGTAATATGAACCACGCCTGCAAGCACTGGATAGCTGTGGACGTCATGTTCTCGATTTTTAAATCTTATTATATCTCCATATTCCATACCCATGTCCTGAATAATTTGTGTTTGGTAAATCATGAATCATTGATAACAAAATGTCAAACCACCAATACATGTAAGGCTTTTTTAAGTTCTGATCACAGTTTTGGTAAATATTTGATTCAGTTCATTAGTTGCAACATATTGCCGCCAAATCCCCACATATAAATCGTATAAATCCTTGGCTTGTATTTATTTGTAAGGATTTTTATGATGGGCTTATACATGGAATGGCTTATATTCAGGGGGGGTCTTATATACTGTACAAATAGTTTTTTGTGTGAATAAAAACAATTAAATAGTAGATGTACAAGGTTTTAGGTGGATGGATATTTCGAGTGAAATAATATATACAATATTTTAGACCTGAACTGGAACGGCTGCGACAGGAATTGAACCTGCGGCCCTGCGATTCCGGTGCAGCGCTCTGACCACTGAGCTACAGAGTCGAATTGTCAAGCGTTAACCGCAAGTTCATGTATATATATAGATGCGGGTACTACCGTTCCCGTTCAGGTCTAAAATATTGTATATATTATTTCACTCGAAATATCCATCCACCTAAACCTTGTACCTTGATTTCAATCGAGTGAGATGCAGAAAAAAACATCTTGAATAAGTACATAGTAAATATAAAAAATTACATTCCCATGTACAATGAGCAATTTCATAATAGGGTTTGTGTGTGGTATAATTTAAGGGCCCACAGCAATTGGTTTTTACTGTTGTGGTGTCCCTGCCAATTATTGTTAGTATTTTTTGTACATGTTTAGGTGTTATTCTCCGGGGGGGGGGTGTTAATTGGTGGTTTACAAACTAATGACAATGCAAGAAGACATCAAGTCGAGTAGTCAAGTTTGCGAAAAAACTAATTAGAGAGATTGAGAGAAATGACATCTGGGTCCCTTACACTATATTCCTCCTTCACATATCCTCATTCCACGAGCGAAGACAGAACTCAATTTTCTCGAATGGACAATCGACAAATAGAACGCACTTCACTAATCTAAGATTACCACTAGTTGTGGGAGCACAAATGCCCAGTCCAGTGACAAATACAACCATAAAAATAGGCACGCAAAGCGTACATGTGGTTAGCAGTAATTGGCTCAGTAATTGGCTCGGGTCCGCAGTAATTGGCTCACGCTGTTGCTATCACCCTGCCTATAGTCGTATGTCTTGTTTTGTATGTCTTACAACAGTTGTGCAGCAATTAATATTGCACCTGACCTATTAGATTACTTTAACCATAGAATTGTAACCCCAATGTCTAGTGGTAGTAAGTCAAATACTGTTACAGTATTTATTCAGGAAAACTGGAGATGGCATATGTCATCAAATGCCCCACTGTTCATCGCTCTCATCCCCTTCTCGCGCATGATAGGTGCATAATTTTATTAATCATTAATGTGAAGATGTTATTAAACCGTCATCCTCGTGATCTTCATTTAAATCTTGGTTTATATAAATGTTAGAATTAAACTCTATATTGAATGCCAAACATAGCAGATTATTCAAATGCAAATATAAATTGAAATCAAATGTTATTCAAGCTATATAAAACCATAATCAAACAAAATCATCTTAGTTTGTAGTTTTTAAGATATACTCTGTTTTGGTTGGTGTCGGTGATTACCATTGTATAGCAATGGGGATGTTTATATTATAAGAAATAGCAGAGATATACAAAAATTGGATTGAAACAACCGAAATCAACTTTCTTGTTGTCTGAAGAGAAAAGCTTCTTCAACGGTTCGGCCAAAGTGTGGAATTTGCACAATTTCGGCTGTATGATTATGAACAATTTTGAATCGAAATTGATTGTAAAAATCCTTAAAGGGCTTATGCAGCGAAAATTCGGTTCGAGTGAAACTCTCTTATTAAAGAGAACTTTTGAAGTTATGAAGATTGACGTTTGCAGCTCTTCCATATCCCACTTCGTTCTTGAGATATTAAGATGTGTTTGATATGTAAATAACATCACTGTGACATCACACTGCATAATGAATTGTTGGAAAATCACGAATACCTCGGAGATTATTTAACCAATCGCCTTTAAACTGTCATTTGTTTCTGCCTATGGCAGGACACCACACAAGTCATGCGGAGTTTCAAGTCATTTAATTCAATTATTTCAGATATTCGTGATTTTCCAACAATTCATTATGCAGTGTGATGTCACAGTGATGTTATTTACATATCAAACACATCTTAATATCTCAAGAACGAAGTGGGATATGGAAGAGCTGCAAACGTCAATCTTCATAACTTCAAAAGTTCTCTTTAATAAGAGAGTTTCACTCGAACCGAATTTTCGCTGCATAAGCCCTTTAAGGATTTCTTAGATTGCTTTTTACAATTTTGCAAAATTCCTTATTTTACGGATATATCCATAAACGCGTGATCTGATCCGTAGCCACTGACCGGATAACCACAAAAACTGTGCGAGTTACGTGTAATGCGGTAAGAACATCAGTGACTCATCCCACTCATCTATCTATCATGTATCTATAACGGAGCAGATCGACAGAAGCAAAAGGTCATCTAGTTGTTAAATAGTGTAAACGTTTTCTACGAATTGATGCAAATAACAATAATGTATAGTAAATCTTGTAGGCAGCTCATTTCCATTTGCAGGTAGAATTCAATTCATGTTTCATGCCTAATGTACAATCTTTGCCAGAAACTATGGGACAAATATTGAAATTCCATCACGCATCTTATGTTCAGTTTCCCCGCGCCCCCCGTTCAATGTTGCTATCACAAAGACATCTCCTGACATGAGCGCAACATTGAAACGGGTGGGGGGAGGGAAGGGGGAGTAATTACGTTAAAAAATGTTATAATAACTATATTGCTTCATTGAAGCAAAATTGTCCCAAAGTATTATGGCAAAGATTGTATGTCGTGAATGTGGATTCAATATCGCTAATATTGGTGGCATGGTACACTATGGTTTTTGACTGAGCTATTTGAATATTTGCTAATCATCCCAATACTATAATAAGTTTCTATTCACTTGAAAACACTGCACTGCTGTAGTATCGTTTTAGAATAACAGAGGTCATCAGATTCCATATAAAAACGTAATGTACTGGTTGAGTCAGATGCATTGGGTCATCCCCTACCTATATGAACATGCTTTGTAATTGGTTGAACTTCTAATTCATTTTTTTTGTCTGATATTTTTAGTGATGATTATCGTGCAATTCGACAAAGTATTATTGACATGGTTATGGCTACCGAGATGACAAGACATTTTGAACATCTTTCGAAATTTGTTAACAGTATCAACAAAAGACGGACATCCAGTATAGGTGAAGTCACACCTGTGGTATGTAACTCATTCTAAACGGCACCGTCGAATATCATCCTCCAGAGGATGATGACTTTGAGCGCTCGTATCTTTGGCGCCCCTCACCCAAAACGGACGAAAATACCACCAATCGATTCTTGGCTAATGCCAAACAAATCGTTAAACACATTGTTTTACAGATGTCCGTGAGTTTTTTAACCTTAATAATCTGATATATTTATTATATTGGTAAACTAATTATATATTCAGTACCTTTGGGCGATTGTGAAAATCGCACACACGGCCTTTTATTATTGAAAATGTAAACAAATAGCGTTATAAGAGACTCCAACTAGCATTAGAATGTTGTTTTTGTGTTTCAATAGACGCTTAAAAATTTCATGCAGTAAGTGACTGCATTTTATGAACGTACAAGCGAAGAAACTTGCTTACGTTAATAGTGAATGTAATCACACCAACAAACATCAATCGATGCAGGACCCTAGTTGATAACAGTGAATTTCACTGAATAGGCATTCCTGTATAAATATTAAATATTATTATTATTATTAGTATTATTAGTATTATTAGCATACAAACAATATTCAATTGATATATACCAACGATTATTCGATAGTTGAAAAAATTACTGGTAGCTGGGTCTATGTAATCGTTGGACAACGAATATCAACAAAAATTTCAAAGTTGTCCAATCAGGTTTGAGTGTATTTTGAGTTGTTCAACGACTTCCGGTTTTTGACCAGCAAACCTGACACACGGATATATTTTTGCCAAATTTTGTCATTCCCTCACGGATTTTAGAGCGAATTTAAGCTCTTTGATTAAAGCATCGTTGTTTTGAGAGTTGTACGGTATCATTCTTGCAGGGGATATCGATTAATCTCGAAAGAAATGCATTTAAAGGCGAAAAATCGAGGATAGTTTCGTGTAACATATGCCAAGCCTGGGCTATTTTGGTCTCAATGTTTCCTTCCTTCCCTCGTTATAAGGAAGTCACAGGCGGGCGCGGGCAAATAGAGCCTGGGCCTCCTGTGGTTGGACAGTCTAGTATAAAGAAGCGCCATTACACAACAAACTACAAATAACATGCATGCTTAATTCGTAAGACATAATTGCTACATTTTCGGAAATATTTCCCTATTTTACTTGCTGCCAGAGAACACGTCAGTTATATCTGGCTTGTCTCTATAAACTAATTATATGTACTAAATAATGTATATACGACCAATTGACAATACGACAGGCGAAAGCACTCATATTTCCCGTCAAAACAATACAAGCATCGTCTTTGTTTTTCAAGCTTGCTAGATATTGTGAGTCACCTAAAGCACAATTCTTTGGCATTTGAATAGTTGTGGATTTAGTGCGAGCAGAATACTGCCTGTACTGATAATTTGCTTAATGCCGGACACCGACAATAACGTAATTTACTTCCCACACTAAAAGATATAGGATTCTTCCTTACGTTTGAGTTATTTTGCCTATTTATTTCACGCACTTGTATATATTGTGACTATCACACAACAAACGTTGGTGGAAAATATGCAAATTTGTTTACAGTGTCATATTACTCATCGCAGTAAACATGGATTTCATGTGAGAATTCATATTAAAGAACAACACATAGAAAATATTGATATTTTGAAATAGGCCAACCTATAGGAACCTTTAGGCTTCTATAGGCAATTGGAACAATTTTTATAGGCGACCTATACAGGGTGTATAAAAAAAAACTGAACAAAATTGAAATTGCTCTCAATTTCGCGAAGCGGCTCCAGGTACGAAGTTTTTTATTAATATATATTGTTTGGGTATTTATAATGTAGAATAAACTAAAAAATTCTGAAAGACAATATGCAAATTGTCTAGACAATATGCAAATTGTCTAGACAATATGCAAATTGTCTAGACAATATGCAAATTAGGTAAAGGCGTAAATTAAGCATGCAAAAGCTGATTTTTTCTTAAAAATGAAAGTTTGCGCGACGTTTTGAAGGGCTTACACTTAAGCAAATTTTCTGAAATTTTGAACAGCAATGCAACACCCAACACATTTTCCACCCACTAATTTTGATCTGTTGGACAAGACACCCCCCCTGGGTTTTGAAAAATGTAACTTTCAGAATTTTTTAGTTTATTCTACATTATAAATACCCAAACAATATATATTAATAAAAAACTTCGTACCTGGAGCCGCTTCGCGAAGTTGAGAGCAATTTCAATTTTGTTCAGTTTTTTTATACACCCTGTAGAGGATCCTATTAGCCTGTTGAGGCCTATAATTGCATAAATGTCATGTTTGTTTCAAGCCCCTGCAGCATTCCCTACCTTACAGGTACCCTATAGTATAAGTTCTATATTGCGCTGGCGGCGCCAGATACGTATCGCACATGCTTCCGAAGGTAAATAAGGGTTTGTATGAAAAAACGCGACTAGAGTAAAACTCTTTCAAACATCAAAACAAAATAAAATTGGCGAAGTATCTCTGAAGTTTAATCAACAACAAAACGTTAAAGCTAACACTATACTAAATGCTGACTCCCAGGATTGTATGTTTGGTCCTTGTCACCATCATATTTCAGACCCCTAGGGATGCGGTCTAACACGGTTCTTTCATGCGAATACCTGGCTACATTTCTTTGTTCGTTTAAACACACGAAGAAAGCCGGTAATTATCTCGAAACTGTTTAAACCTCACGATTAAAGGTGAAGTCGCAAGAATATGATATTTTATCTATTTGACTAGCGGTTTTGAGTTGCAATATGACATTCAAATTCATAATTTTACAAGGAATTTATAGGTGTTAAGTGTCAAAGTGGACGCGTATTCTAAAATCATCTTTTAGTGCTAGAAAATCCGTTGTTTCTCGGCTTTAGAGAGGTAAAGGTTTTTATAGATTTCCTAAGTTATCTGGAATATGTGTCGGAAAAGTGCGGCGTCTGCCAGCCTGTTATGCCGTACGTTTTAGTATGCATTTGTTAACTTATTGGTATAATATTAAAAAGTTAGAAGGATTTAAACTTTTCCGTGTGTGTACGTACGTATAAAAAACGCATGACTGGAAAGCAGACCATCCGCTTGTGCTCCGTAAAAGCTTGGCAGGTGTTCGTGAGATAGTCTATGGACTGTTCATAATATTTTCATCTAGTGTATGAAAGAATTGCGAAAGATTCTTCAATACTGCTAGCTTCTTATAAAATACAGGAAAAATTAATATTAGCCCCTGATTTCGTTAAAACACTTGATATATAGAAAGTATTTTTCGCTATCCCGTACCCGCGTTTTTCGCCATGCCCCACATGAACTAATGGCAGCTTGGTAGCTATACAGCTATTTCAATTAAGACTGTCACAAGCAAGAATCAAATGTACAATCTGAGCGCAAAGAGTATAATGCGAATGATATAGTTTATAGGATAAAATGTATTGTAAATCGCCTCGTGGGATAAGCAAGTGGTGATCATTTGTCATATTTGCATATTTACAAGCAAGTCAAGTAATATAGCTGCTCCTTTAAAATCTCTCACTTGATATATCAAAGAATATGCTGTGCCTAGGCTTACTGATAAGACTTACGATGGCGAGTTCTTTTCTTGACAGAAATAATAGGATTGGAAGTGAAAGAAGCAAGTTTTTACTTACAAACTTCAACCGTTTGTCACCATTTGTAAATTTCTGCACGCGTTGTCGCCGGCGAATTAAATGCGAACAAATGTGTGTATGCCTCTGAGAATGGCCAAAAAAGAGCTATAATCATTGGCTTACCTCATTGGTCATTTGCTAAATTAAATAGCTAAACATATTAAAATAAGATATAATCATCTTGCTGTTTGCGCTTGGATTGTGCATTTGACTATTGCCTGTGACAACCTTAATTGAAATAGCTGAATAACAATAAACCTGAATAATGTTGATGTCACTGGGCAATTGTTTACAGACAAAGATGATTGGAGAATGTGCAGCTGCGCACAGGCCAACCTACTCTTGTTCCTGCTTCATATGCTTTAATTGAGAAAGAGATGACTTTTTTATTTCCTCCATGACATGCATTTGAACATGTCAATTTATAGAATTTACTCCCTTTTGCAGGGTGGTCGTGGTACCCCTGATTCAACTACGTCGTCATTACACACGCCTGAAAACAGAACTTTAATAAAGAGAATGCTAATAAAATGTGCGGATATTTCAAACCCAGCTCGACCAAGGTTTTTATGTGAAACATGGGCAAAAAGGATAGCAGAAGAATACTTTACTCAGGTACGTCTATTCAATTTTAAATATTGTTTGAGGGCGATTGAAGGATTTAATACCATATGTATATGCGGCAATGATCGTTGCCAGGGATCGTAATGTGTAACACAAACTAAAACCTATTGCCCGCATATATTACCTCTAATCAAATCTTCAAATTTTTGCACCGGATTAAAATACTAACATATCATGCCAATCCATTGGTATTTGACTGATGAAAAGGTCTAACCATTTGCTTTCTACGATCACTGAAGGTGGCGACACCAATAGTGCGACTTGTCCAAAATTCACAACTTTTAGAAACGATTTTTAAAGAAAATGTCTATCTATCTACCCTAAGACTCGTGATTTCTTCTCCCTAACATCGACATTTAGATTATTGTAAAATTCATGCAAATGGGGCAGAAGCCCGACCAGGAGAAGGAAATTCACTGAATTCGCTGTCTTGGGAGAAAAGATGTTCCCCACCCTACATACCACGCTTTATGCCTCCTTTTCGTGTCTACTGCGTAGACACGTTGCAATACACAAATGTAAGTCGACTGCGCATCAGAATGACGCGTTCTGAGTTAGCATTTTACTCACTTCAATTCATAACATCAGGCCAGGGAATTCACTATAACTAATTTCCATATTTAAATTAAATGCAAATGAATTCTTTGGCCCTGCTGTTATAAATTGAGGTAAGTAAAATTCCGAGATTCGCGATCTGTGTGTACTGCAAGGTGTAAGCGGCAATTGATAAAATTGGTAAAAGGGGTCCTCTTACGTTTGTCGACGGCTCACCCTGCTTCATTACCGGCGCTCGCTCAATACCATCAACCCTATCAGATTAAGCTGGATCCATCCCTGTTTTGTTGTACAATGTATGACCAATGGCGTTTTTTAAAGTTTAAAAGCTATGCTATATAAGAATGAACATCTCCCCCGAAATATATACTAACAAACAACCCCACTCCATGCCTTTATTATCTTTTTCGAACAGCTAATTACGCATAAATTCCTCAAATTCCTTTTATTACTTTTTACTTCATTGCCAGGTAATGTATGTTTTGGAAAATACCATAACTTAATGTAACTAATGAATTACTCTGGACATTTTAGAACAAATATTTAAATTTGGTTTTAATGTACCAACGCCACTATACTTAATTTATGTGCATTGCACATGTAACCCGGATGAGTGTACAATCCCTTTTGTCTCGTTAGAAAGGCTTTCCCACAATTATTTTGCCACAGACACACGTCCATTGAAAACTGGGTTCTTTCTTAATATGTGCGTTGGATTAAGGTGATAGTAGGCAGCTTGGAAGTCTTGAGTGTATACCAAGTTCCCTTGTTGGTCGCGCTTGTCGTAATGCCTTACAACCACATTCTTTGGTTCTTGTCTATAGCACTCTGCAAACTCCTGACCACAACCATAGCACTTTTTAGTGCAAAGTTTTCAACTTTGCAGTATTGTGATGAGGGGCGAAAATTCACACGAGTCAGTCATACATAGTGTAAACTTTCCGCGAGCCGCGGGTGTTTCTGATTGCTGCTCTTTCTTACCATGTCTATAAAACTACAGAGTTGAACTTTTTTAACTACAGTCACACAACTAGTTATCACTTCTTTCTGTCGTTTTATGAAATGTTAGACAATAATTTGATCAATTATCGATTAATCGTGATAATTTTTACCTTCTCAAACTGGCATTTGGATGTATTATATAACGATTACTAGGCAATACAAAAATTACAACGTTAGCCAGTTTAACAGTGACTTAAACGAGATTTTTAATTTACCTATGGGTAGGTCTATTTCAAACGATCCAAATACGTTATGGAATGATTTCAAAACTAAATTCTTGAGCGTTGCAGATAAACATGCACCAGTCAGTGAATATAAGCCCTGGTTAACAAACCAGATAAAGCAAATGAGCTATCATAGAGAGTATCTTAAAAGGCAATCGATCAAACTAGGATCTACAATTTATGACAAGGCCTATAAGAAGTGTAAGAACAAATTAAATAGTCTCATAAAAAAAGACTAAAGAAGAATATTTTAAAACAAAGTTAAGTAATGCCAAAAATAGCAAAGAAAGTTGGCGCGCAAGCTATTAACGAATTGTTAAATAAAAGGCCTAAAACTACACAGATTAAACAATTGAATATCAATGATCGAGTTATAGCTGACGATGATAAAATTGCAGACAGTTTCAATGAATACTTTTCAACAATTGGTTGGGCGTTGTCTGATACAATTATAGGTAATGATATTGATCCAATGAGCTTCGTGACTCCTGTTCATGACAATTCATTTAACTTTACAAGCATTACAATTCAAGAAACAATAGATGCACTAAATCATATTAAATCTAAAAAATCTCCAGGGCTTGACGGAATCAGTATAAGACTACTAAAAGATGCAACCAATATCATTGCTGGGCCATTGGTTAACATTTTCAATGTATCTCTTCAAAGGGCGATTTTCCCTGACGATTGGAAGCTAGCGAAAGACTCCAGTCTTTAAGGAAGGAAATAAGGCTGACTGTGGAAATTACAGTCCAATATCTGTAATTTCTGTCGTGGCTAAACTTTTTGAGAAACTGGTATACCAACAGCTAAGATCATTTATGACATTTAATAACATTCTTGTGGAGCAAAACTCTGGTTTCCGTCCCCAACATTCTACGGAAACTACACTTCTTAGCTCCACGAACGAATGGCTGTATAATATGGACAAAGGTTCACTTAGCGGAGTTTTATTTCTGGACCTTGAAAAAGCTTTCGATACTGTCGATCACCACATCCTCTTATCGAAGCTTAAATTAGACGGTATTAGAGGGACCAGGGTGAAGGCTCAGGAGTTGCGGGTTTTTAACGGCTTTTTATAAACAAATTTTATACTCCACCAAAACTATTCTAAGAACATTCTTAAATTAGTCAAATAGCTACACTTTAACAATAAAATATAGTTGACATGATAGTATAATGCCTTTGCATTCTTTTAATTACGTCATGGGCTCATTTAGAGCGGTTTGTGCAACCTTTTCTGTGGCCTATATGTTGTGTCAAATTATGTGTCGCTCCTCATATGTATATTAAAGGCTAAGGCCTTCAAAGTCTAATATCTCCGCTCAAACTTGTCGTACGGCAAAAAACATTCGGTCAGATCTTTTCACAAAGGTTTCTCTTTCTAACGAATATGGTTTGATCATAACTCAGGCAAATTTAGCGACGAACGGAGCCAAAGTCTCTCTCAATTTCGGCTATGTTCATAATACTTCGATCTGTTCGGGCATGATCGTGGACGTGACGTAAACAACTGGTAAACAATACCGTCTTACGCGGGGTGGGACAGCAGTCAAATTCGTCGCTACTCGTCCATTTGACTGCTGTCCCACCCCCATTGTATTGCACTTAGGTACCTTCCCATTTCAGCTTTACGACTTGCTTGCTTATCGCGGGTGAAAATAAATTTCGTTGTGTTACAATGTTCTCGTTCTTTTCCCTCAACAGTAACTGTATTATGATGTGAAAGACCAAACGGCAGAAAAATATGTGGATCTTCATAATAGTCATATATATTAGGTCAAGAATTGCATCCTTTCTAGTTGGTTTCCTAACCATCTGTTTAAGGCAGAAATGTTTCTTGACCGTATTGACATCCAAACGGTTGAAATCACCTGCAATGATTCTTGCGCAGTTTGGATATATCGATTCGGCCAGAGTCAGACTTTGGAATACCTGTACTATCGATACGCGCATCGTTGTGGATGTTGGCAACAGGCCTAACTTGACATCCAAGCCTTTTCTTTTCTTTTTGGATTTCTTCAGCCATTCTTCTTTTGGAACCTCCAAATATCCGTCATTTTCGCGGAACCGGCAGATAACAAGCTCAACCTGGCAAGACTGTGACTTGAGAAAATCTTCTATTTTCTCAATGCATTGGGGAATTGAAAACTTCGTTGCGACCTCATTCTTGAACACTTTGTTAATGCCTTCATTGTTATTGGTCGTGTACCATTGAGTAGGCGCTCCTCTCAGACCAACAGAAGCTCGAACAGACAATATCATGGATTCACGCATGTATGGTGCATGGTATTTCGCAAACCAACTGTAGAATAACGCAGCCAAAGAGGACTTTGGCAATGGACCACTTCGAGCTGGTCCCATTTACTCTTTAAGGCAGCAAGTTTCTCGTCAAATTCCTGGGCGTCAAAAGTGTCGAGAAGTCCAAATACTACTTCTTTGTCATCTTGTTTTCCAGATATATCAAGTAGTAGCTGCGCTTGGATTGGTTTATTTATTTATTTATTTATTTACAATTATTTTAAAACGGCCAAAGATTGATTTTCAAGAGGCCGTTTCAATTTACAAAAATATTAATTCTAAAAAATTACTATAAAAATACATACACAAACAACAGAATCATCGACATGTAACCAGGCCCAAACTCCATAAAACTCAAACAAGTGTCATGAAATTACTTATATTGTCTTGAAGATATTGTCAATTGCAATCTTTCAAATTCTTGGAACAGTTATTAATTAAATTTTTAAGTCTTGCAATAGAGAGAGATTCGTAATCAGAAGCTACATCACAAGGCAAGTTGTTCCATGTAGATGCTGCCCTATATGAGAAGGACTTTTTCATGAAATCAGTATTGGGTTTGTTTAAGTGAAGTTTTCGGTCGTTGCTTCTAAGACGATACGTGGCGTTGTTGGTAATAGTAAACATGTCTGATATATATTCTGGTGGTTGTCTTTTTAATGCTTTAAACGTCATGCTTATTTCCCCTTTCTTTAGGATGTTTTCAATCGGTTCCCATTCTAAATGAGCAAAGATCTCCTTTGACCTGATATCATAACTAGAACCCGTTATAACACGAGCAGTCCTCTTTTGTAATTTGTAGAGTTTATTCAGCTGCGTACGACTACCATCATTCCATACGTTTGAACAGTAAGTAAAATGGGGTAAGACTAGTGAGTTATAGATATTTATCAGTGAATTTTGGGTTACATATCGTTTTGATCTTTTTAATAAACAAATAGATTTGGATATCTCTTTACACTGCTCTTCATTGTGTTCATTCCATTTTAACTCATCGGTCAGAACAATCCCTAACACTTTCTTATTTGTTACTTGTTGTATTGGGATGTATAATATTTTAAAATAAATGTGATTTTCTGTGATATAAATAATTGCGTTTGAAGTGTGAACGTAAACAACAGTACTGTTTATATATGCATTGTCATTGACATTGTTAGGAAAACGAAAGTTAAACAGTATTTCCGCTTTGAAAAAAATCCCTTCCAGTTGAAGGCAGTGGCCGACTATACACCCTTAGTTTTTATACTATTTCACCAAACAATTCAGATTTCCGACTTGGACTTACTTAACTTGGGCTAATATATAATAGCCGCCCATGTGCAAAATTTGAAGTGACAGTCCGGAATTATAGAGTAGAAACATATACAGTAGAGTCCTATTACTGTAAACAAAATTTTCAACACAACATTTAATAATAATATGAACCCTGTAATATTTACAAAACTAAACTATATCATACATGTAACTACTCTTTACTCTTCGTCCTTCTATAACTTAATACTGAGTATAAGTCATAAACATAACGATTAACGAATTTTTTTCTTTCAACACAACGACAACGTAATATTTGCTGTAACTATTCATCCACAACATTCATTGCCTTGATAACTTTGTCCTCTCTCAAGATTACAAATAAAATCTTGTTTACTAAAAGCAAAGTTTCAATGATTGGAAAGCTTGGTAGGGTCCGTCTCTTGTTACAAGTAATTATAAATGGGGCATAATTTGCCTGCGTATGTTTACGCTTGGCGTTAAAAACACGATTTTCAAAAGCGAAGTTAAAAATAGGCCTTCGAAAAACAAATGTCATGAGAACTTGACAATCTTGACATATAAATACTGCCAGCTATAATTCCATGCATGACTCATCTATTTACGTCAGCAATAAATACGCATACACTTCCCACGGCGAATTGTGAAATATTCTTTATCTGTAGGAACAAGGAGAGTCTTCCATCTTCGCCGCAGAGTACTTCAGTGCTTCCATATTAATCTTTCGTTTTCCTTACTGAATTTCGCCCCATTTTCACTCCTATTTTCCTCAAAACTTGTGGCTCTTTGAAACTTTGAACAATCCTTGGATCCCTAGTTCTCAGTTTGCTGGAAGGTTGCAGTTTAGATCGCCTTCTATGTTTCAGTTTGGCGGGCGATACCAAGTCGACACTAACATAGGTTTATTTTTTTGGTTTATTGATTTCGAGGCAAATTGCATCTATGCCTGTGCCTGCTGTATTAAATCGTCTTGTAGGGTGTGAGGAATTGCATTTCGTAAGTAGGTTGCAACACCTCCACCGTTTCTATTTCTGTCTTTTCTTACTATGTCAAAACCCGCGATCTTAACCTCATTTCGACTAGGTTTTAGTCATCTTCAGGAATGAAGAGATTATTACATATCAAAGTTATATATACAAGTGAAGAAATATGAGAAATGCTATATAAGTTCTTTAGAGGCTTTAGTTCCGTGGTTAAGGTCAGGTTTCAATCTTCGTATTGCTAGAGATTCTTTGAACAATAATGTCCACAAAATGATTTATACATGGTAGCTTATCAACCTAATACATCAATATAAAGTAAAAATAATAGAATATTTTCTATGATCTAAGTAATTAAAAAGGTTGCTTTTCATGAGGCCATGTTAAATTAATGTAATAAACAAGTATTAAAAAAAGAAAGGTAATTAAGTTATTTATGCATAACATTATTAAGTTACTATTAATCGACATAAAATTCACACTTAAATTCGCCTTAATATGGTAATAGATTTGTATCATCACTGGCAGCTTGACAAATTCTTAAGAAGTGAATTATTTTCATTGTAATTAAACATTGGAATTATTTTCACAGTAATTTGTTTTTGTGAAACTTCGTTTTTGTGAAACTTCTGAAACTTCGTTTCATAGCATTTGTTCTTGGTTTTGCCAGCTTCATCATAGTGCAATTGCTACATAAATTATATATATTGATCGTTTACTGAAATTTGAAACTGGCCTGATATTAATGTCGAAACTTCGTCTTTTAATATTTTCCGCATAAATAAAAGCGTATCAACCAATCTTAACTGATTTATATAATACTTCTATTCTATGAAGTGTTTCAACGAAATCACTGCCTGATATAAATTATTCCTGCATTATTTCAGAAGCTAGCGGTATATATTGAAGAATCTTTCGCAATCTTTCATACATTTGATGAAAATACCATGAACAGTCCATGGACTATCTCATGACCAATTGCCAAGCTTTCAGGAAGCACAATAATGTGGTAATAGATTTGTATCATCACTGGCAACTTGACAAATTCTTAAGAAGTGAATTATTTTCATTGATAAAGTCTTGTAATTTGTTTTTGTGAAACTTCGTTTTTGTGAAACTTCTGAAACTTCGTTTCATAGCATTTGTTCTTGGTTTTGCCAGCTTCATCATAGTGCAATTGCTACATAAATTATATATATTGATCGTTTACTGAAATTTGAAACTGGCCTGATATTAATGTCGGAACTTCGTCTTTTAATATTTTCCGCATAAATAAGAGCGTATCAACCAATCTTAACTGATTTATATAATACTTCTATTCTATGAAGTGTTTCAACGAAATCACTGCCTGATATAAATTATTCCTGCATTATTTCAGAAGCTAGCGGTATATATTGAAGAATCTTTCGCAATCTTTCATACATTTGATGAAAATACCATGAACAGTCCATGGACTATCTCATGACCAATTGCCAAGCTTTCAGGAAGCACAAAAACGAACTTACTGCTTTTATAAAGTGGGGACGTTCACAGGCTATGAGCAAGCGCATGACAACGGCCATAAAGCTATTCTTTTCATAATAATACTTTACTTCTATCAAAAGTGAAGTTTTCAATTTTAATTTAAGTAAATACAATTATATTTGAATACGGTAAAATCTTCAGTATATAGATAGCCTAACTATGATAATAATTATATACACACATCAAGTCCAAAGTCCAAAAGGTATCTACTACTGGTTTACAAAATTGGTTCGCTTAAATTATTATAATGCACGTCTATATCTTTCTTAAATTATGATAATGATTGAAGCTTTCTTATATCTTGAGGAAGATTATTCCACAGTAGCTCCCCACTATAACAAATTAAAGCTTCCCTTTAAATCATTTGTTTGTGGCTTGGGCAAATTTAATCTTATTTCAGAGTTCCTTATATTGTACCCTGTACCACGGATTGAAAAGAAATCTTGTAGATCAGAAGGCGTATTTCCTCTGATAGTCTTAAAGATTAGACCAACCAAGGAAAGGTTATCCCAACGTGAAGTTAAGTATCTAAGAGAATAGTTGCACTGGTACCATAGCTTGACCTCGTAATGACCCTTAAGGTGGCTCGCTACAGTTTTGTATTATTTCGTATAAAATGAAAAATTAAGGATATAGAAAATAGATTTTGGGCAATTATTAACTGTAGGAGTAAAAATGTATCTGAAATACATAAAACCATACTTGAAGGGTTCTAAAAAATTTTAAAAAGTATCATAACTACCGTTGCTATGGCAACCGTGACGTTTCAAAATGGCCGATATTATGACTTTAAAGTAATTTAACTCGCGAAAAATTGTGGTGACCCCCATTTTTTATTTCATAAAACGTTTCCACTTACCAAAAGGAAGTGTTTCGCAAATTTAAAAAAAATTCTGTAATGAGAAAAATTTTTAATTTAATAAAATGTGTTTTTTTGCAATTAAAAATTTTCCTCATTACAGAATTTTTTTTAAATTTGCGAAACACTTCCTTTTGGTAAGTGGAAACGTTTTATCAAATAAAAATGGGGTCACACCGCAATTTTTCGCGAGTTAAATTACTTTAAAGTCATAATATCGGCCATTTTGAAACGTCACGGTTGCCATAGCAACGGTAGTTATGATACTTTTAAAAAATTTTTAGAACCCTTCAAGTATGGTTTTATGTATTTCAGATACATTTTTCCTACTACAGTTAATAATTGCCCAAAATTTATTTTCTATATCCTTAATTTTTCATTTTATACGAAATAATACAAAACTGTATCGAGCCACCTTAATTGCCGCTCGGTTTTGTAATTTCTGTATTTTACAGCTAAGTCTAACTATACTTCGTGTTGTTTGTTGAGACGCCGCATATTTCAGGTGACCCTGATAATCTATAAAAGCATTTACCTCTCTTAAGCTGAGAAACTACGAGTTTTCTAGCTAAAATAGAAAAGAAGAATTTTTAAGATTTGGAATGAAGATCTCTGAAATAATTATTTTGTACGCTCAGAGTAAATTGTAGAATTTGCGTCCATTTAACACCTAAAAATTCCTTGTAAAATTCCATTTTGCAATTAAAATTCCATTTTGCAATTAAAAAGATCTTATTATCTTATTATATAAAGTATAGTGCTTTGTAGAGATTTCGAGCACTAATAAAACTGATAATCTCACATGCGAGATTATTTATGATAACCTCACATGCGAAAATTATCGCTTTTGAAGTTTATTATTATTGGGTACATTCGGTGAGAGGAGTTTCCTTAGGAATCAGATTTAGATTGGCTAATTTACATAGAAGAGGGACACATTGGTGTTCCAAAGACGTATTAAATACCTTAGTGAATACTTTGCAAAGTATTCACTAAGGTATAAATACTTTGCAAAGTCATTCCATAGCCAATACGGAAGGCCATTGGGATCTGGTGATGTTCTCTTCTGTTTTTCCAATATACTTTCGACAGTAGGTACATCAACACTTGGTATTCTGGTCCCATTTGGTTCCGGTACAAGTTCGGGAGATATGTAATTATCATCAGTGTTTATTGTCTGGAAATAATTGTTTATGTCGTTTGGATCGATATTTAAAATAACATCATGGTTCGCTTTTTTACCAGTGATTTTACTTACGGTGTTTCACCACCTCTTCGATCCAGAAGCGTTTTTCCTATTTTCATTCTTAACAGCACTAACCATATTTTCGCGGATAAGCATGTTGATCTTCTTTTGTAGGTCTTCATTAATCCCTTTCCTTGCATTTTTATTACTTATTTTGCACAAGTGCTTTACTAAAGGAGACATGTATAGGGGATCTCGTGTGGATAGTTTTACCTCAATCAATGGAAAATTGTTATTGAATGCAGAAGTAATAGTCTGATTCAGTAATGTAACTGCTTCATTCACATCTTCACAGCCATCAATGATATTCCAGTCATGTGCTTCCAACTCTCTCTTCATGGCGAACTTTCTATGATCTCTTACATCTCTGAAATAAATGTTTTTTCTTCCTGGTTTAGCACCAATCGGTGGGGTTATCACAACAGCCAAATGGTCAGATTTAACCACCCCATCGAAACAGGACATATTTTAAGGATTTCTAAGTGGGGGGCCATTTGTGAAAAAGGGCCCTTAATCTGAGTGCTGAAGGCGCGAGCCCTGTAGGGGTCCAGGGGGGGCTTTTCCCCAGGAAAATTTTGAAATCTGGAGCTCTGAAATTGCCAATTCTGAATATTTTACTTGTAATCCAATAGTATTTCAATGTTTTAACTAAAACTTTAAAAATGTCCAACTATATAAGCCATAAAAACAATATTTCGTTAAATACAGACAAATAATTTACTCTGTAAATGACCCAATGTATAAAGGGCCCAGGGAGTGGGGGGCCAATTTTGTGCGAGTGGGGGGCCATCAAGAGGGCCTGGGGGGCCAAGTGGCCCCCCAGTATATATGTTAAAATATGCCTTGCATCGAAAACCTTGGGATTATTCCAAAAGTGTGGGCAATTCGTTAGGAAAATGTCAGTCAAGGACTTTCCGGCCTCTTGTGGGTTTTCTTACCATGTGTTCCATATTATGCTAGCTTATAATATCCTTTATTTTTAATTGGTTAACATCTCCTGCAATGATAATCCTAGCATTTGGCTCCCACTGGAGAATTTGCTCTATGCTCTCTGATAAATGATTTATGAAAATGGATATTTTATTTTATTTTGTTTGAAAAGACTGTCCTTTATATAATAAACAGAAAAATACATGGATGCTCAACACTATGTATTATTCTCTATATATTCTTCCGACTTCACCTTTAATCGCGAGGTTTAAACTGTTTTGAGATGATTACCGGCTTTCTTCGTGTGTTTAAACGAACAAAGAAATGTAGTTCAGACAGAACATATCGAAGGTAAATAAGGGTTTTTACTGACATGGCAAGAATTTGTTTTGGTGAATCGTGCAATTTGATTGGCTGCTGACGAGACAGGATTTTCCCGTATTGCCCACAGGCGATACGGTATTTTTATTGCCCTGTGAAGCTGTGACGAGAACCGAGTTTGAAACGAAAAATTGTATAAAAGACAGAAATTAAAGGGGTGACTGCTGTGATTAAAGAACTTTCTCAATAAGTTTTTGTTGGCATAAGTCGAAAATACAAGGTAAGTTTCACAATGTTTTTACTATATATTATTATATTAAAAACAGTCAAGAATATTTTGTGTTTTGAACATGCGAAGAGCTTTAAATTTTATTTGCAGATGACCAGTAGGAATTTGACACCATCTGAAAGAAAAATACAATTAAAGCAGCCATAGATTTAAAGATTATTTTCGAAATTTTTTTTTGTTAGTCAAAAAAAGATATGAACTAAAAACATACTTTCGAATGTCGGTGCTGTATATTTCTTCATATATTTTGTTTTCAGATTTGTTGTCTTTTATTCAATAACTAAATACCTCGTCATTTTCTTGAAATACTTTCCAAAACTCTGTTAATACTCTATAAAAGGTGCTGTAGAGTAGTTTCACTAACCAAAAGATAAATTTCATGTTACAATTGACATTTTGCAAATGTTTCGAACTTTGTACTTTGCCCTCGCGTGACCATGTTTTTCATTTTTTACAAACGTACAATGCCATATAATAAAAAACTTACTGACCTCGACCGTTCGGGCAGTACGGGAAAATATCAAACCTCGGTCTTGCTGTATTGACCAATACAGCAAGACCTTGGTTTGATATTTTCCCGTACTGCCCTCACTCTCAGTCAGTAAGTTATTACTATGAAAAAAACCGCGATAAGAGTAAAACTCTTTTAAACATGACAACAACGTAAAATTGGCAAAGTATCCTCGAAGCTTAATAAACAATTATTAAAATCAACAGCAAAACTTAAAGGTTAATATACACTAAATAGGCCTACTAAGTCGCTCACTCCCAAGATTGTATATTTGTCCTTGCGCGTTACACCTTGCCAACATCATTGGGATGCGGTTTAATACTGTTCTTTCATGCGAATACCTGGCTACATTTCTTTGTTCGTTTAAACACACGAAGAAAGTCGGTAATTATCTCGAAACAGTTTAAACCTCGCGATTAAAGCTGGAATATGATTTTGTTATCTATTTCACCATAGCGGTTCTTAATTGCATGCGAAATTACATACAAAGTAATAATTTTTACAAGGAATTTATAGGTGTTAAATGTAAAATGGACGCGTATTCTACAATTTACTCTGAGCGAACAAAATCATTATTGTAGAGATCTTCCTTCCAAATCTTGAAATTGTCTTCTTTTCTATTTTAGCTAGAAAATCCGTAATTTCTCGGGTTAGTCACCAACAAATTGTTTAAAGCGAAGCTTTAATTTGTTATAGTGTCTATGCACGAAATGGCTGGAAAATTTGGAAAAACAGATTTATCGCGCATATCTCGATTTTTAAATTCAGGACACCTTACGTCGTATAGACAAGGATATTCCGGCCAAATATCAGCTATCTTGTCTTCCAACATTGCCTCAGCCACCAAATCACTATTCGCCGCCATTTTATTTGTCGCGATTAGCACTTCTACGCATGCGTATTCGTGTGACATTGTAAGGCGATAGCTTTGCACGCGCGCGCACTTGGAGTTCAACATGTTGATAATCAGGTGCCGATGGCACGCGTGAACAATAGCGCTCAAAACGCCATCGCACACTGGGGGAACTTGCTTACGCCAACAGTCACGAGTGAAACTTTGCTAAGCTGATAGCTCTAGTGTGCGGCGGGCTTTACTGTCGAATTACTAATAGGTCGTATTACTAGCTCAAGTTAATAATGGTTCAACTCACAAAGGACCAAGAGTGTTCATCGTTTTACATTATACCCAGACTGGAAATACAACTGCAGTGCAAAACGCTTTTCGAGCAAGGTTTCATGATCGGAATCCTCCTCACAAGACAACAATTTTGAGGAACTTTGTAAAATATTCGAACGAAGGAACGAGCCTTAACCTGAACAAAGGCAATTCTGGAAGGCGAAGAACAGCGCGATCTGTGGAAAATGTCGCCGCTGTTAGAGCTCTGCTCGAGCAAAATCCACGCCATGTGAGTGCTCGGCGCAATCCTGTTGAAGTATCATCTGCAGGTTTTAACAGGATAACCAGGCTAGACCTAAGGTGGCATCCGTATCGAATGCATGTGCGACACGCATTATTGGCAACGGACTTGCCGCGCAGGTTACGATTTGCAGACTGGTTCATTCAACGCTATCAACGCGAAAATGTTTTTGCAAACCATCATAATCGGAGACGAGGCAGCATACCTCAACTCGCTGTGCATTTTGGAAACCAGCATTGGGAGGGTATGTTTCGGGGTCTTTGGTGGGCTCAAGACGGGGCTCCAGCGCATCGCCTCATCGCAGTAAGGGATCGACTGAACGGAGTGTTCGGGAATAACCGCATCATAGGGTTAGGTCATGATGTGGAATGGCCACCTCGCTCTCCGGACTTGACCCCGTGCGATTTTTTTATGTGGGGATATCTGAAGGATAAAGTGTTTTCTGCCGGCCCACCTCAGAATATCGGTGTGTTACAGCAGCGAATATCCGACGAGTTCGATGCATGACGACGGCTGCCTGATTTTATAAGACGAGCAGTCCGCGATATGCACAAGCGAGCCGTACTTTGTGTCGAGAGAAATGGGGGACATGTTGAAGGACAAGGCCCTTGATTATTTAACAATTAACTGTTGTTTATACTTGTAAAATAAAATTTCTATTCAATTCTGCTTTATGCACTCGAGTGTGTAGTAATTCGACAGTTATGCTCCTGGAATACGATTAGAAGCTATTTTAAATTCCCAGGGGCCTAAAATATTTTGTGCTTAAGAACAAAGTGGATTTCTTGGGAAATTCAGAGGTTGCGTTTTTTTTATACACCCTGTATATATATATAAACTTAAAACTTTTGAACACTACACTCGGATACCTAGCTCGTTTAGCTTTGTTTGATTTTAAAAAGGTATTCGACTTGATAGACCATCATTTGCTAGTCGGAAAATTGCTCTCTCTTGATATCCCTCGCAGTGTGGTTAAATGGGTTTCCGATTTTTTAACAGATCGTCAACAGAGGGTCAAACTTGTCTCCCATAATTGTTATTCGGATTAGTCCAAGTGCAGCAGGTTTGCCACAAGGAATAAAGCTAGGCCCCTGGCATTTGCACTTGTGATTAACGATCTTGACGCCGGAGAAGCAGAAATTTGGAAATTCGTATATGATTTAACACCCGCAGAGTGTGTTCCGAAAGGCAGTACGAGAAATATGTAATCTAATGTTAATAAAGTCCAGATTCAATCAGACGTATTGAAATTCACGCTTAATGGGGACAAATGGGGACAAAGTAAAATCACCATGTCTGCCTCTAACTATTAATGCTAAGGAACTCGATCGAACTGGTAACACAAGTTAAAGTCTTAGGTATGACATTAAGTAATGATCTGAAATGGAATTCCCATGTCGAAAGTGTAGTTAAGAAGGCATCCAAACGCATGTACTTTTTGCGTCAATTATTAAAGCGTGCGAAGATATCATGTAATAACTTAGTAGAGTTCTATTGTACATGTTTTAGGAGTGTCATCGAATATGCATCACCAGTGTTCCACACGCTTTACCCGAATATTTAAGTGACGATTTAGAACAGTTGCAGAGTGCGCTTGCTGGCACACAGCATTATTAAAAATATTGCAGCCTGCACACAGCAATATTAAAAATATTGCAGCCTGCACACTGCAATATTAAAAATAATGCAGCCTGCTCACAGCATTATTAAGGATAATGCTACCAGCAGGGCGCATTAAAACTCTTTCTGGTCGGTCGAATTTTAAATTATGTTGTCGCAAGAGCACTTTGAGTACGATTTCCTTTGCAAAATATTTACTCCCTGGCAATAAACACCATTGGAATCCTTACAAAATAAGCTTTTTAACAGTGGGCTATTTTACCGACTAAACATTACAGAATCAAAATACTAAAAGGTTAATCCCAAACATACCTCCAATCATACTCCAGTTCAACTCAAACAATCTTTAATATTGTTAATTAATTGCATTGACAAGCATGCACCACTCAGATCAAAAAGAGTTGGGAAAAAGAAATCCCCTTGGATCACTAGCCAATTAAAGCAAAAAATGCGTAAGAGAGATTTCCTGAAAAAGAAAGCTAAACAGACTGGTGATCCATTAATTTGGCAACAATATAAATACTCACGAAATTGCACGAATAATGAAATTAAAAAAGCAAAAAGTCAATATTTTACCGAAAACGTCGAGGCTAATAAGAAAAATCCAAAATCAACCTGGAAACTTATTAACGCATTAAACTCTCGTAATGCTTCTAGTCACAAAACCATATCCAATATCAAAGTGGGTGAAGAAACTGTAAATACACCCAAGGACATAGCTGAGACATTTAATTCTCACTTTGCTAGTGTGGGTGAAAATTTAGCATCCGATACCACCATCTGCCGTAGAACCTGAAGTATATGTTGTCCCAGCTGAAACCACATTCTCAATGAATTCCCCCACTGTAAATGCAGTTTATAAAAAACTAAAAGCAATTAATGAAAAGAAAGCAGCAGGTCTTGATAAAATACCTTGCAAACTTTTAAAAATTGCGGCTGAAATCGTTGCTCCATCACTAACTCAAATATTTGATAAGCACTAGCATCTTCCCTACAGATTGGAAACTAGCGAGAGTTACTCCAATTTTTAAGAAAGGTAAAAAAGACAATATGGACAACTATCGACCAATATCCGTTATTTCGGTAGTTGCAAAGATTTTTGAAAGGCTGACTTTTGAGCAGTTGTATATATGAGTATCTGAACAACAACAATCTAATATCTGCGTATCAATCTGGTTTTCGACCATTGCACAGTACACTAACTGCCCTAATAGAAGCCACGGACAATTGGTCAATCAATATAGATAATGGTCTTCTTAACGGGGTAATTTTTATCGACCTTAAAAAAGCATTTGATACTATTGATCACACCATTCTCTTACGGAAGTTACAAATGTATGGTGTTGACCAAAACGGTATCAAATTCTTTGAATCATATCTAAGTAACCGCAGCCAAAGATGTTGCGTCAGTGGTGAGTTAACCTGTGGGGTACCACAAGTAGTAACTTGGGACCTCTATTGTTCTTAATATATATTAACGATCTGCCTAATTGTCTCAACAGAGCCTCTCCAAGAATGTTTGCTGACGGCACTAATATAAGCATCGCAGCAAAATCCGCAACGGAGCTTGAGCTAATAATTAATTCCGAATTGAAAAATCTTCATCAATGGCTACTAACTGATAGACTGAGTCTAAACGTCGCTAAAACGGAATTTATGATAATCGGTTCTCGTCAACGATTACTCGTACATAATAACGAACACATAAGCGTAGAAATTGACGGAAAGGCTATCAAGAGAGTTAACGAAACGAAATCCCTAGGCCTACAAATCGATGAGCACCTTACCTGGGCACGGCATGTCGAAAATATTTCCAAAAAGATTGCATCAGCTATTGGAGCTCTTACACGGGTGCGCCAATTTATAGATACAAACACTGCCCTGAAAATTTATGGAGCATTCAGCTTGGGATGGTTTAAATATCACGTTAAATGATAAATTGCACAAATTGCAAAATAGGGCAGCGAGGGTCATCACCAAATCTCGATATGATGCTAGTTCCAGCGACCTTTTTAGTAAGCTGGGCTGGGATAATCTTTCAACACGCCGGAAAAAGCATAAAGCTATATTGATTTTTAAAACGATTAACGAATTAACTCCGCATTATCTTCATGAATTGTTCGAATCCCGCAGCACAGGATACAATTTGAGAAACTCTGAAAACACTTTATTTGTGCCAAAACCGCGAACGAACTACGGTAAACGAAGTTTTAGTTATAACGGGGCGGTGCTGTGGAATGAGTTACCTCAAAATGTACTAGCAATGTGCTCTCTTAGTCAATTCAAAAGAGAAATTGACAACCTATTTTCCATATGATCGGACTCCCGCACGGCAATCTTGTAAATCAGTAAATATGTTGTAGTTTTTAATATGTGTAAACGTCTAAGTGTAAATTGTCTCTGTATCAGTAAATTGTTATTGTAAAATGTTACGTTATTTTTATACCATACTGTAGATTTTACCGTGTTTAAATAAAGTTTTTTGATTGATTTTTTGATTGATTGATAATATCTTCTTTATAAGACCATTTTACCACAGACTTCTAATGGTTGAAATTTAGCTTTTTATCTGTGTATTTCTTATGTAAAACTTTGCTTCGATATGGCGAGTAGAATTCTCTTTTTTGAATTTTTTTATTTATCGGCTATTTTCCAGCATGCACGCGCCGTAGTTTGACTATATATGGTTTGCCCACGCGCTTCAGTCCCGACAAAAAGATCTTATATAGGGTATTGTACCCTGGGGAATTCATTCCTTGCGCTTGTGGTATTCTGCCGAAAAAATGCACATGCGCAAAACACATTAAAAAGTTTTTATTTGTGTCTTATTCTGTTTAATAAATTCTGCACTTAGAATTGGGAACGAAGAGTTAAATCGGAGAGTTAAGATTTCGGAGAGTTAAGATTTCGGAGAGTTAAGTTCGAGCCGCGCCCACTTTTGTGAACTACCATACCCATTTACTTAACTCTCCACATGGTATATTTGAACTAACGTCAGAGAGTTAATTTTGATTTAATTCTATTGCTTAAAAAAATAAAAAGGAAGAGAGAGTTAAGTTAGTTTTTCGGATATCTTGTCAGGATGATCACAAACGATTATATTTTCGTAATTAAAATATTGCCTATTTTTGAATGTCCGTTAGGCAATATGTCCTAAATTATTTGCGTTGTCGCACTGGAAGGGCTTCTATAGTATAGTCGGTTATTATATACGGTTGCGATATACATCTGTTATATTCTATGACTATGAGTATGACTATGTACAAGTTATTGTCAAGTTTCATGTACCTGTGGGGGTGACTAAAAGGAGAGTTAAAATTGGAGAGTTAAATCAGAGAGTGAAGATTTCGGAGAGTTAAATTCGAGCCACGCGTACTTTTGTGAACGACCACACCCACTTTCTTCACTCTCCCGATGGTATATTTGAACTCATCCTCGTACCCAGGCTTTTCCCTGTGAAAGAGGTTGATTTGAACTAACGTCAGAGAGTTAATTTTGATTTAACTCTATTTCTTAAGAAAATAAAAAGGAATCCGGCTATCCGCCGGATAAAATTTAAACGCTCGAGAAATCGCGTTGTACGAAGCCCGCTTAGCGCTATCCACCGGTTAAATTTTTGCTAAACGGTCGATAAATTTAAACGATGTCTCGAGGTTGTTTAAGTCGCTATCCGGCGGATAAATTCGAAGTTCAGTCAAGAAAAACAATGAATGAAAGAGGGGTCAGATTGTAATAAAAATGCAAAAACCCTGTTGGGAGTCCCTTTTCTATATCGAATAAGCATAAAAACTCACTTTTGACTTCTCTTGAGTCCTCATGGTCTTAAAATTCACGGCCGAGCCAAGGTAACTAGCAATGCAATGTATTAGTTTTAAATATGTATTTTATTTTCATGCCGGTGTCAGTCGGTTTATAGGAGTTCAGTATTCTGGCTTTTTTTCTCCTTTCCTTTTGAAAACAAGCAGTACGTAAAATCCCAACTTTTAGTTATTTTAATAACAAACAACGAACTAGTGTATGAAGACACAACTTTCAAACTTTGCCTTTGGAAAGCCAAACAAGTATACAAATAAACAGACAACGCGACGCCGAAAGACGAAAAATCTTTGTTCGCTGGCTTAATGGCTTTCATAAGCCAATCAAAACTTGTGAGAAAATGTTCTTAAAACTATTCAGAATCTAGTACAAGGTCAAGGAACAAAATATTCAGTCACAGTCAGGGTTCTCACTTTTAAGGAAATTTCCTTAAACTAAGGAAATTTCGACCTTTTTTACTATTTTAAGGAATTGTTTGAGGAATTATATTTTTTAAGGAATTATGAATTTTATCTGAAATATTTACTTTTATTAACAAAAATCATGAAAATTGAACAAAATGTGACAACAAATAAAAATTGTTGTTATTAATATGAGTCTGACTAGTGTTGACAGTTGTTTTACACTTGTTTATATTGTCTATATGACTGATGATAACAAAATAAATTTTTCCCGCCTTTTCCCTCGCCTTTTTCCCGCCTTTTTACACTAGTTCCCAGGCGTCATATTCCTTGGAACCAGGCTCGGTCACGGTTTTAAGGAAATTTTAGTCAATCTAAACAGGTGGAAGTCAATCTAAGGAATTTTTACTCTGAATCTACGGATTTCCTAACAACAGGATGTGAGAGCCCTGGTCACAGTTTCGGAATCAACGTAAACTGTAAACAAGGCAACGCAATATTTGCTATTGCATTCGTATAAAGAAGCCGAAAGTCTTTGAAGCTAAATGCAGAAAAGTGGATATGAAACTCCTAAATTCCAACCAACAGCAAAAATCAAGCTTTGTGGATTTCACAAGTTGAATAAACCTTCGAAGAATACAAATTAAGTTGAAATGTTCAAAAATGCCTAGCAACAGATGATGCAGAGGTTTTAAGGTTATCCGACGGATAGTTAAACGCGGCGCTAAACGGGCTTCGTATAACGCAATTTTACCTGCCGGTTAACTAACCGTTGGATAGGAAATGTATCCGCTGGATAGCGGCTAAACACCGTTTAAGTTAAACGCCTTTCGTACAACCGGCCCCTGCTGCCTCAAGTTATCTTGTGTGTTTTTTTCTTTTCTTTTTTACTGTAATTTATTAATTTTTTCTTTTTGAACTCGGAACTAAAACGGTTCTTTTTAGTGTAAACATCAGTATCTGATGTAAACAACTCATTTTTAACTCGATAAACTTCGATGAATATCATATTCAGGAAACGTCCGGAACTGAAGCCTCGTCTATAAAAGACTATATGTACAACCAAATATTCTTTGACAAGTTTAAGGCCAGACAAAATTTTTACGGATTTCAATTTTTTAAAAAGTGGACGGTAGGTCGGATAAAAATTTAAAAAATACTAAATAAGGTTTATTTATACTTTCATTAGTAGCAAATTATTACCTACATAAATATATTTTTAAATACGAGTAATTATACGTATACTGATGTTTATCACTGTATGCGACTAGTTTTATTTCCGGGTATATGCCACATGGTTCATTTTCCGGGTGCGTGCATGTGACGTTTTTTTCTTGACAAGTCTACTTTTTGGCTTTTGACACATTTCTCCACAGACAGTCATACTCATAGACTCATAGATATAGTACCATACTATCACTGTCACACGGCATTGCCTCAAATAAAACGTGTCAAAGTAAATCCTCATGTTTAACTGCTTTGTTTGACTTTGCGGAAGAATGCGAGAGCCGGCACTGCCACAGGCACATGAAAGGTGACAATAACTTGTACATAGTCGTACTCATAGTCATAGAATATAACAGATGTATATCACAACCGTATATAATAACCGACTATACTATAGAAGCCCTTCCAATGCGACAACGCAAATAATTTAGGACATATTGCCTAACGGACATTCAAAAATAGGCAATATTTTAATTACGATTAACGATTAACATTTCTATAGCGCAAATTTACATGTGAATATGATCAAATGCGCTTTACATCAAGTGTTACGCTTACCTAATTACATACTTAGTCTAGACTATTTTTTATCTTTACAACGATTATGATATTACTTTCTTAACTGTGTTTATCTTAACCCACCCTGTCAACTTTCCCTGTGGGAGGAAACCGGAGTGCCCGGAGAAAACCCACGACTTTCGGCAGGGCGTTGACCGACTCTTTCCACATCAGTCCGTTACGAGAATCGAACCCACGAACTCAGAGGTGAAAGGCGCTTGCCCTGACGACCGCGCCACCGAAGCCCCGTCGATCTTGACCGGATATCTTCTCATCCTGACAAGATATCCGGTATGGGACACCATTTTATTCGAAAAACTAACTTAACTCTCTCACTTAGCATTTTTTGGCATTTTGAGAGTTACGACAAAGTTCTCTTCCTTTTTATTTTCTTAAGAAATAGAGTTAAATCAAATTAACTCTCTGACGTTAGTTCAAATATACCATCGGGAGAGTTAAGTAAGTGAGCGTGGTCGTTCACAAAAGTGGGCGTGACTCGAACTTAAGTCTCCGAAATCTTAACTCTCCGATATAACTCTCCAATTTTAACTCTCCTTTTAGTCACACCCCTTAGAATTAGTGCATCTCTACATTGTTGCTTTTCCGTTTTTGATGAAGATTGCGTCATAACTTTCGTCTGGAGTCGCCGCGCAAGGCATGTCCCAGCAAGCGTTTGCTCTAACATGCGCATATTCAGTTGTTGTATTTATGCTGCGATTTCTTGGCTCGCGCTTGTGGGATTTGAAAGAAGAACATGCTTGCTCATTGTGATTCAGTGCAACAAACAGCACCCTAATCTTAGAACCTAGAACAATTACTTTTCATTCGGGTCGATGCCTAAAATCGCTGCGATCGTAAAGAGAAGGAACAATACGTTTGACTAGCGTCAGTAATTATAATAGACTAGAAATACATGCATGCAGAATCCCCTCGCCCATTTGAACCAAACAATTTACTCCCCAAAAGTTATTGTAACATGAAGAACTGAGTCGACCAATGTAATCATGGTAACACGCAACACTGTATATTTTTTATATTTTAATTTGTACAAAATATTGAGTAACATTCAACCTTAGACCTTTACAAAACGTTTCGAAATTTTCATAAAACTTCAACTGCTTTTCGCGAGCAGTATTTTATACTTCGCACTTGCTTTTGAAATGAAGTTTTTGAGATTTAATATGTTTTTTATTTTTCTATAACGTATTTGAATCAATACTAAAATACTCTTTAAGATCAATCAGTGTTGTATTGACCACACAGAATGCTATACACATTTTCAAATTCACAAACTATATTGCATGCTATAAATCGGCAAGCATGCAAAATAGACACTTGCCCGTTTAAAACTCTCCTTGCTCGGTCTTTCGACTGTTTTTCCTCTTGTTAATTTGTCCTCTAAATAATTTTCATTTATCTTGTTTTGGAGACTTAACATGTAAACTTACTTACATAGAGACTCGCTTATAAAATGAGTGCAAAACTGTTTGAAAAAAGTTCGCAAAAAGGAAGTCTTCAGTCTTCTCTCGGCTTAAACTCACGCATGCGCATAACTTACATAACCGTCGAGTCCATGACAAAAAAAAATGGCGGACAACTTCGCATTCCACAATGTTTTCACATACCCGGGTGTAAATATCCGACCGGAATTAGTACCCTCGCACGGCGCTTTGCGCCGACTCGGGGATAATTACTTCGGCCAAACGGCATTCTTGAATATATTGCAACCAGCTTCGGCCTCAGAAGAATGCCGTTGGCCTCAGTAATTATCTATTAAAAATTATCTGGCGAAAAATGCAAGTATTGATATTCATTGGAAATTTTAACACAATGTAGTTCAGCTTTTGGCTGTAATGTTGGTTCTTATTAAAACTATTATCAGTAAGTATTATTCCGGTATCCGTGTTTTCCACCATGCCTGCGTAAACGGCCGAAACCCCGATAGAACTCGTCGGAGAATTTTCCGCAACTATCCAATCAGTCAAAGGCAAAACAACCGAAGCAACGTCTTATGTTACAAAAGATATATCCAAATGTATTCTCGGTTGTCCATCATCCATCGCGTTAGGACTAATAACAGTAAACATCAACACAATTCTGCACGAAGACCCAGCCGTGGCACACATACTTCGTAGACACGAAAAGCTCTTTCAAGGAACTGGAAATTTTAAAGGCATGAAAGTGAAACTCGAGATTAACGACAATGTACAACCTGTAGCTCAGTCTTGAAGACGAATTCCGCACAGCCTTAAGCAAAAGTCAACGAGAAATTACAATAATTGAAGCAAGGCGGAATTATTGAGAAAGTAGACGGTGCAACACCATGGTTATCCCCACTAATAGCTATCCGCAAGAAAGCTGACGATGTTAGATTGGTACTAGACATGCGTCTACCAAGCACAACGTTAGTCAGACGTTGAGTTCAGATCCTCACCATCGGTGAAATACTCCGCCAAATGGAAGGGGCAAAAGTCTTCTCAGAAGTCGATTTATCTAAGGGATATCTTCAGCTGACCCTCGCAGAGGAATCCAGGTATATAACCACGTTTTCTACCCCTAATGATGGTCCACACCGTTTCAAGCGACTGATCATGGGCACGTCACCGTTGTTTTGCCGTTTTATTGGAACGAATTAATTCATGGTATTCATTCGATAAGTACTCCAGACTCTTTGTAACTTTCTTGTCTGATGTTAAACTGCTTTGATCACCATAGCTGTCGACTTTGATTTCGTTTCGTTTCATGTCTTCGGCTAATTGCTTAAATTATTTCGTAATGTACTCAATCTGTTCTTTTGAAGAATCCTTTTGTAGTCTTTCGACATTTTAACCTAAATTTAGGTGAAAATTTCAGGAGCTTTCAGACGCACATCCGGTCACCACGACCGCACAATAATTAATTCGCGTTCTGATTGGTGCTCAACAAACATATTCGGTGGGTGGAACTTCAGCAGGCGGTATTCCTCGTTGCCCGCCTTTCGTGCCGCTAATAGCGCCTGCCACGGATGCTACTCTCGATGCGCAAGTTCAAGCCGAGAGAAAACTGGTAACTAGCAACATCATGATTGGCTAAGACAACGATTTTGTTTTTATATGTATACGTCAGAAAAATAACTGCCATCTTGGCATTTTATTTTTGGCATTGATATGAAAACTTTTATCAAGTCAGGACATATTAATTCGGACAAATATCAAGTCTCCAAAACAAGATAAAAAATTTTTCGACGACTTTCACTTACTAAAGTCACTTACTAGTGAAGATATGGAAAATATGACATATCCGTGACGTATTTTCCTTTTCTTCACCAGTGAGGATATCGATCACGTGATCATTTCCCGCCAATGGCTTTGTGTTTTGAAGTTGTCAATTTCACGATGACTATATAATAAAAAGAGCATTACACGGTGGCTCGTGTTGAAAACACGAATATTTTACTCAATATTTTGCTTCATTTGGGAGTTGATTCCAGAGCATAGCGCCGCTATATTTCAAGCTTTTTTAAAGTAATTCTCGTTTCGGCTTAGGAAGTGTAAGATCTGTTGGAGTACTTCGGAGATGATAATTAGTTTGATCTATTTCTCTTCTCACGAAGGACCTCCGAAGACCCGGCGCAGTGTGGTCATTAAGTATTTTATATATTAATACTGACTTGGCACCAGACCGTCTATTTTCAAGTGTGTCCCAAGAAAGCGTCTAATTGGTAATAAAGCATTATTAACAATACGTTCAGGCCGGAATATTGAAACAGAATTACGTCGTATATTAATAAGCCCTGTGTTTAAAATAACATAATTAATAATGAAGCGCTCATTAACTTGTGAATTGTAAAAAGTAAAAATATATCTTTCATCTTTCATTGCACAAGCATTAGATCTATTAAAAGTTTGGAAATGTTGTTTGTGTTGGAATTGTCCACGTACGTTCCACGTGTACCGCGTATAGGCATAACTCCATGTGATTGGTTCTCTAAGTAGCACGCCGCCGTTCTTGTATCTTATTGGCTTTCTAAATTGCGGATTGATTACAGCAAATTCCATTCTGTCTAATTTAAATATGCGAAATTGAAAAACGAATGAAATGTTTTGATTTGCCATAAATTAGACTAATTGAGGAATGTCGAATTAGATCGACGACAAATCCACGTGACCTGGACAAGGCGTTTTCTCGTGCGTTCGACAGCTATAACGTTCTTGGTTTAATACTTATCCATATATGTTGACGATATTGATTATATTGATCGAGTATTTTTGCATGCTTATAAGAAGCCATTTTCTTGTTTCATTTTCATATTCAAAGCATTTCTCAACATTGTAATTTAAATCATTTTTAGACAGAGGAGGAGAAAAAGCGTGGGTTACCAGTGGTGATGCCAGTGTTTGATAGAACAACATGTAATGTTCCACGTTCTCAGGTAAATTTTCACAAAATATTGCCATTAAGGGTCTGTTAGTACCAAACTCTGGGACCGTTGATCTTTTTTATCTGGTAGAAGGTGTGATGGAATTAGGGGGTGTGCTATCCAGAGAAAAAATGCCTTAAAGGGTAGGTCATGTGTAAAAATACTGGCAAAAGGGAGGGGTCACCCTGAGAATGCACAAAATGGCCACACCAAGAAGAGGGCACACTAAATTTCACCAACCCCCTCTCAGTAAAAAAATGAACGGCCCCTTACCAGGTAGGGCAAGTAATAAAGAAACTATGTGCCTTCGGCAGAGGAAAAAATCATTATATACTTTTGTATTAATAAATAATTTTCAGTTCGCATATTTATTTCAAATTTTAGTTAACACGTTTATGTCGCTGGGGCGTGCTGAGGTTATAAAAATATAACTGATCAAATTTGGTGTGATGAAAAATACATACTTTCAGCTTTCTTTTCAATTTATAATTTTAGGAGCCCATAACGATAGGGTCCCATAACGACAGGGGCCAGCAACGAGTTCTCGTCTCGTTCCTGACCAGCACCTGGCCATCCCTGTATTGTGCTAATCTGTCAATATGAATAAAAATGTGCGATTCCTATTTCTTAGGTCTGGTTTATTGACTATTTCGTCAGCGATCTTTATGACGCTTGGGATGGTAAGTTTAGATAGGCAATTTATTGTGGTTTATATCTCAAACTTGTGTATTTTGTGTCAAATTTTGGTGGATGAAATCAATATAGGTCATGCAGGCATACTTACGACATCCGAAAAAACTTTAAATAAGGAAAATTACGAAAGTATTTTACTGAGTAGATCAAAATTAAAGCACCCCGTATTTCAAAAGATGAGCGTCGTTAAATTTATGCGATCAGAGTTCACAAAATCAAAATTAAAATATGGTAATGGTATTAGGGTATTACAAATGCGCAATTACAAATTTGAGTTTTCTCATTTAAACTTCGATTATATAGTTGAAAAAATGGTATACAGATGTGTGTAAATGTAATTGGATTTCGGGTGACGTCCGTGTTGACAAAAACGTCGCTTGCTTTAAGGTGGATCGATACAGTTTTCGAAAATTCAGGTGTCCAACACTTTGAAATTTTTAAACTCCGTATTTTTAGGTTTTATTCAACAGGTGTCGGGGTTTTCATATATTTTGATCTTTCTACTTTCAAATTTTGTTAGTTTTAGTAACACATAGTTCGTTGCTATGGCAACATACGCGTACGAAATTCACTCCAAAATAGCCTATTGCCTCGTGTAGTTGGAAAAGAAGCATGGTTACCCCCAATTTTTTTTCGTGCATTATTTTACCTGCAAGACAGACTAACAATAATCAGAATATAAAAAATTTCTGTAATGCCATTTTTTTGAAAAAGACAAAAATGTCGTTTTCTTCAATAACATTTTTTTGCCATTACAGAATTTTTTTATTTTTGGTATAATTAAAGATTTTCGCGCTGCAATACAGCATGCAAAATTTGAACATAGGTCACCGGACGAAATAATGAGATATAGCGCATTGTTTTTCAAAAGTGGAATTTTCTAATGACGTCAGCAATTGACATTAAAACAGTATAAAACACGCGTAATGAGGCGAGATGGCGCGAGCAACTGCCCACGTCAGGTCATTTTGGAAGTTCTTCGTTAATACTCCAGCGCGCACAAATGGTCACGCGGGTTTGTACATATGGTATGAAGTTTTGTTTTCGCGATTCTTGAATAAAGTTTTTGTGATTAGTATATCGAGCCACCTTAAGCTTACTGGGCCGGTTGTACGAAAGGCGTTTACACGCGTAAAAATTGATCACGTTGTTGCAATATTGTTCGCTGAACAACGCTTGGACAATTCTGTTATCAAGGTTGAACAACGTTGTTAAAATGACAATGTTGTTCAGTATTGTTTCATCAACATTGTTCGTTTGTTAATATCTAATCATATACGGCAAAGAAAAATTTATTTCCTTGGAGGAAATTTGGGTACATTCTCTCCAATGCACTTCACACCTCTCTAGGCGCACACTTGACATTTATTTTTACATCATGAATGTGGTAGAACATTCATTGTTTTATTGATTGAAAATTTTACCATACTTCTAGCATTTGCTCATGTCCCAGAAACCATCTGTCATCTCACAAATAATTATGAATATTGGAAGCAAGAGGCAGAAGAGAAGGTATGGCTATAGATAGTTGTTACAGTATGTTATTTGATTTAAATGTTTTCTTTAATAATAGAAGTGTTACTAGGCCCAATGCCTACGTAAAGTTTTTTACTGTAGATATATACAGTTCCCATAAGAATTAGTAATACGATTACAGGTTGCTTGCACGTTTTTGTTCGGCTTCCCGCTTTTCGTGGTTTCTGTGTAGTTTATCGTGTTTTGAACTTTTTACATTCAACTGCAAGGCCAAAATTTCGGATTATTGAGAATTCAGTTGAATGATTTACAATGGTTCATGCTGACAGTTTCCAATGCTGGTAATAAGCATGTCAAAGAGTTTAAAGAATTCTTTGACAATGAAATGGCGGCCGACGTAAACTACGAACTGAAGGAAATCCTTCATCGAAAAACTGCCAATAGCAATTCTAAACTATTACCTCGAAAAATAGGTACGCTAAGCGTACATGTATCTGGGACTAATATAATACATCTAAAATTAGGATGGTAATAAAGAGTTCCTGGTATGTTTTATACATTTCGCTGTATTAATAATAAGTTTTCTTTACCTAGGATGAATTACTTCGACAAGCCAAACATAATTCCACTACATCACTACCTGTTTCCCATTAATTTACAAACAATAAAAAATGGAAGCAGTCTTTTTTGTAGAATGACGTTTCTGATGGCTATTAATTTAAGATGAGTTAATATGTACATAGTCTCTTAAGTTTATATTGGTATCTCTGAAAAGCAAAGAGTATAAATATATGTTATATAAATATATATATATATAAAAATATGAAAATATATTTAAATTACTCTCTTTTTGCAATTATGTAATGAAATTGCACTGAAATTCTAGGTAATTACCACAGAGAGCCCAACTATGACCCATACAAAATAGGTACGCGAAGCGTACATGCGCCCGCTGTCAACATGGTACAGTGGAGGTGTTGCCAGCCCCAGTGCCCTAGCTATGTAACTGGATATACCTGGTCACTGGGGGCAACCGATTTTGTTAAATGGGCGAAATATTGTCGTGTGACTAACATATAACTGTGGCAAAACTGCAGAAAATTTAAATATTTGAAAATCTTGACAACGAACACAAAGAGATAATTGCACTAAAAGATTTAATGACAGTTAATTTATTCCAATTGACGCAGTTGGTTGATCATCCAACACGGATTACTGAAATAACGGCTTCTCTTTTGGATGTCGCTGTAGCAAGTAATCCCGAAAACATATCTCAATCAGGTGTGTTGCATATTGGAATCAGTGACCATAGTTTGATCTATGTTTGTAGGAAAATTTCTTCCACGAAAAATCATGTCAAACTTGTTGAGTCAAGAAATTACAAAAATTACGTACAACAAAATCTTAACCAAGATTTGTATGCTGCTTTATCCGTGCAAAAATATTTTATTTATTTTATTTATTAACTTCGCCATATTTTTACAACTATTAGTATAGGTTATCATGCGATGGCGAGTACAATTAGGGATTAATAGTACGAGTGATGTTTGGAAATTTTGCCAAAATTAGACGAGCCGCCGGGGCGAGTCCAATTTGGCAACATTCATCGCATGATTACTTGTTTATTATTAGCATGACAAAATTTCCGCCATTTTGTTTGTTTTGGGAAAATCATTAATTGTACTGCAGTACAATTAATGAAATAATTGTACTCCTCTCAACCAATCAGCATCCAGTAATTTTGTCATGCTAATAATAAACATGCATATGAACTTACTTAATATAACTTTACAGTTTTGGCAGGGTCACCGCAACAGCTGTAGTTGCCAATTACTGCGGGCCCAATTAATGATTAATTGCTGCCGAGCGCCAGCGAGGCAGCACACTAATCTTGCTCGTGCCAGTCCCTTTTGCCGAGTTATGTATAGTCAACGATATCTCAGTTTGAAAATTTATCTGTTAGCAAACCGGGGGGAACGGGGGGGAAGTCATCAGGCAAACGCCTGAGAAGCAGCTGCTCAACTGCGCATGTTTTGCTGGCACGTTGTATTCTCTGACCTTGTCTTCTACCAGGTTGCCTTGTCGTCGAATATTCTATTTGAAGTCGAGTCTGTTCAAGCGTTTGGGTGGATCGAAGTATAATAATGAGGAGCTATAGGATCATCTTAAAATATTGCAAGACGTCTTCGGTTTTCTTATAAAAACATGACCTGTTTAGTGTAATAATTATCAAGAATATGTGATAGCTGACTCTTGAACTCCACGTTATTGCGCGTTTATGTCTCAATTATATTCAACACTAATATCTAGTCTCTCTTTAGTTTCCCACAAATACAAATAAATACCCACGCATGGTACGTTCGCTCAAACTATTGTAGAGTATAGATGTTTTAGAGCGATGCGCCGTATCAAGTGTTGAAGGCTCAATGTTTGTTGTTGGAAATATAATATCCCTCATATTATTTGTCGCCAGGAATGCGTCTCGCTGAATACTGATATGGCGGTCTGTTCAAGCGTTTGGATCAAATCGAAGTATAATAACGAGGAGCTATAGGATCATCTTAAAATATTGCAAGACGTAGGGAGAACTAAGCTCTTCGGTTTCCTTGTAAAAACTTGACCCGTTTTAATACAGTGTAATAATTATCAAGAATATGTGACAGCTGACCCTTGAACTCTAATAAATAGAGTTCTTTATAAATTTGCGCGTTTATGTCTGAATTATCATTCAACACTGATTTCTAGTTTCTCTTTAGTTTCCCACAAATACAAATGAATACCCACGTATGGTTCGCTCAAAGTATTGCAGAGTAGAGATGTTTTAGAGCGATGCGCTTTATGATCGTCAAGTCTTGAAGGAGCAATGTTTGTTGTTGGAAATATAATACTCTCATATAGACTGAAGTATGTTACATAGTGCGTGACGAATATCAGCATGATTTGTACGTTTCTCGTTCGTATTGCATTTATCGTACCGTTTCCTTGATGCGTTAAGGTTTAATATTGATCTGGTTAAAACACATTTAGTACGTATCTCAAAATGCGCAAGTATTCTATAAAGATGCATACAAGATTGACAAGAAAATTGCATGCGTTTTGGCGGATGACTTGGGGGAGTGCAAGTTTGTGACACCCCCCAGCCTCGTACTCAGGCGCTTTTAAGGAAAAGAAAATTTACACATTCAGCTAATTTATAGAGATCAATGGCTAAGCTGAGCGAGCGCGCGGGGGTGCTTGGGGAGGTCCCGAAACGCGGGGGTAGTGGGGAGGGCGCGAGCTTAGCCAAGGATCTCTATAAATTAGCTGAATGCGTAAATTTTATTTTCCTTAAAAGCGCCTCCCAGGATTTGTTTTCACGTAAAAAACTGGCTTCCCTTGGCAATAGGCTATGGCGTTGAGGCAGCATTTCACTTGCGATAGTAACTTCTATTATTTTTTATCTATGAAAATAAAGCAATCTGATTGGCTAGCGAGCGTTTCAGAGCGGTCCGGATTTTTGCATCCGGCCCGCTCTGAAACTCATCCGGCCCGCTCTGAAACTCATCCGGCCCGCTCTGGATTACGCGACAAAACACAGGAGTGAAACAATTTTTAGATTAAAAAATCTGCCTAAAAAGTTCAAAAAGCTAGCCTAACGATAGTTAGAGTACAAAAATGAATTGCATCAACTCCAAAGGCTTCATACTAAGCACGATACGTCGAGAAAACTAATACATTTTTTTAAATGCTCGTGTATTAAAACTAACACATTTGTTTTGTTGCTCATGTATTTCAGTATTTGGCCACGTTAAAGTTAAAAAAATACAGTTTAAACAGATATCATAGAAGAAAAAACTTTTCTTCATACATAAAACTTAAAAATATGGACCAACTGTAGTGAAAACATGATTTTTCTGCCCATTTGTTAAAGTACTTTTCGTATACATATTGTAAACAAAAAAAAATTAAAGCCGTGGCCCTTGGCAAACAAAGTTGAGGATATTTTTTACCGTGAAATGACCAGAATAAAATTACAGCATACCTTGTTCATTGTCCAGTTTTAGCAGAAAGCGTTGATCGAAGTCAGAACACATGCATTCACTGCATGATTCACTTTGTGAGTTTTTTATGGCCAAAGCAAGTAAACACGAAGATATCCTTGTCGAAGAAACACGGAATACCAGAAAACCAGGCGAAAACCTTTCATTCCTATGCTTTTCTACTGCCATATTTAAAAATATCGTGTACATTTTTACAGAAACCATGGTTTTTTGTGAGTTTTCGTCTTCGTGTTTTCTTTTAACGTTCAAATTTTGTCAGCCTCGCTTTGAATTCACAATTGCACTGATCTCAAATTATTTCGCCACACTGGAATTTTCAATTTTAATAAATTCTTAAATTTTACCTATGTTAAAAAATAAACACGTTATTTACCGGCAGCGTCGGTCCGGATGAGAAAAACTGTGCCCTCGGTCTTGAAAACGTCCCTCGCCCTTCGGGCTCGGGCCGTTTTCAAGACCTCGGGCACAGTTTTTCTCATCCGGACCTCGCAACCGGTAAATAACATATATACATAAATTACAGTGGACAAATTGACAAACAAATAAACTAACAAATAATACAACTAATAAAACTACAACTACTAAGTACTAACAATTCAGATGAACTTCAGTTCAGTCACTATAGTTTAGTTCAACTTCTACTGGCAGCAAGATATCGGCAATGATAGACAACGTACAGAATTGCACTTCAGGCATATACTTCTAAATGTTCTCGGATTCTCTGGGTTATAATTAACTTCTAACGATTTATAATAGTATTTCTGCAAGACAGATTTAAAAAGACTAATGCTGTCCGTGTCTAAATTTAGTTCATCTACAAGAATGTTCCAGATTCGACAAGTTCTGACGAAATATGATTGCTGATAGGTAGAGGTTTTACATTTAGGGATAATATACTTGGTGGAATTGCTGGATGATGATCGCGTCGTTCTGCGTGCAGCATGAATGATAGGAAGAGCCGACGTTTCTACCATGCCATGTGTGACCTTGAAAAAGAAAACCATGTCTAGGTATTCATGCCAGTAGGATAAGGGAAGAAGGTGTAAGGATTGCAATCTTGTATTATAGGCCACGTCTGTTGAAAAGGGCAGGTTTAAAATATATTTAGTTGCGCGCCTTTGAGTTCTTTCTAAACTTTCAATGAGTTCAATCGACTGCGGTGCCCAAATCTGTGAACCATAACCAAAGTGAGAACGAACCAAAGCAAGATATAATGTTCGTCGTGGTGTTTATACTTGATATTGGGAGATTGACGATCCTAATTTACTTTGGAATAATTTTAAAACAACTTTCTTGCACCGACGCAAAGTAGGAACTGAGGAGTCGCAATGCTCCTTGGTTGACAGATAGCATTAAAAAAAACATGAACCGTTGGGATTTTCTTAAGAAAAAAGCTATTATGACAAAGTCAACTGTGAACCACGATGCTTATAAAGCTTTGGGCAATAAGGTTTATAAACATTAATGACCCAAGCTGTTGATGTAAAACCATATTTATCAAAACACAATTCAAACAAAACATATTTTGTGGGAGAAGGGGTTCTGGGGTGTGAAGACTCATATTATGACAAACACCATCCCTACTCACGTCACACCTTAAGCTGAACTGATGACTGAACTGAATGCTCTGACCATAAAGCAGAGCCTTGCCAGGGATAGCTATTCCCTGACGATCGTGAACCAAGAAACACTTGGACAGTCCTTAATTATATGGTATATCTGTGACGTATATTGAGTCTATGGACCTGAAGTTGACATTTTGGAGACTTCAACCCGAACCACAAATTTATTAATCAAATAACAAAATAGTTTGCGACCGAAAACGTTGCTTTTTATCTATGTACATACTAAAGTGTCCTTTCTCGAGTCCTTGATCCAGTATATGGTGTTGAAGACAGTTGATGATAGCTGGTTCCATTTGTATATAATAGCTATTATTTCCATAATATATTAACTACCAATATTATATCGATGAATTTTCAATTTTGGACATATTCAAGGTAACTCTAACTTAGAGCAAACGATCATGCTGAATAGCCAAAGAGGTGGGTGGGTGGGAAATCTTTCAATAACTTGAGTAAGCGAAGCGCTCAGTATAGATGATATGATCATGTTAGCATCCTGCTAGTTATGCGTTAATTAACTTGTATTAGTAAAATTACATAGGTGATTATTGAAAATTCTCAACGCTGATTGGTTGCGCTACCTCGGATTAATACGCGATAATCACCTAAAGCGTTTTTAAGCCGCTTTTATCGTAAATATTCAATTAAAATATTTTTGAAATGTGCATTTTTTAGTTTTTCCAAATAATCACCTATGTAATTTTACTAAAACAATTATTCGCCTCAGGCTCGGTGAATATCGGTGAATAAAAACCTCGACTTCGTCTCAGTTTTTATTCACCGATATTCACCTCGCCTTCGGCGAATAATTGTTAATTATATTGCGCGTTATGATTGGTCAATTTGTTAGTAGGAAGCATGCCCAATGATAAAAATGATCTTTGAACTATCTGTCAATAAGTAAAACTAAACAATGCGTTCCTTGAGCCCTGGACGGAAGGAATCACCGCTTTTGAAACAGAAACTTATCCGATATCTTGCTTAACATACTAGCTTCAACGCGTTGTCTCATTAACTTAAATTTATATTGTCTATAAATTTGCTTTAATGACCCAAGCTCTTGATATAAAACCATATTTATCAAAACACAATTCAAACAAAACATCTTTTGTGGGAGAAGGTGTTCTGGCGTGTGAAGACTCATATTATCACAAACATCATCCCTACTCACGTCACACCTTAAGCTGAACTGATGACTGAACTGAATGCTCTGACCATAAAGCAGAGCCTTACCAGGGGTAGCTATTCCCTGACGACCCTGAACCAAGAAACACTTGAACAGTCCTTAACCTGACCAAGGGGAATGAAACCCCTATGGACAGTCCTTAATAACCTGACCCAGGGCGCTAGACCCATATGGGCAGTCCTTAACCTGACCAAGGGGCAATAAAGAATAAACCGCTATATTGACAGTCCTTAATCCCCGAGCCGGCGCGAAGCGCCGTGCGAGGGTACTAATTCCGCTCGGATATATACACCCGGGTATGTGAGAACATTATTATAGCGGATTCCAAAGTTGTCCGCCATTATGTCATGGACGAACATGGTTTTCTAATTTATGCGCATGCGCGAGTTTAGGCTGAGAGAAAACGTTTTTCAAATATAGTTTTGTACATTGTTTTGCACTCACGAGTCGGGAAATAATACAGACAAATAAAGTCTTCAAAACAAGATAAATTAATATTTTGTAGAGGAGAAGAAATCAGTCAAAAGACCGAGAAAGGACAAGGTTTTTGAGTTTTAAACCGTGTTAAATGCGTAAGTGTCTATTTTGCATACTTGCTTTTTCAGTTTTGCCGTCAATTGGCATGCACTATAGTTTGTGGTTTTCAAAATGCGTAGTTCATCCTGTGTGGTCAATACAACATTTATTAATCATAAAAAGTTTTTTAATATTAATTCAAATGCGTTATAGAATAAGAAACAACATATTTAATCCCAAAAACTTCATACTTCATAGTATAAAAATACTGTTCAAAAAACAGTAGAAGTTTCATGACAATTTTGAAACGTTTTGTGAGACGTCTCAGATAAAATTTTAGAGTAAATCAAAGATAAAAGAGTACGTAATAACATAGCTACTTTATATAGTTGGGCAATTGATAATTTTACAGTTAAAAGTACAAACCTTATCACTATTTTGCCATTTTGTGCGAAAAATAAAAGAAATATACGGCCGGTTGCGTGTTACCATGGTTACAGTGATCAACTGAGTACTTCATGTTACAACAACTTTTGGGGAGTTTAATTGCTTGGTTCTAATGGCGAGGGGGTATTATATTGTATTTCTAGTTATATGGTATATGTGTGACGTATATTGAGTCTATGGACCTGAAGTTGACATTTTGGAGACTTCAACCCCACAAATACACAGAATGTGTATTCCCCATAGACGAAGAGACCCTCTCCCCATTTTTTAAAATTAAGAATTGTTATGTATTTAGCCTTATTGTTACAGTGGCTGATACCGCTGATTTGAGCATTACCATCACTCATATTACAGGAAAACCTGGATGGGGCCAAGACAATTAACCAGCAGCTTCCGCACAAAGCTTATATCTTACAAGTTCTCAATTGGAGTGTTGCATGATAACACAACAATAATAATAATAATATTTATATTGCGCAAATTAACATGCTATAGTTTGAGATCAAACTTAAAAGAGACATTGAGAATGTTCACAGGTGGCTAACAGCTAATAAACTCTCCTTAAACATGAAAAAAACTGAGTTCATGATACTAGGATCAAGACATCGCCTAAATTCAATTGAAAATAGCCCAGTACTATATACCATTAGGGGGGAAACAATATCAAACGCGTTTCTGAAAAAAAGTCTCTTGGCATGATTCTAGATGAGCAACTGAAGTGGGACAAACACAATGATGCACAATGTAAAGTAATTTCAAATAAGATCGCTCGTTTGAAAAGGGCAAGATCATTTCTCCCTAGAGAAACGTTAGTAAAAATGTACAATGCCTTAGTTTGGCCACACTTCAATTATTGTTCAACAATCTGGAACGACGGGTCTTGCTCGATAATTAATAAATTATTTAAATTACAAAAGAGAGCTGCGCGTGTGATAACTGGGGACACGTACGATGTTCGTTCCACACAAATACTAAATAATCTTAATTGGCTTCCAATTGAGGAGCTTTAAAAAAAAAGAGAAGTAATAATGACAATCAAAGCGTTAACTGGTCGATTGCCTCAATATCTTGCAGAACTGTTTGCAAAATGTCAAAATGACAGTTACAATTTAAGAAGTAATCAAACTAAATTAGCGCTCCCCAAACCTAAGACAAATTTTCTTAAAAGGAGCTTCTCGTATAGAGCTACGAAGTCGTGGAACGAGCTTCCAAGTGAAACCATCGAAAATTACAATAAGCTATCAATCTTGTCGTTTAAACGGCGATTATATAATTAGGTATAAAGTTGTTGTTAATAATACTGATCTTTTGTAAATAGTCTTTACTTATTTGTCTATATATATTTAATATTTTGTATTTCATAGTTTAGTATATACACGGCCCTTTAAAAACCAGGGGCCGGTTGTATCAAAGGTGGATAAGTTATCCTTATCCGGTGGATAAGTCCTATCCGATGGATAAATCTTCTATCCGATGGATAGTTATCCGTTGGACAAAAATGCGTTGTACGAAGCACGGATAGCAGGGTGGATAGCTATCCGTCGGATAAGCTTAAATTTAACCGGGAAAAACCGGATTTTCCTGAAATTTCTTAACTCAACGTCAGCTGTTGCTGAGCTTTTGTGAACTTTATAATTTAACTTGCATAAAAACCATCCATATATCTTGAATTAACTTGTGATAAATTTCCCGTTGTTGGTTGTATTGTTCTTTTTCAGTCGGTCGTCACTAGGTATTAATATAGTCAGACATTTTCATAGTACGTGAAGTACGTGTGGTGTTTTTATTCACTAGCTAGCATTTCGCGCTTTGTTTATCCGAAGACAACAGCAGAGGCAGAAACTGTTTAGTATATGAGTTGAGTATACTTTTTCCTGTAGAATACATTAAATATTTTGTTCCTTGACCTTGCACACATTTCATAAAAATTTTAAGAACATTTTCTCTCAAGTTTTGATTGGCTAATCAAAGCGAACGAACAAAAATTACAAAATTCGCCGTCTTTGTTGTCTATTGCCTAATTTTGTTTGGTTTTCCAAGTTGTATCTTCGGTACGTTCATCGTGTTTTTAAATTGACTATAAAAGTGAGAAATTCACTGCTTGTTTTCAAACTATATAAAAGAGAAGGATCTGAAGAAGACTGCCGGTCGGCACTGCCACCGACATGGGATATTCAGTCAAAAAAATATACAAAACTACAAAAGTGAGTACTTTATATGTTTATTGCATTATTATAAAGGATGTTGACTTATAAACAGAATTATGCATGCATTTCAGTCTCAATCCGACCCTCTTTCATCCGAAATATTTACTATTTTGTCTTGGAACTTCGAGTTTATCCACCGGATAGAGGACCTCGGATAAATTTATCCTACGGATAGTGCTTTTTTGTCCCTGGATAACGCTATCCAAGCTTGATACAACGCAATTTTTGCTCTGGATAAAATGTATCCGCCGGATAGAGACTTATCCGCCGGATAGCGACTTATCCACCTTTGATACAACCGGCCCCAGGCGATTAAAATTCAGTTCGTTATAAAATGGCGTGTTCGATCTTTTGCTGACGCGCATTATCATTGATCACGCGCGCGTTCAAATTTCCCCGCCCAAAATTTCTCGCGATGCCGACATTTAGCGAAGATTTCCGATCTCTATGTTTAATGAATGCCGATAGACAAAACCAACTGAATAAGAGATCGGAAATCTTCGCTAAATGTCGGCATCGCGAGAAATCGCATTAAGCGTGAAACTCGGAGTTGTGACTCAATTTTAAGTAAAGAAACTTTACATTCGCTCTGCTATATTGGTATTGAGCACTCTTGTGGCACTATAAAACTCAAACATTACTATTATTATATATATATATATATAATAATAATTCAAATATTTAATAAACGTATAGTTTCAAGAGTGCTCAATACCAAGTATTGGCAGAGCAGACAAATCTGATGTACGCAAACGTAATCTACGCCTACTTAGTCAGAAAGTGAAATACTTGGTGAGATCAAAACATCAGAAATATCTCAAGAAAATTGAAGGCTCCTTCAAGGACAACCCAAAATCATTTTCTATAATGGTACTACAGCAACAACACCAGCTGGTAAAGCAGAGCTCTTCGATTCCTATTTCGCTTCAGTATTTCGTCCTTCAACTACCGAGCTAAATATCGAAAACTCGAACTTGCAAGATCATCCATCTGAGTTATTGTCTGAAACTACTGTGACGGTCGAAGAAGTTTCAAATTGTCTAAATGCTTTGGACATTACGAAAGCAAGTGGACCTGATGAAATTCCAGCTCGTATCCTGAAGCTTGCAGTAACGAAATCGCTCCTAGTTTATGTTCCCTTTTCAACCGTTCGTTAGAAACTGCTTGTTTACCCTGGAATGGAAAATGGCAAATATTACTCCTGTACACAAAAAAGGTCTTCTAGCACCAGCTTCCAACTACAGACCCATCTCTCTACTATGCATATTAAACAAGGTTTTGGAACGTTTAGTTGGAAACGGCCTACGAGCTCAGGTAAAACATCTCATCACCACTTTACAACATGGCTTCCAACGTAACCGCTCGTGTGTTTCACAGTTGCTAACAGTCCTTCATGATATTGGAAAGAATCTTGACAAAAATGTCCAAACAGATGTGCTGTACTTAGATTTTGCGAAGGCGTTTGATTCTGTGGATCACCAGATCTTGTTACAAAAGCTTAAGCGTTTTGGCGTCTCAGGTCGTATGCATAGTTGGTTTAGGAATTATCTACAAGATCGATTTCAAAGGGTAGTTGTAGACGGTGCTGTTTCTAGCTGGGAACGTGTTACATCCGGAGTGCCTCAAGGAAGCATTTTGGGTCCTATGCTGTTTGTTATTTTTATAAACGATCTACCGGAGGTTGTTCCCGACTGCGTATCTATTTCTCTTTACGCAGATGACACCAAATTGTACAGGAACATAACATCTCTTGGTGACTGTGAAGCATTGCAAGATACCTTATCAGAACTTAGTTTATGGAGTCGACAAAATAACATTAGCTTCAACCCGGATAAATGCGAGGTTCTCTCCGTTACACGCAAAGTTAATCCTTTGTTTTACGATTATGAGATGGAGTCGGTTAAGATAGCTCGGACACATGAAGAAAAAGATCTTGGAGTAATTGTACATGACAAGTTGGCATGGGACACTCATATTCACGGAATCGTTGCGAAAGCAAACAAATTACTTGGTCTACTAAAACGAACATGCGTATATATTACAGACAGAACCGTACGAAGGACACTTTACATGACTCTAGTTAAATCGCAGTTAAATTATGCCACCGAAGTATGGTCTCCATCAAGCTCAGTGTTAAAACAAAAGGTTGAAAAAATCCAGAGACGTGCTACTCGGTGGATCTTACGCTTAAAACCTGGTGAATTATCTTACAAAGAGAGACTTGAATTATTGAATATGCTCCTTCTCGCTTACGATCGTGAGGTTAAGGAATTGATTTTCCTGTATAAAGCAGTCAATGGTCACATAGACATCAACATTCATCAGTATGTACGATTCGTAAGTCATGGCCGGACTCGTCGAGCGCAAGCTGCTGAGTATTTGGAAATTCCGTATTGCAGAACTAGCACGTACAAGTCATCATATTTCAATCGCGTGGTCAAATTGTGGAACATCGTGTGCGACTCAACCCCGCCTGGTACGTTTTCAAGTCCATCGTCGTTTAAAGGTTTTTTAAAGAAAAAGTACATTTATATGCTGAAAACAATTTTTGACTCGGACATGATTTGCACATGTGCGCGCGGTGGCGTTTTCGGGCGTCTTCGTATTGTTCGTCAAGGAATGAAACTTCTTCCCTTTGAATTGATAGCGGCCACAGGTGCATGCTTTTAAAAACTGTCTCATTTTGTGGTCGTTGTTGCTTCAAAGTGAAGCATTTTATATGATGAGCGTATAAAATTTTATATTATTTTAAAATAGTAATTGCTATATTAGAACAGACACATATTTAATTTTAGAAAGGATTCTAATATTTTTAAAGGAGGGGCACCTTGCAAGGGTCTTACCGTCCCGTTCGTGCCTTGTCCTTTTGAGATACTCGCATAAAGTAGTAATTTATATTTATTTAACATGTAACTGTAATATGTCAAGAGAATTGTCATTTATGTGATTGTGTTGTATTAATGAGTACTCAATAAATTTCAATAAATAAAAAAAATAAAAAAAAGAACAAATATATATATATAATATATAATAATGATTCAAATATTTAATAAACGTATAGTTTCAAGAGTGCTCAATACCAAGTATTGGCAGAGCAAGAATATATATATAAATGAATATGGTCGCAACTCTGAGTTTCACGTTCACACGATCTTCGGGCGACAGATGTTACGTTCAACTTGTTCTTCCTGTATGATGACGCTGTTTTCCGTTGGACTGTTTGCGTGACACATTTGCGCGCGCTCGTTTAAATTTTCCCCAGCTCCAAATCTTTTTTGGTGGCGACATTTTGAAAACAATTCGCGTCTCTTATTTAACGACTTTGACCTGTCCGCTTTTAAAATGCAGAGTTTTTCTTGAAGGCAAATATTGCATTTTCTTCCTCCACTAGAGTACGAAGCTGCTCTTTTTAATATTGACCACTTTATTGAAAACACCCGCTCTTCATTCTTTAATTTCCAGACATGTTTGGATAGTTCTGTTTCGTTCTGGTATGATACATCGTTCAATGACTTTTTGTGGTTTCTGAAGCGTTCTTTAAATTGGTTTGCTGTCATGCCGATGTACTCTTTGCACTCGCCGTCATTGGTTTCAACCTGTGCTTTGTAAACAACACTGTTTGTTAAGCATTCTCCTTGAAGGGGGCATTCATTGCTTCTCCTGCAGTTACATGTGATGTTGTTTGGTGTAGCAGTGCCTTTCGATAAAATTTTGTGGTTGTGCTGCGAAATAACACTCTTACAATTGTCCATGCAGCTGTAGCTCATTTTAACCGTGTTGCGATTGAATATTTTATGTAAGGGACTAGATTCTGGGAAATGTTTGTCAATTATAATCGTAGGAAAATTCTTCCAACATTCGTTTTGACGTCCTTACTGAATGGTGGATTAAACCAAATTACGTTGCGCGATTGTCTTCTTGTGTTGGCTGTGTTATCAGGAATATAGTGCATATTTGATGCATAGTTACTATACGGTGCAGTGCGTCTTCATATAATGGTGTAGATGCAGAAAAGGCGTTTTGGTAAGATGACAATTGTGAAATGCGTTTGTCACCGATATTGGGAGTTGTTTTATAATTGAAGGAGGGTGGTTCGAATGGCTGTCAATGAATAATGGGTCATTATTGGGTTTCCGATACGGTCGATAGTTTTCTTCTCTTAAATTCAAGGTAATGTCTTTAGGAAGTTGACTTGTTGGTGACTAATCTCAGCGGTGATTTTTAACTGTAATAACTTATGTAGGTCTTTTCTAACTCGATCAGCAAGGCGATTTGATTTACCTTTTAACAAAATCAGCCCGTCATCTCGGTATAGGCCAACATTATTTTTTCCATATTTCTTAGCCAAAGAATTCAAAATATATAAGCCAATTAATTCACATACCTCCGCCCCGTCATAGCTTCCCATTGTTACGTCAAACATGCTGTTACTTTTTTGTTTGATCCAAGGGTTCCACCGCTGAACAGAAGGGAATTTCGTGCTTGTTTAATGATGGTTATATGCTGCTCGGGAATGGTAATATACTTTTTAGCCCACGATATTGCTTGATGAAGGAGGTCTTCCGTGATAGACGGGTAAAATTCTGCGATGTCAAAAGAAATGAAGGAGTGGTTTGATTTGTTTGCGATATTTTTAAACCAGTCAATGACAGACGAGGTATTTTTCATACACATGGACATACACAGGACATACACAGTTTCTTCAAATGGACATACACACTGTGTATGTCCATTTGAAGACCCACAATGAAACAATTGACCACTCTGCAATCAACTGGAGTATTTTACATGCAAACATTAGAAATGCACACGAGCGTAGATGCATTGAAGCTTTAGAAATACAAAAACAATCTGCAGCCAATACCATTATGAATGGTTGTATAGGGAGAACTATTAATATTTAATTATTAATTTTTTTTGTCAGCTTTTAGTATTCAAATTAGCATATAATTTTTAACATTTTAACTTAAAATATGTAAGATCCATTGGTATGTAAATAATTAGTCTTGCAAGTATAAATAGGGCGTAAGCATTGTTATAAGTTATTCCTACTGAAGAAGCCTTTAATCGGCGAAACGTTTAGGATATATTAAACCATCGTTTTTAATATTTTATGTCTGAAGAAGTTTTAATCTTTGTTTTATATTCATATATATATATATATAAACAATCTTGTTTTTTCGTTGTAGACAAAAGAGTGCTCAATACCACAAATATTTAGCAGAGCGAATTATTTTGTTATCTTAAAATGAATTAATCTATCGCTACTTCAAGTTTCATGTCACTTTCAGTGACAATCTTCAGGCGATTAAATTCAGTTCGTTCGAACTGAATTTAATCAAGACAAGTGTATAGAAGTTTGCTTAAGGTTTAAATGCATCTTAGTGTATCATGATAGCAACTTATTTAGTGTTTAATTGTTCACTGTTGTGTCTTATGTTGTTATTGTTACTTGTAACAGTGAGATGGGTCAGGAATGGGTAACCCAGTTGGAATGGATACTGAAAAATAATTTAAATTTCAGTTTCTGAAAAGGGAGTCAATTAATTTTTGAACCAAGACTTAATGCATTTTATATGGTTTGTAGCTCGAACACAGTAACTGAATATGACAATCCCTGATATATAGAGAATATTACATGGTTGCGCGGAAATATGGAATTTATTTCGAGTGTTGAAGAGATATTCTCTTCAATACGAGAAATAAATTCCATATTTCCAAGCAACCATGTAATATTCTGTTTATTTTATAAACAAATTATAAACAAACGACAATTCATATAGAAACTCGAAACAAATATGTAAATAGTACACAAATAGTAATAGGTTTTTGATTGGCTTGCAAAAATGATATTTTCACACGTAAAAATATCGTATTTTTTACGTGTGTTTAAGGTGGCTCCCTAGGTTTTTTTTCCCGAGGGTAACGTTTCTCGTATGCATGGCGGGAAATAAAAAAAAGTCGTGTGGCACTCGCGCGTGATGTCTCGAAATACGCGCGAAGACCTTGCCTTCGTTATCAATTTCACGAAATACGCGCGTGATGTCTCGCGCGAAACTGTGAATTTTGGAAAATTTTATGACGTAACAGCTCGCAGAATCTTTCAAACATTACTTTGAATTTCTTTTATTTCCTTCGGTGAATTTTTTTTTAATTTCACATGTATAAAGACATTACTTTCGTTAATCTAAATACAAATTTTCACAAAATTAAATCGATACATTTTTTTTAATATCAATTTTGAACCTTTTCGTACATTACTCGAAAATGTATCGATTTAATTTTTTTTAAATACAGCAAAATAACTATTGAAACACGACTCTTTGATTTGCAAATTTTCAAAAAAATTCACCGAAGAAAATCTTCAAAATGGCAAGAAGAATAGAAAAAACGTACTTTATTGAAGACGTGCTGTTGCCATGGTAACAGAGTTTGAGCGCAAATTTACTTTTGCAAAATCTTCAAACTAATGTAACGCATGTTTGGCGAAAATTTCGTGCTCATATCACGCAAGGTAATGGTTTGGGAGTCGTTTTATTCATCAGTGTTGTCTTGAGTAAAAACCCTAGGGAGCCACCTTAAATACGATTTTTCTCAGTGGCATAAAACTCTATATAACACTTATGTTTATACAATAAATTGGTTTATTTCACCAATGGAGCCTGGGGTACCCAACAGAGCATGTATTCCCCACTAGCACCACCCCTGCTTCCTCTGCACAGATTAATCAAGCTTAAAATACATGTTGTAAATAAATTGTTCATTTAATTCATAAGGAAATAAATGCCACAGAATGTTTTATATAGATGGCCTGTAATCAATCTCCTGAGACAGAGACGGATCTAGGGGTAATCAGAGCGATCACGCGACTAATGTAAAAATTGGCCAGAAAATTGTTCAATTAAAATAGCAGTCCAGCTATCAAACTTCGCGCAGTGTATTGTATTGCAAGTTTAACAGTCCAGTTCTGAAATATCATCCAGTAGCAAGGCCTTCGAAAATGAACGCGCAGAAAAGCGGTCTTACGCATGAGTTTTGCACGCTCTGCTTCAGATTCCAGCCATCTGATTGGCTATCTCGATTTTTGCACGATCTGTGGGGAGTTCAAAGCGATCAGTGGCTCGAATACAGGCTATCCGATTGGCTAATTCAAAAAATCCTGAATTCCCATTGGCTGGATTTTTTTGATCGATCATACCGTTCAGGCTTTAGTATGCACGGAAAGGTCTATGACGTTTCTGGCCCTTTCTGATCGCTACTTGACCGCAAAGGTTCAATCGAAGCCAATCGGGAAATTTATCAGAAGTTCTAAACTAATACTAGCCACGTCTGTTAGTATTTACGAAACCGTAAAGGCTGCTTTAGAGAAAGACGATTGACAATATCTTTAAAATATTGAAGCAGATCTAAAGAAGCGAATAGACGGTGTACCGAAGCGTTCTATTGAAGACCTATTGAGCGCTGTGAACAACACAAGCTTCTTCCTCCGTTCCTCGCACGAAATTTTGGTGCGGAATCTTACATCCCAAAGTACGTTCGAGAGAAAACAAAAAAGTTTTTGTACGGCCTTGAGTTAAAATATTCTATTTTAACTAGATATAGTATCATAGCTGTTGTAGACTGTAGTGGATTGTGCGTCTCTACCATGGTCTGTACGTACATGCTATAAAATCGGTCAATTTACATAAATACTGCGGCTTAATACAGGCAGTTTCAGTTTGTTTATACTTTGTTTATGCCTCTTGTGGAATGTGGACTTTATATATTGATCAGATACTTAATAATACTGTATTATTTATACCTAGTATAAACTAGAAGAACATGACAATGTGGCATGGCTTTGTGTAATGCGATCTCTACAACATGTATACAACAAGTAAAATGGATCATGTTGCCATTGTGAATACTTATTCATGGCACATATGTTTCTGCTATGAATAAAACTCGAGAAGCAACTATATTCTGTTATTCAATGCCATAGATTACAGATACTAGAAAGCTGGGTTAATATTTTACTTACACAATAATCAATACTTTTGTAACCTCACATTTTTTACATTTTGTAAGCATTGTAGTCCAAATATTTCATTGATAATACTTAGCTACTTAGTTACTTAGCTACAGGTAGTAAGGTATAAATATAATGGTATTAAAGAATTTGATTAATCAAGATGGCTGGTGTGGCATTTCTTCGGTTTTACTCTGTGTTGGCCTAGGAAAATATTGAAGGGGCTTGAAACCTAAGGGGTTTGGGGAGGGGCATGGAAAATTTGAAAAATTGAGGCGTCTGAGTTCTGGCACTGGTAAAATTGGTGGGAAAATTTGCTGCATAATCGGTTTTTATGGTTTGGATGTCTTGGTGGGGGCAATAATCGCCAGCAAATTAGTCATAGATTCCCCCCCCCCCCAGGGCCAGGTCCTGTGGTTCTTATGCAAGTGTCTCTGGTTATTGTTCGAATACGTAACTTGTTTACAGTATTTCATAACATAGTTCATAAATGTTGCCTCCTCCCACATTTATGATGCAAGGCCACTAGACTTGGGGCAAATTTTTTAGAGTGTGTAAGTAGAATAACAATAAAACAGCTATAGTGCTATTATTATTACAGAGGCCCTTCTTAATCTGAGGTTGGTCTTAACCATGGAAGGATACTTGTAGATGAGTGGGCTGACACTATTTGTGTAAAAAAGTCAAGTATTGCAAGTCAAATTCCTGCCGTTAAATTTGAAAGAAAAATTTTAAAATTGGCTCTATTAGCTATATGTCCTATATTATACCTTACTACCTGTAGCTAAGCAATTATATTATCAATGAAATATTTGGACTACAATGCTTCAAAAATGTGAAAAAATAGAGTATAAAATTATATAGAGTATATGTAAGGTTTGCCTTGGGTAAAACCATGTAAATTGGAAACAGTTTTACTCAAGTTCTAGCTATGAATTTCATATATTTACAACGCTATTAAAACCTACTATTTTGACTGCAAATGAACCAACTACAACAAAGCAGAATTTAGAAAAAAACAGTAGAAACATAGGCAAATGCTTTCTTCTGGCTTGATCTTTTTACTAATAGCATGGACGGGGCGAAATACGAAGGTTTGTGTTAGTTTTGCTTCGTACCAAAACATTTTAGAGTCTCTTTAAAAACATTGCATTTCGAGGCCATGTGCTTATAAATATCGAGCAAGATGTTATAGCCTGAGTTAGTCAATTTCAACAAGCAATCGTTGAGATAATACAAGCTATAGATCGAGCAACAAAGCGCACATATTTGTATGTCAAAATTTTGAGAAGAACGTTCCTCTCAGAACGTATTTGGGAGCCTATTGCTCGCTCCCTCGGTTGTTCTATACGAATTGTCTCGCCCATTTTCGCTCTGATTTCGCCATACTTTGGTCCAAACAAACTTTATAGCATTAAAAAGATATTCCTTGATTAAAAATTATCAAACTGTACGAAAAAAGTACTTAAAAGAAGCAATATTTCTCGCACGCAAAATGCTCGCTTCGCGACGGCCATTTCGCTTGCAACTGCAAGGTTACCATTTTTCCCATGATGCGTTGCTATAATGCAAATTGTCTATTGCAAACCAATTACAGTCTGCACATACTCCACATAATTTGGGAAACAAAGAAGAAGTTACAACAAATAACCCGCACACTACTCCCGAAGCAATATACCATGACCCTGAAAGAACATGTACAACACCATCCACAACAACTAGGGTTCTCCCATCAATGGCCGCAATGATAGGCCCTCTTCGTATCTCAATCAATAGCCGCGAACATGTTTTGCAAAGCTTTCATCCTTCCTTCAAAAGAGTATACGAGTACCTTTTTCCACTTAAAAAGCTTCCTGATAAACCTAAGCCATAGCGGATTAGTCTACTACTAGAAGTAGTTTATGATGGCTGGACACTTATAAGAGACACAGCAAAACAGACATTTCATCATTGCAAGAACCTGCAATATGGAAAACTGCTAAATCTTCTCGATAATTATCTTCCTCTGGTCCTTTCTATCTATGCAATAATTTTCAGGTACAACAAAAAAGCCATTTTTGTCTGGATATCCATAGTTAGTCATTGGAAAACCCTGTTCTCAGAGATGTACAACCTTCTCAAAACATGGATAACACTTTCAGATGAATATCCTTTGTAGAATACTCATAGTATCATCAGGGCACAAACTAGACATTCTGATACAGCAACCCAACTTGTAAACAAAGTCAAAAGCATCTTGGTGTCCAAGACCAAACAAGCAAGCAAATTTCCGCTCAAATTTTACACCCCCAATGCATTTCGCTTTCTCACATGGTCAATTGAAATACCTAAAGTTAAAGAGTTCTGAATTTTTAGCCACCACATTGGAAGATATCATAGAAGATCAGTCAAGTACCACGCTTCTCTGCCCAAAGAAGAAAGGTGGAAAAGCCCGAGCAAGCATGCCTCAACTATTTGGAGACAAGAAGATGACAGAAAACATTTTTCCTATAAGTTTCCTTAGTGACAGCCCATAAAATGAAAACACAAAGTGTGATTTACCCACATGCAAAGTTGATGATGACAATGAAGATTGGTCTATTCTCTATTGGCACTCCTTCCATGATGTTTGTCTGCAAGGGGCAACATGTCCATTATGTAAAGCAGCAATAACAGGAAAGTAGAGGAATTTGGAAATGTTGAAAAAGAAGCAATATTTTGTGGAGACACACCAAGTCCAATGACGAGGATAATAGTGATGAAGAAGAGGTTTGCATGGAGAACCATCCCGATGTTCCGATGTTCTCTAGTCCTCCACCAGATTGCATTCGAACTCCCACATACTTTCCTTTCTCTTCATTGTAATGCATCCATCCCAACTGTATTTTTCTAGTCTTTTCTACAGGAGTACTTGAATGGTGCTTATTCATGGAGTGTCCTTCGTTTACGGGTTTTTTAGATTTTTTACGTAGTTCTTCCAACAACCTACGCTTTCTCATTTCGTTAAACTCTGCATTGCTTCCTCCTGTTGATAATTTCTCTTGACTTTGGGTCTGACAGAACCACCTTAAGGACCTTTATCCTGCAGCTTTAAGACCATACTCTTCCAATATCTCATCACTAGCAAACTGTACTGCATTGAAATCCATCTAAATTACAAATCACATAGCCCTGTTAGTACTTAAAATTAGTAAGAACTAGGAGTGGACTGGAAAGAAATGAGGGAGCGTCCCCTTTTTTCAGAGAGAGCGGGATGCAGGAGGGTTTGCACCCCTCCTAGCCTTGGCAAAGAACTTGAAAGTGGGTGCTGAATTCCTTACCAAATTAATTTTCTATTTCAAAAGGCAATAGCAAAAATAGAATACAATAGAAAAAAAGTACAATGAAAATGTACAATACATTAGGGAGATAGTAACATTATTGTGAAATTGTTAAACCAGATTATGGACTAGTGCAACTTGGTCAATGGTCGCACCCATGAGCAAAGCTAAATGACAAATGACAACCCCCCCGCCGGATCGGGCTGAAACCATCCAAAACAAAGCTTTCGATGGTCATAATTTGAGAGAACAGCTGCCTAGCGAAGTTGATCATTAAGATCATAGAAATAGTTACCGTAATCTCTCTAATAAGCCCCTCTCTCAAATAAGCCTCCTCTATTTTGATAAAGAAATTTATTAAGCCCCTCTTTAATAAGCCCCCCTCTAATAAGCACCCCCTCTAATAAGCACCCCCCCCCCATTCACACAAAAACACAAGTGTTTTGGTAAGATTTTTTGGTTTTCTTTACACATTGTACTTTGCTTCAACAGAATTATCATATTATTTCATTGAAAAATAAATAAGCACCTCCCCTCTCCAATAAGCCCCCTTCTGCCTGAAAAAATAATCCCCCATGGGATTTATTAGAGAGATTACAGTAAGCAGTAATAATACAGTATTATATTTGTTTTGATAACAACAAAGCCTGCAGAAGCATCTCAAAAGTAGAGGGGCTCCGCCAAAAGGGCCACCTATCGATCAGTGGTACACCCAGCGGTATATTTGTTTGGGCGTGGGGGTCAATGCACTTATTTTTTCTCTAAGTGTACAATTCCCTGTGGCTGGGCAGAGAAAGGGCAACAATGCCCCACCAAGATTTAATCAGAATATTATGAGATAAAGTTTTACATTCCTAATTAAATGACGTTTTAAGCCTTGTAAAGACGAGCAAGTTTTGCTTCACAAGTTCTATTTGTTTGTGTGTATGACACAAATACTTTCATCCATATTCATGGCAACACATGACATATGTTCGTTGCAGCTGATGCAGAAAATGATGTATCATTTCCGGATAAAGAAACAAATGCCCCGCCCGTGAACAAATGCCCGGCCCCAGGGAAATTTTGCAAGTACTAATGCCCGGCCCCTGGGCAAAGAAAGTTTGCAAATGCCCGGGGTAGCCGAAGGGGGTAGCCCAGGAGGTAGCCCAGGGGGTAGCCCAGGGGAAGATGGGAAATGCTAGAATTGACAGATGCATAAGAGTTGAGAATTTGTGTAATAGAAGGGTGTAACAAAAAATTAACAACCCCAGAGCTCAGAGGTATAGTTTTTTTAACAAAAAGTCTATTTCCCTACGTTAGTTATTCTTTAGAGGAGCGGCTGAAAATATTGGGTTCTTTGCATGCATAGTACAGCTCTTATTTTTAATACAGAGAGCAGATACAGATTGGTAAACGTAAACTGTTTGCAAACGTAAAGCTATGCTTTATAAAATTTGCCTGCCTTTTATTAATTTGCCTATTTTTAGAGCCTTGTTAAAACAAGCTTGAATCAGGCTGGTTCGGAATGACATTTTCAAATTCTATGTCAGTGCATACTGATAGTAAAATGTAAATAAAATTGCATTAAACAAAGTTTACTAAAATTTTGTAGACCCCTTGTTTACATTTTGCTGGCAGGCAAATTCCGATTTATTTATAGAAGATAATGTTCTCCATTGTGATTCAACAGTACATATCACAATAATGAAACCCTCTTGATAGCTTTAAAAAACGTTTGCTTGCGAGAAAAACGTAAACAAGGCAAGAGGTCTATAGGCAAGTAGCCAATTTTAACACAACAGCAATTTTGATATTTAATACTGAACAGAATATTTCTACCTTCTCATCCACGAATTTCTTGACCACACTTTCTTCCACGTGCACTTTCTCTTTCAAAAACTCACAAATCTGCATAAAATTTAATAAATTATAATCATACAAATTACTACATAATATCAAAAAGTATATTTAAATATCAAGTACAATACAAAACCGTACAAATACCTTCTTCGTTTCTTCGGCAGCCATGTTTCCGAGAAGTAAATATGAGCCCGAAGTATTTATGAACTTATCGCGCAATAAAAATTTTATCGCGCAATAAAAAAATATTATCGCGCAATAGATGAAATTATCGCGCAATAAGTAAATTTATCGCGCAATAGAAATTTATCGCGCAATAAATGGGTTTATCGCGCAATAAATTTTGCATGCTGTATTGCACCGCAAAAATCTTTCATTATACAAAAAATAAAAAATTCTGTAATGCCAAAAAATTTTTATTGAAGAAAACGTCATATTTGCCTTTTCCAAAAAAATGACATTACAGAATTTTTTATATTTTGCTTATTGTTAGTCTGTCTTGCGAGTAAAATGCACGAAAAAAAATTGGGGGTCACCGGAGTGAATTTCGTACGCGCATGTTACCATAGTAACGAAATATTTGTTACTAAAACTAACATAATTTGGATTATGCTCACACGAGGATGCTCACCTTGTCCTTAAATATCTTCGAGTTTCACCAATGTAGAGCATGCCACATTTACTGCATGAAATACAGTAGATGAGATGAGAGGCGATGCACGTGAAATGGTGCTTTATGACAAACATACTTGCAGGGAGGTGAGACCGGGATTTGACGCACCAAGGGTGGCGGGTATTTGTCCGAACCTACCGAGCGAAGCCAGGACATTTGAATACTTTAATACGCATATTTTAAATCATCCAGTCACAGCTACATGTTTTTCTTAAACTGTGATTTTTGCCCGATTCAGAACGCGTCATTTGGATGCGCAGCCGAATTTCGCGATTCGTGTATTAGGTGACGACAAGTCCTGTGGTAGAGAGCTATGGACTAGGGTTTCACGGATATTTTTACTATGTCGAAACGAGAATAAAGGGTTATTGGAAAAAATGGAAGATGTTTCAGGGTCGTTTTTCAAGCTGACTTGTATCGCAATGAAGCTCTTCGACAATTGAGTGACACCACTTTTAATTTTACGGCAGAGTTGACCAGGATTTGACTTATGCTCATCAAACCACCATTTCCACCACCATCAAGAACTTAATCGCCTCTGGTAATCTTCCTGAAACTGCCAAGCATCTCCTAACCACCACACCTCGCACACCTGTCATGTACTTCCTACCCAAAATCCACAAACCCGACAACCCAGGTAGACCCATTGTCTCTGCTTGCGGTTGTCCCACCGAGCTCATCTCCAGCTACCCCGAGTTATGCACCCTTGGTTAAGGATTTACCATCCTATGTCAAGGACACCAAACACGCTCTCCAAATCTTTCAGGAAATCTAATTTCATAGCACTCATAAATTCATTTTCACCATGGATATCAAATCCTTGTACACTGTTATTCTTCATCATCATGGTTGGAGGGCACTTAAATTCTTCCTGGATCAGCGCCCCGACCAGGAACCGTCTACCACTCTTCAACAATTTTTCATTTGACGGTGAGCATTACCAAAAAGTAAGTGGGAACCAAAAACGGGTCCCAACTATGCCAATTTGGGAACCAAAATGGGAACCAAAATGGGTCCCAACTATGCCAATTTTTCGTTGGTTTTGTGGAAAAGCAGATTTTCGAGTAAAACACTAATTACATACCTGATTACCTTGGTAGGCACATTGATGACTGTCTCAGCACAGCTGTCTCAGCACAGGACTTATCGTCACCTCATGGCACGTCTTCTTGTGATGTGAAGTTGTGAAGTACCATTTCACGTGCATCTCCTCTCATCTCATCGACTGTATTTCATGCAGTAAATGCACGTGGCATGCTCTACATTGGTGAGTCGACTCAAAAAAAATTTAAGGACAAAGTTTGGTGAGCATCGTCGTGCTGGCACAGACAATGATGCTAAATAACCTGTTGCCAGACATTTTAATACTGGCAATCACAGTGTTTCAGATTTGAAAATTCGAGCTCTGTGCCCCATTTCTGCCAGCAATGATAGCCAACTTGGCACCATTCATGCTCACGGCATTAATAAGCGCTTCTTTTACATTTAACTCCTATCTGTTCATGCCTGCCATCAGCAGATATTCTACAACTCACCTCATCTCATACATAGTTCCATAATTTCTCATATTCTTGTTTTCTTCGCTTTTCTTTACATGCTAATATATTTCGTAATGTGATTTCCATATTTTGTTTATAGTTTGTTTTGATTAAATCCATTTGATTGATTTATTTTTTTATCACGTGATTGCTTTTGCATTTAGTAGTAAAGAACATGTTTTCCCCCGACCCAAGCTACTAACTTCCAGACGAAGAGCCTTCGCTCGAAACGGCGAAGCGTTTAAAAGGACAATAAGTAGGCTAGTCACATAGTTCTCACACGTTATCTCTCGTTCTTGTATGATCCAATGTTGCTCGATATTATATTATTGTTAAAACACAACGGTAATGTTTTGGGCGCCACTATTGCGTACCAGCGGGTTTTGGGGGGGAGGGTGGGTATTTGGAGAAAAAGCGGGTGTGGGCAGGTTTTTCATCAAAACAACTGGTTCCTTCACCCCATAGCTGGCAGGATATATGTAATCCTTTTTTTGTACCATATCCGCGTTTTTTCTGTTCGATGACTCATTGCTGGAAAGGCATCATAAAAGGCCTTAAAATGTTTGGCGAGCATACTGCAACAGTATTCCACCGACGAAATGTCTCTCCACGACGAACTGCGAGAAGTAATCTTTGGCGAGAATATGGAAGTGACGATAGATTTCCTGAAGCAACGCGGTCTCATCGCAAGCCAGAAAACGTTAGGAATCACCAAATACATAAAAAGAAGCTAAATTAACGAAGTTCTCGATATAAAAATCATGAATAAAAATCATGAATCGTGACAAAAAGCTTTTTTTGGGGGGGGGTCGTATACTTCAATGGCCAGTGAAGTATACAACTGCCTTGGGGCAGGGGGTCGTTAACTTCAATTGATCCAAGGATAAAACGCGGATATGACTTTTAAATATCGTTTCATGACAACATAAGCTATCCGTACGTCCGTCCGCCACTCATCCGTCCGTCCGTATCCGCGTTTTATCCTACAACACACAACCAACCGGTAATTTGACACCTGACAACCAGCGTGACACTATAAACTTGTATATTTAGCTGCGACGCAGTCAGATTGCGACCTGCAATATTATTTACTTCGTGTGTATGGTATGGAAGCTTTTATTAACATCGTTTTTCTTGCTGTATGGATGTTCTTTCTTCCCAGTACATCGGGGCAGATATTCAATCATGAAGGATTCGATAATAACGAGCAATCAAGTGTAAATATTCGGCGGTTTCGATCTTCAAAGTGTGCGGAAGTTGTTTCTGAGACGCAGGTAGGCTCTAATATTATACAGTTAAGCCTCTTACAGACGAGCAAGTTTTCTATGACAAGTTTTTATATGACAAGTTTTATTTGCCGATCGCACGTGTGTACGTACAAATTTTCTATGACAAGTTTTAGGTTTTTTGACCGCAATGACAGCGAGTACAACAATAGATTGCTGACCAACCGTACCTAAGTGTTCAAATTACTTTGACAAGTTTTCCTTGTTGACCCATACAGCGTGACATATAAACTTGTATATTTAGCTGCGACGCAGTCAGATTGCGACCTGTACAATAAAGGCTTTGAAATTTAGTAATTTTCTTTTTATTTTTAACATCAATTAAGAAGTTTCAATAAACAGTTGCTCTATTCGTACTATATTGACAGTACAATATCTTTTTGTATCACTGTATTAAAGTCTTGAACTCCATATTAAGTCTAAAAAAACTTCCACTAACAAATTCCAAATTATTTTACATACAAAATTAAAATTATGATTCCTTAGATTTTTATTTATTTATTTATATATTATTTGCCCAAAGGCTGGTGATATTACAATAGGACTCAAAGTCTCCTACTAGGTAATAACACCATGCTTAGTACTGATTAGTGCCTAAGGGTTAGTTTTAGTGAGGGAGAAAAACCCTCGAAGCACAGGAGAGAACCAACCAATCTCAACTTACATGAGTTAGTCAAGATATGCCACTCCTGATAACTTTTGTAATTAAGGTGCTAAGGTCTCCCTTTTTAAAATTGTCTGCCATGTTAGACAGAGCACATAAAGTAGCGTGCACTGAAGTGCATTGCTACTCAATGGGTTAAAACAAATAGTATTAGTCATATCATCAGAAAATTTTTCAAAGGTGGAGTGTGTTGAATAATAAATGTTGCATAAAACAAAAGAACTTCACAAAACTCCACCACTTCAAGGGAACAATTTATAATTGATATAGTCATAGTCATTCAAGTTTGGAAGACATAGAATGCAATGTCTGTGGTATTCCAGTAAAACAAACCCCATGTAAATATTGTATATAAGTATGTATAAAATTACACTATGCTGAGTAGTGAGTAGTGCTGTATATAATGTATCATGTATGCTCCCATCTATACAGTCCATATATTTTGAAAACTATATATTATATATTACCAAATAACTTTAATAGTCTTGGTACTGTCATACCAAAGAGGTATGTTTACATTAAAAGTCTTTCTTGAAGTTTATTGAACGTTATTCATAAATAAATAAACGTGTGCCATCGTAGTCTCGCTCCTGTCACTCCTTCGAGTAGCGAATATCGGCCGATAAATATGTTTTCTTTAGCAATTTAAACGTTAAAAATACTTTCTTACCTTTCTCATTTGTATTTCCGAGTTCAAAAGATGAAATTATGAAAATAATTCGCTAAAAAACGCGATTTAGTAAGCAAGAATGCAAATTCCCCATATATTTTCTAATACGAATTTGCAAATCTTCTGGCCAGATTAATGGCCGCCGCCAACCGGATGTCGCTGTCGGTGGTCCCAAAAAGATCAAAGGACCTGTCTCTCTATTCATTCCTTACTCTATGACCGGTTTATTATATCTATGTCTATGACACTACTAACCGGTAATTTGACACCTGACACAAGTTGCATAAAATTATTTAGCTGCGACACTGCAATATTATTTACCTTCGTGTGTATGGTATGGAAGCTTTATTAACATCGTTTTTCTTGCTGTATGGATGTTCTTTCTTCCTAGTACATCGGGGCAGATATTCAATCATGAAGGATTCGATAATTACGAGCAATCAAGTGTAAATATTCGGCGGTTTCGATCTTCAAAGCATGCGGAAGGTATTTCTGAGAAACAGGTAGGCTCTAATATTATACCGTTCCTAGAAGGATTAAGCCTCTTACAGACGAGCAAGTTTTCTATGACAAGTTTTTATATGACAAGTTTTATTTGCCGATCGCACGCGTACAACAAATTTTCTATGACAAGTTTTTGGTTTTTTGACCGCAATGACAGCGAATACAACAATAGATTGCTGACCAACCGTACCTAAGTGCTCAAATTACTTTGCCAAGTTTTCCTTGTTGACCCATACAGACGAGCAAAATTTTACTTTGGCATCTTTTCGATGACAAGTACACTTGTTTAAAAGCTAGCATGCTAGCTTTTGAACAAGTGTACTTGTCATAGAAAAAATTGCCAAAGTTGCGTATACAGACGAGCAAATAAAACTTGTCATATAAAAACTTGTCATAGAAAACTTGCTCGTCTGTAAGAGGCTTTACAAGACGAACTAGGCCTTGTATCGATCTTCACGGCGATCTTGATCTCGGGTTTGCAGTTACACGATCCCGGATTCATAGACGGCCGGCCAAGGATCTGAAATGTTACTGTTGATGGCATTTCGTACTGGCAATCACAGTGTTTCAGATTTGAAAATTCGAGCTCTGTGCCCCATTTCTGCCAGCAATGATAGCCAACTTCGCACCATTCATGCTCACGGCATTAATAAGCGCTTCTTTTACATTTAACTCCTATCTGTTTATGCCTGCCATCAGCAGATATTCTACATCTCACCTCATCTCATACATAGTTCCATAATTTCTCATATTCTTGTTTTCTTCGCTTTTCCTTACATGCTAATATATTTCGTAATGTGATTTCCATATTTTGTTTATAGTTTGTTTTGATTAAATCCATTTGATTGATTTATTTTTTTATCACGTGATTGCTTTTGCATTTAGTAGTAAAGAACATGTTTTCCCCCGACCCAAGCTACTAACTTCCAGACGAAGAGCCTTCGCTCGAAACGGCGAAGCGTTTAAATGGACAATAAGTAGGCTAGTCACATAGTTCTAACACGTTATCTCTCGTTCTTGTATGATCCAATGCTGTTCGATATTATATTATTGTTAAAACACAACGGTAATATTTTGGGCGCCACTATTGCGTACCAGCGGGTTTTGGGGGGAGGGTGGGTTTTTGGAGAAAAAGCGGGTGTGGGCAGGTTTTTCATCAAAACAACTGGTTCCTTCACCCCATAGCTGGCAGGATATATGTAATCCTTTTTTTTGTACCATATCCACGTTTTTTCTGTTCGATGACTCATTGCTGGAAAGGCATTATAAAAGGCCTTAAAATGTTTGGCGAGCATACTGCAACAGTATTCCACCGACGAAATGTCTCTCCACGACGAACTGCGAGAAGTAATCTTTGGCGACAATATGGAAGTGACCATAGATTTCCTGAAGCAACGCGGTCTCATCGCAAGCCAGAAAACGTTAGGAATCACCAAATACATAAAAAGAAGCTAAATTAACGAAGTTCTCGATATAAAAATCATGAATAAAAATCATGAATCATGACAAAAAGCTTTTTTTTTGGGGGGGGGGTCGTATACTTCAATGGCCAGTGAAGTATACAACTGCCTTGGGGCAGGGGGTCGTTAACTTCAATTGATCCAAGGATAAAACGCGGATATGACTTTTAAATATCGTTTCATGACAACATAAGCTATCCGTACGTCCGTCCGCCACTCATCCGTCCTTCCGTATCCGCGTTTTATCCTACAACACACTACCAACCGGTAATTTGACACCTGACAACCAGCGTGACACTATAAAGTTGCATATTTAGCTGCGACACAGTCAGATTGCGACCTGCAATATTATTTACCTTCGTGTGTATGGTATGGAAGCTTTTATTAACATCGTTTTTCTTGCTGTATGGATGTTCTTTCTTCCTAGTACATCGGGCCAGATATTCAATCATGAAGGATTCGATAATAACGAGCAATCAAGTGTAAATATTCGGCGGTTTCGATCTTCAAAGCATGCGGCAGTTGTTTCTGAGACACAGGTAGGCTCTAATATTATACAGTTCCTAGAAGGATTAAGCCTCTTACAGACGAGCAAGTTTTCTATGACAAGTTTTTATATGACAAGTTTTATTTGCCGATCGCACGCGTACAACAAATTTTCTATGACAAGTTTTTGGTTTTTTGACCGCAATGACAGCGAATACAACAATAGATTGCTGACCAACCGTACCTAAGTGCTCAAATTACTTTGACAAGTTTTCCTTGTTGACCCATACAGACGAGCAAAATTTTACTTTGGCAATTTTTTCGATGACAAGTACACTTGTTTCAAAAGCTAGCATGCTACCATTCATGCTCACGGCATTAATAAGCGCTTCTTTTACATTTAACTCCTATCTGTTTATGCCTGCCATCAGCAGATATTCTACATCTCACCTCATCTCATACATAGTTCCATAATTTCTCATATTCTTGTTTTCTTCGCTTTTCCTTACATGCTAATATATTTCGTAATGTGATTTCCAAGCTACTAACTTCCAGACGAAGAGCCTTCGCTCGAAACACGTACTGTCATACCAAAGAGGTATGTTTACATTAAAAGTCTTTCTTGAAGTTTATTGAACGTTATTCATAAATAAATAAACGTGTGCCCTCGTAGTCTCGCTCCTGTCACTCCTTCGAGTAGCGAATATCAGCCGATAAATATGTTTTTCTTTAGCAATTTAAACGTTAAAAATACTTTCTTACCTTTCTCATTTGTATTTCCGAGTTCAAAAGATGAAATTATGAAAATAATTCGCTAAAAAATGCGATTTAGTAGGCAAGAATGCAAATTCCCCATATATTTTCTAATACGAATTTGCAAATCTTCTGGCCAGACTAATGGCCGCCGCCAACCGGATGTCGCTGTCGGTGGTCCCAAAAAGATCAAAGGACCTGTCTCTCTATTCATTTCCTTACTACCAACCGATAATTTGACACCTGACAACCAGCGTGACACTTAAAATTGCATATTTAGCTGCGACACAGTCAGATTTTTTTTATAATATAACCTTGTTTTATAGTGGTGCACCCAGCTCCATTACCTGCTCAAGTGCCTGCTCAGCCCCTCCATCCTGCTGTTGCCAGGTCAAACAAGTTTGATCCCTAATTTCAACAGTATGCATAGATTTTACAGAAATTATCTAAAAAGTCTGGTGGACCTGTAATGCATAGTGAAATATGACACTACATGTAACCTACCTACAATGAATGTTGACATGAGATTCTACACATACACACACACGCATTTTGCAACCAATCGAGACAATGTCTTCTCTGTGGTCACATCTCGAAGTGTACTAGCAATGAGAGTTTGCTTCCGCTGCCTGTAAAAAAGGTAAAACGTTCAGAGTTACAGTACTCCCTGGTTATTTCTATTACACCATCGGCTTTTAATACGTATAATTTTATTGCTATTGACGTCAAAATTTTACACTCTGTCCTTATTTTACTTGCTAATTCTTTCCATATTAGATAGCGTATGACGTTCATAACTAAAATTTTGGTTTAAGTTATTAGAAACGTATTTTAACATACTATTTCGTATACAGTGAGTGGATGTGCAAAAAAAATCTTTGAAAATTACATTTATTGGCTTACAAATACCAAGCTCCCGAAAGAGAAGGATGTAGAATCGTTGTCCCATATCCCTTCCTTGGTAATTTGTTTAACCAGTGAGTACTGTACCTTCCCAGGAAACTGATTTGGATTCTTCAATCAAAATGTTGAGCAAGCCCGAACATTTGGAAGATGAATATCAATGTGAAAGGTAAGATAAGAAATTTGATTGTGGTTATTTTCATGTGTACAATATGCTCAATGTTTTGGCTATAATTAGAAGTAATACGGGAAAAGGAATTGTTGTTGTTCTCGTTGTTACATGACTTGTGTTATCATTATGACGAAAGCCAGGATTTCGAAGCATATATTGCTTTCATCCATGCATATACGGACCTATCACGCCGAAATTCAATACAAAGGTTTTGTATAAGTTGGATACATAATATAATTATGTACCAATGTTTTGTACATAGGTGCAGAAAGAAAACGGAGGCATACAAACGTACTGTCTTCCAAGAACTTCCCGATGCTTTTTGTATTCAGATGTTGCGATTTTCGAACGAGGGAAGGAAAGTGAGAATCTTTGTCAAATATCCGGAGATACTAAAAGTGCAACAAGTGCAATCAGAAATGGAGGATGTGGAAGTTATCTCGGAGGAACAATACCATCTGGTGGCTGTTATTTCTCACCATGGCAAAAATATAACGTCTGGTCACTACACAGCGTGCGTTCTCCGTAACTGGCAGTGGTTTTATCTAAATGATTCACAAGTGTTAAAGATCTCGGACTTTACAGCAATGAATCAAGAGGCGTATATTTTGATGTACGAGAGAAATACCAGCAAGAAGATTAATACAGCAGCCACGACATCTAATCCCCCCCCAAACCAGTTTTCATTTAATATCTTCGACTCAACTCCACCAAATTACTACGTGGATTATCCGTCTACTTCATATTGTTTACCAAGAGTTTGTCGCACTGAAAGAAGCAAGGAGGGGTTAGTATATACGCCGATGTCGGAGCTCTAGGTAAACCACGCAAAACTAAAAGCGTACGAAGACCAAACTCCCCCTACTCACCTAAGATTGAAAGGATATTCTTCAAGTGATCTTTTAAGTCTTCTTCCAGGATCATGGTTAAGTGTGGATTCTCGAAAAGAAATGCAAAGCTTTTGGTAACAACGTACGGACAATTAACAGCGAAGTATTTCAGACAATGACAACGCCTTCGATGGAGACATTAAAAAAGAATCAATACCGCATGTTGTATGATGGGATTCTTTCAAGCGATGTAATTTTAGGTGCAGTAAACTTTGGTAATCACTGGTTTCTATTGGCAACATTCCCACAATTAAGAATGATGATGTACCTTGATTCTTTGTATCAAGGCGCTTCTGGAAGGCAGAGTTTTCATAGGATGCAGCACTTCTTGGAATGTTCCCAGCGGATATCAAAAGCACAGAGTTCCTCTCTTGACTGGAAAGAATGGCTTTTCTATATCCTACCAGGTCAGCATCTCAGTGAACAGACGAATGGCGATGACTGTGGTGTATTTGTTGCAAAGTGGGCTCAACACATTTCTCTAGGTCTTCCGTTGGATTTTACCCAGGCAGATGTTGAGTCTTTTAGGTATTCGATGATTTTGGAAATCTGTGCTGGGGATACACGTTTAGAAATTGAACTTCCACCTCGAGAAAATGAATTCGAAAGTGTACACGGAACCAGCGACGCATTACCGGAATTCCCTACGGATAGTGGAAAAGGGACAAATCGAAGAGACACGACCTCGTTCACAAAGCAGTTAAACCCGTCGAAAGATTTCGTAGATTCTGACGACGATTTTCAACCCAAGAAAAAGGTAAAGTTATGTGATAGTCAAGATTCTACTAACGTTTGTAACAACGCAAAGGCAAAAAAGACAGTAGGCTCTTCATGTTCAAATAAACAAACAGGAAATAACGATTCCATCACCCAGGATCATTTCTATACTAATAATAGATGTACCGAGAAAACTAAAAGCGAAAGCTCCGATTTACCACTTCATGTAAGAAACATTCTTCCACCAAGTTACACATACAAGCTTGCTGAATATGAAGACCAGGAAAAAGAGTATTTTACAGGGGCACCCAAGGAAGCTTTCAAAGTATGTTTTACCATTCCCAATGTTACATCAGCAGAGCAGGTAAAAACATGGGTTTCAGAACTGGCTTCCACATCTAATACAACACGCGAGGAGGGTACAAACGGAAAGGTGTAAAAGTCTTGTTGTCAAGATGGTACATTTGTCAATGCCAAAGGAAGAAATTAACGAAAAAGCAACAAGAAGCAAAAAACCTAGCACTCAAAAAACGTCAGAAAAAGTTAGGCACAAATCCCCAAAACACCTTTGTCGATGATGCAGAACTTCACTTGCTATCTACAGCACGATTAACGATTACTTTGTTAGTGGTATGTCCGCTGCGGAAGCTTTTCACCATCACGAGTCGTCACTCATGAATGATCCATCAACAATGACGATGCTCGCCGACAGACGACACTGCCCATCTGCAACTGACGTGAGGAGGATGTTTGAAAAATGGAGAAAACAAACAAAAGGAGCGCCCGATGGAGTGGATATGTTTCAGGAGCTGGAAGATGTTGTTAAGGATTACAACAAACGCCATTCCATGGAGGGTGGTAAGTGCTTTCTTCAACGGTATGAAAAGACAACATGTACAGAAAAACCATTAATTCTAGCTGTTGTTACCCCGCTAATGGCTAGGGTACATTCTTTACCTCAAGCAGGAGAAATGGTATTCCTGGATGCATCAGCCAGTATTGACCGGCACAACAATCCTGTTTATTTTCTTTGTACCCATCACCCTTCAGGAGCACTTCCATTATGTGTCTGGGTTACATCAGATAACTCCCAAAAAACTGTCGAAAGCTGTTTGGAGAATGCGAAAGGTTTATTTCCGGAGGGTGCGTTTGGTGATCGAGGTGCGCAAGGGGGACCAAAGATTTGCCTAACGGATGACGATTCGACCCAGAGGGCCGCTTTAAATACTACCTGGAGTTCAACAAAATTGCTTTTGTGTATATTTCATTTCCTACAAGCAGCGTGGAAATGGCTATGGGAATCAAAAAATAAAATAGAATTGTGTGACCGAAAACCGCTTATGAAATTGATTCAGAATTTGGTCTTTGCTGAAAGCGAAATCAAGTTAAACAAACTATTCGTGGAACTGAAAGAAGATCAGACAGCGAAGAAGTACAAACATTTCCTTAAATACATCAAGAATGCGATACTAAGAAAGTCCGAATGGGCTGTTTGTCTTCGGAAACAACTACTAACAAGAGGTAACAACACGGATAATTATACTGAATCGATGATTTTCATCTTCAAGTGCATCATTTTACGAAGAATCAGAGCGTACAACTTGGTGGAACTATTTAGATTTATTGTTGAGGATCTTAACAGTTATTTTCAACGTAAGTTACTATCGCTAGCTTTTGGCAAACCACAAAATTTGCACATTGCATCCAGATGTTTTGGTAAAAGTGCCAGCACGGTCGATTTTGCCACAATAACACAAGACAGCAACGAACCCTTTAAATTTAATGCGCCAAGTAGAAAGGGAAAAGGAACAATTTACGTGGTGAACTCGTCAATTGGAATGTGTTCTTGCCCGGCTGGTGAAAATGGAAACAGCTGTCCTCATCAAGCTGCAGTTGCGCTAAAGTACGGCGTCTCTAACAACAACTTTATACCAAAAAACCACATCGATAAGTACAAGCTTGCAGCCATAGGAGACCATCCGGACTTGTGTGCAGAAAAATTTGCAGATGTTCACCAAAAGAAATTCGATTTAACTAAAACGGCGACTCCACAACCGGAAGTTGTCGACGAGAAACCAGGAAATATACCATTAAATGACGAACCTAACAGCACTGAAGAGGAATGTACAAACACAATGCACGACGAGCAAGAGACAAGCCTAGAGGATGTTATCAAACTCAACAAAGAGGTGTCCAGCGATATCGAATTTTGGTTACGGAGTGGAAATCCAAGTTTTATTAAATGCTATAGCAAGTACCTTCAAACCTATAAGAAAATTGTTAATAAAGCAAGAGGACAAGCTCCAATTAACAGTCTTTCTACCGCTTATGTATCATTTGGCAGAAACACAAATTGCAAAATGTTACCAATACATCACAATGCAAACAAGAGAATTGGAGTACAAACAACTGCGATATCTCGTCGTCGATCAGGTATAAAGTCTTCGCTCGCACAACCTTCAGATCGTAAGCCAACGTTAAGAAAATATGACAAATGTATGATGCCGGCTAGGACAAGAAAAAAGGAGCCAAATAGAAAAAGAAACCTTTCATTAAATATAAACTTAAATAAACCAAACGCTGGACATACACGTTGATGTGAAGTGTAACCAAACTAAACGTCAACGGAAGTTAAATTTGTGAAGTTGCCATTTAATATTAAAAGAATACTTTTATGTAACATACAATGTCATTGAAGAAATAGCCTCCTCCCGTTGATGCTCCTAGATTTTTAAAAAATACCTTAACATAACGATACACCTAACTAACAGTCTCCTCGTGTTGCTGTTCTTCCCTTTTTTCAAGACGATCTTAGTGTGAAAATTTCATTGAACTAACTGCCTTATCATGTTGCTGTTCCTGGAATATTTAAAGAATATCTCAACGTAAACATACACGAAATTAACAGTCTCCTCGTGTTGCTGTTCTTCCCTATTTTTCAAGATTATCTTAGCGTGAAATTTTCATCGAACTAACTGCCTTATCATGTTGCTGTTCCTGGAATATTTAAAGAATACCTCAGCTCAACGTAAACATACACCTAACTAACAGTCTCCTCGTGTTGCTGTTCTTCCTTTTTTCAAGATGATCTTAGCGTGAAAATATCATTGAACTAACTGCCTTGTCATGTTGCTGTTCCTGGAATATTTAAAGAATACCTCAGCTCAACGTAAACATACACCTAACTAACAGTCTCCTCGTGTTGCTGTTCTTCCTTTTTTCAAGATGATCTTAGCGTGAAAATTTCATTGAACTAACTGCCTTATCATGTTGCTGTTCCTGGAATATTTAAAGAATACTCAACGTAAACATACACCTACTGTAACTAACAGCCACTTGTGGTCTTGTTCCTCCATTTTCTTAAGGATGATCCTAGCATGAATATTATACTAAACTAACTGCCTCATTGTGTTGCTGTTCTACTGCCTGCTGTTATGGAATTTGTTAAAGATGGTCCTAGCAAGAACATTACATTGAACTAACAGAATCCTAATGTTCCTGTTCTTCCAATATTTAAACTGCCTCTGATGTTGCTGCATTACAGGCATTCAATATAATTTATATGTGAATATTACACCTGGGGCCGGTTGTTAAAAAGCCATTTAACTGAACCCAGGATTAGCAGTAACCCTGGGTTAAAAATCAGTAACCTAGTGAGCAACTAGTGAGGTGGGTGAAATTTAACCCACTGTTTACCCCTGGGTTACGGTTAATCTAGCTTTAAACAACGCAAACAAACCTAAGGTTAAAATTTAACTCTAGGTTAGGCAAATTTAACTGTGGGTTAGCATTAGCCGGCTTTTGAACAACCGGCACTTGGTGATTATAGAAGACTAACAAGGATGTCATTACATTTGCCTAAAATGTCTCAATAGAAAACAAGGAAACAGGATTTGTTGGGAAGGGGTGAAGGGAATATGAAGTACTAAAGTTTTGGAAGTGGATACATGTCAGTAGTAATATAGGGGCCGATCGACCCTTATTTTTGGGGGTGTGCGGGGGTGTGCGAGAGTTTTGTGAGTGTGCAACATCATTAACATTATTATGTATTGACGTCATAATGATATGCAAGGTGAGTTTGGGCGAAACAGTCATTATGTTGAGTTTTGAGAGTGTGCAACATCATTAACATTCATTAATTATGTATTGACGTCATGATGATATGCAAGGCAAGTTTGGGCAAAACAGTCATTAAGCTGAGCTCAGCATTTTCATCACAAAAAGAGTTAATCCTGACGCTTTTTATCACAATAGCTATAGCGTCCCTATAAAGTCCCCAAACGTTGTGTTCCAAACACAGTCCGTTTCGACAACGATCACAACTTCTTTCTGCCTAAGATTGCTTTGGTGAAATTTTCTACATCTGAAAATTCTGAAATCTGTATCTGAAAGTTTACAATGGCTCAAGAAGAGCAAGAAAATATTTGGTAAGTTGATTTTGACATTCGCTTTGGTATAATTAGACTTCTTGTTAATACAAATACAAATTCTATTCCACAGGAGAGATCAGTTCATGGCTGATCTGGAGGACGAAGAGATTAATCGTCAGCTTTGTTCGTTGGCGGTTGAAGATATGTTCGATTCTTGGTCACCTGAAACCCAGGAACAAGTTCTCGCTGAGTGGAATGATTGGAAAGACGACGAGGCAACCACGGAGAAAGTAGGGTTATGTTGTGATGAATGTGGTCGAGTATTTACGCGCCTAACCAGTTTGAAACGTCACGTTAAATCCCTTCATTCTGGAGGAAAGATGCTTTCATGTAAAGAATGTGGTAAATCCTTTGCTACGAAAGATAAAGTGAAACGTCACGAGAAAATCCACCAGGAGAAAACGTTCGAGTGTCCAAGATGTCACAAAAAATTTAATCGAAAGGTATGTAATTAAAAGGGGTATATTCTTATATAATCTTGAACTATAGTGTTTATTTATTTTATTTTATTTTATTTTTCAAGGGTAATCTTACAAGACATGAAAATGCACGAGAGACGAGGTGCCGAGCGTGAATATACATGTAATGTTTGTGGCGAGACGTTTCGCAACATCTTCTCACTGCAAGCACATAAACGCGATGTTCATCAGGTCGGTGGTGGGAAACGTAAGCGTTGTCGTCCCACAGCAAGCAAAGGGAAGCGAGCAAAGACGACGGATTTTACACCTGTGAATGAAGGAGCCTCGACATCTACGGCTGTGAACGAAGGAGCCTCAACGCCTACAGTTGTTAACGAAGGTAGGAAAGTTTGGTTTGAATATTTCAACATGGTTGCTATCCTAACGTTGCTAAGTGTAATTTGAATATCACTAATCCTCGAAAAGAGTCGTTAAGAAGTAATTAACATTTTATGCTTCGCTGATCGTAGTGTGTTTTTACCAAGTCACATATAGTTTCTTTTATAAAGATTTAATATACTTATGTAGTATACTGCTAGTCGTTAAAGGTGTAAGACTTATGTGCATTACACAATATAGGTTTGTTTCCTGCTGGCGTTTAAAATTGTCCGAATCGGGTGTTTGTTATCTTATTGAGATTAATTTCCTTTTCAAGGAGCTTCGACATCTACTAAACAACCCAACCGATTTTCCCAAGACCCAATTATAGCGCCAGCTAATCTCCCCTCTCAATTACACCGGCAACATTGGCGTGCTATTCGAACCCGTCAAAGTCGTGGCAACCGAGTCCAGGATTGGTACAATTATCGTCTGAACTCTATGGATATGAGTCAACTTGTACAATACGTAGATCATGTATTCCATGACCAAACTACGGTGTTCAAGCTCAACGTATCGTTTGGATTCGTGTTGTTCAACAACGAGACAGAACAATTCCAATACCACCACTCCTCTATCAACAACAATCGTGTATTTGAGGTACCGTTCCAAATACGTAACCTCGAGGATTTAGATCAAGTACGCGAAGCTTTGCAAAACTTGGATATCTTCGAATGGGCTCGACAACAACGACCTAACTCGAAGTGGGTCGTTGTGGATATTACCAACGCTACGTTTTATATAACGAAGCTTCGCGAACATCCGATTGGACGTAGTACTCGCTTACCTCGCCGTGTGTTGGATAATCCTGCCATCGTGTCGTTAGATTGTAACGAACAAACTGGATTACCGTACGAGGACAAATTGTGTTTCTTCCGTTGTTTGACTATGCACCGTGGATGTCACTCGAGCAATCTCGAACGCGATACTCAACATTATTTTGAACGGTATGTTGAGGATGATTATGATTTTGATGGCGTTACACTCGAGGAATTACCGGACTTGGAAAAATTATTTGAACTTAATATTTACGTGTATCGTCTTGTTGAACTTTACGATGAAGAGAACGACCAGACAAAAATTGTGGCACAACTTATACAGCGATCGCACCGTACCTATGCCAATACAATGTACTTGAACCTCTACGGGAGCCATTTCAGCTACATCAAAAACTTGTCAATGTACTCCAAATCATATTGTTGTTGTAAATGTGATAAACTATGGAAATCTGCGAAAGCTCTGAACAAACACGAGAAAACCTGCGAAGCTACTGTTCGTCATGTATTCCCTGGTGGTGTCTATAAACTTCCACAAACAATCTTTGATTTACTCGCAGACGAAGGTATCGAGATCCTTGAAGATTTAAAGTACTTCCCGTATCGTGCAACGTTTGACTTCGAGTGCTACTTTCAACGCCAATCACAACACCTGAGAAACACGGCGAATGGGAAGCTGAACATATACCATTGAGTGTATCAGTATGCTCCAATGTACCAGGATACGAAGAGCCCAAGTGTTTTGTTTCCTCTGGTAACACGGTAGATATGATCAAACGATTTGTGGACTATTTGGTTGAAATAAGCCAAGAGAGTTATGGATTATTGTTGGATCGATTTGGAGACGTGTTTGATCTAATCAACGAACGAATATCCAACAGCGAGGTATGTATATATAGTTGACCTATTACATATTTTATATAATTTTTGTACTTATTATTAGTCTCTATGTTTTAGTTGAGCGAAGTGAACGAGTCTACAGCATGCACCGAGGAAGATGCTATGATTGAGGACATGGTTCAATGTCTGCTTGAAATGGATGGACATGAGGTAAAGTAGATATATTTAACCTACTACGTCTTGTTTATAATATTTATATTTATTATCCTTCTCTATGTTTTAGGCGAGCGAAGTAGACGCTGTAGAAGCGAACGAAGAAGAAGACGTGAAAGCTCACCCGTTGGAGAAATTACAGGAGAAATACTAGGAACTACCAGTCCTTGGCTTCAACTCGGGAAAGTATGATATCAACGCCGCTAAGAACCCCTTCTTCACACATCTGGTCAAACATGAGTCTGTCAAATTTGTGATAAAGAGAAACAATAATCATATGTGCTTGAAAACATTGCACTTAAAGTTTCTCGATATCACAAACTACTTGGCTCCTGGTTTCAATTACGAACAGTTTCTGAAAGCGTACGAGTGTTCACAGGCGAAAGGCTATTTCCCGTACGAGTGGGTCGACTCAATCGATAAACTGAACTTTCCCAGTTTACCACCGCAGCAAGCTTTCCATTCTACCTTATCCGGTACGGATATTACGGACGAACAGTATGATTATTGTCAGCGCGTATGGGATGAGAACAGTATGACAAGTTTCCGCGATTTCCTCGTGTGGTACAACAACCGCGATGTGGTGCCTTTCCTTGAAGCGATTGATAAAATGAGTGATTTTTGGAAAGAAAGAGATATAGATATGTTTAAAGACGGTGTAAGTGTGCCTGGTCTAACAATGAAATATTTATTTTCAAACGTGCCCAATACATATTTCTCGTTATTCTCGGAGAAAGACAAAGATCTCTATTATACGATGAAAGACAATAATGTCGGCGGGCCGAGCATTATTTTCAACAGATACCATGAAAAGGATAAGACAAACATTCGTAATGTCGAGATGTGTGCGAAAGGACAAGACCCAAAGCCATGCAAAAAGGTGGTCGGATACGACGTAAACGCACTTTACCTTTGGGCTATCATGCAGGACATGCCAACGGGGCAATATACCAGGCGTCTGGAGGAAGATGGATTCAAGAATCGGTTCAGTGGTAAGATGGCAATCGAATGGTTAGAATGGGAAGTATATCAACGAGGAGTTTCAATCAGACACGAGTACAACAACACAGAGAAACGCATTGGTCCACGCCGCTTACCTGTCGATGGTTTCAACGCCGAAACACAAACCGTGTTTCAGTTTCAAGGTAAACTATAAGTGTAGTTGATTTTTTGTTCGTAGGATTAGCTTAATTGCGTGGGCCTAGATTTTAATTGCGTAGGATTAGCCTAATTGATTTTTGGTAGTTGCGTGGGATGTACTCAATTTGTGCTTTTTAATACTTAATTGTTTTTTAGCAGTTGCGTGGGATGTCTAACATTCCTTTCTTGTAGGAAATGGTTATGCCTTACTTAAATTCATATTTGTAGGTTTGTAATTTTTTGTTTTTTTCTTATCAGGTTGTTGGTGGCATGGCCACGATTGCCATCTCAACGAAGGTAAAGAAGCCAACACAACACGGGACAAACCCATGAAAGAGTTGCTAGCCGAGACTAGAAAAAACAGCGCTTATATCCGTAAGCAAGGTTTCAATCTCGTCGAGTGTTGGGAATGTGAGTGGCGTGAGATGAAAAAGACCAACAAAGATCTACAAAGATTTATTGCTACACGACTTCGTAGACCCTTAGACAAAGTGAAAACGATGACCATGGATAGTATTGTGACTGCTGTCAAGAACGAGTCGTTGTTTGGGTGTGTTGAGTGCGACATCCACGTTCCTGATAATTTGAAAGAAAAGTTTTCCGAAATGTGTCCCATCTTTAAGAACACTGAGATATCCCGAGAAGATATTGGTGACTACATGAAGACCTATGCTGAAGAAAACAAAATCATGAATCGACCAAGACGGAGTTTAATCGGTAGTATGATTGGTGAGAAAATCCTGTTGGCAACCCCTCTGTTAAAGTGGTACCTAGAACACGGTCTCGAAGTCACACATGTCTACCAGGTGATTGAATATACCCCTAAGCCGTGTTTCAATCTTTCGGTGATACTGTGTCGGATGCCCGTCGTGCTGGTGATACAGATCCCTCCAAAGCCATCATCGCAGACACAATGAAACTCGTTGGCAACTCTGGCTACGGTAAGACCATTATCAACAAAGAACGACATCGTCAAGTGAAATTCTGTGACGACGACGAAGTCTCAGATTTAATCAACTCACCTTTCTTTCGTGAACTCAACCCGATTAATGAAGACACGTATGAAGTACAAAGCAGTAAGAAGAAAATCAAGTTGGATCTTCCTCTTCAAGTAGGATTCTTCGTGTACCAATACGCGAAATTACGCATGCTTGAGTTTTACTATGATTTCTTAGATAAATATATTGATAGGTGTGATTTTGAGTTTTGTGAGATGGACACTGACTCGGCATACATTGCTATAAGTAATGAAAACATTGATAGTTTAATTAAGCCAGCCATGTTGGAGGAGTACGAGAAGGATAAGTGTAACTGGTTTCCGCGTATAGACACCGTAGAACATGTACGTTATGATAAGAGAACACCAGGGCTCTTTAAAGTAGAATGGGAGGGAGATGGAATTGTGAGCTTGTGTAGTAAAACGTATTATTGTTTTGGGAGTGGTAAAGATAAATTTAGTTGCAAGGTTAATAAGAAAAATAATGTAATTAATAAAGATAACCATTTAGATGTAATTTTAACTAAACGTAGTGGATCAGGTGTAAATAGGGGTTTTAGGGTTTTAGATAACAAAATGTTAACATATGCTCAAGAGAAGAACGCTTTTAGTTACTTTTATCCAAAACGCAAAGTTTTGGAGGACGGTGTTTCCACTACTCCTTTAGATATTTAAGTGTGTGTAAAAAATATGAATTTTCAAAAACCGTATATCTGTTGTCTTTGTATGGGTGGGGAGCACTCCAGCAATCTAGTGTATCGGGACTCCCGGGACACGAAAAGTCCCGCAGGGAAAATGTCTTGAATGTATAAGCGATAACAAGGACTCCCGGGACGACAAAAGTCCCGCTGGGACTCCTTTAAAATGTTATACATTTTCAAAAATGTTTCAGTATACATCATGCCTCGAACGCGTAAAGACTGTCCGATTTGTGGGAAGAAAAGTTTGTTAAAATTATCAAACCATTTAGCAGACATTCATGAACTGTCTTGTGAAAAAAGACAACCTTTTCTGATTCGCGCTAAAGCTACACCTTTAGACCTTGAAGCTGTTTTTAATGAGTTGCATAGAATGGTTAGAAACACTAAGCAGCGGTCAAAATGGTATAAATAGGTTCGTACAAATCATTTTCATTTCATTCTCACGATGTATAGCATACAGTTAACACATCCTTTTGGTCTCCTTGTGTCCGGTGGTACAAAGTCAGGCAAAACAACATTTGTTAAAAATCTTTTGGCTTACGTGGAAATTATGATTAATAAACCTCCAGAAAACATTGTGTATTACTATACTGAATATCAAGATATGTTTGGGGAAATACAAACTTTAGTACCAAACATAAAGTTTATACAGAATTTGCCTGATAATATGTTGGACACTATTAATCCAGAAACACGTAATTTATATATTATTGATGATTTTATGGGTGAGAGAGACGCCCTTATCGCTAAGTTATTTACGAAAAAATCTCACCATGGCAATCTCAGTGTTATATACATTGTACAAAACTTGTTTCACCAGAGCAAAGATCATCGTACGATTTCTTTAAATGCAAGTTATTTATGTTTGACAAAGAATGTTCGTGACGCAAGTCAAATAGTTCATCTTGCCAAACAGTTATATCCTAACAGCACAAATTAAAATTTTTCCAGCAAGCTTATCAATTGGCGACAAAAGAACCATATTCCTATTTATCTAACACCGACGTGTCCAGACGAAATCCGATTTAGATCCGGGATATTTCCAACTGATAAACATTACGTCTACCAAGCCAGAGTATAAATAAACCAGTCACTACGTATAATAATCATTTGACAATGTCTGCTTGTATGAAGAGGAACTCCGAACTTCTCAAAGTATTGGCCAAGAGTAAACCGAAACTAAGAAAAGCCATTTTGAAAGCGGCTGAAGACGATTTTTTGGAAGCAATCAGACAGTGTCTGTTGAACGTTTGGTTTGAAACCGTCAAACTGAAACCAAAATCAGCTAAAAAACTTGCGCCACATTCCAAACATATAAAGTTTGCAGCTGATCGACGGAATTCTGTTATAAAAAGAAGAACACGTCTTGTCCAAAAAGGAGAAGGGTTTTTACCATTTCTACTTTCCTCAGTCTTGGAGCAATTGGCTAACTTTGTATAATGGAGTATGTTAAAAGATTAGTCCTCGTCCCAGAACATATGGCTGAACAACGGAAGAGACCTCTCGTGGCACCTTTGACTGCTCAAGTCAATGAAATAGACTCGGATATGCAAGACACCATGCAACGCCAAGACATACCGATCGATGAAAAGGCAAAATTATACGATCAACATTTACAACGTTATTTAACGTTTTATGATAAACGAATGGATAAACCTGTCCGAGTGAATGTCGTACAACCTACAAAGACAGATGAGCCCAGAGAACAACCGGATGAACAAATCGAATCTTCAGACGAAATCGAAACGGACATTTTGGATAGCGTGCCAGCAACGATGAAGTCACGTGCTCGCCAACTGATCAAAAAACTTAGGGCAAGTAAAGATATCGTTGGGTGGAATGAACACGGACAGTTGTTGTTCAAAGGGAGATCTGTTCCAGGAACAAATATAGTGGATTTGGTCAACGATTCTCCAAGGCAAAGGAAGAATTTCAATCCAGCAGGTTGGGAGTTATTTTCAAAAGCCCTAGGACATTTAAATGTACCCTAAGGGATTGTGAGAAATGAAAATCGCCTCCAACTTGTTCGCGAGTATAAAACCAAGGGAATCCCTGAAGACCTACCCTCTACCCCTCGTTCCCCTATAACCCGAGTGCAGCAAGAAAAGAGGAAAAAACGTAGAGACATTATTAGTACTCCAAGTGTAAAACTTTTGCGTTCCAAGTAAAGGTACTACATTGCTTGTCCAAAAATTGAATAAAGTTCTGACTGTAAAATCCAGGCGCTTCACCATAAGAATCCCAAAATTCCCCTTTTTCATTTTCTGTAAGATATATCGCAACCCAATGAGTTCCTGGTTTATTACTTGGATCCGTGTTGAGTATAAATCCTCTAGGTCTCTTTTGTATTTCACGAGGTAAACCATCAGAAGGTAGAACGTTTGTAAACACATTTTTCGTAAATGGGTCACTCTTGAGAATGTTTAAAATCTGTAGTGAGTCCATGTTCAGTTGCTAAAATCACACAGCACGTTCCGATTCCCATCAATCTCGATAAGACTTTGAAATTCACCAAGCACCACGATATTTATAGCTGTCTCCAACGGGGTTCCAAACTGACACTGGATCGAGACGTTTCCATTTCTTACTGGTTGTATATGATCACCAAGGCAAAGGTCTGGAGTGAGATCAAACACAAACAGCGTGTAACCGTTTCCATATTCTTCACGAATAATACCGTTGCCCTGATTTTCAAACATTTTATGTGTACCAGTATACAGGGTTTTGGAAAGCTGAGATGTAATTGCTAGCTGCCCCAAACTTCAGCTGTAAGGGCTTTCCAGGAAGGTTCTCTCCGTTAACAGTCAGACCCATGATAGTGATATCATAGTTTTTAAAATTGAATGGATTTTTGGTGCAGGTACCATTGAATGCATCAGCGTCGACCATTCCCATAACAACTCGATTCGGTAGTCGGCCTTGAAATATATTGGGTTGGTTTCCAGACATATTTCCTCGAGGCACAGACACAACTTTACAGTCGATACGGTTGATAGGATATTTAGCCGTCATGTGTTGTAAGGTTTCGGAATGACTCATTATGACACTAGGTGATACGTTCACTCGTCGCACACGAAAGACACATTCTTCAATAACCACTTTGAAGGCTGGATTTTCAGCAGATGAAACCAGACAAAATGAATTTCGTGATCTGACCAACTTAATTTTGATTGGTACTGCACCAAGAATATAACGTTCTTGCGCAAACAGATCAGAATGAATTCTTCCCTCCATGGCAACAGGTTTGCTTTGACATATGTGAGCATGGCGCTCTTTTAATCCGGTGTTAACATTCCCAGCCTGTGCAAGGGGGTTTACAACATCCATCTTTCCCGAATTATCGCGGTAAAACATTTCACTTGTCAATCATGAATCTTTATGTATAGTTTCAACGGGATGAGCCATGCCAATTAGGATAATAGTTATCAATGTTGTGAGATGTTCTCCGCTTCTTGGCTTGAGGATGAATGGCAGTTTTAGCTGGTACACGTCTTTTTATAGGTCTCTTACGCCCACGACCTGTCATCGCCTTCTTCACTACCTTATTAGCGACATCACGGACGGCTTGTTTTCCAGGAGCTTTTACCGATTCCGAAACCTTTTTCCCATTGAGTATATCTTGACCAACTTCCGTCGCTGCTTGTAACGCTCTTTTACCAACTGTTTTAGCACCTTGTTTGAATAAAGGTATTGCAAATCTAGCAAGGCTTCTGAAAATTCCACCGATTCCATATCCCCTCTGTATTCTTGCCCCTCGAAATCCTTGAATGCTACCACCACGCTGATTTCTTGTGTAATGTTCAGTTAGTAGCTTTACGTCCGGGATAAGTATACCTTTCATCTTTAAATAAAATATTGAGATCGCTTCTGTCTTCTAAAGTGAAGTGACGCTATTGACTTCCCGAAAGCAAATGAGACGTTTTCGTCTCTGTCGTTCTTTATATTCACTTCAATGGTCTCGAAAGAATTCACTTTGACGGGAACATATTGCAAATTACGGAAACTGGCGTGAACATTTTCGCCATATTCACCTTCTATATTGACAATTCTTAATAGGGGCACTTTGACATCGCCTACAAACTGAGCATCGACGATATCACTGTACACATACATGGAGGAAAATCCACCGTTGACATCAGCCACATATGGACTTGATGTCTTCTTTGGAATGACAGTGTCTTGGTCAAACCCCAAGACCATTGCTATGTCACCAGTAAACCACGCCATTGCACCGTGCTTCACATCAACCGTTACTTTGCGTGTACTGCGACTATAGCTGAATTTTATTTTCGCCTGTGCTTCTTTCAACATGCTGACATTTAGTGCTTTAGTCAATTGATCAATCGTCGAATAGTGTACATCTTTAAGGATGCTAGTTTGATAAGGGTTAGCATCAATTTTATACATAAACGTTTGTTGTACTCCATTCCGTACCGTAGTCCACGTATGTGGATAATGGAGTCCGGCCAAAGCAACTTCCACTGTCAGGTAAAGTGATTGTTTCGGCTAATTTCACTCTAAAATTTGCCACTGTATTATTTGGAAAGTATTTTATTGAACTATTGCTTGGCAATGTTAGATAAAACTGTGTTGCCATACTGAAGACCAATGCACAAATGAACACAAGTTATAAGTTTCAAATACATTTATTTGTTCACATCTTTTACGTTTTCTGCAGGTACCCATGAATTAAATTTATCAGGATAACCTAACCATTTTACAAAATATTCTTTACGTTTATTACGCATGCGCGATCTAAGTACTTTTTCTACTCTAAAAAAGTCAGTGTCTGCTTTATTGACTTTCTGAAGTTCCTGTTCATAAAAAGTTCCTGCTAATTCTTCTCCGTCGTAGTCAGCGATCTTGTACACAGGGGGTCGGCGACGCACGCGTTTGGTCACCGTAAATACTTCTTCGGTCCAACTAGGTGAGTATCCTTTCTTAAATGTTCGCTTTGCTTTACTGATCCGTACTTGGTCGCCAATGTTAAACTTATACAGGATCGGTTTGATAGACCGTAGAGTGTTTGCCATACAATATCTTCGTTGTCTTTATTCACGTTAGCAGGAGTCATTCCAATACTTCGATGTCGGGAATTGTTATACGATCTGACCAATTTCTGAAGAATGTCAGTGTACTTTAAAGTATTCTTAGCTGTAAAGTATTTCCACATCTTTCCTTTCAGCGTTCGGTTAAACCTTTCGACAATGGACGCTTTCGTTTCATTATGTGTAGTAAAGAACCGAATATTGTTATCCTTTAAGAGTTTTTGAAACAATTTGTTTGTAAATTCTGTTCCTTTATCCTTGTGAAACATTTTTGGGTGACGTCCTTTCTTGATTATTTTACCAAACGCTTGAACGAGGCTTTCTCCTGTCTTGGTCTTAAGCGGCTCAACCCACGCATATTTACTGAGTACATCAATCACTGTTAAAATGTACTTATAGCCGCTATTTTGTTTACTTAATGAATCCATAATCACTAAGTCAGCCTCCCACTCATCATCTATTGATCCGACAATAACACGGTTCCACTTGAACCGATATCGTACGGGTTTATGTAAGGTGTAAGTATCTTGCTTTTGCAACCACGAGCGAATTTTATTCCGCGATATCTGATATTTCCCGTCGTTTTTCGCGGCGCGATATATGGAATCTACACCACCAAAACTTGCGGGGCTTTCTGGATTGTAATACAGTCGACTTAGGTATTTCTCTGCCATCTATATCTGAAGCTTGTATTATAATATTGCCTCCACAACAAGCAGAAATACAACGTATCCTCCGAAATATATTTCGAAGAGATATTTGAGGTAAACCTTTACAGCAACAACTCATCTTTTCCCCACCGAGGTCAGAACGAAATGAACCAAGCTATGATCACAAACTGATATATAAAGCTATCAACGTAAGCGAGAGTGTTATTAAAATTGATTGTTTATTATTTTGTTTATGCTTTGGAACACTGGCAACTCGAAATGCCTCAACAGATCTTCGGACATTTTGTCGAATAGATTCCTCGCTATCGCTGTGTAAATATACGAAAGCTAAATAGGCGAAAATACGACCAAAATTTGTAACATTTATTTATTTGTAGAGTTGCTCATAATCACAAACAATCATTGAATGGTATAAATCTTCGTGTTGGTTCAGAACTGTATTTATATGAAACGATAGGGTTTGTTTATCAATATCAATCTCATTTCGTCTTAACTCGTCATAAATTATATCTATGTTCTCCATTTCACCGTTTCACCACAAAGGTTAAAAGGCAAGTGAGACATACATGTTATTGCATCTCAATAATATGTAAATTCGTGGATCGCTTTATAATGACTTAGCGACGCAAAAAGCAACGAAAAAGCACACAACACAGTATTTTTTAAAACATATTTATTGTCACATATATAAATACAGCTAAAAGATGTCTATTTCATCAAGTTCACTTGTTAAAGCATTAACAGATTTAAGAAATGTATATTCCGCGTATGCCTCTTTAGTGTTAGATTTAGTACTATTAAATATCTCTTCTGTTTCTTCAATCTTGTACCGGTATTGTAGTGGATTACTTCTTCCATTCGAAGAAACCACAAGCGTCTTCTTTGGGGCAGCAGTAAAATAGACGGTTTTGATTTGGTCCATCTTTCTTGACTTTTCGTTCACAGCATACCATTCCATGTTGGCATATAGGTCTTGGCTCTTCGAATACATCCCCGCATTGCCAAAATTTGCAGGGATTCGCTCGTTCAGAACATACAAACTACGGTCGTCCATAGTTTTGTTTCATCTTGTCTTTAACTGTACGTAACTTTGCTAGATTTTTATGTGTAGGGCACACAGGATGTTGAGGACCACTCTTTCTAAAATCTTCTACGGCTTTCGTGAACATATAACAATCTTCATCTCGGCAAAAGAACTCACAGCTAGGTTTTTGTCCACAGAACCAAAATGTACCATGGTTTGTAATCGAATAGCACGCAGGTTTTCCATGTAGACACTCCATCGTATTGCTTGTAAATGATGCTCAAACAACGCTTGGGAACTTTATAGGGACGCTATAGCTATTGTGATAAAAAGCGTCAGGATTAACTCTTTTTGTGATGAAAATGCTGAGTTCAGCTTAATGACTGTTTCGCCCAAACTTGCCTTGCATATCATCATGACGTCAATACATAATTAATGAATGTTAATGATGTTGCACACTCTCAAAACTCAACATAATGACTGTTTCGCCCAAACTCACCTTGCATATCATTATGACGTCAATACATAATTATGTTAATGATGTTGCACACTCTCAAAACTCTCGCACACCCCCAAATACTACTACTATACTACTACTCATGTCCGACACTGGATCCTAACATGTAAATCTTACTCATCTGACAATACTTGCGCTCATTCTTTAAAAATGCTAAAACGATACCACATAAATTTCGTTGCATTGTAAAAAAAATCCTTGGTAGTCAATAGTCATGTCTTTTAGGCATCAGCCTTTTAATTGGTTGTGTGCGGCAATAACTTTCACTCTGAATTTAGGGATAGAAAGAGGACAGATCAGAATTAGGGTTGGGTGCGGGCAAAGTTTCCATTGATTTATTGTCCAAAACAATGTCAATTTCCGCACATGAAATTATGTCAGACAAATATTGGTTTATGGTGGTATTATAAACACATTGGGATTCAGTGTCTGACCTATATCCAGTGTGTAAAACGTTTATATAATTATGCTATATATAACTATGCTTTTCTCATCCTCAAATAATAGTACTACTAAGTTCATTCATTAGCCATAGAAAGTATTTATATTGTTAGCTGTAGATAACAATTTTGGTCTACTTAGGGCAGGTTTAGCGTTAAAACAATTATGTAGAGAATATTCGTAGACAAATTAATATATACTTTCACCTATATTATATAAAGGTTTATATGAAAATACACGCCGAATAGAGACATTTCACTGCATACAAGAAACTATGCAAAATAAACAACGCACTCACCTCGTTAATTTCTTGAATTACATCCTATTTGTCTCTCTTTTAACAGATTAATCAATTAATGAAAGCAGTTCAAAGCATTTAGATGTTAGTAAACATATATATCAACCTCCGTCGCAGGGTACTTTCCAATTGCCACCCGTTGCGAAAGTACCCTGCTATCGGCTGGTCACATGTCTCCCAGAATCTGGGAGATAACAAAAAAAATAAATTAGGGTAGGGTGGCTGAGTAGTATTAATATTGAGCAGTTTTTGCGAGGAGTGAGAAATAATTTGAGTTAGCCATGGCGGTCAAATATTAAACACGGAAATAAATACCGCAAGAAGTATGACAGTCCATTGCAAACCATATCAAATTACATATCAAGTTACAACAAGAAACTGTGCTTCAGTCTCAAAGCTCATCAGTTACCGAAATGGCTTCCAAGGAAACCCCGAAAAAAGCGTATATCGAGCTTCAAATTCTTCGATAGATTCGTCTTCTTGTCGACTTTGCAGAGCTGTTGGCGGCACAAGTCGCCGCAAGAATATATTCAAGCCTTCAAATCGAGCTTTACTCAAGATTTCCGAACAAATTTGCGGGCATCCCATTGTTTACGAGGCGAATTTGCCCCATCTCATATGTAGACCATGCGAGCGCAGGCTTATTAATAATACTGTGGATTTTCAAAAGGTAATTGTGGAAACCGAGCAGTCATTTCGCCAAAGCGAGTCAAGTCAAACCGCCAGTTATTCCCAACCGCCAAGCTCTCGCCAAGCTACATCTGCGGGGCCTACAGGAAGAACTTCGTTGTCGTTCGATTCTTGTCAATAATCCAGTCAGAATATAGAAGTGAGTACGCACTATTTGTCTGTTTATTTAGGACAATAATATATATTTTGTGATTTGTATTAAACCACTATGGCAAGTTTTAAATCGAACTATTATTATCGAGTTAATATACATGCGAGTTCGCGCAAACAATGCTAAATTGCTGACAGAATAATTTGCATGCAAGAATATGTAAATTTTATTACAGTCAAAATGGCTACAATATTTACGTAGATGTACACAGCTAAATGAATTAAACTTGTCCTCGACAAAGCTAAAAGGCCAAGGCTAAATGGTCAAAGCCAAGTGTAAAAAGTACGGTAGGAAAGACGAGTTTTGTGTAACTGTGTCGAAATTATCCGTTAAATTAAATACGGAAAACAATCAGCCAAGAGCCAAACATTTGAACAAAATCGTACATTTAGCGCTTGCCTTTGACCTTTCAGTTTTGGCCTTTTAGCTTTGTCAAGGCAACCTTAATTCATTTAGCTGTATACATCAGAAATTATGCAAAATTACCCCATACAAGGACCCAAATTAATCAAAGGACCATTGCTTTTATTAAATTCAACCTAAAATATAGACTTCTATGTTTGTGTGTTAAACTATGTTGTTATATATCTGTCCTAGAATGTAAATCCTTTACAATGTGATCAGAGTTTAAAACAACAACTCAACTCAACATGCTGCTGAGAGAGGCCAACAAAGAATTGGTGAATATTACCAGTTCTAAGAGATGAGCCATCTGTGTTGAGAGATAGAACCTATGGTGGTTTGTCCCAGGAGACTTGATGGTCGAAATTGTAAACAAACTCTCAACTAGATGTCCCACCTTTGCAGAAATCCTATCAATCTTGCTTGATTGCTCCATGTTGAACCCTGGAAAGAAGCTACCACCAATTTGCTTGATTTATAGTATTATCATGTTTATGAGATGTCATGAACTGAGCAGAGTACAAAGGATTAATACTGTCCTCCTGACTGAAGGAAAAGCATCAAGTAATGTAAGTAATAGATTAACTGGTATAAAGTATAAAAGTGATATAAATATTTTTATTGCAAGGGTCTTCCATGGTTTGAGGGTAAAACTGTTTGGCAATAGATACCTGTTGCCAGATGGCACTTTATTATTTTCACGTTATCTGATGCCAGATTTCTTCACTTGCCTGACAATTTTACTTGTCGAAGGGAGCACCCAACCCCTAGAAACTATTGGTGAAGGAGCACATAATGATAACAATGGTATTTGCTTCAAGTTAGGAACTTCTATACTGTGGAGCAAGGGATGGGAGGGGGTTTTGGTTGGTGCTGCATTAAGTGAGATCAAACAAAATATGTTCATATGGAAAACTTAATTGATTTTGAATATTTGTTTGACCCTTATTTATCTCATTTAAGTTCTGTCAGTATAAAACTAAATGAATTAAGGTTGTCCTCAACAAAGCTAAAAGGCCAAAGCTGAAAGGTCAAAGGCAAGTGCAAAAAGTATGATTTCATTCAAACTTTTAACTATTACTGTAGGTAGCTGAAACTTTAGACACAGCTACATTAAAACTCGTCCTTTCTACCATAATTTTCGTGCTTGGATTTGACATTTCAGCTAGCTTTGGCCTTTTAGCTATGTAGAAGACAACTATTCATTCAGCTGTATAATTGTGCTAACATGTACAATAATTAATAAAAACAACAAAAGTTACTAATATTTATTTATTTATAGTTGTTTGATGAACAAATGATGATGAACAAATGTGACAATTTTAGCAACTTAAAATGGATGGTGATGAACAAAGTGACAATTTTAGCAACTTAATGTGCTCCTTAGTATTAGATGATATTTAACCATCACTAAAGCCACAATGTACCTACTCTTTTATTCTTGTCATTCTTGTGGCTGTTTTCTCTACTCACTACTAATAGACCTTAACGTTTTAGGTTTATTACATTTTCCCCAATGGCCTCGTTTCCATGCTTGACTGTTTTAGAGTGGAAGGCGCATGTACAGGTTATATCCCCATGTTTTGTGCACAAATACATATGATTTTCTTCAATCTTTAGCCCAATTAATTTACGAACCTATTCTTACCCTTCTGTGCACTAAATATAACCCACATGAAAACGAGGACATTCGGGAAAATGCAATAATCGGTAAGGTATATTCGAAACAATTTTACTCAGAAAGGAAATCCTTGGACATCCATGAGAAAGCAGTACTATTTGACAAAAACTCTTGATAAATCATTAATGTTTAATGCTAATCCCTCAACGAGTAAAGTTGTCATGAGTTTGATTGAGTAAATCAATGAAGTATGGTGCAACATGGCTTAGATTACTGCAGTATATGTAGAATATACTGTACTTTTCAAATTGGCATTTTTATTTACAATTTGTGCAGTGAAGATTCCACCAACATGAATGACAACAACTTCCTGAATGATACTTTAAATAGTGGGAAACTATATACAAACTTAACAAATGTGGTTATCATCAATGAAGACTTGCTACAAGCCTGTCTCACCCCCAAAGTCTGTCGCTCAAGCTTCGATATCCTAATTTTAGGATTGATCCTGTTGGGAAATACTGACTGCTCCCCAAAACAGACTCAAATATCTTATAGGCAAATCCACACCACTTCAATGGAATGTAGATAATTGTCAAAGGATAATTTGTCTGTTCCTTCAACAAACCTTCAGCAATGGGAGTAAGAATTCTGACTAGGGATTCCACATCTGGTTCACCTCTAAAATGTTTCTCGTACATAATATTTGTTCGGTCAGGATTGCCAACAACTTCTGCACATGTTTTCAACCCAATGACTTTTTGATAGATTCTCTATCATTTTTATTTGCTGTGGCAGTCATGGCTACAACTGGAGCACTTGAAAATGTTGCACACAAAACAGCCAAGTTGCCATAGTCCACTCTGAAATCTTTACCCCTGAAATGACACAATATGTGTATTTTTGTTAAACTTTGTTGATGCACAAGTAGCACAACACTATATGTGCTGAACCTATGGTCCTTTTAAGCCGCCTTCCAGTGTCCCAAGGGCTGGAGTCAAATTTATTTGATAGCTGGCTAGGGGAAGGATATTACTGTTTATGATATGATTTATTCATGGTAGGATAATATATTGTTTTTATTTTACTATATGTGCTGGTTGGTTTGGCATTGGACAGAGTTATTAGAAACAACCAATAAAATAAAACAACCCAAAGAGATGAGTGGGCAATTGTCCTCAGCAATTTTCTAGTAAAATGTAAAAAAATCTTGATATACAAATTTGACTATTGATAGACAAGACTTACACCTTTTAAATCATGAGTAAATTAGCCAGGGAATTAATCCATATTTGGAATTTGTTCTTATGCAAAATATTATAAACAAAATTAAATATCATTAAAGTATTAAACTCACCACTCTAAAATACAATGGGCTTCGTCTACAACAATCGCACAGACGTTTTCCTGGTAAGCTTTACTCTGCATCAACTTCCTTCCATAAGCACATGACACAAACGCTTCAGGGTGTGCGAACACAATGTTATAGTGTCCGATTTCAAGCTTGGCTTTGTTGCCGAGATGAAAGTCACAGACAAGTACTTCTGATTCAGGGTCGTTTTGCTCTTCCTCAACTTCTATTGACGATCTTACATCGAGAGCAGTTGCCCGAATTCCACTCGAGTCCAACCGTGATATCTGGTTTGCAATCAGCGCATTTAAAGGTGATACGACTACAATAATTGATGTTATTTTTTATCTATGAAAATAAAGCAATCTGATTGGCTAGCGAGCGTTTCAGAGCGGTCCGGATTTTTGCATCCGGCCCGCTCTGAAACTCATCCGGCCCGCTCTGAAACTCATCCGGCCCGCTCTGAAACTCATCCGGCCCGCTCTGGATTACGCGACAAAACACAGGAGTGAAACAATTTTTAGATTAAAAAATCTGCCCAAAAAGTTCAAAAAGCTAGCCTAACGATAGTTAGAGTACAAAAATGAATTGCATCAACTCCAAAGGCTTCATACTAAGCACGATACGTCGAGAAAACTAATACATTTGTTTTAAATGCTCGAGTATTAAAAATAACACATTTGTTTTATTGCTCATGTATTTCAGTATTTGGCCACATTAAAGTTAAAAAAGTACAGTTTAAACAGATATCATAGAAGAAAAACCTTTTCTCCATACATAAAACTTAAAACTATGGACCAACTGTAGTGAAAACATGATTTTTCGGCCCATTTGTTAAAGTACTTTTCGTATACATGTTGTAAACAAAAAAAAATTAAAGCCGTGGCCCTTGGCAAACAAAGTTGAGGATGTTTTTTACCGTGAAAAGACCAGAAAAAAATTACAGCATACCTTGTTCATTGTCCAGTTTTAGTAGAAAGCGTTGATCGAAGTCAAAACACATGCATTCACTGCATGATTCACTTTGTGAGTTTTTTATGGCCAAAGCAAGTAAACACGAAGATATCCTTGTCGAAGAAACACGGAATACCAGAAAACCAGGCCAAAACCTTTCATTCCTATGCTTTTCTACTCCCATATTTAAAAATATCGTGTACATTTTTACAGAAACCATGGTTTTTTTGTGAGTTTCTTGCCAGTTTTCTTGAGTTTTCGTCTTCGTGTTTTCTTTTAACGTTCAAGTTTTGTCAGCCTCGCTTTGAATTCACAATTGCACTGATCTCAACTTATTTCGCCACATTGGAATTTTCAAGTTTAATAAATTCTTAAATTTTACCTATGTTAAAAAATAAACACGTTATTTACCGGCAGCGTCGGTCCGGATGAGAAAAACTGTGCCCGAGGTCTTGAAAACGTCCCTCGCCCTTCGGGCTCGGACCTTTTTCAAGACCTCGGGCACAGTTTTTCTCATCCGGACCTCGCAACCGGTAAATAACATATATATATGTTTACTTTGCTTTTCGAAACACCGTGCTTCTTCGCATACAGCAAGGCAGGAAGCAAGTAAAAAATCAACGATTTACCGTATCCAGTAGGTAGGACAATAAGAATATCCAAATTCAAAAATACCTTTTCTAGGCAAATCACCTGTTTAGGTTTTAAAACAACCTCACAGTATAAGCTATTTAATATTGCAAACTCCAAGCACGAAAGAAATTGCCCACACTTCGAATTCTTCAACATGGTGGCTTACGGAATAGCCTGCGAGCGGGCTAAAATTATTCATGCAGGCTGATGACATAATTGTATAATTCACCCACCCTCCCACGGGAGGAGAATTTTCATGCTATCACGTGACCAGCCGATACCAGGGTCTTTCCTCCGAGGACAGACCCTGGGTACGAGGTTGCATATATATTTGATTCTACCTTCCGCTTTCGATATTCTGATGCAAAATGCCGGAAGTAAAAGTGCATTTGTAATGTGAGTTCAGTTGAACATATAGCTCAGTGCTTGGTAACCAAGCCTTAAAGTGATCCCAAAATTTTTTTCTGCCGGCTGCCACGCATACAGACGACTTGGGAACGCAGGAGAGAAAACGCGATCTTTTTTCGTAGCCAGCTCATGACGATGGAGGGTGGGAAATGTTTCTTACTGGCGATTTTCTCTGCCAAAGACGAAAGAAAATGTTGCGTTTCTCTTCCACATCCACCGTTCGCGCTGAAGACAATTGGTGTGAAGGAGCCATGCTCAATCTCGACGATTCTTTGGTTGTATTGCCGCTTCTTTTCTCTTTCGTTTGAATTGAAGGCGCTGGTAAGGCTCTGGTTCCGATATATTGAGGCGTAAGGGTTGAATACCCGGACATCGAAGAATGCCTTTTCACATCGTTGCCAGAATCCTCTTGCGGCAATGTCAACTCTTGCTTCGTCTGCTGTTGGCATTTGCTGGGAGCGTTTCACCGGTTAGAGGAGCAAGAGCCGGTTCAGTTGACACATCGTACGCGACCTCATCGATGGCAGAGGCAAGAAGATCACGTATCGCATCATGTCGACGGTGAATAAATCCTCCCTTCAAGCACGACAAGGCATGATCCACTGCAAAGGCTTTTCCACACGCGCAATGAGTGGGAAGACGTTTTAGCTGCCATCGATAGCGGAGATAGATGGAGTCATAAAACTCTCGCTTGTTGAGAACGTATCCCTCATCAGCCAGTGGAAGTGTTGTCAGCCAAATCGAGGATCCTTTCAGCTGGGCTAGGTCGTTCGCACGAATCTGTTCTGTTGTCATGGACAATCTCAGGTTGTTGAGCTGGATTTTTGCGTTTGCCTCTTTCGCGTTTGTTGCTTGACGACGTAGTGAGTGAACGGATTCGGTTTCTCCGTTTGGTGTTGCGTTGTTCTGGTGGACGATTTTTTCTGTTAGGTGTTGACAGATGGTTTTAGAATTCTCGTTTTCCATGGCACGAAAATTTCGTTGGCTGTCTGCTCGAGATCAGGTTTCACAATCAACCACGATTTATCTGCTCTAGGGTGGTAACCTAGAAGAGGACCATGGGTGACGATATTATCCCACCAAGAACGTAACTCTACAAGCTTACCAGCACCACTAAGGTCGTCTGCGAAGGCGACGTGTCTTACTTCGTGAGCTTCGTCTCTCTTGATCATGCGTAGTAAAGGAGTAATTGACACCGCATACAAAGGCATAGCTATCGGATCACCTTGGGTGGTGCCCTCAGCAGATGTGATTTATTTTCCTCCTTGCACGAACAGGCGAGACGCTGTAGCATAACAGTTGTAGGTGTAGATGGCCATGGCTTGGCAAATATGTTGTATGTTGTGGAGCATAACATTTCGGTTGATAGAGTTGAACGCGTTAGTGGCATCGACTAGTAAAACACCGTCCGTCTCTTCCTCAGCAAATATTTCTGACATGGCGTGTACAGCAGCCTCACAACCAGCTTGTTGACCAGCACATAGTTGTAAGTCTCCTGCGCTCTTCATGATTTGTGGCTTGGTCGTAGAAATTACCGACTTTCCGATAATGCGTCGTAGCACTTCTCCGATTCCAATGGGCCGAACACCAGGGTTCTTGTCAAGAGGAATTAGACGGCAGGATAAGTATGCTTCAATGCCCGTTGACTGGTTTTCCTGAATTTCGACTCTTTGTGTGGCGAGCTTTCTTGCCATCGAGGCGAGTGACGAGCGAAGATCTTTGCCACAGTCACCGTAATTGCGCGAAACAAGGATATGTCTCCAACCAAGCGCATCAAGACCCGAGAGACCGGCAGCACCGTTGGTATTCATTGCTGCTCTGGATATGGTGGACTCATCAATGTTGGCGAACATGGCTGGATCGACAAACGGTATTTCACCTTCAATCATAACGGAGTTGTCAGCTGGTTTAGAAGTTGGATGTTTCTTTATCAGGTCTTCGTATACCTCATCAGTAAGTGGTAGCACACCACCCGAAGATTGTTCGTCTAACAAACGGAGAGCTGCGTTTACTTTTCCACGGAGCATGAGACTCGCAAATGTCTTTGAGAGCTGCTCATGTGTCATCTTCCTCTTAGATGCAGTTAATGTAGATTGGATAGTTCTACCCTCACGAAGAAGCGCATCAAAGTCACCGAGTTCCCATAACTGTAATCGTCTTTTTAGACAGATTGTGTGTTCCTTAGACTTCGATTTAAAACTAGGTTTTTGTAGAAGAAGTGATGGCATTATAACAATTTTCAAGGCAATGTCGCTCAAATTGACAGAATCAAAGTTCCAAGCGCTGATTAACCTGTCCATTTCTTTAACAAATGACTTTCCAGCGGCTCCACTTGGCAACATAAAGATGTTTTTGCGCCAGAAAACAACTTCCTCGTATACCGCATTGACAATTTGATGTAGGTCGTCTATTGTATGACTTCCCCAGATGTATGGTAAATCACATCGCTCAGGATAACTCTCGCTTCGGTTTTGAGCTACACCCGTGTTTACTGTTGACACTTGACTTCCAGATTGATTCACGAGTTGTGGAACAGTGTTGGCATGCTTTTTCCGACAAGAGTTTAAATGTCGCGACCTTCCACGTTCCGTAGTAAAGGATTTTCCACATAAATTGCATGGAAATCTTGCTTCATTAATTTGCTGCGACATTGTTCCCAATTAGCGCGCGCGCTAATATGAAACGTTCGTTAGATCACGTTGCAAGCTTTCAACTGTTCAGCGTAAGCAAAATTCAAAGTAATCGCTCAGAATCCACAAACAAGCCAATATATTATCGCGTAAAACCCCAAGTTGATATCGACGTCCGTCAGGTTAGTAAGATGGAGTTCTTAACCAATGTATTTTGTAATAAAACATACAAACTATCTTGAGAGAATGAAAAAAATTTAGTAAAAATCGCGGAGCACTAAATTTGGCGTCTTTACACAGTCAGATTGCGACTAGACTTGCTCCAAGTCTGTCTCTTATAGGGGGAGTATATTAGGGCGCGCGGAAATGCGGGCGGGAGACGGGCGGCGAGAAAATTCGCGTCCGCCCGCCCGCCGTCCGCCTTAATTTCCTTCCGCCCGTATTTTCGCATGAGACAGACTTGGAGCAAGTCTAGATTAGTGGTGGGCGATACTGGGAATTTTGACTTCGATACGATACCGGTTACTTTTGCCTCGATACCACTGTTTCGATACGATATTCGATACCGATACTCAAAATTGTATATGAATGTATACCGAAATTTCAATATAGTAAATTCAACTCAAATGATATTTTTCAACTCAAGTATATACATAAGTGTCCGTGTCCCTTCTATCCTTGTATGCACCAATAATATCCCCATTAACCCTCCCCCTACCAATTGCTCCTCATGAGTCCCCTGTTACAGTCAAACCGGATGTTGTGTTCCCCTGTATATTGCAACATTGCCATCAATATTGCAATATTCATTGGCTAATTGCTCCGAGCAAGTTCCAACCGGAACTCGCAAATTGCAATTGTCAACTCGCGCCTAAAGAAGAATATACAAAAGTGGGTCAGGCGAAATTATACTGTAGCTTACCTATAAATCACATCATTATAACTATTTAGTCAAAACGTGTTCGATATAAAGAGAACGAATTTGATGAATGTTGACAATTGCAATTTGCGAGTTCCAGTTGGAACTTGCTCGGAGCAATTAGCCAATGAATATTGCAATATTGATGGCAATGTTGCAATATACAGGGGAACACAACATCCGGTTTGACTGTAATCGCAGTCCGGTTATGCAAGAGTTCAGTGACTAAAACTAAAAATTTCGTAACACGTGACAAGTATGGAAATTGTCGATACTTGAAAATACTTATGGATACCGATACGATACTTGCAAATATCGAAGTTATCGATATTTTTCGATATATCGCCCACCACTAGTCTAGATTGCGACCTGCAATATTATTTACCTTCGTGTGTATGGTATGGAAGCTTTTATTAACATCGTTTTTCTTGCTGTATGGATGTTCTTTCTTCCTAGTACTAGTAGTAGTACATCGGGGCAGATATTCAATCATGAAGGATTCGATAATAACGAGCAATCAAGTGTAAATATTCGGCGGTTTCGATCTTCAAAGTATGCGGCAGTTGTTTCTGAGACAGTTGTTTCTGAGACACAGGTAGGCTCTAATATTATATACAGTTCTAGATAAGGAGCAAGAACTACTACTAGCTTGTATCGATATCTTGATCTCGGGTTTCAGTTACAGGATGAAATGTTACTGTTGATGGCATTTCGTGTTACAAGCAGGCAACCGCGCTAAATCGCTTCGAATAGTGTTCATTTAGAAGGTTTGGGGGGTTGCCATCCGTAATTCGGGAATTTAATATAAAAAATTTGAGCTTTTTAGAAAGAATACTTCAGCTTTTGGTGTGCCGCTTTGACGATGGATGGAATTTTGGCGGAGTTGTGAAATAGGTCGTAATGTTTTACGATGATTGGCTAATATTTTTTGTTATCCAATCAGAGCGAGCGACGTGTCGGACGTCATAATTCGCATCGGCCACAATGTCAAACAAAATGTAAACATGGCGCGGATATGCCTAAATTTCATCACAACACCTCAAATAAAGGCTCGTATAAGGTAAATTTGTAAAGTTTCATATATTTTTTGCATCTGGCAGCTGCGGTAATGTCCATACTATTAAGTGCTATAGTTGCTATCGGTAATTTGCACATACAACAAGCTACAGTTCTTTTTAAAGACAAGCGGATCTTCCCGTGTTGATCTTTAATATATTAACATTAATATCAGAGTCAGAGCTTGCGAACCAAACTGAATTATTGTTGATTATGACTTCCATTTTAAACATAAGAATTTAACTTTGGAAAGATGAATGTGTGTTTATTCCTACGTTTTATATTTTATCCTGATTTCGTTTAATAATATTTATAGTTTTCCACATTTGTTTACGCTTTATATACGTGTATCGAATCTAATATGGGAAGTACTTTCAGTCCATCTATCGTTGAGAGGTTGGCTTTCTCGAGCAATAATTTGATTCTTATGAATTATTTTTGATTTCCTAATCCAAACAGAGAAGTAGTTATCTTCAGTACAATTGAGAGAAGCTTTTTTACAGACAATCTATGAATCGTTTCCCGCAATTGTGTTGGCAGCAGAGGACTTTTCACAGCGACCAGCTTGAACAACAAACAGAAGTATTCTCTTCGATAGCGTTTATATTAGTCTTGATATATATTTCAGTTTTTGTCCATAAGATTGCTGCTTTGTCTTTGTGGTTGAATATATCCTTCTTCAGAGAACTGCATGTAGCTTGCAGGATTGTCCCTTGCTTGGATTCTCAACAATTGGCCAATATTAATGTGAGGAACATAATTAACATATTGATGTTCTGGATTCAGCCTTTCAGGACTCTTCCTTTATGCTTTCCAGTATAAGTTCCACTTTAGCATAATATTTAGATAAGCTTCATAGATAGGACGGTTTATTTGTCTCGCTTCTCCCATAATCAAAATTGGACACAAATTAATGTTCAAAAGTTTGATTTCAGGTTCCATATCTTTGCTTTCAAGGTACATGTATTTTATTAGTATTGGCCACAGACTATCCCATGGGTGTGATCTCACTTGATCTTAATTGTCTTCATTTCAAAATACCACGATATTAAATTGCTGCTAAAATAGTCACACCGAATTGTCCTCTGTTGCCAAAACACAATTGAAGAATTAATTGCAAATTCTCTGCAAGCAAACTCCATACATTTGCACCAAAACCAACCAGTGGTGTAACTTGACTTTTTTTGCACTTGCTATTTCAGGGCAACCACGAGTCATGAAATTTGCTTTCCCTGAATAAAATTTACATGCCACTTGAGATTTTAACTTTTAAGTACTGACCTTCAGCACCCATCTATATATTAGACGGAAACAAGTCGTGAAAGAGTTTGCCTTGCAGTGAATATTCATTAGAATTATTTTCATTTTGTTCAGTAAACTGAATATCCTAGTCAATACCACAGTTTGGGGATAATAACATATGAAAAATCATATAGACTGCTTTTTGGCAAATCTAAGAACAGACTTTTACTTGCCTGGGATAACTTTGACTTGCAAGTCAAACACTAGCAACTGTTAAGCTACACCACTGCCAACTGCTTCTTCAGCTGGAATGATAATAAAGCATTTAATTAAATACAAGAGTAATATTGCAGCATAGCTGATGTGTTAATGCGATTGATAACAATGACATATCATATTTACATAGATACATATAATAGAATTTGCATCCCTTGACAATAAATGGTTGTGGCTAAAGGGTTTTTGTGATAGATTGGCTTTCAAGATAGTTGTCAGATTTTATTAGAATGTGAAAAAATAAGAACCAGGTCTATCTTGACCCCATCCTCTGCACATACCATTCATCACCAATAATGCATGCATTAGTTTTGAACAGATAAATGTCCAAAAAAATAAATCAAAAAAATTATGCAAGCATCAAAATGTTGATTAAGAAAGTTAAAACCTCCTGACGATAGTGAGCTAGCACCATTTGATAACAAAGAAAATTGTAACTTAAGATATTATATGATGATTTACACTGATGACAATCTAGGATTACTGATTGAAAGCTTTGGTACAGTAAACAAATGATTCTGGTGTTTTCCATCAAAATAAATAATTTAACCAGTTAGACAATACAAACTTATTCATATTTAATAATTATAGTATAATTGCAATTATGGCATAGTCATTATCTATTCAGTATATGGTACCGCTACCGTAGCTCTGACCATCACAGTCGAAAAGTACAGTACTATACAATTCCAGCTTTAAAAGAGTATATAACTTGATGTATCTGCAAATTATCATCAAGCTAAGCCACATTGTAGAAGAATGCAAGTCCTGTATATCATGTAGACAACAACAAATAACTAACCACTTTAATTACTCTTATGTTAATCCATGTGGGTTTCTACAGTCACTGGCATTACAACCACAGCATGGTGTACATTTCAGATCATTTTTATAACACTTACATGCTGCTGTTTTACATTTTTTCTTACATCCACATGAAATTAAATTGACACAGAATTGAGGTATAGATGGTAATGCTTTCCATATAATTTCCAAGTTGTCCTCAGACATCTTCCAGCCACCACTTTCACAGGGGGAATTAACTTGTTGTACACCAATGTTTGCCTGTAGCCATACTTTGGCTTGATGATTGCACCGAGCTACATGCAGTTTCAATGAATCACTAGTTGGGGGTAGTTTATCCAAATGTTCTTGATTTATTCTTCTTTAGTGGATCAAAAAATGGTACATCTTTTTCAAGCAGCCAATGAGTCACATTTTCACATGTTAGTTGTATTCCTCTGTTCTTTGCTGTAAGCATGTCATGTTGAATGTCAGCAGTTGAGACATCATTTGTTGCCAGAGATAACAGCTGGTTGTCCTCATCATTCCTGACTGACATTGTACTTACCTGTTCTTGTTCACTGCTCCCTTGGGCTGCATTTCTACTACTAGTTGGCTCAATCCTGAAAACATTAAACCTTGCGAACTGCTCTTCAATTTTTCTCACAGCATCCTCATCACATTCAATTCTTGATGGCTGTGCATCTTTCCTCGTAGATATTGTATCTTTGTCATTTTCCTTGTCAAGGTCCAAAAGAACTTTGGTTGAATGAGATACGACTGAACGCTCTGCCCATGTGATGCAAAATTTGTCTCCTAGCTGTATCATTCCTAGTAATGCCAATGATTCCATTTGATATCTTGCACAATCGGTTTTGCCATTCTGTCGCTTGGTCAATAGGGATCTGATTGAATCTAGCGTTGCTCCGTCTCACTACAAAGTTGCCATCCATGAACTCTCTATAAACTGTTGGGTGTGAAATCCTGAGACCTTTCATTTCAGACAAATAAATGGTACCCCTTACATAATTTGTATGGTCATACACTGTCATCCAAGGTATCATTTCAGCAAATGAATCCAAGTGAAGAGGCCAATTACCATCTCGGTTTGCTCTTATGAAATTCAACAATGTTTCCACCATCCTCATGTAGGTCCTCCACAGCATAAAATTGGGTGTGTCCTTCAAAGTGCAGTCATATTCATCCATTAATCCAATTACGTTGCTCTCTCTTAAAGTCTCGATCAAGTTACTTACCTTCTCAACTCTTCCGTCTAATTCACCTTGGCTAAATTCTTGAACAAGCTCTTCAAGCTGAAGTGTGAGGTCTGGCTCTCTTATTTCATCTTGTTCTTTGACCCATTTAATAAAATAGCACCAGTAAATTCGGCTCAATGCTTCATAAGGTAGACTATGCCCTCTGACAGCTCTATAGTATGCCTTACCTTCCATCATTTGCTCTGTGCTATTTTGTGCAAAGATCCCTGATTCAATCCAGACATCTACAAGACCTGCATTCTCCATATGTTGTCCAATTGCCTTAAGAAAATTAAACAGAAAATGCCATAACTAAAACCACATTCTTGTATTTCACAGGATTTGCCCATACAAGCTCTTTGCCTCTACTGTACAGGGGTTGATCTACCACTATAACTGTGCATGGCTGGCCAAGAATCTCAGTGATAGCCATAAAATGGTTAATTACAGTTGTCATGGTGTTGTTGTGATCTGCTGGTGCTTGGAGAATTGGTAGCATACCAGGTGTGGTTAGTGGAGGGTTGATCATGCTGGTTGCTTCATTAACTGCTGCCCACGCTGGGATTGTTTGCTGGCCATCATTGTGCATCCTTGCTAGTATCCAGGTAAGATTCTTTAGTTGTGCCTCTATTTCATCACCAATTTCCGTAAACCATTTGCTTTCTATCTTAACATCTGGATGGAAAACAGGAGTAGGTCTCTCTCCCACTGGAAGGTATGCATAATCCAGCTTGTGGAATTTCTCCAAACAACCATGAGGTAGTACTGCTCAGAAATAACCTAACAGAAAACGCGTTCGGAACGCGTCCGGAACGCGTTCGTCAATGCGTTCCATTTGCGTTCCATTTGCGTTCCATTTGCGTTCCATTTGCGTTCCTAAGCGTTCCATTTGCGTTCCGCTTTTACCGGAACGCGTTCCGGAACCACTGCGGAACGCGTTCCGGTTACACTCGTAATGAAACCGGCCATCGTCGGAAATTATCGCCATTTCCCGAGTATTAATTAGCGTCACTTACTCACTTTCACATTTTGTGTTTACACTGAGAGCTATGGGGAAACTTTCGGAATATGCGAGAAAAAGAATAATTTCTTTACGATCGAGCGGAATGAAACAGACAAAAATAAAATAATCACTTGATCAAGAGGGGATTAAAACCTCGAGAAGTGCGATAAGTCTTTTCCTGTCGCGTTATTCGAGGACAGGCGACTTAGGCGACGCTCCACGCAGTGGTCGAAAAACTAAATTGGCACCAGAAGCCATCGCATATATTGAGGCAAAAATGCAAGACATCACATACATGTATGTGATCAAAACTCTGAGACAAAGCAGTGAGCTAATTTCATCTAAACCCATCAGGCGAAACAATTTCGCTAATGGATCCTAATGATCATGTCACTGATCGTGTGTTCATAATAGGCTATTGAATTTGTTTCCGAAAGAGGTAGTGAAAATATCACACAGACACATGCAGTGTTTGGACTTTGTAAAGTCATCATCAGACTAAAACCCGGTTTACACTACCAAAGTTTCTGTGATCACAGAAGGAGTTTTGAATGTGTGAATTCTAAATTTTTAAGGTTTTGTATGAATTTTATAGGTATTTATATAGGTAATTATAGGATGCTTAAACCAATGCCGGAAAAAGCACAAGGTATAAGGACGGTCGTCCAGTTCATTAGCCATCCTGTAAACTAGAAGTACAGATCATTTCACATAACTTTTGACAAATATGTTTCGAACTTCGTTCCGAAATTCGCAAGTTCGTGGCGAAGGTCAGAACTCAGAAGGAATGGTCAGAAGTATGATATATTCACAAATCTGTTTGTGCACAAAGCATTTGATTGGCTTCTTTTATCTCAGGAATCAATTGATCAGGGGCTTTGTTTACAAACGGGCTTGTGAATTTCATATGAACTTCTCAACTTCGCAAATAACTTTTTTGTCATTTTTTTGTCATTGTTAAAATAAAACTGTAGCAAGTATGCAGTAAGATATCCGTTTCAGCCAGGTTGATCACGATTACATGGCCATGGGCAGGAATATTCATGGGCAGTTTGAGCCGGCTGAGTTTTAGTCAGAGCTATTTTCTAGCCCGGGTTGAAATGATAAAGTCTTTGTCTTTGAAGCATTTTCGGCTATTTGACTTGTGTGAGACTGTGGTTACATATACAGTTGAAAAAACACGCAAAACAAAGCCATTTAAACGATTTTTAAAATTATTTGCGATTACATGCTACCCGGTCAAACCGGGCTGGAATTTCAGCCTGGGATGAAACTTAAAATAACAGTTCACAGTAGCACAAACCGTACAGTAGCTCAGGTTTCATTCGGTGTCGGGATTTCCGATGCGAGAACGCGGTTTTTAACCAAAGTGGGGAACGCGTTTCCAAGTTTCCTCTGGAACGCGTTCCGAACGCTTTGGAACGCATTTTGGAACGCGTTCGGAACGCGTTCGGAACGCATTCCGGACGCGTTCCGAACGCAAATGGAACGCGAACGCAGTGTTAGGTTATTTCTGAGCAGTACTGTACCTTCACTTCCATATTAGGCCTTATCTTAGGTGGTCCTCTTTGCCACAGCATCATCTGTGTGCAGTGAAATGTATTCTTACCATCCAGTGTTTCTTCTAAGACATCAATATTATCACAAGAGGCAAGAATCATATGACCGGGAGAATAGGGAACCAGCTCATAGGGAACATACACACACCCATTTTCTTCATACCGAGTCAAAATATCACTAGCAATGCTGGTGTCAATTCGTCGAATTGTGTCCATCCCAATTGTGTGACCAGCTGCATGAAAGAGATCAACAAGTTTTTCTGATCTTGTTGCTTGATGTAATGTGAGACCAAGACCAATATGTTTTGGGGTTAACTTACCTCCTTTTGAAACTGAATACACAATGTCCTGGGCAATGTTGCAGGTTTGTTTATTCATTCTACTTGATGTTAGCTCTATTGCATCTGTACCCCCTAGCAGAATTTGGAGGAAAAGTTGCAAGCTGTCTGGTATAATCCTGGTGACATGCTCTTGGTCAATGCCTGTCCATCCACCATTATGCCCTGGTGGTTTTTCTAAATCAGTTCGGATATGCAGGGCAGTATGGATCAAGTCCAGTAACATGGTATTTTTAACTGGAGTGACATCATTTCATCATCAGAGTCATCATCAACAACCAATTCATCTTCTACAATTCCTTGTTCGGCAGCAGTCAGATGTTCAGCAATAACATAGTTAGATTTATTACTGGGGTATATGAGGAGGTGTGACTTTGGATCAATCGGTCGAACGAAAGCAGCCTTTTCTCCAAGTAGTTGTTTAATATCATTGTAAAAAGAACTTCGCCGTGTAGTATATTTTTGTGGCATTTCAACTTTTTCTCTTTGACACATTTTGGTGTAGTAAAGCCAGACCCTTCCCATATTATACACATGGCCTAACCCTAAGCCTGAAGTTATATCTGCACATAGTCGAGCTAAGCAATCGTCCCTACTCCCTCGCCCATCCAAAGTCTTAACCTTACTTACCTTCCTTTGAAACTGTACCCAGCACTTCAAATGATATCTACCCTCTGCTGCTACTACTGTAGGTCACTTAAGTTTGCCAATCTGACCTGCATGGTAGAATCTAATCCAGACAGATGTAGTATCTTTTGGGAGAGCTCCATGGTTGCAACATTTCTAATGTTCTTACTTTCACCTTCTTGACAAAACATGCACATCTTCCAGTCTATAGCTTTTTTTATATTACTACGTGTAGATGGTTGATTAGTACAGGTACTTGTTGTAGGAATGAGATCCGATGTGCCCAGAACTCCCTCATGTTTTTTTTATAGTCTATCAATTTTTCCCTGGTGTGTAAAGTTACTATAGCATGCATGATGCCACTTTATATTTTTACAATTTTTACAAAAGTACCCTATCAATAAAGACAATAATGCTACTTAATGTAACGTCCTTGTATTTTTTTCTCTCGATCGCAGATTGGACCACTTTGCTTCTTCCATCTGCCGAAGAACAACGCAGGTCGCTGGCATTTCCAGTTTGGCAAAACAAACAAGCATCTAAAGACTCCTTCTTCTTTTTTAAAACCGTAACAGGGACTATATTCGGACGTTTACGTTTCGAACCCGATGCCATTTTGTAATTATTTATTTTAGAACACTTTAAAATAAATATAATCCTGTCGAATCGACAATTCAATCTGTCAACACCCCAACCCAAGTCCCAACATAAACCTGTCAACACCCACTCAAAAACGAAATATAATAAAAAATGTAACTTACATTATTGTAATAATGAATAGCAACAATAAAATTTTAAATATTATACAAACTTTGTGTTGTTTTCCTTATGGAACGTTCCAAAAATTGGTTTATTTCGCTAAATATTTAGATCGAGGAATTTGCATGCAATCCGCCGGAAGCAATGTGCCAGGGGAATGTGTTGATTCACCCGTTTTTCATTGGCTGGGTTATTATAACCAGGCCAATCACAAGAAAGAGGCATAACGAAGTTGTTGCTATGGAAATTAACTTGGATATTTCAAGCAAGATCGTAGCGCGTAAAATAGCTGCAGAAAACCTCAAAATTTTTAGATAAAGAGTTCGAAACTCGGATGGCAACCGGCCTAGTCGTCTTTGTCAAAGTCTAAGCTACATTTCTGTGGTGGTTGCCTGCTTGTAACACGAAATGCCATCAAAGGTGTTTTCTAGGCACTTTTATTATCCTTGGCCGGCCGTCTATCACTTGGCACAACAAATCACATGAACATAATTATGCCTTCAGGAGTAATGTCTGCCAACAAAATTTTCCCCCCTAAAATTTGCCCCCCTAAAATTTTCTCCCCTAAAATTTTCTCACTAAACCGGGATACCCCCGTACTTTAGGCCACTATGTTGAATATTAGTTTCTCATCCTCCGCCCGCATGGCTTTTACAAAGTCGCACCAATGACCATTATCGAAGTTTTGTCAAATATCAAACCAAAATTGACTAAATTTCTTTCCAAAATTATGATTTACCATCTGTATTTGATACTATTTGTTGTCAAAGGGATTTTTGCATGGTTTTACTGACTTATAGCGAAAATTTAAGTAATTTTATTGAGTTATGGTGGACATCACAGGTTCTAAGGTAATAATAAGATATTGGTAATGGCCGCCCTCCTGCCTGATCTTTGAAGAAAGTCTCTGATGAGAAACTAATATTCAACAAATAGTGGCTTTAGTAATCTTATATAAATTTTGCATTGCGATTACATGGGAGCCGGTCCAGCCCGCTTTGTTGATATCTCGGCTGTTGAAAGTGGGCTAGCCCGGTTTGCCGGGATGAAATTCGACATGTAATCGTTTCATTCCGGCAAACCGGGCTGAAAATTGCACATGCACTGTTTTCTATATTGAAAATGTAAACAAATAACCTCATGGAATTATGTGAGTAAAGAGTTGTAACATTCCCCATGGGTCAATTAATGCCGAGGTCTATGGCTGTATGAACTTTTTTATTGCTTCTAAGACATAGTAGTAGTAGTAAAACTTTATTTCAAGAGGGAAACGTATTAACCATAATAGTTATCTAACATACGGCCCTCACAATATTACAATATTTACAAACATAACTGAATGATATTTCTATTATTTACATGTGAGAAAAATGTTAATCATTTAGTAATTAATACATCTACAATTTATAGTAATATTTACAATCGTTACAAAATAGGTCTTCAAGATGGTTAGTAAAGTTAAACTTATTAAGAAAGATTGCACGAAGTTTGTGTTTGGCATTAGTTATTAAAGTGAAAGCGTCTGAGGAACGTGAGGGTGAGATAGCAAGTTGTTTACATTCGACATCCAAGGCGTTCAAAATAATTGAAGCACTGTGAAGAAATGTCCTCTTACCAGAGTCAGTACGGGAGAAAGGCAGTTTAAGGTCGTATGCACAAGCTCTAGTAAGAGCCCGTTTTCGAGTGGAAGATAAGAATTTAAACATTTGTTTAAACGAAGATGGAGAACTAGGGTTTATAAGGATGTTAAACAGTAAAAGAAGCTTCCTAAATTTAACTAAATTGAAGATTGGAATTATTCTAATCTCGGAAAAAAGAAGAACAGAAGGAGTATCTAGAATAATCCGAAAAAGTAATTAAACATGTAACCAAAAATAATTTTGAAAACTATTTTTGCATGTAACCAAAAATAATTTGGGACCGGGCCACCAGGGAAACTTTTTGAGCAATTGGGCCTGAGAAAGTTCATTTTGGCAATAGGAAACATACATGTAACTCATGGCTTGACTGCTTGAGATTTCATAAATAAAATTTGGCCACAAAACAGGAAAGTAATCAAACCACACAAAGTTTGAAAATAGAAAAGAGAATGTTATTTAGTATTTATATTGATAATATAAAGTTTGTACTTTTACTAATTTGTAAGAACTAAATTGAAATACGAAATTGAAAATCCTCAAAATAGGAAATTAAATCTCATTACAAGCGTTATCTTATTGTCTATTGAGCTAAAAAGAACTCCAAGTTTTAAACAATTACTGTCTCTCACTCTCTCAGTGTCTCATGTCTGATAAAGTACCCTATTTCGGAATATACTAGCGTGCACAAGACCTCCTGACCCAGGTTTGCAGTTAGCTTCAGTCACTTGCAGGTAACGCGGTTACAGTGGATTCCAACATCTGACATCTATGTTCTAAAACAACTGTGCATTGAGGAATGAGGGCCTATAGCCCATGGGAGTAATTATTAATACAATTGTGAAACCTTCAGATTTTAGTCTTTTATACTTGCAAATACAATTTGTAACTCTATGATTTGTAACTCTATGTTGTAGATAACAGCACTATTTACACACAACTTATCAGAAGTTAAAACATGATTTTCAAAGACTGATAAATGCTAAGGATAGTGCAAATTTTCAAGAGGCTATAGAGAAATCATAATTTATTATTTTATTATTTTAACTATTCTATTTTTCAAACAAGATCCTACCTCACGCAGGAAGAACATGTGCCCACAGAAGTGGTATACAGGAACAGTGTTATATTACAGAAGCCCCCTCTTAAGGAGGCTCCCTACAGTTTTAATTAAATAAAGTCATATTTGTATTAGTTTGAAATCTGTAGCTGTACAAAGTTGTACAAAGTACAAACGAAGTTTATGTATTATAAACAAACCTTTTTTAGTTTATATCACGAGTTCGCGATTGCGCCAAAATTCGTTGTCCACACGCGTGGGTATTCGAGGGCTTGTCTCGCGTGAAAAATGGAATCCTGATTTTTCTGACGTCACACACAAACTTTAAATACATTTTTCTCCTGTTTCCTTCGGATACAATTACAAGCGTCAGTGAATAGCTATTATCGTATATGCTGATGCCGCTTCAGCGGACCAGCGGTATCTTAGTGAGTGTAGCACGAAAACGAGGCTATGGGGTCAAATTTCAATTACACTATTAATTGTTAACACCTTCGTTCACCATACTTACCCGTTTGGATAGTGAGGTGTTATCCCTGATGACCGAGGGGTGGCCTGGGACGACTACTCAGGTATATTAATGCCTGGGTCCCAATTTGTATATTAAAGGAAATAGAGAAAAATTTATAAAAAAATAACTAATCACTGAATTATTGTCGTTCGAGTATTAAAAGATTTGTCACAACAGTTCCTTGAAGTTGACCAACATTTTGTTGTCATGGCGACGATCACGTGATAGATATTACGGGAAACAACACGCAAAATGATACTTTTTATTCAGGGGCTTTGCAGCAGCATAATTCGTGCCGGAGATGACGCAGAATTGCTACAATCAGTTTGATCTGATACCAATGTTTACGAATTGAATTTGGAAAGTTGACATTCAGACCTCGTTTGATAATTTTACGTGACTATATCACGATGGTCGGCATAATGAGACTTTTAATCGCCTTATTAAATGCCATTCTTTACATAAATGTACCATTTCCTTTAAGAAACTCCATTTACATAAAGAAACTTTGTTCCCTTGTTAATGGTTTCAGTAGATAAAACAACAAAAAACCCTTACATTTACCCTGCTGCAAGTCGAACGTGTTTTTCGCGTGACATAAATAATAATCGTCGCCATCATGAAAACGCGCCTGCTTGTTTTTGTTATGGGTGCAGCGGCTGAACACCAAAATATGGCTATTTCCATGGTGATTGTCGCGTTTAACAATATGGTGGACATGAACAAGGGAAAACAGCAGAATGTGTTCATTTTCGTAGCAAATTTGTGTATTTTAAAAATGATATAGCGCATTATAGACAACATATTTATAATAATGATAGACAATAGTACATAAAATCAGCATGTATATATACTATTTGCTTTCTGTAATAGCATTAAAAGTACTTCTACCGATCATATATTTGCCGAATATACATGATGACTATAAGTATGTTTTACCATATTATTTGGCGACAAAACGCACGAAAATTCATATGCATCTAAGTGGCGTATATCAAATTATCGAATTATCACAAGATCAGTGACGCAAATCCGCAAGTTTCAAATTTAGGCGCAAATTCCAAAACTTTCTACAGCAGTGAAGAACACAATCGTTGGCTCTGTATAATTGATCTGCTATTATGTAACTGCCCTGAGATAATCAAGAATGTAACAACACTACCAGCAGAACAATTGAATTTTCCAACGGACCATCACATGATCGAATTTCAAATTAAGCAAGAGTTTCGCCGTGCTAAAGCAGTTACACGTACTGTTTACGACTATAAGCGAGGAAACGTTGATGAGCTACGAAGATTTTTAACCTGTAATCCTCTTCATCTGAAAACATTGATGAATGCTGGCTACAATGGAAAGAATGGTTTTTAAACGATGTTCATAAATTTATCCCAGTAAAAACTGTTAAAGATATCAACTCGCCACCTTGGATCGATGGAGAAGTAAGACACTTTATACGAAAGAAATATTCAGCGCTAAAGAAGTATCGTCAATGTCGAACTGATTATCGAAAATGGAAACTGCGTGAAATTAGCCAAACCATAAAATATCTTGTAAAACGGAAACATCGTGACTACTTATTTAAAATCAAGGACTCTTTCAGCGATAATCCGAAGCTATTTTGGAGTTACCATAAAGCTGTATTTCATCACCGATCAACTCAAAATCCAATCATTACTTACAAGGGCAAACTGGCAAAAACACCTTGCGAAAAAGCTGACCTCTTTAACTCCTATTTCTCTTCTGTTTTCTATCCCTCAACATCCAACCAACATCAATTAAGCAACTTCGCAATTAAGAACGGATTCACAACTACGGGAGATAACGCTAAGCGAGGAAGACGTCGCTAGTTGCCTGAGAAATCTAGATACAGCTAAAGCAAGTGGTCCGGACGGTATTCCTGCGCATCTTCTAAAAGAATGCAGCCAACAAATCGCTCCAAGTCTTCGTACTCTCTTCAACCTCTCGCTAAACTCTAGTCGCATTCCCTCCGAGTGGAAATCAGCGGATGTCACACCTATTCACAAGAAAGATTCTAAGGAACCAGCTGAAAACTACAGGCCCATCTCGTTATTGCCCATCGTAAGTAAGGTTTTGGAACGGTGCGTCTATTTAAGGTTTTACGGCCACGTTGCACACCTCATCAATCCATCTCAACACGGCTTTCTAAGAAATCGTTCATGTGTCACACAACTTCTCTCTGTGCTTCATAATATCGGACAGGATCTAGATAGGAACACCCAGACTGATATCTTGTACCTCGACTTCGCCAAAGCATTTGACTCTGTGGATTATAAAATCATTCTGGAGAAGCTTGTGGTGTGACAGGAAACGTTTTGTGTTGGTTCGCCAACTATCTTACTGGTAGGACTCAGAGAGTAGTTATTGACGGCGTGGCTTCAACATGGACACCGGTCACCTCTGGAGTGCCCCAGGGTAGCATTCTCGGTCCCTTGTTGTTTGTGATTTTTATTAACGACCTTCCAGACTTTGTGGAATTCGGAACAGAGACAGCCTTGTATGCCGATGACACTAAACTACATAAAACAATTATATCTTCTAATGACTGTGAATATTTACAACAATCATTGACGAATCTACATAACTGGAGTGTGGAAAAAACCTCACTTCAACGCCTCCAAGTGCAAATACTCACCATTACTCAAGAAAGCTCCTGTCATTTACGGTTATGTCCTCGGAACTAAAATGCTCACTCGTGTTGACAGTGAAAAGATCTTGGAGTTATCACCTCCACCAAATTGTCATGGGAACTTCATTAATTCCATCATCTCAAAGGCTAACAAAATGTTAGGTGTACTTAAAGAACATGTACCATGCTAACGGACGTGAAATCCAGGCGATCTCTCTATGTCTTGTAAAATCACAGTTAAGCTACGCAACTGAGGTGTGGTCGCCCGTAAATAACATTCAATTATCAAGACGAGTGGAAAGGGTGCAAAGACGAGCAACAAGATGGATCTTGAAGAGCAGAGGAGTTATCCTATAAAGAGCGGTTGTTGGCCTTGGATCTGCTGCCAACTTTAACTTTTGACCGGGAAATCAGAGATCTGGTGTTTCTTTTTCAAAGCCATATTCGGATATTTGAACGTGAACATTAATAACTATGTGTCGTTTGTCAGTCATGGTCGTACGCGCCTGAGTCACACCTCAAAATACATTCTGCAAAGTCAACTGTGTAGAACTAACACCTTCCAATCGTCCTATTATAACCGTACGATCAAGACATGGAACGCTGTCTGCAAAGATGTCTCCGTTGATAGTTTATCCTAGTACTTTTAGAAATTTACTCAAGCGCAGATACTCTAATATAGTTAGCTCTATTTATGACGTTGACATGGCTTGTACGTGGTCTTTGGTTCGCGACTGTCCCTGCCATAGGGCTTAATCTTTTGAAATAGTTTAATAGTTAGGTTGCTTTAATTGGTTTATATTAAGTTTGGGCAGGTACCTTGCATGGTTCTTCGAGTCCCGTTTGTACCTCGCCCGTTTAGGGTCCTTATTAGGTTTAATATAGGTATATTTAACTATTATTATATCATTAAAGTATTTGTAAATATAATTTATCTGACCCTAATAAAGAAGATAATAATAATAATAATCTATACACGTTCGCTATATTATAGAGTGCGTAGCTCATTACATTTGAGGCAACACGTTTCTCAATGAGTGGGACGTTCCTACATCCTTTGACGTGCGGCTTTGCGCGAGGAGTTGCTTGGCAAATCGCGGCACAAGTTGACGCAGACGAGAATATAAAGTGCGAAGAGAATGAGACGCGAAAGGATTATCAATGACCGCTTCTCGAATATATTTCAAGGCTGTAAGGAGAACTTTCCTGTAGATCTGAAACGTTTTCAATCAATTTTCCCACCTCTTCGCGAGAAACTTAGTCGGTGGAATCACAGGAAGATCGCAGAGCGCAATCAATACACAGCAGCGTTCAATATCAAAGCTTGGAATGAACTGTCCTCAGCGATGCGAATTGAACATACGTTCAAAGATTGTAAGACATGCCAGCTCAAATACAGCAATATTCAAGCGTTATTCCCTGTAAAATCCAATAGATTCACCAGCTTAATGAAGGAAAACAACCTCAATGCTGCCAACCACGTAACAGTAACACTACTCTCCGTGAAGCATGCGAGACTGCAAAGTCATTGTACGACCAGGTGAACCCTATGTTTGAAAAGATAACTGGCCATTCTCTTGTCAAAGCGCTGACGAAGGTAAAAGATCTAAATATTGAAGAGAAAAAATCAAAAGCTGATAAAAAGAGAACAAGGAGAAATAATTACAGGAAATTCAAGGAATCAGTAGAGAAAGAATGGGAAAATACATCTTTGATAAGGTATAATCTGGGGCTGGGGATTTTAGTCAGGCGCTAGGGATGGAGCGGAAATCATATCCACCCGAGTAGCTGGGGCGGATACAGTGAATACATATATCCAGCAGAATTACATTTATATATAATATATTGCTTATGATGCAGGCCCTCTTTTCTGGTTATAAATTGCATAAAGTTGTTCAAAAAGTGTGGGGCTTCACCATATGGATGGGGTCCAACATGGGTTGATATATGAAAGCCTGGGATCTTAAATATGTAAAGTATATATCCAGTGCTCAACCAGATAATTTGACTAGATATTTTTCAGCTATCTGCAGTCAACCTGGACTGCCAGGGGGCATATTGAGCCAGTGCTTCCACACACAACACACCCATACACAACACACAACATATGTTTTCAAATATTTATGTATAAATAAATAAAATAATGTAGTTACCAAAATGTATTATTTTACAGATGTTTTGGGAATCGACAGTCGTTAGCTGGAAGGCAAAGGGAGAGGTTGGCAATGGGTTTTGAAAGCAAAGACGAGGCGGCCGAACAACATACCAGTAATCTACAGAGACAACAAGGAAAGCAGAAAAGTCCTGTCGGCAAGTTTGAAAACATGGAGTGGGTCAAGGAAGGGATGAAGGCTGAAGTGAACAGCTATGGTGATGGCACTTTGGTTAACTGGTCTGATTTAGCAACTGGCGGTATGGAATTAAGAACAAAACTGGACAGTTAGCTCAAAATGGTGGCCAAATAGGTATGGAGTGGTTGAAGTCAGAAGGAGTTGATGTGGAGAGATTCAAGAAAAGAAGAAGAGAGAGTGATGCTGGCAATATAAGGAAAAGATTGAAAAAAGGTGCAGGTGGTGAAATCACTGTTCCATGCCCTGAAACCAATAAGAAAGTGAAGGATAAATTGAAAGAAAAGATTTTGTCAGGCGAAATGAATGTTGGGGAATTAATAGTGCCAAGAAAGGTAATTGGAAGTAAATGAATTTAACCTCAATTGTATATTTATTTTGTTATTAAGTTAATCCCCGAGCCGGCGCGAAGCGCCGTGCGAGGGTACTAATTCCGCTCGGAGATTTACACCCGGGTATGTGAAAACATTATGGAATGCAAAGTCGTCCGCCATTTTTTTTTGTCATGGACTCGACCTTTTCGTAAGTTATGCGCATGCGCAAGTTCAAGCCGAACTTTTTTCAAAAGTTTTGCACTCATTTTATAAGTAAGTCTCTAAGTAAGTAAGTTTATATGTTAAGTCGCCAAAAGTTATTTAGAGGACAAATTAACAAGAGGAAAAACAGTCGAAAGACCGAAAAAGGAGCGTTTTAAACAGGCAAGTGTCTATTTTTATACATGCTTGCTTTGCCGATTTTTTAACATAGCATGCAGTATAGTTTGTGAATTTGAAAATGTGTAGATCATTCTGTGTGGTCAATACAACATTGATTGATCTTTTTAGTATTGATTCAAATATGTTACAGAAAAATAAAAAAACATTAAATCTCAAAAACCTCATTGCAAAAGCAAGTGCGAAGTATAAAATTACTCCTCGAAAAGCAGTTGAAGTTTTTGAAAATTTCAAAACGTTTTGTGAACGTCTAAGGTTGAATGTTACAGTAAATCAAAGGTAAAAGAGTACATAATATCATACCCACTTTATATAGTTGAGCAATTGATAATTTTATAGTTAAAAACAAAATAATATTTGTACAAATTAAAATATACAATGTTGCGTGTTACCATGGTTACATTTGTCGAACTTCATGTTAAAATAACTTTTGGGGAGTAAATTGTTTGGTTCAAATGGGCGAGGGGATTCTGCATGCATGTATTTCTAGTTTAAGTATCATAAACTACTGGTTCAATGTAAGAAAAATTCAAAATTATCATGATATACTGGACAAGTGCAGTTTATAGTTATATGTATGAAATTCCAGAGACAAATTTGTGTGGAATTATGTACATTGAGGAAATAGTTCAGAACAAATTTCAGTATTACAATGTCAAACAGTATCATATAAGAGTTTTAAATTATTCTTTAAAACATTGAACCAGTTAAGTTTGATTATGTCAGCTAGTCCTATTAAATAAACTCACTGGTGGAATAATTGACTTGGCAAATTGTAGATTAACCCTGCATGTCCATTCTAGACCTCTTTAATGAAAATCCTCTTTTATGATTGTGTACCAGCTAGAAAAATACATGTATACATACACAGTAAAATCCCAATTATAATATATTGACTCAGACATCTTGTATATTTTTGTTTAGTATGAGAAGCTAGTGTTGAAAGAAGATGGTTCTATTGAAAAATCACACTTTTGTGGACGGACGCAAATGCCCACTGGTGGAAATAAGGAAAAGAAAGCTTAATGAGTTGGAAAAATGTATGCGAATGAATGCCGAGAAAGATGTGGATAGCATGAGCAAAGAAGAAGTTGTGAACAGGCTGGAAATGCTCAATGAGAAAAAGGACGGGGAGGATGAAACAGTGATGAGAGAAAGGTTAAAAGTAATGGAAAACACACGGCATATACTGGTATGGCATGACATCTCTCAGTAAGCATAACCATTCTCACCTTGTGTTTATGGCAACCTGCCTGTATGACCAAGCCATATTCTACACCAACAACGAGTACCAGAAGTATAACGGGAAAAGGTCAACATCAGTCATTAGTCAGACCCAAGTCTACACACAGCAAGGTCTCGTCCCTCGGATAAAGATCAGTTGAAGTATGAGGAAACAAGGCTTGAATGTGTTGGATGAACTCTCCGATCCACTTCAACATTCAACTCCTGGTATACCAGTTGTGGACAAGATGAGGTTTTTTCATGGTGACAGTCCATCTCGCCAATATGAAACTGGCCAGCACAAGGGGGGATATTTCTACTGTGCTGTATTAGGTGGCAATGCTCACCGGGTGCATGAAGTTGATTATGTATTTCGTTGCCCACATATATCGCTGGAAGATCGACAGCAATTGGTTTTTAAAGGTCAATTTGGTAAAGCAAATTCCTTGGCAATGTCAAACAAACCTTTTCATGGACTAACAAAAACCAACTTGATACGTGAGTTAAATGCTAGGGCAATCTATGAAGGAGATAAGAAGAATGAATTAGAGGATCTTTTGAAGGAGGAGTTGAAGGATGCAAAGAGTACCAGCCCTATTATTTACAAGTCCTAACAAACCTTAGGAATCAATTAACTGTGCTAGTTATGAAGTTCTAGGTTTTGAACCTCTCCACGACATTGGGAAGCACATTGAAAATCTGTTTGGTGAGCTACCAGACCATCTACCAACCGATGAGGCTTCTAAACTGAAGGCTGTTCTTGAATTGTGCATTGGGGGGAAAAATTCAATATTTTGTACATACACCATACAGTATTAATTATTTCTGTAAGTCCCCTCGCCCCTTCCTCTCAAAAAGTCCCCTCTCCAATAAGGGTACCTTATTAGACAAAAAAATTTACTAGTAGGGGGGGGGGGGTGTTCCCCCATATTTAACAATTGTAACTTTGTAGGGCAAATTTTGCAAAAATGCTTTGAAGACCAGTTTGGGGAAGTTGAAATTTGTTAATCTAATAAACATAATTTTCTGACCATCAAAATTCTATGAAATCTTTCCCCAAAGTGCATGAAATGGCATTTCAGAGAGTCAACCTTTCAAAATTTTATGGTGGAGCATGCCCCCACACCCCCCTAGTGACATTGTGCCTTCAGCCCTCACCAGCGGTACGGGGGTCCCCATAAACCATTTCTATTTTTGCAAGCCACTTTACCTTATGTCCTGACCACCCCCTTTCATCAGGACAGACGATCCACACCCCCCCGAATATTTAGACCCACGTTATGCCCCTACCTCTATTCATAATATGGAACATGTGTAGTGAACAGATATATTTTGATAATATCCTGGAAGCTCATGTTAGTTAAATCATCAATAAGGCCCTCTAACAGTACAGTACATGTAGATGTAATCTAATAGATTGCATCAGTTGTGATTACTGTACAATGGTAATTGTAATAGGCATTTTATAGTCATATATACATCTAGATTCTTTACATGTAAAACAGTTTGTTAACATGTTAATAAGTATTGAGTGGAAGAAAATCACAACACCAGAATTACTATTTGTTTTACTACATTAATTCTAATACAAATTCAATTATATTAGTATTACTAATGTTATAGGTTCCAATGGATACTGCTGCAATTGGTAATGGCCCATTAACCAAAATGATTACTGCTTCAGTAAAGCAAATAAGCCCTAGTGAGTTGTCAGCAGTGGACGGAAATAACTCGGCTACCATTCCTGTTGGCTCCGGAACCTATGGGGAGTGTGTTATTAAAAAGATGAAGAGATTTGGCATAGTAGTTATCGAGAAGAAGCTGCCAACATCTGATTTAAAAGCACTTATGAGTGAAGCACAATGTATGAATACACTAACTCATGCATCTATCCCACATTTATTAGGGGTTCAAATTGAAGAAAAGCCTTTTTCTTTAATCATGCAATATATTGGTGAGGATATGGAATCTGTTACAGTTCATAAGCTGTTACATCAAACCATGGCAAAACATTTGTCCCTCTCGGCAAATGAGTGGATTTCAGTTTTACTTGACATTACAGAAGCTCTCTTACATGTTCACAACAAAGGTTTTTTGCACTGTGATGTCAAGTCAAACAATGTTCTTGTTTCAGGAAAGAAGGGTTTTCTGATAGACTTTGGTAAAGCTTGCCCAACAGCTCGAAAGTACAGTTCGTTTTACAACCATATTGCCACAGAGGTTTTACGAGGTTTCCCAGTGAGTACATCCAGTGATGTTTTTTCCCTTGGGGTAATCATACATAGTGTTGGAAAGAAATTGCCAAATGCCTGTCTGGAATCCTTTGGAAAGCATTGCAAAGATACCAAGCCATCTGTGCCAGAGGTAGTAAGAGTCTTGAAGGAGAACTTGCAATGAGGACTGTAATTTAGCCTGTATAATGAATGCAGAAATTGAGAAGGTTATAACCAACTATTGTAAATTGCCTGGCATTATCACTGAGTAAAATAATAGGGTAGGGTGCTTTGCCACTGAGTATGTATGTTAAAATATATCACATTGAAATATTACTTTAAAATACCCTATATTCACACTGTGAATTGCTGAAACTTATGTTGTCAAGACTTCGAGTCTTTCGTCAGCAGGTTGTCAAGATCTAGAGTCTTTCGGCAGCCAGTGGAAACTGTTTTACAGTGTGGATAGTATAATTAAATATTTAACTGATAAATTAAAATAGATTTTATACTGTGAATAGTGGAAACTTATGTTGTCAAGACTTCGAGTCTTTCGTCAGCAGGTTGTCAAGATCTAGAGTCTTTCGGCAGCCAGTGGAAACTGTTTTACAGTGTGGATAGTATAATTAAATATTTAACTGATAAATTAAAATAGATTTTATACTGTGAATAGTGGAAACTTATGTTGTCAAGACTTTGAGTCTTTCGTCAGCAGGTTGTCAAGATCTAGAGTCTTTCGGCAGCCAGTGGAAACTGTTTTACAGTGTGGATAGTATAATTATTGTAAATATTTAACTGTGTCAATGCTTTTGAGTTATTCAAGACATTTATAGTCTGAAGCCCATCCATCTGTTGGAAATTTACTTTATCAACGGCAAATTTATATAAACATTGAGTCGTTGTTTTATGTTATAAATTGCACGGTTTTAGTATATAGTGTACTTTAATTTCGTGTAAAGCTGTAAAAATGCTGTTTGGCAAAATAAAGTTTGTTATACTCAGTCTGGCACTTTGGCAAATTACATCAGAAGGCCAAAACAAAGGGTTTGTGGAGCTGTAAAAACGCTCTCCTTTTCGCGTTTATATAAACGTTTTTGTTCTTAAATACTGTTATACTGAAATACTGGAGTTTTTGTCTCCGCATTTCAAGCTCCAGCCGTCAGAATGTGATATTATCAATAATGTTTTGCAGCCTTTGCAGGATGTTTAAAAATCAATACTTGAGATTCGCACAAGTGAAAATTATAAGCTTACTGGTACATATATTTATTACAAAAGTACTAACCTGGTAAACACACGCGAAGAATTGCATATACCATATTGACCGCACTGATATACCCATATTATTTCAGCCATATTTCTGTCGTGCATTTCACTGTGATTCTATAACACGTCACGGCCCCGCGCCTCTAAAGTCTCGCGTGTTCCACGCGTGCACTGATTACTAGAACGTGGGAAGACCCAGGCATTAATATACCTGAGTACTGTTACTTGGACTCAGGTTAAGATGCATGCAAGTGGTATATTGGGCTGACCACCATGGATGATGACAACCATCACCCCTCCAAGGAACAGTCCGAAAAATCCGTTTCCTATCAAACCCTCACGAGTGTTATACGCTTGGGACAAAGCTAAGATACGTACAAGGCTCCACTGCATAACTGGTAACACAACGCGAGTCGACTGCTCAATAAATGCCCGCACAGATTACCAGTCACGTCATGATTTGCGACCCACAAGCGATATACCAGACTGTATGGTACAATATACGAGGTATGAATCGCATGGACGATCGGTGCGTAGTGGAAATAATTTGTCTTTATATAAATGTAGAACAGATAGATTCAAAAAAAAATGTTCCGACTATGACGGTGGTTTATAATCAGCAATAACTGAGATCCTTTAAAATTTTAACTATATATTATTGCATGCTATATTTTAACTAAGATTTTTTAATAGTTTTAACTACATACCAATTGAATGTAATATATCATTTTACACCCTGTAATATATAATGTAATTCACCTTACCGATGGTGCGAATTTATGTAATCTTTAATAAATTGAATTGAAATAAATTGAATTGAATTGAATTGAATTGAAATATCATCACGCATTCCGACTTGTGGGCCACAAGCGATTCCAGACTGTATGGAAAGATATCGTATCACGTCACGATTTGCGGCCCACAAGCGATACCAGACAGAGACTGTATGTAACATATCATAACGCATTCCGACTTGTGGGCCACAAGCGACTACAGATTGAATATGGTCGAATATCGTAAAACATAACAATTTGTGGCCCGAAAGCAATACCAGAGAGTATTGTCAAACATCATAAAACACAGCGAATTGTGAACATCGAGCGATACCAGACTATGGTAGAATATCGTAGAACATGGTAAAATGTGGTTAGGTTTACGCGCCATGGACACTCATGGGAACAAACAAGAAGAAATGTCATGCTAGGTCTTTATTCATTCTTCCTTTTTTCTTTATTACTGTTTTTCATCCCAGATCTAATGTACTCGTGCAAGCTAACATACTACTATATACTCAACAAAGGCAAACAATGTGATCGATGTACACTAATTATCAGCGACTAACCGAGATGTACAAATATTATTAACGTAACGAGTTGTAAGTTGTTCGTTCAAATGTTTGCTGTCAAGCGGGCTTGCACCTGCAAGGAGATGGTCCGGGGAAGTGGAGGTGCTTCAGGGACCAGGCAAAAGAATTCCTGCAAGTTGAGTCGAGATAAGCGTCATCTATCCAGTTCTTTTTACCAGCAACATGCGAGGCAGAGATGCGAAAAGCGTGTTTTGTCGCCACCAGAAACCGTTCGCGAACTAATCCACGATGACGCCATAACAATATGGTAGATTCCTTTGTTTGCCATACCCGCTACCGCAATTTAACTGACTGGGTAACCGTGCGACCGAAAGCCATTCATTGTTGAGAAACTTCCAAACGTTGTTGCCGAAGCCAGTACAAGGTCGGTACCGGTGCCTACTAGGGAAGATCAAAAAAGAGGATACCTTTCCGAGTTCGTAAAATCATCCACAAGTGTAGGTCGAGACGAACTTGCTTTGTTAAACAACTAAATTTCTGGCGTGGTTTAGAGCAGCGAAGCAGATTAATAAGACATTGTAAGAAGGTACGGTCCAAATAATGAATTATTATTTGTCACTCGGTCAGTTTATCATTCGGCAGATGAGCCATCGTATCAATCGAATTCGGTTCAATGCCCAATGCCCAATGGGTCCGCCATCGAAAATATCTGCCATTGAGTTAAAAATCCCCGAGGAGCTCCGCAAACCAAAAGGTAACTTAAGATCAACCAGGTTCTTTTCTTGCTATTTACACCTAACAAAATCGATCACCAGGATGAATGGGGACAATGCGTTATTTTGGATGTTCACTTTGCCCAAGGCCTCCCCTACCGGTCTTTACTATTTAACAATTAGATTATGGCTCAAGATTTCTATGAGGTGATAGTTGATGAGGCGAAGCCCGAATGAACTATCATCTCAGCGAAATCGATAGCGAATAATCTGAATGTTTAATGAAACCAGCAAGAAAACAGTATTTCACAACGTTTTTCAAAATTTATTGAAATAAATTCGTTAAAAATCGCGCCGAGAGATGGCTGTTGAAAGAAGACGCTACTCGCTATCTATCGACAATTAGATAGCGAGTAGCGTAGCCAATCAAATTACAGCATTTGCAATAGTATACTAGTATGATTCTACTAATACCGGTGTGACGCGAAATCTCTGACCTGCAAAATCTCTGACTTTTGTATTTCTGCTCATGCGCAAAGATATGCATGATTGATTTTTGCTCATAAATTTCGCAAGTGTTCAAGCTACAGAGAAGACAGAGAAGCGTGCGTCTTAAAAGCTTTCTTTACAAGTTTACTCGTCGTTAAATGGCTAATTTTACAACCGAGACTGATACTGCCTGTGTCAACATTGCATCGACAAAGCCTACAACAAAGATGAATAAACTCTATGTTTGTAGAACTTTGAATTTTATAGCGATGAGTTTGTTGGTATTTATATATCAGTTGTGTCAGACAGATGACAGTCAGGACACTTTGCATTTTATTTTCTTTCGTATTTTGAATGCCAAGGAGAAAGATCATTTACTAGCAGTGTTAACGTAGTTAGTTTATTAAAATGTTCTTGGTATGTCATAAAAATAGGTTTCTTTGCAAGATGTTCTGAGTTCTGAAGTCAGGACGCCAGATGCCTACACACTTAGAAAATTTGAGCAAAATTAACCTTAGGAGTAGGTGCAGCATAGTCAAATAATGTAATTTTTTTGTTATAGTGGACGAAATGCAGGTGTCTGCAAAATCTGCAGGAAAGATGATGGGGATGACTGGCTGGGTTGCGCCTTGACCGATGTGGTAAATTTTTCCATGCAAACTGCATTGGTGTGGACTTGCAACTGCCCTTGCAGAAAACTTTTATTGTAATAGACTATATTGAGTTATTATAAAGTGAATTGTGGTTCACAAAATGTCAGAGAGTGCTCAAATAAATATCATAAAGATAGAGCAAATATAACAAGGTTACAGGAACTTCCTGTGTTATGTTTGCCTGAAGATTCTATTTTATATTTATCTCTATCTTCATGATATTGAACACTCTCCGACTTTTCAGTGAACCACAATTATAATACCCTAATTGTAAATAAGTAAATATCTCAAACGTGTGGTGCCAGTGTGGGTAGGGTATAGCAAATACGGCGGTTGACTTGTGTAAAACTACCTGAAAAATACAATGAGAACTTCGACGTTTTTCGAGGAAGGTCCTTCGTCTGGAAGTTAGTAGAATGGGTCGGGGGAAAACATGTGCTTTTATAGTGAATACAAAAGCGATCACGTGATAAAAAATAAACCAATCAGATGGATTTAATCAAAACAAACTATAAACAAAATATAATCACATCACCAAATATATTAGCATGCGCATATAAGGAGCAGCGAACAAAGATAACAAAGCAAGAATGACAAAACAAGGAACGAAATATTAGATAACCTTGAGATGTAGAGTATCTGCTGATGGCAGGCATAAACAGATAGGAGTTAAATGTAAGAGAGGCGCTCATTAATGCCGAGAGGATGAATGGTGCCAAGTTGGGAAATGAGACGCATTTCTTGGCTTTTCATAAATAAAAAAAGTAAATAACTAACCTCTGGATGTAAATATATGTAAATAATTATGTAAATGTTGCAAGAAATTAAGATAATAATGAGGTTAAATATTTCTTTAATGAACTGAATTAACTGTCTTCTTTTGTTATTTTTTTAAAGTATTAATAAATACCATCAGATGTTGGGAAATTAGAGTTATAATCCCCTGTAAATGATGAGGTTTGTGAAAGTTGCAAAAGGCATGTAGGTGATGCCAGGCCCAACCCATTAAGGCTTAATGTGTGAGTGATATTTAATTACCTAATTTCTCATAATACCATGGCTAAGAAAAAATAGTGCCATGGCTGTAGGAACAGAATGCCCTTTACTCCTTCAGTGTAGCAATGGACATAGCTCACTAGGTCATTGGCACTTTGCTGCATAGTACTGTATCATAGATGCCTGAATAGCAGCGAGTAGCACTTGATTGTTGTTGTCAGACAACCTGGTGTTCTGTTTGTTACCAAGAACAATATTAATGAGACAAAGGGTGAAGACAAGCATTTTGGTATTTTCCCATCTGTTGTGGGACTTTAATATCTCCAATATACTCATTTTTATGACTTATGAGTCAAAGGTTGTCGAAATAACGAGGGTACAAGCCAAGGTTCCGTTGGGTCGATAACTGGATATAGAGCATGTACATGCACCAGAAACATGTTGTCACACATATCTGACAAACCTACTGTGGACAATGATATGGGAATTATTAGGTATAGTGTCACATAGGAAGGCATGTATACATGCACCCAACACACGATGTTGTCCACACATATCGACAAACCTATGTGGACAATGATATAGGAGTTATTTAGGTATAGTGTCATATTAATGTGGCAGTGCACACTGACCTGTGTCCCCCTTATACTGGGTGGCCATACTTGATACTTTGGCAGAAACATATTTGTTTTTAAACACCAAATTTGCTAAAAAAAGCATTCTAAGTCTCTGTTTTCCTATATTTACTATACCAAAGCTAGAAATTAACGTTTCTTACAAGATCAAGACACCTTGAAATCTGTCTACACTGTGCGCTTGTCCAACCTCATTTTGATTATTGTTGCTTGAAGTCTGGGGACTCAATTAATACTACTCTTTCAAATCGACTACAGAAGCTTCATAATAGAAGTGCCAGAATTATAATGAATTGTAAAAAATGAGCATGAAAAATTAATCCAAGTCTGGCCTTAACGTCTTCTTGGATGGAAAACCCTGGAGGAACAGAGGGCTCCAGATTACAGCCAGAGCTCATGTATAAGGTTTTTGCACAATATGGCACCGATTAAACTAAATGATATTTTTGTAATATGTCAAATACAGTCCACCACATCATAATTTACCGAGGATCAGATTTCTACTCTCTTCCTTCCGCGTCGAAAACTGAATATCTTAAAAAAGTGTTAGTTTTAGAGGACCAAAAATATGGAATTCTTTGTCTGAACAAGCTAGAAACTAACATACCTTACCGTGGATTTGTGTTAAGAATGGAGAAGCAATAAACCCACAGGAATCTTTACCAGAATGTGAAATAAATTATATAAAGAAAGTATTTTTCTGAGCTCTGTCCAGTCACTGCCCAGTGCGCCATTGCTTTAAAATATAAATGTAGAAGACTTTTACTGTAGTTTATGCCTAAATAACTTCAGGTTTTAAGCATTTGTTCTTCGATAACGATATCAAATTGAATCCAGTTTCAAATAACTTACATAAAGACCTTTAATATTATTTATAAATATAAAAATGCCCACTATTATTCGGTCAGGTCAGAAATTTCATGAGTCAGAGATTTCGCGTCAGACGCGCGAAATCTCTGACCAATCACCTGAGTCAGAAGATTAATTCACATGAAGTCAGAGATTTCGCCGACACCGGATAGCGTCACTGTACCATGCTATAAACTACCGAAATTCTAACTTTTCCAAATTCCTTACGTTCACATTGTGATTGGCTGGAAATAACAAAGTCTAAATTCTAACGCATAACACAAGCTGGTTTGCTTTGCAAATATACGTTCGCCCAGGCGGCGTCAAACGGACCTACCACTCTGCAGGCTTGAATTTCGTTTGTAAATGTTTATGATTACGTCCGGATGAGCTAGTGCAGAATAACGCACCGTAATAGCACGAGAACAGACGATGGCCTCATCAGAACGTGAAATCGTATTCATTCGTATCGTCGACCACATAATCTATTGCATTCAGATAAACACCATTTATAATACTCGTTTTATTTGTTTGCGAATACTAATATGGAAGTTTATGATAGTAGGACGGCAACGCAAAATCTGACAGGCAAATAAACTCATTCAAATAGAGTGATTGTATAAAATTGTCATTAAGGTTGTACACAAGACCGTAAAAATCTGGCGGATTTACCGTTTATGAAACGACGAGACAACATCTGACTCCATGATGAATTGCTGGATTAACGAATATCGTTATTGTTCAAGTGTTGTAATCGTCGTGGTTTGATGGGCGCGTGTTGCGTACGTGTGCCATGGTGTGATTCCCGAGTCCGTTTGCTCGATTTCAACACGCAAATTTTAACCTTGAAAATGTTTAATCATGCAGAAGCCTATTTAGTGCCTATCCACTCAGATTATGTACAGCTGCTCAAAATCTAAATATTCATCTTAGTTATTTTATTCAGTTTAGGATACGAAGTCGAATTTACTCGGATAATGATAGCGTAATCTCGTTACATTATGTGAAATGTGGCGTCTGCACGCGAGCAAATAAGTAGCGTTTTTACGGTC